>OX123189.2:83730791-85013560 GCA_944739405.2 Euclidia mi | reverse complement strand
TGATCAAAATGTAGTATATTAGGTGATTTCTTAAATATTTCTACTACTAAGTAAGCAGTTGGGCAATTTGAGTTATCAAGCCTATAAGTAAAGCTGATATTTAATAATTAAGTTACTACTAAGTCATCAGATTAAACTAGAAATTCTTATAAAAAATATGTTGTCGATGTGAAAGCATAATAAATTCTATGGAAAATTAAAGATTGATGAATATTAATATATTTTAAATGTGCTTAGTAAATAGTAATCATGATTCAATTTATTACCAAATAAATATTTTTTAATCGATTTTCTAATATATTTCTACCTAAAACGATTGAATCTGTTTGTCAAAATTCAAAGATTTATGGATTCGCGGTCGGAAGTTAAAATAAATTAAATAAAAGTATTAGTAATAAACTAATAACTCATTAGGCAAACATAATTAGGTTCTGTCAGAATATAATTAAAAATATAATTTAAAAGAAAAAGTAACAACACAAGAAACATATGAAGGGGTTATTATTTATTCGAAATTTCGCGCTTTCATGTGTTATTTATTATATTTTTTGTTATAAAATGAAATCAGCATATAATTATAAATAACATGGATTTCACGGAATGACGTCCGCCCACGGATTTAATTAGTACTATTTACTACTACAATTATACATATTAGTATACATGTGATATCAAAATATGTGATACTTATTTGTAGGCTGTCTGATCTACTGAATTTCCGGAAAATCTTGTTGGGAGGGTGGGACACGGTTGGATGCGGCGGCTCAAGGTCTGTTTATGTGAAGAGCTGGGTAAGGTCGTTTTTTCAGCAGTGGACGGTTCTCAGGTGAAAGCATAATTATTATTTTAATTATATAAGCTAGTAATTATAATAATTATGACTATTAAATCATAATTATTATAATTACTAGCTAGTTGAAAACTATTCATATCACTACAGAATTGGTTATCTGTTAATATTTCTATGGAAGTTAATTAGCGCCGCATGCTACATTTAGCTAAATTAAAAAATATATATATGTGACAAATGTTAAGAGGAAACACGACGGGCGAGAGAATTGAAAAATAGGTATTTGTAAAATCTATTGCCGTCGCGCAGCCTTAAGCCCCCTCCTGCAGAGCGCGATAGAGACAACGCTACTGCTGGACCAAAAATACCTATTAATAGTACACAAAATCAACGTTTCGTATTCCCCGGATTCCTTCTCCAAAATTTCATCGATTTAACTAGTTTTTCATATAAAATTAAAGAAAGGCTTTGGCCGTGTTCCTATGTTTTCCTTTTTTAAATAATCTAGCTAAATTTGTTTTTTGGATGTTTGAACACAGCGGAAAATCTGGCCAATTTTTGAGGTATTTGAAGGTTCATATCTTTTTTAATATTTAATTTATGAGAAAAAGGAAATCATAGGGACATGCCAATCGGGGCCATACATCTTTTGCAAAAAAATAATTGTGTTCTACTGGCATTATCCAGGGAGAAAACAGGAGACTACTTTTGTATGGAAAAATGACCGTCTTGTTTCCTCTTAAATACCGTAACCAAATACCTTTTAACATACCAGAAAATGAAATTTTTAAGTCTGCTATTATGCAGTTTCTTTTTATTCTATTAGAATTAACCATGATATTTAATGATTTTTATGTCCCTTCTGTAGCCTTTACTGTAACCTCAGATAGCCCTTACATTAAATATTTCTTGTTTTATATAAGTAACTATTCAAATAGGGTATTATTGGAAACAAGTGCCCTTCTTGTCGCATAATGTTTTCCCTATTATACTTTGGCTTAGCGATTTTGGCATATATGTATATTTTAAGAGCATACTTTTTACGCTTAGAGCATACCAGTACTTCACCATTTTTTGGCGCTACACACTTTATTTTGACAGCTCTGGGCTAATTAGCTTCAACATAGTTTTAATTCGCTGATTTTTTATAGAAGATACTAGGCAAAATAAACAATAGGTTAAGTGCATTAGGGATGGTGTTCTGGCCAACACAGTGCCTCCAATTTGTTGTTACTATATAAAAAAATATATAAATCTTACCTAATATGCTTAAACATAATTATGCTTAGAGAAATGATGACCTAAAAGTATATGCGTAAATACATTCTGAATAAATATCCTTTTATTATGCACATGGATGCCCTATCCATGTGCATAATAAAAGGATATATGGAAAGGTTTTAATTAGGTACGAGTAAAATTAATCTGTTTTTATGAAAATAATAAAAACAGATTAATTAACTTAAACCAGATCATACAAGGAGACTTCTAAGATTTGACACCATGTGTGGTATGGACTTAGCTGTTTATAAACCAACTTGGTCAGAAACCTAACTCATCATCGTCCTCCTAGCGGTATCCCGAAATCATCCAAGAGAAAGTCTTGGTCTTGGGACTTGGAGCCCGGGGTCCACTTGGTCATATGTCACATCTGACTGGAATACAACCAGATATAATATCAGCTTTTCCTTAGAGCGACTGCCGTCAGACCGCCGTAACCCAAAGGGATAGCGATATTCCATGGCTTAGACCAGTATCAGTTTATTTGAAGGTACTGACTCCCCGTAACGACTTTCAAAGTTCTTCTTGAAAGTCGGGACCGATGGTTTAACGTGTGGCTCTCAATGTGGCTCTCCGAGTCACGGGACAAACGATAATTAACTAGGTATTTAATACGCACATATATTAGAAAAGTCATTAAGGCATGCCGTGGATTTGAACCCGATACACTGAGCATGGCAGTCCGTTGGTATCTCCACTAGGCTATCGCTACCTTAAAGTCGAGGTCAGCAACCTAACTAACCTATGTTTAATGATCTTAAAAATAGCTGAATTAGAACTGCCTATTAGCTGAAACGCTTCTGAAATATCTTCTGTAAAATCAAGACTCGTATATTTAAAAATACTTCACATAGAAAGGATAGATGTTTAAACGGATAAATAATTATGTGCGCAAGTAATTGGTCGCATCACCCTACCAACGTACCACGCACGACAAGACGATTAAACACAGAACATGAACGTAGTAATAAACTAATTGTACTCGTATGTAAATTACTCATGATAATACATCACGATAGACGGCAATTATGTTATTTTTTATAGATTCACGCCTGTATCCTCGAAGGGGTAAGCAGAGGTGTTATATTACACCCACATTTTGCCATTTCATTTCATTTCATTTCCGTTACCGGGTACTTCACCATACTCCGTGCTGCTACGGAGAATTCGGGAAAACCCAGTAACAGTTTTGTCCGACCCGGGAATCGAACTCGGGACCTCCGATCAGCAGTCGCATACGCTATCCACTGGACCACGGAGGCAGGCAATTATGTATTTACAGGAATTACAGGTGCAGTAAATTGAGTGGAATAATGACGGATTATACTGGATTAGAGTTGCGTCCACATCTGTGGGGAATGTTTGCTGGAACCGGAGTGCCATAACTTTTCTGACCATGTTATGACAAATAAATAACTTATAAGGACAGACTAAGTTAATTGCCCTAACTCTGATAACTTTGTCATAGTATAAGTAGCTGTGTTAAAAGATTGTGATGTGTTAAGAGATAGATTTAGTGAAAGTCGCAAATGTCTGCAATGTTTTTGAATGCTGTGCAGCTGAGCTAACCGATCATAAAATAACAATAGTATGCATATATAGAGTTCCAGGACCATATAAAATGGAAATATTCTTTGACAATTTAAACTATATATTAGGACCAATTTGCTATAAAAATAAACATCTTAATCTTAATATATAAAATCCTTGCGTTACTGACTGACTGACAGACACGCTACAGTCGAAACTATTGGGTGCAGGAAGCTGAAATTTGGCATGTATGTTCTGTGGGGACCGTAGGGGTGCACTAAGAAGGGATTTCCCGAAATGCCCACGGGATCGGCCAAAACGGATAAATTTAAAAAAATGCAGGCGTAGCTGCTGGCGTCCGCTAGTAAAATTATAATTTGCGGTGACTTTAACATTGATATGTTACAAAAAACCAAATATTCCTCCTTATTTACGCTTTAGGCAGTGCCATCTGCACACGCGATGACTAATTGAGCATTACCCTTCAGTATGTTAGAATGAAATGGACGCCATGCCATACGACCGTGATGTGTAAGTGCTGCTATTGATCTGCAGAACCTAAAACGACTGAGCGTCGGTTGAATACACTCGCAGTGTTTCTTTTGACCTTCCATCGAGCGACTATCAAAAACATTTTTGCATAGTAAAGAATATACATCACGCGATACGTTACGTGCCCAAAAACTTGCTGCCGCCGTCGCGCGTCGCATTATTTTGACTGTTCGACGCATTTGGTGTGTCATGCTAACCGACAATTAGACCTATAATTCAGTCGCCAAAGTCATCATCATCCTCTTAGCATTATCCCAGTTGCATCTAAAATTTCTCGCCTTGGAACCCAGGGTCCGCTTAATAGTCTAACTAGATTTGACAGAATATCAGCTTTTCTACAGTGGGACTGGCGCCTGACCTGCGCAACCCAAATGGATAGCAATATTCCATGGTTTAGATCAGTATCCGTTTATTTGAGGGAACTTCCTGTAACGACTGTAAAATGTCTTCATCACAGCCGGGACCGACGGCTTAACGTGCTCTCCGAGGCACGTGGCAAGCGATAATTAACAATTCAGTAGATACGTACCTTCATAACTCCGAAAAGTCATTGGTGCGCGCCGTGGATTCGAACCCGATACCCTCTGCATGACAGTCTGTTGATATCTCCTCTAGGCTATCGCTGCCTTCTGTGTTCATTGCTTCTATGTTTGTAAAATCCCTCGAGACACGGGCGTTATTCCTAGTGCGGGAGATGTATTTAAAAGAAGAAAAGATTTTGCCATTTGATCATGACATCCCTCTAAGCATGCTGTGGAAGTGTATTGCTTTCTATAAATATTCTACACATATACCTTTTGATTATGGTAATATGGGTATAAACATAACATCTATAAAATAATAAATTAATATTATTCCAAAAATATTTTTTATAGTAGCCTATGCCGTCCCAGTGTTTGGTTTGCCCCAAATCTTTCCATACTTTCTTGTCGCATGCAAGCTCAAGCCAGTTCTTGTCGTAGGCGTCTAGATCATCTCGCCACCTCTTTCGGGGCTTCATCCATCTTCTGGCACCCATAGTGTCGATATTTTCGCCCAACGATCCTCATGCATACGGCTGACATGACCCGTCCAGTTCCATTTGAAGCTAGCAGTCTTTTTTCCCACGTCTTTAAATTCTTTTTAGAGCGCAGCCCAGTGTTTCGTATCCTATCTTTGAGTGCAGTGCCAAGGATGCTGCGCTCCATAGCTCTTTGGTAGACCGCAAGGTGCGACTTTTGCAACGTGGTAAGGAACCAGGCTTGACCTCCGTAGATTAAAATGGGCATAATCACGGGAAATCGGCAGATCACACTTCACCCTTCAACAAGACAAAAAACAACTAATTTATTTTATTGGTTCCTCTGTACCTTCTATAATCTCTGCAATTTTTTTCATACTATGGAATAAACCACATGGTCACAAACAAGGCAGAGTCTGTACTATAACAATCAGTAAGCTGACATTAGCAACTAAGTACCTACCTACTTAACTGACTGGCTAGTCAAATTTTCTACCAAATATCCTAATACCAATAACCATGAGATCATTACGGAACTGACACAAACGTCTTAAAACGAATCCAAAATAGATGTAGATTATCTCAATAATTAAGAGCCGTTGACCTGCGCTAACTAACTAATATGTATTCTAGTACCGATATACACAATTTATGTTCAGCAATAAAATCCTGAATTATCGGTGTTTTTCTATTGACAATACATTGACACTATGACACGTCACTGTTCTTTTTCTGACTGACAATTAGGTGACATTAGTTGAAGATTGGACCGCACACAGATGCACGTGTAAGGATTGATGGATTTATTTCTTTCATCATCAGCATCTACATTTCTACAGGATGATTTTAATTTTAAGGAACACTTTACTTTCTGATTTTATTATAGCCGGTGACTTACTCGTGTTATACCTGAAGAAGTAAATACTTCGTTATTAGAACCAGTATTAGAGTCCATGTACAATTTTACGTAGGGTCACCTATTAAGCGCTTCGTAACTTTTAAAATAAAATGAAGTGGATATAGATATCATATTTTTTATTAGTTGTAAATACTTATCAATGTCATTACGTTTGGAATATAACATCGTGCAAATGTTCTCAATGTCTTGACTGCCTCAGATTCTTCTGCTGACTCTAACGAACAACAGTGATGTCTTAGTAACCTTAGTTTTATTTGTCTTGCAGATGTTGAATGATTGTTTAAATTCAAATTCAAATTAAATTTATTTGTTAAACACAGGTATATATTGAGATGATACAGAATAAAGGAAGTGCAGTTCTGTGTCCTGCCAATGTTGGCGTACAAATATTCACATATTATTAACAAAAAAAGATATTAAAAATGTAATGAAAACATACAAATAACAGAAATGTCTAAAATAACAAACCTAAAAACTAACACATTTAACGGATAATACATTAAAAACAGCAATTTTATAGTATATTAAATCTCGTCATTGAGGAAATCTGTAACTGAATAATAACACTTTTCAGTCAATAATATTCGTAACTGTTTTTTAAAAAGGCTTATGTTTAGTGTTTTTATTGACTCCGGCAGTTTATTGTATATTTTCGGCGCTAAACAAAACACACTTTTCCATAGGAGCGCCGTATTAACCTTACGAATACATAATACATTGTTTTTACGTCTACTGCGTGTGACGACATCGGACAATCTAGTAAATAAATGAGGATTATTTTTCACAAATAATGCTACTTGAAATATAAACAGAGATGAAAATGTCAAAATTTTATATTCAATGAAATAGGGTCTGCAGCTGTCCATAACTTGGAGGCCAAACTTAGCTCTGATACATCTTTTTTGAAATTTAAAAGCTATTTCCTTTTCATTTCATTTCATTTCATTTATTTATATGCGAAAATGGGTTGTACATTGGTGTTATAAATTATAAATTAACAAGTCTCACCATAATCAGCTATATCAGCATGCAAATTTTGAACGTAATAGGTGATTACATAACATTATCCTTATGGGTAGAGTTGCCCCAGAAAATAATGCCGTATCGAAGAATAGATGCAACTATACCATGATAGGCAGTAATAAGCGCTTCTTTATTTACTACTCGTGACAGTTTTTGTAAAGCATAGGACGAGCTACTTATTTTTTTACAAATAACCTCTATATGGCCTTTCCAGTTTAACTGACTGTCAATTGACAAACCAAGAAATTTGGCGTTATTTGTAGAACATATGTTTTCACTCTGGTAATTAATCTTCAGCGTACGATCATGAGACTGTCTTTGGCTACACTCCATTATTTTAGTTTTGCTCAAATTTATCTTTAAATTATTATTTTCAAGCCACAATACCATTGAACTTAGTGCCTCATTAATGTCCGACTCATAGAGATTAGGTTTGTTGCAAGCTATGCTAACCGTACTGTCCGTCAGCGAATAATGTTACGGGATGTTTTACTGCTTTAGGTAAGTCATTTATATAAACAATGAACAACAGCGGGCGCAAAACACTGCCTTGGGGAACACCGAATTCTATTTTACGCTGACTAGACATATATGTTTCTTCTTTTTTAGTTTTAAAATTAAGTTTTTTTATTGCGACTAACTGTTTTCTATCTTTTAAATATGATTTTATTAAATTAAGGACATTACCCCGTATTCCGTAGGCATCAAGCTTATTTAATAGAATATTGAGGTCAACATAATCAAACGCTTGTGACATATCACAATACACAGCAGAAATCGGAATTCTATTGTCAATACTTGACATTACTATATTTAAAAAGTCATAAATAGCCATATTTATAGTTCTTTCCTTACGAAAGCCTTTTTGTTCAGAACATAAAATGTTGTTTGATTCGAGATAGATACATATTTTATTATAAATATACTTCTCAAATATTTTTGAAAAATTGGTAGAAGTGAGATTGGTCTATAATTTTGCATAAGGTCTTTATCGTCTTTTTTATGTAATGGTTTGACAATAGATGTCTTAAGCCGTTCAGGAAATGTGCCATGAATAATACAAAGATTTAAAATATAGCTCAGATGATCACATATTAAATCTGCTACACATTTTATGACTTTTGTAGATATTTCGTTATTGCCCACACTGGATTTATTTTTCAGATCTGTAATAATTTTAAGTATGTCATTTTGTTTACTTGCAACCATAAACATTGAATTTAGAGACGTATTTATATATTTGGTAATATTTTTACCGCGTTCGGTAATAGGTTTGATTTTATCTATGAAGTATTCATTGAACTTATTTGCTATGACTTGTGGTTCGTGAAGAATTTTGTCATTAATGACAATTTTATTTATAGATTGTTTGGGGACATTTATTTTTGAAGAATTTATAATTTGACATGTGGCCTTATTTTTATTGAGAGAATTTTTAATACTGTATATATTTTGAGAACGTTTAGTAAGATTTATAATTTTTTAAAATAATTTTGTGTATCTATTGTATTTTAATTTATTACTAAGTGTAGGTTTAAGTCTGGCTTGCCACAACAATTCTCTTTTTTTTAAACTACATAATTTGATACCTCGAGATATCCATTTGCACTTTTTATTCATTTTAATAGTAACAACTTTAAGAGGGAAACATAAGTCATAAAATAATTTTAAAGTTTCAAAAAAGGAGTTATATGCTTTGTTAGGGTTATCACATTCATAAACTTCAGAAAAAGTTAATTTACTGATGCAATATCTAAATTTTTTTATGTTTTCATCAGAATAATCTCTCTGTAGGGAGAACCATTGAGGAGTTATAATTCTTTGAACCACAGGACATTTAATTATCTGTGCAGTATGATCCGACAGGGCAAGTTCGACAACATTTGACTTACAATGCCCTCTTGGAAAATTGTGTGCAATGTTGTCCAAACAAGTTTGGCTTTTCAATGTTGTTGGCTGCTCTATGGATAGTGTCAAATTAAAGGCTTGCAATAGACATTTTAGTTCATGAGTACTATTATTGTTTTTTAATACATCAATATTTAAGTCGCCTGCTAAAATTATATGTTCATATTTTATCTTACTTATTTTAATTAATAATTGCTCCAATCCACTAAAAAATATATTCAAATTTCCCCCTGGTACTCTGTATACACAAATAATAATCATTTTGTATTTAGTTAACTCGATTGCACAACATTCAAAATCATTAACTACCGAGATCAATGAAGCATCAGGCAACTAATTCCAGTGGTGACCATTTCGTACTAATATGCAAGAACCTCCTCTTTTAAAATTTTTCCTACTAAAGTACGCTGCTAAAGTGTAGTATGGTACATATAAATGCGTTTCATGACCTGACATTATAAAATGTTCAGTGATACATAAAACATCAACTGTTTGGATATTTTCTGACAACTCATCCAAATAAATAGAAAGCATATCAGCTTTGTTCAAAAGTCCGGCAATGTTCTGATGCAGTAAATAAAAATATTTATTAGTGACGAAAAAAGTCTACATTCTCATCACAAGACTGTACAGGTGTTTTTATAGAACTATCAATACATACACTTACATTTTTTGTTTGAACAGATACATTATTTGTTAAATTTTTAAAGTAATAAGGTATAGTGCCAGGTTTACACTTACCAGTGTTATTGTTGTTGTTACATTTTTTAAAGCTATTATTATGAAACGTATGATCAAAATAACTTTTCAAAAAAGCTATGTATTTTTGCAAGTAGTGAAATATATTTGCCATGGCTATATTGTTTATTTTGCCAGTATATTGTGAGAACATGTCATATGTATAGCTTAGATGTTTATTAGTGTCAAATAAGTACGAATATTCGTATTTCTTATTGCTTAAATTATATTTATTTAACAGACTGTTATACAGTCTGTTGAAAGCCTCTATTCTATTTTTAAATAAATTTGCGCGATAATCAAGTTTAAAATTTTAATTTACTTTAATTTACTAAACCAGTTGACTTAAAATGATTCACCATACTGCGAATAGTCCCCTTGATAGGACTATAATGGCGAATTTATTTAGTACTAGCTTTTGCCCACGCGCGTTAAATTCGGGGTAACACAAATCTCCTTTCAGTCTCAAGTTGTGTGAGGGCACTCCTGATTATTTTAAAGACTTCAGAAACTCTATATATAGGGTACAAAGTAACTCGGTCAGTATCCATGACATTATCTACCGAAGGTACATAATAACATCACCTTGCATACAATCAAATGTCAAATATATATCTATAAACATTTTTGCATTTATTAGTAGGGAAAAATCGTTTCAGTCCTTTACATACATACATAGACTCACGCCTGTTTCCCCGAAGGGGTAGGCAGAGGCATAATAAACGCCCACTTTTCGCCAGTGTTTTGATCCCACGTAATAGGTGGCGAGCCTATTGCCGCTTATCGGGATATTTTGTTTGCCAGAGCCTCGTCCGTTGATCGGCAGGTGCACCACTTGCAGGTGAGGTTGGCTTGGGACCCTAAGTTCTTGGTGGGAACCCTATGCACCTTTAAGCGTAGTATAATATAATTTAATAGTTTATATTATATATGCGAACAATTTAATCACCGAGCACAATATAACATTTTGTATGATATGAATGTGACATAGGATGTGACAGATATGCGATAGCACATGCGCAGCAAATCAATTATTAGCGCATGCGTTCTTACTTCCAAGAGGTAAATTTGTGCCGTACAATCTTCTACCCTCCCTATAATCCCTCCCAGTTTAAATTTTGCAACTTATGGTAACCTATGTCCGTCGCCATGGTCCAATATGTCTTATTAAATTTCAACAAAATCGGTTCAGCCGTTTTAGCGTGAAAACGGAACATACATACATACCTACACACTTTCGAATTTATAATATTAGTAGGGATTATTTTTTAATTTCTTCTGGCACAAATGTAGTTTGTGTTTTTAGTCATTAATTAAAACCTTTGTTAGCTTATATTTTATGTTATACTGTATAAATAGTTAAATACCAAATGTTTATCGAGCGCTATACCTACCCGCCGACAAACTGACACTCAGTTTGGTGGGTGTAATTATTTTGTAAAGTGTGTTGAAACCAATAAATGTTTTAATTATTATTATTATTATTATTATTAAATCAAAAGAAATGTACAAAGGCGGACTTAACGCCCAAGGCATTCTCTGTTATACGTTTATCATTTGAAAATAAAATTTTATACGTGTTGTTGAATACTTTATTCGTACTGGGCAATTATGCAAAAGAACTACATAAATCACAGGTAATTCTTCAGCTTTAAAATTATAGCCGTTATCAACGGACAAAGAAAGGCAATCCGTATTGAAGGACTCTTTAGAGTAAGAGTATTAATTAATATATATTTATATAATAAAAAAATAATTAATGTATAATATATTAGATACACCTTGCTCCTAGGCGAGGGTCTTGGATTGCAACCTGGACAACGATGAATATAAAAATTAAAAATGAATATAAATAGATTAACAGTGAAAAATAAAATACAGTAATTGTCGAAGGCTTCTCAGTAGCACTTTATCAACATATATATGTATACATTTATGTATATATTTATGCATATGTATGGATCTTGTATGTATTTATAGTATGTATTATATCGGATATTATATTTTATTTTACTCTCTTTGTTAAAAAGCGGCGGTAGCCCAGTGGTGTACGTAACGGACTGCCGAGACGATGGTCTCGGGTTCGATCCCCAGGTACCTCGGGCACACACCTCTGACTTTTCGAAGTTATGTGTGTATTAAAAATGATAATTATCGCTCGCTTAATAATGTGCCCGGTAGATGGCAATAGGCTCGCCCCCTATTACATTGGGACCGAAACATATCTGGCGAAGTGTGGGTGTGTAATACACCTCTGCCTACCCCTTCGGGGATAAAAGGCGTGAAGATATGTTATGTTATGTTCTCTTTGTGTACCTAAGTACACACCTGCCATGATCATCTCTGCATCACCTAAAGGTTGACTGGGAGAAAAAGCCTACAGCCATTAAGTCCGCCTTGTGCAATGTATTTTGCAGGAAGTTTTAAATAAATACATAAAACAAATAAAAAAACCCTGACAAAAAAATCTATTTCTCCATAGCGATTGCTCGAGCTTTCACGTAGTGTACTTCAAATGTTTATTTTTCATTGATCAAATAGGCCACATACACAAAACAAACTAATCATATAGGAAACACAAATACATTCATGAATTCCAAAAATACTTACTGCATGCAATGCAAGCATAAAGGTTCCATTCGCGCCTCACCGTTTTGTGCTGGCAAAACTTTGTAACCTAATCCACAAAAGCTTGTGTGTTTCTTTGTGTAATTTGTTTGAACGTAAATAAAGGCTTTCGCGATATAGGATTAACATATATCGGTGTATTGATAATAAAAGTTAGATTTTAGTTTCACGTAAAACAAAAACAGCATTCGCATTTCGATGAAGAGTGTTAAAAGTTCGATGATGATAAGTTTTAACACTTCTAGGCGGTGTAAAATAAACGAAATTATAAAAAAGAACACATTTGATAAACAGGCACAAAGCAAGCACGGATAAAGGTTAAAAAACGGTAAATGATATTTAAGGTGAAAAATATAAGCAAAATCTAATCAGTTCCTAATTTATAAAAAGTGTCAAGACCGATCAAAATAAAATACATACGTAAAGCAATATTGCGACGCCTACTAAATTATTAAAATCAAATACTGCTGAACATATTGAATTTATATATTAGCCAGGCGCTACAACATTGTATCAATAACAGCTCTATGTATTACTTGTATATCCTAATACTTAATCATCCTTTTTTGTATGTATTGGGCATTCCTTGAATTTGTTCAGCTCTTTGTTATTTGATCCCTACGTCTCCTCTTCCTTTCGAAATCTAGCTTGGACATGTTTGACTGCAATTATTTCTGTAATTTAGATTGCTTGAAATACATGCGTACACACTTATAACACACGTCAGTGCGGATGAACAATTTAATTTGGGAGAGGAGAGGGTTGATATTTATTTTGGTTGAACTCGATGAGCTGTTGGACTTGAACCGTGTAAAAAAAGGTTTTATTACGGGAAAGGATTGTAAAGTGCCCCGCAGCAACAACATTGATACTAGCAATAGCATTCAGGTCCAAAATTAGCACATTGAACTTTGTGTTACCAGTGGGATTTAGTAATTAAATTTCAACAAAACAGCTTATTTTGCACTTGAAGAAAATAAAAATAATTCTTTACCCCGTTAGTCAATTGGTTATCAATTTCAGTGACAATGATACCGCCGAAATAGCTCAGTTGGGAGAGCGTTAGACTGAAGATCTAAAGGTCCCCGGTTCAATCCCGGGTTTCGGCAGTAAGCACTTTTTTAGTGTAATAATATTTTTGTAATCGGATTGTACGGACGACGGCGTAGTCAATAGCGGCCAGTTCCAATATTTGAGATATGTATGGATTTGGAGATTTGAGATCAAGGAGCAATAATTATTATTATGGAGAGATAGCTTTAAGCATAAACAAAAAACCTATAGTTATTTCTTTTTACTTGTATAAAATGTCATATGTGTATCCGAAACAGATGTATCTATTACCTCTTGAAATACTCATGTCGCAAATTCTTCTAAAGAAGAAATTACTGTCAATAGTGATGTACTCGTGTATTAATCTTTGATTGTATTGGTATATTATACGGTATTTAGAGACAAGATAAGCATCCAATAAAATATTGTACCAAAAGTATATTATTTTACAAGCTTTTATTTAGAGTATAGTACTTAGGTGACTACAAAGAAAAAAACACTGTAAAAAGAGAGGTAAAATTAAGATATGATTACTATCTTGAGGAGACTTGACTTATGTCTAGCAAAGGATGTATTTTGGCTGAAATAATGGTGCAATATTAATGGTAAATTAAATTTTTCACATACAATTACGAAGTCGGCAATCGAAGTGTCCTTGAGAAACAATGTCCTTCGTGGTGCTCCTCTCCTACCGCTTATTCACAGGAGGAATTCAAGTATCGACTTCGAACTGGTGGTCAGAGTATACTCTATCCACCTCTATAATGATTTGCATTTCAGAAATTTCCAAATAACTTAAAGTACTTGCATTACAATAAAACGAAATTTTGTCTCTACAGTACATTTGGTACTATAAGTAGGTTACTTGTTATTTGTAAACAAATCCCCCAGGTATGTATCTAGATAAGAACAGTATACAGCGCAGTTTAGCATTGCTCGGTATCACAATTTGACAATATTCTTATAATCCGACAGAAAATAATTACCTTTAATTCCAGTTTAATTGACAATACTCAAACATAAATACAAGTTTTGAAGGAGTGAAAAACTGCGCTATTATATTTAACCAGTTGAATGTTGCAATACCGACTAGATAGTTAGACACAAATAAAAATCTATTATGTCTCGCACTGATCAGTGCATCGGCAATCAGCGAGTTATTTTATGTCCTCATTCTTAATGACATTGGTATTAGAAAATAATGGAAAAAGAAAGTCAAAAAAGTCAAAATCATTTATTTATTCCACAAAGTGTACCACACGATATCTGCCCGGCAGGTGTGATACTATATGTTTTACCAAAATGGGATGTACATGGGCTTAAACAGTTAACATTTACTCACAATATTTTCATCCTGAGTTCCAGAAGTGCAAGCCATGTTCTCTCTTGAAGCTTTATTATCGCTTCTAAAAATGAGTTTTCGTTTTTTCAGACATTTCTGAAAATTTCAACAGAAATCTCTTTATGATATGCATGTATGTATTTATGATAACTATTGCAAATTTTAACAGTTGCAATGTTGGTATATATTGATTAACAAAAGTATAAGTTAATAATAATTAAGTAGAAGTATAAACCTCAGTATTAGATATCTGGTTAGTATAAATAGTAGGCACAGCATAAGAATGCAAAACTTTTCTTTGAAATCCTTCTTGATAACAAACAGAAACAAAATGAAGCGAACAAAGTTTAGAAGAATATGACGGTTGCCATTCTCCCTTTCTCATATTTCGGACCCCATTTCGTTTCAAATCTTCATTCTTTGGATATCTACATAAAATCTTAATGAATGACGGATTATTCAAATTATATTAGGTATAATCTTTCAGAAACTGGTTTTGTAACTGACAATTGTATTACAACACTATCCTCATATTTTTTTCGAAATATTTCTATCATATTTATTTCATTGTGACTAATGGAATAAAAATATGTGTCAACGGTGGTCTTTATCTTCATCTTTAAGTATAAGCTTTACAAAAATCATTGTGGATTTACTAAGGCAGATATCTACAATTTTACTAATCATGACTTACCGGTGCGGTGGCAATATATTTTAAACCATTTTCGGTCAATAGTCCAATTCGGCTTTTATATCCGACGGCACTGCAAACTATTGTAATTTTTTTATGTCTAAAAGTAATGATATTCACAATAATAATATTTTGTAGCAATTAAAATTGCAGTTTATCTTCAACACAGCTTCCATCCACCTGGTTGAACAGCGACATTCTCCTGTTATAGTATATCACCCTTGATATCACCTATGAGCGACATGACATAACATTTTTTGGCATAATTATGTCATTCAAGGATGTATAAAAGCTCTATGGCTATCACACTCGAACATATGCAGTTATGTTATTAGAGAGAATAGAGATGCATATAAGATTTCTACTCTTTTTAAAATGCTCTCTCCATATTTTGAGATACATATTTGACATAAGCTCCATACAAAATACGTCAAACATCTATTCCTTTCCAAATTCATGAATAGCCGATCTGGATATTGTATTTTGATTTATTTAAATGATCTCTTTTCCACCTTGACATTGGCAAAATCATCGACCCCACCGATTAAGCCATTTTAAACAAAATTGAATTGAATTGATCTGGATATTGAATTTAGCATACATACATACAAAGAC
Source organism: Euclidia mi (assembly GCA_944739405.2). NCBI lineage: Eukaryota > Metazoa > Arthropoda > Insecta > Lepidoptera > Erebidae > Euclidia > Euclidia mi. The sequence continues at coordinate 84,997,490 of OX123189.2, read as the reverse complement.
TCACGCCTGTTTCCCCGAAGGGGTAGGCAGAGGCATATTAAATGCCCACTTTTCGCCAGAATTTTGATCCCACGTAATAGGTGGCGAGCCTATTGCCGCTTATCGGGATATTTTGTTTGCCAGAGCCTCGTCCGTTGATCGGCAGGTGCACCACTTGCAGGTGAGGTTGGCTTGGGACCCTACGTTCTTGGTGGGAACCCTATGCACCCTTTAGCGCTATGCTATATCATCTACTGTCAGGCAATCTAGTATGTACGTGCACGGATTATGAGACATGTGTATTTGATTAAAGTATTTAGTGTTTTATAATAGGCTAAAACAAAAAAGCCTCGTCACAAAACAAAAAGTAAGTATAATACCAAGTTTGATCCTATATTTCCAATGTTTAAATTGACATTTTGAAGAAAGTAGTTAGGTATTTAATTTAATTCTAAAATCAAAACTATCTTTACCTTTTGCGTTTTGCCTTCTCTATCAGTCTGTATATGGCTTATTTCGGTGTCTATTGTAGGCGAATCTTTATTAGGAAGCCGAAATTCTCAAAGAATATTTTAGACCCTAATGTAAAAAAAGAAAGAAAGTTTATCTCACAAAAGCATTTTTTTCTTTGGATTAATATTGTGATTATGGAGCGTCGTCTAAGAATCTAGACATAGAGTAACAAAGTGTACTGCAGTTGCTAGTGTGTTACTGGCTTTATCATAATCTCCAGAATGTTTATGCCTATGGTTAACGGTTGGCGTGATTCTATTGTAACGTTTAGTTTGTTTCGAATGCAATAACTTTATAATCACCTTTGACCCTATGCTACACCGAGCGTTGCAGAATCACACAGTTACATACCAAGACACCAGTGGACCCTGAGTAAGAGAAACTTTATGGGTCAAACCCTCTCTCATCCAAAACGTTCTCTTCACCAATTTTCGATCCGGCATCCACCACTGTCGTTTAACTTTGAAAACTATAAGTAACTTTGGAAGTAAAATGTTTGAAGGTTCAAGGGAAGAAATAGGTTTTCAAAATTTTTATATTCTACGGTCTGATGCCTGGTGGTTACGGAAAACCATCAAACCCTATTGCTTCGCAAACTACAAAAAAAGGTGGATTAAATTATATTTCATTACACGGCTAATGTTTGAAGCATTTATTTGCCACGGGCGTAATCGTTGCTATTCCTTTGCAAATTTTTACTAGAATTAGAATTTTCAGAAAAGCTAGCAACTTGAATAAGACTTTTCCCGTTCGAAAATCAAATCAAATCTTTATTTTGCAGAATATGAGTAGGTATAAAAGCTCTTACAATGATATTAGTTTCATCATATGCCGCTGTCACATCGTCACGTCATTAGCCATACTCCGGTTGAGTTTAGAAGCTAACAACCACACAAAATAACTTAAGATATACCAAAATTAGTTGATTATTTTCAAAAGAATATCAACCGGTACACATTATAGATAGCTTAGATATAATTTGGAAATGCAGCAACCTATCGAAACGTTCAGTCGATTAATACCTGTCAAGCAGGATAGCATTGAACTCGTATTGTGTCTGCAGGCTTGCCGATAGTCGTAAATGATTTACTAGCCATCTCAACTTAGATATTATCTTCGTATATCACTAAATCACGTTTGTGTTTGCGAGATAGGTCAATCACCTTCGATGGAGATGATATACCATCGGTCGATGTTTGGACCATAGTTCCTATATAAACCGTTCGTTCCAGTCCAGATACTTGTTTGTTATGAGAGTTTAAGTAATAAGTACGGTGTTAAACAAATATAATGGCGCTTTTCAAAGTCTTAGTTTCCGTATTTTATGTGTGTTTCTGTGTGAACGCCTATCCAGTTGTCTTTAAAGGTAATATATAAATTCTATATATTATAAATTCTTGAGTGTTTTATATCGATTAGATTATAATAATTTTCCAGTTTTATTATGTTCGTTAATTTATTACGTTTGCTATTATTAGTGAATTTATGATGGGTTTGATAGTCAATAATTTTTGTATTTCATATCAAGTGTGTAGGTGTTGATTTAATTAAATGCTTTTGTGTTCTGTTTGATACTATTTGATTTAAATTTATTTTTTGTTAGCTATTGTGAAACGATGACAAGATTATACTATTTTGTGAATTGTTAAATATTATTAAAGATTAGTCGTTGAATGGATAGTGCCTCTGAAGGTGTTATATTATTGCATTATATTTTGAATGTGTTCATTTCAGAATCCACGCCTAACGGAGAGTCAATCGTTTCAATATCGTCTTCTGATCCAAACGTTGAGAAATACTTGAGCCAGCAGTTTGCAACCAGGTCAGGGTTTACTCAAGTGAACACTGATAAAGCGGATACTCAAGGTAACCCTGGCGCCGTCCACTCAAGCATTAGTATAGCAGTTCCTGGGAAAGCTGTCGCAGGAGGTGGAAGGAGCTTCGCTTCAGCATCAAGTGGTCCCTTCTTCCCACTGTTCACTTTTCCCATAAATGATTACGGTTTCAACACATTCCCTGATCTCAAAAACTGGGTGCGAAATGTTGAGAACTACTACGATCCCAACTTTCCTGGTAATGGTCAGATCAACAGCGCCACTGCGATCAACGACAACGGCCACGTCTACGGCAAAGTGAACACGGTAACCTTTGACAACAGAGCTAAGAACATGCCAACTTACACCACCATCGAACATCGCCAATAGTATTATAACAGAAGGGAACGAATTGTAATGGTTTGACAATAAATACAATTATTTGAAAATCACTGTTGTTTATTGATTTTTGTATTTGCACAAATCACCTGAGTTAAAGGTGTTGAGACAAGTAAATAAATATCAAATATCGTCGTCTCAACATCTTTTCACATCCTTACAAAGAGTTCAGTAGAATCCGCTCTGGACGGCGTGGGAGTGGGCGGCCTTGAAGCCGGGGGCGTTGATGCTGGTGGCACCGCTGTGCTGCAGGGTGTTGCCGAGTTGCTGGACAGTCTGGGCAGTGCTGCCTCTGTAAGCGCCGTGCTGCTCAGCAGCGGCCACAGAGTGCTGGTTGTAGCCAAGACCAGAGGTGTGGGTCGAAGAGATGGCGTTCTGGTGTCCGAATCCGTTGTTGGCGGCGGAGGAAGTGGCGATGGTGGATCCATGTCCCAAACCACGGAGGTTCTGAGCGTAGGAGATAGCTTGGCCGTTGCCAGAGTTGGCGGAGGAGTGAGCCAGGTTGGCGCCACCGAAGTTCTGTGCGGAGGCTACAGCGTTATTGTAGGTGGGGCGAGCGATGGTGTAGGTGGGCTGGGCCTGGTATGTGGGCTGGGCCTGGTAGGTGGGCTGTGCCTGGTAGATGGGGTAGCTGTTGCCGGTGCTAGCGATGCCTACACCCTGGGTGTAGCCGCCGTCAGCGATGCCGATGCCGCTGCCGTAGGCCTGGCCGCCGCCGGAGTTGAAAGCAGCGCCGATACCGCTGGAGTGCTTGATGCCTCCGATGTCGCTGCTGAAGCCGCTGCCGAAGCCGTAAGAGATGCTGGGCGCACGGCCCACCCTTACGATTGTTCCGGGGAGGACTTCTGTAGAAAGAAAAATTGACACTGATCATATTGGTTTAAGAAAGGAGCAGGACTATTTAAGTCTTTGTTACTATGACAACAAAAGTATAAAAAATGTGTAGGGCAGTGAACTGCAGTTAAGCATTTTCCTCAAATGTCTAAACAGATGCACTTTTTTATCAAGTATTAATACACTCGCAGTTTACCACAACATTGTTTATAAATAGATGAATGAAGTACAAGTAAAAACTAGAGATGATTATCGACTGCATGATGCACTTACCGTTGAACCAGATAGGCACTGCATTGCAAGCAGCTACCAAAGCGGCGAAAGCAATGATTTTAGAAGCCATTTCTGTTTGTTTCTTGTAAGGATATCTAGACCTTTACTCAGGTGGTTGTGGATACTTGTGAAACATGCCCCTCAGTTTATATACTAAAACACATGATTCCCCCACCCAAAAATATACTGGGTCACCACTACAGCGAAAGCCATTGACACTCGTAAACAAAATTTATCTCTTATGTTACGGTAAACATTTTTGATGGGTCTAGGTGATCCGATACCATAAATTGTTAAGAGTACCATCTTTATTGATAAAGCAACTGATTAATTGCCAATAATAAAATCTAAGGCGTTTTCAACATAACTAAAACAGACATCATTAGAATATTTTGTGAATTAAAACGGTTTTAGGGAATCGCTAGATCATTTTTAATTATCTTTTCTAGTTTTTGAAATTTCCACCTGGCGTGAGCGATATAAATGTCAACTTTTAACTTAGTAAATTAATAATAGCCATGCTATCAAGTTTCGATACAATTTCGTCGGTTATTCAAAATATTTTTTTCCTTTTAGAAACTACTTTTTTATGGAAGCTACATGACTTAAGTTAACGGCATGGACAAGTAACTGGTTTAATTTAATATGGTAGGTCATTTTTGACCTACAGTTACCTTTTAACGACGAAATTCCCTTAAAAAAATACGTGATTGTGATGAATAACTGAGGACGTGATTCCTCGGATTATACCCCATGATTATATGAAAGTTTACGTCTAGATACTTATATATACTTAAGTACTATTGTAGATTATACTCATGTAGGTTATCCTAATGATGGAAATAAATAATAATACCAGGCTGGTGATGGCCCATTGCTGGGTACGTACCTCAATGACTATGAGAAGATTAGGTCATCTCGTGACCACGGCTGGTGTTACCGTTGCCGAAACGTCTAGGGAAATATAAGGTATTTTTTTTCTTTTATAGACTCACGCCTGTATACCCGAAGGGTTAGGCAGAGATGTAATATTACACCCACATTTCGCCATGAATATTTATGCCTCCGTGGTCCAGTGGATAGCGTATGCGACAGCTGATCGGAGGTCCCGGGTTCGATTCCCGGGTCGGGCAAAAGTGTTACTGGGTTTGCCGAATTCTCAGTAGCAGCACGGAGTCTGGTGATGTGCCCCAGTAACGGCAATAGGCTCGCCCCCTATTACGTGGGACTTAAATATTCATGGCGAAAAAAATGTAAGGTACCTATTTTACCTATAGCATACATACATACATACATAGACTCACGCCTGTTTCCCCGAAGGGGTAGGCAGAGGCATATTAAACGCCCACTTTTCGCCAGTGTTTCGACCGCACGTAATAGGTGGCGAGCCTATTGCCGCTTATCGGGATATTTTGTTTGCCAGAGCCTCGTCCGTTGATCGGCAGGTGCACCACTTGCAGGTGAGGTTGGCTTGGGACCCTAAGTTCTTGGTGGGAACCCTATACACCCACCTACCTATAGGTATACATATATTCAAGTAATTACGCGACATAGATCCGTTAGATGAAAGATATTTCACTAAAGCGCGTGTTGACTTCACATGTCTTTCGCGAACATAAAGGAACTTTTGGATATATAAATCCTGTCACGATGTTTTCCTTCAAACTTGAATAAGCGATCTTTAATTATTTAGTCAAAGTCACTGGATCTGAAACCAAAGTTGTCTGGAGTGCTAAGTCGAAGGCGAAGCAATGCGATGATTTTCAAACTTCCTTTTAAATTAATTTTTCAGATAACTCATACAGGGCCGAACCTTCCCTATGTGCAATGTGCGCGGCGCACACAGGCGCCAGGGTGACAGGGGCGCCGCGCGCCGAGATATGCGTTAATTATAACACTTATTTTCGAAAAAGGATGCCAAAAAAGGCGCTTCACAGATTTCGCACACAGGCGCAGTGGCGTAGGAAGGGCAAATATAAAAGCCGGAATTGGTTAGATAACGACTAAAAAAAAATCAGTGTTATTTTGCCATTTATCGGAGCCCAGCAATATATGTATGAATGGATAAATAAAAGAAATTAGATAAGTAACTGAACAAAATGCAGCATGATATCTGTCTTCCCATCCTGCAAAGGATAATCAAGTCTGTGGGATATACCGATATGACATTGTCACGTATGGGTTTTTATTTGTGATAGTCATCTTACGCGAATCGTGTTCCTATGCGAAAAATGTGAATGATGTTACATTTTGTGCTAGAACTTTAGTGTGGACATGGACTATTTTGTATGTGGATCATTTTAGAAAATGTATCCATAATTGTTTATATTTTTGTACGGTTTTCTTCAGTAGATTGTAAGATTCCTGAGGCCTACCTCAGGAGGCCGCCCTTATGAATATCATAAGTCTAGAGGGCGACGACGAGGGTGATGAGTAGGTAACTAATATAATTATCTTAATATATCAAATCCTTGCGTTACTGACTGACTAACAGACACTCTACAGCTGAAACTATTGGGCGCAGGAAGCTGAAAATTGGCATGTATGTTCCTTGGGGACCGTAGGGGTGCACTAAGAAGGGATTCCCCGAAATTCCCACGGGATCGGCCATAACGGTTAAATTTTAAAAAATTGCAGGCGTTGCTGCTGGCGTCCTCTAGTGTTATATAATAACGATACTTTTTAATTAATAATTGTAAGCATTTAAATTCTTTATCACGAAAATGCAGTATATTTGTTTGCTTATTTTCTTAGGATATATTTTGTAAGGGACAGCTTCTATAGGATGCTGTGGGAAAAGCCTGATGTCATGTTATCTGCTACTCATTACCTATCCGATATAATAGGAAAATCGGATTTTGATACAATTGGCTATGGATAACCCGGTAGTTGTGAACGGATTTCAAAGCGAATGGTGTAGTAAATTGTTAGCATATGTTCACTTGTACAAATCATTATCATCAGCCCCGTATACGTACTGTCGAACTGCTGGGCACGGGCCTCTTCTCACTATGAGAAGGGTAATGTCATAATCCACTACGATGGCCAAGTGCGGGTTGGTAGACTTCACACGTCTTTCGAAAACATTATGAAGAACTTTCAGACATGCAGGTCGACGTTTCCTTCTCCGTTTAATAAGCGATAATAAACAATTCAATGCCCGCATTACTTAAAAAATGCATTGGTGTTGGCCGTTCTCGCTCGAACTCGAGACCCCTGCGTAGCAGTCTGTCGGACTCTACTACTACTAGGCTAACGCTGCTTCAGTTATACGTATTATATCATATATTAGTATCTACTGTAATTCTCTGGGTTGAATTGCCAAGACCATTATCATTTTCAATTACCAAGTTTCTATGTATAATATGTATGTATTTACAAAAAAAAAGTATATATGTATGTTTATCCATTATCTAGTACCCATAGTACAAGCTCTGCTTAGTTTGGGACTAGATGGTGTTGTGTGAATGAAGTAGAACATTATTATTATTATTATTATTAATAATGGCTTGTAAAATACTGGCTGATTACTAAAACGCCATCTAAAATGTTGTTCTGGATCATCATGTAGAGAAATGGGATTAGATACTTAGAAGGTATACCTTCTGACTTTAGTCAGTGTAAGTTTGGTAAGCGTAGTGGTGTTACATTATTCGTTAAGTATATTTTGACTATAAGGATAAATTTGAATAATTTATTGGACGTTTTTTGTAAAAATTTGAACGTCATTAATCCTAATCGGATGTCATTACCTACTTTGTATAAGAAACAAGATAATTTATGATACTTTTAAGTCACGAAGTTTTCTCTTAATGAATATATGGCGTTTTCAGATTTAATCCGCTCTCAATTGGCTATTAAAAATTATAATGATATATCTACAGCGTGGGACATAAATTTGTGGTTATTATGTAGAGCAGTCAGAGGAGCAATATGATCTCAGCATGATTTTGTGTAGGGATGGTAGGTTGATATCCAACCCTGAGGCAATATCATTATAATTCCCTGAAACCTCAGAAATAATTGCTCCAAATATCCATTTCGAAATCACAGTCGAAAAATTATTAACTTCACGTAGACTCAGCTTCCACAGCATTGCAAAAAGTAAATAGTACAATATATCTAGTAATCTCTAAAACTGTCTGCAAACATGCGATACACCTGCACTGCAAGCATTTAAAAGCAACGGCAACTGCTTATTAAAACCGTATTATTCTTTCCATGCAAGTAAAGCAAAAGACCTTGTGATGCCTGCTATCATGCACTTATTCAGCGGGATCGAATATGGTCTAAGTTTAACTGGACTCTGTGGGAAAGATTATAAAAAACATTACACTCCTTTTGTTGGACAGTTGTGTAAAAAAGGGTAATGATGAAGGAACAAGACTATCATTTCTTAAAACAGCCTGTATATCACAGGTGATTAAAAAAACCGAGTCCATCCTCAAAATCGCATACAAGCACCGGTCGTAGACCTCCAGTGCCAGCAAATGATCTAGAAATCATATGCAAACATTCAAATTCCACATTTTATTGAGGATATAAACGATTTGTCATGTATTAGTCTTTATAACTAATCGGTGTCCTCACGGATGCTTGAAGTCGTGCTGTGATTCATTTATAGCCAATAAATATATTAAATGAAACAAAAACGCCTTATTTGTATATCATAATGTGGTTGCTTAGATGTGATCTAAAGAAGATTGGTGATATTTTGTGATCATTATGTTAAAGACCATTTTGTTAGAGTGTAATAAAATGTCTATTGTTTAGTTTTATGATATAGTATTTTTAATATGCTTTAAAGTTTAAAAGGTCCTCTCACACTAGAAGTAAATCCTATTTGGGTAACTACAGAAACACTATACAAGAACAGCCAAACTCGGAACAATATTTTGCTGGTCTCATAAAATTGCTGTTGGGTGTGGGATCGAACCCTCAACACAGCAGTGCAGTATATTTTCCTCTATAATTAAATTTCACAATAGTTTTACAGTGAAACTTCTGAACAGATCACAATTCAATATGTTTTGAAGTATGGCGATATAACGTTGGAGATGAGGTCGCGTATAAGTTTTGATCGCAAGTGATATTTATATAGTTGACAAGTACTCAGCACCAAAATGATTATCTTATGTAGTAGGTATGTACTAGGTATCTGAATGATACAACAAGACTCAAATAAAAATCATAATTCAATCACAGATCACTTTATTCAACAACAACAAAATAAAATACACCTTCGAAATCTAAGTACCTACACTTAAAATCTAGTGACTTCAAAAATCTCAGCTTTTAGCGCTAGCGATGGCGGTTGACTGAGCAATTGCAGTGGCGCCACCAGCGCTTCGTCCTTCATCGTAATCGTAACCATCGTTATCACCGTCGTAACCGAATGGCCCTTGTAAACCATAGCCTCCATTAGAACCATAACCTCCTTGACCACCGGAATAATAGTTTCCGTTAAACTGGGTATTCTGAGCGTAGTTTCCGTTGTCGAAGCCAGGTTTGTAGCCTCCGTGTTGGTTATAGCCGTTGTAACCCTGGTTGTAGCCGTGGTTGAAACCATTGTAGCCCTGGTTGTAACCCTCGTAGCCTTGTTTGTAGCCGTGGGGATAACCTCCGTTATATTGCTGGTTATGAGGGAAGAAACCGTTGGCATGTCCACCACCACCCTCGTTGGCTGAAGACTGTGATTGGCTGATGGCGATGTTAATTGGGCTGGGGTAACCTTGATAACCTCCGTAACCCCCGTAGCCTTCGTGACCTTGGTATCCGCTGTAACCCTGGTGTCCGCTGTAACCCTGGTGTCCTCCATAACCCCCTTGACCTTCACAAATGCCATATTTACGGCACAGCTTCTTTTTGTGTAGAGTTCGGGTCACCCTCACCACTTCATCAGCAGCTACAGTCTCAGCTGAAACTTCTGAAAAGAAGATAACGAGATTGGTTAGAAATGGTTACATCAATTATTACTTTGACCTATAGGTCTATATTATTATTGCAAAATCGGGTTATTGATAAAGTAACAATAATTCTGTAACTTAAGAACAAAATGAGTATTTTTGAAGGCCATATTTGCCATTTTATTTTGCTCGATTTAAGTACACTGTGTTGCGGGCATTCAATAAGTGATGGAATTGATTATTTTGGGATAAGACGGCGGACTTGCGAATAGTGAAGAATTGCAAAAATAATGAAGTATAAACATTGTGCTAGAAGGGTCCGCAATAATTTGATCTGTAATATCTCATAAAAGAGCTTGTTCCGTGGAGTCAAACAGGAGATAAAACTGCTTTCGAAGCGGGCGGGGCCAAAAATACTAGTATTCTATGATGAAGTACCTTAGCCCCAGATTAACTCTATTAAAAATAAACTTTCATTCTTCGCTGACGTTAATAATATACACAAAAAAGGTTTAACGAGCGCCATATACAATTATAACGAAATTAAAAAACACTATTTATGATCGATATCGACATTTTCGCTAATCGAACACTCGTTTTGCACGATATATTAGCGTAGATCGGAAATTGAACAATTATGATAAACGTATGTAGGTATTTGGCACTCACATTTTAAAAAAGTAATTGAGACACATGCTTTACTTCCTGAGAAAGTTTGCCTTATCAAATTCCTAGGTCATTGCAAATATTATGTCCAAATGTCCTAGGTTAACTAGAATTGTGTTACAAAAGAGATATCAAATTAATTTCGAATCGAGTTTCATATTTCATTCGTATTAAGTAATAGTTTGAAATTCGAGAACTATGACATTGATAAAATTGAAAATCGAATGTTATCGAATGTCTTGCAACTGTAATCTAATCATAATGTGGACATATATTATTAGACCGAAACCCGAATACCTACAAAGGGGCCGAAACCAACAATTACCTAACGGGACAGCCGCGAATTTTATGTATAGTTCGTGACGTCGGACAGATTATAGAGTAAGGAGAAATTACCACCTTCGGCGAGTGATGGGGTTGAACCCACGATGGCCAAGACGAGCACCAATACACGTACAACAGCCATGGTTTGTTTACCGTATGTTCCGTTAACTGTGGTTTATTTTTTGCGAGAGCAGTTTTATAGGTCGCTGCGACGAGGCCATACCCCACGCCTCAAGACATTGATGCTTTACTAGGTAAAATCCCACGGAAGACATCGTAAATTTTAAACAATACTGTATCGGAAGTTTTTTGTAATGTATATACTAATGTTGGTGCCATTTGCATGTTTGAGCGTAAGGCGTGAACTGGCAGCATATTCTTGATCTTGACTTTCAAAGCTTGAACTTGGCAATGAAAGTGACTTGTTCGTGAGTAGTTTTACTTTAAGGTTTATGGCAGCTTATTGTGGAACAAGATTAAATGCAAAAGACTCAACTGTATAATAATACCTAAAGTAAAAAAAATATTCGTTTCTTAAGTTACGCTTGAAGCAAAAGCGGCTGGAAGCGAAAAGCCGAAAATCGGGCTCAGTGGCGTCAATGGCACGCCACTGAGCTTGGGATCTTCACCTTAGGCCCTGGAGGTTTTTTCTTTTATAATTGGATTCGATAGAATGTTTGTTTTTCATGTCTGAGACTGACTCTCTGGTGTTTATTCAACGTTTTAAGAACAGTTTCATAACGTTATTTCTCTTTATAGGACACAAATTCTCCGTAATAATCTTCAAAAATATTCAAGGCAGTTTACGGCATATCTCTCAACGGTACGAAGAAGGCAGTAGTGCGCAACACTAGCTAGCGGTTCTGCTTGTAAAATAATTAATTGAATAATTCGAGAGATTAGTATAATGTGCGTCAACAGTGCAAATATGAAACTATTTTTAACACTTGTATGTCAAAAAATATGACCCCAATAACAAATGTATACTTTCGTAACCTCTTACAGAAGATTTGCTAAGCAATTAGACTGCTGAGTCGTTTTAATTCGTCTAAATAAAATTCTTGCCTTGCTGGCTGACTGACAGATAATGCAGAGCCAAAACAATTAGCCGCAATAAGCTGTTGGGGATATTTATGTTCCTTGGGGACCCTAGAGGTGCACTAAAAAGGTATAGGTAGGTATCTCGAATTTCCGATCGGATCGGGCAGAAACAGTTAAATTTATTTATTTTATTATATTTATTATACTGTTGATATGATAATATTCAATATATAAAATTGAAGTAGCGTTATACCTAACCTCTAAAATAACAAGCATATCATACATACATAGGGTAAATACAGTACTGAGTCACATATCACGCAATCTTGAAGGCCATAAAGATAAACACGTGAAAATGCCAAAGTTGATACAATGTCAGCGCTTTCACAAATGCCGATCGCGTGATTAAAAAAATACACTTCGAATTTTTTATAACTTTACAATCTACAATAATAATAATTACCTATGTCTTTTATTAATTTTAAAGCAGAAAAGTATCTCAAAGTACATAGTAAGTATATCGTATTACATAAGACCTGTTTAAGTCTAATTTAAGTTGCTAAGTCATATTTAAGTTGAGGTATACCTAAGCAAGATATTGGGAGGGAATTAGAGTTCCCAGAGCTTCGCATTTTGAGGAGAATAAGCTGAATAAGCATTCACTCCGAATGGACCCTAAAGGATACCGATACAGACAGCGCGGCAACGATGAATAGACAGACATTACATTTTATTATAGTATAAATGCCGGCAAACATCTTGAACACTACCATAGACCAATATGCATTTCTACGTAAAATTGCTACTGCGCAGCTCTTTTGGTCTATGGTAGTGTTCAAGAAGTTTGCCGGCGTCTATACCTATTGATGTGTCAATATTGTTGGTACAACTTCTTGATCCAGTACGTGTTGTAAAATAGAAGAATCAATTTCATTCCGATTTTTTTACATTTGCTTACACATTATTTTATCATAAATCTCATTAAAATTTCTTATAAGTGATTAAAAATTATGTAGATGATAAGACGATAAGATAAGATGTAGGTACTTCCTGAGAATGCCATCAAGAAAGGTTATATTTCAGGTAGGTATCTGTTAATAAATGCAGATCACAGACTTAACATAAATATCAAGTGCAATAAAAAAGCTTTCCAAACGAAGACGAGTCGCTTATCTTCACCCTTCAAGTGAACTGTAATAACCATTGACATATGTACGTCTGCCTCCGTGGTCCAGTGGTTAGCGTATGCGACTGCTGATCGTAGGTCCCGGGTTCGATTCCTGGGTTGGGCAAGTGTTACTGGGTTTATCCGAATTCTCAGTAGCAGCACGGAGTCTGGCGATGTACCCGGTAACGGCAATAGGGTCGCCCCCTATTACTTGGGATCTAAAAATTCATCGCGAAATGTCGGTGTAATATTACACCTATGCCTACCCCTTCGGGGATACAGGCGTGAGTCTATAAAAAAAGTGTACATATAATTATATCGATGGTAGAAACTCTTACAAAATACCAAATAGTCCTCTTACTCTTTGACGCATCTTCGAATGTAAGCTGAGATGTATAATATCTCTATTTAGAGATACATTCAAAACTCGTAGAACCCGTTAATCGTAATTCAATGCAAAATGTTGTCTTATATTTAACAATTATATTAAAGAGCTAGCAGTCGCCCGCGGCTTTGCCTGTCATAAAGTTTCAAGATTTATTTTACCCCGCTAGGGGTGGAATATTAAAAATCCATCGGTGAGAGCCCATACGCCCGTTAAAATTCGCCCCGTCATAGAAAATTGTGCCAAGTTACTATGAAGGGGTGAATTTTGAGGGGCGTATGGACTCTCACCCCGTAGTGGGAGCATACGTCATAAATGGAACCCGCTGTCCAAGTTGCCGTCTTTCGCATATGAATGGGACTTACCGCGATGGTGAAAAATAAACATTAAACACATCAAACGTGTTAAAAACGTATGTGGAAGTGTTTACTTTTATGACAACTGCCTGCTAACTGCCGTAAAAGTCTTTAAAAGCAGTACTGAAACGGTACCTACGAACTATTAAGATTTCAAGATGATGCAATACGAGTTAAAACGTATCAGTATGATTGTTGCAGGGCGAGTCAGCGTTGCATTGCATCCCATCTAAATTTTGTCAGGAAATATTTTTGGATGTGAAAGACTCACGCAAAACCTATTGGATAACAATACTTTAATAATAAACATATTCATTTCCACTCAGACTGCCTCCTGGCCCAGTGGATAGGGTATGCGTCTGCTAGTCAGGAGGCCCCGGATTCGGATCGTGCCAAAATGTTACTTGTTTTTTCCAAATTCACAGAAGCAGCACGAAGTCTAGTAAAGTGCCCAGTAGCGGCAATAGGCTTGCACGCTATTACATGGGACCGACAAATTCATAACAGGGCAAAATTTGTATGAGTTTATTACTCCTCTGCCTTCCAATTTGAGGGTATCCCCAAAGTGGCAGGCCCCTATATAGACGTGAGTGCATAAAAATCTTATAAAAAAACTATGCAGAGCTTTTTCTAAGTATCGAAATATTTGTGTCAAACTACTCTCTTCCATATAACCACACTCTTCCATATAAAGTCATTATCATCACAGCCTTTAACAGTCCACTGCTGGACTTCGCCTACTATACCACGCTGGCCAAACGGGTTGGTATCAAGTTGGGCTGGTCATAGGGTTTGTATCTAGTTTTCCTTCTCTTACAGTGCTGTTCTGTGCATATTATGCTCCCTTTGTCGGCTCTTACGACACCCATGGGATGATATGGGGTGGTGACATTCCGTATTCTTAATCCGTCACCACACGGACGAAAATATCAAGTAGGTAGGTTATGTTTAACGATATCAAGTAGGTTAAGTTTAATACATAGTCATGAATTAAGTATGTAAGTTTAACCAAAAACAATAAAAATAAAAGAACTAGAAAGTAATAAAAGGTATTTACATTAAAAAGACACAAACGAAAAGTTAAAAAAAAATACACAGAAAAGAATTGTATGCTTCAGCAAGTGTGGTGGGTTTCATTAATATAATAGTTCAAAGTCCACCACGCTGGGCTAAAGCAGTTAATTAAAAAGATACTTAAACGCGACCCTACGGGACTAAAACTGGCCGTGTGACAAAACTGAATTATTAATTGAACGGCTGATTAAACGACTAGAATGCGACAAATACACCGCAAGAAAGATACCTAAACAAAATATATTTTTCTATCAATTCATTGAAACAGATTTATAGAAGTACTGAACGCGCTTGAAGTCGTAAACAAAAATAAATGAGGCGAATCAAATCAGTAGTTGATAATAACTTACAACATTTGTTTTTATAAATAGCGTCAAAATTCGCATTAAACTATTAACATTGTTTATGCGTATCCTTTTCACAGAAATTAAAAATATAGTAACACATTAATTTTATTAATGGGCAGCGATTATTAAACTTAATTCTTTTGACAAATGAGAATTAGCCTGAGTTATCTGCACCATGTTGTGGAAACAAGAAATATGTTTTGCTTGTAATGGAGTCATCGAGATATTGATCTGGAGTTTAACGGCATTTTATCATCTTATAGCGTGTGTCAGGTCCATGATCTTGTTTCTAGCTTTATTTCAATTTGAAATGCAATCTGCAGGTATATAGGTATTTTTTTAGGTAGAAGAGCCTTGCTGATTTCAGCATGAATGGGCCGGCTCGACCGGGGTAGTTCAATTCAATTCAAAATCCTTTATTCATTTGGGTCACAATGTGACGCTTATGAACGTCAAAATAATAAATTTATAAAATAATTACTTATAGACTCTACATTTACATTTACTGCCACGTTCGCAAAGCAATAGGTAGAACCATGAGAAAGAACGGGCAACAAAACTCACGGTCACTCTTTTTCATCGCCAGGTTTTGCCTAATACACATAATTTACATTTTGTAAGGTGCTGCAACTGTTAAACCTTCTATATCACTTGTATATACGAGGGTCAAACTGAAAGTTCTTAGAACTGGCCACTTATAAACAATATAATAAAAAAATATTCTAAAATTTGAAAAAAGAACTCTTTGCCAATATTACTGAGTATATATTTCATTCATTTGTCATTTGTTTTACGATTTGGCGGCAAATTGAAAATTGTCTGTGTCACGTCAACATGAATTTAACACGAGAAAATTTTCGTGCAATGATTTTTTATGACTTTCGATGTCATTTAAGTCAACAAGAAAGTTATGATAGACTACGATTGGCCTTTCACGATGAAGCCCCATCTCGTGCGACTGTTTACAACTGGTTTAATGAGTTTAAACGTGGTCGCACTAATCTCACTGATGATGTACGTGAGGGACGGCCTTCTACGGCGACGACTGAAAATAACATCTATGTTGTGCGGCGTATGATAGAGACTGACAAAAGAGTGACCTATCAGCAGATTCGGACAAGCTTAGGCATCGGTATGAGTCAAGTGCACAAAATCCTCCACGAACATTTAGCGGTCAGGAAGCTTTGCGCCCGGTGGATACCTCATAATTTGACTAAGGCTCAAAAACTCCATCGTGTGGACTGGTGCCGTAAAATGATTGAAAGATTTAACGGAGGTGACTCAAATGCTGTGTTCGACATACTAACAGGTGACGAAAGCTGGATTTACTGTTATGATCCTGAAACCAAAAGACAATCTGCTCAGTGGGTGTTTCCTTTCGAGGAGTTGCCAACTAAAGTGAAGAGAGATCGAAGTGCGGGAAAAAAAATGGTGGCCTCGTTCTTTGGAAGGATAGGTCATTTCGCAACAATTGTGTTAGAGGATCAAAAAACAGTTTCTGCAGAATGGTACACTACCAATTGTTTGCCACTTGTCTTGGAAAAAGTTCGAGAGAAACGACCTCGCAGTAGGATCCTCCTTCACCACGACAACGCCTCGTCGAACACCGCCAAGCGAACGATCGACTATTTGGCGACACCAAACGTTGAATTACTGGGTCACCCGCCGTATAGCCCCGACCTCGCGCCTTGTTATTTTTATTTATTTCCAAAAATTAAAGAAAAACTTAAAGGAAAGCGGTTTATGAATGCTGAAGAAGCGGTGGCTGCGTATCGCGATGCCATTGAAGAGACCCCTAAGGACGAGTGGGCAAAGTGCTTTTCCCAGTGGTTCCATCGCATGCAGCGGTGTATTGACGTCAATGGACAATATTTTGAAAAGATATAATAAAACTAATAACTGGCTAATGTAATCAGTTTTTGATTTTCTAAGAACTTTCAGTTTGACCCTCGTATTTACTGTACTTAATAATACTCAAGCACTTTTGATGTTCATTTGGTTAGCCTCCTCAGAATAGACATGGTAAAACAGGAGCATCCACTTACATTATATATACCTAATAATGCAGGCAATCCGCGAAAGTGATCAGAACCATGATGGAAAATATGCAGTTAAATATTAAAATCTAATACCAGCCCGCAAGAATGTCATCGACCAGTCATCGCAAGTAGCACCCGTTCACGAGTATGACGCATGTAGTACGTAGTAAGTACCACCCTCTCACAGAAAATCGACGAATTCGGTGAGTGAGAGTGCCGGAGGCCCTATCCCCTATTCGTTCTCCCTCATCCCACTTTTCCCAACCCCAAGGGGCGGCAACACACTTGTGACTCCGGTGGTGTTGCTTGTGTCCATGGGCGGTAATTGCTTACCATCAGGCGATCCGTCTGTTCGTTTGCCGCCTATTAACATAAAAAAAACGCAAAACCGCTTCAGAAAATTGTACACAAAAGACTAGCTACAAGAGCCGATAAGGGAACGTCGTTCCTGAAACAACATAAGCGCCGAATGCGACGCAGTGCGATGATTCAATCAAACTCACAAGCTGCTGTACACAACAACATAGAACAAGTGTAGACACTCCGGCTAGCTTATTTTTATTTTATTTTTTATAGACTCACGCCTGTATCCCCGAAGGGGTAGGCAGAGGTTTTTATTACACCCACATTTTGCCATGAATTGTTAGTTCCCACGTAATAGGGGGCGAGACTATTGCCGTTACCGGGCAAACTCAAACTCAAACTCAAATATGTTTATTTCCATAAAAATGTTTAAATTTTTTGGACACGTCAGAAAGTCATACAAATAAAAAAAATAAAAAGTAACTTTAAATGCATATTAACATAGTTGAAAAAAATGCCTGTTCAGAAAGTAGAGCCTCGTGAGAAGAATCAGGCAAGAAACTCCGGGCCACTCTTTTCTACGTCTTGATTCTATACAATTTAAAAACTTAGTAACTACATTGAATTTTTCATAAGTATATGAGCTGGTGTGTCTATAATGTTGTTGTCAATTAATAAGGCTTTTTTAATAATAATATAAAAGTACTTACTAGCATAATATAGACACAATAACTCACACTCACATGAAACTTAACACTAATCAAACATAAGTAGCCTGTGGGACCGAGCAAATTAATCCCAAGCATTTTTATCTTCAATATAATCTAGCACTGAATAGTACCCTTTTTGACAAAGTTTACGTTTTATAATCTTTTTGAATTTATTATAACTTAAATTTTGAATATTGCTTGGCACTTTATTGTAAAAGCGCACACATTGGCCTTGAAAAGATTTTTTTATTTTCTCTAGCCGGGTAGCCGGCACTACTAGCTTACTCTTATTTCTAGTATTCAAATTGTGGATATCACTTTTCTTTGAGTATGAGGCCTTGTTTTGGAATAAATATATTAGGTTGGAATAAATGTACTGACTTGCAACTGTTAAAATGTTTATTTCCTTGAATTTATTCCTTAACGAAGCCCCATAATCCAAATTATAAATTGCTCGAATAGCTCTTTTCTGCAGAACAAAGATGGTCCGAATGTCGGCAGCATTTCCCCACAGGAGAATACCGTATGACATTATACTATGAAAATAGCTATGATATACAAGCCTGGCAGTGTCAATGTCAGTTAACTGGCGAATTTTCCTGACTGCGTATGCTGCAGAGCTGAGTCTATTCGACAATTTACTAATATGTGGTCCCCATTGCAGCTTAGAATCTAGTGTAATGCCTAAAAATTTGGTGTTATCCACAAGATCCAACACATCATCCTTAACCTTTACTGAGGTGTTCACTTGTTTGACGTTAGGCATCAAAAATCGAATACATTTAGTTTTTAGTCTATTTAAAAGTAGGTTGTTAACCTCAAACCAGCGAACCACCTTTGAGATAGCAATGTTTACATCGTCCATATCAATTTGCTGTCGTTTTAATTTAAATAAAAGTGAGGTATCATCAGCAAACAGTACTATCCCGTGCTTGTCATTGACGAGGTGTGGTAAGTCATTAATATAAACTAAAAATAAAAAAGGACCGAGGATTGAACCCTGTGGGACGCCCATTTTGACTACAGACCCATGCGAACGCGTCCCGTTGACATCAACTCTCTGAATCCTATTACTCAAATATGAAGTAAGAAGATGCAGAGCAGAACTACTTAAACCATAGTGCTGTAATTTCCTGATCAATGTATCATGTTCTACACAATCAAAGGCCTTGGACAAATCACAGAAGACACCTAAAGCATCATGTGAATCCTCCCAGGCATCAAAGATATGTTTTACAAGCTCAACACCGGCATCGGTCGTGGAGCGCCCCTTTGTAAAACCAAATTGTTTAGATTGTAGAAGCTCGTTGTTATTAAAATAACTTTGCAGTTGGTCTAGTATCAATTTCTCGAAAATTTTGCTAAATGTGGGCAGCACAGAAATTGGCCTATAGTTGGTGGGGTCTGATGTGCTACCTGCTTTGTACAAAGGTATTACCTTGCTATCTTTCATAAGATCAGGAAATACACCACAGTCAATACACTTATTAAATATTAAAGCTAATCTGTTAGCAGCTAAAGCAATAATGGACTTGGTAATAGTAACGGAATTTCCCCACAAGTCTGCAGTCTTCTTTAAATTTATAGTATTAAAAGCTTTTATAACATCATTTGAATTTATATACTGAAATGAGAAATTACTATAGGTTGTACTCATGTTCTCTTTTAAAAGAGATTCCGCTGCATTGGGTGATGAGTCCAAAGATCTAGTAGTAATAACGGGGATATCAGTAAAAAAACTTTCAAACGCCGATGCAACTTTTGAGTCTGATGTAATAGTGTCGTTATCAATGTTCAAACTAAGTTTTGAACTTTTACTTTTAACTTTCCCAGTCTCGCTGTTTATTATATTCCATGTCATTTTCATTTTATCGTCACTACTCCTAATCCTTGAACTCAGGTAAAGAGACTTAGCTTTCTTGCAAAGTTTCCGAAATATCCTAGCATAGTTTCTAACATAATCCTGAAATTGTTCACTTAAATTAAAGTTTCTCTCGTCATATAGCTCATACAATCTCTTTCTACTTTTGTGAAGCCCAGTTGTTGCCCATTCACAGAAGGTTGCATTACCTCCAACTGTAATCGTTCTAGGTGTGAAAACCGAATTAAAGTCTGTACAAAACGCTTTGAAAAAGCTATTATATAACAAATTAGGGTCACCTTCATCATCTAACAGTGACCAGCTAGTCATTAGTTTACTTTGAAACCTAGCAAAACGAGTTGCAGTTTTAAGTATTACAACTATATTTTGCCTAGAAACATTCTTACTGTTATCATTAAAGGAGATCTGCTGTCCACAATGGTCTGAGTCTAACTGTCTAATAATTTGCTTGTCTCTTACTATGATATCTGTAAATATATTATCTAGGCAAGTAGATGTAGAGGAAGTAACTCTTGTGGGCTCTAAGAATAAGTTCTTCAGATTATATGATAGAAACAGCGCTTTCAATTTTGTACTAAGACTACTATCCTCCAATAAATTTCCATTAAAGTCACCACACACAACAACATTTTTATTTATTTTTGCAACTTTGTTTAATATCTCATCCATAATACGCTCGAAGCTATCATACAATGCTGAAGGAGGCCTGTATACACTTATTACAATAAATCTCCTCAGTTCCACACAGGCTACCTCAATAGTTCGCTCAACAGACAGACTTACAATATCATGACGCTCCTTAAATTTAAGTTGCTTATTAAGTAAAATTATCGAGCCACCATGTACTGCTTGCTGCCGGCTAAACGAGCTTCCTACTATATGATTACTGAAATTGAACATGAACTGGTTGCTTTTTAGCCAATGTTCAGTGATGCAAAATATATCAACAGCATTACAGTTCATAAACAATTCCATTTCTAAATCTTTATTAATCATACTTCTAATATTCTGATGTACTAATTTAATCAAATTTTTGTTATTATTATGTTTAAGTGTATTAGTCAATGAGTTACGAGTAATCTTATTATAGCTAGAGGTGTTCTCTATTGTCTCAGAATTTAATTTAAATTATTATTATTATGAATGTCAATAATGGAATTGTCATGTACTCTAACAGTACTTGGGTCACTGTATAAATTAAATGCTAATAATTTAGCAAGTTGTCGTTTAAAAGAGCGAGAAAGATACATAGTATCTTTTGTTAAAATAAAATTACTTTTAATAAAAGTATTAGTGTCAAAGAATAAAATTTTGTCATTATGACGATATGTACTATTATATAATAATAGATTTAATTTACTTATCTGGTTGTTTTCTTTATGAAATGCACAGACTATAAAATTGCACCCCACTTTAGAACTTCTATCAGTCATTATATCCGATAAAGCTAGTATATCTTTCCTAGTAACTAGTAAGCTATCACCATACATAATAATAACCGTAGAATGTTTATTTAATTCTGCATGTTTTAACTTATTAACTAATGAAGACATTCTTTCTCCTGGATAACAAAAGTTTTGTAATGGACGGTTAGTGTAACTATCTATTAAGCTACCCAAACCCACTCCCAATTGGTCAGAAAACATCAATACAGTGTTATTACTATGAGTGTCAAGTGAACATATATGATTTGTTTGTAACAAGGCATCAGAACCGGAGTCATTGTATATTTTATGAGGTTGTTCTAGTACTAGACTACTTTCTAAATCATTATTTAATTTTGAACAATTTAAGCAACATTTTTTGTTGGCTATAGAGAGTAGTTGTTCTAGATTCTCTCTACCAACTCTAGAAATCTCATCATATTTTAATATGTATTCTTGAGTTTCTTTCTGGTGTGTTATTGCCATTTTGTCGAGCTGTGCAGTCAGTTTTGATATGTGTGTTTGTAGCTCCTGAGTGTGCTGATCATATAATAATCTACTACTGAGTAATTGTTCATTGCTAGCCTCAAGCTTCGACATCAATGACTCCTGTTCCTTAACCAAGTCATGGTTAATTTGTGATAATTTATTTACTTTATTTGACCCCTTGTGACTGGATTCAAGTCGCTTTATCAATTTATTTAATTTTGATAATTGCCTAAATTTCCTTTTGGTTATCAATTTAGATTTACAGTTGCACTTACATTTTACAGTCTTAATAACACTAGCATTACCGCTCATTACCTCTGAAAACAGGTTCTTGTTTGCTGTGGTGTTGAGCGTCTGGATTGATTCCTCTTGTGATAAAATTGTTGTTTGGGCTTCATTCAGACTCGCAGGACCTAACTTCCTCCTGTAGTCTGTCTCGTTGGTCCAAGATGTCCATGTGTTCAATGTGGAGTTTCGTCAATTGCGCCTTCAGCTGGGATACTTTATCATTGACATATTTAATTTCTTCTTCGCTATCAACACGTTCCTTCAATAGTTGACTGTTATCTTCTTTATATTTCTTTAATTCTAACAGCGCTATCTTCAAGTTGTTCTCTGTTTCCTTAGCAAGTGCCTTGCGGGTCATCATGTTTGTAGACATGCCTCACAAATTACCTAAAAAAGGAAAAACAGGTGAATACTTTGAAGAAAGATAGGTATTATGTTAATATACAAGAGTGAATATATATAATTAGTACCAAATAAAAGAGATAAAAAGTTATGAGAATTATAGATTGAAGTAGGTATGTTGAAAATAAGTTATGAAAATTAAAAGAAAGGTGTAAGAATGGTAATTTGGCTATTAAACTAAATAATGGTTTAGATTAATATGGTTTGTTGAACAACTCTTATATCAGTATCAAGTAGGTAGGATAATCCTTGCTGATGGCTGTACTAAATAACTAAATCTAGGTAAATATCTAAGATGGTTGTACTTAATAACTAAATCTAGGCAGACAATCAATAAATAATTATAATAATGTATACTTAATTAATAAATAATTACATATATGTATATGAATGTGAAGTGTAAGTGTAGTTTGTGCTTGTATGGGGCATTTGTTCAGTCCTCGATTTTGCTTCCACTTTTGTCAAGCAAAAGGAGGCAGAAACTGTGCCAGTGTGTGATGGACGAAGCTCACGTTCAGTGAGCCGAGTAAATATGTGCTGAGGAGTGTAAGTTAATAAGTAAAATACTCCCCGGGTTTCAGGATGATGATTTGAATTCTGTCCGTTGCCACTGGGTAGTTGATCTGTCCGCCAAGAACTGTCTGCAGCGAGGTTTCAAACAGCAAACTCAATGTATTTCACACTTCTATTACTATTACACACGATATTAATGAAACATAAGCGTTTAATATTGATTTAAACTTAAATAAAACTTTAAAATCACGGAGCTACGTAATTTTACGGTTGACGTTTTCAGTGTTGCCAGGAAAGTCCTCCCAGTCCTCGATGGGTCCTTCCAGAAAGGGCCCATCTCCAGACTCCGTGCTGCTACTGAGAATTCGAAAAAACCCAGTAACACTTTTGCCCAAGTCGGGAATCGAACCCGGGACCTCCGATCCGTTATCCACTGGACCACGAAGATAGACCGACTAACTTGGTTTTGTAAAACGTGCATTTATAAGAAAATATTTGACCCTACAAGCCACCGCTTTACAAATTCGCTTAGCAACTAAATCTGTTGACTCATTCCAATAAATTAGCAAGCGATGACACTCATATACTAACTATTAAAAGCTTTTATTACGCTACTTCTGTTTTATATCTTTCGGATGTCCATAGTAGAACCGCTACTATTTAATATGCTTGCTTCGCGTCGTTATGCCGCATATGTTGTTCATGAGAGTCAAGTTACACTATTTTTAAATAAAAACTGGTTGAAGCATCCGTGAAACAATAAATACGAAAACTCTATAAATAAAAGGAAGATCAAAGGACCGATTGACTTATAATAAGAAAACACGCCGGAACTACCAAATAAGGTATTTCCTTATACTCATTCATTTTGATTAAGGATTTCGCATATTCTTGCGTATAAGTTGACCGAGGTTTTGTGTAGGCGTGGGTTGACCTCTACGCTGCGATATTTTGCTGGTTCTCGGTATAGACATCAGGTGCCGAGGACTACCAGTAAATGACTTTTTGGGTATTTTCGATTAGCGTTACGTCGATTGGCGATAATATTTGGATTGGTAATTAAGATATTGATTCTTTATAAGTATAATTATTTACAAACACATTCAGTCACTGCTGCAGACTGCCTCCGTGGTCCATTGGATAGCGTATGCGACTGCTGATCGGTGGTCCCGGGTTCGATTCCCGGGTCCGGCAAAAGTGTTACTGGGATTTTCCGGATACTCAGTAGCAGCCCGGAGACTGGTGATGTGCCCGGTAACGGCAATAGGCTCGCCCCCTATTACGTGGGACCTAAAAATTCATGGCGAAATGTGGGTGTAATATTTACACCTCTGCCTACCTCTTGGAGGATACAGGCGTGAGACTATAAATAAAATAAAAAATCATTCAGTCGGAGGGTCGTTTGAAGTGTAAACTTTCCAGCTGCAGCACTCGTAACTCGAGAATTATTGACTTACCTCATCTGCAGTTTTGGTGTTTTCCTTGTCCCTCCCGCTGATGTTACTGAAGGGTTGGGCCAGCTTTAAATAAGGTTACTGGTAAGATATTAGTTCAAACAACTTTCTGCCTATTTAAGCTTTTGTTGTGCCAGAACAGTATGACAGCCATTCTGTCTCACCTGTTTCTCTTGGATAAAAAAGGATCACATGGGATTCGAAGCCAGCATGGTCAAAGTCATGTTGCGTACGCGGACCTGGCAGAAATAATAGTTGTTCTCGGCAATCTGCCAGATGAGACAACCTCCCAAGATCCTCTTATCCTTCTACGATTAGAAAAGATGCTTAAGTAGTGCTAGATGAATAATCTGTAGACTCTCCTGCCGGTCTAAGTAAAACAATTGGGATCACATCTTTACTTACAATTTCATTGCTTGGGATAGTTATACCCGTAATCCACAAATACATAGTTGTTGGGCGACTGTGTGTTCGTGTGTGACTGGTTTCAAGTTTGTGATGCAGCCCATCGCATACATGATTTATTGGTGGTGCAAAAGTTGACTTCATTAAAGATAGCATGCTAATAAAATTGAGACAGTGTGATTTTTAAGCAGCTCCAAAAAGGAGGTCCTCAATCTTCCTTCGATTTCTCCTTAATTAAAAAATAAATACGAGACCAAAATAATGGATCCATTGACACCATCAAAAGTCAAATCGTTAATATAAATACATAATATAAACATAAGTAATCAGCTAAATACACGACCCTTCATTTTAGTTTCGCTGTTGCCGACCAAAAAAGAGCATCTGGTTGGCAAATTATGTAAATAAAAGTTAATAACTTTGCTATGAATAAAACATTGTGACATTCTCTCTGCCACCGGTGATAATTTCTTTCAATAGCGATCGAAATAGGCTTTATTGCCTCCATAATTAACAATGATTACCAATAGTTTTGTCCTGTGGCGTGGTCCTGGTTGCGATTCAAGACTTTTATCTTAAAGTCCAGGTACTTATTTGAAGTATGCTATTTTGCCGCGTGACCGTCGCTCTGGGACGCCAAGGACAATGTGAACACCGCAGTGGTTTTAGTAAGTACGTTCAAACGTCTTTAGGGTAGAGTCTGTCAAACCTGCCTGCCACCTACACTTGTCTCGAACTTGAACCATAAGACGACGACAAAAAACCAACACACCCAAAAGAAGATTAGGTGCTAAGTTTTTTTTTAATAATAATAGGCGGCAAACGAGCAGACGGATCGCCTGATGTTAAGCAATTACCGCCGCCCATGGACACAAGCAACACCACAGGAGTCACTAGTGCGTTGCCGCCCCTTGGGGTTGGGAAAAGGGATAGGATGAGGAAGAAGGAATAGGGGAGAGGGCCTCCGGCACTCTCACTCACCGAACGAAACGCAACAGTTAAGTCTGGTCAGTCCAGAAAGGCTAAATAGACTTCGGTATAAAAATGTCAGTTGATATAGTATTCTGTAGTACTTAAAGAAAATATAAAACTTCATCAATCAATCTCACAAAAATACCGCTTGGCGCTATTTTACATGTTGCAAAACTTGCAAACGATTTTTTATAGGATTACAACGTTATCCTATTAACCAAGGATTAAAGATATTTATGCGACTATTTTATATTTCTTGATGATTTTACGTTAAGTCTAGATAGCAATAAATCAGAGTGCAGCGACTTTTTAAAATTCCGATAAAAACTAAATTTTTATATTTTGACTTGTATTTCTGTATCTTTTATATAATACCTTAGTTTGGAATCGTATTTAAATTAATTTGTTGATATAATCTCGCGAAATGCATTAGTATTCAAAACCATCCTAAATTTCTGAACGACAGCCATTTCCTCTGATTTTGATTGTACATTTATTTGGTCTCGTTTAGCAAATTATTAGTGGCTAATTCATAGCTATGATTTGAGTAGCTTGACACAATTATAGCATGACACAATCATGCAATTGTGCTAAATGTAGTATTAAATAGTGCAGTCTTAAGTCAGTTTTAAACAGTGAATTTATTTAATGGATGTAATGGGGTGTAATTTATTCTGATCTGTTCGGTTACGCACTTGTCAGAATCAGAGAAGCTTCCTATAGTGTAGAGACAGTTTTGATAAATAAAAGAGACAACTATCAAATCATACTTTCATTTATTCAGTTTGGCACAAGGATATATCTTTAGATTACGTCGTGATTCTACATTTACATTTACAGCTCAGTTCGCAAAGCAAAGACATAGAACCAAGAGAAAGAACGGGCAATAAAACTCTTGATCATTCTTTTCAATAACTATATATAACAATAATTAACAAACAGTGGTACAGCCAATTTATATCAAATATCAATGTTGTGGGTAGTTTTATATTACTAGAAAGGTCTGTCTTACAACAGAACATAATAAGCATTATTTAGCATCAATACAATTTACTAAATGTTTACCACAGGTATATACCTAATGAATCTCGTTGATACGACTTGATCCACAGTATATTATTCTATCCTATATTACAATCTATAATATCTCACAAACGATCAAACTACCCACAACACAATATCAATAAGATAATGATTACACTATCTTACATTGTTTCCTAGATGTTGAAACAAAAGAACAAGCAACACAGAATATTGGAACACAGTGGCAATTAAATAGTCAGAACCATATCGTACCTGAGCCGTCATCGAAGGAGAATAGGACGAGCTAGCCGAGCCTGTCGACTTATATAGGTACACCTTATTTACACGTTTGACAGTTTAACTGTCAAACGTCATGTCAGTGTAATTTAGTTGCCACTATCCTCTTACATATTATGTATAAATACTTGGATATCAGTAATTTCAGCCCAAAGCCTAGATATTATTACATATCTCTCACACTCAAGTCAGCAAATATGTTGCAGGAACAAAATCAGCTATAGTTCTTTCAGGCCCTTTGGTGCTCCTGGGTCTTTGCAAGGCTTAGTAAAGCCGTTGTAATTAATAGAGATATGCTGATGACATAAAACATAGTAGTTGAATGTCATTGCTGCACATTAAATTTAATTTAAAGGCATGCTTTTAAATTCTCTGTCTTACAAAAGGTGCTTCTAGGAACGGACAAAACTACAGAGCCTTTGAATTTTGTGTAGTTGGTGAACTATTTGAGATCGATGAGGTATTCCTTATAGTGTCCCGCACACGCAGTTAACCATATCATAGCAAACTGTTTGCACTATACGCATGCGGACTTATAAAACAATCGTAAACCAATATTTAAAAGGCGATAATTTATACGTACGAAAAATTTTATATTTTACGACAACACAAAAGCATTCGTTTGTGACAGGTTTTCGAGAGATTTTTTTGTAAATTGGTATATTTATGAGTTTCGAAAAGTTATTAGATATTTATCTACAAGTAGAATTAAGTCAATGTTCTGATGATGTACGGCTATTTAAAAGGCGTTAACAAGAATTAGCTGACTTGGATGATTTACTGTTCCTATTGTAAATAACATGAGTGATGAAAAGATATGTGTAAATTTCTTTTGTATATGTTTAAAAAGAAAATTAAATATAACTGGCCACTGAGATTCTGTGCCGTTATAAAACTTGTTCAAGGTAATATTAGAAACGAATGTGTTGATGGTTTTATGTCTTTTTTATTTATTAGTTTAGTAGTAAACATTTTATGTGCAAACATGACACCTAAGATATTTTCTATTGGTCCTAGTGTTATCGATTTCAGTTACGCGAAACGCAGCGCTGAAATCAAGAATTAAATTCCTATATATTTGGTCATTAAAATGGGAACATCATATTATTTTATTTCTAACAAAAGTCTATGAAGAATAAAATAACATTTACTTAAAGAAAATATTACCCTATTCTGGCGAAGTTGGACAATCAAGTAAAATAGATTAGAATACATAAAGAAACCCTTCACCAATAAAAAATTGTATACATTTAAATTAATTTACGCAAAAGATTATTTATAAAGGGTATAAATACATTATAAATTAGTACTAAATGTAAATAGATAATTATTATAAATGAGACACACATAAATAAACATTTACATAAAATATTCATAAAAATTTATAAATTTGGAAATGTTAAATTCTGCCTCGTTTGAGAACTTTAAATGTAAAACCCCTAGTTCTGTATTAGAGAGAGAGATAGTAACTGGATTTAATATAATTATTTGGTGATACAATATTGTATCGAAATTTGTGTTTAGGCGCCCTGGTTTTGCAATTATTGGTTTGTCGAGATTTACCTTTATATTAGTTTGCCACGGAGGAATCAGAAACATCAATCTGAAGTTGAACCAATTGTTATGATATTTCACAGCACAGGTTTTGCAATGAAAGCCGTCATACAAACCGTACATGACAGAAAATTGTCAAAAGAGTATCTAATAACCACTAAAACTGTTACTACAAAAATGTTAATTAAAATTATTACATACAATTCTTCTGAAAGGACAATGAGCGGAATCGTCCCCACCCATCAACAGAAATGAAATTTAACTCAATTGACACATCTATTCTTGGCAAGATGATATTTTTTTAATATGGGAACGTTGCCCAAATGCATGGGGTTGTCATAGTAATTAACGTTTAAGCAAATATTTCATTTACATAGTTACATGATTAATTGTAAAACATCTACTCATTTATCTATTATAGGACGTTGTGCACATATGATATCGATTGTATGGTATATGGGAATAGGTCGTCATACAGATTTTAATCTGCCAGCGCAGCTGTTAAACAGTGTTATAATAGACCAGCAATGTTACACTCACTATTGTTATTTGCCTACTATGAGCATTGTCATCATCAGCCCCTTACAGTCCACTGCTGGACTAGGCCTCTCCTTTGAAAAGAGGAATTGGCCTACTATACCACGCTGGCCAAACGGGTTGGTATAGGGTTTGTTTCAAGTTTTCCTTCTCTTACAGTGCTGTTCTCTGCATAGAATGGTCCCTCTGTCAGCTCTTACTACACCCATGGGATGATATGGGGTGGTGACATTGCGTATTCTTAATCCGTCACCACGCGGACAATGAGCATTGTAGGAACGAATAATTAAAAGACAATGAATTTAAATCATTCATTCATTTATATTCGTTATTTTCTCTTTTTTTTTTCTTTAGCCTGTACTGTCCCACTGCTGGGCAAAGGGCTCCCCCAAATCTTTCCCCGCTCTCTTGTCGCCTGCAATCTGAAGCCAATTGTGGTAGGCGTCTAGGTCATCTCGCCATCGTTTTCGGGGCCGACCTTGGTGACGACGACCATTTTCTGGCACTTACAGTGTCGAGATTTTCGTACATTTTTGCCCATAGTCCTTTGTCGGCCCTATAACCAAATTTCATTAGCACGTGTATTAGATAATTCTAGTCAAAAACCAATACAAATAACAAAAAGGCCAATGCTCTTGAAATTCTCTCGTTAAAATATATCATCCTTTATGCAATCATTTATTAGATGGCCGAGGTCAAACGGTTATACATAATTTTGCCTAGAAGGTGTTTCAAATTATAGCACATTAGTGGGTTGACTCATTTCAGCCATACCTACATTTCATTTTACTATCATTATCGGCTTCACAAGCTGGTTTTTGTCCAAAAATCCAAGAGGCAAGTTTGTGTTCGCCAGAGAGCGGCAAATTGACATGTTTAAATGGAAATCAGTGATAGGGAGAAAGATGGACCGAACTGGGCCTGACACCGTAGGATGCACATGCCAAGATAATGGGATGAGCTGAACTTCTTTAAGGGGCATTCTACTCAAAATTAAAGTGTCAGAGAAGTATAGAAGGTAAACGGAGAAGCCTCCTTTGAGATTCTATTGTGCCACTGATAAAAATACTAGTTTAACATAAAGGGGTTTTACCTTTTTGCATTGGTTACACCAGCCGTCACGGGATAACTGACCTTATTTCCTATGAGTTTAAATAATTTTTTTACACATACACACATCACAATCTAGTCCCAAACTAAGCACAGCTTGTACTATAGGTACTAGATAATGGATAAACATACATATATACTTTTTTTTGTAAATACATACATATCATACATATATATTTAATCGATCCCGCGACCATCGGCGTAGCAGTCGCTTACACTCCCGCTGCGCCAAAATATACGAATAAGGCACGTGTACAAAATGCGAATGTTTAAAGTTTAAACTACAAGTGGTGATCTCTAAAAAGATATTCGCGAAACGGTAAAGAGAAAAGGGCGCGAATAACATATCTAGTTAACCCATAAATTAGAGCGTTGTTTTATCAGATTAACATCTAAAGCGTTAGTTATACACATAATATGTAAATTATTTTAATAGCGAAACATTACAAATATAAGTATGAGCACGTCGGCCATTTATGGGCTCTAATTTAAATTGAGATATCATAGCTTGATATTGTCTTTATAAATCATTAAGGAGGTTTTTATGATGTGAAATGTACTCGTAGATGCGAATAAACTTGTTGAAAGTTGGTCAATTGCTTGCTTGTGTTTCTATCTTCGTTTGTGGCTTAGTGTGGTCTGTGCAGCTGGCCGGATGGTCTCGTGGTTAGTGACCCTAGTCAATGCGGAAGTAATGAATCTGAATCCAAACATGGGATTTTTTTGTGTTATTTCTGTATCTGGGTATAATTTATCTATTTCGATTTTATACATACAATCATACCGGATTGTCAATTATCTGTTTACCGTATTGTAGGCTTTCCCTAAGGCTTGTTTGGGATTAAAAACAATGGATAAGTTGCTTTGGAATATTATTATAATCGGGCACTCTACAGGAGAACAGGCGGTAAGATTCATTTCGAAGACACTCCTCTAAACGCGCGTCCAGCGACACCACGGCATTTTCAGCAACTGTTTGAGCCAAGTGTTGTTAACTACGATTGGTTTGGGTGGTTCTTGCACATAATTGGCCGGGGCAATATGCCAGATTGTCAATTACTGTACCAATGTATACCTTTACGGAATGCTCAGCCTGGCTACAGCAGCACCAGAGATTGATTTTAGTAGTCGATTTGTATGCGTTCTCGTTTCAAGCATAGATACAAGCAATGGTTTGTGTAGGCGTGTGTTGACCTCTACGCTGCGATATTTTGCTGGTTCTCAGTATAGACATCGAGGTGTCGAGGACTACCAGTAAATGAGTTTTTGGGTATTTTCGATTAGCGTTATGTCGATTGCCGATAATATTTGGATTGGAAATTAAGATATTGATTCTTTATAAGTAAGTATAATTATTTACAAACACATTCAGTCACTGCTGCAGACTGCCTTCGTGATCCATTGGATAGCGTATGCGACTGCTGATCGGAGGTCCCGGGTTCGATTCCCGGGTCGGGCAAAAGTGTTACTGGGATTTTCCGAATACTCAATAGCAGCCCGGAGACTGGTGATGTGCCCGGTAACGGCAATAGGCTCGCCCCCTATTACCTGGGACCTAAAAATTCATGGCGAAATGTGGGTGTAATATTAACACCTCTGCCTACCTCTTGGGGGATACAGGCGTGAGACTATAAATAAAATAAAAAATCATTCAGTCGGAGGGTCGTTTGAAGTGTAAACTTTCCAGCTGCAGCACTCGTAACTCGAGAATTATTGACTTACCTCATCTGCAGTTTTGGTGTTTTCCTTGTCCCTCCCGCTGATGTTACTGAAGGGTTAGGCCAGCTTTAAATAAGGTTACTGGTAAGATATTAGTTCAAACAACTTTCTGCCTATTTAAGCTTTTGTTGTGCCAGGACAGTATGACAGACATTCTGTCTCACCTGTTTCTTTTGGATAAAAAAGGATCACATGGGATTCGAAGCCAGCATGGAGTCATGTTGCGTACTCGGACCTGGCAGAAATAATAGTTGTTCTCGGCAATCTGCCAGATGAGACAGCCTCCCAAGATCCTCTTATCCTTGTACGATTAGAAAAGATGCTTAAGTAGTGCTAGATGAATAATCTGTAGACTCTCCTGCCGGACTAAGTAAAACAATTGGGAACACATCTTTACTTACAATTTCATTGCTTGGGATAGTTATACCCGTAATCCACAAATACATAGTTGTTAGGCGACTGTGTGTTCGTGTGTGACAGCCCATCACATACATGATTTATTAGTGGTGCAAAAACTGACTTCATTACAGACAGCATGCTAATAAAATTGAGACAGTGTGATTTTTAAGCAGCTCCAAAAAGGAGGTTCTCAATCCACCTTCGATTTCTCCTTTATTAAATAATGTAACAAGTCTACGAAAATAAATAGAGGACCAAAATAACGGATTCATTGACACCATCAAAAGTCAAATCGATAATATAAATACATAATATAAACATAAGTAATCAGCTAAATACTTGACCCTTCATTTTGGTTTCGCTGTTGCCGACCAAAAAACGAACATCTGGCAAATTATTTAAATAAAAGCTAATAACTTTGCTATGAATAAAACATTGTGACATTCTCTCTGCTACCGGTGATAATTTCTTTCAATAGCGATCGAAAGAGGCTTTATTGCCTCCATAATTAACAATGATTACCAATAGTTTTGTCCTATGTCGTGGTCCTGATTGCGATTCAAAACTTTTACCTTAGAGTACAGGTACTTTATTTGAAGTATGCTATTTTGCCGCGTGACCGTCGCTCGGTCGATGGACAATGTGGACACCGCAGTGGTTTTAGTAAGTACGTTCAAACGTCTTTAGGGTAGAGTCTGTCAAACCTGCCTGCCACCTTCACTTGTCTTGAACTTGAACCATAAGGCGACGACAAAAAACCAACACACCCAAAAGAAGATTAGGTGCTAAGTTTCTTTTTATAATAATAGGCGGCAAACGAGCAGACGGTTGGCCTGATGGTAAGCAATTACCGCCGCCCATGGACACAAGCAACACCACAGGAGTCACTAGTGCGTTGCCGCCCCTTGCGGTTGGGAAAAGGGATAGGATGAGGGAGAAGGAATAGGGGAGAAGGCCTCCGGCACTCTCACTCACCGAACGAAACGCAACAGTTAAGTCTGGTCAGTCCAGAAAGGCTAATTAGACATCGGTATAAAAATGTCAGTTGATATAGTGTTTTGTAGTACTTAAAGAAAATATAAAATTTCATCAATCAATCTCACAAAAATACCGCTTGGCGCTATTTTACATGTTGCAAAACTTGCGAACGATTTTTTATAGGATTACAACGTTATCCTATTAACCAAGGATTAAAGATATTTATGCGACTATTTTATATTTCTTGATGATTTTACGTTAAGTCTAGATAGCAATAAATCAGAGTGCAGCGACTTTTTCAAATTCCGATAAAAACTAAATTTTTATATTTCGACTTGTATTACTGATCTTTTATACAATACCTTAGTTTGGAATCGTATTTAAATTAATTTGTTGATATAATGTCGCGAAATGCATTAGTATTCAAAGCCATCTTAAATTTCTGAACGATAGCTATTGCCGCTGATTTTGGTTGTACATTTATTTGGTCTCGTTTAGCAAATTATTAGTGGCAAATTCTTAGCTATGATTTGAGAAGCTTGACACAATTATAGCATGACACAATCATATAATTGTGCTAAACGTAGTATTAAATAGTGCAGTTTTAGGTCAGTTTTAAACAGTGAATTTATTCAAAGGGTGTAATGTATTTATTCTGAGCTGTTCGGTTACGCACTCAAGTCAGCAAATATGTTGCAGGATCAATAAAGCTATAGTTCTTTCAAGCCCTTTGGTGCTGCTGGGTCTTTGCAAGGCTTAGTAAAGCCGTTGTAATTAATAGAGACATGCTGACGACATAAAACATAGTAGTTGAATGTCATTGCTGCACATTAAATTTAAAGGTATGCGTTTAAATTCTCTGTCTTACAAAAGGTGCTTCTAGGAACGGACAAAACTACAGGGCCTTTGAGTTTTGTGTAGTGGGAGAACTATTTGAGATCAATGAGGTATTCCTTATAGTGTCCCGCACACGCAGTTAACCATATCATAGCAAACTGTTTGCACTATACGCATGCGGACTTATAAAATAATCGTAAACCAATATTTAAAAGGCGATAATTTATACGTACCAAAAATTTTATATTTTACGACGATACAAAAGCGTTCGTTTTGTGACAGGTTTTCGAGAGATTTTTTTATAAATTGGTATATTTATGAGATTCGAAATGTTATTCGATATTTATCTACAAGTAGAATTAAGTCAATGTTCTGTTGATGTACGGCTATTTAAAAGGCGTTAACAAGAATTAGCTGACTTGGATGATTTACTGTTCCTATTGTTAATAACATGAGTGATGAAAATATATGTGTAAATTTCTTTTGTATATGTTTAAAAAGAAAATTAAATATAACTGGCCACTGAGATTCTGTGCCGTTATAAAACTTGTTCAAGGAAATATTAGAAACGAATGTGTTGATGGTTTTATGTCTTTTTTATTTATTAGTTTAGTAGTAAACATTTTATGTGCAAACATGACACCTAAGATATTTTCTATTTGTCCTAGTGTTATCGATTTCAGTTACGCGAAACGCAGCGCTGAAATCAAGAATTCCTATATATTTGGTCAATAAAAAGGGAACATCACATGTTATTTCTAACAAACTTCTATGAAGGACATACCTATATAGGTACATATTATAGATTAAAATAACATTTACTTAAAGAAAATATTACAATGTTCTGGCGAAGTTGGACAATCAAGTAAAATAGATTAGAATACATAAAGAAACCCTTCACCAATAAAAATTGTGTACATTAATTTAGGTAAAAGATTATTTATAAAGGGTATAAATACATTATAAATTAGTACTAAATGTAAATAGATAATTATTATAAATGAGACACACATAAATACACATTTACATAAAATATTCATAAAAAATATATAAATTTGGAAATGTTAAATTCTGCCTCGTTTGAGAACTTTAAATGTAAAACCCCTGGTTCTGTATTAGAGAGAGAGAGATAGTAACTGGATTAAACATAATTTAATTTGGTGATACGATGGTATTGAATATCAGTTTTCCACGGAGAGATCAGGACTTCAAACATCAGTCTGAAGTTGAACCAATTGTTATGATATTTCACAGCACAGGTTTTATAATGAGAACCGCCATACAAACCGTGACAAAAAATTGTCAAAAGAGTATCTAATAACCACTAATAACTGTTACTACAAAAATGTTAACTAAAATTATTTCATGCAATTCTTCTGAAAGTCAGCCCTATAACCAAATTTCATAAGCATGTGTATTAGATAATTGTAATCAAAAATCAATACTAATAACAAAAAGGCCAATGCTCTTGAAATTCTCTCGTTAAAATATATATTATCATCCTTTATTCAATCATTTATTAGATGGCAGAGGTCAAACGGTTAAACATAATTTTGCCTAAAAGGTGTCTCGAATTTTAGCACATTAGTGGGTAGACTCATTTCAGCCACACCTACATTTCATTTTACTATCATCATCGGCTTCACACAATAGGATGCACATGCCAAGATAATGGGATGAGCTGAACTTCTTTAAGGGGCATTCTAAATTTAAATTCAAAATTTAAGTGTCATAAAAGTAAGGAAGGTAAACAGGGAAGCCTCATTTGAGATTCTATTGTGCCACTGATAAAAATACCTTTTTGCATTGGTTACACCAGCCGTCACGGGATAACTGACCTTATTTTTTTCTATGAGTTTAAATAAATAGACGAATAAGATCCGTTACATATTAAGCACGTGTATAAAATGCGAAAGTTAAAGTTTAAACTACAAGTGGTGATCTCTAAAAAGAAATTCGTGAAACGGTAAAGAGAAAAGGGCGCGCATAACATATCTTGTTAACCCATAAATTATAGCGTTGTTTAATCAGATTAACATCTAAAGCGTTAGTTATTTACACACATAATATGTAAATTATAATAGCGAAACATTATAAATATAAGTATGAGCACTTCGGACATTTATGGGCGTCTCTAATTTAAATTGAGATACCATAGCTTGATATTGTCTTTATAAATCATTAAGGAGGTTTTACGATGTGAAATGTACTCGTAAACTAGTTGAAAGTTGGTCAATTGCTTGGTTGTGTTTCTAACAGTCTTCGTTTGTGACTAAGTGTGGACTATGCACCTGGCCGGATGGTCTTGTGGTTAGTGACCCTGGCTAATGCGGAAGTAATGAATTTGATTGCAAACATGGGTTATTTTTCTGTATCTGGGTATAATTTATCTATAATTCCATTGACGAAGTATGGTTGCCAGTTATCTGGTTTCCATATTACTAGCTTTACCTAGTATGGGATCAGGGGCCGGGGGTTAGAATAAGTCCTTAAAGTCGGGCACGCCGTAGCAGTGGTGACAAGATTCACTTCGGAGGCATTCTTCCAGCCGCCTCTCCAGCCACGTAATGGCGTTTTCAGCTTCTAGTTGACCCATGCACTGTTGGTTATAATTGTTTTGGGTAGTTCTTGTACTTGATTTGCCGGAGCAATACGCCAGACTGTCAACACTGCAACGACTGCCGCGAGGTTACCGTAGCAACGTACACTTTGACAGAGTGCTCAGCCTGGCCACAGCAGTGCCGCAGCTTGAGATGCGGTTTCAAATTAGCGTATTTTTCTGGGCGTATACGGTCGTTTCTGTATACCTTCCCGCTTACACGCGCGCTATATTACGCGCTTCAAAATACCGGACTCGCGTAAATGGGCATATTTCGGCGTGTTCGCTCGAAACGATGGTGTCATCTTGTCAGTGTCAACATGGATTTTGATGGCTCACGCTTATACGAGTTTAGAAGCGCGTCAACGCTCGTACGAGTTGTGCGTGTGCCAAAAGGCGCGCCTATACGCGCCTACAGGCGCTTCCGAAAACGAGCTTATACGCGCGTATAAAACGCTAATCTGAAACCGCCCTAGTAGAATTCATACAAGCAAATGGATGTGTAGCAGATATGCTTAGCAAGGAGACGGCAGAGCGAGATCGTTGTTGGCCTATTACAGATCGTATGTACAAGTGATGTATTACATAGTATTTAAGAACTCCATAAAACACTTGTGGTTTAAGCACCTTACCATGCACACAATGCCAAGAGTTCGATATCAAGTCTGATCCACAAATTATCGTTTCGAGTGTTCACTTGTTCTTTGGGTCCCCTGTTTGAATGTTTTTTAGGTTTCCTGCGATGCAACATTTATTCCTAGCATAGAAGTGCCTTTAAAAATAATAACAATATTACTGTTTACTAGCTGCTGCCCGCGACGTCGTCTGCGTGAACGCTATACAGCACCTAACTATTAAATAAATACCTACGATTATACCTTTTAAAAAATACGCGGCGGCGATAGCCCAGTGGTGTATGTAACGGACTGCCGAGACGATGGTCTTGGGTTCGATCCCCAGCTACCCCGGGCACACACCTATGACTTTTCGAAGTTATGTCTGTATTAAAAAATATTAATTAATTATCGCTCGCTTAACAATGTGCCCGGTAGATGGCAATAGGCTCGCCCCCTATTACATTGGGACCGAAACATATCTGGCGAAGTGTGGGTGTGTAATACACCTCTGCCTACCCCTTCGAGGATAACAGGCGTGAAGATATGAGAAGATATACCTTTTAACATAACATTCATTTACCCGTTTCTTCTTTATATTTCATACCTGCAGAAAGTGTAGTAACAGAGGGAGATTGTCTTTTGTAAAATTGACCTTCAAAAAGTGCTGATTTTCAGCCTGCTTTGAATAAATGACTTTATAGTGATTCTGCTGAATTAAGTCATAAGTTGTGACTGAAGCAGATGGAGAAAATAAGGAAAACATAATAGGGTAAAATACATACTTATAGGACTTCTCGATATACAACATTAGTGGTTTGGCTCTCAGCAGCCAAAATGTAAAGAGAGTCAGGACTGGTGACGCGGGAGCAAGCGACATATAGGACACCCGCTGCCCTCAATGTCTGCCTCTGCGACTTATTGATGGTCTTCGCGAAGCAAACACTCACGGGGAACTGTATGCGCTTGAATTATAAGGTATGAGAGGAATGCGTGGTATAAATACTGCCTCGCCGACGCCACAACCCGTAAGAATTTCCTAAATGGTGTGTCTGTGGAGCGAGATGACTTTCAGGCGGGTCACGTTACACAACTTCGGAGGAGATAGGTTCCGAAGAAGCATAATCGGGACACCGACCTTCAGCTTGATGCTATGCGCTGGAAGTTCACTTGCTGACTGGGAGTTCAGAAATTCCACGGCATAATGTGTGGCGTTTTCTTGCTCGACGACAGTGTTTATAGAGGTGTAGACCACTTCATTCCTCTCATTTTCCGAGAGAATGCATTCGTTAATTGCTACAGCCTGATCATTTTTGGGCGTCAAAATAGGCCACTCACACACTCACGAATTCTGCTATTTCGGTATACAGCTGTATAATTCTAAGCTGGATACAACTCTACTGAGAGACTCTGGAAGCACCACCTGTCCACCTCTCTCCTCTGGTAGAGTGTCTTCGCCAAGACTTAAAAAGACATCTTAGAATTGTTGAGCACGTGCATTGACGCCAAGCTGAGCTCTCATATTAATGGTCAAGCGCAGCATATGAACTCGTGACCACAACAAAGATAATTTCAACGAAGCACTCACCTTGTCCGTGTGGTGACGGTTTAAGAATACGGAATGTCACCACCCCATATCATCCCATGGGTGTCGTAAGAGCCGACAGAGGGAGTAAGAACAGCACTGTAAGAGAAGGAAAACTTGATACAAACCCTATACCACCCCGTTTGGCCAGCGTGGTATAGTAGGCCAATTCCTCCTTTCAAAAGAGAGGCCTAGTCCAGCAGTGGACTGTTAAAGGCTGATGATGATGATGATGATGACTCACCTCGTCAGCCCTCGATCCCCGCGTCACCACGGGAAGCGTTTGTCGGGAATCGTCACTGAACAGAACTGTGACCACCCATTAAATGCTCATTCCTGCGGATGTCCTGCAGGGTTCTGTCCATGGCCTGAACTGCCTTCCTATTGGCCATCGTACGCTCATCCCATAGGATCAGAGAGCAATCCTTGAGCACGTGTCCCTTATCACTGTTACATGACACACCACAAACGGGTATTACGGCGCTCTCTAAATCGATGGGAAATTTAAACATGGTATGTGCTGTCTTGCCACCTGGAAGCAGTGTGGCAGCGATTGCCGGCGACACTACAGCAATGACAATTTTGCCTTGCCTCCTGACCTCTGCAAGTATGCCAGTAGTAACAAATGTTTTTCCTGTTCCATCAGGAGCATCCAAGAAAAACATTTTAGCCTGGCTTTGCCCAACGCTTTCAAGGACGGTGTCGTAAATTTCGTAAGGTGGTCATTTCAAGTTGTCTCAGCGTTATACTCCCAATTTTCACGGTCTTGATGCGGCGATGATTGGGAAGCTGGTAACAAATATTTGACCAGTGAATTGCCGCTGATAGAAATGACCACGTCTTGAAGTGAACTGAGACAGGTGTTCAGCACGCGGTCATCAGTTACTTCGACTTCGTCTCTAGTAACACGCCTCAAAGCTCGTAGAAAATCTTCAGACAGATGATGGCGATACTTCTCCCAGAAAGCTACCGCGTTCGCGACTCCACAAAACACCAAGATTACGTCAAACAGATGACGCATGCGGCTGGGACTGTCACGCTCGCCTCCGCGAGGTTGTCATCCCAGTATTGGTCACCGTCGAGAAAGTGACGTACTACGCTGGCTGTGCGGTAAGTGGGATACTCTACTCCAAGCCATGAAATGTCCTCAGAAAGGCGAAAGACGTTGGGCTTCGGACCGTGTGAAGTAACAACCGCAGAAAATAGCATTCGATATTATTTGTGTGTACGGTATAAACTCTACAAAATGCGGTGTCCTTGAAACTTCCCGGAAAACCTTCCACAGCACCTCCTCGTCAACGTCGGTTAAATACACCCTTTTGCTTGTCGTACGTGTAATATGAAGGCATCTCGTCATACGTAAGGGACCTCCCAAACTGGTCGATTTTACAGAGCCTGAAAAATGCCAAGAGAGTTGTTTGACGCGGATTTTCGAAGTGCTCAGCAACGCTGTCGGGATCAAAATATATGCGCTGGCCGTTCTCTAGGTGGTCGTGTAAATGCATTACGGTAGGATGCTTCTCATGTATAGAGAACACCAGTATCCGCCAAACCGCTTCAGACGTAACAATAAATGTGGCTGTGTGTGAGTAAAAATAATCTAGCTAGTTCCACATCTCACTAATGTTAATATACAGTTAATCCAAACAAAGGTACGTGCTATATCATGTATATCCCGGAAGACAATTTAAAGCAAGTTTACATGCGACATGAAAATATATTAATTAAGAAGCAATAATTACACCAATGTGACCAAAATGTTTATTTTGTACTAACTCTATTACTATTTATTCTGACAGAAATGATGTAAGCAATCAAGTGTGGCGATGGTGTAGTTAATTAATTAAATAACTTCAACTAATAGTCTTGCTCATCTCTGAAACGAATTCAAAATAAAATTTTAAGAAGAAAATGCACAACTCCATCTATGACTTTTGAAAACAACTATTAACGTCGCCAATATGTTCAAATTTAAATTATTTTTAACCAAAAAGGGCTTACACATGTAATTCGACTTGATGTTTTTGAACTCTCTTAGATGGCGCTGCTTTAAAATTGTCTTAATACGATCTATATTCATTTAATCATGTTTATCAGCCTAAGTTACTTATATTGTGTGATTTTTATAGTGTGAAGCTATTTTATAGCATAGTTAACATAATAACAACATTCAAATATGCATTGTTACATTACACGTTGTTACAGAATGCGTTGAAGAAATAAAGGTTCTCTGCTCGTTCCCTGTAGGTCATAGCGTGATAATATGTAGCCTATGTGGTGACCCGACTTTTTGATAATATTTGTGCCAAATTTGAAGTAAATCCATGCAGTACTTTTTACTTTATCCCGGATATAAGGACAAACAGATAAACAGACAAAAATTCTAAAAACTATATTTTTGGCCTCGGTATCGATAGTAGATCACACCCCAAGTATTCTTTTAAAAAAATATTCAATGTACAGTTTTGACTTTCCTACCATTTTATTATATGTATAGATTATATATTACTGTATAGTATTATATTTATCTATGTTATATATTGAGAACGACGATTTGTTCTGTGTCTGATGGATGCAATTTTTCTACAATAGTAGGTATATGTATGAATTTAAGAATATTGAAGTGCATTAAACAGTTTTCTGATAACCGTAGCATAGGCTTTACCTAGTTTGGGATCAGGTGACCGTGCGTACTGTACTATAATGTTTCTCTATATGATATTATTTAATAACAAGGCCCCGTCCTCAACCTTGCTCGAAGCAAAAGGGCATGAACTCTCAAAACAGGTGACTAATAAAAAAATACGCAATAAATCCTCCAAGGTTTACTCGTTCGTCGACGGCACACCTGATAGCCTACTTATTGAAAACCAACGGTGATTCCAATGAAACGCTAATTTTATTTGGTTGCCTAATGAACAGTGACTGGAGTAATTTGTCAAACGGATTAAGCGAAAACTCGAATGTTAAAATTATGGAAAGATTTGATGCGGAACGGTGTTTGTGGAAACTCTGGTTTGTAATAAATATGCCAAAGTTTGTAATTTGTAATTTAATATCTAATATACTTAGTTTTTCAAAATGCATAGCTTGGAAACACTCTTGATAAAGATTGATTTGATATTTATCAGTAATATTTTCATCAAATTGATTGTATTTATATGAATGCCTCGCAAAAGTGGTAGCTTCGGAGATCAGAAGGCAGTGTGTGGAAAAGTTATAATGCCGATAAAGTAATCGGAACCGAAGGCTAAATTGTAGCATGTAACTGGGATAGCGCAAGGATGACGATGATGAACATATTGATCAAGACGTGTACAACATGACATACCTACCTATCATTTTTATGTTAATCCTGTTGTTCTCCAACCGTATCATTAACGGATACTGAGTTGCTACTTAGAAAAAATCGAGTGAAATTAAAACAATGTCCAATCCAGAACCTGAATGCTGTGTCATCCATAAAGAATAAGCACATTTTTATGCCATGTATTTATTTTTATTAGCAGTATCCATGCATTTTAATGTTAAATTTATGTTTTTATTAGCAAAATAGATGCATGATATCTTTCGCTTCTGGTAAAATACTCACATTCTATGTCAATTCGACAGGTGTTACTTTCTTAAAAAACCAAATTGTCAATAGATAACAATGATTTAATATTATTTCTGTGGATATCTGAATAGCGTTGAATAATCTACCGAATTTTAAAAGAATCTCACAAAAATGGCGTGGGTAGATCTGTCGTAAAACGTTTAGATTAAAATGCATTGTTGTAAACTATTATAAATGGATGTAACATATGATTGAATACAATCGGCTACTTAATAGGTACAAGATAGCGGTGAGTCATTTACTTGGATTGGTTTTAAAGAGTTGTCATAGATACCACTTATTCAATTCAATTAATTGCATTCCATAATGTACAATCAAATAAGTCGGCACTGGACCAGGTTGAAAAATAATCCCTTGGCTCGCTCTTAGAGTCGAGGCACACTAGAAATTAGTTTTGTATACAAGGTGTCAATGCGCGTGTAAAGTAGCACTGAAAGCGACGATTTCTTGCTGAGCGATTCTCGCCCTTATGGTGGTCTAGCAGGAAGTTGTTCGACTGTACATTTACAGGTGGTAGACGTACTGGCACTATTGCAAACGGGTTTTCGAAAGAAAGATCAGGGGCAATTTAAGACTAACGTAAATGATCACCAAAGTTACCAAGATAAATAAAATAAACGTTTTGATGTGCCTACAAAGCGGTTTTATTTTATCTTAGCACCATATCAGGACGGGGCTATGACTGAGAAGAACTGTCAAGATATTCAACAGGTATCCTTTATTTTTTAATAAATCAGTTTATACAACTGTTTAAATGCCATGTATAATAGCTATCAAAAAACCTAAACACATTTATTAACAGCTAATGACAAAAAAAATGCCAAGCATTCATCGCCTAGTGGGGGGACTAACAGGCAAGCTTTGATTAACACGACATTCGGTCATTAAAATTCTT
This sequence comes from Euclidia mi, assembly GCA_944739405.2. Taxonomy (NCBI): domain Eukaryota; kingdom Metazoa; phylum Arthropoda; class Insecta; order Lepidoptera; family Erebidae; genus Euclidia; species Euclidia mi. The sequence goes on along the minus strand of OX123189.2, from coordinate 84,953,767 downwards.
TATAAATTTACTTTATATTAAAGAAATAACTAAATCGGAGCGGACGCGCCACAGGCGGTCGTATATAACGAACATATCTCATAGAACTCAATAACATTGTTAGGTGTTTTATGACGTATCCCGTTGTTTTCTATCAGAATTTTACGACCATTCTTAATGGTTATGACAATGCAGCTCATTATATACTCATCAATAAAACACATAAGACAACTTGTGCGGTTTTATGGATGATTATCATGACTGAATTTGACGAAATCTTATACTAATATATAAAGCTGAAGAGTTTGTTTGTTTGGTTGAACGCGCTAATCTCAGGAACTACTCGTCCGATTTGAAAATTCTTTCAGTGTTAGTTAGCGCATTTATCTAGGAAGGCTATAGACTATAATTATAACATCACGCTATGAGCCACGGGAGCGGAGCAGTAGCCTTAAATAACGCGGGTGTAACCGCGGGCTCATCGAGTATTAGATAAAGTGTTTTAATTTTTGCTTTTTTTTGATATTTGATGATGCTGTTATACTAAAATACTCAATTTAAAGGAATTGTGCAATGCACATCATGGTCCACAGCAATCATCAGTTTTAACTGCCGATACACTACTATGGTTCGGAGGGTAAAGCACTATAACTATGCTATGATTTAAAAGCCACAACAAACAGGCAAATATCCATTCAAATAATAATAATTATTATTATTATTCTACCACATTCACACAACACCATTTAGTCCCAAACTAAGCAGAAGCTTGTACTAGGGGTACTAGGTAATGGATAAACATACATATACTTTTTTTTGTAAATACATACGTATTATACATAGAAACACCCAGACCAAGAGAAACATCCATGTTCATGCACACAAATGTTTGACTTGAGCGGGAATCGCACCCGCGACCTTCGGCGTAGCAGTCGCTTACACTCCCGCTGCGCCAACCGGTCGTCGAATAATGTAGCTTTTCTTTATTCTATTACAACAGGTAAGTTAAGTTACGCTATGAGCGCCACGATTTGAAATGGTTACATATTTGTAAAGACTGTAGAGCTTATAACATACGAAATAAATACGATCTTAAATTACCAATTGAAGACGGAAGCTATGAATTAATTAACTTTATTTACTACGTAAAAATAAAACTAGTCTATGGGAGACCGGGTATGATTGTCACACGGCTTGGTTGTCACAGAAGTCATAATAGAATATCGAGTGGTCGAATAAGTCCATTAAACGGCATGTCGGAGTACGCTGACATGAGGTACGAATGGATGTGTTACTCCCTCCCTCCTACCACGCCGTTTAATTGTCTGTTATGACCTCTGTGACAACCAACCAGTGTGACAACCATACCCGGTCTCCCTTACGCGTTTTTGGGTAAGTAGTTCCCAGAGGACGGCTCAGGTTGTTTCACATACCTATAGCTTGCATACCTATTGCGCTAAAGTATATTGCAATAATGAGATTAAAAAAATATAACATCCACTTTTCTTGAAAATGCTTCTATTTTAATTAAATGCGACTTAAATGGACGTTTTTATTTTTCTCAAATCTATATATTTTTGAAAGTTTAAGATAATCCTTTGTTGCTATGTAGTTATCAATAAAATAAAATAAGCTTTTCTACATAAAATACACATCGAGAGCACCTGGGTGCTGAGGTCAACCATAGAGTATATTCGTTTTCTCACTTAATTTTCGTTTTTATTACAATTGTGTGAATTAGAAACTAGTTGTCCCGTTGTAACTGATGTCACCGCTATTGTTCATATTTTCATTTTATTTGCACTTTGAAAGGTCTTTAGTTCAATCCTCGGTTAGCAACTAAGGATGCCAATCATACTGAAAAGGAGGCACAGTAGTTTAAGGATAGAAAGAGGAGAGAAATTAGGACCAGGAAGAGGAGGAGAATATCATAAAAATAATATTAATGACTGCCTCGTTGGTCTCGCGGCATAAATGTGCACGTGGGATTGGGAGGCCTCGGGTTCGATTCCCGGGTCGGGCAAAGTGTTATTGGGTTTTTCCGTTAGGAAAATTCTCAGTAGCAGCACGGAGTCTGGTAATGTGCCCGGTACGGCAATAGGCTCGCCCCCTATTACATGGGACCTAAAAATTCATGGCGAAATGTGGGTGTAATATTACACCTCTGCCTACCCCTTCGGGAATACCGGTGTGAGCCTATAAAAATAATATTAATTATCAAGAGTGGAAGGACTCAAGTCTTCCTATATTTTAACTCCTTTTTAAAAACGAGCGTAACCTAAACTATTGCATATTAAAATCAGCAGCCCTAACATCTGTGCGAATGGCGGAAGTCATAAAAACGGTGATCGCTGTCAATAACCTTTTTAGATACCGTCGGTTATACGTGCTTACGCGTGGGCATTATGTTGCTTTGTTTTATTGTTGCCGTCCGTAACGTGTGTTTAGACATGTTGTTGGCTGTTACCGGTTAGACCGGAGCGACTGGAAACGGTATGACGCATCGCGGTCAAAGTTTATAAGACCAGGCTCTGTACAACTGCGCGCGTGGAGCGATAATGTCCTAGATTATTTTAAGCTTTATTACACTAATGACCATCAGTTTTATTTAAAGTCATGAGTTTCATCGGTACCTGATACATATCTGTTAAATTAATTTTGTCAGATAATAGGACGTTTACACGGATGTACAAGGTGATATAAACCATATTTAGATATTAAAAACTATAATATTTTGGTTAAACTTAACGCGATTATCTTTCTTTTGTCTCCACGGTTGAAACTCAAATTATGGGCTTATACTCCACCTCTTGTGTCAGGCATAGAGTAAGACACTTCTCTTGCATGTCTCTCCTAAATGAACAGTTTTAATTTGAAAAAGATGAAGTAAAAAGTATCTGTTCTTTCTTTACTGGTTTAGCAGCAGCAAATTTTGTTCGGCCGGCGGCCTCGCACCGTTCGTCGTAGCAAAGAGAGGCCTCCCGCAAAGTGGATTGACGATCTTGTTGGGATCGCGAGCAGCGGATAGATGCGGGTGGCTCAAGATCGGCCCATGTGGAGAGTCTTGGAGGAGGCCTATTTCCAGCAGTGGACGTATTTTGGCTGATATGATAGGACTTCTTAAAATAAGAGTCTCGATGGCATGTTTTTCCGACGTGTCAACCGTCAACAACCGTCTTGGTCGCAGAGAAACTTATGACTAAGGTAGGGCTTATTTTAATCCACAAAGAATCAAAGGATCTTCAACTGATGGTTTTATACAAACACCAGCTGATCCGGCAAAAGTTGTTCTACCTCTAGTATCTTGCGGAAACATAAAAGTGTTGAAAAATGCACCAAAATATTTCATATCTGGAGAGGGCCTCCCTCAGCATTTTGACGTAAAAATAACCTAGCATCTATTCTCAGACCCCTAAATATACTTAGTAAGTACTAACATTTCATAAGAATCAGTGAAGCGATGATATCCGGCAATTCCCGCGAGCAGTGGGACTCAATCCTTAAACACTGACAATATGACAACCTTTGACACAATATCCTTGTGGCTATTTCTGTAAAAACCCGCTAGTTTCTAGGAGACACTCCCACCTTTAAGAACAAGAAACTACCGGGTACTTGAGCTTTCACTTAAATTAGATTTTTGAACTCTAGCGCTAGGTACAACAACAGATCTTGCTTTCTTGAGCTTTCAAATTAAGAGCATTTCGGTTGACTAGTGGTAAATGTATAAAAAGGATATCCCACACGGTGCATTTTTGTGCAAAGAACTCAATTCTATAATGTCTAGATTTATTTTTGGATATTCTCTTCCTTTATTTAAAATATAGAAGCTTATAGTAAAAACACTTAAGATTTTGATGAAACGTTGCCGGAACATCAGAACAGCACATGGCACGCGGGCGAAGTGGCAAGCAAAAGCTATTTAAAAACCAGAAAAAATACTCATAAAGTTTTTTACACGACTGCCCAAAAAAAAAGGAGCCTAATGTTTTTTTTGTCGGGGGACCTCTTAAATTGGTGTTCCACAAAACGGCCCCCGACTGCAATGACAATTTTATTCAAATCTGGTTACTCACCCAGTTTATGCCTTATTACCTAAACCTTTCCCCTTTTTACACACAAATTAAACTTGTTATTAACTTTTTAGTTCGTGTTTTTTGCAGGGCAGTCGTGTTTTTTATTAAATTTTTTAATTATTATTTTTTCTAATTTTCTATAAAATTTTCACTCTCAATAATACTAATTCGAAGATATAAATGGTTCCGATATGTCTAATTTTGACAATTTTAGTCTCAGACACGTCTTAGCGTACCAAGTCGGGTTTTGCTAGTAAAACAACTTAGATAATTTCAGACAATTTTATTGCCAAATTATCGCCAGGTGTTTATTTTCCTTTCGACACAGCAACTGCTATTGCTTCTCCTGTGTTGCTGCGCGCGTTGCTGTAGGCTGCGTTGCTACCACCACTGCACGTATCACATTTTGGGGATGGTTCAGGTTGGTAGTGGGGTTGGAGTCTAGGTTGATATTGGCGTTCTGGTTGATATTGGGGTTCAGGTTCTGGTTGGGGTTCAGGTTCTGGCTGGGGTTCAGGTTCTGGCTGGGGTTCAGGTTCTGGCTGGGGTTCTGGATGTGGTGGTGGTGGAGGTGGTCGTGGTGGTCCCCAATGTGGCGGCGGTGGTGGCCCCGGCGGAGGTGGTGGTCCCCAATATGGTGGTGGTGGTGGCCAATATGGTGGATGGTGGTGGTAGTTGTCGCAGTAGTGTGGTGAGCGCTTCAGCCGCTGTATGAGGTTGCCATCTGTTGCTGCAATTTTAAAGAATATAGTAAGGTAGGTTAGGTTAACATACTGATTATCGATATACATATCTCGTATCAATTACCTATTTTATTAGCACTTAGGCCTCCCTCACATTATTCATGAGCGTTCCTCGAGCGTACGCTCGGCGTCCATTCGGCGTGCGCCCGGCGTTCACTTTGTACTAGAGATTGAAAGCCAACCGCACGCCAGGCGTACGCTCCAGGAACGATGTCGCCCAATGTGTGGTCGGCCTTAATCATCATCATCATCATCATTTCCTAATCCCGGAGACAAAAACTTGCCTAACGTGACCCAACATAATAATGTGATGGCATTATTATTAATTATTATTATTATCATAGTTCGGTTTTAAATGTAACCGCTAAACTCTACACCATTGCTATGTATGTATAGACGGAAATAATAAACTCAATATCGGTCTTCCTTGGTTTTTTTTTTGTATCAATTGGTTGGGTTCGGTTGGCACCAAACAGTATAAGGCTAAGTTCAGATGAACGCGTATCGACGTGCGCTACCGCGCGGGACTGCTGTTCATATGGCGGCGGCTTGCGCGCGGCAGTCTAGCGCGAAGCGTGAACATTCACTGAGAATGGACGTGGAGGAGGCAATTTGCTTGTGGATTTTATACCGGAAAATATTTTTTCTCAAGACCTTTTTATTATTGTATCAGAATAGTGCTTCGAGTTAAGATTCCAAATCGCATCTCTTTTTTCATACATACATAGACTCACGCCTGTTTCTCCGAAGGGGTAGGCAGAGGCATATTAAACGCCCACTTTTCGCCAGTGTTTTGATCCCACGTAATAGGTGGCGAGCCCATTGCCGCTTGTCGGGATATTTTGTTTGCCAGAGCCTCGTCCGTTGATCGGCAGATGCACCACTTGCAGGTGAGGTTGGCTTGGGACCCTAAGTTCTTGGTGGGAACCCTATGCACCCCTTCTTCTCTTTTTTCAATTTCGTCAATAAGTAAATCAATAGATATCTCGTCTCCCGTTTTCGTGGCTCCGTGTGTCCGTCCGACTCAAACCGCGCAGGTCATCTGAACAGGTCGATACAGGATTGTAGATCTTAAACCGCGCGTCGCCGCGCGGTTCAAAACCTTGCGCGCGGTGCATGGCGGTGCGCGCGGGCACGCGCGGTGATGCGCGGTCATGTACACAACAACATTGATATGTAACAAACTTAAACCGCGCGCCAAGCCTACCGCGCGTCGCCGCGCGTTCATCTGAACTTAGCCTAAAGCATTCTTCCACGTGGATTGCCTCAAAATATCGTATTTCACTGTCAAGTAATATGACAACTAAACTTGACAATTAAACTTTAAAAGCATGTGATTTCACATTGCCTTGGTTCGATGTTCTTGGATTGAACTCCAAACCTACACGCTGCGCGATACTTGACGAAACCTCTACTGCTAGTCAAAATCTAACTGTCATAAATCACCACAAATATCACTTACGTTTCAAATCAGCTGAAGTAAAATCTAACAAACAAATCGCCACTAATAAAATGCCTGTCCGCCACATTTTGACGATATGATATGACTGATTACGTTACCCGATAGATTTTATATACGTTTTATATATAACTAGGAAAATACCAGCGTATTCACAAGTGACCGCTAATTATATGAGGTAATGCAGACGTATGGTGCCAATGCTAATATTTTATTTGATTCCCCAGAAGTCAGTTTATGTAGAAATAGGCTGGCTGTGCACGATCAGTTGAGTTTGAGTCCACCATATGACGTGTAATCTGTTCAGTAAATACTGAAGCTTTGTTTCCTAAAAACCAACTACTGCACTAAGTACTTTTATTGAGAAAAATTGATGACATTAAGACAAAAACAAACATTTGAGACAAGAGTGAACAAAAAAGCTTGATCAAACCTTGTCTCTCTTTACTCGCCATCCATACATCCAGACTCAAATTTGCCCATAGAACAGCTTACGTACTAAATTATTCTCAAAACTACAGAACGCACGTAAACCATATTTATTTATTTTCAAAATTTGGAATACGGAAAAAATATTAACAGAATAAGGCATCGACCTGGATCTGTTGGATTCTAGCCATTTTCAGTTGCAGTACTAATATAAATATGAAGAATAGTAATAAAGTTGGTATGGTGTAAAATTGGCAATCTTAAAAAAAATTGTGTGGTATGACCAAAGCAGTCGTTTGAGATATTGCGTTTACCTTGGTGCTATCGGAAGTGGTCGTTTTACGCTGTATTATCTACTTGTCCTCTCAACATTTTTAAGTGCTTACTCAGCATCGACAAATTTCAAGTGCGCGCCGCCACTTCAATACGGGCGCGCTCAATAAATTAGTTTTTGTTCGATTGTTAATAACGTGAGAGGAGTGGTATTTGATTTTTGTGCAACCTAATGAACGACTCATTCTAATGGTATGAAACAAATTACGTTTGAATGAAATGTTTACTTTAAGCCAGCGGCCGTAACGTAAACAATGTCGTCTTTAACGACTTACTCGATACTTTTGTTTATCATAATAAAAGTATTAGCTGAAAATTGCTTGCTTTTGTTTTTTCATATACCTGGTGATATTATCTATGTAATAAAATAAGTTATAGCAATACTTACTTAAAAATTATTTAGATGTAAGCATTTAAAAGAAAATATATGTTTCGCTGACTTTGCATTCCGCGCGCGGGGCGTAATTACATACATACATACATAGACCCACGCCTGTTTCCCGGAGGGGTAGGCAGAGACTACGGACGCCATTTGCAACGATCCTGACATACCTCACTTGCTTCACTCACTCCTATCAAGTTTCTCATGCATGCTCTTCTGTTAAGGGTACTTCTGACTTGTCCTTTTTTCAGGATGTCTCCAATCTGGTCAGAGAACGTCCGCCTAGGTCTTCCCCTTTGTCCTGTTCCATTCACACTTGCCTTATATATCTTCTTTGTCAGTCTATCGCCATCCATCCTCTCCATGTGCCCAAACCATCTTAACATGCCTTTCTCAATGCTTGTCACTACATCTTCTTTTACCCCACACCACTCTCATTATGGATTAAAAACATCATTGTAAACAAATTATGTAATTATATAATTATGATACCTTCATGTTTTAATTGTAAATTAACTGATTAATTATGAAGTTACATAAAAAGAAATATTGTGTATTACTTTAATTCTAGACAAAAAAATATCGTAAAAACGGCATGTTTTTTTTATTTTATGTAAAAAAGTTTAAGTACATATGTATGTATATAAGGTTACATTTATGCGTTTTATTATTTTTATATTATGAGTATATGAATAAACCTTTGATAAAATATTTAATACTCATATTATTTAAGAGATATTAGCTATCGCAAATTTTGGCGCAAAACTTCAGTTTATTTTGGCGGGAAAAAGTAAACACCTGTGCAGATTCCAATAAAAATATTTCTTATCAGATTCTTATCAGAATTGGTTTTTATACTTGGAAATCTAGTTGGAAAGAAAGTTATCTGGGTTTGAATCCAATATATAACATAAAACTGTATTTTAAAAAATAAAATATGAAAATTGGCGCCAATAAAAAAAAATCTTTGTTTTATTTTTTTATGTTTAATCTTAAAATGTTTCTTTTCATTATATTTATTTCCTCTAAAAGTAAATGAAATAACCTATCTAACCGTGTATAATACTTACATATATACCTTCCATAATAAAAAGCGATGAGAAAAAGGTATAATGTCAGAAATATAAAATCGCGCTCAAAAAAAGGCGGGAAAATATTTCTAATTTTCACTTTATACTGCCCTTGCGTGGGCTTCAACCATATTATATGGTTTTAATTTATATCATTGGAAAGCTCATTTAATTACGCGTCTATTGATATGCAACATACCGCAATCGGTTAAGTTATCCGAGTAACACAAACAGATAAGTGCGCAGCGGAAAAGCGTGGGAAAAGTTACAGTTTACGCGCTCATCTGTTCGTCCAAAAAAGGGAAAAATAGTCACTTTGCGCGGTCAAGCGGTTATGTTAAATATTAAAAGATGTATTTTTTTATATTTCAGTAAATACGTTTAGATTACAGGGAAATGCACTTCGACGTATCCTGGGTGAGATTTTTTTGTTGAGATACGGGTAGTGACATCCAAGGTGCGAAGCATGCACACTCGAAGATTGTTTAAACATAGCATTTCATTCTCCTAGCGTTATCCCAGCCTGAAACCAGGGTCCGCTTTCTAGTCTAACTGGATTTGACTGAATATTAGCTTTTGCACAGAGCGCCTGCCTGTCTGACCTCCGCAACCCAAAGGGATAGTTATATTTCATGGTTTATAGTCCGGTCAATTTAGACATAAAAATACTGGTCAAATAACAATAATTGCCGGAGAGCCAAATATTGGTGGAGAGCTAGGGTTTACCATTACAAATAAAGTCTTAAAAGTCCCCATCGATCCCATGTGTGCTACAAAAGTTATTCGGGGTCAAACGTCAAAATTTGAGGTTTTTTGGATTTTCTCAAAAACAGTAAGTTTTATCAAAATAAAACCTGAAGCAAAGCTATAGACCTTAAAATTCTCTACAAAAATGGTACAAACGATTTTTTCCTAAGAGTTGCCATTCCAGGGATATCGCGATTCTAAGAGTTATCCGGCAGGAGGTTAGGAGAGGCTGAGATATTTGTAGTAGTGGTACCCTTTTGCCTACTACACCAATATTTATGTAATGCTATAGTCTGATTAAAATGTAATCTTAATATATAAAATCCTTGCGTTACTGACTGACTGACAGACACGGTACAGCCGAAACTTTTTGGCGTAGGAAGCTGAAATTTGGCATGTATGTTCCTTGGGGACCGTGGGCCGTCCTCTAGTTTTACTATATAATTCGTATATTGGCGCAAGTCTGTGTACTAATACTATGCATGTTTTATATTTTCCAAGTATTTGTTTGACAGTTTGCTGGTACGTGTTTGACAATTTTTTTTTTTTTTTTAAAGGTAGATGACTTGCTTTTTACACACAGGTGTCTTTAAAGCCCCAGAAGGCGAACATGAATTCTATACATGATATGCACACATTTCCATGCCACCTGTGAGGTAGTGTATATATAATACTCGGCGCGGTTTTTTACCGTGTTTTCCCCTGTAGGCCTACTCCACTAACTGTCATGACAATTTTCGGATAATTTAAGGGAATAAACTCGTCAAGTTCTAGATATTACCTTATAATTGATTATTGATATTGCTATTGATTATTGGGTTAACTATTGTTTTGATTTCTTTCGATATTTTAATTAAATTCATACTCTTGAAAGTCTACTTCAACAGTCATGTCTTCTTCGATTTCTTCTGCTTTCTCTTCTTCTTGCTGGATGTTCATAAATTGTTCAAATGTGGCTGAATCATTGGTATCTTCATTATAGCGGTCTATCTTATGAAACAAAATAAACTGGGCATTTGAATCAGTTTTGATTGTTCGCGTGCAACCATCCTTATAATATATTTGCTCTCATGTGGTCTCATTTCGCGATATCACTAAGTATTCCTATTCAGTTCTGGGTATCCCCAGCCATATCCTCTTTGAATGTCCTCTGTGTCATTGAAACGATTTTCAATAATTAGATAACCATTATTATCACAAGTTCGACGAATAGCACATAACCAGCCAAAGCTTGACCGAATTAAGTACCGGCATAGTTTGTATTGTACTTAGTAATAAGATTATAATGTGTATAATATATAGCCATAGGGGGCAGGGCACATAGCCAGAAGAACCGATGGCCGTCGACGTCGTAGGCCGTCGTAGCAGAGGTAGGCCTCCTGCAAGATGGACTGACGATCTTGTTGGGGTCGCGGGCAGCGGATGGATGCGGTTGGCTCGGCGTGGCGGCGTGGCGTAGACCGATGTCTATGTGGAGAGCCTTGGGGGGGTTGATGATGATGTGAATGCTGTTGTGGCGTGGATTAGGAGAAGCATACGTCCAGCAGTGGACTGCGAAAGGCTGAGATATTTGTAGTAGTGGTACCCTTTTGCCTACTACACCAATATTTATGTAATGCTATAGTCTGATTAAAATGTAATCTTAATATATAAAATCCTTGCGTTACTGACTGACTGACAGACACGGTACAGCCGAAACTTTTTGGCGTAGGAAGCTGAAATTTGGCATGTATGTTCCTTGGGGACCGTGGGCCGTCCTCTAGTTTTACTATATAATTCGTATATTGGCGCAAGTCTGTGTACTAATACTATGCATGTTTTATATTTTCCAAGTATTTGTTTGACAGTTTGCTGGTACGTGTTTGACAATTTTTTTTTTTTTTTTAAAGGTAGATGACTTGCTTTTTACACACAGGTGTCTTTAAAGCCCCAGAAGGCGAACATGAATTCTTTACTGCACTTACGGAAATAAGAACATTGTTTTAACATTAATTCCTGTATTGGTAACAAGTAATTTAAAAGTATATTAAGATAGCAATATTTACAAAAGTGACAATTATAAAATAGGATTAACCAAAACGAGGTGATTTAAAAACAAATAACCAAATCCCATAATATCTTGCTGAATTTAGCCAGTAACAGATATGGCTATGGCATTCCCACTTTCACTCTGGGCATTGCTGACAGCATAGCCACCCTTACCGCAGGTGCTGCAACCCGCGTTTTGGCCTGCAGTCTTCAAACCTTGGTTAGCCAAAGTAAGGGCGCCTTTGGTAGCCGATTGTGTCTTATAACGTCCAGCAGATTGCAGTTGGCCATTACGAGCTCCAGCAGTGTATTGGCCATTTTTAGATCCACTTGCGTAGTTGCCAAACGATGATCCTGAAGATCCAGAGCCTACGGATTGCTGGCTGCTTTCAAATCTTGCAGAATGTTGCTCATTGTCTCCGAATCCACTTGAGTGCTGCTGGTTGCCGCCATTACCTCTTGCACCTGATTGTGCCCCACTATTTGAACTGGGACTCTTATCAAATGATGACAGCGATCCAGCAGATTTCCTTTGTCCACCAAAGTCAGCAGATTGATGCTGGTTCCCGAATCCAGCAGATTGCTGTTGGCTACCAAATCTTGCAGAATTTTGTTGGTTACCATTGAATTGGCCGGATTGCTGTCCGCCACTACTAAATCCATGACTGCCAAAATTGGATTTTATGTGACCAATATCTTCTAGCTTGCCACTCTGAGACGAGTGGAACTCTTGATAGGTAAACTGGCCGTCGCCGTGAGGTGATCCGCCTCCTTGTTTACTTCCATATCTTCCAGAAGATGCACTTCCAAATCCATTTGAAGATTGACCATTAGACCCGGCTGAATGTCCACCAAAGCCACCAACAGCTTGTGACTTTGATGAAGAGTAGCCAAAGCTTGCTGACTGAGAATTATATCCACCTGAAGAATGACCTCCACCAGAAGAAAGTAGACCCGGTGGTGACGGTGGTGGTTCGGGATTACCACATTTGGAGCAAGATGATCTCTCTACCCTCTTGTGAACGCCATCTGCTATTAATAAGGAAATATTGATTATGATGTAAAATGTACCTACTACATTTATTTTGGTAATATGCTTACTATAACCTTACAGTTGCTTACTACTACCACAGTCTAATTCTCATCATCAGCCTTTAACAGTCCACTGCTGGACTAGGCCTCTCCTTTGAAAGGAGGACAGTCTAATTACTACTATTTAAATAACAGTGAAGTTGTTAAAGCTAAACACTATACATTATTGTCAAAACAATATGTACCTACATAAAAGATAAGTATTTTTTTATCTCTAGGCGCTTGTTCAAGACATTACACAATGTCTGTTATGGGCTAACGTAGTGCATTAACCGGGCTCGTCCCATATTTATCTATTAAAGTAGAACAGTCTAGTAGAGTCGAAGGCTTTATATCAATTCATTATCTGACTGATTAAAGCTTAATTTAAGTGAAGAACAAATACAAAGTACTTATTATTTTACCTTCGGGTGATATGATGGCACTCTGAGCCGCCAAAACAGAGAGAGCAAAAACTAATACTTGAATTTTCCCCCTCATGTCGAAAGACCAGCAGCTTCTGACTATCGCTGATCGAATACAGGCATTTATACTTAAGGCAACATGTGTTAAATTATAGTTCTAAGAACGAAGCCTCGAATTATTTCACGGCTTGTAGTTAAGTCAAATATTACATAATTATGTGACAATGTGGGGAAAATTTGCTCAATTTATTTGATTTCACAGAATTTAGATTTTCCAATAATTTGTCAAAACCGTCTTCCAGCGTATATTTGCGTACAATTGTGAGTTGAGGGTCAAGGTCTGATCTGACAAATTATTGCGATTTCCTCTGAGAGTGATAACCGCACGAATTTGTTGATTCGCACGCTTTGCTATAACCATCTATATTGACCGACGACAGGTTGCAAAAAGTCACAGGTCACGCCACGGAAAGCATTTAAATCCCGCATTACCGCTCTCGTTAAATTTTTTATTAGTCGTTGAGGGGAGTCAGACCGCTAAAATATCCATCCTAATACTAATTGAAACCGTACAAGTGCGTCACTATCTTTGGGTATGGTGGTGACACGGCAATCGTTTCCCAAAGCTCTATCAAACCTTGTTACAACGGACTATAACAGTCCATGAAGCGAGTCAAGTTGTCTCCTATTCTGCAGGGATAACGATAGGAGGATTATAAATTTTTAATAACACCAAGTTTAAAACTGAAGGTCTGTACCAGAGTAGGTAGGTACGTCTTAACGTTCGGCGAGTGTCGGGGGCCTCATTATTTGCTCTCCCTACCCATAGCTTGAATATGTTTTATTAATCTTCAGTGTAACGCTCTCCCGACTGAGCTATTTCGGCTATTATCAGTAAATACATACGTATTTGTTTAAATGTAATGCTATGTTAAGAGTGAAGATTTCTTATTTCTTCGCAACTCGTTTTGTAGAGCGAAACTTTATTTTATTACCTACACGTAAATCAAAAGATAACCCAGTTTTGAAAGTGTTAGACTTATCACAACAACACGACCATTCCGTTCCACTCACCTTCCTCAACTTCAAAGGGTGACAGCTTGAATGTGTTGCCTTGGCAGTGCTTTTGTAATACTTTAAGAACTAAATTACAAAATGGTGCCTAGACTACCACTGATAAAAAGAGAAACGCTAACATTGGGGCAAAAACATGCCTTGGTGATAATCGAACAAATTCTTGATACATAAACGTTATTGAATTTACTTATGACTATTTCTTATATATAAAGGACCCAATTCAGTCGTGTTCTAACTGATTTATGAAAGGAGGAGATTCTCAATTCCTAGAAATAGATGGCAAGATTTTAATGATTATTTTAATTCGTATGGTTTTATTTATCAGATCCGACGAGTCGTTTTTTAGTTATCCTTATTAATGCGTTTCTTAGTTTATATATTTTGAGGAGCCTTAAAAATTGTTTTCTTTGAAATGTATGTCCCTAATTTTGTTATATATTCTCTGTTTTATGGAATAGTTTAATTAAATTTATCCTGACTTTGAGCTTGTCTTCGTATTTTTCAACACAATAAAAACTGACTGCTTGCAGTCGGAGATTAAAAAAGTGATTACTGCCGAAACCCGGGATTGAACCGGGGACCTTTAGATCTTCAGTCTAACGCTCTCCCAACTGAGCTATTTCGGCTGCTATCATTGAACGCGTAAAAATGAAATACTTTGCTATTATTTCGAGTGTTATTAAGTTCGTTTTCCGTTGATTCAGTTTACATAGCGATAGATAGATTTTCATGAAGTAAAAATATAGCTAAGTTGGGAGGGCCTTGCGGCTCGCTTACCGCGTGCCTCAGCGAGCGTACACTTAAGTTTAGTTTAGCCATTCATCCTGAAAATAAATTAAAAGGTACAAACAAAATTTTAGCATTAAAGTGATTGCTGATGATATATATTGTGGAATAGTGAAATACCTACATCTTTCGCCTTCTGTACGTACAAATCCTAGGATATACAGATTTTGGATACCAATATATACCGCGGTTGCATGTTTGATAAATGATTTATGAGATGAGATTATTTAAGATATTTATGTATTCTACTCCAATCCGCGCTGACTAAACCTTAAGATCTGTCTATACAAAAACCTGCTTAGTGATCTGTGAAGTAGATTTCAGTTCATCATCATCATCAGCCCTTCATACTGTCCCACTGCTGGGCACGGGCCTCTTCTCACTATGAGAAGGGTAAGGCCATAGTCCACCACGCTGGCCAAGTGCGGGTTGGCAGACTTCACATGTCTTTCGAGAACAATATGGAGAACTCTCAGATATGCAGGTTTCTCACGAGGTTTCCCTTCACCGATTGGCAAGCGATAATTTATTGACAATGTAATACGCACTTAACTCCGAAAAGTCATTGGTGTGTGCCGTGGATTCGAACCCGAGACCCCCTGTGTAGCAGTCTGTCGATCTCTCTACTCAGCTATCGCTGCTACTTTAGATTTCAGTTACCAAAACTAAAATTTCTTGATTTTTGTCATTAGATAATTACACTATGTATAAAATTGTCATATTCAACATCCTAATTATAATTTGGTAGGATGTAAGGATATGCAAAAGAAAGAAATAACACAGTTTTATATAAAACAAACTCATTTAATATCAACAAATAAATCATCAGAAAATAACAATTTTTTTATTTACAAGGACATCAAACTTTAACTCTGTTCCATATTGTATAATCATTATAAACAAAAACAAAAAAAAACATATTGTCATCGTCACAAGTCGTTTTCTATTAAATCTAAGATAATATGTCGCCGATATTGAGTAACAAGCTGAAGATTTTAGCCAGTGACGGAAAGAGCTATGGCATTCCCGCTATCACTTTTAGCGTTACTCAGAGCATATCCACTCTTCCCGCAAGTACTACATCCTGCATTTTGTCCAGCAGTCTCCAAGCCTTGGTTAGCAAGGTTAAGTGCGCCATTTAAAGCTGACTGAGTTTTATAATATCCAGCATCAAAGCCGCCATGTCCACCTGAATGTCCTAAGGAACCGTAACCACCGGATTGCTGCTGGCCACCTCCAAATCCAGCAGAAAGCTGCTCACTACCACCAAATCCAGGCGCTTGCTGTTCACCGCCTCCATATCCATTGCTTCCTGATTGCGATTTGCTTTGTACGCTGCTTTCAAATGACGAGCCAGAAGAACCAAAACCAGAAGATTGTTGCTGATCGCCTTCAAATCCAGCAGAATGCTGGCTACCACCAAGTCCAACCGACTGTTGTGCGTTTCCACCAAACGCACTTCCGCCTGATTGAGATGCACTGTGTGAGCTGGCGCCGTTGCCGAACAATGAACCAGAACCCACAGATTGCTTTTGGCCAAATCCAACTGATTGTTGCTCGCCACCACCTGAATGAGAGGCACTATGAGAGCTGGCACTGTTGCCGAAAGATGAGCCTAAAGATCCTACAGTTTGTTGTTGACCGTCTTCAAATTTAGCTGAATGTTGCTTATTACCGCCAAAGCCAATAACGGGATGTGCGCCAGCACCATGTCCGCTACTTTCAAATGAGCCGGCCGAACCGAATCCAGAAGATTGTTGCTGACCACCTTCAAATCCAGCAGATTGCTGCTGACCGTCGCCAAATCCAACTGACTGTTGTTCGTTACCACCAATTGCTCCTCCGCCACTTGAATGAGATGCACTGTGCGAGCTAGCACTGTTGCCGAAAGATGAGCCTAAAGATCCTACAGATTGTTGTTGACCATCATCAAATTCAGCTGAATGATGCTTATTGCCGCCAAAGCCAATAACCTGATGTCTGCCAGCACCATGTCCGCTGTTGCTTGTTTGAGACGAGCTCTGTGCACTGCTTTCAAATAAGCCGGCCAAACCGAATCCAGAAGATTGTTGCTGACCACCTTCAAATCCAGCAGATTGCTGCTGACCGTCGCCAAATCCAACTGATTGTTGTTCGTTACCACCAATTGCTCCTCCACTACCTGAATGAGATGCACTGTGCGAGCTAGCACTGTTGCCAAACGATGAACCAGAGCCCACAGATTGCTGTTGGCCACCTTCATATCCAGCAGAGTGTTGTTCACCACCCCAAAACTTACCGGCTTGATGTGCAGTGCCAGTATGTCCATGACTGCCAGAATCCGAATTTATATGGCCGATAGCGTCAAGGTTACCACTTTGAGACGAATGGAACTCTTGATAGGCGTATTTGTTCTCACCATGAGATAACTGGCCAGCGTGTTTGCCTCCAAAGCCGCCGCCATAACCTCCAGCAGAATGGCCTCCAGAACCACTTGATGATTGAGCATTAGATTCAGCTGCTGTTTTCCCACCAAAATCACTAGCGGACTGTAAATTAGAATTTGCAGACGATTTTCCACCGAAACCACTGTTTGATGACTCAGAATTAGCTGCAGCTAAAGACTGGCCCTTACCAAAAATGCCAGATTGAGCGTTGGATCCAGCAGAAGAATCAGCATGTCCACCGAAATTAGAAGATTGAGAACCGCTTGAAGATTGTGAGCTGGCTCCACTAAATCCTAAGCCAGCATTGTAGCCTCCGGTTGGTCTTCCATAGCCGGGGCTAGGTCCATCGTCAATAGTTGATGCTAATGAAAGAGCTTCACCAGTGGCCTGACTGCCTCCACCGATTGCAGCAGACGCGCCGCTAAAAACTCCGTGTTGGTTGCCACTTCTAGCCAATCCACTCCATTGCCGAGCGCGGAAGAAGCCTGGCGGCGGTGGTGGAGGTGGTGGGGGAGGCGGCCCCGGTGGTCCGAACGGTGGCGGCCCGTGATGACCACATGAGTAGCATGGTGACCGTTCTATTCGTCGATGGATTGCATCTGCAACAATAATGATACAATATAAACTTACCATTTGAACGCAGAAACTCAACATTAAAACAATAATTTGTGAATCAAAAAATTAAAGCTATTATAGTTTTAAGTGTTCTCATTGCATCTTTGAACAGTAATATGTTTACCTTGAGGCTGTACAATAGCACTTTGAGCTGCAAACACGAACAGAGCTAAAACCAATGCGTGAAATTTTCCCATCTCGACGAAATACCAGCTTCTTCTGAGCATTGTTGACCAAATCCAAACATTTATAGGTGATACAGTAGGATGTGTTAAAAGTCATATTCTAAGAATAGTAGCCTCAAGTGATTTAGCGTCCGATGTAAAAGCAAATATCACGTACATGGCAACACAGAGACAATTTACACAATTCATTTGAAGTGCACACATTTTCTGCAAAATTACTCGATGACACTAATATAGTTATTAAGTGTTATGTCATGTGACTGTTTATATGTATCCGATATATGAACAGTCTGTTATGACTTTTCGGTAAATAGTATGTTTAGCTATGTAATTAGCATGCCGTGGGAAATAGAATGTGAGAAATTTGGCGGCAAATATGTTTGTGACAGTTTTGCCAATCATGGTGATGAAATTAGATGAATAAAAACTAGCTGATGTCCGCATTTTCATAGTCATAGGTTCAAAACCAGCGGCTATCAAACACATTTTCAGCCCTCTATGTTGCCCTTAGCAGTGTAAATCCGCCTAATAAATGACCACTATCGGAATTTCATTTTACTCTTATCGATAGTATAGTCTCGGCGATTCAGGCAAAGTCATTATTGCTCTCAAAAATCGTCCACAGCTGAATGTAGGGATCTCCCCCAACGTTTTGCATACAAAATAATTATAAGCAAGTCGTTCCACTTTGCAGAGGGTCTCCCCTGGAACGTTGTCCGGTTCATTGCTGTCACTGCAGAACTTTAGATCATTTGTCCCATGCTTTACACCTGTCAGCAATTTCGAGTGTTGTGAGATCCCGACTTGAATAGAAAAAGGTAAGACATAAGAATATATATATACACGGGAATTAACGCGAACATGCATTAGGTATTTACATACCTTTATCGCTTGACGTTTCCAGACGGTTGCACGTTCCGTGGTCGCAAGCTGACTGGTGTAGCGATGTCACGTCTCCGAGTGTGAGGTAGAAGATTCTATTTCTACCCCCGGCTCGTTGATTGTGGCAGTACCGGCGTAAATCACACTAACCGTATCTGTATATTGAACATTCGCCGACTGCGCATTAAAGTGGGGTGTTGTTAGCCGAATCACTGGATTCCACGCCGATGACAATTTGAAGCCCTCTTCCCGATTGAAATTTTTATGTTTTCTGATTTCGATCGCTTCACGCACAACTCTTGGGTAAAAGTAGCGTTTCGTGGAGAGGACTTGGGGACGATGAAATTCAATCCAGTGATTGGTGCCCGATTGAAGTAAATGTTCCGCAATCGCCGATTTGTTCGTTTGTCGGTTCTGTACAGCTACGATGTGCTCCGTTATATGTTCAGCGGTAGTCCGCTTCGTTTGCCCTATAAGAGCTTCCGCAGCTGTAGTTGATTTTTATAGACACCTGGGGTTTGTAGCGGTAGAACATCCTTTGGTTTGCCCACCATGTTGTGTATACTTTGACCCCTGGTGTAAATACGGTCGCAATGGAGTAGTTTTTTAACTTAGCTCCTATTTTATCTGTAACACCTCTAATGTAGGGCATGTAGGTCGGTTGTCTATTTACCGCCGGATGTTTTTCTCGCTTGTCGTTCTTCCTAAGTACCTCCTGGACATGGTCTAGCTCTAGCTTCAAATGCTCAGGGTCACAGAGGTCATGTGCTCTGTTTTTAAGTGACGTCACAACGGACTGCAGGTGTCGAGGGTCGCGGTGCGACGTGGCGTGCAGGTATCTATCTGTGTGTGTAGGCTTCCGGTATACGAAGTGTGTTAAGGACCCTTCTGGTCTCACTTTGACATCCAAGAATGACAACGATCTGTCAGTTTCCATTTCGTAGGTGAACCTCATTTTCTTTAATAGAATCTTCTACCTCGCACTCGGAGACGTGACATCGCTACACTAGTCAGCATGCGACCACGGGACGTGCAACCGTCTCGAAACGTAAATACCTAATGCATGTTCGCGTTAATTCCCGTGTCTATATATATATATATATATATATATATATATATATATATATATATATATATATATATATATATATATATATATATATATTCTTAAACATGCAACGCGAGTGTTTAAAAGATAAGACATAGACATAATTTTCGTCTTGTCCATGTTCACCTTAAGTCCTACTTGGGGCGACACTACAGAGGCCATCAAGCATTGCACCGATTTGTTTCAAGATCTCAGTCATAACTGCGATATCGTTAGTGACACTAAAGGTTCACTTAGAGAAAAGTCTTAGTACAGGAATGAAGTCAAAAATATTACTTTTTGAAATTATTGTGACTGCCTCCGTGGTCCAGTGGATAGCGTATGCGTTTGCTGATCGGAGATCCTGGGTTCGATTCCTGGGTCAAAGCAAAAGTGTTACTGAGTTTTCCGAATTCTCAAGTAGCAGCACGGAGTCTGGTGATGTGCCCGGTAGCGGTAATAGGCTCGACCCCTATTACGTGGGACCTAAAAAGTTCATGGCGAAATGTGGGTGTAATATAACACCTCTGCCTACTCCTTCGGGGATACAGGCGTGAGTCTATAAAATAACAAAAAAAAAAATGTGAATGTTAGATTAACTAAGCCAGTAAGTGTCAAACGAGTAGGTACGGGTAAAACTTTTTGTCTTGTACATAGTTTTATACTCGAATTTTAACACACAAGTCAAACCACGAAATACAAATATTGTTTACCAAACCCTGCAGCTGCTGTACCTATTAGGCTTTCCATTTAGTTACTGAGATTACCACAACAGAAAAACCCAATAACGCTTAATTCGACCCGGAAAATAAAACAAACGTCATTCGCAAATATACGGCAAGCTTTATAAGAATCTTTTGCTGCATCATCTAGCCATATATATAATTATGTAATTAATTATCATCTTCCGGGTTTGTATATAGTTTGTATTGTTTTTGTAATTAAACTAAGAATAAAATACTTCTTTTCAGATCGCTCGGGCTCGCCCCCCATTATGTGTGTATAACTACAAATTCATAGCATGGGGAAAGGTGGGTGTAATATTACACCTCTGCCCACTCCTTCGGGGAAACACGTGTGAGTTAATATAAAAAAAACTGGTCAAGTGCGAGCCGGACTCGCGCACCGAGGGTTCCGTTCTAACCAAAGTCAAAGTCAAAATCATTTATTCATCTTGGTCACAAGGTGACGCTTATGACCGTCAATTTTAAAATTAAATAACTTAATACTTTTACATTTACTGCCTCGTTCGCAAAGCAATAGGTAGAACCACGAGAAAGAACGGGCAATAAAACTCGTGGCCACTCTTTTAAATCGCCAATATTATGGTACATATTTTTATTTTTGTAAGGAGCTGCAACCGTTACACATTGTACTAAATTACTTGTAAATAGTAATTAGTTACAGACATAATACTTAAAAGCAATTAATGCATTTACTAAATTAAGTGCTTTAGTTAGCCTTTCAATGCGAATATTGTGTAACAGGAGCATCAACTTACATCCAATAATGTAGACCACTCGTGACCATGTTCAGAAAGTAACTATGGTGGAAATGTATGTTACAGAAGTGACGGTATATGAATAAAGTGGGGTGTTGTTAGCCAAATCACTGGATTCCACGCCGATGATAATTTGAAGACCTCTTCCCGATTGAAATTTTTATGCTTTCTGATTTGAATGAATGAATGAAATATGTTATTTTATTGTTAGCAAAAAAGATACATGCACAAGTTATAAACATGATAATATTATAAATAAGTAGGTATACAATTCTCCTCAAAAAAAAACAAAAAGCATAAGAAAGTAGGTACACGTTAACCGCTTGAGAAATAAGCACCTATATACATTATATTATAATATTTATAATAATTACACACAAAAAATAAAGAAATACAAAAATAAGATTACAAAAATTTCGCTAACAACGGGTCGTTTTATTCAGCTTTTTGCTGCAATATACCTACGTATAAGTATACTACAGCGCTGGTTTTCAATAAAACGCCCTCTATCTAACGTTACAACATCAAGTCAGTGCACTTTATAAAAGGTAAATAACAGATTAATACAACGCACATCACAATATCATCTAAAACCAAGATCACAACAATAGGAAGATATACATAGTAAGTACTGAAATAAGTCTTTGCATGATTAAGCAGCAACATTACAAATATATAATAAAAAGTGTTTAGTGACACTATACCACAGTGTGCGGTGTTGTATGCATGTGTCCATTGTTCCCACTCGCCTCGCCTAGCGGGTTAGAGCGGGATGCAACGGAATGAGTCTATGTGTTTCGAGTTGTAGGTACGGCGTATAAATTTCACACAATGACACAAACTATCAATATTATTATGCGATCGTTCGAACGAAACTAGCTTCGCGCAGTCTGCGAGTGCGCACGCGAACGGGGCTCAGACCAGTCGCATGATGATAACATTGACAACAGTACAGTACTCGCCAAACTTTATGGCCGCTCCGAACCTAGCCGCATTGCGCTGCGCAGAACACAAAATCAGGCATCAGCGGGACGTACGCGGGGCGTGGAGGCAGGGCACGCCCGCGCGCGCTGTCTTCCACCCGCTAGCGTCCTCGCCTCCCGCGCGTTAGTGTGAGTGTGCTACGTTCATACACGACTCACATAATCGCTGAGCTCTGACAGTATCGTCGCGTTTAAAATAGTTTCGTAGTGTTACTTATTTATTGTTTCTCGTTGCTATCGTTGTTTCTTGTTGTTATTTGTACTGGTATAGTTACCATTGTCATTGATCATGCCTTGCGGTCGTTTTAATGTTTTACGTCGCCAAACACGGAAAATAGTGTATGACGTATTAACGTTTATGAAGAAGGAAAGAAGTCTAGGCTTAAAAGTCCCTTCACCTAACTGAATTTACATTACTCGAATTTGATTGAATATGTAATTAAACAATATAATATAGCAAATCTAACAACGTAACTGAAGATTTTAATTTTCAATAATTACAAATATATTTTCGTGGTTATGACATGTCCACCCGACTGTACCATGCGCAAGTTCGTACCGATGGCTACATTCAGAGCGGCCATAAAGATTGGCGAGTACTTAATAATTGTAGTTACGCATAACAACAATAAGTGTAAACAACGCTAGCAGGTCTGACTATTGCAGGCGTACTACATGCTCATAGTTGATATTCCTAGATAATGATTTACGGCAGCGCTAATACCTAGCAATTATCCACTCGGACGATAAAATTATTACCCGAGGAACCCGAAAAAGTTGGTTTGTTTACATACGCTGCGCTGCGGCCGACGCCGCCATTATGGACTCATCTTAAAACTGGACAAAAATATCCAACACAGGCACTGAATATAAAGGTAAGATGATTATTTTTTATGGATAGGATAATATTATTGTTATATTATGTAGTTCAGTTTATTGATGCCTAAGCGGGTTAGTTGATAAACATAATTTAGACCAGTGTCAGGATATTTTAGTTTACTCTCCTCCGGTGACAACTGTCAAACATCTAAATCAATATGCACATAGCTTCGAAAAGTCAGTGGTGCGCGCCGTGGATTAGAACTCGAGAGCGAGATTTCGATCGCTTCACGCACAACTCTTGGGTAAAAGTGGCGTTCCGTGGAGAGGACCCAAGGCCTCACGTCCCCAAGGACGATGAAATTCAATCCAGTGATTGGTGCCCGATTGAAGTAAATGTTTCGCAATCGCCGATTTGTTCGTTTGACGGTTCTTTACAGCTGCGATGTGCTCCTTTATACGTTCAGCGATAGTCCGCTTCGTTTGCCCTATGTAAGAGCTTCCGCAGCTGCAGTGGATTTTATAGACACCTGGGGTTTGTAGCGGTAGAACATCCTTTGGTGTGTATATATATATATATATGTATACTAGCTGTCCCGGCGAACCCTGTATCGCCTTTTAAAGGTCTTTTTGCTTATTCCTTTTTATTTTCAAACCACTTTTCCAGGAAATTCTGATCAAAGTTACCAAAGCCACCAATGCTTAATCTAAAATTTCAGAGTTTACAAAGGTATACAAATAAACGAAGATTGAATTTTACATACCTATATGTATAGATAGATGACACAGCAAAAACCGTCCACCATCTTCGATTGCCCATTTGCCATCTTTGATCCCGAAATAGATGTTGTATTTGCATTCCTCATAGCTTAAAACATCGGAGAGGATACCCATATTAGACTTTAATTTTTTTTTTCATCCGCCATCTTTGATTTCCCGGCCACCATTTTGGATCACTAAATAAATTTCATATTATTAATCAGCGTTCCAAAAATCTCGAAAACGATACCCATATAGATTGTATCCTATTCGTTTAGCCTTTTTTTGCTTTTGACACAACCCTCCCCCTTCTCGTTTGACTATATTATTATTTTTGTCTGGCCCCTAAAAGTTGTGGCGTAATTTTATATAGCCTTTCGGAATAATTGGGCTATCATACCCAATAACAATTTTGTAAATCCGACTGTTAGTTCCTGAGATTAGCCGACATTATCTTTTAGCCTTTTTAGCCTTTTGCCCGGCCCAAAGAGTCGAAGCGTTATGTTATATAACCTATAGCCTTCCGGAATAACTGGGCTATGGTATACAAAAAGATTTTTTTAGATCCGACCGGCAGTTCCTGAGATTAGCGCGTTCAAACAAACAAACAAACTCTTCCGCTTTATTATATTAGTATAGATAGTAGAGCATCATAGACTTACTATTCGAGTGTTACTTTTTGAGTGCAAAGATTCAAATTAACTAATAATTATGTAATCCGGCCAGATAGTATTTATTAAAAGAAAGAGCTAAGAATTTAGGTGGCAGGTACAGGTTACTACTTTTCTAATACAGTAAGTATGAAACTTAAATATGACTGTGAGTTTCATCAACGGATCATTATGTTGTTTTACATTATCAAGGCCACAGAAAGGGATATTTAAGGGATACCGATTTCCACGCGGGCGAAGCCGCGGGCACAGCGAGTACCTAATATTAGTAGGGATTAGCCAAGGCTGTGACAATAATTATTATTAGTTTAATTAAGTAAGCGAACCTTAAAAGCGAACGAAGTAATGACAGTGCATCATAATTATGTCAATGTATAATGTGACAGTACTGACAGATATAGCACATGCGCAGCAACTCAATTATTACAGCGCATACGTTATTACTGTCAATAGGTAGGAGGTTTGTCCCTACAAACTTCGACCCTCTCTAAAATCCCTCCGAGATTATTTTTTGCATTTTATTGTATCCTATGTGTTTTCCTGGTTCTCAGCTACCTCCCCACTAATTTTCAGCCAAATCCGTTCGGCCGTTCTTGAGTTATAAATAGTGTAACTAGCACGACTTTCTTTTATATATATATATATATATATAAATAGTATGTGTTGCTTAGACTTTTTTGATGTTTGTATTTTAATGCTTCGTGCCAAATTTCAAGATTCTGAGTTCACGGGAAGTACCCTAGGTTTTGATTCCCTTGCGAGTAGTTGCAAGTTTGATAATATGCTTAAATTTCTGTTTCTTTTGATTACGTTGAGATAGAAGTTTGATTTTGTTACAGCTTAAACGTATCATAGACTCAAGTATTTGATATGAATTTCAATTTAATAAGTTTACGGGTTCATAAGGAAAGGGGAAGTAACTGTAAAATAAATACATATATTTTTTATATGATGTAACTAAAAATTTACGGTTTTTGCAATTTTTCCTTTATCTGTGCTATAAGACATTGCTTCGTACCAAATTTCAAGATTCTGAGTTCATGGTAAGTACCCTGTAGGTTTTGATTCCCTTGCGAGTTTCGAAAATTTGCGGAAATTTGCAGCATTAAACGGCTGTATCTTTTGGTTGCGTTGGCTTAGAAGTTTGCTTTTCCACAGTTTCAAGGAACAGTAGACTTGACTATGTGATATAAATTTCACTTTGATACCTCCACGCGTTTCTGAGAAAATATATCTTGACAGACGAACGGATAACAAAGTGATCCTATAAATAAGAGTTTCGTTTTTTTTATTTTGAGGTACGGAACCCTAAAAAAGACTGATAAATGAATAATACTTCGTAAAACTTCGTAAAACATAATACTTCGTAAAAATGTACGACTTTTATCAAAGTTTTTCGAAGTACCAGTAAGTTGGGGTAACTTTGTGACAAGTTTTGAGGTTATCCGGCCATATCTTGTTTTGTTTTTCAATTATATCCCAAGGCAATATCATTTTAGACGATTGATCTATTGGGCTATATGTTCACAGAAAAATATTTAAAAAAAAGCTATATTTTAGTATTGACAGCCTTCCAAAGTCTGTCACAAAGTTTCCCGAGGCATGGGGCTACTTTATGACACTCCATAAAATGCTTCCTATTTCCACAGAAATTGATTGCTGGCCTAAAATAACTCCATAGAGCGTTAATATACATGTTACTAAACAGACTAAATGAAAAAGCTGTCAACTGTTCAGTAAAAAATCTACTATACACAATGTTTAAAAAAACAGTTTAATTTTATTTATGAAATTTTTAATAAAGGAACAATATGGTAATTTTTTTACTAAAACAACAGAATAAATGAAATTCAAAGGTAACGAATCATTACCAAAACGTTGTAATGACCTCTGTTTGTAACTTTTTTGGGTTCATTTATTTTTTCTTTTATCATTGCGCGTGTGTACCAAATCTCATATTTTTTTCCGGCTATTTCCAAAACATGTTCCCTTTAATCATAGTGCTGATAAGTAACGTGTCTTTATCTACAGAAGTTATTCTTTTTGTAGGTTCGAGGCATGTTTAGAAGATTTCTGCCAAAAACAAAGATGTTAAGTATAAGTTTGTGACAACCATAATGGATACATTGTAAATATAGTAAGAACAAATAAGTAACCTCTTATTCTTCCTTTGTGACAAATTGACATACATCCTTGATGATCAAATTACTATTTCATACCAAACGTGCGACCTTTCTTAATAATTAATGAACTTAAAAAAGAATACTTCTACCATTTCTTATTTCTCGGACGTACCTAGCAACTCCGCACGTAAGTGTCACTTTGTCACAAAGTTACCCTAGGATGTTATGATTTTTTACATATTTGTAAATTATGGTTTTAAATGCGTGCTTAGAAACAAACACTATAGTTTATCCTTTTCAGCGCAAAATTTACAGTAAGAAACACATACCTGCAGCTCTGAACAAATGTTCTTATTTCGTCACTGAGAGAAAGTTTTCACACAAAATAATTTCGCGCTGTACCTCACTCCGTCTTCAAAACGCCACAGACTAAAAATTTCCATATATATTGACAACATGGAAGCTGCAGTTAAATTCGACAATATTTGTTTTTGTCATAAAATACAAATGGGTTCTTTCAAAATATTATGATTACTAGATATGTCGCGTTAAATATGGAAACATGGGTTTGTCACAAAGTTTGACCGCAGTCACAAAGTTACCCCAAGTTACGGTACCTATTATATTATTCGTTTATCAGTCTTTGTTCTTACCTACGTCATAGAGCGCGTTTAGTTTGTAATTTATTTATAGTACGTAACGTCACACTAAACTCAGTATGCTATGCAACCTGTAAAGTTCATTAACCTTAATTTTCTTTTTCCTTTGGCCGCCTTCACATTGGGCGTCAGCGTCAACGCAGTGACACCTCGGCGTCGACGCCGACGCTCATTGTGAGGGTGGCAATTCTTGTATGTTCACATAGCCTAACCAGATAACTGATAAACATATTCATGTATTCATACATGAATATGTTTATCGTAGTACTACCCTCTCACAGAAAATCGACATAAAGTAATAGTACCTAAACTGTTGCGTTTCGAGCGGTGAGTGAGAGTGCCGGAGGCCCTATCCCCTATTCCCTCTCCCTCATCCCACTCCTAATCCTAACCCTTTTCCCAACCCTAAGGGGCGGCAACGCACTTGTGACTCCTGTGGTGTTGCTTGTGTCCATGGGCGGCGGTAATTGCTTACCATCAGGCGATCCGTATGCTCGTTTGCCGCCTATTACTATAAAAAGAAAACCTCTTCCCCGGTCGAGCCGGCCCATTCATACTGAAATCAGCAAGGCTCTACTACCTATATTGTGAAGTAAATGCCCAATCATTGTATAATCAGTAATTTATATTTGACGTCTCTTTTTAAGTTGATGTAAATGCGTAGTTCTGTAGGTATACGTTGTTCCATATTTACTTATACTAACCAACTTGTGTTTGACTTCATTGTTTATATATTAAAATTACTTAAAACCACAATATTTGCCTTCATACATACGTGGTTCTAATATTTGTAATACATTAGTAGATAAAACATATTTAAGTATCGCGGTCTACTAAAGGAAAATTCCTGTTTATCTATAAACAGTATTCTGTTGTCCTGTAGACAGTATTTCATAAAACATTTACTGTAGCTACTCGTAGCATCTAGTTGATACAATAGGAGTCAGACTGTACCTACTCATAATTAAAGCTTACAGGATTTAAACAAGAGATATAAAACTTGACAACCTACATTATGCCAAGCATATAAGTGTACTGAAGATGTTTACATCCTCCTTGTTGTATCCTTCAAGTCAGTTCAAACTTATTTAAGATATATATAGGTAATTTGAAAGCTTCATGTCAGATTAAGGGTTTCTCATCTTCATATAAGTAAGAAATAAAACCAGTTACACAGTATCTTTTTTATTAAAATTAACCTAGTCAAAGCCATCAGAAGTCAGACGAATCGAAAATATTATTTTCCGAATCCAGAACCAGAGCTTGAGCTCGCGCTTGACTGGGCATTGCCACCACCAAGACTGAAGCTCTTGGAAGAGCTGATGGACAATCCGCCGCCGCCAAAAAGACCACCGGAGCCAAATCCAGGACCACCGGTGCCAAAGCCAGGTCCACCATAGCCGAATCCCTGGTCACCATATCCTGGACCGTATCCACCGCCTCCTGGACCACCGAAACCACCTTCGTAACCTTGGCCGTAACCAGGACCGAAGCCAGGTTGACCTAGACCTCCACCAAAAACAGGCAGGCCGAAGATTTGAGGTGCTGGAATATACACAAATGATTAGCTAGGCAAAGACATGAATCTTATTTTTTCAAGAGCATTGTAATATTACTTGATAGAGCAGAGAAAGTAGGCACAAACATAGTCACAGAAATATTCAGTTTGTAAGTACTTAAATTGCAAAGCTGGGTAGCAGATGCCGAAATATTAATTGACGTTATATAGCTCTGAACCCTAATCATAATCATTATTGTGACATAATCTTGTTGATATAGCCTGTATCTATTGGGATAATAGGCAATCTCAATCAATCTTCATGTTAACCGAAACGTTTTATACCACCTATTCAATAACCAAGTGAATGTGCGTTTCAAATTCTACAAGACAAATAATAGATCTTGATGTCCCTTTTCTTCGACTGGCTAGACTGTATTTATATGGTACTGCCGTAATGCCGAGAAACTATAACAGTATGCATTTTAGGTTTATTTGTCGCCATAATATCATACCCTTCCATCCTACAAAATAGATATTGTAGCCAAATCACTCACACTATTCCAGCCATTAATCTTGTTGCCATGCTGGATTATGGATTACTATTGTATACCTAGAAAACTCCCTTTACTTATAATAATGGTGACATAATGTTAATTTATTTCGCCATAATCGATGACATGCCTGAGCACATGTGCAGATATCATGCCACTACCAAACATTCTGAATCATCGCCGACTGTTTCGCCGAAAGGGTTACAACTAATATATATTTAACTAGAAAAACAATCAACAAAATAATGAATAGAAAAGCTTCCACACAAATTTACTGTTTAAATATCAAGTGAATATCTAAATCAGATGTATAATAAAACAGAAATAAGTACCAACCTGCATTTGCAGTGAGTGAGTTAATTAGAACTAAAAGAGCACACGCACAAATTAAATTAACACGAGCCATTTTGTTCTAAGTTTGATGATCACTGATCTTAAAATATTATCCTACCGTTTTATATTAAATTGGCACAACACATAATTAGCACTTACTTGATAATCATATTCCATCGTATAGGCAGTTCTATTTGATTTTCATTGAAGTATGAAGGCGATGAATCGTTGTCGACGGGTTTTTTGGAGATTCCGTAGCAAAGGTTTTAAATCCAATCTCTGTGGTGAGCTTTCGTTCGCTCGAAGTATTGATAAGCTATATCTTTCAACGAAAAACGTAAATGAGTTAGAAATTAATGCGTTGATGAAGAGTCATTATAATAATAAAAAAATACATATCATACAATTCTATTAAGCGGGTCTTACTCACGATATTTAACTAATTTAGGGTAGAAAACCACTGAAAGCCTGTCGAAATGTCGGGTAAAAAAGAGGTTTTTATATCTTTATTTAGTAAGACCCGTTCATTAAAATATGTTTAAAAAAGTTTATAAAAGGTTACATAACATAATACGTAGTGTATTCTCCTTACCCTGCTGATAATGTGCTAGAAAATTAATCAAGTTGTAAAGAAAAAATATCATCAGAGAACAAGTTTTTAGAAATCACTTTGAAGGAACTTGAAATAAATTGGGAAGCTTATCATTATTTACTTTTCTAGACTGAGATGATGACTATAGAATACAAGCAGGTATATATATATATATATATATATATATATATATATATATATATATATATATATATATATATATATATATATATATATATATATATATATATATATATATATATATATATATATATATATATATATATACTAAGATGATGAATGTATAATACCTATACATTTTTCATAAAAGCAAACTTTGTTAATGAAAAAGCTACCTCAGTAATTCAGTATTAAAATATCAACTGCATATCTAAATCATAATGCCAATTCTCATATTTTATATGACATTGAAATTTGAAATTTCGTCGTTGACACATATTTTGACACTTGTTTCAATTTATAATCTAGTAAAGCCTTGTATTCATTAGGCAACATTTGTTGATAAACACTGTTTTAAACAGTTTATAAACAGTGTTTCATCATCTAACATTGTTTCTGAAACATGTTGGCGTGCTCCCCAATCAAATGGAGAACAAGCCGAAACATTTTGTTTATAAACAAAAGTCAACAGGTGTGCACGTGTGTTGCGCGAGTTTATTAACATTCCCGCCGTGGGATCTCCACCTTGGCACCTTGTCGTGGTGGGGGGGCTTAGTAACCGTGGATTGGTCACCCGCGGTGAAGCTAAGAGGGATCCAGGAGGGGACGCTCTGCGTGGGCTTGACGGAGGCCTGCGCAGGATGCGTCCAAAGGGGCGCGTGCGAGGAACAGTTCTTCTGTCCCTCACAGTCGGGTGCGGTCGCGGGAGGAGAGGCGTGTCGGTGTTGCGTTGCCGCGCGCCCTATCTCCCGCGACCAAATGGAGGCGCACCATCGTTGCGTCGCGGTGGGCCGCAGAGGAAGAGGAGATGCGGTGTTGCGTCCTCCCTATCCTCTGCGGCCGCTGAATGTTTTGGCGGTGGAGCCCAACACCTTCATCCGCCGCCAAGGGGGATTTGTTCGGGGCCCGCCTCGCCATCTGGCGGGCCAATACCCGTCGGGGGGTAGCGAGGAATGCTTCAGCGATACCCGACCCTCCGACATACGGGTACGTGAGGAATACGGGTTGGTTTTTAGTTGTCCCTTTCGCCCTTCCCACCGGGCGGAGGGACTCCATGAGGATTTTCCAACCCGACACTAGTGTGGTCCAACAACCAAGTTTCGATGCTCATAGAGCTTTATCAACAGCATCATGTACTTTAGGACTATTCAAATAGAGATTATAAATATAAATTTACTGGTCCAATCAGTCTCAATAACATTTCAAAATCAGATGTTTTCATTCTGATGACATTCTGAAAAGACCCATCAAATTCACGAAGGTCATGAAGTACGTAATTTCTATTAGATAATTCCGAAGCCACCACCTTTTCTTTTTTTTTCTAGTATCACCCTTATGAATTATTATGTAAGCAGCACTGAGCATCACTACCTCCTCGGGCGACATCCTAAGAACAACCTAACAACAACTGATAAGTGTGGACGGCCATGTTTCAGAAACAATGTTTACGGTAAACTTGTTGATAAACACGTCATAAACAGTTTATCAACAAATGTTGCCTAATGAATACAAGGCTTAACAATATAATTCAAATATCAGTTAATTTAGGACAATACAACAGTTTATCAACAAATGTTGCCTAATGAACAAGGCTGGCAAAACTGTTTATGACGTGTTTATCACCAAGTTTACCGTAAACACTGTTTGTAAAACATGGCCATCCACACTTGTCAGTTGTTGCTAGGATGTCGCCCGAGGAGGTAGGGGTGCTCTGTGCTGCTTACATAACAATCCATAAGAGTACTACTAGAAAAAAACAAAAGAAAATGTTGTGGATTCGGAATTATCTATATGAGCATCGAAAATTTGTTGTTGGACCTACTTCCATGTTAATAAACCCGCGCAACACACGTCCACACCTATTGACTTTTGCTTAGAAACAAGATGTTTCGGCTTGCTCTCCATTCGATTGGGGAAAACGGCAACATGTTTCAGAAACAATGATTCATCACATTTGTTTATGAACTGTTTCCAGTGATGATGAAGCACTGTTTATAAAGTGTTTAAAAACAGTGTTTATTAACAAATGTTGCCTAATGAATACAAGGCTTTACTCGTCACACATCGATACTGTATTTTGAGCAAATTTATTCAGGAGAATTGGGTCTCTGGTATAAACATAATAAACTCCTCAGTTTTAGTAGCTGTATCTATATGATAGATACTCTTGTGTCATAATACGGAACCTTTGTTATGTGCGTCTGGCTCGGATATGATCTGGTATTATACCACTCAATGCTTTATTTGCTTAATATTAATTCATATTTGACGTCTTTTGAATAAGTACTTTATTTTATCTACCGCAGAAGTAAGTACAGGTAAAACAAAACAAATACATCCTTTGAATTATTAAAAACAACGTAAACAACTATTATTGTTCAAAGTCAAAAATATAGGCAGAAGATTTTGAAACTGACGTCTGACTTGAATGTGTAAAAGAAATGCTTTATTCATTCCAGGGCACTGCAAAAGGTCGAAAAAGTATTTTTCATGATTTCTGAAACAATTATGAGTTAAACAGTATATTTAAAGGATCTTTTCTTTCAACTACGTAGTAATGTTATCATTAATTACTACAAAACCGATCACAAAGGACGTATTTTTTGCTTAGAACCGAAACAGTGCAGAAAAATTGTATGAAATTTAATTATTGCACTGTTTTGTATTCTTTATTTGAAAAATACAAATTTACCACAGAGGTTTAATGTTTCTTGCAATTAAATTTAATACAAAATGTCATGCATTAGGTCAAAAAGATACTGGCTGAAAATAAAAATCGGCTCAATAAAACCGACCTGGTACAAAAAGGAACTAATTGCGAGCATCTTGTACCATTGTAATCCTTTGATAGTCCGTATTTAGCAAGAAAAGTTTTAAACAATGGAAATAAACAGCGATAGCAATATGAATTCTAATCCAGAGAGTATAAAAACAGATGCAAATGATTTTTTTCATAACCTTTTGCCGCAAAAGTCGCGGGATAAATATTTAAAAGCTTATGAAAATTTTATTAAGTGGGGAAACGAAAGACATACATACATACACATACATAGACTCACGCCTGTTTCCCCGAAGGGGTAGGCAGAGGCATATTAAACGCCCACTTTTCGCCAGTGTTTTGATCCCACGTAATAGGTGGCGAGCCTATTGCCGCTTATTGGGACATTTTGTTTGCCAGAGCCTCGTCCGTTGATCTGCAGGTGCACCACTTGCAGGTGAGGTTGGCTTGGGACCCTAAGTTCTTGGTGGGTACCCTATGCACCAAACGAAAGACGTGTAAAATGATTGTCGGAAAATGTTTTTTTGATGAATTTAGTGAGATGTCCAAAAAATTTAAACCATCTTCATTATGGTCTATATATTCAATGTTAAAAAGCACAGTTAATACCATACCAAGCAAAGAATACTTAAAATTAACATCGCTTCTGAAACGGCTATCAGATGGCTAAAAAGTCCAAAATGCTCACAGCTCGAAATATAGAAATATATTTGAATCAAGCATCTGACAATCAATATTTAGCAACAAAGGTAAGTTTTAAGAATACCTATAATCTAAACGTTATAATTAACAATATTATGACCGGTATAAACACTGTTCAGTGTTAGTGTTTAATAAAAGGATATTACTGACTAAGTAGAACTACTACGTGACATGTTTGTAGTTATTATAATTACCCGCCAATAATGTATGTATATAGTATTTCTACTAAATACTTGCACTAAAAAATATACCGGCCATTAATATAATTGAATACCTATAAATTATGGTGTTAATTTGTGTGTAACGTCGAATTTTAATTATTTTTACAGGTTGCTCTCATTTTCGGCATAAGCGGTGCTTGCAGAAGCTCTGAATTGACGAACATCACCATTGACGATATCGAAACACAAAACCAGATGCTGCTTATCAAACTTACGAACAGGAAAACAAAGAAAGACCGTCAATTTGTAACACGTGACGAATTCTTAAACGTAGTGCAGAAATACATGGCGCTGCGTCCAAGTTCTACAAACACCAAGCGGTTTTTCTTAAATTACCAGAATAGAAAATGCACAAAACAAGCCATCGTCGAAACAAATTTGGAAAATTGCCTTATGAAATTGCCAGTTATTTGAAGCTACAAAATGCGGAAACCTACACTGGGCATTTGTTTCCGTCGAACGTCAGCAACGCTGCTGGCTGATTCCGGTGCTAACTTGACTACGCTCAAGCGTCATGGTGGATGGAAATCGGACCAAATAGCTGAAGGTTACATAGAAGAATCTGTACAAAATAAAAGTATAATCACTCAGAATATACGGAATCAATTCATTTGCTCCGATCAACATCACCACGTCCGTCTTCTTCTTATGTAAATAATTTGAAATTGAGCCCTGTATCGTCTGATGATGAGGATGATAATAATTATTATTCATGAATAAGTCAAACGAATACTGAAATTAATGTTCCAAATAAAAGTGCTAATTTCACTTTTAATAACTGCACATTTAATAATTGTAAGTTTTAAATGTTTGTGTAATAAAACTTTGTTTTCATTAACTTGAGTTTTTATTTTGAGTAGGTATATTTTATCATGGTAGGAAGATTAGTAGTTGAAAGAAAAGTAGATTAGGCACCTCGCTAAAGTGAGTGATTAATGCACTCGTGTTAATTTAGTGATAGAAATGATAATTAATTGTTATTAAGGGGACTACAAGAGCTAACTTCGCTGTCCTTGTCGGATTGTATGCGTAAGAAAGAGAAGCGCGACGACGACGGGACGTTCAGAACGCTTTACAAACCATAAAATAAATTTATTACAGAAAATGTATTGATCGGATTAAAAAAATAAAACAGTATTTCGTTAGTATGTTGCTTGTTGAATAATTTGTCAAAAAATCAGAATTATTGTATGTATTTTAATATGGTTTTTACTCGTTAAAATATTTTTATCTTTGTGATTTTTTTCTATCGAATAAAGTTAGTTGCATTATGTTTTCAACACAGTACTTAACTAGATTATATCCTGAAGAATATCATATATTTTTTCTGATTGTGTTAACTGCATTGAATCATATACTTTAAAGCATTATAAAACTTGCGTTTAGCTCTTGTAGGCCCCTTAAGCATTAATTACTTGAAAGAAAATCTTAGAAATTTTTTGACTAGAAGTCTATTATAGTGATATATAAGTATGTACAATCAAACAAGTTGGCGCTGGACCAGTTTAAAAAAAATCCCTTGGCTCGCTCATAGAGTCGAGGCACACTAGAAACTGGTTTTGTATACGAGTGTCAATGTGCGTGTAAAATAGCACTAGAAACGACAATGTCTTACTGAGCGATTCTCGCCGTTATGGTGGTCTAGCGGGAACTTGTACGACTGTATTTATACATATTTAAACATTAATTTTATTTTGGTATACATTGCGTTCATATCGAATTCTGTTTTACAGAATGGTAGAATATTTTAAACCACCTACTCTTAGACTAATGATTGGTCTCGCTCTGCTCTACTAGACGGAGCCCTCATACTTGTAAAGTGAGGCAGAAAAAACCATGCCAGCTGGCATGGTTTGAGGCTGTCACATTGACAGCGGTGTGTCAGGTGCATATATCCACCAAATTAATTACGCAAATAAATCGCCGTACAATGCCAAGTTGCGCTTTTATCCCGTGTAAAAATAAGTCAGCAAGCAATAAGAAGGACTTTGGGATCACATACCATCTATAAGATAACAATAAATTTGAAATTTCACCCTAAAATTACATTAAACCAAAATTTTCATTCAGTGTTGCTGCGTGTAGAAGAACAATTTCCTCGTATAGATTTTTATAATATAAATGTATTGTTATTGTATTTTATAATATAATCTATTGCATTTATCTAACCTTATTATTTATTTAACATATTTGTGTATTATTTAATGTTTACATTAGTAATTTATATTTTATTTTTTATTTTACAGTTTTAGGAAAACTTACAGCTACATTTTAATTTAAACAGAATCGAATACAAAAAAAGAAGGTCAAATAAAAGTTTTCACAGATAGCGTATTTTATATACATAAAGTGTTGAAGTAAATATATAAGGCAGTCATCTTGAACAAATGTGAGCTCATATTGTTTTACTAAGTAACAGTAGTGATAGGTCGCGCATGCGTGTGGACTTCATTTTAAGCAATAAAGATAAGATAAGATTCCTTAAAAAGTAATTTAAAATCTTTCAACACAATTTGGTGCCTAGAACAATTTTATCTATTTTAATTATTAATAAAAAAACCTGAAAAAGTTCAACAGTTTACGCAGTATCTTCTCGTGGTTACAGAATAAATATCTTTTGGCCCTCTCATACCTACAGCTACTCATCACACGTAGATGCTTTTATAATAATTAGGTATATACGTATCGCAGTCATTCACCATCATCATCGTCCTAGCGTTATCCCAGTTGCATCCAAGACCTTGCGACTTTGAGCCCGGGGTCCGCTTACATACTAGACCATCCAGCTATGACAGAATATCTGCTTTCCCACAGATCGACTACTGTCTGACTCCGTAACCCAAAGGGATAGCGATATTCCATGGGTTTAGACCAGTATCAGTTTATTTGAGGGGACTGACTCCCCGTAAAGAATTTCAAAGATCGTAGTGAGTTGTTAACAACTTACTACGCACATATCTTTGAAAAGACAATAGTGCACGCGGGCACGCCGTAGATTCAAACTCGAAACCGTCTACATGGCAGTCTGTTAATATTGTCTATTGTTACTTGTGAGTTTTGGTGTCTACATGGCTATTAACAGTAAATAAACCTTAGTAAAACTTAAAAGGTCAAATTGGTATAGGTAAGTACTAAATAATGTGTAACTAACAATTGACGGCTAGAATGGAAATAGAATGCACTATTTTCTAAATAACTTATAACCTATAAGATTATTTTGAATACGTAATAATTTGTAAATATCATATGTAACAACCTATTTGGATACAATCAAATCATTGGATAATATACCCACCATTTTTTCGATGATGAAACCTGCGCCTAACCCATACACGAATAAATTGATACTTTTAAATAATTGTAAATTTTTTACCTACATTTATAACCAGTTACTTATCCAATAGACCACAGTATAAAATATTTTCCTATTAACTCGGGTAACTGTTGAGAAGCTGACAACACAATTCTTCACGCATGCGTCTTGGTGCTTTTGATTGACACACACTGTCATAATGAGTTGCCTCACTTATGGACATATTTTTCTTAGGCAGTGCGGTGTCTAGTATAGCGAAGCGATACCAATCATTAGTCTATGCACCTACTTCAATAAAATCGATGTCAGTGCTAAATTGCTAATCATCAACATGCGATAAAATATCCTGTTTAAAAATTTGCTATAAATGGTTCCTATAATACAAAGCTAAAATTGAAATAAAATATTATCAAAAGCCTGTTTATATAGTTAACCGGTAAATTAACTTGAAATATGAACAATTTATGAATTGCCTCAATTGTATTTAAAGTACATTGATACTTATTGTAGCAAGCAGATACAATTGTGTCTAAGTGCACAAGATTAACTTTAAAGATGGTAATGAGCTTATTTCTTGTCATCTTAAATTAAAGATGTTTAACCACTTAAACCAAATTAAAAATGCATTCTAATAATAAAATATCACCATGATGGACAAAACACACGTAAACTAAGATATTGGCAATAATAGCTCCGTACTGCTTATGTGGAAATTTTTGACAAGCATATTTAACAAAACTATGGACAAGGGCATTGTTATGCCTTTATTCATACTAAAAATCGGGCATTTACAGTGTGAATAAAGGCATAATAGTCGATGGACAGTTTTCGAACTAAACACGATGCTGGTAAATTCTTAAATAGTCAAAATGGCGCCCTACTAATGTTATTCCATTTTACAGTTCAATTTAATACGCATGTGCGTAATATACTTAGTGCCGGCACCTTAGTGGTATGCGTGGTTTTGAGACCGTCAGCGTCGTAGTCTGTTAACATTCGCCAATAAGCTGACCAGTTATAGCCTAGCCTTTCCTTTTAATAAAAACGTACACATTATGGGTTCTAAAATAAAACCAATAGATACAAAAGTAATTTATATTATAGTTAGTAATGACATAGATGTTCTAATTCTTATTGTCACAGTTCTTTTCACAAATAGGGACTGGCTTAATATTAACATTCTTGACATTTAGAAGCTTAGTGATATTCAAGGACATTGGTAGCTTATTACCTTCAATATCTAGAATACCAGATCTCAAATCAAAGGGTTTTCTACCTTTAATTGATTTCTTACGATCAATAGTAAACTTACTAGCAGACTTAGGACTACCTAGCCAACTCATCGGGCTATGGCCACTCGAAGGCTTCAAACCATTAGGATATACAAAATTATCAGAGGTCGTACTAACGTCAGAGCCCGAACTATTGGTGTTTGTACCAACCTCATAAGCTTCATCACGACCAGCACTGGAAGGTGTACTATCACCACCGAAGTCCGCACCATCACCAGAGCCCTTATCACCATCATAGTCATCACCACTATCGAAACTTGTTTCACCATCTGATCCCATATTCCCATTATAGGCTTTGTTAATATTGGAGTCTTGATTACTACCGTCGTCCTCACTATTGCCAGAAATTGGACTGCTATTAGAATCCGAACTATCAACAGAGGTCGTATCACCGTCATAGCCCTCATCACCTGGACTTTCTCTATAGCCCATATCCCCAGATCTGACAGGAATACTACAAAAACCCTCCGGGCCATTGCCTGCTTGACCATTATAATCAGGAACATCACCATAATTAAAGCCAGGCCAATTAAAGCCAGGCCAATTAAAGCCAGGCCAATTAAAGCCAGGCCAACCACTGAATCCTGCACCACCTCCATTGCCTTGTCCATTATTAAACCCAGGAGCACCACCACCTTCGTAACCAGCACCACCTCCATTGCCTTGTCCGTTATTAATGCCAGGACCGCCGCCACCACCGTAGCCCGCACCACCTCCATTGCCTTGTCCATTATTAAAGCCAGGATGACCACCACTACCTTCACCACCGCCGCCACCGTAGCCCGCACCACCTCCATTGCCTTGTCCATTATTATAGCCAGGAGCACCACTACCTCCGTAACCTGCACCACCTCCATTGCCTTGTCCGTTATTAATGCCAGGACCGCCGCCACCACCGTAGCCCGCACCACCTCCATTGCCTTGTCCATTATTAAAGCCAGGATGACCACCACTACCTTCACCACCGCCGCCACCGTAGCCCGCACCACTTCCATTGCCTTGTCTATTATTATATCCAGGAGCACCACCACCTCCGTAACCAGCACCACCTCCATTGCCTTGTCCGTTATTTATGCCAGGACCGCCGCCACCACCGTAGCCCGCACCACCTCCATTGCCTTGTCCATTATTAAAGCCACGATGACCACCACTACCTTCACCACCGCCGCCACCGTAGCCCGCACCACCGCCGTTCCCTTGTCCATTATTACCATTATTAAAGCCAGGAGCACCACCACCTCCGTAACCAGCACCACCACCATTGCCTTGTCCGTTATTAATGCCAGGACCGCCGCCACCACCGTAGCCCGCACCACCTCCATTGCCTTGTCCATTATTAAAGCCAGGATGACCACCACTACCTTCACCACCGCCGCCACCGTAGCCCGCACCACCTCCATTGCCTTGTCCATTATTATAGCCAGGAGCACCACCACCTCCGTAACCAGCACCACCTCCATTGCCTGGTCCATTATTTATGCCAGGACCGCCGCCACCACCGTAGCCCGCACCACCTCCATTGCCTTGTCCATTATTAAAGCCAGGATGACCACCACTACCTTTACCACCGCCGCCACCGTAGCCCGCACCACCTCCATTGCCTTGTCCATTATTATATCCAGGAGCACCACCACCTCCGTAACCAGCACCACCTCCATTGCCTTGTCCGTTATTTATGCCAGGACCGCCGCCACCACCGTAGCCCGCACCACCTCCATTGCCTTGTCCATTATTATAGCCAGGAGCACCACCACCTCCGTAACCTGCACCACCTCCATTGCCTTGTCCGTTATTAATGCCAGGACCGCCGCCACCACCGTAGCCCGCACCACCTCCATTGCCTTGTCCATTATTAAAGTCACGATGACCACCACTACCTTCACCACCGCCGCCACCGTAGCCCGCACCACCGCCGTTCCCTTGTCCATTATTACCATTATTAAAGCCAGGAGCACCACCACCTCCGTAACCAGCACCACCTCCATTGCCATGTCCGTTATTAATGCCAGGACCGCCGCCACCACCGTAGCCCGCACCACCTCCATTGCCTTGTCCATTATTAAAGCCAGGATGACCACCACTACCTTCACCACCGCCGCCACCGTAGCCCGCACCACCTCCATTGCCTTGTCCATTATTATAGCCAGGGGCTCCACCACCTCCATTGCCATGTCCATTATTAAAGCCAAGACTGCCGCCAGGACCGCCGCTACCGCCCTGGCCTGCTCCACCTCCATTGCCTTGTCCATTATTAAAGCCAGGCAAATATCCAAACTTTGGTAAGAACTTACAGAAGCCTTGATCACCACCAAAACCTGGACCACCACCATATCCAGAACCACCACCATAGCCCATTCCACCACCAGGGCCGCCACCATATCCTGACCCACCACCGTAGCCCTCGCCATTGCCATTTCCACCACCATAGCCCTCACCACCACCATTGCCTTTTCCACCACCGTAGCCCTCACCTCCTCCGGTACCTTGGCTACCACCACCATGGCCTTCACCACCACCATAACCTTCACCACTCCCATTTCCTGAACCACCACCGTAGCCTTCCCCACCACCATAGCCATCACCACCACCACTGCCTGCACCACCACCGTAACCTTCACCACCGCCACTCCCTTCACCACCACCTCCTCCATAGCCCTGACCACCACCATTACCGGAGCCACCACCATAGCCCTCACCCCCACCACTCCCGGACCCATCCCGATTGCCCGCACCACCACCATAGCCTTCACCTCCGCTATTACCTGAATCATCACCTTGGCCTGCACCGCCACCATTACCTTCACTTTTAACACCACCATAGCCTAGACTTCCACCACTACCTTTACCACCGCCACCACCGTAACCCGCACCACCTCCATTGCCTTTTCCATCATTATAGTCAGGACTACCGCCACCACCGTTCCCTCCACCACCCCCATTGCCTCGTCCATTATTGTAGTCAGGACTACCGCCACCACCGTACCCTCCACCACCCCCATTGCCTTGTCCATTATTGTAGTCAGGACTACCACCACCACCGTACCCTCCACCACCCCCATTGCCTTGTCCATTATTGTAGTCAGGACTACCGCCACCACCGTACCCTCCACCACCCCCATTGCCTTGTCCATTATTGTAGTCAGGACTACCACTACCACCGTACCCTCCACCACCCCCATTGCCTTGTCCATTATTGTAGTCAGGACTACCGCCACCACCGTACCCTCCACCACCCCCATTGCCTTGTCCGTAATAATAATCAGGAAAACCGCCGCCACCGTTACCAGCACCACCTCCATTGCCTTGTCCATTATTATAGTCAGGACTACCACTGCCTTGTTCACTATTATAGTCAGGCCTAACACTAAAGCCTGGAGCACCACCGGAGCCAGGGATACCATAATCTGGAGTACCAACGCCTGCGCCGCTACCATTGCCCGTTCCACCACCGTAGTCTGATCCGCCAGTGCTGTCCTGCCCACCGCCATAGCCAGCACTATCACCGGGGCTTGTAGTAACATAGCTTGGACTATCAGTATAGAGTGTAGAGCTTTGGCTAGGAGTTCTTGAGCTTGTACTGCCAAATCCGGAACCGCCATATCCGCGACCGCCACCATAGCCCGCACCGCCATCATTGGCTGCACCACCTCCGTAGCCGGCGCCACCAGAACCCGCACCACTTTTGCCTGGAATACCACCAGACTTCGCATCACAAGTTTGACCACCTTTGGGAAGGTATTCAGCTTTACCAATGGCTACTGCTGGGCCGGCAAGGATAGCCGCAGGTATTTTAAGCACGGAGGCAATCGCGTCGTTAGCGCCATCGATGACCTTCTTTATTTTTGATTTTGCTGGAATATATTATATAAATTCTGATAAGCTTTTTGTGCACTACCAAAATCTTAGATTTGGCTTGTACTGATTTTACTGCATCCAAATCATATTAAACTTACAACAGACTATCTTTATTTAAATGCTTATACAACAATTTTGTTTCTTAATCGTTATCTGACCTGGTTGCTTTTCTGTGTTCTTAAAAAATCTGGATATATATTTGGTCCATGAAATTGGCAATTCTAAATATAAT
This sequence comes from Euclidia mi, assembly GCA_944739405.2. NCBI lineage: Eukaryota > Metazoa > Arthropoda > Insecta > Lepidoptera > Erebidae > Euclidia > Euclidia mi. Next base: position 84,910,901 of record OX123189.2, on the reverse strand, counting down.
GAATCTAAATTATTCCATTCGTGTTTTAGTCCAAGATCCCGGAGCCGCCAGACTTGCCGTATTTTCGAGTTAACTTCTTCAGTATGCCTAGTTCCTTCAGTATGTCTAGCGTGGCTAAGCCGCTCATTTACAAGGATTAGACAGTAAAGTTACATAGAAACACAAAGATATTTTTTTTATTTGAAGTAGATACTGCTTTTTATCCAGGATGACAAGTAATTCAATCTATTCCTTGAAAGAGGTTATTTATGAGGTCATTTGCAACAAATTAACCTCAATCAATTCCTCCAAAATGAGCGGTTTATGAGATATTGAGTTATGAAGAGTTCTTTTAATCTTGTGCCTTGTTGCCTTAAACATTATTGAAATTAAAAAACATTCACTTCCGTGCTCTAAATTTATACAAGCATAGTAAGAAAATAAAAAGAACGGCCCTCAAAGAATAGATCGAATTATCTGTCCATGTTGTACGAAATAATATTGGAAATCAATTTTTATATTGCCAGACCTTTTCACTATGAGTGTTCTAGTTTTGGACGCTTTAAAAGCATGCAAAAGCGATATTTGCTGTCTTCTTTCGTTATAAACCCTCTGCTCTCTGCGAACGTGGCACTAATGTAAGAATAGATTAATTAAGAAATAAACTTAAAAATAGTCGTTTATATGCGTCAAATTGTGACCCAAGTGAATAAAATGATTTTGAGTTTGGCTATAAGTGTAAACTTAAGGATATTATATGCAATAGCTTAATCGCAAAAAATCTGACTCCACTAACTTTTAATCTCCCAATATCTATGCTACCCTCGTCAAGAAAATGATTGAAAGATAAGTTAAGATTAAACAGCTTCAAATTCATAATAATAACAAAAATCTGTTGCATGTAAAACAATTTGGTTTCACTAGTGGTCGCTAAACAACAAATGCTGGTGGCAGAGCAGGGTTTTTAAACTGTAAGTAAGTAAGTATTTTCATACCTGAGAACTTTTTGTGACCTACATGAGGCATTCGTTTGCGTATTTCATGAAATTTTGATTAGCGAACTACATTACTATGGAATGAAGAACAGAAATTTGGATCTCTTTATTTCATAATTATTTAAGTAGTACCGCCCAGGGCGTTGATATGAATGTAAAACATTCTATATTTTTTTCACATATTTGGAGTGCCGCAAGGTTCGATTCTTCGGCCATTCCTTTACAGTATATTATTTTATAAAAAGCAAATTCTGGCAATATAAAATTGATTACTGATAATATTCAGTACTTCCAAGGTAAACATTTATTTCGTAAATGTTACTCCAAAACGGCATGTATTTATTATGACAATAAAGTAATATAAACAGGGCTTTTAAAAAAAAATCTGTTGGTACTATTGTTTAATAAGGAGCCAATAAGTTAGGTATCTGTTTTGTGTTCTGATTTATTTTAATCAGGTGTCGAGTTTAGCTAATTTATCTTTTGTTTAAGAGCAAAATTTCATGATTGACCATACAAATTTATTTAATAACTATCAATCACGTTAAATTACTTATTTAAGGCCCCTTGTTTATGGTCGCATTTTCACTTATTTATGGTCCCGAAGCCCTACGCTGTTTGCCGAGCAGACAATTTTTATAGTAAGTAGCTATCGCTGCTAATAATATATGATCTATTACACCCGTTATTATTTATACCACTTCATTATTTTCGACTAGCTAGTATAATTTATTCGTAACCTTAACACAGCAGCCATTTTTTATAACGCCTTCTATTTGATATTTAAATAATATATTTGTCGCCAATATATTTAATTATTGGAAAATTATTTTCAATTCCTGCTCAAGTCCTACATTTTTGTGCATGAACATGGATGTTTGTCATGGTTTGAATGTTTCTATGTATTATATGTATGTATTTACAAAAAAATGTATATATGTATGTATATCCATTATCTAGTACCCATTGTACAAGCTCTGCTTAGTTTAGGACTAGATGGTGTTGTGTGGATGTCGTAGTATATTATATTAAATTATTAAATTGTATTAATTGCCAACACTTAGTCGATTTAAAAGTTGTTAGTCAGTTGTAAATAGTAAGTTTTTCAAAAATAAGGAAGGTCTGGCCGCTCTAGGATCTTACTCTATTCCAAATAGCCCTTCAGTAGTCAACTCGGTTACAGCATTAGTGATTTGAGAAGACTGATTATTGTGCCACTCCACCACATAATACTGTTAGATAAGTTGTAATTTTACAGAGGTATTATGTCGTATGGATTAAAATACCTACAAAATGTAAGTAAAATGCACCTTTATGCCAATTAATCGTAATTACTTTTACAACTAACCTGTAGTACTAAAAGTACCAATCGTGTACCTGCCCCGTTGTTTTTTTTCTTTTCTTTTTCTGCATCGGGCAGCTAGGATGAGAAGAAACATTTATTAGAGAAACATGTCATAATTATAGCGCATAATAAGTAACAAAATGTTCCACATTTGCTTACCATCAGATTGGTCTTTGACTTTCGGAAAACCGGAAGCTGTAAAAATACAAACTTATATAGTGAAATTATACTCATATTAAAAAATATAATATAATGTAATTCGAAGATTGAAATTGCTTACTATCAAATGGGTCGGTGAAATTAAGATGCTCTTCAGGTACTAAAACAAAAAGGTAGATTATTACATAATTCTTTAATTAGAATTTTATGCGATCAAAATAATAATGGTAGGGGAACCCGGGGCATTGCGGGCCCCTTAAGGAAAATCATGAATAAAATCTCAGAAAAACAAGATAATGACAAAAATCAACAGGCATTTATTAGTCTAATTAATCCTTATTATTATTAATCTTTCATAATTATCTTAGGCTACCAGTCTTTGGTGCTAATTGAACTTAAAAAAAATAAGTAAGCTGCCTGTTTTGCCCCCTGTCCGGGGTAAAATGGCCATATGCGGGGCATAACAGGCATGTAAGTTTAAAAGCGAGCACAAAAAGTACAAATGTGAAGGGATTCGTCATCATTATCATCTTCACCGGCGCAAGAACAGTGGGCCCATCTCTGGCATGCACGGCAACTGACCCAACCCTCTGTTGATTCTGAATACAAATATCCACAGTATAAACAATCTACATCTTCTTCCTCCGATTCGTTCTCCTTATTTTCTTCATTTTTCTTCGTCTTTTTCTTCCTTCCTTTCTTCTCATTAGCCACTGGTTTCCGTGTCTGAGCTTCTTCTATATTCTTCTTATAAGGTGAACTGGTTATTAATGCTGTTTTTCCGCGTTTTCTAGTGACTCGTTTTTGGATACGTGCTTTGGGTTTTGGCATGACATCTACAGGCGACATGACATGGAAAGATGTTCCAGGTGGTGGACTTGCACATAGCTGTAGCATTGTTGATGGACCCGGAGAAGGCGATACAGGGGGCTGCTCGATATTAGGTTGTGGCAGGGAACCAGTTGAACTTTGTGTGGGATTATTCATAGCCAACGTTTGTGGCTGAGATTCTTGATTCAATGATGATGGTGGTACAATCACATCATCCATAGGCAGATCTGTAGTGTCAGCAGCTATAAAATCCTCATCACCAAAGATATCTGGGTTAATAGGCCATATGCCTGTTTTACGAAATCCATTAACTGCTACAAGCATTGTAGCCGATTTTAAAAACGCATTGCAAAACAGGCTAGCTACTTGATAATGGGTCACTACACGCCCTGGATTTGATCGCAGCCATTTTTTTACTTCTTCACCATAATAAGCACTCAGTGGTTTCATAAAACTAACATCCAGCGGTTGAAGCCGGTGCGTGCAATGTGGTGGGAAACAGATAATATGAACACCGCTTGATCTGGCAACATCGATGAGTTCTAAATTTTTAGCATGGCTAGCGTGTCCATCTAGGAGTAATAAAACTGGTTGTTCCTTGGTAGCTCTGGACCAGGTCACAAACTTCTTAAACCATTTCAAAAAGATTTCCTTTGTTATCCAACCTTTCTCATTACATTCTGCCCAAGAATTGGGAGGAGCTCCATCCATTAGTTCAGGTTTCAGTCTCTGACGTGGAAAAATGAACATTGGTGGCATGAAAATCCCTGTAGCACTCATACAGATTTCAACCGTAAACAGTTGCCCACGCTCTGCCGATGACAACGACCCAACTTGTTTTCTACCTTTGGTGGCCACTACTTTTCCGAGGCTTTTTGCTACAGTTGTCATCCCGGTTTCATCAACGTTATAAATTTTATCCGCTGTAATTTTGAATTTATCGACAGTCTCAACTAAAATTTTAAAGAAAGCCTCCACAGCTTGGCGATTGAAGCCCATGGCGCGAGCAGCGGATGTGGCTTCAGGTTTGCGCAGGGACAAAGAAGAATTGCGTTTGAGAAAATTTGATAACCAATCCTCGCCAGCGGTTTGAGTTGTCGGATCAAAATTATGTGGGATGTTATTTTTTGTTGCCAATTGATAGGCCAGCTGACGAACTTCTTTTGGAGATAAACCAAACAATCTACCTTCCATGTCTTTAATATATGAAGCTAACTCTTCTTCTTGAGCAGCTGAAAATACCGGTCTATAACTACCTAGTTTTGTTGGTGATAAGTGGTGTTTTGTTTTGTACTCCTCGAGTTTTCGCTGCAAAGTTGATCGTGGCACATTGTACTGAACGGCGGCCCGTTTACAGCTTAATCTGCCACTAGCCACATCCTTTACGGCTGCTTCCATCTTATCCAAGCTCCATTTGGCACGTTCTGTCTTCCTTTGGTAGTGGCGAACCATAATTGTATCTGCAGAAAAAAAGATAAACTTAATAGATTACCCGAGGCAAAACGGGCACCCTGTCCATTTTGCCCCGCCCATAATGCCCCAAAGGTCAAACAAAACAAATTATATCGAAATCAAACGAATATGTGGTAGGTCGTTCACAACTCGTTGAAGTTATTTAGACACATAATTGTACGTAGCAATTTACTTAATAACTAGGCATTTAACACAAACACGAATTAGCTATAACACACACTAAAAACCGAAAAATAATATCAAACGCATCAACTTACGTAATTTCGTTCTGTCGACGTACGACGCGCATCTACACACACACAACCACTTTTCTCGCTAGCGCGAGGTCGACTGGAACGCGATCCGACGAGTTCCGAGCGTCTCGGTTTATTATCCTGCGGGGGAGAGGGGGTGCCCGTCTTACCCCGGGGGCCCGCAATGCCCCGGGTTCCCCTACCTATTATAGTTACCACTTGTAGGTTATTTACTTACCATCAGATTGTTCGTTGACTTTTAGGGCAACGACATCTGAAAATAAAGTTATATGGTCAAATTACTATCATAAAAGTTGGAACTTATTTAGTTGCTTAATATCATAGAGGTCTGTGAAATCTGGGCTACTGGCAGCTATATACAAAATTAGATACATTTTGATAATATATTTGTAGGCTAATCTCATTGGTGGTTAACAATGAGGTTTGCTACAATGTTACAGGCCGCCAAGAAGGACGACATTCTAATAGCGAACACCGGGCTCTGGCGAGGTGAGCACTGTGTCGAATCGGAGTCAACGAGGAAACAACTGAACAGGCGCTCGCGACCACGTGAACGGCGGACGCTAATTTTTGATAGAAATCGTTGATGTGTTTTGATTATCAATTATTGTTCTGTGAGTACCTATTTAAAATAATAACTGAAGTGATAAGCAATGGTTGTTTTACTTACATCTCCTAGCCCGATAACCCACACGCCCATACCACATGAGATATGTTGAAGAAACAAATTATAAAAGAAGGAGAAAAGGATTGCAGTAGAAATCCCTTAACCCACAGTCGAAATACTTTATCAGAAGTGGTTACGAAGGGCAGATGAACAGGAGATGGCATTCGATCATGGAAAGACAGATCCCGTGTGAGTACCCATGATTTTCTTATCAATAACGAGGTGATTGTGACAAAGCCGTTACTAGCAACGTAACCCGATTCTGCTCGTGAAATTACATTCCTGACGATGTTGAAGCTGATATTGAAAGATGGTGGAGAAACACCAACATCATATTGTGTTATTTGAATCGCCTTAAGCGACGCATTTAAGAGGCACGCTGCGTTAATATGAAATGTGACGGCCGCATTTTAAGGAATTGCTACTCGCAAGGTTCGGCAAATTGAAGAGGTCATTACTGGATTGATTGTGAACCCAATACATACAACATCATGTAAGCAAGGAGGTATCTCTTTAGCAACCTGAACAGGATAACCGACCTACTTTGTAATGCGACTGGCCGCAAATACGAATTTGACAACATGATGACAGCTCAATTGTCATGCATTTAGTAAAATATCACTGAAGAAAAAAATTCGAGAAAAAAGCTACAATATCGCGCTGTGATGATGATGAAGGAAACGTGTTTAGTTGCGGATTTATAATTGGACGGATCCTGCCTTCACCGTGATCAGGCACAAGATGGCAGTAAAGCAAAGTTAAAGATAGTGTCGCTGTTATAAAAATGCTGGAGAGAAGATCGCTACTTATTTTCAGGTTTCAAAAGATATCCGAGAATAATCAGTTTAGAAAAAACGTTAACGTTTGTGAAACTAGTAAATGGTATGGTATCCACATCGACTGGTAAGTTAGTTCTTCAGGAGATATCATTTTACAGCGAGACAAGTACCTAAGACAATTCCTAGCTTTGGTCTACATTTAGCATCCGTAAGCACAGCCCCGAAGGGTGAGTTGTGCTCTACACCGATGGTTTATAGCATGGTATAGTTACAGCTTGAAAGTTATAGTACAGTATTACTTTTGGGGCAACAGAACTTTCAGTGGTGTCTCACGACCGAAGTTGAGTCTGAGTTCCACTCGTGAGCTTTGAAAACCCTACCAGTGACACAACTAGTCAGTTTTCGTCAGTATCTTGATGGTCAACATCTTACTTTTCAGACTAACAGAATTTCACTGCTATTCCTCGAAAGCTTCTAAAGCTAAGACACTTTGTCACCTCATGTTCATAGACGTATACGACAGCGTGCGTATACGACTGCTGATCGGAGGTCACGGGTTCGATTCCCGGGTCGGGCAAAAGTGTAATTAGGTTTTTCCGAATTCTCAGTATGATATGCCGGGTAACGGCAATAGGCTCGTCCGCTATTACGTGGGACTTAACAATTCATGGCGAAATGTGGGTGTAATATCTCTGCCTACTCCTTCGGGGATACAGGCGTGAGTCTATAGTGAGACGTCAAATGGCATATGCCGAGCTTTTGTCTAGAATCTCTTTAGCTCCCTTGTCTTATAGAGCCAAAAACTTTAATTGCGAGTTAGTTAACCTCAAACTCCTTTAGTTTTGAACACTAGACTTTTGATAAGGTGGTAAATTATGTCAAATTAAACAATAGTTGATTTCAGGCAACCTTTAGTGTCAGTGAGCTAGTCAAATCTGCACATTACAAGGACTGATGCGCGATGGAGCAAGCGTGTCTTAGAGTGAAGAATGCGACTCAGTAATTACGTTTACGACGGCCGGCCCCCCTGCTAGGTGGACCGACGACCTGAAAAAGTTAGCTGGCTTGGACTTCATGCGGTAGGCTGATTGATTGGTTACAGGTAAAGCGGAAACAGGCTCCCGATATTCAGAACCTAGCACGAATAAGGCTATGTTGGATTCAACGGTCAGGTGAAGTGGGCACACGCGTAGCTTAAAACAATCCGTTATATGTCATCGTATCTACTACCTATGTATCATCTTCGTCCGTTACACAAATAGTGCACGATTGGCGTAGTGGTTAAAGCGACCATCTCACCACTTCACACTGTGCCGAGTGTTGTAGGTTCATTCCTACACGAGACAACACTTTGTGTGGTCCTCAAATACCGCTTCACACTGAGCTGAGTGTTATGGGTTCAGTCCCCATACGAAACACTGTGTGTAACCCACAAATGGTGGTTTAGATGTACTTGAATGTCTGTTGGTTGTATGTTTGTAAAGTCCCCCGCGACACATTATTTATAGCTAGTGCATGGAAGATGACTTAAAAATTGTACAGAAACAATTCGAAATTGTACAGTAACAATTCGTCATAACTAGTTTTGGATAAGTCTCTATGAATAACAGTAAAGGAGATGAACATGCTGCACTGGATAAGTGATGTCACGCGGAAGGACCGCATTAGGAACTCCCGCATCCGGGGTAGCCTTCATGTCCGTGACATTGCTGACAAACTGCAAGAGTGTAGTCTACACTGGTATGGCCACGTCTTATGTCAACCAGCATCTTACGTGGGTAACAAATGTCTTGCCATGCTACCTCCGCCGGGTCCCGGTAAACGGGGAAGGCCAAAGGAATGCGGGCTTGACGTCGTAAGGGATGATATGCGTGCCAACCAACTAACCACCAAGGATGCTGAAGACCGTGCGAAGTGGAGGAGACATAGCCGGAAAGCGGACCCCGGGCTCCAAAGCGTGGGTTTTGGAGCGCAAACGTGACAGCGCTAAGATGATGATGATGATGATGAATAAAAGTAAAGCATCAATCGCTTTAACCTTGTTCACAAGTAGGCTCATTAAAAATTTTATGCTTCAGGATTTTGAAGACCTGGTAGAAATATTTACTACTCTAAAAAAGATCTTCGATGAGGATGAAGTGCCAGCGATTAATGGTAACGAAATTGAACAGTCCTAAGAAACCTACGGTGAGACAGCGTCCATTCCTGATGAGAAGACATCACTGCTGCCAGCGTCGATAGTCTCCACACCGTAGGACGACTCGCTAAGTAATTGTGACTTGAGTAAAGGTATGTGTGTACTTACGTGTGTTGTATAGTAAGTTGCTTAAGTCGATCGGAAGGGCCCAGTATGCCCTTTCCATGATATGAGTTGATCGGAAGGGTCCAGTATGCCCTGTCCATGATTTGAGTCGGTTGAAAAGGGCGTAGTTCGCCCAGTCCGCACTCATTTGTTAAAAGGGCCTAGTCAGCTGAGTCTGATAAGCCTGTGTAGCATTTTGGTATTCGGTCAGTAGGACCTGGTACCCCAAGAGGGTGCCATGGTCTATACTATGCCTGTACCATGCTTGGTAGTTGAATGATGGGGCTCCGCGCACCCAATCCAAGTTACTACGCAATAGCGATGTATTTCATTCTGGTCAGAAAAGGCCGAGCGAATGTTAATGTGCATCTTTACTCATTGAACAGGTCTGGAGGAATAATGCTGCGTCCTGTAGATGCTGGACACCATGCGCACGAGGTCGTGCGATTCGTCAGAATGGCCGTGTAGGCTAACCTCATTAGTGGTTCACAATGAGGTTTGCTACAATGTTACAGGCCGCCAAGAAAGACGACATTCCAATAGCGAACACCGGGCTCTGGCGAGGTGAGCACTGTTTCGAATCGGAGTCAACGAGGAAACAACTGAACAGGCGGTCGCGGCCACGTGAACGGCGGACGCTAATTTTTTATAGAAATCGTTGATGTGTTTTGATTATCAATTATTGTACTGTGAGTACCTATTTAAAATAATAACTGAAGTGATAAGCAATGGTGGTTTTACTTACATCTCCTAGCCCGATAACCCACACGCCCATACCACATGAGATATGTTGAAGAAACAAATTATAGAAGAAGGAGAAAAGGAATGCAGTAGAAATCCCTTAACCCACAGTCGAAAGACTTTATATTTATAGATTTAATAGTGATGATTCTTAGAAATTGTTATTATATCATTTAAAGGATATTTATTTACTTACCCTTATTACGTGGGACCTAAAAAAAATCATGGCGAAATGTGGGTGTAATATTACACCTCTGCCTACCCCTCCGGGGATACAGGCGTGAGTCTATAAAAAAATAATAAAAAATATATATTTACTTACCCTCAGACGAGTCTCTGATATTTTTGCGACGGGTAGCTATAACATATAAATAGGTACATGATGATACATGATTGTCATAAATTCTCATTAATTATAAATGATGAAATGCTAAATTAATTTCTTACCTATACAGGGGTCTTTAACTTGTAGATGAACGGCATCTAAAAATTAAATTATTAAAATAATTTTGGTCTTGAGTACATAACTTCAATTACCACAATCAGCCTAGTTATAATGTGTCCTTTCCTAATGCTGGCCACATACCTCTTTTCATTATGAGAAGGGTTATGCTTCCACTCTAGCCAATTTCGGGTTTGCATACCAGTATCTCCATTAAACTATTACTATTATGTGAATAAGTATAATTTACTAATAATAGCTTACCATCAGATTCTTCTATGAATATTTTTCGATCGGTAGCTAAAAAAAAATAGTTGTATTGTAAAATGATTCCCATAATAACGATATTGAATTATGGATATTTAATTTATCTGCTTACCGATAGGTGGAACACTGCGAACAGGCTCTGTAAACAAAATATATTTCGTTAAACGTAGCTAATGGTAACAATATTATACATTTTTAACCAACTTGAAAAAGGCGATTTGTATACATCATACAAGTTTATTCAACGGGTGTTTATCGCGTATATTGTGGCTTATAATGGTCTGTCCCTCCACAACCGTTGTAAGCCCGTTGAAACGTTGGCAACACAAAGGTATTCATATTCATACCTTTAATTAATTAATGTACGTGATTACCATCGTTAAATAAACTTGCATGATTAAAAGGAAGTTATCAATTTGATCGAATGTGAAACGTATGTGAGATTAATTGTCATTAATTATTATTAATTTCAAGGCAGCGATAACCCAGTGGAGATACCAATGGACTGCCATGCAAAGGGTATCGGGATCAAATCCACGGCACGCACCAATGACTTTTCAAGTTAAGTGCGTATTAAATTGTTAATTATCGCTTGCCCGATGCCTCGGAGAGCACGTTGAACCGTCAGTCCCGGCTGTCATGAAAATCTTTGATACGTCGTTACGGGGAGTCAGTACCCTCAAATACACTGATACTGTTCTAAACCATGGAATATCGCTATCCCTTTGGGTTGTGGAGGTCAGACGGCAGTCGCTCTGTGGAAAAGTTGATATTCTGTCATACCTGGTTAGACCAGTAAGCAGACCTCGGGCTCCAAGGCGTGTAAGTCTTGGATGCAACCGGGATAACGCTAGGGCGATAATGATGAGTTATTACTAATTTTCTCGTTTTCAGTTGACACGTATTTGAAGTAGGTTTCATTTTTAAATTGATTATTATCTTTAAAATATAAATATTAGATTGCTGTGTATGTCTGTGATTTCAAAATAAATACATCATGTTGAGCTTAGATTTTTAGTGCTAATGTTTCTTGCCATGTATCAAGCCATAGATAGAATAGAATAGAATAAATTTATTTCGTAAAACATGGGTAATACAGTACAAGTTTTAGCTTGCATGCAAGTTGTTACAAAGAAATAAACAACTGTTTCTAAATTTTTTGGCTGTCTGTCTCGTCTGTATTTTTGTTTGTCCGGGGTAATTTCCAAAACTTCTTCCGAACTCGACACGCGCTCAAAATTATCACCCGGTGGATAATCATCTCGTATGCGACCGTCTACTGGAAGATTATAATATAACTGACTTATATACTTACGAATTGGTGGTGGGCCAAAGATGCGTCTACAACCAGCACCTATAAAGATAAATATTTTGATATATGCATGTAATGCCCCGCTTCACACGGATTTGTCTAAAGAGTTTGTTATCAAACGAGATTGTGCAGAATGGCATTAAAGATATACATCGTTTTCTTTTTAAAAAACCGATGTGTATCGTTTATTTTTATTATTTACCGGCAATAATCAAATTTGTGCTAATAGGCTATTGTCAGCCAAGCTCTTCTTCTCCCTTATGCAATAAAATTACCTATAATTCAAAGTTAGGATCCAGAGCAGACAGACGTATTGTTTATGGCCAACACATTAATAAAACCTACCCTCACAAGATGAACCCACACCAGATTCACAGATTCACCAATGCCAAGTTCTATGCTTGTACCTGAAGCGGGCCTAGCCGTAGCCACTGAAGACCAGCAGCTCGTTGACGCAAAAGGCAAATAGGTATGTGTTCAGGAGGATAGCATTACTGATCGTTTTCTCTGTTTCTCGTCAATATATTTTTAAGTGGGAGAATTTTCATGGAATTAATCTGCGCGAGGGTCGACAGAGTATAATTTTATTATCGTATATAAACCAACACTTACCATCTCGTGGCAGTCCGCCTTCACCGGTACTGATTGCTGTGAAAATTAATATATCATGAAAGTATAATACACATAACTATTTGGGTTGGGTTTAAAACTTTGTAGCTTTATAACCGCTCACAATTACCATCTCATTTCCATATCGGGTCCATGTAGAGTTAACGATAGGCAAATTACAGTACTTGGAAAGGGTTTCATCTCAACGTAAATTTTGATATAGTCAAGTACCCAAAATAACGTACTAAATCTATGCAGGCACACATACGAGGGTCAAACTGAAAGTTCTTAGAACTGGCCACTTATAAACAATATAATAAAAAAAATATTCTAAAATTTGAAAATAGAACTCTTTGCCAATATTACTGAGTATATATTTCATTCATTTGTCATTTGTTTTACGATTTGGCGGCAAATTGAAAATTGTCTGTGTCACGTCAACATGAATTTAACACGAGAAAATTTTCGTGCAATGATTTTTTATGACTTTCGATGTCATTTAAGTCAACAAGAAAGTTATGATAGACTACGATTGGCCCGTCACGATGAAGCCCCATCTCGTGCAACTGTTTACAACTGGTTTAATGAGTTTAAACGTGGTCGCACTAATCTCACTGATGATGTACGTGAGGGACGGCCTTCTACGGCGACGACTGAAAATAACATCTGTGTTGTGCGGCGTATGATAGAGACTGACAAAAGAGTGACCTATCAGCAGATTCGGACAAGCTTAGGCATCGGTATGAGTCAAGTGCACAAAATCCTCCACGAACATTTAGCGGTCAGGAAGCTTTGCGCCCGGTGGATACCTCATAATTTGACTAAGGCTCAAAAACTCCATCGTGTGGATTGGTGCCGTAAAGTGATTGAAAGATTTAACGGAGGTGACTCAAATGCTGTGTTCGACATACTAACAGGTGACGAAAGCTGGATTTACTGTTATGATCCTGAAACCAAAAGACAATCTGCTCAGTGGGTGTTTCCTTTCGAGGAGTTGCCAACTAAAGTGAAGAGAGATCGAAGTGCGGGAAAAAAAATGGTGGCCTCGTTCTTTGGAAGGATAGGTCATTTCGCAACAATTGTGTTAGAGGATCAAAAAACAGTTTCTGCAGAATGGTACACTACCAATTGTTTGCCACTTGTCTTGGAAAAAGTTCGAAAGAAACGACCTCGCAGTAGGATCCTCCTTCACCACGACAACGCCTCGTCGCACACCGCCAAGCGAACGATCGACTATTTGGCGACATCAAACGTTGAATTACTGGGTCACCCGCCGTATAGCCCCGACCTCGCGCCTTGTGATTTTTATTTATTTCCAAAAATTAAAGAAAAACTTAAAGGAAAGCGGTTTATGAATGCTGAAGAAGCGGTGGCTGCGTATCGCGATGCCATTGAAGAGACCCCTAAGGACGAGTGGGCAAAGTGCTTTTCCCAGTGGTTCCATCGCATGCAGCGGTGTATTGACGTCAATGGACAATATTTTGAAAAGATATAATAAAACTAATAACTGGCTAATGTAATCAGTTTTTGATTTTCTAAGAACTTTCAGTTTGACCCTCGTATACATATACGCGCATTTTAATATCTATATACATATAAACATAATATACATATAACCGCCTCCGTGGTACAGTGGGACTGCTGATCGGAGGTCGCGGGTTCGATTCCCGGGTCGGGCAAAAGTGTTACTGGGTTTTTCCGAATACTCAGCAGCAGCCCGGAGTCTGGTGATGTGCCTGGTTACGGCAATAGGCTCGCCCCCTATTACGTGGGACCTAAAAATTCATGGCGCAATGTGGGTGTAATATTTACACCTCTACTTACCCCTTCAGGGATACAGGCGTGAGACTATAAATAAATATAAAAAATACATATAAGACAAAGTCACTCCCACAAGTTCATCACCATCGCGTCGTCCTAAAATCATCCCGGTTGCATTCAAGTTTTTCTTCTAGGAGCCCAAGCTCGCCGCTTTCAACACTAAACAGATTTGACAGATTGCATTGCTCCCAAAAGATTGACGTAAAACTTAATTATCGCTTATTTGCATTTGTTCGAGTTCTAGATAGTATAGGAAGCCCAATGTCCTTTATCAAATGCCTTCTGCCTTAGACTCGCCAAGGCAGAAGGCATTTGATAAAGGACAATCGTTTCCGCTACACACATCAATAATCATCGTCCGAGCGTTATCCTGGTTACATCCAGGCACCCCTCGATCCACTCTTCTCACGGTTGCCGAATAATTATCCTTTTCACAGAGCGACTATAGATTGACTCCCGCAACCGCCATCTTCCATCCTTTATGGCTTGCTAAACAGTGATTAATATTTATGAGTAATTAGTACTTACCATTGTATGAGCCGCTGGCATGTCCGTAGATGATAGCTATAAAGAAAATAATTCATTTAAGGAAATTGTACTTATTTGGCATAATTTATCTTACTTGTTCCTGACACTGGCAGTGGCTCAATAGTTATGGCAATCATTCCATGCGTGAATCCACACGCATTATTTGTCTAGAAAATTAGTTTTTATTACTCTTTGTTTATATCCTAAATAATGTGTGTATCCTATTTAATTAAGCGTCGTCAAAATAGAGAAGGTTCTCAATACGATGCCTTTTTTTTTCCTTTGCATGTCCCTCGAATTCTCGCCTTTTTTTATTATACCTAATGACACCTGAGAGTTGTTTTGGTTGACCTTATTAGTTAAATGACAAACGTTTAATTTAGTGTATGACAGCCATATGACAGCTTTGTGCGCTCCTTTTCCGTGTAAGTACATTTTTACAAAAAAATATACACCTCCAATGATGATCCATGTAATTTACGTAAAATAATGATTTACGTTGTGTTGTTCGGGGAAGCTCATGAGCTCCCTGCGCAAATTCAATCACGCATATCTTGATATATAAAATCCTTGCGTTACTGACTGACTAACAGACACGCTACAGCCGAAACTATTGTGCGCAGGAAGCTGAAATTTGGCATGTATGTTCCTTGGTTACCGTAGGGGTGCACTAAGAAGGGATTGCCCGAAATTCCTACGGAATCGGCCAAAACTAAGGTAAATTTAAAAAAATGCAGGCGTAGCTGCTGGCGTCCTCTAGTCATTAAATATCACACATTTGATTAATTTTAATAAAATTTACTGCACGTATAACGTGCTTGTTTAGGCGGCCACCTCGCTGCTAAATAATGCGGATGGTGAAAAGTGCGATGCGGTGGATTCAATCCCCAATATGCGAGGCAAAAATTTGTGTGATCCTGAAATTGATGTTTCAAGTATGTATATTGTATATTGTGGTGTCCATTGATTGTGATTGTAAAATTCTCCACAATACAAGATTTATTCAGTGCGATAGTTGTCTAAAAAAATAAAGAAAGAATAAAATTGATAGACCTACCAGCATTGCTATCGTATAAATTAACTAAGACTAAAAGAACACACGCACTAATCACACCCACATGATACATTATGAACTAAGATAGAAGATAGCTTTAAGACACCATTTTATATTAACTTTATGCAATAACTGCACAATATACAATCATAATCTATAATAGTATTCCATGTTACAGTTCCATTCCATTTGCAACAGCAGAGATCCGTAACGAAGTGGTATCTCTAACGATTGTGTTGTTTGCGATTCCGTGTCGAAATGGTTATAAAAATTCGCCTGGTCATGCAATTGCATCAAAATACTAGAGAAAATAAGTTCCATTTTTCTTAAAATAAATGTTTTATCATATCAGCCAAAAGACGTCCACTGCTGGACATAGGCCTCCCCCAAGGCTCTCCACACAGACCGATCCTGAGCGACCCGCATCCATCCGCTGCCCGCGACCCCAACAAGATCGTCAGTCCATCTTGCGGGAGGCCTACCTCTGCTACGACGTCCTGTGCGTAGCCGCCACTCCAGAACCTTTCTGCTCCAATGGGCATCGGTTCTTCTGACTATGTGCCCTGCCCACTGCCACTTCAGCCTGACTATTCGGAGAGCTATGTCGGTGACTTTGGTTCGTCTGCGGATCTCCACATTTCTGATTCGATCCAAATAAAAGTGTACTTGCTTCAAATGCTTGACTGGCCTGTTTCAACTAGTGGTAAATGACCTTGATTGCTAAGCCGGAGGGTACGGTTCCCACCCAGTACATAGATTTGTGTGATGTTTTTTTCTGTGAAATATATTGGGTACATCCAGTAGTTTATCTTTATTCGGTCTGTATGTATTTAATCGTTCGTGTAGTGACGGATTAAGAATACGGATTGTCACCACCCCATGTCATCCCATGGGTGTCGTAAGAGCTGACAGAGGCAGCATATTATGCATAGAACAGCACTGTAAGAGAAGGAAAACTTGATACAAACCCTATACCAACCCGTTTGGCCAGCGTGGTATAGTAGACGAATTCTCCTTTCAAAGGAGAGGCCTAGACCAGCAGTGGACTGTTAAAGGCTGATGATGATGATGTATTTAATTATACGTATGTTTATCTATTAATTGGTTACCATTGTATAGGCTCTGCCTAGTCTTATCTCAGTATCTTTTATTATTTGATTTTATCTACTCACTTTTGTGCCAAGTCTTTAAAACGTTTCGCAGTGCTTGCTTGACTAAGACCTCTCCTAAGTTTTTTTACAGTAGCGCTGTAAGCCAATAGGACCATTTGCCCTACTATAATATACTATTTTGCTAAGGGCTGATTTTCCAATCAGTAGGTGATATCGCTGTGTGGTTGACGGCATAAAATACAAGTGCCGCCACCATCTATCTTCCCGTGGGTGTCGTAAGGGGTGACAAAGGGATAATACGATGCAAATACCGTTTTTGCACGTAGAGACGGAAAACTCGACATCAAACCCTATACCAACCCGTCTGGCCAGCGTGGTATAGTAGGCCAAGCCCTCCTAATTTGCTCACAATAGTATTGTGACGCAAATTACGAGAGGCCGATGTCCAGCAGTGGACGTGAGTAAGGAGTGAAAGGCTGCAATGATGATGATGATGAGATGATATAATCATCAGGGCGACATATATATAATTATAATATCTTACATTATATAATTATTCCTTAATTTAATTTATCTGTCCTGCGTTATTTCTAGTATCTCAACTGTAGTGCCATATTCCGGGTATCGTTGGCAGTTGTCTTACAGTGTGTGTTTTAATGTTTTTCTTTAATTTTCAGATTTTTAGACCTTGGCCTTACTTTGTTATCGACATTCGTCTTACTTTGTATTTGTCGGAACATTTTTTTTTAGGAGGCAGGTGAGCCGACCGTTTGTTTGGTAGTAAGCGATTATCGCTACCCATGGACACCCGCATCGCCAAAGGAGTCAGAAGTACGTTGCCAGCCCAAATGAGAAAAGGAATCGGAGGAGCCGGATGGGGGTGATGGAAATAGGGACGAGGCTTCCGACACTCTCACCTACCGAACGAAACGCATACATACATACATAGACTCACGACTGATTTCCGGAGAGATAGGCAGAGACTACAGACGCCATTTGCAACGATCCTGACATATCACTCTTGCTTCATTCACTCCCATCAGATTCCTCATGCATGCTCTTCTGTCCAGGTTACTTCTAAGCTGTCCTCTTTTTAGGATGCTGGTGGAGAATGTCCGCCTAGGTCTTCCCCTTCGTCTTGTCCCATTCACACTTGCCTTGTATATCTGCTTGGTCAATCTTTCGTCATCCGTCATCGAACGAAACGCAATATTATAGATATTGTTACTTTGCATCAATAGCAAGGCTTTACTATGAAAAGTATTTTGCGAAGCTCAGATGGCAATCTAACATGCCATCTGACGGAGTTTAGTTAGAATATAGCGTGGCAGTTTGTAGGTATCGACCAAGAAACTGCCACGTAGAGACTATCTGGTACGAATCCACCAATGACTTTTCGGAGTTAGGTGTGTATTGAAGTGTTAATGTGTTAATTATCGCTTAACCTGTGCCTCGCAGAGCACGTTAAGCCGTTGGTTCTGGTTGTCATGAAGATGTTTGACTGTATAGGGAGTCAGAACCTCTAAGAAAACGGACACTAGTCTAAACCATGGAATATCGCTATACCTTTAATTTGTGGAGGTGAGGTAGGCAGTCGCTCTGTAGAAAAGCAATCAGTCAAATCCGGTTATCCCGGGCTGACACTGGGAAAATGCTAGAAGGAGGAGGAGGTATACGTAAATATAGCAAATATATGAATATTATATAATAATAGTGTTTATAGCTTTTCTGCCCGTAATAGCTGTGACGAATGGCCACATTACTTATGTTTAAATGCTGATGTGAATTTACTTGTACATGTAACTTCACTTCGCTTAAGTAAGTATTGCTTTTGCATCACGTATTGTCATTTTATATCGCTTGATACAATACACAATAAATGGTTACTTGATAAAAGTATTTTATTTTATAGGCAATTGTGTTTAATCTTCAGGGATCTCTGCGGACAGAGAATTACTGGAATGGTTATAAGGATTCCGTATTATTATAAACTGTACGTAGTTATAAAGAATCACCTGGTGGCAACTTCTTATGGCTATCTATGTCATAGATGATTTTTGTATGGCTATTGATAATAGTTTCGTCTCGAATGAAACACATATTTCTATTACTATTTTTATTGGATTGAAAGTAAAGTTTTCTTGAAGAGAGAAATAAATTAAAATAACGTTACAACGTTTTTATTAACAGATTACATTAGTTAGGAATCGTACTCAATGATCAACATCTCATTTGCCATATCCACCACCGCTAGATCCGGCGCTTGACTGAGCGCTACCACCGCCGCCGAGACTGAAGCTCTTAGAAGAGCTGAAGGACAATCCTTGGGAACCACCGCCAAAGCCTGGACCGCCAAAGCCTGGACCACCAAATCCTGGACCGCCATGCCCATGGCCGAAGCCGCCAGGTCCACCGTGGCCGCCAGGGCCACCGAAGCCGCCGCCGAAGCCACCCCCATGTCCAGGTCCGTAGCCACCGCCGAAGCCACCGCCGCCGAAGCCACCGCCGCCGTAGCCATGGCCGAAGCCCCGTTCGTATCTAGGCCCATAGCCATCACCGTAGCCGGGGCCGTACTGAGCGTGACCAAGGGCTACTGCCGGCGCCGCTAGGACGTCCGCTGGTCCTCCAAGAATGGTGCCTGCGGCAGCGTTTGCCAGGGCGAGGGACCTTCTTTCTCTAGAAGGCGCTGAAATTAAAATATGTGAATTGGAAACTATTACATACAGCACATTAAGAATATGACACCCAATAGGGTTCTCACATAGCTGTCATTGAATGTTGGTAAAATTAATAATGAAAATTCTATAAATTAAGCATGAATTGTCTTCATTATTACATGTAATATTTTGCATGTCGGACACCTTTTCCGACGCAGTATGTGATGTGCTAACCGTAATATATAACGACTGTAATCTACCATACAGCAAGTGAAATAAACATTTCATTTAATTTCATTTTCATTTCAATAGCTCCACCTAATTAACATAGCCTCTAGCATTGTTGTATCACAAAAAATATCAATATAAAAGATTTGTAAAAAAATTGTAACTGCAGCTCAGATCATTTTGGAATTCAAACCTTGTTGAATGCAAATGGATGATTTTTTTCTCGTATGTATGGTTTCCTATTCATGAAATTTCAAACTATGTCAAAGTTTAAACAATGTCTAAGAACATTGTTTTTTTAATGTAACACCCTTGATAAGATAGTTAGGTATCCCAAGATTCGACTAAACCTTTAGGCCTAGCTATTTAGTATGCTTGTTTCCCAGAATACCTCTTCGGGTCATTGGTAGAAATAACATACATACATACATACGTAGTCTCACGCGTATATCCCCGAAGAGGTAGGCAGAGGTATATTGCTACACCCACTTTCGCCTGATTTATTTTAGTCCCACGAAATAGAGAATTTCCTAACGCAAAGACTCAATAACACTTTGCCCGACCCGGGAATCGAACCCGAGACCTCCCAAACCCACGCGCACATTTATGCCGCGAAACCAACGAGGCAGCAGTAGTAGAAATAAATCTAAATCTATTACTACACTAAATCAAAAAGATCAGTAGTTCCTAGCAAACTAAAGTATTTGCACGACCTTTTTTCTGTAAGATCCAAAAAATATAAGGCCAAAGCAATATGAAATTATCTTCACTATAATTCGTTGGATGCAACTTCTAACTTTATCTTTATTTCTTACCCAATTTTAAAATCTCAACATTTATACAACATTTTTGAATTTCGATTGACCATATGCCATCTTAAAAAAATAAAGATGCACTTACCTCCATTGGCAATAAGGGAACTAACTAAGACTAGAAGAGCACACACACATAGTAAACTGACACGAGACATTTTGTACCAAGATTGATGAGCACTGATCGAAGACCAGTATTTTGTCGTATATATATAATTGTCACAATTAGCACTTACTTGATAATAATACTCTTCCTCTTGTCTATTTATTTTAGAGATCCTTAAATATAATAAATTATTGACTATGTTTGGCAACGTGTCTGCATATTTGGCAAGGCCTAATTAAATTTAGGTGACGCTGTTAACACGTTCGCTGCATTACGAGATCTATCAGATCTCTTGCAAGACTTTTGTATTGCGTTGAATATAATCGTGTTGTTTCACTTCTTGCTCTAACGTGTAAAGTTCTTTAAGTATGAGTAGGACAAATATACATATTTGCTTCCTACTTAAAGCTGAATTCAAGTACATTAAAAAATAAATTAGAGATGGATCAGGTCCCTAACGCACAGTACTGTAATTATTTTCATTCCTTGCGTTGGGAGATATTAACTCGTGTAATCGTACGCCTCGTAGACGCAAGAGAGGGAAGGGTGGGCGCCGCGGTCGCTGCGTGACTCGTTTTAGTGTTGTCCTCCCATCGACATTGAAAAAATCTATTTAAAAAAGTTAAGCCTCATGAGAAAAATCAGGCAAGAAACTCAGAGCCACTCATTTCATCGTCCTGTTTTATACAATTTAAATAACTAAGTAAATAACTACCCCGCATTTTTCATATAAGAGCTGGTTTGTCCATAATGTTGTCGTTAATTAATATGGTTATTTTAAAAATAATATAAAAGCACTAAACTAAACTAGCACAACGGCTCACATTCACTAAAGGCTTAAAATTCTTAAGAAAGAAATAGTCCGTGGGACTGAACAAGTTAATCCCAAGCATTTTTATTTTGAATATAATCGAGTACCGAATAGAAGCCTTTTTGACACCACCATCATCATCATCATCATCCTAGCGCTGTCCCGGTTGTGTTCCAAAATCTACGCCTTGAAGCCCGCTTTCCGACTGTATCTCCTCCACTTCGCACGATCAGTGTGTAGTAGCCTTTCTGACACCATTTCAATCAATGTGCTTACCATGTTTTAATGAAAAAACACTTTGCATAATTAATAAAACTTTTTATATCGACAACTGAGACATTATTTTATTCCCATCACTACTTACTACACATATTGAACTGTCTTCGGTTGCGGTACGAGATACAATCGATATAATTTTTTTTTTGTATTTGTAGTTTAATCAAATGTCATAACTGCGTGCGAACCTAGCAAAATATAAAGCAATAGGCTATCTTTCGCCCACAAAATCTTCAAAATATATGTCATTGTTTTGGGGAGTTATTAATTATTTTCAGAACTGTATCTTTAGGAGACTGATTAGGTCTCAAAAGCACCAAGGGGTAGGTTAGTTTCGAGATCTTTTAGGTCTCCAAAGCACCAGCTGAAAGTTCTTTGAAAATGATAGCGCAGTGAACGTGTTAAACAGGCTAAAGGTGGGTACTGAAATCTGGTACTTTATATGAAGAACCAGTAGTTTTCGTCATTCCAAATGTCAGGTTAAATACTGAACAGAAGGGACGTTAATGATTAAAGAAACACAGCGCCTGATTGAAATATGTAAGCATGTTCGATATTCGCATAAGTATAAGAGTGCCGTGGATATTTGCATCATATCTAAGGCTCATTCACCAGTGCAAGAAATTGCGAACTAAGAATTATTGAAATCGGAATGCTTTGGAGCTATACAATTAAAATATTTGTGCTTTAGCATCAGGTACAGTATTATTGTGTGACCATTGCTATTCGTATAGCCACAAGTGGCAAGTTCAAACCTACGGACTTTAATTATTTATTATTAGAAAAGAGAACTCCCATTAGGACTAAATCCTGTGTCGCGAGGGACTTTACAAACATACAACTAACGGACACAATGAACACACAGACTCGAAACAACAAATTATAAATCACACAGAGTGTTGTCTCGTCCGCACGAGACAGCACTTTGTGTGATTTTGGATCGAACCCACAACACTCGGCGCAGTGTCAAGCAGCGAGGCGGCCGCTTAAACCACGACGCCAGTCGCCAACCGTGCAGTCAATTACGTAATTGAATAAGATTGTTAATTTTATCACTTTGTAGCTCCTGAGAACACATTAAGCCTTCCGTCCCGGCTGTCAGTATTCTCGAGTAAACTCTTAGGCCAAGATCGCCATCCCTTAGTGTTGCAGAGGTCAGATGACAGTCGCTCTGTAGCAAAACTACTCAGACTACCTCCCTACTACTTCTATCAAATCTGGTAAGACTGGAAAGTGGTACTATAGCGCAAGTATCAGAAGCAACCAGAATAACACTATGACAATGAAATTAATTAACACGTTTGAATTTTTTTATTTTTAATTATAGTCTCACGCCTGTATCCTCGAAGGGGTAGGCAGATTGTAAATATTTCACCCACATTTCGCCATGAATTTTTGGTCCCACGTAATAGGGGGCGAGCCTATTGCCGTTACCGAGCACATCACCAAACTCCGGGCTGCTACTGAGTATTCGGAAACCCCCAGTAACAATTTTGCACGACCCGGGAAACGAACTCGGGACCTCCGATCAGCAGTCGCATACGCTATCCACTGGACCACGGAGGCAGCTCTGCAATTAATATTATAAACAAAACAACAGTATTTACTGCTAGGGAGTTTGTTGCATAAGATTGTAAGTGATATGATGCTTTTCTGATCATAACGATATGCGTCCTTATATATATTATGCTATATCCATAACCGTCGGTCCCGGGTGTCATGAAGATCTTTGACAGTCGTTATAGGGCGTCAGTACCTTCTAAATAAACTGACGCTAGTCTAAACCATGGAATATGGCTATACCTTCGGGTTGTGGAGGTTAGACAGGCAGTCACTCTGTGGAAAAGCTAATATTCAGCCAAATCCGGTTAGACTAGTAAGCGGACCCCAGGTTGAAACAGGGATAACGCTAAGAGGATGATGATGATATGCTATATCCATAACATTAGTAGGTACTTATAAAACCTCATTATTTCAAGGAAAAGTAGCCATTTCTTAAATACAACTTAGATCAATGAATAGTCCTTTACTGTCGTGAAGTTCGTTGATGTTTTGAAATAATAATCGTTTCTTGTAAGCGTGACTTGTATTTATTTGCTCTCTTTGTTATACATAGCCTGTAAGAATTATTACCGGGTCATTTACGCGGTTCAAGGCTAGTGCGCATATCAATTTCATCTATTACACCGTGTTATGCAATCCAATATCTAAAATTAATGGAAAACACGAACATTTGGGGTTTTATGACTGTCAATTGTAATATAGGCAGTAGTCCTAGAGTACCGATATTTCTAGTTCTAGCATTTCAGAAACTGTGCTTCTATTTGCATGTAAACCTCTCTTACTTACAACAAAGAGAAAAACCAAGAGGCGAGGTTGCACTATTTTTTATGTTGTCGAAGTGTTTTGTGTGTACGGCGAAACCGTTCCATTCGTGAGTTATTCTAGAACGAAAAATAAATCATTAGGAGAGTTCACATTTTGTCCGGCCTTACAGGCGATGACTACCCTTAATCGGTAAGTTTCACTAGATAATACTTGTTAATTGTGAGTAACCTTAGTTGATTACAGAGAGCACAGAGTAGGTACCAAAATAAATCGCACAGCCAACAGCACCTTTCTCTTACGGGGTGCTGAAAAGCAATTTATGGCTAAGCCTTTACCTCTCTGGTAATTCGCAATAGATCTGTATTTACTATTATGATTATCGAATTATTTTGAATTAATCTCCAGAGATTTTCGTTTCGTTTACAGCATATCTGTCTCATATACCTACATAGTTTGTTTTGTTTTGACAAACAAAACAAACAACCTACATAGTGGTTTTGATTTCACAAAATCGGAAGCTTTGTCGTCGTATTATTTTTATGATTGAGAACCGATTTAGACGATATAATTGTGTTTAATAATTCTGTTGTCTATTCGGAAAAAATATATATATTTTCAATAGACTGTCATGCAGGTCAAAATACCACATCATATTAAGCAATTAATTAACTATCGCTTGCACCGTATCACAGAGAGCACGTTAAGCCGTCAGTTCAGGATGCCACGAACAACATTGACAGTCGTTATGGGTACTCAGTGACCCTGAATCAACTGACAGTAGTCTAAATTGTGGAATATCGCGCTCTGGGTTGGTCAGATCAGACTCTCAATGGAAAAGCTAACACTCTGTCAAATATGGTTTGACTAGTGGGTAATGTGCCCCGGGTTCTCAGGTGAAAAGTCTTAGATGCAACTGGGGTGATGTGGCAGTCTTAGTGCACCTTGAGAGCATAGCCTCTCCAAGCAAAAAGCCTAATTTTAAGTTCTTGCGCTCAAAAGCGCCTAATTTCGGCTGTACCTTGTCTATCAAACAATCCATGCAAAATAGATGATCTGTGAAATAGTCAGTAATGTAAAAATGTATTTCAATGTACATCAAAATGTAACAAAAATAACAAATACACTCAAAATTAGAATATAGTTTATTACTTAATACTAACGTCTCTCCGATTTAAGTGGCACTTCCATTACAATTTCAAATTGTTTTTTATCTTTAACATTTCTAACATTTTGACATTGGCTAAATAAATTTAAATCTTTTAAAACATTATGCCTTAATTTCTCTATGTCCATTATCACTATTCGTTATCCTCTAGCACTTGATTGAGCGCTGGATTGACCTCTCCCTCCAGTATTGATGCTCACAGACTTCGAAATGCTGATAGACGTGCCCGGTCTTATTCCTCCGTTGAAGCCCCCGAAGCCATGGGGATGGTGGGCAGCAGGGCCCAAAGGACCTCCGGGACCAAATCCGCGGGGTCCGAACGGTGGAGGAGGTGGGGGAGGGCCAGGTCTGTGCGGAGACCGAGGTACACGTGAACCTGAAATCAGTAACGATTTAAAAAAACGTTACTTACCAATATTATAAATGCAAAATATCCATGAAGGCATATATGTCCCCGTTTGGATCCTGGAGACTAGGCTACCTATTATTTCAAATACAAATCTTGAAGAAGTTTATTACGGGTTTATTTATCTTTAAGTTACAATACGTATTTGTTACAGCTTGTTAGGTATAAAAACGTAGTTTAAGCGTCAGTGGCGGCTCGTTCAAAGGAGCGCTGGAGCAGTGAACTCCCAAAATTATAAAATATATGTAAATAAACTTTTTCTATAAACATGCTCAATATTTTAATACACACCTAGTCTCTTTTCTATAATGCATATCTACAAATAAGTATTTGACTACAAAACTGTTTATCATAATTTTGTCAACACTCTTGAAACATACATAGGTATTTTTGTTGAGTGGAGCGCTCATAACAGCGCTCTTCGTTGACGAAAGCTTAGTACAACGCTTAATACTGAAATGTAATGAGTGCGAAAGAGAGAGCGTTCTATGCGCCGGGCGCGTGAGACAAAAGATTTGTATGAGAAATAAGGCAAATACGGAGCGCCGCTCCTGGCTAGCTTGACGAGGTGCGCATGCGCGAATATATTACCCGACTAAATGATATGACCATTTGTCACGAAGAAAAATTAAAACGTATGCGCCGTTTTTTTTTTTAAAGTGTTTTGCCGGTATCATTTGAATGTAAACAAAAGCAAAACATTTCTCTGCAAGTGCGTTGGTAATTAGAAAAGAATTGGTGTTTAAAATATTGTTAATTGTATGTGATTGTGTGTATATGTTTAAGAAAGATAGTTAAATTGTGTAACTAATATGGAATATAACAGCGTAAACTTTATAAACGGATGGATGAAAGAAGAAATACGAAAGGAGTGTATTGTGCGAGAATGAATGGAAATGTCGGTAGGGGACGCCCTAGGCAGACGTACGCCGATCAAATAGGTGACGTACTAAAAATGGGCCAAATTAAAAGTACCCATCACCGACGCGCATGCATGATGAGGTTAATGAATGTCGAGGAAGCGAAAGAGGTATGTTTGAACCGAAGCATGTGGCGTTCCATAGTCTCTGCCTACCCCAATGGGAGACAGGCATGACGATATAGATAGATAGTTAGAACTTTATAAAAAACTGTGAAAAAACTTAAAAAAAAGACCAATATGATAAAACGCTTTGGTTATGTGGTTGCGAAAATGCGAAGGAAGTAAGAAGCCGTTTTCTTTTCCGTGTAGGTATTTTGTTTAGTGGCGCTGGAGTTGATACTGCGTGGACGGTTCAGGTAGCTATCGATGATTTAGCACATCTTACTGTTAATTGTAATTAAGCATTCACAAAATAAATTGTAAGCAGTTTCATCTTCTTTTTTAGTGAACACCCAATATAATCTTTCACGAGCCGCCTCTGATAAGCGTATTTTTCACAGATAGCCGAATGCCCCACTAGACGATTAAACATTGTTTAACGCTACCAACAGTACCAACTATCAAATTCGGTCACAGACAATAAATCACAAAGCATGGGAACAGAAAGAACTCCCAGAAACAATAATTTGCCGATTCAAATCTATAATAATTCCTAATGTAGCGCATTCGTAGCAGATCGTCAAAGTTAAGCAACGCTTGCACAGGTTGCCACTTGGATGGGTGACCGCGTGTGACATTTACATGTGAGCGCTGCCGTGCTTCGGAGAGCACGTAAAGCTGTCGTGTCGGTTCCGATTCTTGTCTCAGGATAAGGATCGTTAGGCCATGTCGGAGGCCTTCGAGCGGTCTGAAAACTCCGACACTAGAGTTGGCCAAGCAGTCACACGAAAACAACAGCTTACTAACAAAGACATCATTAAGCAAAAATACCTACTATTTAGCCAATTTTTCACGAGCAAAGGACAACTGAGAAGATTTACGAATATTGACATTAAATCAACTTGAACACTGAAAAAATTACAAATAGTATCTACACAATTTAAAAACTTCACAAAATCAATTACCTGCATCAACACTGACTAAACAAAATATTAATAAGATTGTAAATGCATAGTATACACAGTGAGAAGCCATATTGAAGTTAGCTATATTACTAAACTCAAGTGGTCAAAACTTGCCTTATATCGCGTAGACGCTCAGTTCGAGCCAAGGTGAGAAATCATAAAGGACAAACATTATGAACAAACAAATGTATATCACCGGGTCCCAGAATAGTTTGTGGTTTAACTAATATGTTTGTTTATTAAGTTATCATACAGTTGTTATATGGCGGACTGTATATAACAAGATATTTGTTAGCTATACTGAACAATATAGATATCGGAAACTTAGTATTTGATTTATTGGTACTTTAGACATCAATCGGTTTACTTTTGATTACTACGTTTCAAATTTACTTCACACTACCATGATGTATTCCTACGAACCCTTTTATCACCCATAATAGAGTGTTGACAATTAAGAATTGTGATCACTATGGGCCTCATCAGAAGGCGTTGAAAGAGAGATAGGTACTACTAGCTAGCTCGAAGTTTCCCTATGAGATCGAAGCAGAAATCAGGAGATTCGCTGAAGAACCAGAATTGCCGACATAGCTCTCTGAATAGTGCCACATAACCGCATAAACACTGATGTCCCGTTGGGCAGGCAGGCTTCGGAGTGACGACCATCCGTAATCCGTAAGGTATGCCAAATTTCAGCTTTTCGCACTCAATAGTTTTGACTAACTGTTATCAGTCAGTAACACAAGAATTTCATGTATGAAAGGTACAGATATAACATAGAACAAAAGTAAGTTATGTTTCTGGCAAATGACGCACAGAAAACTAACTACCTGCTACCTGTAAACAGACCGATTAGCAAAGCTAGCGATTATACATACAAATTCTAAACAAAGGAGTTCTGCAAATAACGCCTGATTCAGTCAGCACAAAAACTCCTTGAATATCATGCTTCTAAATAAGTAACAACTGGGAACGCCCGGGATCTGAAACTATAAGATGCAAAATAAATGCATGATAACTAATTGATCTCACATACATGTATCCTGTTTCAGTACCTGTGGGTATTTCGACTATTTGTACTAATTCGTTCATAATATTTGTTCAGTATTAATTATCACCTAGGTTCGAAGTGAACCTGGCCGATATAAGGCGAGTTTTGGCAAATCTAGCTCAGTAATACTACTAATCTCAATATGGCTTCTCACTGTGTTTACTATGGATTTGCAATCTTATTACTAATCTGTTTAATTGGTGCTGATGCAGGTAATTATTTCTGGTGTATTTTTTCTAAATTGTTTTGGTGTAGTTCTACTTATATTCAAGCATGGTAAAGTTCATCAAAGTTCTGTTATTGGTTCGTTTGTGAAAACGTGACAAAGTGTCAAAATCTATTTTAGCCACAT
The DNA here is from genome assembly GCA_944739405.2 of Euclidia mi. Lineage (NCBI taxonomy): Eukaryota > Metazoa > Arthropoda > Insecta > Lepidoptera > Erebidae > Euclidia > Euclidia mi. Next base: position 84,882,053 of record OX123189.2, on the reverse strand, counting down.
TATATCAGCGTATTGCAGTCGCCCTCCCGATATCCACCTTGTCGTGGTGGGGGGCTCAGTAACCGTGGGTTTGAGGTACACCCACGGTGAAGCTAAGCGGGATCCTGGGAGGGGACGCTCCACGTGGGCTTGGGTGGTGCCTGCGTAGGATGCGTCCCAAGGTGCGGGGGACAGTTCTGTCTGTCCCTCGCAGTCGGGTGCGGTCGCGGGAGGATAGGCGTGTCGGTGTTGAATTGCCGCGCGCCCTATCTCCCGCGACCAAATGGGGGCGCACCATCGTTGCCTCGCGGTGGGGCCGCAGAGGAAGAGGAGATGCGGTGTTGCGTAGCCGTCCTCCCTATCCTCTGCGGCCGCTGGGTGTTTTGGCGGTGGAGCCCAACAGCTTCATCCGCCGCCAGGAGGGTTTCGTTCGGAGCCCGCCTGACCATCTGGCGGGCCAATGCCCGTCGGGGGGTAGCGAGGAGTGCTTAGGTGAAACCCTACCCTCCGACACATGGGTACATGTCCAACCCGACATAAAAAAAGCGTATTGCAGTCTACTACAGGACGGCTTTAAACTTTGTATTCTTAATATAGTTTTATTGCTTTGTTTTTGACGTTTATATATCTGCTGCTAGTATTCTGAATGCAGACAAATTGAACAAGCAAATTGTTATTCCGAATCTGGGAATCGGTACACAAATTGTCTGCTTCAATCGTGATTTTTGAATTTTGTACAAAATATATATTATTCAAACGATGTGAATAATTATGTACACTTGGACATCCACAGTAAAATACTGTTATTTATAGGTATAAGTCATAAATTAATCATCATCATCATCACAGTGAAGGCCTCTTTATGATCCATTTTTCTCATATACTCCTCGCTATCTTTCCACTGATGACGTCCTTTTGTCCGTCGTCTTTATTGTATGTTCTCGGATATAACTTATTAACATCGCAAAACAACACATTTTCAGGTTCACGTGTAGAACGGTCACCGCACAGACCCCCGTCACCTCCAGCACCAGTTGGTCCCCGCGCGTTTGGTGCCGGCGGTTTTGGTGCCGGCGGGTTTGGTCCCAGCGGTCACTTGGCCTCCCCGCACGGCGGTAATTCTGGCAAGTCTATCAGCATTGCCAAGTCTGTGAGCATCAATGCCGGGGGGAGAGGCCAAGCTAGCGCTCAGTCAAGTGCTAGAGGATAAGGAACAGTGTAAATAGGCGTAGAACTTGGTTTTAGACCAGAATATTTGATGTATTTTAATCTTTTAAAAATAATGTACCAATTTTAGGTGATAATTTGGTTTTTTCTCATAAAATATTCAAATGTATCGAAATAAATATGTAATAAAATTATGTAACCCGTTATTGTAAAAGTAATAAAGTAAATTTGTATTTTTATCACTTAGTTTTTATTAAAAATACCTATATAAGAAGATTTTAATAACTCTACTTACTATAATTTAACTATTTACTACATAACATTGTTAAAGTAGAACACATTGTTTGATAGCAACAGGGCTTCTGAAATTGAGGTTTGGCAGAACATTAAATTTTCCACAGAACGACTTCAGTCTGACCTCTGCAACTCAAAAGGATAAATATATTCTAAGGCTTAGTCCAGTTACAGTATAATCAGTACTGAATTTGCTGTCAAAGATCTATATGACGACTGGGTCCTACGGCTTCAGTTACTCTTCGGGGCACAGGAAAAGCAATATCTAACAAACAATTTAATGCACACATAGCTACTAAGAGTCAGTGATGCACGCTGTGACTCTCATTCCTTCCTCTATAGGCTAGAACGCCTACTGCGGTCATTATTCTGACAAATTAACGCCGTAGCACCTCCTCTTTTCCCGTCCTTTGATGTACAACGTTTTTATTAAAATACGAATAGATATATTGAAATCACAAATCGCAGATGTGTCCCAAAAAGCAGCTAAGTTAAAATATGACTGGGCCGGTCATATCTGTCGTATGTCTGACGATCTTTGGGCTAAAACTACCACCTTGTGGGTCCCAGATCGAAAGAGGCCACGCGGCAGACCCATGATTAGGTGGCAAAATGATTTGAAACTCTATAATGCAGAGTGGACAACAACAGCTCTCGATAGAGAGACTGTGGAAAGAGGGTAGGTAGGCCTTTGCCCTGCGGTGGGACAGCTTAGGCTGTAAATAATAATAAGATATATTGATTTATGATGTATCCAAGTTTCAATAAGCACGTACTGTTGAACTGTCTACCGTTGAAATTTGAATCATAAGAATGCGCAAACCTGTAAACATGAATAACACAAACAGTTTTACATAATAAAATATTAAACGTTGAAATCAAACTACTTTAACACGGCTTTCATCGTGATTTATTTTAATTTACACGCTCTACCTACATGACAAATTAAAATTTAAATTAGGCCACTTTTATTGTTTATTTCTACGATGTATTGGCATGCGACTCAGATCATCGAAATTTATATTTAACCTCTAGAATATCCAAGATTAATTACATCTAGATAAAGGTTAGCCTTGCTGATTTCAGCATGAATGGGCCGGCTCAGCCGGGGAAGTACTACCCTCTCACAGAAAGTCGACGTAAAGTAACAGTACTTAAACTATCCCATATTCCTTCTCCCTCATCCCACTCCTCATCCTATCCCCTTTCCCAACCCCAAGGGGCGGCAACGCACTTGTGACTCCTGTGGTGTTGCTTGTGTCCATGGGCGGCGGTAATTGCTTACCATCAGGCGATCCGTCTGCTCGTTTGCCGACAATTACTATAAAAAAAAAAACATCTTATCTTCCGATTACGCTATCGCACCTACGTAGCTTAATCGGAGGTTCGGAAGGGTAAGCTGGTGTATACACGTTTTCATTGTGCAAACATTAATAGCGCGATTCTTAATTTGTGATGACGTTATTGCCGTGCTGCTGTCAGTCACCATTTAGAGAGTTATCGTCTCCGGTACTCAGTCTGGCTACACCGGTGACACAGTAATGGAAATGAGTATAGGACTAGTCATATATATTATAACATTTTTTGACTAGTCTAGACTAGTTAAAAAATTAAGATTCAGATGCTATCGTTGACGAGTTCCCAATCACTCCTGATCAAGAACCCGTTTACTGCTTTTAAGAAACCTCATACAAAAGTCATCTTGCTCAGCGGTGTAGTGAGGTGGGAAAAGTATTTAGGTTGGTGACAGGAATGATGTTAGCAGTTTTATGAGGCGATGGTGTAGTTAACTCAATGGATACGCAATAATAAAGCCTTAAAAAATACATACATACATTTACATAACACATAGAATACTTACAGGACAAAGGGGAAGACCTAGGAGAACGTTCTCTGACCAGATTGGAGACATCCTGAAAAAAGGACAAGTCAGAAGTACCCTTAACAGAAGAGCATGCATGAGAAACTTGATGGGAGTGAGTGAAGCAAGTGAGGTATGTCAGGATCGTTGCAAATGGCGTTCCGTAGTCTCTGCCTACCCCTCCGGGAAACAGGCGTGAGTCTATGTATGTATGTATGTATAGAATACTTACACTTACATAGATTAGATATATACATACATACATTCGTACAATATACATATAAATATAACAAATATGAATAGATACATTGAAGTACCCTGAACTCGAGTAGAAAGTCATCATCCTCTTAGCGTTATCCCAGTTTCAATCTGGTGTCCGCTTACTAGTCTAACCGGATTTGGCTGAATATTAGCTTTTCCACAGAGCGACTGCCTGTCTGACCTCCGCAACCCGAAGGGATAGCGGTATTTCACGGTTTAGACTAGTGTCAGTTTATTTAGAAGGTACTGACGCCCTGCAACGACTGTCAAAGATCTTCATGACAACCGGGACCGACGGCTTAACGTGCTCTCCGAGGCACGGGACAAGCGATAATTAACAATTCAATACGCACATAACTCCGAAAAGCGCGCCGTGGATTTGAACCCGATACCCTCTGCATGGCAGTCTGTTGGTATATCCACTCGGCTATCGCTGCCTAACTCGCGTAGAAAGTAAACCATTTAATTACATGAAGAATTTAAGTAGGTAGTGTTTTTTTTTTATCTTTAAAAATATTCAATGATGTTGCTCTTCGGATTTGTAATGGCAAAGCATTCCACAGACGCACTGCCTGAGCAGTAAAGGATTTATCAAAATAATTTGTGGAATGCTTTGGCATCTTCAGTGTCCGATCCTCAGACGACCTCTAGGACCTTATATGTGTGTCATGAAGGAACTTGAAACATTCTTTGAGATATGAGGGAGTACAAGGATTAAATAGAACATTATATAATAATGTGAGATTGTGAGTATTCCTGCGAAGATGAATTGGGAGCCACTTGAGTTTGTTACAAAAATCTGAAACGTGATCATATTTGCGTAGACCAATTATAAATTTTATGCAAATGTTTTGGAGACGCTCAAGTTTATCCAGTTGCTCCTCTCAAGATATCTGACATCAGCATAGTCAATTATGGGGAGAAGCAAAGATTGAGCGAGCGTAATTTTAGTGGCAGTTGGAAGGAAGTTGCGTAACCTACGCAACGAGCCTGCCGATGCAAAAAGCTTCCCTTCAGTAAAACTGTGAAAAATCTAGGGATCACTATGGATGAAAATATTTACATCCATAGTGATCCCTAGATTTTCACAGTTTTACTGAAAGGCACAAATTTCCCATCAAAACGGATTTGTGGCAGATCGGACCTACTGATTTTTGGCACCAGTTTAGGGCTGCCTATGATAATTAACTGAGTTTTGCCGGCATTTATTATAAATCCGTATTTTTGGTCCACTCACAGATTCTGGTCAGGTCTGCGTTAATAGTAGTACAAGCTTTTGCCAGCTTATTTAACGGAGCTTGCGTATATATCTACAAATCGTCTGCGTAAAGGTGGTAGAAAATTAAAGTAATTGGTTTGAGATGGTATTTATAAATATTTCGAAGAGTAGAGGAGAAAGCACCCCACCCTGTGGCACACCGGCATTAGTGTTAGACCAAGTGGCATTAGTCTTCGATGCGTGTACGTTGCCGGCGACCGAACAGGTAACTAAGAAATCAGTCAATTGCCACTAGAGATACGTTAAGAGAGCGTATAATGCCAAGTGTGATGTGAAAACCTACGGTGTTGAAAGCGTTACTAAAATCAAGTAAAGAAGTTAGATTTCCACTGTCCATGCCAAGACTAATATCGATAGTTACATGAACCAGTGCATTAGTAGTAATGTGGCCAGGGCAGAAACCGGACTCATATGTATTTAGGAGAACATTTTCATGTAGGAAGGAACTAAGTTGAGCGTTAACTAAGTGTTCCAGGACTTTCGACAAGAAGGGAAGTAAAGATATGGGTTGATAATCTGAGAAGGAACAGGGCTTGGGTTTCTTGGGCAAAGGAATTATTGTTGCATCTTTCCTATCCGATGGAAAGATGCTACGGCTAATGGAATGGTTAAAGATGTGACATAAGACGGGAAAGATTTCATCGAGGATGGGAAGGATCATTTTGCGGCTAATACTATCACTGCCGACTGCGCGACGTAACAGCCAGAACGTTCTTCTTAACATCACATGCAGTAAATTGCTAGAGATTAAAGGGAGAATAATCCGGCGTTGGTAAGGATGAAAGATGTTGTAAGGTGGCACTTTTCATATTTCCATCAAATTTGGACGAAGTAGAGAAATGTTAATTAAGAGAATCAAGGTTAACATTATTTGGAAACGATTGATGCCGTGTCTTACCAACTCCCAGACTTTTAAGAAATTGCCAGACCTTTGCTGGATCACCGTTTTCAACGGATTTATGAATATATTGGCGTTACGCATTCCTACACACCTTGTTGTAGAGATTTCTTATTGCTATGTACTTCTCATGGTTTAAGGGAGTAGATCTGTACTTCAGTTTGGCGTTGGAAGCAGATTTTTTGGCCAAGATTTTCCTAATTTAATCTGTTAGCCAAGCATTATATTTCTAATTATCGCGACAAGCTTCGCTCATTTTTCCCCCTTTTTTGTTCAAGAATTACATATACCTAATACCATCGTTAGGTAACACAATTTGCATCTAAAAGGCGTCTTTTTTGCCTCTCGACGTGTCTCACTGCTGGGGAAAGGCCTCATCGCTGTCTACCTAGTTTATACTAGTCAGTACAAAAATAGAACGACACAGACATCAGAACCCTACGAGCATTTGTTAAATTTAAAAATTTTACCAACTTAACCCTGATCAGGAAAGTAATATGCAATAATTTTCATACTGCGCGTCAAACGCTGGCTTGTCAAATCAATATATAATGGTGTTGTTACAAATTAAAATCAGTATAAATCTGTATTTTACTGGACAACATGGCTCGTTTCGCTGTATTCTGTGTAATAGCTTTCGTATTTATCGTAAATATTTTTACTGTACATGCAGGTAGGTGTCAATCATAATTCTAAACATCGAATTCTAAATTAATTAGTGCGTGAGAATTTTTGAGTGCAACGCGTTTTTCTCTATCTATTGAAGCAAGCTCCTAATCAAGTAATTAACACCACAAGAGGACTTTTTCCTTAAATCTAGTTTTTGGTCTTAACGAAATCATAATTCGCACACCGCGACTTACAATATTTGAAATATTTTGTATTGCTCGAGAGAGGCAGACGGGCCAAATGCTCACCGCAGGATTGAAGTTAAAACTTTTGCGGTTTGACATGTCTAACTAGTTCCACTTCTTTGAATGCCTGACCTGCGCAAAGACACTGATAAATGCCGAAAAATCAGAACTGAGCTTGGAGACTAAGTGTAAAAATTGTGGTCAATTTCTGTGCAGCCAAATTGGACAATCAGAATTCCCTTCATCGAAGGGTAGCTGCGGTTCGTCAAAAATTACGTCTAATAATGGAAGGTAATGGTGTTACGCAGGAGAACAAATTTAATTTAAATATAACATTACCTAAATTTATATGAAAGTTCATTCAGTATATTCGTCACCATCATCAACATTTAGATAGTTCGTTGTAAGGCTTTTAGCACGTATGCGATACAAATGACGCTGTGTAGGCACATTTTGGAACAATCATTTTAACGCTGCTGTACCACGATGTAATGCTTGAAGACAGAGAAGAAGAACATGGCAGCACCTGCCTTCTAGACACCAGCATCTGGAATGGCGTTTAATATTCTGTCATAATATTATGTTGCAGCTAAGAATATTATGTTGTATCTTATAATTTATAGCCGAATCATAATGCCGTGAAGACATTATTTCTAATATTTTATTCGAACATTACAAGCTCTAACTGCCTCCGTGGTGTAGTGGATAGCGTATGTGTCTGCTGATCGGCAGGTCCCTGGTTCGATACCCGGTCTGGCAAGTTTTACTGAATTTTCCGAATTTTCAGTAGCAGCACGAAGTCCGGTAATGTGCCTGGTAACGGCAATAGCCTCGCCCCCTATTACGTGGGACTAAAATTCATAAGGCGAATTGTGGGCATATGATTACTCCTCTGCCTACCCCTTCAGGGATATAGGGGTGAGGCTTAAAAAAAATACAAGCTCAGTTTGCCAATACATAACATAATCTTTTTAACTTACAGCAACCCGACTAAGCAGATCACCAGCCCCCTACGGCGTATACCCGGCGTACCAAGCGCCACCTGCCTACCGACAGGGATTCCAATCGGCGCCTGTCTACCGTCCCTTGACCTCATCATACAGTACCTCAAACAGCATGAGTGTCGGTGGCAGCGCTTCGTCCCAGTCCAGCTCTAGCTCCAGCGCCGTCGGGATGGGCAAGTGAGATAACGTAAGAAGGAACGTAGAAAGGAGTAAGGCCTAATGGATTTGTGAAATAAAGATAGTTGTCAACGTATTTGATGGTACATTATTTCCTATACATCGATTCGTTCTATGTGGTCATCGTGGTCATCATGCTCTACCGTCTATACGCCAGTAGGTATTTAAAGGTTATAATAGATAAAGTTTACATATCAGGTAGATTTAGCCTAGTAGAGATACCAAAAGATTACCATGCAGCGAGAGTATCGGATTGAAACCCACTGCTCGCACCACCGAGTATTCAAAGTTGTGCGTATTTTTTTTATAGACTTACGCCTGTATCCTCGAAGGAGTAGGCAGAGGTGTAATATTACACCCACATTCATTTTATTTATTTATTTATTTATACACTGAACTGTGTACAGGATGACTTATTGCCTTGGGCATTATCCGCCAGTCTACCTTTGAGCGGTGCTGAGAAACGTAGTTGGTGTATTAATACTTACTATAAATAAATAAATACGCCCACATTTCGCCATGAATTTTTAGGTCCCACGTAATAGGGGGCGAGCCTATTGCCGTACCGGGCACATTACCAGACTCCGTGCTGCTACTGAGAATTTCCTAACGGAAAAACCCAATAACACTTTGCTCAACCCGGGAATCAAACCCGAAACCTCCCAATAATCGGACAGCTGTTAGAATGATAAAACTTCGGTCACGGCTATCATGAAGATGTTTGACAATCGTCATATGGAGTCATCCTTAAACTGATCTAATCTCCTACACGAAAAAGTCTTGGATATAACCAGGATAATGTTATGACGATGATTACGTCAGGTAGGTAACTAGTCTCATTTTCGTTAGTATTGCAATCATAAATCATTCCCTACATAATTATGTTAGAAATAATGCATAAACTTTAATTCTTAATTGACAATACGTCTAATCGGTGTTATACTACAATATAAATAGGATAATTCATGTTCATTCATTCATTCCTACACACCTAAAGCCCATCTGAGATAGTCTCCTGAGTCCTGTTGTGTATTCAGATTGTTGGCCAGAAAACGCACCGATCACTCAAAAAGCTTTCTTCTTTCTTCTATGATTTAATATCTAATAGCATGCATGCTATTAGAACAGGTAAAAAATCAAACGCACAAAACTGCTTAATATGCAATTATTTAATTTACTTACAACAAAATCTTGAATAAATTAAACAACTATTATATCTAGTAATTAAAAATAATTCTAAATGATTAGCTTACATCTAAGGTGCCTTCAATAATCTCTAGTTAAAATATACCAAACACCAACAAACACCCAAAATGAATCCTCTTAACTGGTAATTTAAATTCGTTTCTTTACCGACTGGTTTATTAGTAAGTCAGTATAATTTTATAGATGTAAGACTGTTGGGCCAATACCTTTGACTTATTTTACGAAAATTATTTCTAATTAGCCTCAAACAAAAAGAGAGTTCATAAAGTATTGTTATTTTACAGGACTCCTCTAATTGGTTGAGGGACTAAGTCGGTTGGCCCAACAGCTTTTATGGCAATGCTATAGAACTAAACAAGAATCTCAAAGGAGTCTATCTACATTGGTGAAGAATTTGTCTCATTTTCCATAGCCAAATCCCCCAGCACTAGATTGTGCGTAGCTGCCGCCACGACCTCTGTTGATGCTGATGCTCTTGGAAGCACTGATGGAGAGGCCGCCGCCAAATCTGCGAGGAGGTCCGAAGAAGCGACGTCTGAATTGAGGCAGAGGGTCTGGAAAGTAATGCGATGGTTAGAGTAGTATTCTTAATGGATCACATGCTGTAGGTATGTCCCATTGGCTCTATGGTGTAGCTAAAAGTTTGGTTAAATTTGTTAAGTTTGGTTTTAAGTTTGGTTCAGTTTGCGCTTAAATTATGAGCTGGCATTAGAATCTTAAAATTGTTTCTGGTCGGGCAGTCACAGCGCAAAATTTGTAAATATAATTTAACCCTGACTGCGTCGTTGGTCTCGCGGCATAAATGTGCGCGTGGCGTGGGATTGGGAGGTCTTGGGTTCGATTCTCGGGTTGGGCAAAGTGTTATTGGGATTTTCCGTTAGGAAATTCGAAAAGTTCTTGGCACGAACTCATCAATCAGAAGTATATTAGAGGAGTTGTATAATAAATAATCCACTTTATGTCATTATCGATAAGACAAAATGCATACCTGCTTCCACAACGAAGGTGTTTACCAACACCAAGGCAACCAGTACACAGACAAGAGCGACACGAGACATCTTGATCACTAATGAGTAATGTAAGCACAGTAATGAGCACGCACTAAGAACTGGTTTTACTAAGTCTTGAGCATCATTTATATTGGTAGCACTAATGAACATGACTAATGCTAAGCAAATCCTGTTAGCTTTAGGGGTACGTGATGAGTTTGTAAAACTAAGCAGAGCTTGTACTATGGGTACTAGACAATGGATAAACATATATATATATATATATATATATATATATATATATATATATATATATATATATATGTAAATATATACATGTTATACATAGAAATACCCAGACCAAGGTAAACATCCATGTTTATGCCACACCCCTACAAAACAGACTAAGGACATAACCAAAGTAGGATCTTTGAGAAAAGACGAAAACCTCGCCATCAAACTATACTTACCGGTATTGCCAGCTTACTATAATATCTAGTATGGCCAACTCCTCATATTGACTGGCAATATAATATCTTTGTTACACATTGGAATTAAACTAGAGTTTACGGATTTTATCGCGATGTATTGGTTTCACCGAGTTATTACATTTAAACCGAATGATTTAGAAACATTTTTTTATTAATTACTAACCGACGTTTCGAATTCTTTACACGATTCATGGTCACGGCACACTGAGGTGATATTTGTCTTTTTCTTGAATGTATAAGTTATCTCAAAGTACCCGAACATTTATCAACTATAATTGGTGTTACTATTTAAGCAATATGAGCTCACAGCGTCCTTAAATCTTCTATCGTCGTTCAATCACTTTCTCCTTGGGAGAAAGTGATTGAACGACGATTAAGAGAAGAGAGTGTAATTTCACAAAACCAATTCGGTTTTATGCCTGGTCGAGGTACAACAGATGCCATTTTCGCGATCCGCCAACTATGCGAAAAGTACAGAAGTGCACACAAAAACTTGCACATGGTTTTTGTAGCTCTCGAAGAGGCATATGATCGAGTACCGCATGAGGTTTTGTGGTGGGCCCTTAAGAAGAAAGGAGTACCTGGGAAGTATGTACAGTTGATCCGGGCGATGTACAATAGATGTACAACCCATGTCCGGTCCACAGCGGGCAATACCGGCAACTTCAATGTGGCTGTTGGCTTGCACCAGGGGTCGGCTCTTAGCCCTTATCATTTCCCGCTAATAATGGACGCCCTTACGGCGGACATACAGGAAGAGGCTCCCTGGTGTATGCTATTCGCCGACGACATTGTGTTGATTGCCTTGAGGTCCAGAGCAGACCGACAAATTGGTGGCAAAGGCTGGAGTCCTGCGTCCATATCCCTTGCTGGAGAACCCATATCAGTCTGCTACGACTTCCGGTACCTCGGGTCACTTATTCAAGGGACGGTGAAATAGACAGCGATGTCACGCACCGGATCAACTCAGGTTGGATGAAATGGCGACAGATCACAGGAACAACTTGCGCCCCAAACTAAAGGGTAAAATCTACAAATCCGTTATAAGACCTGTCGCACTGTATGGATCGGAATGCTGGGCCGTGAAGAAGACGGATGAAAGAAGATTACATGTAGCAGAGATGAGGATGTTGAGATGGATGTGTGGGGTGACAAGGATTGATAAAATTAGAAATGAGTATATTAGGGGAAGTTTGAAAGTTGCACCGGTGCAAGAAAAGCTGAAAGGATATCGTCTAGCGTGGTATGGGCATGTAATGAGGAGGGATGAAAAGCATGTGACTAGAAAGGTGATGAATATAAGAGTTGAGGGATATAAGGCAAGAGGAAGACCAAAGAAAAGATGGATGGATTGTGTGAAGGATGACATGAATGATAAGGGAGTGAATAATCAGATGACGGCTGATAGGAGAGAATGGAAGCGAAAAACATTCTGCGCCGACCCCAAGTAATATGGGAACAGGGCAGGAAAAAGAAAAAGAAGAAGAAGTGTCCTTAGGTCTTCTGGGGACTTTGTCCTTCTTGGGTTTCATTAGCCTTATGACAGGGTCCCAAGCAGGAGCCTTTTTTTTTACTGACACATTAGGAGCGGCTTATGTCCAGCAGTGAAAGGCTCATTCGTATCCGTCATTTGGACAGCAATGATACATTAGAGTCAGAATGCCTAAATAATACTCATCGTACATTATGCACTAAAATATGAAACACAATATTCTTGAGTCATCCTAGCGCGATACCCCAGTCATATCCAAGGCTTTTTCAGTTCACAAGAATCCTGTGTCCGATAATATGTTCAAGGTTTGACAGAAGATCTTTGTTATATATTCTTGGATACATTTATATACCCTAGTTTGATGTATATTTTGTAATTTCATATTATTGCGTTTATTTGGCGACGCAACAATGGTGCACCCCCATTTGGTCGCGGGAGATAGGGCGCGCGGAAACGCAACACCGACACGCCTCTTCTCCCGCAACCGCGCCCGTCTGCGAGGGACAGACAGAACTGTCCCCCGCACCCGCACCTTTGGACGCATTCTGCGCAGGCCTCTCTAAGCCCACGCGGAGCGTCCACTCCCGGGATATCTGTTAGCTTCACCGCGTGTGTCCAAGCCACGGTTACTGCCCCCCCCCCCCCCCACCACGACAAGGTAGAGATCCCACGGGGGGGATATCTAAAACGTTAAGTTGACCTAACATAACCTATTCAAATGGTTCTCCTGGTTAATCGGCCAGTTAACAGATCAATGTCCAGTATGGAACTGATTAAAATAAAACTTTACAAGCTTTCACTTCACTTACCTACTATATTACTTCATCCAAGAGTACTAAGACGTTATATAAAATAGCTAGTTAATGTCATTAATTTGGTGTCAATTATTACTTTGTCCAAATTGAGGAGATATTATTTATAATGCCTAGATAGTATATATTTATAATATCTTGATTTATTACTTTGGCTGTAACATATACATATGCATTATATATTTTAGTATGTATATAAAGCTAAGTAGCAATGATAAAGAAATCACTTACAGAACCACATAACAATATAAAACCGAAATATTTTAAATCTGTTTGAATATTTGATTACCAAATCAATAAATAACATAAAAATATAGACCGGACATGGTGTATTCAATATGCATTCTTACTGAACGGCCATAAATACTAATTTGGAACGCGCATGGCTTTTCCATAATACGTACGAAGTCTGTAAATATGTACATAACATTGACAATAACTAGAAAAATATATTGAATGGGATTTTTGCCAAGAGCATTGTGTGCGTTGGTTTTTCTACGGATAATGTATTGTCTCATACTCTTACAGTAGTATTAAAAATTAATGACTTCTTTCGGTCGGTGGCCGAAGAAATGACTATATTTATGAACATCAACGAGGTCAATCGTATTCTTATTAGGTAATCTTATATTCTCCGGATCCAGACAGTCGATCTGATTACTAACCAACTTGAGATAATGATCCTGTTTTGGATAGAACCTCACGGCTTCTTCCAAGGTAAATCGTATGATTATTAGAAAAAAGAAAAAAAATCCAGACATATGCTTTGGTGTATTTACTATAGCTTGTGGCCACAGGCTTTACACGCCTGTACCTTTGTACCCAAGTAAATAAAGCTAAAGTTGTTTGTATGTATATATATATATATATATATATATATATATATATATATATATATATATATATATATATATATATATATATATATATATATATATATGTTTATCCATTGTCTAGTACCCATAGTACAAGCTCTGCTTAGTTTTACAAACTCATCACGTACCCCTAAAGCTAACAGGATTTGCTTAGCATTAGTCATGTTCATTAGTGCTACCAATATAAATGATGCTCAAGACTTAGTAAAACCAGTTCTTAGTGCGTGCTCATTACTGTGCTTACATTACTCATTAGTGATCAAGATGTCTCGTGTCGCTCTTGTCTGTGTACTGGTTGCCTTGGTGTTGGTAAACACCTTCGTTGTGGAAGCAGGTATGCATTTTGTCTTATCGATAATGACATAAAGTGGATTATTTATTATACAACTCCTCTAATATACTTCTGATTGATGAGTTCGTGCCAAGAACTTTTCGAATTTCCTAACGGAAAATCCCAATAACACTTTGCCCAACCCGAGATCTGTTTGAATATTTGATTACCAAATCAATAAATAACATAAAAATATAGACCGGACATGGTGTATTCAATATGCATTCTTACTGAACGGCCATAAATACTAATTTGGAACGCGCATGGCTTTTCCATAATACGTACGAAGTCTGTAAATATGTACATAACATTGACAATAACTAGAAAAATATATTGAATGGGTTTTTTGCCAAGAGCATTGTGTGCGTTGGTTTTTCTACGGATAATGTATTGTCTCATACTCTTACAGTAGTATTAAAAATTAATGACTTCTTTCGGTCGGTGGCCGAAGAAATGACTATATTTATGAACATCAACGAGGTCAATCGTATTCTTATTAGGTAATCTTATATTCTCCGGATCCAGACAGTCGATCTGATTACTAACCAACTTGAGATAATGATCCTGTTTTGGATAGAACCTCACGGCTTCTTCCAAGGTAAATCGTATGATTATTAGAAAAAAGAAAAAAAATCCAGACATATGCTTTGGTGTATTTACTATAGCTTGTGGCCACAGGCTTTACACGCCTGTACCTTTGTACCCAAGTAAATAAAGCTAAAGTTGTTTGTATGTATATATATATATATATATATATATATATATATATATATATATATATATATATATATATATATATATGTATTCTACCACATTCACACAACACCATCTAGTCCCAAACTAAGCAGAAGCTTGTACTATGGGTACTAGATAATGGATAAACATACATAAATATACTTTTTTTATATACATACATATTATGCATAGAAACACCCAGACCACAAATGTTTGAGTAGCAGTCGCTTACACTCCCGCGGCGCCAACCGGTCGTCTGCTTGTTAAATAGATTCGGTAAAAAGAGACCATACCGATGTTTACAATATAATTATAGCACTTTAGTTTTCACTACCTACAGCAACCAGTAATGCTAGTAAATTTTAATGTTTTATAACATTACATAACATTTTCAACAGACAAAAACAGATTGGGTTCTAAATTCGGTTGTTCTTTTTTTCATTCGGTTACGTTGAAATATTTTTCCCTGAGCTAGCTTTCCGCACATCGAAATTTTTGTTATATTTTAACTAGATTGCACCCCCGTGACTGCTGATGATCGCAACAATGCAGCATATGTGTTATTCTGGCGTATAAGCCATACATGTTACTTAAGTTTTATCAAAATCCATTATGGCGTTTTTGCATTCATACTTACATCCACCATAACAGAGTTTCGCGTTTATATAGACTAGATGAGCCCGCGGTTATAGCCGCCTTATTTAAGGCTACTGCTCCGCTCCCGTGGCTCATTGCGTGATGTTATATAGCCTTACTCAATAAATGAGCTATCTAACAGCAAAATAACATATAAATAACTTCAAGCAAACTATGATTACGGATAAGCTCAAATCATCTTTTTTTATTAGGCTTGGAACCCGTAACACGACGCAGAGTTAAATGCCATATCGACCATTCAAATCTCTAAGCCATCCGTATATTCTATTACTGTATTTTGCTTTAAAATAAAATAATAGAAATAGCGGCGATAGCCCAGTGGTGTACGTAACAGACTGCCGAGACGATGGTCTCAGGTTCGATCCCCAGGTACCCCAGACACACACCCCTGACTTTTTTAAGTTATGTGTGTATTAAAAATGTTAATTATTACTCGCTTAACAATGTGCCCGGTGGATGGCAATAGGCTCGCCCCCTATTACATTGGGACCGAAACATAACTGGCGAAGTATGGATGTGTAATACACCTCTACCAACCCCTTAGGGGGTAAAAGGCCTGAAGTTTTATTTTGCTTTAATAAAACTAATTTACCAAAGTCACTTCGCACATCCGCAATACCTACTTGTGACGTCATGCCTTCTAAAGAAAATAAATACAGCATGTTTACCTACTAATTATGATCACTAATTACCAACCTTGTCAAGCGGGGTCAATGATTGCGTTGATTAAAACTATGGCTGACCAAGATAGGAACTGTGCGTTATTGATAGCAATAAAATAAATTTAAACATTTTAAAAATAAAACAGATAGTGTTTCTTAATAAAATTATTTATTTTTGGCCCACTTAGCAAATTTCGGTGTGTATAATTAGTAATAGCGTATGTATTTGTGTGTATTTATGTGGTATTTTCAGCCGACAAGTTGATTTAAATAGTTGTTTGTTTGGGCTTTCAGCAGTCCGTGATGGCATGTCCGAGTCAACATGATCCTCAATCAGCAATTTTCCATGTATTGAAGAAGAAATACCTACATCCAATTCCAGCACATCTGATCAAGTGATTGATTATGATCCTGTGACTTCCGTGACATTACAAATAACCTTAGTAACTTTGTCCTGATGCTGTATTAGTAGTTGTGTGGGTTCGTCATCAGCCCTATACATATACTAGAGGAGGCCCGCGGTTACACCCGCGTCATTTAAGGCTACTGCTTCGCTCTCGTCGCTCATAGCGCGATGTTATGTAGCCTATAACCTTCCTCGATAAATGGGCTATCTAACACTGAAAGAATTTTTCAAATTGGGCCAGTAGTTCCTGAGATTAGGGCGTTCAACCAAACAAACAAACAAACAAACTTTTCAGCTTTATATATTACTAGCTGACCCAGCGAACTCCGTATCGCCTTTTTAAGAGTTTTTATTTAATTCCCTTTTTTCCAAGCCCCTTTTCCAAAGTTACCATTGACTTAGCGCTTAATCTCTTATCATTTCAGAGTCAATAAAGAATGAACAAACAAACATAGATTTTTATATAATATTGAATTCCCCATTCCTTAAAATATCGGAGACGATACCCATATCGACTTTAAAACAATCCCGTCCGCCATCTTTGATTTCCTATCCGCCATCTTTGATCACGAAATAGATGTTGTATTTGGATTCACCATCCCTTAAATCATCAGAGACGATACCCATATTGATTTTTTAATTTTTCCCATCCGCCACCTTTCCATCTTGAATCACGAAATAGATGTTGTATTTGGAGTCCCCATTCCTTTAAACATCGGAGACGATACCCATATTGATTTTTTTTTAATTTCTCATCCGCCATCTTTGGTCACGAAATAGATGGTGTTTTTGAATTCCCCACTCCTTAAAATATCGGAGACGATACCCATATCGACTTAAAAAAAAATCCCGTCCGCCAACTTTG
Organism: Euclidia mi; assembly: GCA_944739405.2. NCBI lineage: Eukaryota > Metazoa > Arthropoda > Insecta > Lepidoptera > Erebidae > Euclidia > Euclidia mi. Next base: position 84,864,758 of record OX123189.2, on the reverse strand, counting down.
ATTTCCTGTCCGCCATCTTTGATCACGAAATATATGTTGTATTTGGATTCTCCATCCCTTAAATCATCAGAGACGATACCCATATAGATTATTAATTTTTTTTCCATCCACCATCTTTGATTTCCAATTCACCATCTTGAATCATGAAACAGATGTTGTATTTGGATTCCCCATCCCTTTTAACATCGCAGACGATACCTACCAATATTGATTTTTTTTAATTTTCCCATCCGCCATCTTTGATTGCCCATCCACCATCTTTGATCACGAAATAGATGTTGTATTTCGATTCTCCACCCCTTAAAATATCGAAGGCGTTACCCATATTGATTTTTAAAATTTTCTCATCCGCCATTTTTGATTTCCCGTCCGCCATCTTGGATCACTAAATAAATTTCATATTATTAATCAGCGTCCCGAAAATCTCGAAAACGATACCCTTATAGATTGTATCCTTTTCGTTAGCCTTTTTTTGCCTTTGACCCAACCCTCCCCCTTCTCGTTTGACCATTTTGTTATTTTTGTCTGGCCCCTAAAAGTTGTGGAGTAATTTTATATAGCCTATATATAATTTTATATAGCCTTCCGGAATAATTGGGCTATCATAGGCAATAAGATTTTTTTAAATACGACTGCTAGTTCCTGAGATAAGCCGACATGAACTTTTAGCCTTTTGCCCGGCCCCAAAGGTTCGATGCGTTATATGTTATATATAGCCTATAGCCTTCCGTAATAATTGGGCTATCGTATACAAAAATATTTTTTTAGATCCGACCGGTAGTGCCTGAGATTAGCGCGTTCAAACAAACAAACAAAGAAACTCTTCCGCTTTATTATATTAGTATAGATAAGTATAAGATTAACTGGAGCTCCACTTGCCCAGCTGGGCAAGGCTCTTCTCACTATGGGAAGGAAATGCTCTGCTCCACGCTGGCTTACTACGAGTAGGCAAACTTAACACGCTTTGAAGTTTTCCTTCATTCTTTTGCAAGCGATAACCAACGATTTAATAGATAATGGGTTCCCTTGAGGTAATTGTTTTAGCGATAAAGCGCCTATAGTACATATTTTATGATTCTTATTTTATTTTTGCAGCGTGTTGTGGATTTCCTACGAGAAAACTCTTTGTGAGATCCACAAAATCTTGTTTCGAATCAGGATGTTGTTTGTGTCAGTTGTAAGATTTATCTTAGACTCTTACTTTATGCATTAACCTAATTAAATGAGGATGCAAAGAATATCCGCGCGCCTCTAGCGGCAAAATTTAGACGTTGCCTAAGACGACTTTTTTTTTGAGGTTATAGTGATAATTGTATTGAGAGCTAAGTAACTGACACTACTTAATATAACATTAAAATACGCCGAAAGATTTGGATATGATATACTTAGGATAATTTCAAGTACATTTTTATATATAGTATTATATTATCTGTGATATATGATAGGTACCTATGCACCATAAAAAACTGGCAGATAGAGTTTTCGATAAATTTTCATGTAATTGTTATCTAGACTGATATAATAAAGAGGAAAAAATTGTTTCTTTGTTTGTTCGTTTGTAATGGATAAATTTAAAAACTACTGGACCGATTTTAAAAATTCTTTTACCATTAGAAAGCTACATTATCTGCGAGTAACATAGACTATATTTTATTTTAGAAAAAATAGGGGTCCGTAAGATATTTTTTTCGGGTACGCGAAGTAGTTCCCTCAGGACGCGGGTGAAACCGCGGGAAACGGCTAGTGTCTCTATATAAGGGTATCGAACCTGTTAGTCAGGGACTGCTACATCTATATTTCGTACATTTCGTCAATATTTAGCAGTAAGCAGCCACTCCAGGCGTCGTAGGTCAGGGGCCGCCGCTGATGATGATCGCCGAGCATTACGGGGTTTTTAGCAGACTAGAGGCGCAGAAAAATTACGAGCCAACCTAATTGTTTAGGCTTTTACTGCGCTAGGTGACTCTCTTGGCTAGATATACCAAACACGGGTGAAACTGAGACGGACTGCTAGTATTAATTATATATATGGGGTAGACCTATTTGATAGACAAAAAAAAAGTACAAAAAACATGAAATGAAAAATATTTATTGAAAATAGGTAAGTACTCATTAGTCATTGGTCGATCCATAACAATTTATTTACGGCCGGCGCCTGCCGAAGACTGAGCTGTAGACTGTGCTTGTCCTCCTCCAATACTGAAGCTGATACTCTTCGATATGGCCAAGCCTCCGCTATGTTGTCCAGGAAAGCCTCCTTGGTCACCGAAGCCATGGTGTCCGGGACCTTCGTGGTGTCCGAAACCTTCGTGGTGTCCAGGTCCTTCGTGGTGACCGGGGCCTTCGTGGTGTCCAGGGCCTTCGTGGTGTCCGGGACCTTCGTGGTGTCCGGGGCCTTCGTGGTGTCCGGGGCCTTCGTGGTGTCCGGGGCCTTCGTGGTGTCCGGGGCCTGCGTGGTGTCCGGGACCTTCATGGTGTCCGGGGCCTTCGTGGTGTCCGGGGCCTTCGTGGTGTCCGGGACCTTCATGGTGTCCGGGACCTTCATGGTGTCCGGGACCTTCATGGTGTCCGGGCCCGCCGTGGGGTCCGGGACCGTGAGGATGATCATGGTGATGGGGACCGAAGTCTCGATCGCCGTAACCATCGTTAAAACCTCTGTCGCCAAACCCACGGTCTCCGAAGCCCCTCTCACCAAACCCGCGATCGCCGAAACCCTTGTCCCCAAATCCGGGGTCACCGAAACCCCTGCCACCAAAGACCTCGTTGCCACCAAAGCCTCCAACGCTGAAAGGAGGTTCATGGGGCAAAGGCGATCGTGCTATGCGACCTGTAACAATGAGACACATTTATTATACGTTATAATTGTTATAAATTATCCAAGTATTTCCATTAAAGTTTCAAGGCAAATAGTATACGGGGATACCGTCTCATGAGCCTATTAATCACACGATTACTTATTAGTTTTTCATAACCGCAGTTCTATTTTCCATTTGGACAATATGGCCGCTGTCATGTCTTTAGTGGCCGTCAAGATCAAGCCAAATCAATTGACGTGAGGATCATCAAAATTGGTCCTTAGGTTTAAAACAAATAACGACGCATAGAAACAAACATATTTAAGTTCATACTACATAATTTTTTTTTATGGACTCACGCCTCTATCCCCGAAGGGGTAGGCAGAGGTGTAGTATTAACCCACATTTCGCCATGAATTTTTAGGTCCCACGTAATACGGGGCGAGCCTATTGCCGTTACCGGGCACATCACCAGACTCCGGGCTGCTACTGAGAATTCGGAAAAACTCAGTAACACTTTTGCCCGACCCGGGAATCGAACCCGGGACCTCCGATCAGCAGTCGCATACGCTATCCACTACTGGACCATGGAGGCAGTCATACTACATACATAGACAGCGATAGCCTAGTGGAGATACCAACAGACTGCCATGCAAAGGGTATCGGGTTCGAAACCACGACGCGCACGACTTTTCGGCGTTATGTGCGTATTGAATTGTTAATCGTCGCTTGCCCCGTGCCTCGTAGAGCACGTTAAAATCCCTTCGGGTTATGGCGGTCAGGCAAGCAGTCACTCTGCTTAAAAGCTAAAAGCGGACCCAGGGTTAAAACTGGGATACCTAACGCTAAGAGGACGATGACTACATAGGTACATAGACTAAAATCGCATTACACTTCTAAGTGTCGCGTAGTCGTGTAAACAGTGTGTCTTTAGTACATCCTGATACAACTTTAACCCGATACAACTAGTTAACACAAACACTTAACAACTCTTTGTTAATATCAATATCAATTCAATGATAATATCATTCAGTTATATCACATATGACGTAACTATCATTAGCACTTTAGAATCATTTTCGACAAACGTCTTTCTGTAACATGCTGTATAAAACCTACCTGCATTGGTAACAGTCAGGCTAACTAAAACTAGAGCACACACACAGGCTATATGTAATCGAGCCATTTTGTACCTATTTCTTTTCGAGCACTGATATCACTCATCTACATACACCATTATATATCGATCCATGTGTGACAATATTAGAGCCATTATGATAATTACTAAATACACAAGGAAAAATTAATTCCAAACAGCTCGGAGTAACCATTTCGAAAGAACTCACTGAAAGTACATGTTAAATATTGTACAGGTGGCTAGTTATACTGGTCTTCAGGTATATTTTTACATTCTTGCTGTAGGTGCCTAAAAATATGTCGGGACATAATGGTCAGTATTTACTTTAAATATTGACTAATGAATATTATGACATTAAAACCAAGTGCTGTCTATTTTCGATTTTATACAGGATTTTCCCCGTTTCTTTCGTATTGATCAAATACCGACTGATATGAAAAGTATTTCGTCCTAGAGGAAAGTAATATACTTTGGTTCTGATTCTATCTAACTATATCGTCACGCCTGTCTGCCATTGGTGTAGGCAGAGTTCAAACATACCTATTTCGCTTCCTCGACATGCATTAACCTCATCATGCACGCGCGTCGCTTATGGGTACTTTTAATTTGGCCCTTTTTCAGTACGTCACCTGTTTGGTCGGCGATCGTCCGCCTTGGTCGTCCCCTACCGACATCTCCATTCATTCTCGCACTATACACTTTTTTCGTATTTCTTCTTTCATGCATCCGTTCCAAATGTCTACTCTAAACCAACGCAACATTCCTATTTCAATCTTTGTCACAACATTTTCTTTTAGACCACAATTTTTATATTATTTTAATATTATTAAATACACCCGTATCACACTGTTACGCACTTTATCTATCATTCTGATTATCCTTAGTAATACTATTTGCACAGTATCACGATAGAGGTCATAGCTTTGGAACTTTACGCACTTTAAATGTATGAAGAAACATATTTTTTTTAAAGACTATTCCTCGCACTCGGATAGATTTCTGTGTCGGGTGGGACTGGACTTTACAGACATTCAAACGACGGGCACAAACAACACCCGTTAACACATAGCGTTGTTGAACCCAGAATATTCTGATCAGTGTTAAAAAAATAATTTAAAGAAAAACAAAAAACCCGACTGCATAAAAACTAATTTAAAAAAATACGTGTCGGGGCCCATTCAAATTTTACCAATCAAATCTTCCCAAGGGGCCCCGACTGTGAGTCGTTCTGTTCTGCATATTACTTCTAAACTTCTGGGCTTGTTTCTTTCTTTTTAGTTTTTATTTAAGTTAATATTTTCACGTATTTTTTTTAATTAGTTTTTATGCAGTCGGGTTTTTTGTTTTTCTTTAAATTTTTTTTTATTTTATTCTTTTTAGTTACGATTCATTGACTTCGTTATAAGATGGTAAATTTCGCAATCGAGTGTTTGTATATCGTTTATACTTGAAATAAAATCTTAAATCAATAAGTATGAAAATTAGCGAGAATTTTTTTTTTGTTAAACATCTTTAAATCGTTATATATCCTAAACTATTATTTAAAACGAAAAATGATAAAAAAAACCTAAAAATGATTTTAAAATACCTATTCAACGACACCCCACTTGACATAGTTCATCGACTTTAATTTTTTTCATTTTGACAATATGGCGTCTGGCTGTCGCTGTGGTGAATTTTGATTACTGTCATGTCTTTAGTGACACTCGCAAGGTTAAGACGAATCGATTGACGTAAGAATCATCAAAATCGGCCTACGCATTTGGTCTCTAGAACGCCACATAGAAACAAACATACATACATACATACATACATAGACTGATAAACACATTCCTTTGCGTCGCGCAGTCGGGTAAAAAGGGAGGCGGTCGCATATACCACTAAGCCCTACGCGCAGTCAAGCATACTCCTAATAGTTTGGTTTCATAAATGGAATGATGGACGGTCAAATACAGCCAGACACTATCCAGCTCAGACCAGACTAGACCGTAAGTTTCTCGTCATTTCAGTTGCGGAAATTACAGGCAGTGATAGTAGCTGCCAAGTGAAACCAAAGGTGCTAGAAATGTACTGGAAGGAAGGACACAATCAAATACAATCTTCGTATCGCAAACTGATTAAATGTAGTTTTCCGACCCGATAAAAGTTTACGCCGGACAACTCGCAGACGTTCTTCGATTAAACAATTAATGTTCACTGTATTACCTAGGCTTCCGTACGAGTGCCACCCCCAGATTTCAACACACAGATGTTTGGGATTACACAACGCTTTTCGAACACCCGTATGTTTAAGCGACTTTAGGTACACTTGCAGTCAGGTACATTCTTTTTGAACAAATAATCCATTATGGCTCCGTTTTGATTTATTTGTGACAAGCGCGACTTCGCACAAATATTTTGTGAAAAATATTCAATACAATATTGAAGCCTGCGCCCAATGCCTTGCACAGACTTGGTTACGACAAAAGCAGAAATACATTGAATTCAGATGTACTGCATAGTACATTGCACTGTAAAATGTAGTAAAACCAAGTAAAACCTATCGGAAATGAAAATCCTACTGTCATATTTCTACTGACTTTGACTGATGATTTTGTATTGTCATTGTCAAACTGAGAGTTTGGCAGTGAAATCGTGTATCGTGTATAAAAAATTACTCATAATTTATTTCTATGAGTAATCGCTGCGTTCGTATTCCAATTTAATAACGCACACTTGGGTCTAGTCTCATAAAAAGAAAGTAAGATTATAAAATTATGCATTGGTGTAAATTGTAAATCAATTACTGCACCTTTGGTAGTATATCGTCATATATTTCTTGTGATGTACATTTTCAGCATATAAATGGTTCACAAGAAGCCCCGGGTTCTGACCAGCGCTCATGCGTTGTCCATGTTCCCTGCTGAGAATGAAGAAATTAAAAGACAAAAACGTGGCAAATTTCAAAGGCAAACCGGTGTGCTCATGTGGAAATCATATTTACAAAGGCAGTATGTAAACGACTTTTACATTGTTTTAAAAATATTTCTATTTAAGAGGAAACTGGAGGGCATCACCATGAAACAGGATTTAAGCCCTTGATCTTAAAATCAAAGTTTTAGCAATCTAGCTATTGGTGTCACCAGTACCTACTATTTACCATTTTGCTCTGAGTACCTATAAAGAGACTACGTTTTTCTAGCGTATGCTTATTGCTGATACAAGCAGACTCCGGGATCCATGGCGAGTGTCTTTGATCACGACTGAAAAACTTTAAAATGATGGTGATTCAATTTGTCATCATCATCGCCCTAGCGTTATTCCAGTTGCAGTGCGCTTACTAGTCTAATAGGATTTGACTGAATATGAGCATTTCCGCAGCGACAGCCAGTCTGAGCTCCGTAACCCTAAGGACTAGCGATATTCTATGGTGTAGACTAGTGTTAATTTATGCAGAGGTACTGACTCCCTATGACGACTGCCAAAAGTGTTCATGACAACCAGGACCAATGGCTTAACGTCCTCTCTGAGGCACGGGGCAAGCGATAATTTTATTAACAATTCAATATGCACATAAGTCCGAAAACCCAATACCCCATGTATGGCAGTCTGTTGGTATGTCCACTAGACTATCGCTATTACATGATATGATGACACTATTTCTGTTACAATTTTTTTTGATATGATGACACTATTTCCGAAGCAATTTTTTTTTTTGCATCAGTAATAGTGTCATCGTATCATGTAGGTAGTATTAAAACATGTTTTACTCCAGGCGACGTTGGCGTCTTCTGGCGATTGAAACCTTCATCAGCGTCCTCCTCTTCCTGCTGGCGATCTTCATCGCCAAGCCGGTGTTCCTGACGCCCTTGGAGGCAGAACCGGAGCCGCCTCTCGCCGCCCCTGACATGCTGGCTTCACTGCACTCCGAGACCATCCTGGGATACGCGCCGAACACCGAACCGTTCAACCGTGTCATGAAACGGGCCGCGACTTTATTGGGGTCTGGTGAGTCTGGATTTTTATTGAACTCTGAAGCAGAATCAGGCCATGAGAAAAAGATGTATTATTGATACTAGACTAACTCGCTGCTCAGCCTTCCAGTCAGTAGTGCTTCTGACAGAGATAATTATATAGGAAGGCAGTCCTATGAAATAATAATACCATATAGTGTTTGTGTATGATTCTGTGCTTGATCTTTCGTTACTCTAGTGCTGTCTGTCATTAATATGATGAATAATATGTCATTAAATTCTTACGGTAGTAGAGCCTTGCTGATTTCAGCATAAATGGGCCGGCTCGACCGGGGAAGTACTACCCTCTCACAAAAAATCGACGTAAAGTAACAGTACTTAAACTGTTGCGTTTCGTTCGGTGAGTGAGAGTGCCGGAGGCCCTATCCCCTAATCCTTCTCCCTCATCCCACTCCTCATCCTATCCCTTTTCCCAGCCCCAAGGGGCGGCAACGCACTTGTGACTCCTGTCGTGTTGCTTGTGTCCATGGGCGGCGGTAATTGCTTACCATCAGGCGATCCGTCTGCTCGTTTGCCGCCTATTACTATAAAAAAAAGTGCATACAACTTCGAAAACTCAGTAATGCATGCCATGAATTCAATTCTGAAACTCTCAGCTCGCCAATAGGTACTGACCAAACAATTTATAATACGCTAGACAAGCTGATATAAAAGTAATCTTAAGTTTTTGTCTTGGCCATTAACATTCCTATTAACATATGTTAATATTATTTGAGACAGATATATTGAACGCGGCTTCTGAAGACGGCTTGAACGTGATCCTATACAACAAATCTAGAGGGATCCCGATAAAGAGACCCATCATATGGATTATTTGGAGCGAGACGGTAAAGAAATTAATTTTATTTTGTACTACAAATCTACTCGTCTAAAGACTTTAGCTTGCCTGTTTTAGGAAGAATATACTGACTGAATCGCAAAAATATATCGGACTAACATACTTACCTATCGTGTCGATGGTAACGCTTCAAAGTCCTTCATTTGGATAGATGGATGGGTCTCACGTTAAATTTTAATAATCCTTTTAATTCTTGAGTGTAGCACCGCGGCCGAAAATGCCCCGATTTCCATCTTTCTCTTGTTTATATTGTCTTTTTACAACGCTCAGCCCTTAAGACATGGCCAATATCACAATAGCTACATACACTTGTCATTCCGCTTCACATGCACATCATCATACTAGTGCCGTCCCGGTTGCGATCTAAGATCATCGCCTCGAAGTCCGGGGCCCGCCTTCCTGTTATACCTTCTCCACTTCGCACGTTCTTCACACAATTATTGTTAAATTCCTAGGTTAAAGGCAAGTGACCATTATAGTCTATCAGACAAATGGCCAAGTTATTTGTAACCATTAATAATATAATATTCTACCACATACACGCATCACCATCTAGTCCAGAGCTTGTACTATGCATACTAGATAATGGATAAACATTCATACCTATATACTTTTTTTTGTAAATACATAGATACATAATATACATAGAAACACCCAGACCAAGACAAACATCCATGTTCATGGACATTCCCTAAATCATTGAAAATGATTTAAGGAATTTGAAAACATTTTAAAACGACGCTCAACTAACACTAATACCTATTAACGCGTATTTCTTGCTATAGACCCATCAGCATCTAACTACATTTACACAATTATTATAACTAGTATGAGTACCGATGCACGCCTGCTGGAAAACAGATACCTTCTTTTATGCAGTATGCGCACGATTGCAACGATCCTGACATATTTGTGTAGCTTCATAACCTCTCATGCATACAATAGGAGGTAGAATAGAGAGGCTTCAACTGTTTGGAAAGTTACGAATTGTTTATTGACTCAGAATACAACAGAACGAACGACAGCTATGAATATATATTCTCATAATTCTCAGCCGAAATTAACAGTCCATCTCATTGTCCCCGCCTGTATTATTAGCACACAAAGATATAGATTTTAATTGTGATAAAGTAGCTCATTTTTTCTTACTTGGAATTTAATAAGGAAAACAAGTTTTATTCGGGACAGCATAAAATATAATTATTGCCGAAACCCGGGATTGAACCGGGGACCTTTAGATCTTCAGTCTAACGCTCTCCCAACTGAGCTATTTCGGCGATGCATTTGTATGCAAAATTATCTTTCGGAATTTCCCGTTCAATAGAAAAGGCGATGATTTAATTATTTGTTATGCTTTCTGATGCACTATCTATGCAATGAGATATAATTGTAACCCATGATGATCATGGTAGGTACCATACATATTTATATTGCGATAACGAAAGATGATGCAATAGTAACGCAATGATAACAAGTGAACTCAAATGGAGAACTGTTGTGCTTCCTCCGGGCTGATATTTTTTTTTATAGACTCGTGCCTGTATCCCTGAAGGGGTAGGCAGAGGTGTAATATTACACCCACATTTCGCCATGAATTTTTAGGTCCCACGTAATAGGGGCGAGTCTATTGCCGTACCGGGCACATTACGAGACTCCTTGCTGTTACTGAGAATTTCATAGCGGAAAAACCCAATATCACTTTGCCCGACCCTGGAATCGAACCCGAGACCTCCTAATACCACGCGCACATTTATGCCGCGAGACCAACGAGGCAGTCTGGGGGGGCTGATATTAAAATATTTAAAACAAAAATAGTAAACATAAAATAATAGCAACAATCTGGCGACTTAAAATATATGTTTTTGATATTACCTACTGAATTAAAACAATCTCTCTCGTCAACAAAAGGCATCGCTATAGATATAGATAAAGCTTCTTTACGTCGATATTCTGTCATAGAATCTTCTTTCTGCCTCCGTGGTCCAGTGAATAGCTTAAATGACTGCTGATCGGAGGTCCCGGGTTCGATTCCCGGGTCGGGCAAAAGTGTTACTGGGTTTTTTCCGAAATCTCAGTTGCAGCACGGAGTCTGGTGATGTGCCCGGTAACGGCATTTCGGCAATAGGCTCGCCCATATTACGTGAGACCTAAATATTCAAGACGAAATGTGGGTGTAATATTACACCTCTGCCTACCCCTTCGGGGATACAGGCGTGAGTCGATAGAAACAAATCTTCTTTCCCTTGTTCCTCGTTCTTGACCAACAGGAGGGCGTTCGTAATAAGACTGCAATTTTAAGTAATGATCGCAGAGGTTATAACTTGGATTACTGACCACTTTTTGAGGCATTTATATCTTAGCAACCGTGCTTCGGATATTGGAGGGCACGTAAAGTCAGCCCTGGCTCTTGACTCAGAACAAGAATCCTTCGGTCATTTCGGAGGCCTTCGGGCGCTCTATGAAAGCCAACGTCACAGATGGTTTCATACCAAGAAAGGAGATTTGTGTCAATAACAGCAGTTTCGCAATACACCAGAGCCGAATCCCACCCCACCCGTGATAATACTGTTACGAGCTGGGGTTCGTGATATATTATAAACACTATGCCAGAAAAACTGCACTTTATTCACTAACACAATAACACTACATACACACACTTAATTTTCACTTCACTAATAAAACACACTATTCACACCACTAGAACAACACAAACACTTCCGACTTATTTCCTTCGCTTCTTTATCGCTGTCGATTCTTCCAATTGTAACTGTGTCCGTTCCGTTCGGTCGCGCTCTATTTATACTGGCCGGATAACATCACTAGCGCATTCTAGATGCTTCTACAAAACTGTCGAAATAATCTCGAACAGTCGATTACTCGATACAGCAACGCCATCTAGTACAGAGTAGCTGAATTACCTTTAAACCACCGATACATTCAATCTCTTCTAGTACCCCCTATTCACCGATAGATGGCGTAACAATACAAATCTAAGTAGAAATCACACAAGGAATTTTATAGATCTCGGATAACTGATGTCGGATTTAGTGCTTAAGATATACTTCTATGATTAGACCGGACCGTCTTTTCAAGGATTCGGATCGGATTTGTATGCGTGCGAAACATTTTTTAAATATTGGCTGCAAAACCGTTCTCAGGGTATATTTTCTTTATTTTTTATATTCAGCAAGGTAAGAGGTGGAAGTTCAGCATCCGCAGTACGGAGCGCGCCCGCTACGTGACCAGCTCGAGCTCTGAGCAGCACAACCCTCACCTGCGCGCTGGCTTCATCGCCGTACAGGTCGCCATCAGCCAGGCCATCATCGAGACTGACACGGGTGGACAAGCGGCATATGAGGTAAGCCGTGAAGAGCTTAGTACTAAGGGCCTGTTCACGAGATCGGTCTAAGCGGCGCGCGTCGCGGCGGGCGGCGCGGCAGAGCGTCGTGCACGCCACGACCCTACAGCAGCGGTAAACGCAGCGGCAAATGTGGACGTATTTGGGCCGACGGAGTTACCCATAAATATGGCGATAACCAAAATATCTTTGTGTAACTATACGGCATACCTACAAAATTGTCGACATTGGATCTTCATTTCTTACAAGTATTTTATATCAAAGGAATAATACATATTCGCAATTAATGAGGCGTTGAATAGGTACCTACACAACGTAGATTACGTTAAGTAGGTAGGTAAATCACCTTTTAACTTTCATAGTAGCTATGTCTGTACCTAAATAGGTACATATGTACATTACTCAATGTTTTAATGTTTGCGATTTATATTAAAACCTACCATTACATTCTGTAAAACATTGTTTCATTACATCTCGCAACGTTTTATTAACATTTTTGTATTTATACAGCGGATGTGTTGCTTTCCACACACGCGACCGTTTAAAAATGTCGACTTTAAATGTCTCCGTATTCATTACCGCCACAAAATATTTAACAAATAGTTTAACCGCCTAGTTCGTCCCTCGCGTAACGCTGTCTGTGCCGCTCGGAGTCGGTGGCGTCGGACTCGGTCGCAGTACATTTGTTCCCGCCGCTCGCCGCACCGCACGCCGCGCCGCTCGCCGCGCAGCCAATCGCGCCAAAAAAAACGCGCGCGTTATCGCTGTGCGCGGCGGCTCGTGGCGTGCTTCGAACGTCTTCATACATTTGATCTTGCCGCTAGCCGCCCCGCGCTAAGCCGCCGCTCAGAGCGGCAAGGTCGTGACAGGGCCGTAAGGAAAAGTCGCCGGGCCTACGCAAGAATTCGTGTCATCCCTACACACACCGTCGCCACAGTAGAAATATGGAACAGTACGGAAACTACCAACAAACATTCAAAACGGCACACTCACACAAACATGCGCATCTACGAGACCCCTAAGCGGTTCTCGCGGTGCTGTCAGTAGTGAGTGCCGCGTCAGTGCCGCGAGCGAGCGTATTGTGTAGTATTCTGCTGTTTGAACTCGTCTTCATCAAAACCGGAGCTATCGTTTTTTAAACTTCCTGCTGACTATGAAAGGGCAGAATGATTTATTGTTATAATAATAAAATTGTACTGGAATTATACGTCCGTGTGATAGATCATAATAAATTCGTGAACCTAACTCAAAACGTAAATCTAAGATGGCGGCTGAAATCGATTAGAAGTATCAACTTTTTCGTCCTGGGTGTCGTTTTATGGTTTTCGAGGGTGTTAAAGCCGATAGTGCTGTCAAAATGGAAATCCAAGATGGCGCTGCAATAAATTATCAACTTTTTCGTCATGGGTGTCGTTTTCATGGTTTTCGAGGGTGTTATAGCTGATAGTGCTGTCAAAATAGAAATTCAAGATGGCGGCTGCAATAAATTATCAACTTTTTCGTCATGGGTGTAGTTTTCATGGTTTTTGAGGGTGTTAAAGCTGATAGTGCTGTCAAAATGGAAATCCAAGATGGCGGCTGCAATAAATTATCAACTTTTTCGACATGGGTGTCGTTTTCATGGCTTTCGAGGGTGTTAAAGCTGATAGTGCTGTCAAAATAAAAATCCAAGATGGCGGCTGCAATAAATTATCAACTTTTTCGTCATGGGTGTCGTTTTCATGATTTTCGAGGGTGTTAAAGCCGATAGTGCTGTCAAAATGTAATTAAAAAAGTATTCTTTTACATAAATTGTATGTTTACCTTCCGCCCGACGAGTAGTAAAAAGTGGCCATCAGCTTGAATTGTTTTGTTTACCCACACCTTTTCTGGTAAAAATGACAGAGAATATTTTGTTATGGCTTGATATCTCGAGAAGATTTGATGAACAGACCGCCTCAAAACTGTACTATTTGTGAAGAACATTTCAATGCTATGGATATTCTAACGGACACCTATCGCAAACAACTTAAAACTAATTCATTACCATCTCTTCATTTACCGGCTTTACAAAAAAAAAGTTAGTAAAAATGTTAACCGAAGCTCCGAAGGTGGTTGAAATCTGTACAAAGACAGAAGAAAATGTAAAACTTCTAGCGACTGACAGTAGTCAAACTTCCAGATCTCTTTCACTAGACACGCCTCGGAAAAGAAAACTAAAATCCGATCTTTTAAAATGTAGAAAAAAAAAATACCAAAAATATATTTGATGCACCCCATCTCATAAAACTGGTTTGCAACAATTTGATTACCAAAGACGTCCATTTCCATAAAATTTTATGAAAATGATAAACAAAAGAACGAACAAACAGCCACATATATCCAGCAAATTTAGAAAAAAATGAAAGTTCGCTTTTCTACTCAATTTTTAAGTAATTCTGTTGCCGCTAGTAAATCTACTTACGTAGATTTTAATTATATTCAAGAATCCGGGAAGAACACTGCTTTACGTACGTTTTCCGTATTTTACACACTCATATTTTGCTGAGCTTAACTGACGCCATGAAATTCCTTAGGTATTTAAATTTTATTTGTAAACTAGTTATTTCAATCAGATTGATTGATCACCACAGAAACAAATATTAAAAAAAAATCAATATCAAAAAACTGACAGCCCTAATGCTTCAATGGCGCGTAGGTAATTATTTTATCAACTAGGCTTAGTTTCCATACTGTTCCATATTTATACTGTGCCGTCGCTGAATAAGAAAAATATTTTGTTTGAGCAAGACACGACGCATGAACGTTCAAAAATGTTCGTGCCTAGATCCAAAGATATTCTTAACATCTACTTGATGATTCGATCTTATCTGAATCAGATACGGTGAATTTTCTTAGCGTGTACAAGTGCCCTAAGACTGACATAAAGAAGCCCACGTCTCTGAATAATAGGTGAAATTGTCGTTGAATATACCCAAAATACAATGCTGACCTTTAAGTAATGTCTTTATATTGTCATCGTGTTAAACCATTTTCAACTGACTTCAAAATAGGAGGAGATGCCCAATTAGGTTGTATATTTTTTTAGTGTTTTTACCGATTTGGTAAACATTTTTTTTGTTTGGAAGAATGTTTTCGTTAGGTTCCATTTAAGGTTGAGGAATGAAAGTCGGTTTTTTTTCATTCGTGGATTCAAACCCGAATCCTTCAATTTCCCACCAGGCTATCGCTACCTGTAGTGGAAATATTATTTTTAAAAAGTAACATACAAAAACGAAACGTGTAAACGTAACGAAGTATACATCATAAAAACGCATTGAAAAATTAATTACAACAATAATAAATATCAACAAAACGTAAGGGTTGCCGAAACCCGGGATTGAACCGGGGACCTTTAGATCTTCAGTCTAACGCTCTCCCAACTGAGCTATTTCGGCGATGTACTTCTATGTAGAATTGTCAGCCAGAACTTTGCTTTTTACTGGTTACTTGCTTTCTTACTAAAGTTTTATTAGGTACCTATTAGGAAATATTAAAATGCTTTTGAAATATCCAAGATGAACTAAAATGTTTGTTTGAATGAAATCACAATAGATTTAAAAGGACATTGCTCATTTTCACTCCAAGACCAAGGAACAAGGAGCAAACGTTAGCTGATTCTGGAGGAATCAAGCCTCCTACTGCTCCTACTTGGTACTGCCATCCCCAAAATGAGACAAATTAAATATTCCAGAAAACAAAATTCCATTGATTTACACCCTCCCAAATTCAGAGTTCAATCGAGTCAAGCCTCTATCGCCGGTTTGAATTATTATCTTGGATCAACCGCGGACATAAAACCACGATACCACGTATTCACATGCGTCACGACAACTTAGGAAGGTAACTACAGAGTACTTGCAAGTGTGGACTTGTGGAGTATCGATTTATGTAAAATTGTAAATAATATATGGAGTTGTTATTACCCCCCACAGCCACTAGCCTTTATGCTGGCGTTTTGTTGGTGATTTTGCCCGTGTGGCAGCATTAAAGGTTGTCAATATGCTATTCAGATGTTTAAGGTATATTACTGCTAAGTTTCTTCATTATCCGTCAAGCAGTTCTTGAGTGCGACTTCCGCTTTTTTGACGTGAATAAACTTTTGTGGGTTACATGTTACATTACATAAAAAACGAATACTTACCTAATAAAAGTTCTTGTACTTAATTGTATCTCTAACTTAAACAAAATATTCACTCTTTAGGTTTTATGGGGCAGGTACGTATCTCAAAAGTGGCTTGTTATATATTGTTATGTAAAAATGTTAAGTAAAAAGTTATTTGTTTTGTAAATTTTATTCATGTAAGTAGGTACTTACCTATAACAAATACAATTATTTTAATAATTTCTTTCAAGATGCAACAATCGGCTCGGCTCTGATAGGCTGCAAGTGCATTTAGCATCACGTAGATAACCTACCTAACCGACGAATGTGCAGACCATAGATTAAATAGATACATATGTAGGTACCGACCGCACGGCCAGGTATATACATTAACACGACACGCGCCTGACAAGAGAAATGGTGCTATGACGTCACTGGTTTGTCTCACTCGCTCACTAGTAAGTAGAGCGAGGAAGAAAGATAACACGTACCTGAAGTAAGTGCGAGCGGGAGTTGAATTCAATCGCCTGTCGCAAACTCACGAGAAACAGCGCGATGACGTCACTATCATGTCATTCACTCTTTAGCAACTAGAGGGAGATAGCTAGATCACACGTTAGGTACAGGTGAAGTAAGTGCGGGGAGATGCATGCACCTTATTCCGGCGCGATGAAGTAACAGGCATGTCAGAGCGAGAAAGATAGATAATACGTACCTACGTGAAGTAAGTCACATTCCGGCGCTGGCAGTTTATTCGTCCACAGCTGTTTGTAAACGCGTAAATAGAACCGGTCGAAACATATCGGTGCCGATTGCCTGTTCAGAGTTTTACTTTATAAAATGGCCAAGAACATTGACATTGAAGATTTGATTTCGCGTGTGTATGAAAAGCCCGCGCTTTGGGATAAGACGCACAAGTTTTACAGCAACAGAGCCGCTACGAACAATTGCTGGGGTGAGATCAGCTGTCAAATGAACGAAGATGGTAAGTACATGTAGTTTGTACGTATTCTCGGGCTTAGAGCCTTTCCATACTTTGTTTGATACAGAGCAGTCGAGCGGATGTCAAAATATTGTTTTAATGATCAGAGTTACCGGTAACTGCGTAGCGATGACGCGGCGACAGCATGCATTGTGTTAATTAGCAAATGTCAGCTTATTTTTTAATCTGTGATATTTATGTACCTATAGCATAATGATTTTGATTCAAGAAACGATGGCGGGTTCGATTAGTTAAATTTTTTTTTCTTATGTTTTGTTATCAGCATTATTATCTTGCATTCGGGTATTCGATGCCTATTGACAAGTTTGTCACAAAAGTATAAAAACGAATATTTGCCGAAACCCGGGATTGAACCGGGGACCTTTAGATCTTCAGTCTAACGCTCTCCCAACTGAGCTATTTCGGCTGTTACTTCATTGTCGAAATTGATAACCAATTAACATAAAAGCCTTCTTATTTTACTTACTTCACTAAAATTTTAATATAGGTACCTAGCTACGTATTGCGCATTTGTGTTTATCTTTTCACTTATAACAACTAAAATTTTTATTTGTCACAAATTATGCATCTCAGTATCATACATCTGTTATTATAATATCGCATCGCTGTTCCGCGGGTTCCGCGAGTTCGATACCCACACGCAGCTAATTTGCTGTCTTGCCACAAAACTCTCCTATAAAAGATAAATGAATTATCTTCTCCATTATTATTGTGTTTCTTACATTATTTGAGTAGTTATATAATCATTGTCTTTATCATCATCATCTAATATAAATCTGAAGAGTTTGCTTGTTTGTTTGGTTGAACGCGCTAATCTCAAGGACTACTGGTCTAATTTGAAAAAAATATTTCAGTGTTAGATTGCCTATTTATCGAGGAAGGCTATAGGCTATAATATAACATAACGCTATGACTCACGGGAGCGGTGCAGTAGCCTTAAATAACGCGGTTGTAACCGCGGGCTCATTTAGTGTTTTATATTTTTGAAATCAACTTTAACAACATGTTGTTATATTTCAGAAGCCAAACTGAAAAAGAAATGGCGCTATCTACGAGACCAATTCGCCGTGGAACTGGGCAAGCTACCTCCATATCGGCCAGAAGACGAGGCTACTACGACACCAAAATGGCCTTACTTCAAGTCCTTACAGTTCCTGAAGAATATAGTGAGACCAAGGCCTTCAGGCAACAATCGGAGGTCAGCATCACCGCTAGCTGTGGACGTGAAGCCAGAAGATTCTTCAGACGAATCCGACATACAAAGTTCACATGAAAACGATGTACTGGAAAACGATCTACACGATCCAATAAGCCCTCCTCAGTCGAAACGATTGAAGCTTCTTGCGGTAGACAGACGGTTGCAGCAAAACAGACAGTATGTTCACGACAGAAGGAATTCCAGAAGGGAGCAGACGGTGACAGAAGAGGATGAGAATCTCTTGTTCTTCAGAAGCTTGTTGCCTCATATTAGAAAGATACCCGCACATAATATACTGTCCTTCAGAAGTCGCGTTCAAGACGTCGTGGATGAGTTTGCATACCGCTCACAAACATCTAGTAGCACACAGATTAAAGAAGAGTCTGAGTAGTAAATTCTCACCGTTATAATGTTTCAATAATAGCAAAGATTATAATTTATTTATGTCGAGGAGGAGGAAACCTGATAGAATTCTGAATAAAGTCGACTTGATGGGCGTTTGGTTTAGACATGTTTAGTCATGGGTTAAAAGCCTGGAACACTAAAAGACCACCGGGTACCTCACATACGTGTCTCCTAGGAACCCTTGGGTGTGGTACTGAGAGTACGTATATGTAGTTGTTAAGAATACTGCTCGAGGTCAGTAAAAACTGAATAATGTTGGAATAAAATATTTTTTTTTGCAACTAGGAAGACTCACTTCAAGGAGTTAAGGCATTCTGTACACGACTCTTGTAAAAACGGGCAATGGAAAAGGTCCTTATGCTAAAAGATTAAGAAACCCTGTCTTAAGTTTAATGTGCTTGATTTTTTATCATTTGCGAAAAAAATTAAACAAAGATCAGGTTATTTAGATTTTCAGACTGTCCATTTTTCACGAGCATCAATACCCCGAGCACAGAATTGAAGTTATGAATGTTGTAGATATTATACGACATCCGACGTCATGGTAAAATTTTAATGACAAGCCAATCACTTACCTGTACGGTTACAATGTCTGCATAATGTACCATGACCTTAATTTCCATTCTGTTGTCATGGTCCGTCAAGAGAGACGCACTGATAACCTGAGATCTGATAACGCACATAGCACGCAACATATACGATTTATTTCTCATCGCCGAAATAGCTCAGTTGGGAGAGCGTTAGACTGAAGATCTAAAGGTCCCCGGTTCAATCCCGGGTTTCGGCAAATATACCTTTTTGAAGACAGATCTAAGATAATTATTTTCGTGTGTATGTTACACATTTAATTTAATAAACGATATTAACTTATTTATTTCGTTTTATTTGATTTTGCTTAACAATGAATGAAAACATCGCGAGGAAACCTCGCGAGGTTTGTAAGGATAGATGCAAGTGGTGTTCCGTTGTCTCTGCCTACCCTGACGGGAAATGGGCGTGAGTAGGTATATATATGAAACCTTCTACGTCTGAGAGTTCTCCAGCCAATCGGCATTCGGTTAACGTGGTGGGCTGTCTAACCTTTTCATTTTTTAAGGGGCCTGTGCCTCGTATATGTACAATCAAACAAGTCGGCGCTCGACCAGTTTGAAAAAAAATCCCTTGTCTCGCTCATAGAGTCGAGGCACACTAGAAACTGGTTTGTATACGAGGGTAAATGTGTGTGTAAAGCAGCACTGGAAGCGACGATGTCTTGCTCAGCGATTCTCGCCCTTATGGTGGTCTAGCGGCAAGTTGTTCGACTGTACAATTTTTAAACAGCGCTGACAATGATGACGACTAAATTCAAATAGCATCTTTTGGTAGAGACGGAAATCTCCCCATGAAACCTATCAACGAGTTTGGTAAACGCGGTATAGTTGGTTCGATTCCCATACTAGACAACACTTTGTGTGATCCACTAATTGTTGTCACGAGACTGGGTGTTCTTTGAGTAAAGTCCCCCGCGACACAGGAATTTCTTCCTAGTGCGGGAGTTGTCTCTTAAAAAAAAATTGATTAGATTTTTCTTATTTTGATTTTTTAAGAAGACAACTCCCGCACTAGGAATAAATCCTGCGTCGCGGGGGACTTTACATACATACAACCAACGAAGACAATGAACACCCAGACTCGAAACAACACTTTATGAATCACACAAAGTGTTGTCTCGTGTGGGGATCGAACCCACGACACTTGGCGCAGTGTCAAGCGGCGAGGCAGCCGCTCAAACCACTACGCCAACCGTGCAGTCAAGATTCAGTATTAGTAAGCTACGTACATCCTCCTATTGGCTCTAAGCTATTGTGACATACATTAGAAGGCTTATATCGAATATTAAACTACGAAAGCCTGAATGATGATACTTTTATAAGAAAAATTACATATTCACATGACGCCCAACAGATAAGCCTGCTGGCGATGCCTGTGTCCCCACTCATGCAAGAAGAGCGTGTGAAGAAAGCCCTCTCCCTGATCCTCATGTGTTTCACCCTGGCCTTGTTACCCGCTGTACTGGAAACTGAAGCGCTTGTCGTGTGGGAGACAAAGAATAGTTTCAAGGTAAGTATGTACGTGAAGACGAATCTGTCCTCACTGTTAAAAAAAATTGATGGAATTACTGGTCCGATTTGAAAAAATATTTCGGTGTTAGATAGCCCATTTATAGAGCATGGCTATAGGCTATATATCATCACGCTATGAGCCATAGAAGCAGAGCAGTAGCCCTAAATAACGCGGGTGTAACCGAGGGGTCATCTAGTTTGATATTTT
Organism: Euclidia mi; assembly: GCA_944739405.2. Taxonomy (NCBI): domain Eukaryota; kingdom Metazoa; phylum Arthropoda; class Insecta; order Lepidoptera; family Erebidae; genus Euclidia; species Euclidia mi. The sequence continues at coordinate 84,843,577 of OX123189.2, read as the reverse complement.
CTGTATGGAGCTTATGTTAAATATGTATCTCTGGTAGCAAAGTTTATGGATAGGTCTAATATTGAAACCGGCTGTTAAACTGTAAAAATACGATAATCTGTCGTCACGACACAGAAGGAAGGCCCTTAGTTATTGTTTTTCCTTTGTACAAGTAGTCCCCAGATAACAATGTAAACTTACCGCAAGTTTAAATCATACTTGCTAGTTTCACTGTGACAAACTTGCATGAAGTTGTTTTTTCACAGGATTTGGATGACGACGAGCCCAGGTTGGTGGTCGGTCGACCTCCTAGATACAGCAGGAGGTGCTCGTCGACCAGCTGTTGTCGGACCACCAACCTGTGCTCGTTGTCATCCAAATCCTTTGGAAAACAAACTTCATACAAGTTTGATGCAAGTTTAAGTTTGTCACAGTGAAACTAGGAAGTTTGATTTAAACTTGCTGCAAGTTTGTTGTTATCTGGGTACCAACATGTGATTGTCTCCTTTTGTACAGCGTGCGTTACGCATGCGCAACGTAGGCTACTCCTCGATGTACATGAGCTGGATATTCTACGCATACCTCACGGCGCTGCCAGTGTGCATGCTCGGTGCCATCACGATCATCCTGACGTTCCGCTGGATCCACCTGATCACGGCCCTGCTGATCCTCATGTCGTATGTCACCGTCATGACGATGGTGGCGCTCATCATGGCTATGTATCATGATAAACGTGAGTTGGTTCTTGGTAAAAGTCTGTTTATACATAACTGAGCCCCGTTCATTACTTAGACAGGCCGCGACTTCTCTTGTTCTTCTATATTCAGCCTCCGTGTGCACTTGTGCAGTCCAGCCCAGACACAGTTATGTGTGAACGAGTTCAGACAGAGTACATACCTATACTTTATTAAGATCCTCCCGGACCACGGTCCATCCAAGTCTGAGGAATGAGGCTCCGATATTTGTGAATGAAACTTTAACATGTTTCATAAAGTATTCAGCGCTAGTTTGGATATAAGCTGTAGTGACAGAACTTTTTCAGTTTTACTTGCAAGGTATTAGTGAATGTATAGTACAAAAACCAATATGATTATGATATTTTAGGAATCATTTCATTATATTTATCAAATCATTTGAAACTCTATCAAGTTTTGCAACAACATCAAACTCCTTATATTCATAGATTTTAAATTAAAAATATTACCTCATCATCATCATTATCGATCTTACGTTTTGAACACAAAACAAAACAAATTCCGAATGTTTATAGCGCACCTCGCGTGCGTATGGACGACCCTGTTCACTCTGCTACAAACATACCTGGCAGAGCTGTTAGTTCACCACCACTACGACTGCTTGCACGTCGGTCTGACCTTCATACTGCACGTGGTATTGCCGCCGCTGGGGCTGATCAATGCTTTCAACGAGTTCGCGCTGTTGTCTACAGGTGAGTGAAGAAACGTTTGGCATATGACCTACCTACTGGTACATGCATCAGAAATCTAAAATATTTTATCGATTGCCTCAAACCACAACAGTAAACCGTATATAGATAAAAATATTATTTAATTTTCAACGATAGTCTTTTTTGTACCTACATAAATATTAATTCCCAAAAATATTATTATCGTTCTGGTTTAGTGATCAGGTTTTGGTTGATTTATTACTCGTCTTTTTACATCAGCTATGGCGAATTCTAGAAGAAGTTAAATAGTAAGAGTCAACGTGACGACGTGGCTCGTTAAAATCATTCAAGGACTGTCAATCAATCTGTTATGTGATGTGTCATCACATAACAGATTTTTGTCTCAGTTCAGATAAGACTTCGAAGACTTAATATTGTATCAGTCTAGGCCCGAATAAAAATTCTAATTTTAGAACTGTTCTTCGTATTCCAGCAAGCCACTCATCATTTGGTACATTACTATACATGGTGGCGTCATGGGGTTTACTCATAATGTTTTACTACGGCCTACTGCTGGTGCTACAGCGCACTATCGGTCACGGAGCGGCTATCGGCGGACAAGTGTCGTGGTCCTCTATCATCTTTAAAAAGGCTGAGGTAAGAATCGTTGTCATTCAATACAGAGTTAAAAAGAAACTTGGTAAAACCTGATCATAACGTTATTAGTCTTTGATATGCCTACACTCATTTATGGTAGTGAAGGTTGGGCATGGCAGAAGAGTCATGAAAGTAGAATTAATACTGTAGAAATGAGAGCACTGAGAAGTATTTGTGGTGTGTCTTTGACTGACATAGTAAAGAATTGTGTGATAAGAGAGTGTTGTGGGGTAAAAAAGAAGATGTAGTGACAAGCATCGAGAAAAGTATGCTAAAGTGGCTTAGGCACGTGGAGAGGATGGATGATGAACGACTGACCAAGAAGATATATAAAGCAAGTGTGAATGGGACAGGACGAAGGGGAAGACCTAGGCGGACGTTCTCTGACCAGATTGGAGACATCCTAAAAACAGGACAGGTTATAAGTACCCTGAACAAAGAGCATGCATGAGGAATCTGATGGGAATGAATGAAGCAAAAGAGATAATTATGTCGTGCAAATGGCGTTCCGTAGTATCTGCCTATCCCTCCGGAAAACAGGCATTTGCCTATGTATGTAAGTATGTACCTACGTCTTTTATATTAACGCTCTTTCTAGAATGTTACCTTTAGCAATCGCCCTACACATCAGACCAGTAACAATACTATCATTCAACTAGTCCCATCTAGGGCTAGTGCCTCCATGTGACGAGCTGTGCCTCCAGGAGCCGAAGAATAGTTAATATCTTCTACTAAGGCGCCAAAATTGAACACTAAACCAGGGGCCAAATGTCATAGGGTACATCGTAAAATGATCTCGCTCCAACCTAAACGTTGCATTGGGTAGGCACTACACTGCACCAGAGCTTGTTTACCGGTTATTTTTTTAACCTAAATCAATGCAAGTAAATGGAGAGCGTTTTATTAAGATTTGACTCTACCTTAACCTCAAAAATACCGGTATCCTTAGAGAGCAAAATCATAAGAGTTTTGTATCAATAAACCGGATTACGTGGGTTTTCCATTTTTCTTCGACATCGCCGCTATCAATGTTTCGATACCTACGTCTACAACATCGCCGCGTCGTAGGTATCTTTCGCGGTTTTGGATTAAACCGGTTTATTTAGGTTTTTCAATGGCTCTCATCGCAAATACACTCCGAACGAAACCTTTGATACAAACCCTTAAAAATCTTTATAATACCGGTATTTTTGAAACCGGTTTCAAGCACTGCACTGCACAATGCACAAAGTACAGTTTCATTCAGCAAATTATATGCCACACGGAAGGTACTATACCTACCGTTTACTTTTATCTATACTAAAGTTTGTAAAAAGACTTGTACTTCGTCCATCAGGACCGTGATGAGTTACATCGCGTGCCACAACCAGTCCGCAGCGAATACACAAGACTCCAGGAAGTTGATGAGTTCCTAGCGAAAGCCATCAGCTTTCGAGGCGTTTCTAAGGTTTGGCTTATTATATGGTTCTACAACGGTCAAACATTTCGTTTGATCAAGGGCCGTCGCCAGCCGATTGCCTAGGGGGGGGGCAAGGACGCCAGCCGATGGCCTAGGGGGGAGGGGGGCAAATTGATATGTAAAATGTGAAAAGTATTGCGAAAAGTATAAATTGTAGGAATTTTTGAGTCTCTAGGGCGGAGCAGCTGCCCCGACTTGGCGACGCCCATGCATTTGATCTATTTGCCCTGTAATACGAGACAAAATTTTATATCTTAGCTGTATGTTGGTCACATAAAAAGTCTCGTTGTCATTTCTAAAAATGTCAGTACTAGAGAACCTATCCGACGGATAGGTTCTCTAGTACTAGTAGATCTCTAATAACTATACATACTAGAGGTCGCCCAGTGGTCAAAATTCGACCATAATTTATTAAAATTTAAGTTTCTACATTATTAAGGTTTTATCGTCAAAGTCTCTACAATCACAGACCTCGCCGCATAATGAAAATAAGTAAAATCTTTTATGAAATTACTGGAACGGTTATTAAATACTTTATTTGCTTATAAATCTCTAAAACACATGTTCTGTAGACTACTATAGACTTGCACTTTATAAACACGTCTTTATCTTGCCCTGGTCCCAATGCATTTAAAGTCAGTGCAGTAAATCCTTCTGTTCCATACTTCCCTATCGCCCGTCACCTACCACTTTCTCTTATAGGTATATCCATCCTCTCACAGTCCATCCATCCATTTCCTCCTATCCTTCCTATCTTTTCTTTGACTTCCCTCTTCCCTTTCGTCCCTCTACTTTAATATTCATTACTTATTTACCTACATATAAACTATCTTTTCTCCATGCCAAACGATTTCCTTAAACTTGTTCGCATATGGACGACACTTTCAGACTATATTATCTAACATACCTAAGTACTCATTCCTAATTCACTACACATATCCATCGTAACCTCCTCATCTCTGCTACATGCAAGTGTTTCTCGTCCATCTTCTGGCCCATACATCCATCTTCTGACACTCAGCGCCATACAATACGAAAGGCTTTATAGGTACGTGCGGCCCTTCAATATAGTTACTACCCAATATCGTGACAAGCTGTGAATAATGTTCAAATGGGCTTATAAAGAAATACTGATTTTTTAGTAATGTATTGTAATAAGCCCATAGATACAACCATAGACATAGAAAATTAAACCACATCATACATATTGACACTAAAGCATTAATTATATTTGCAGTCTATTATGGGCGTTAAACGGCTAAGAGACTTGACTTTTGACATTTATCGCGGCGAATACACGATACTGTACGTTGATAAAATACAAGAGACAATGGTGGACACACTCGACGATTTACTAACTGGTTAGTCTTCATGGAATTATTTTGTGAGTAGTATTCGTCGTTAATATACTTATTTTATTTAATAACTTTACACGGAATCGTATAAAGGCGGATGCCTTAGGCGAATTTGTTATATCCATCGAAATTTGACGTGACGGTTACTTTCAAACTACGTACCTAATGCTGCTAAGTTGCACGTTGCCTAGTGTGAGCTCACAATTATTAGCAGAATCATAATGACCGTGTGGTTGACGGCATAGAATACAAGTGTCACCACCCCCTATCTTCCCGTGGGTGTCGTAAGAGGCGACTAAGGGATAACACGATGCAAATACCATCTTTGCGTAGAGACGGAAAACTCGACATCAAACCCTATACGAATGCCTCGTTGATCACGCGGCATAAATGTGCGCGTGGGATCGGGAGGTCCCGGGTTCGATTCCTGGGTCGGGCAGTGTTATTGGGTTTTTCTGTCACGAAATTCTCAGTAGCAGCACGGAGTCTGGAAATGTGCCCGGTACGGCAATAGGCTCGCCCCTTATTACGTGGGACTAAAGTATATGTGGCGAAAAGTGGGTGTAGAAATACACCTCTGCCTACCCCTTCGGGGATAAAAGGCGTGACGATATGTATGTATTTATGTATCATTATTCAGTGAAATAACTATACCTACATAGAAATCATTGTTCGCCGCTCGTCGGTACAAAGAAATTTTATTTAGTCGAAACTTTATTCCACCGTTGGGACGATTCGCCGAAAGAATGCTAAAAATAATGAATGTTTTACCGGGGATACGATTAGCATATAAAGCGATACGACGAAAGCTTCACTGATAGAATTGACCTTAAAATGATGCAAAGCATTACCGGGTAATTCATATCAAAAAAATACTGAGAAGGAATTGTCCGTAATTCCCACGGGCTCGAGTGGAATAGGTTAAATTAAAAAAATGTGCAGTCGTGGCTGCGGGTATCCTCTAGTATAGGTACATAACGGGTGGCGCAAAAGTACCTAATGACCCTATAGAAATTCCTTATATTTTTTTGACATCTCCTGTCATTCTGATATTGAAAGTTTTGTAGTATTCAAATGTAACATTTAGGTACTAAAAATAATAATGGACGGCTTTACTCCCCAAGAACATGAAATAATCGTGTCATCAGTGATGAAAACACAACATGTATTTGTGTCTGCAGCGTATTTTGGTCAAGAGATTCTTCAATTCTTTGATTTTTCCATATAAAACTCAGATGACTCATCAGCTGCTGCCTACTGATCACCAATATCATCTACAGTAGGTACAGCCGGCGCGTCATAAACCTCAACGCCTGTATAATAAAACTGTAAAAATATAATTTTTTTGATATTACAAATTGTGTTTCTTTCAATACTATTGCCCAGTTTTTTTTATATGATTTACCCGGCAATGCTTTGCATCATTTTAAGGTCAATTCTATCAGTGAAGCTTTCGGCGTTACGCCTTATGTGCTAATCGCGTATCTCTGGTAAAACGTTCATTATTTCTAGCCTTCTTTCGGCGAATCGTTCCTACGTGGAATAAAGTTTCGACTAAATAAAATTTCTTAGTACCGACGAGAGTCGAATATTGATTCTATGTATAGTTATTTCGCTGAAGCATTATTCTGGTAATAATTGTGAGCTCGCCTAGTGACCCGCAACATTTTGCGAAGTATTTAAATAACACATGATTGTCATGTCTTGTGGATAACTACGTCTCGAATGTTATGCATTACAAAGACATACATTGACTCCCCTATTGTACCTAAAGCTATCTTAGACGTTATTTTTTAAGCAGTGCTGTGTTCTTTGCAGTTTTCAGATTAGTAGTGCCGTTTTAAATACCTAAACTCAAAGCAGACTTGTTTCGTTTTCGGCTTTAAGTAAATTTTCTTTTGTTTTTGCCTAGGGTTGGCTTTACCAGACAAGGGTGAGATCATAGTGCAAGGAGAGGTGCTGACGCATGACTCGGCTCCTCTGAACAAACTGTACACGACGGGCTACTGCCACCGCTCCGAGACCCTCGTCGATGACCTCACCGTACAGGAACACTTCACTCTCTTTACTACTGTTAGTAACATAAACGATTTTAAACTTTCGTGATTAGTATACATTATAGAAGGTTATTTAGCGGGTCTTACTCGCAAGCCGATAAATAATATATTTAAGGCGTAAATACCTCTCCTAGCCATGGTCGCAGCGCGACTTACGCGAGTAGTACCCGCTAAATAACCTTGTATAATGTGAGTAACATGATTATCATCACCATGCTAAACGGTATTCCCGTTGTGAACCAAAATCTTGAAGCTCGGCGCCCGCTCTCTAGAATCTCCAGGCTACCTAGATTTTAGAGAATATTAGAATTCCTAAGAAGCGATAATTGCTCTCGAATGTCGCCGACTTGAAGAGATGACGAGATATTTTATGGTAAACATCAGTGTAAGTATGCTTGAAGGTTGATTATTGAGAAGTTTTTACTTATACATCAGACGTTGTATCTTGGCGTTTCCGAAGTTGGCCTTTGCGAATTGCCGCGTATGTAGACTCGTGTAGAAAACTGTTATTGCCAAAATTCGTATAATTCTATAAAGAATCAACGACAACCCAGCCTACTAAACACCTAATGTTTTCATTTCTACAAACAAACAATTCTGTCAAAGCGGTGAGGTATGCGGGGCGAAGGGGGCTACAAAAATGTATTCTAATTTGGCGGTTCAAATTTGCGGTACGTCATAATTCATAACTAGTGTTGGTATTGGTCTTATGTAAGACGTATAAGTCTAACGTGTAGTCAGAAAGTATTCGCCTTACGTCTGCCGTCTAGTAGGCTGGGTTGTCGTTGTAAAGAATGGACCCTCACCTGTCAATGGTGGCAGATACTTTAACCGGAACGTCCGTCACGTCTTGTAATTAATTCTAATAAAGTTTTAGCAAACACTAAACAATAAAAAATAACAATGTAACATTTTTTTATTTATGTACGCGCTGCAACCACATATATTTTAAGTCAGTGTTTTTCCGAAAAGTTTATATTCAGCCCATGATATAGAAGCTACAACATTTACTTTACAAAATAAACTAAAATACATGTATTTTCTATTAAAATTTCCTTTAAAATCAGCATTTCACAGGACTACAATGTGACGTGCACGATGGGTAAACGGTAGTTCTTCAGAGAAAAAAAACTGCTTGAGAGGTGTCAAGGGACACCCGGATGGAACGAAGTTCCTTTCGATTAATTAGTGAAGGAATTGTAATTTTTTTTCTTAAGTTATAATAATAAATGTCTCGTTCGCCATCTTGGATCCCCAAATAAATGTCATTTACGTTATCAGAATGCACGATAGCCCCGAAAATTATACCCATATTATTTTTATTAAAAATGTCCCGTCAGCCATCTTGGATTCCCAAATAAATGTCATTTTCTTGACCAGAATCCATAAAAACCCCGAAAATGATACCCATATTAATTTTATTAAAATGTCCCGTCCGCCATGTTGGATTCCCAAATAGATGTAATTTTCGAGATCAGAAAGCATGAAAACCCCAAAAATTATACCCATATTAATTTTATTAAAAATGTCCCGTCCGCCATCTTGGATTCCCAAATAGATGTCATTTTCGTGACCAGAATCCATAAAATTTAACCCCGAAAATGATACCCATATGCTTGCTTTCTATAAGAGAGAGAGAGACAGACAGAGAAACATGCGCACGCCGCACGGCTTACAATAGCTTACTATAGCAAAAAGTGTCGTTACAACTTTTCGTCTTAATTTTTTCCGTCTAGTTAGCCCCCTTTCGCAACGCGCGATAAGGAACTTCGTTCCAATAAATCGATGTCTATGGGAATATTTCTGTAACTAAGTAACAAAACGATCTGTAATTTTTTTGTACGCTTTAGCTTTATACGTATCTTGGCCAAATGAAACTGTTATAAATGTTATAGGTAGCCTCTATATCATGGCCTCAGTACCTACATACTTTTCGGGAAAACACTGACTTAAATACATGGTGTATAAAATTCTTCTACTTTTTTTTAACAACTCCCGCACTAGGAATAAATCTTGTGTAGCGGGGAATTTTACAAATATACAACCAACGGACACAATGAAGACCCAGACTCGTAACAGCTACTTATGGATCACACAAAGTGTTTTCTCGTGTGGGAATTGAACCGACAGCACTCATCACAGTACCAAGCGGCAAGGCGGCCGGTTAAACCATTACGCCAACCATGCAAAAATTAAAAGATGCAACAATTGCAATAAAGTTCAAAGATACAGTTGCCCATAATTAAAGCTTTTGTCGCCGTCTGTGCTCAAGACAGAGATAGTATAACACGAATACTAAGGTGTGACAGAGACACATTACATCGCACGGATAACATCAAAAGTAAAAAAGGGGTGTCCAATGTACGTGTCTGACGCTCAATTGAATCGTTTTTCTATTGATAACGATTATAATTAATTAGAAAAATATACGTGTATTCAATTACATATAAAGATTTTATATATTTTCAAACTCTTTTCATTTATGTCATCGTTAATAGATAACTGATATAAGTACCTAAATCTGGTCTTTAAACTGAGTTTTTTTTTATTTTATTTGTTTTTTTTTTTTAATAAAAACAAAATCTCACTCTATTGCTCGGTTAAATAAATTTATTTCATTTTATATCTAATAGAGGATGCCCGCGTTTACACCCGCGTTATTTAAGGCTACTGTCCCGCTCCCGTCGCTCTTAGCGTGATGTTATATCGATAAATGGGCTATCTAGACACTGAAAGAATTTTGCAAATCGGACCAGTAGTTCCTGAGATTAGCGCGTTCAACCAAACAAAGAAACAAACTATTCAGCTTTATACACCACTATTTTTTAATTAGTACAAAAACTTTAAGGACAGATTAGCGAGGATATTATTATCATATATGTGTCGTAAGAATTTCATAATATCAATAAAGAGCAAAGTTATTATCATTTGTTTATTGTAGAAAATCTCACTTAAATCATAGTCATATTTTACAATTAACATTCACTTATTCATTGATAATATTCCATCCTGCTCATTCGCATTATCTCTGTCCCACTTATGATGTAGGTAGCCGTAGAAAATAAAATGAAGGAAAATAATAAATGTGGGTAGTTATTTTTTAATTTTGTTAATTCTACCCTCTCCTTCATACTTCATTCGGGCTTAGAAAATTTATCGTTTAACAAGTAATTAAATACGAAGGTATGTAATTAGAAAGCAAACAAATATCAAAATAAAAGATGGTGTTCTGGACTAAAAGAAAAGAGTAATTTTGGCGTATTTATGAAGTTAAATCATCTGCTATTTACAAATTATTTTATCATCATCATGTCAGCCTAGAGACGTCCACTGTTGGACATAGGCCTTCCTCAAGGTGTGTGGAGAACTCAGACCGATTTTGAGCCGCCCGCATCAAATTATTATTTACTTAAGTACGTATTATTTACTAAACTTACAATTATTTCCATTGTCCTTCGAAATGTCCACCACCGTTGTCAAAAGCATCCAATATGCACTGTTTTAATTGTTTGACACTGACCCGGTCACTTTTGTACACTCACAATACGATGTCCATGGGTACACAGCTGCATTCGCGATTTTTCCACTCAAAAAGTACGCACGAAGCATAGCTACATACTCCCGTGATATGAACTGATATGATAGGCCATCGCGTCGGGCAAACGTAGACAAACAATTAACTTTTGCAACGAAATTAGATACGCTCACTTTAGCTAACAATTTAGTACTGTTTGTCGCATCGTCGGGGGGCGTGGCGCAGACGCAGAGGGGCGGGGGTGGGGGAATTTATCAATGGTTAATTTTACTATGATAGTACACGGGTCGGTCATAGTATTAGTATTGCATTTACCAATTATCACGTATTTTTGTGGACAGTTTTGAGACAGTTTTGGGACTTAGTGTTTTTATTTTTCAACTACATAAATATGATCAGTTAAAGATACTTAGTGCCCTGTTAAATATTTTGTACTAATTAAAAAATAGTGGTGTATATTAGTACTAGACGATGCCCGCGGTTACACCCACGTTATTTAAGGCTACTGCTCCGGTCCCGTCGCACATAGCGTGATGTTATATAGCCTATAGACTTTCTCGATAAATGTGCTATCTAACACTGAAAGAATTTTTCAAATCGGACCAGTAGTTCCTGAGATTAGCGCGTTCAACCAAACAATCAAACAAACTCTTCAGCCTTATATATTAGTATAAGATAAGATAAGATAGTATTTTTGTTACTATAACAAAAATAAATGAATTCAAAATCGATTATAAAAATAATCGATTTCAATTTTTGTTAGAATAAAGTAATAATTTGTATTTACATAAGGTGAATCACTGGCCTAGACTACCACCCCACACACCCCGCTTCTTGCCACCACGTAGTTCCTAAAAAGAATTACTGCGCCGCCTTCTGCTCTGACTTCAGACTTGCCATCGTAAAACGAAATCCCTTCTGAATCCAAACCCTTCTTACAATACAAAATCCTGAATTTGTCACTGCAAACACACTTAGGTACTCCGACTTTCTTCAGTTTTTGGACAGGTTGCAAACTATGGCACACAGTTTTCTTTAAATTTAGTTCTAACTTCCATCATTTTCTTCTTGCTTCAGATATGTCTCTGGCACCAGTCGAGGTCGATTATCAACGAGTACGGTACTATCCGGTACCAGCACCTACTGAACGAGTGCAACCTACGAGAGGTGCGGTACTCGCGCGTCAGAGATATGGATGTGTACTACAGGGCGCAACTATGCTGGGCTTTGGCCAGATTGCTTGAGCCCAGAGTAAGGCATAAAGTGTTATTTTTTTATAGACTCACGCCTGAATCTGCGATTGGGTAGGCAAAGGTGTGATAATCCACCCACATTTCGCCATATTATGAATTTGTAGCTTCAACAACGCTATTGTGAACAACCCTATTGCCGTTACCGAGCACTTTTCCAGACTCCGTGCTGAACCAAGAAACCCAATAACAATTTTGTCCGACCCGTCACTATGTATAATTGTATAAAGGTACTATATTATGGTATAAACTGGACCACGGAGGAAGTTTAAAAAATATATTTTAAATTTTGTAAGTTTCGTCTAAATTAAGATTTACTGCAAAATTTTTGTGTTGTATAGGGTCTCCACTTCTCAACATTTTAGAGTGTAGACCCTCTAGCACATTCCAGCATTTTATTATAAATGCCGTGGTCAGAATTACCCTTACAATCTAAATTTTATTGGAACGTCGGAGTGTTTTCAATCCAAATTCGATATTTTACCCAAATCTCCTTCATCAATTGTACCGTTTCAGGTCATTATTATCCCTTTCTTCTACGATGAACCTACATATCGAGCTGTCATCAAAGATAAAATTATGGTAAATACGTATTGATTTCAGTGTGATCTACTTGTTACTTATGTTAAAAGGCGACCTCAATCTTCAATTTACTATCTTTATCTTCTTCAGAAATTCAGAAATGATTTAACGGTAATCGCTTTCTACTACTCGAGTTTGCAACTTCAGTATGCGGATCGTATATTTGTATTCGACAGCGAGTTACTAGTGTTCGGTGGCACCCCTGCCTATATGTTCTTCCGATATGGTAAGATACTGGTTTGTTTTATGATAGAACTTTGCGGCTTATGTTTTTACTCGTATAACAGAAATATCAATCAGAATGTTTAAGATTTTGGTTGCCGGAAAGGTTTTGAGATTCACAAAAATGCAAAAAGTGAAGACTGCCGAAACCCGGGATTGAACCGGGGACCTTTAGATCTTCAGTCTAACGCTCTCCCAACTGAGCTATTTCGGCTGGTGTTAATATTGACAAATATTGTGACTAACTAGATAGGTACAAAGAGCTCAGAAATTTACATAGAGGCGCATTTCATATCGGCGCTTTGAAGACAAACTTTCTGCGACTCCAATTGCCGCTTGGCGGCGTGCAGCCGCGCTGTGACAGCTGTCTCTACGAGAGCAAGAGAGACGGAGAACGACGCCAGCGCCGCCGACGGCGCTAACTACGAACTAAACTGGAGACAGTCCCCACTTGGAATCGGCACCCGAAATCCTTAAGAACTGCGCTTCTATGTAAAATCTGTATTCATTGTAATTTTTTAACAATCCCTAGTCATATTAAAAGAAGTGCACATCCATAACTAACAATAGGTAAGTTTATGAACAGGTATAAGCCCTTGCACTTGCAGTTTGTTAATCTTGATACACGAATACACGATATACAGATGTTTGTAGGTATGTACTACGACTATGTATTATAATTAAATTTGTTTTCCTTTGCATTATAATTATAATATTGATAACTTATATTATTTTAAGGTCGCGAATACCAACTCCGCTTAAACCTGAGGACGACCAACGTGACCGACGACACAGAAGAGACGGATGAGGCGCTCATGCAGCGCGCGCAGCTAGCGGGCGCCACCGTGCGCGCGCACCTCGGCTCCCTACTTATACTGCGCATACCAGCTATACCTACGGCGCCTGTGGCAGCGTTCATCGCAGACCTGACTGACAACTCTTCCACTTATGGAGTTATACCTTCGCTGATTAACGTCAGCGTGCCTGATTTTGAAGAAGTAGTTAAGAGGTCAGTATAGCTTATTGAACAAAGAGTTAGAAAGTCGGTCAGAGATCGATTTGCAACGTCTAGACTTCTTACAAAATTACTCGCAATTCCTAATTATTTGCATTTGTTACATTCTATACAAATAGATTGTTTTCCAGAGCCGTCGATGAACGAAGGCAGCATCTGTTCAGGACAACACATCCGTCAAGTAACGAGGAAATAGAAAGAGCTGTATCAGCCATGAGAATAATATCAGGTTTGTATATTATAAGGCGTAGATAGAGATATGATATTCGTGAGTCAGCAATCTGGGATAGAGGGAAAGATACTAAGATTGTTCATTAAGTCTTGCTCACAGCGGTCGATGACACTATAGTCCGGTATGCTCGCCAAGATCTTGCATCCCACAAATCAATATCGGAAATAACTTGTGTTTTCTCACGAAGTTTTCCTTTTACCAGTTTATCAGACGCCCTCTGTAAAGCTAACTATTCGTGTCACTAGGCTAGGTATTGTCGCTGTTACGTTAAAATATTAGTTTAAAGTATAGTTCTGTACGTCACCAGTGTTTAAATTTGCCCACTGACACGATATTAAAATATGTTACCAATATTGTAGAGCCATACCCATGGAAGAGGAGAACATTTTGCTGCAATCTACATTTCAAACAAATCTTTCGGAAGTTTTCGCAGTTTCATCTGCATCACACATTGTTTTTAATTTTAACGGTAAGTTCTACCTATAAGTCTCCGCTACTGAATGTCAACAATTCATATGAACGGTACATATACGTCGCCGCGTCGGTCTTGCATACTTCGCTCCAGTGAACTTTCGATTCGAACTGGCGTACATCGAGATCCTGTACTTTAAAACTAACATACGTCGACATTTCAAACTTCCACATTCAGTAGCCGAGTATCATCATCATGCAATTACCGCCGCCCATGGACACAAGCAACACCACAGGAGTCATAAGTGCGTTGCCGCCCCTTAGGGTTGGGAAAGGGGATAGGATGAGGAGTGGGATGAGGGAGAAGGAATAGGGGATAGGGCCTCCGGCACTCTCACTCACCGAACGAAACGCAACAGTAAGTACTGTTACTTTACGTCGATTTTCTGTAAGAGGGTAGTACTTCCCCGGTCGAGCTGGCCCATGCATGCTGAAATCAGCAAGGCTCTACTACCTTTAAAATGTGGTAGAATATTATATTATAATATAAGGCCAGCTTGTTCTGATGTAAATGTAAAAGCTATTAATGGTTAATCAATAAATAGCAAAAATGTGTGATACATAGCAATACAAATTGATCAATTGCTGATATTTTTATTATTTTTGTGTCTCTCAGGTATCCACTGTGGCACCAAATAACTTAATTTTGAGTAGGTACTCGATCATCCACGTACATCGAAAGTACATCCGTGATAATGGCGATATCACAGCGATATTACCATTACCGCAATATCTGACAGTTGAAAAGAGCTAACGTGCTAGATAAGCCAAAACACAGTTCAAAATATACGGCCACAATAGCTTAAACAATTAATTTTGGTTCCAGCTCTTTTTCGCATTGGTATCTGGACTGTTGTTAGGATTGTCTCTCTCCTCGGTTCTAGTGGGTATGAACTCTACAAAAGCTGGCCACGATATCTACAAGGCTGATGTAAGTAATATATTATCTATCTTCTAACATTTTATTGAAATCATTCTAAATAAACCCTCATTTTGTTTGATTGTACCTAATAAGTAGCTATTTAGATTATAATAATTTACGCCCATACCTATATGATAATCGCTTGTTTTGTAAACAGAGACTGACTGTGGAGTCTTTGGGGACTGGAACGAACCTGCTGGTGCGCGCAGACACTACCTCGGCCTCCGCCATGTCCATCGCACAAGCGTTAGTTCTTTATAATACCTACTTATTAGTTTATACGCACGCCATCGCCGGCATCAATTATTGGAGCAAAAGCAAGAACATGGTAATGAAAATTGTATTCTAATGTTAATATTAAATATTTTAACTGCAAAGTTTAATCAAAATTTGTTCAGCCGTTTTGCGTAAAAAGTAACCATGCAAACATCGTGGAAGTTAATAATCATCACCATCATAGGTATCAGCCGAAAGGCAATTGCTAGACTTAGGCCGCCCCCAAGGCTCTTCACAAGTACCGATCCTGAGCCACCCGCATCCATCCGCCACCCAAAATGAAGTTTATTATATGAATGATTTAATGTTACCTATACTTTCAGGTACGTAATGTCTGAAACGAATTCGACTGAAAAACAGGTCGAAAAAATGTATTACGTGGCGTTACCGCACACAGAGGTAATTTATCTTCACTTTTCAATACATATCTAATTTATGAGCAAGCTAGAGGTTCTTAATTCTGTTATCATATAATTTAAAAATGTACCTATAGCTTAACGATCTATTAAAATAAAACTACAGCTTATGAGCTTATGGATTTTACCGCCATATTACCGCCACCCATGGACACAAGCAACACCACAGATGTCACAAGTGCGTTGCCGCCCCTTGGGGTTGGGAAAAGGGATAGGATGAGACGTGGGATGAGGGAGAAGGAATAGGGGATAGGGCCTCCGGCATTCTCACTCACCGAACAAAACGCAACAGTTTAAGTACTGTTATTTTACGTCGATTTTCTGTGAGAGGGTAGTACTTCCGCGGCTGAGCCGGCCCATTCACGTTGAAATCAGCAAGGCTCTACTACCTTTAAAATGGAGATTATTGGTAGGAAAGAAATGGTAGTTGCAAGTGTAATATTTATTATTATTACTATCTGTTGAATCTGATAAATTTGCATTACAGAGTTTTAGAGAATACCTGGTGACTCGCGCTATTGACTCGCCTCAGCGGTATGTGTACGCGTACGCGTATGGGATGGATGTTGGCGATGCCGGTGGACTTGTCAAGGCAAGTGAAATAAACAAAACTTATAACACAAATTGATCTCACTCCATCATACTAAGAAAAGTATTAAATACTCCAACACCTTCATAATATATAATTCGCACCCAAACCAGTACAAGAAGGAAACCTTGATTGTTGCCAGCGTCAAAACATTTTTGAACTCAGGAAAACGATGGAGCTGAGCTTGAAAATAGCATCTACTGGTATAAAAAAATATGAAAAGTTAATAAATACAAACCTCACCACTGCCTCGTTGGTCTCGCGGCATAAATGTGCGCGTGGGATTGAGAGGTCTCGGGTTCGATTCCCGGGTCGGGCAAAGTGTTATTGGGTTTTTTACGTTAGGAAATTCTCAGTAGCAGCACAGAGTCTGGTAATGTGCCCGATACGGCAATAGGCTCGCCCCCTATTACGTGGAACCTAAAAAATCCTGGCGAAATGTGGGTGCAATATTACACCTCTACCTACCCCTTCGGGGATACAGGCGTGAGTCTATAAATAAAAAAAATAAAAAACAAACCTCACCATCCCTTCTCCTGCAATAAAATATATACCAATAAAATATTGCAAACGAAATAAGACGAAATACTGTCAGCAACGTCCTAGCTACCGTTATCTCGGCCTTGGAGTTCGGGGTCCGCTTTCAAGTGTGTACACAATTTGCACGCAAAATACCGTATTTTTTATTGTGTAAATACATCTGTGTCTTTACCGAGATAAGCCCTACCCCCTATTCCTATCCCCTATTCCTTCTCCCTCATCCCACTCCTCATCCTATCCCTTTTCCCAAACCCAAGGGGCGGCAACGCACTTGTGACTCCTGTAGTGTTGCTTGTGTCCATGGGCGGCGGTAATTACTTACCATCAGGCAATCCGTCGTTTGCCGCCTTTTACCATAAAAAAAAAAGATAAAGGCGCGAAGGCGCGGTTTCTCGCGCGAGTGTACATGCATGACGCTCCGACATTACTAAGGTTTTTGACGTTAAAGCTCTGGGTCCGCTTTGTAGCCTAACCAGACTTGACCGAATAAACCTACCTACGCTTTTCCGCAGCGTAGAAATTAAATACTCTCTCTTCAATTTAAGAGCCAAGCTCTTGTCGGTGGAGTTCCTTCCATAATATCCTATCTTCAGCCACTGCTTTGACTTCTTGCTACGACGTGACTTTTACCTTTTCTTTCACTTGATCTATGAACGTCCTTCTTGGCCTTCCTCTACCCCTTCTGCCTTCCAATTTTTCCTTCCAAGATTTTCGTTATAAAAGTGTCATGTCGTATCAAGTGGCCCAACATATTCCCTCTTCTGTTCTCAATTGTTTTTAAAATATATCTCTTTTCCTTTACCATATTTAGAACTTCCTCATTTGTCTTTCTTTCAGTCCAACTTATTCTTTCCATCCTACTATTAATAAATTAAATACTGCAAAACCTAAAACTATCTATCTCTTCAGATCCAAGCCCTGTACAGTCCTCTGCATCGAGATAAAGGTGCAGCGGCGCGGTCTCTCGCACGAGTGTACATGGCGCTCCTACGACACTACTCGGGTGTACCTGACGCTTCGATACAGGTGGACGATGATCCACTTGCCCTGGACCTGTCGCCGGTTTGTTCCTTCAGTTCATTCTGTTTTTTTGCTTTTATTTGCAAGCCTTCCATGGGCATCGGCGTGATAATGCTACAATGGAAATCTATTGGAATAACTACTTAGGTAGTAGCGCTCACAGCATCACTTGGCTTGCTTGTCGTTGACGGCAGTTCGTCGGTCGTCAACGACAAGCAAGGCTTGCAAGGGTCGTCACTTGGATGTGTGACTGCGAGTTGAATTTACATCAGAGCGATTCCGCACTTCGGAGGGCACGAAAAGTTGTCGGTCTCGGTTCTTGGTTGTGGATAAGAATCGTTAAGCCATGTCGGAGGCCTTTAGGCGTTCTGAAAACTCACCAGCCACCACCAGAGTTGGTCACACAGTCACACGAAAAACAAAAGAAGAGAATACTAGTGACAAAGTCATCATCATTTCAGCGGTCTCCAAGTCGCATCTAAGAGCATGGCCCTAGATCCCAGTGTCCACTAAAGTGTTACCTACTTATGACAAAGTTGTTCAAGTTTATATAATTGTTAGATACTTACATTATTTAAAAGAATAAATGTACCTACTGTATACCTTACTATTGTCTCTGTTTATAGTGGATGAAAGACCTGGCACAACCGCCTCTCTTCTTGCAATTTCTCCTGATCCTCACAATTAGTCACATTACTCTACTACCTTCTATGGAGTACGGACTGATAAGACATGTGCAGGTGAGTTTTCAAACCTTAAAGTAAGGAAGTAATAGAGACCGCGTTAAAATAGCAACCTTATCCACACTTCACTCTGACTTATGATTTTTTTCTCATGTAAGAGAAAGATAAATATACAAATGTCATTTCGAATCTTCGAAATTGTCGTAAATTTTAACTAGACTAGTGATGTGCTTACTCAAAATGAATTTCGATAAAATATCGATAATGTTTGCAATAAATCCTTAGATTTGGTTTACTCAGAATAAATAGGTATCAATTGAATGTTGATAAATCCTCATATAAAGTAAAATATGTGAATAAATCTAGCTTATACTTAAACACTAGTAAATAAGTTACGATAAAAAATATTTTTTTAAATTACCTTTTTAAGGTGAATAAAGCAATTGATATTTATAATATCACTAATAATCACTACCTATATGCAATGATAGGGTCAATGACGAGATCATTTACCACGTAATAGTTTTCGAATACAAAACCACGTTGCGTATTTCAGACTTTTGGAAGTTATATGCTTATTATTTAGAAAATTATCACGATCGTCAAGTGTTCCTCGAAAATCTTCCAAACCAAATTAGGCCTTCTCAAATTGAAGGGAGGCCCGAGCCCAGTATGCTCAGTTACATAATTAAGTATATGAAATCACCAATCGAGAGCAGGCTGCAGTAATAAGTGAGTTAACTAACAGATTAGAAATAAAATTTAACTTCAGGGTCAATTTTAAATAAAATATTTCACACATAATGAATCACATTTATTTAGGGTAAAATAGAAAAAGTCACTGACAGTGTCTTAATTAGAAAAAAAAACTCAAATCTTATACACCGCTATTTTTTAATTAGTACAAAAACTTTAAGGACAGATTAACGAAGATATTATTATCATATATGTGACGTAAGAATTTCATAACATCAATAAAGAGCAAAGTTATTATCATTTGTTTATTGTAGAAAATCTCACTTAAATCATAGTCATATTTTACAATCCATTCACTAATTCATTGATAATATTCCATCCTGCTCATTCGCATTCTCTCTGTCGCACTTATGATGTAGGTAGCCATAGAAAATAAAATGAAGAAAAATAATAAATGTAGGTAGTTATTTTTTAATTTTGTTAATTCTACCCTCTCCTTCATACTTCATTCGGGCTTAGGACCGGTAAAATTTATCGTTTAACAAGTAATTAAATACGGAGGTATGTAATTAGAAAGCAAACAAATATCAAAATAAGAGAAGGTGTTCTGGACTAAAAGAAAAGAGTAATTTTGGCGTATTTATGAAGTTAGAATCATCTGCTATTTACAAATATTATTTTATCATCATCATGTCAGCCTAGAGACGTCCACTGCTGGACGTAGGCCTTGCTCAAGGTGTGTGGAGAACACAGACCGATTTTGAGCCGCCCGCATTAAATTATTATTTACTTAAGTACGTATTATTTACTAAACTTACAAGTATTTCCATTGTCCTTCGAAATGTCCACCACCGTTGTCAAAAGCATCCAATATGCACTGTTTTAATTGTTTGACACTGACCGGATCACTTTTGTACACTCACAATAAGATGTCCATGGATACACAGCTGCACTCGCGATTTTTCCACTCAAAAAGTACGCACGAAGCATAGCTACATACTCCCGTTATATGAACTGATATGATAGGCCATCGCGTCGGGCAACCGTAGACAAACAATTAACTTTTGCAACGAAATTAGATACGCTCACTTTTGCTAGCAATTTAGTACTGTTTGTCGCATCGTCGGGGCGTGGCGCAGGCGCAGAAGGGCGGGGGAGGGAGGGGAATTTATCAATGGTTCATTTTACTATGATACTCGTAGTACTCGGGTCGGTCATAGTATTAGTATTGCATTTACCAATTATCACGTATTTTTGTGGACAGTTTTGAGACAGTTTTGGGACTTAGTGTTTTTATTTTTTAACTACATAAATATGATCAGTTAAAGATACTTAGTGCTGTGTTAAAATTTTTGTACTAATAAAAAAATAGCGGTGTATACTCAAAATCATATATACAGGTCAAATTAATTACGCCCTTATAGAAGTCTAGGTCTAAAATAAGTAAGAAATAAAAATAATTTTAAAGAATTAAACCAGGAGCCCGCATGGTGAGTAAGAAAGAAAATAAAATAGGGTTGTTTCCAACTAGTCAAATCAAGCACTTTTAATGAAATGTCAAAAACGACCATTGCTACGGCTTTTGTATGAAACTAGAGGACGCCAGCAGCTACGCCTGCATTTTTTTTAATTTACCCGTTTTGGCCGATTCCGTGGGAATTTCGGGAAATCCCTTCTTAGTGCACCCCTATGGTCCCCAAGGAACATACATGCTAAATGTCAGCTTCCTTCGCCCAATAGTTTCGGCTGTAGCGTGTCTGTCAGTCAGTCAGTAACGCAAGGGTTTTAAATATTAAGATAAGACCTAATGACGTCATCGTTTTTTGCTGTCAAATACAATACTTATTATCAAAAAAAATACGATAAAAAATGCTGAATAAAGTTTTAACATTAATTGATGATGAACAACTATTATTTTCACATGTTTCACTAGATAAAAATACTTACATAATTTATTTCACTTGCAGGAAACTTCCCTATTGTGTGCGTACTTTTAACTGGTTTTATTTGAACTTTTATAAACACGAAAGTTTGTGATGATCGATGAAAACACTTTTCTTGAGATACATAATTATATTCAAGTATTAAGTAAGCCACACTGCAATATTTCAAAGAAATATTGCAGTGTAGCTTATACATCACAATAGTGCAAAGTCTACCTTATTTTTGCTATAACCGTCACCCACATCGGCGAATACGTGGGCCGAAGCTAGTCTGTAAAATAAAAGTATCGATAAAGTTATAACGTCACTATGTTTATGCGTCACAATCTTTATACGGATAAATCAAAATGTCTATGAACGAAGTCTCAAAGTTTCAAATGAAATTCTAATAAATTTTGACGGGTAATGCGTGCCCACACGGTAACCTATATCAGACCTTTTATGCCCGGTTTCTGAGGTACTTTTATCGGTGGTTTATCTATCCGTTAGCGTTATTGGTTCGATAACTCAAGAAAGTTCGTTTCTGAACAACGCGTCACAACATAAACTCCAGTTATCCTTAGTTTAACTTAACCGACCAATGTTATCCGTTTATCGGTTCCATAACTTTATTTGAAGTTTAACTTCTGTCAAACGTGTAACCTTTTTTAAGATTTTAAGGTTTTGATCATAGACTAATATATTATAACTGGAAAGATTTGATATGATAGGTTTGTGTTTACAACTTTTACATAACCGATACAAAATGTCGTATTCGAGCAGTTCTGCAGTGAGCAGAGAGTTTGATTTTGAAGTGCTGGAGTTTATTGCAATAAATCAGTTCCTAGAAACCTAAGATCTAGGAGAAATCTTAAAATGAGATATCGTTTTGATAAGGACACAGTGTTACACATAATTGATATGATCAGCATTAGTTTAGCTCCAGTTATGTATCGCAAATATACATTGTCTATGTTGGAACAAATTTTCATCATATTACGATTTTACGCCACAGGCACATTTCAAGTAGTGATTGGTGATTATATTAATGTTCATAAAACCACTGTGTCAAGAGTGGTTTATAAAGTAAGTAGAGAAATAGCAAAACTAGCTAGAATATATATACGAATGCCAAACTCTCAAGATCTGGGAGAAGTTAAAGCGCAATTTTTTAATATAGCTGGTTTTCCAAATGTTATCGGTTGTGTAGATGCATCTCATATTCCAATTCAATCTCCTGGAGGAGAGCAACCAGAACTTTTTAGGAACACAAAAGGTTTCTTTTCTGTCATTGTACAAGTTGTATGTGATGCAAAATTATACATCAGAGATTTAGATGCTCGTTGGCATGGATCTACTCATGACTAATAAGTTTTCAACTCGTTTTTTAAAACAGAGTCATCTAGTGGCAGAAAAAAGAACTACGTATTGGTCCAATCACAGATAATATAATACTTTACTTACTGTTCAATAGTTATTGAACGCTCCAGTGCGCATTCAGAAACGCAGTGTCAGTTAACCAACGTTTATCCTTTCCATAACTTTAATGAATCAATAACTGTTGAGAGTAGGTATATCTGGTAACTTCAGAAACCGGGCATTAGTGATGGTCTTGCATGCGGATCCCTCCGTCTATAACATAATATATATAGTCTAAGTTTCAAACAACACAGTTTTTCTTTTTCCTCATGCCGCTCCTCCTTTTATTCTTTTTCCCATCCCAAAGGCTACCAACGCACCTGTGATTCTTCTGGTGTTAACGCCGCAGATGGGGTGTCCATACCGCTTACTATCGGGTGATTTGTCTACTCATTTGCCGCCTATGTAAAAATGTATATATAAAAAAAAAATTACCTAGAGATCTTTGTGACCAGCGCAGCGATCTAATAAACTTTATCAATAAATATAACCCCACAGACAAACGCTATGAACTTCTCTACGGCGCTGTACTGGTTCACGCTGTACATCTGTGACGTACTGTTCTTCTGTCTAACAAACTTTCTCAATAAACATAACGCCACAGAAACACGCGATGAACTTCTCGCCGGCACTGTACTGGTTCACGCTGTACATCTGCGACGTACTGTTCTTCTGTCTAATCGTGGCCATCATGAGCGCCGTCCTGATCGGCGTCATGTACATCACCGTACCACAGACATTGTTCGAGTTCCATGATCTATGTAAGTATATTATCTATGTAAGGTCATCACGCTATACATCTGTGACGTACTGTTCTTCTGTCTAATCGTGGCCATCATGAGCGTCGTCATGATCGGCGTCATGTACATCACAGTACCACAGACATTGTTCGAGTTCCATGATCTATGTAAGTATATTATCTATGTAAGGTCATCACGCTATACATCTGTGACGTACTGTTCTTCTGTCTAATCGTGGCCATCATAAGCGCCGTCATGATCGGCGTCATGTACATCACCGTACCACAGACATTGTTCGAGTTCCATGATCTATGTAAGTATATTATCTATGTAAGGTCATCACGCTATACATCTGTTACGTACTGTTTTTCTGTCTATTCGTGGCCATCATGAGCGCCGTCATGATCGGCGTCATGTACATCGCCGTACCATAGACATTGTTCGAGTTCCATGATCTATGTAAGTATATTATCTATGTAAGGTCATCACGCTATACATCTGTTACGTACTGTTCTTCTGTCTAATCGTGGCCATCATGAGTGTCGTCATGATCGGCGTCATGTACATCACCGTACCACAGACATTGTTCGAGTTCCATTATCATGATCTATGTAAGTATATTATCGATGTAAGGTCATCACGCTATACATCTGTGACGTACTGTTCTTCTGTCTAATCGTGGCCATCATGAGCGCCGTCATGATCGGCGTCATGTACAGTCGCACAATTTCCAGCTAGACCACCATAAGGGCGAGAATCGCTCAGCAAGACATCGTCGCTTCCAGTGCTACTTTACACGCACATTGACACTCGTATACAAAACCGTTTTCTAGTGTGCCTCGGCTCTATGAGCGAGCCAAGGGATTTTTTTTAAACTGGTCCAGCGCCGACTTGTTGGATTGTACATCACCGTGCCACATTGTTCGAGATCTAGTGTAAGTACATATTATTAAGTTACGAAAATATATTTTAAGATCATTCGAATAGAAGGCGCGCGCTACTGACTTTTCGATGTTATGTGCGTATTGCATTGTTAATTATCGCTTGCTCCGTGAGAGCACGTTAAGCCATCGGTCCCGGTTTTCATGAAGATTGACAGTCGTTATAGAGCGTCAGTAGCTTCTAAATAACCTGACACTAGTCTAAACCATGCAATATCGCTATCCCTTGGGGTTGCAGAGGACAAGTTAGATAGGCAGTCGCTCTGTAGAAAAGCTAATATTCAGCCAAATCCGGTTAGACTAGTAAGCGGACCTCGGGTTGAAACTGGGATAACGCGAAGAGGATGATGATGATCTTATTATCGTTTTTTTTATTGTGGGTGACAGAAGTGCCACATATTGGCTGATAATAAATTAGTATGTGGTGAAATTGCTTCATACACGTGGCTGTATTGGCGTAACATTATGAGAATAATACCAAACACCACTGCCCAACAAAATTAGATCAATGTAAGCAGAATCAGTACTATAGCAACCAAATAACTGATGAACATCCTTATGTATTAAATTCCATCCACAACCTCTGGCATGGTAAGACTGACCACTGGACGATAAAAAAGCAATGGCAAGAAACCACATCCAAGCTGCATCCAGCATGTGATAGAAAATAGAAGGAGAACAAGCTGATAAGGAGTCTGATGTAATAACCCAAAGCAATGTAACAGTGTAACTGAAAGAGGACATAGTGGCATAGAGATTATGCCGGTCTCTCTAACCCCACCATGCTGTAGTTAGAAATGTTCTACCAATGGCCGGTTAAAATATTGTGTAATTAAACCTGCCGTAAAAGATGACCCATAATGCACGAGTTATCAGTAAAAATGTATTCTTTCAGTCGTCCTTCCGTCCATGCTGTTGCTATACGGAGCAGGGTGTGTTCCTCAAGCTTATGTATTCAGCCTTGGACCCCAACCTGCTCTCAACGCCATGTCATTCATTATTGTCAATATGGTTTTTGGTGAGTCCAGTCACTTACTTTAAACATGTAGAAAGGCTAAGTTATTTTATATATTACCATAGAGACGAACAAATGGAAATGAGTCTTAGACGATCTTTTTTACGGTAACGAAATTATAGTTTCAGTGAAATTCTAAATTGAAAATTGTTGGGCAAACATGATTCAATCTGCTAACGGCGCCAGAAAAGAATGGTCGCACCTTCGATCAAATTAGAAGGGTCACACGAACTAAAAGAACGGTCACACGGACCGACAATAATAAGGAGACTGGGAAATCTACCCACAGCAAGGAGTTTCTTTTCTGGGATCTTTTATGGGGTAAAATAAGGTATTCCTTGGGTTTTGCTGGACAGCAAATATTTGAATAAAATCATTGTTTTGTGATGAGATGCTATGATGTAACTTTTCGTAAGTAAGACACTTACGAAAAGTAGATATGTTTGCCATTAATTTGATAGCACAGTGGGGACAACATAAGAACACTTAATATGTATCTGATACTTTATCCCATTCATTTTGTAAATAACAGGTGAGACAACCATAGTCGCGAAACTCTTTTACGGCGATGCTCTCTCGTACATCTTGGACTTCATGATGCTGTCTCCTCAATTTAATATGGCGTACGCCTTCGTCAAGATCAGGCAGATATTTATCTACAACACCGAATGCGTTATATTCAAGGCACAGAACCTTTGCTCTATAAACTCTTTGCATAAGTGTTGCGGTACGTGCATTTATATCGAACATTTGATTTTAAATTGCTGTGTAAACCTAAATATATTATGAGTCACAGTTATCAGAGTATCCTCTTGAAACTTGTTTGTTTAAAAAATACAATATGCCTTATATGGACTAATATAGATTGTAGTACCTAGTAGCGTAATAGTTTTAGGAATTCTGCTATTCGGTAATTGATACACAGACATACCTAATAATATTTTTGTATCCTCATAAGTAGAACCTATCACCTCTTCTTCAATCTTTGTAGGTATATCTTAGTGCAATATTATCCCTATCATTTCAAGGATGAAGCTTTTCATATTCAATTACACGATATATTTTAAATTAGTATTAATAATAACTTCATTTTCAGAAAAATGTGGTATTCTCCAAGAATGCTTTAAGAGGAAGGACTACTACGACCGTCAAGGAATATTGATGGAAATGATAGCTATGATCATAACATCTGTCTTCTTTACCACGCTCTTGTTCCTCATCGAATATAGAATTATATTATTAGTATGGAAGATGTTATCCAAAAAGTTATATGCACATCGAAAGACTTCAGAGAAGAGGATGATGATGACTGGTGCTGAAAACGAATTGAGAAACGTTTTGGCCAAACAAAGGTCGATTGCCACAAGGTCCAAAAGATTGCGTGAGTTTTATTTATCAAACAGTTTATTATTCCTATCGAATGTTGGTTGCACATTATAATGTTTCTGCAGGAAGTGCAGGATAAGCTCGCAAGCGAAGCTTGAAAATTTGTTGTTAGGCATCGCCAGCATTAATAAGGATCTAGTTGCTATATCTGAATGGACTGAAACGTATGGTCTTAAGGTTAATCCCCTTAAAACACAGACTATAATTATCGGCAGCTCTAGACTTATTTCTAGGATTAATGGTCAATGCTTCCCCAGGTGTCTTTTGCAGGTGCTACTATTCCTTTCAGTAAAGATGTTAAGAATCTGGGAATATACATAGACACAACATTTTCTTGGACCATCCAGCTACAATACATTACATCAGTCGACGTCTTTTTGCTGCCGTAGCTTCATTGAGACGACTGCGTAATTTCCTTCCGACTGCTACTAAAATTGCACTTGTGCAATCTATTCTTCTTCCCATTCTTGACTATGCCGATGCCAGCTATCTCGATCTCAACAATGATCAGCTTGATAAACTTGAGCGACTCCAAAATTTCTGTATAAGATTCATATACGGGTTACGCAAATATGATCATATCTCATCTCTGAATTTCGCATGAAGCTCAAGTGGCTGCCTATCCGCCCTCGACGGAATACTCACATTCTCTGTCTTCTCTATAATATTCTATACAATCCTTAATTTCCCTTATATCTCAAAACACGCTTTGAATACATTCACGACACACATACGAAGTGCTTAAGATCATCGGAGAATCTTAGATTGAAAGTTCCTTCACATACTACGGTTTTCTACGACAAATCTTTTACTGTACAGGCTGTACGGTTGTGGAATTCGTTGCCTAAGACAATCCGACAGGCTCAGTCATCAACAGTATTTAAGAAATTCGTCACCAATCACTACTTGGCAGATATTCCTTGACTGCTCTTTTAAACTTGCACTAATATTGTATATATTTATGGTATCTATTTATATATTTTATAACGTATGTATTTAGTAATTTTAGTATGGAAGTAAATAGTATTGTTATTAGTTTTGCTGAGCTCCTGTGAATACACTATTCCATAAAGAACACCATAATTTACCCACTCTCTCAGTCACTAAATCATATGTATTCCATTCTTGGTTGTCTGGAAGAAATCGCATTTTGCGATAAGACCGCCCTTGTACCACTAGACTTAACTTCTTCTTTTGATCCATGTATTCTTGTTTTTTTTTGGTGTACAATAAAGAGTTTATCTATCTATCTATAAGTTAAAAAATTCAGAGGATGGAGAAAGCTAGTTTAGATGCTAAGCTGTTATACTTAGTTATCTACTTTTGCCATACCCTAAACAGTTCTTAAACAATTCTTGCTGCTTCTCAATTGGTGGTCCAGCTAGGCTACTCTATCCAGCGTAGGCGTCTGCTGATCAGGGGATCCCGGCGAACCTGGGTCGGGCAACATTGTTAACTACTGGGATTTTCCGAATTTTGAGTAGCAACTCTGAGTCTGGCAAAATGACGGCAATAGGCTCGCCCCTATTACGTCATACTAAGAACCTAAAAATTCATAGCACAAAATTACATCTCTGATTCTCTGCCTAGTCTTTCGAAGGTACAGGTCTGGTTAAGTCCAAAATTATACATACATACATATCTTCACGCCTTTTATCCCCGAAGGGGTAGGCAGAGGTGTATTTCTACGCCCACTTTTCGCCAGATATACTTTAGTCCCACGTAATAAGGGGCGAGCCTATTGACGTACCGGGTACATTTCCAGACTCCGTGCTGCTACTGAGAATTTCGTGACAGAAAAACCCAATAACACTGCCCGACCCAGGAATCGAACCCGGGACATCCCGATCCCACGCGCACATTTATGCCGCTAGACCAACGAGGCAGTCGTATAGGGTTTGATATCGAGTTTTCCGTCTCTACGCAAAGATGGTATTTGCATCGTGTTATCCCTTAGTCGCCTCTTACGACACCCACGGGCAAATAGGGGGTGGTGACACTTGTATTCTATGCCGTCAACCACACGGCAAAAAATATAATAACAACATTTCCTAATGTTTACAGCTGAGATAAGACTAGATACATTCGGCGAATACCTTTGCGCCGTGAACGTGTCACGGAGAGACGTTGGCTTGTACTACGTGTGCGACGTGTACCTAGGACTGGGGAGGGGGGAGGCCTTGGCTATCACAGGGCTGAAGCGGCACGGACGGTTGGAGCTCTGTGAAGTGCTGGCAGGGTTCAGAATACCGTGCGAGGGCACTGTGTGGGCGATGTCCAGGTGGAAGCTGACGAAGGACACGCATATGGTAATGTTGTAGTAGTTATTCTTATGTACCTCTTAGTTTTAAGTAGCTGTGGTATTGTAGCTGGGAGTGGCTTTGGCTATCACAGGGCTGAAGCGGCACGGACGGCTGGCGTTGTGTGAGGGGCTGGCAGGGTTCAGGATGCAGTGCGAATGTACCGTGTGGGCGTATATCGAGGTGGAAGTTGACGATGGAGACACATATGGTTATGTCGTAGTTATTCTTAAACATCTTTTGGTTTTAAGTACCTAGCTGTGGTATTTTATCATTTCAAAAACGTTCTAGTGACGCTGGGAGCAATCGTGGGCTACGTGTCTCTTAGTTATTGGACACAAGTTACGCAACTGGTATTTTATTGCTTTTATTTTATGTTATACAAATTGTCCTAGAAAAATTAAACGTTCCTTCTGAATTCGAAGAGAATTCAAACTTATTGTGTCAGAGTGAACAAAGTTGAAGTAAAAAGACCGGAGCTCAAAACATGAAACGAAAGTAACGAGGTGTGGTATTACCTCAACTAGACGAAGAATCCTCTGACCGCTTACCGCGGCCCGTAGAATACTGTCGAACAATCGCATGTGTAGTTTATATTAGCGTGAATCAATATTTTGAATCGTTTTTCGAAGTTCCATCAGTGAAAATGAGGGAGTTTGATACTTTTTCTGCCATCAGACGTCGCTACATATGCTTAAGGGCCCGGTCACGACCTACAGCAGCGTTTTCGATGTACATGACGCGTTTACTGTGACGCGGCGCGCGGCCGCCTCAGAGTAAAGGCGCCATGTACACCGCCGCTGCCGCGCCGCTTGCCGCTTAGACCGATCTCGTGACCAGGCAGGCCCTTAGGTCTAAACGCTGTCATGCAGATAGTAATGCAGATAGGTACGGACGCTTTCACACACAATACATGAAACAAACAAACCATGGATATGTACTACAACGGTTCGTGAAACAAACACAGATGTATAAAAACAATGGCGCTCTGACTCTTTTGACAGGTTTCTGGACCTGACGTCTCAGTGCTGCCACCTAGTGGACGTCATTTCAGAAAACCCTCATTAGATGTCGTTATACTTAGTATCTTCGTACGATAGGTGTATGTAGCTACCGCTATGCGTACTACAGCGTTGCCAACTGTTACAGTTTTGTCGGCAAGTGTCATTTGGTTGCGAGTATCGTTCGCTGCCACCCTGGCTGACGGTCGAAGACGCCTTAGTACTGATCGCTACGTTGCGAGGGGTGCCCAAGCAATATGTGAAACGTGAGACCGGAGCTCTTATGGACGCACTTGGTAAATTGAACAAGGAACATCATCATATTCTAGTGTTAATTGTGTTAAATAATTCACTCACTACATTTCACGTGACTTACTTTCTCGTCAGAAAAAAGGACACAGTCGAAGATCCTACCGTATATACCTATGTAAGTTTGGCTTCTCGTCACTGATAGACATTCGAGCTTCATCATCATCAAGGGGGTAACAATTTATTAACATGTTATTTAAGCCCACGTTTATATACATACGTGCCCCATTCCCAAACAGATCATCTGGTCTTTACGACAACGAGTTATAGTGCACTACACTAAGGGCGTCGCCAAGGGGTGGCAGAGGGGGCCAGGTGCCCCCCCCCCTCCCCTAGAGACTCAAAAACCCTACAATTCATACTTATCTCAGTACTTTTCTCATTTTCCATATCAACTTGCCCCTCCCCCCCCCCGCCTAGGCTATCGGCTGGCGACTTTGCCCCTCCCTAGGCAATCGGCTGGCGACGCCCCTGCACTACACTCAAGCACACCGAATTGGATTCAGAAGGAGGCCTGTGCTTCAGGATTGACACACCCACTTTGTCTAACAGGCTTAAAAAGGATCATTTTAGTTTCCTCCGTAAATGGGAGATTCAGATCCAATTGCAGATAGATAAAAATAAACAATTTCACCGCCTAAATCAGGTAGGTATTACCATATTATAACTATAATCAAAGCACACAACGTGTATACTTAGAAATCAAAGACACTAATTTATGGCACGGAATGAATAGTGTGCAGTCAAATATAGGTATCGTTTTCATTCGCAGAGATGTCCCACCTAAGACACATGCGTATCCAGAAGCTGGACCAGTTCGACGCCACACGGCTTCAGTTTGCCACCGCGGTGGTTGGCGCGCCCCCTATAATCATCGTGGACGAGTTCACCGCCTGGCAGAAGCACAACGTCGTCCGCACCATGTATAGCATACTGTACCAGCTCAGGAAGAAAGGTCACGCCATCGTCACTGGGTCCCGCAAGTAAGTTATATAGCATAGGCATAATCATATTCTTACTTCCAAGAGGTAAATTTGTGCCGTACAAACTTCTAACCAACAAGCCTTCCCAGTTTAATTTTTGAACTTATGCTAGCCTATGTCCGTCTCCATGGTCCAATATATCTGTATATTAAAATTCAACAAAATCCGTTCAGACGTTTTAGCGTGAAAACGGAACATACAGACATACAAACTTTAGAATTTATAATATTACTAGCTGACCCGGCAAACGTTGTTTTGCAAAATTTTTTTTTTTTTTTTTAAATAGATGTTGGCCTATTCTCATAGATACCGGATAAGCACAAAAAATTTCATCAAAATCGGTCAAGCCGTTTCGGAGGAGTATGGGAACGAAAACTGTGACACAAGAATTTTATATATTAGATAAGTAGGGATAAAGTTGTCTCAACAGCCTGCCTGATCAGTCTGATCAAATATATTAATAAGGGTAGGGTACCCTACCCTTATTATTGTTTGTTTGGATTGAACACGAACGCGCTAATCTCAGGAACTATTGAATTGATTTGAATTTATATTTTTGTGTTGCATAGCCCATTTATCGAGGAAGGCTTTAAGACATTACGCTAAGCGCCACGGGTGCGAAGCAGTAGCTCAAAATAACGCGGGTTTAACCGCGGGTTTTAGAGTTTAGCTAGTGTTAGTCTAAGATAGCATTTTGGACATTGAAAAAGACACCAGAGTATTATCACAACTCAAGCCTATGATTTGAGAAAGCCACCAATGTTTATTTGCTATTTTGCCATGCCACCAATATTTTAAGTACGTGGGGTGATAAAAACCAGAACACCACTTAAGCAGTAGTAGCTACATGAGTACCAACCTTCCGTTCTCATCAGTATCAGTAAGTTCGCGCTCGTAGCGAGACTTGGCTTGCCGTTCGTAACAGATCGGCAAAGTTAAGCAACGCTTGCACAGGTCACCATTTGGATGGGTGACCGTGTGCGGCATTAACATCTGAGCGCTACCGTGCTTCGGAGGGCACGTAAAGCTGTCGGTCTCGGTTCTTGTCCAAGGATAAGGATCGTTAAGCCATGTCGGAGACCTTCGGACGGTTTGAAAACTCCGACACCAGAGTTGGCCACACGCTCACACGAAAAAACAAAAAAACAAAGTAAGTTCGCATCAGATATATCAGCAGAAAACCAAAATAAATTTTAAGGTACTGTAAAAGGGGGTTACTTTCAAATAGCGGGGTAACTTTGATGATTACTTTTTATGGATGCTTTTTTATTAAAATATCATTTTCTATGGAACGCAGGCATTTGATTTTTTTTCTTGGCATCTTTCACTGTTCAGTTATCTTTCTTCAATGCGTCAGCGTTGCTATTAATAACGTTCCACCTTTTAAAAAATATTTATTTCCTGTACTTGCAAATCTAAGAAATAGTGTGTGGGATAACTTCAATGCTAAAGGTTGGTATTATTTTTGTCGATTTTTTTGTTATTTCAAATAATGAAATGGTATCTTCCGAGTAAAATTAATTGATTGCCTTGGGTAGATGGTGGCCATATTTTGTTTTATTATGAGTATTTGTTCCTGGGTTTATTTTGATAGGTGGTACGGGGCAACATTGATATACAATCAAAGTAACCCCAAGATTAATTTAAACAAATCTCAATGTAATAAATACAGTTTATCAAAGATACCCACTTTTACAGATAAAATGGTGCGAAACTATAAAAAACGCCTTGTACCCAATTACAGGAAATTTTAAACAGAAGAAACACTTGCAGAAGTGTTGCAAAATGTTACCGATGGAGCTATGAGCAAGCAAATTACATTGATGAAAATAATTGTGTAATGATCTCAATATTTCTTCCACAAGACTGTTGATTGTGTAGTTCCTGATATCGTAACTAAATGTATAAGAAAAGTATAATATTCTCTAGTTAAAATTAACAAGGTCTGGCTATTCTAAGTAATAATTTAGTACTTAATGAAACATTTTTGATTGTTCTTTTTTCCAAGGAGTTTTGAGTTTTTTAAAGATTTTAAGTTTTTATAGATTTTAAAGCTTTATTTAGTATATGCGATTACAGTTTGATTGTTTTTTGTGTCATATATTCGATTATCCTAAAATGATTGTTTTATCTTTCAACCTAGTAAACTGCTTTAAGTCTGTTATCAATGTAACTCCTGTAATCAATGTCACCCCATCGATTTTTAAATTGCTCTAATTTGAAATATAAGTAATCAATATTTCT
Organism: Euclidia mi; assembly: GCA_944739405.2. Lineage (NCBI taxonomy): Eukaryota > Metazoa > Arthropoda > Insecta > Lepidoptera > Erebidae > Euclidia > Euclidia mi. The sequence goes on along the minus strand of OX123189.2, from coordinate 84,809,956 downwards.
TTTTGTTTTTGCTTTTTACTCCTGTTAAGGGATACTATGATATTCCGCCATAAAGTCGTGGCCTATCAAAATAACCCCATTGCAAGTATAAAGTTGAATCCACACTTAGTGAATTTTTACGCCAAAACTATAAACGCAATTTTTTTTAATTGTCCTATTATGATAGCAGGTCCTAAGTTGGCAATACAGTATTTATTTTGTATTTTTCTAGCATAAACTGGCAAAGTTATGATCAATTGAATTTTAAAATAAATCAAAGTATCCCCATTTTACGGTACTGCAAATATATTTATGGGGAAATATACTGATCAGTATTAGGTAGTTACCTACTTTATTCGAGCCTCCATTGTGAAAGTGGTGCCACTTCGCATGTTGGAATGTGGAAGCGCATTTATACCTACCTATCAAAGGACATCGTTGTTGTTTGAGCTTGAGTTCTACAACTGAATAAAGTTAGCAGCTGGTGGTGTCAACAGGAGACCAGCAGCTGCTAACTTTATTAAATAAAGTACCTACGCTAGCGCTGACACACTGCTATAACTTACCAGAAAACCGGAAAGTCATAAGCATAGCCCCGGTAACTCCTCATTTACCTACAACTACATGTTTTTATGCAAATACCTTTAAATCTCTACATACCCACAGCATAGAAAGCCAGCGTCCAGTGACGAATCGCCTGGCGCTCATGATGGACGGCTACATATACGACGTGGACACGATCGACCGCCTGATCGCGCGGTACAGCGACAAGGGCTACACCGTGGTGGTGCACCTTAAGGACGAGGTCGATGCCGACACCATGTTCGGCTCTTACTTCGACGATTATAATATTAATGATACGTCTGAGGTAAACATGTACCAATATTTTAGAGTATCACAAGCTATCTTTCTTGCGAATCGACCGACCTGCAACTACTAGCATCTGAATATATAAAACCCTTGCATTACTGACTGACAGACAACGCACAGCTGATACTGTTGGGCGCAAGAAGCTGAAATTTCGCACGTTCCTTGGGATCCCTAAGGGTGCACTACAAAACCTCTAGTCTTCTTAATATATAAATCCTTGCGTTACTTACTGACTGACAGACACGCTACAGCCGAAACTATTGGGCGCAGGAAGCTGAAATTTGGCATGTATGTTCCTTGGGGACCGTAGGGGTGCACTAAGAAGGGATTTCCCAAAATTCCCACGGGATCGGCCAAAAAGGGGTAGATTTAAAAAAAATGCAGGCGTAGCTACTGGTGTCCTCTAGTAGTATTATAGTATCTGTGCTGCAACCTTAACCGTTAAGATAAAAATAACTATGAGTGTAGGTATATACCTATTAAGGTTCTGGAGGGGCCAAAGAGCAGCATAGGGCAAGGTGGACGTACGGCCTTGTTGGGATCACATCAAGCGGTAGTATTCAGGCAGTTCATGATCGGTCTATGTTGAGAGCCTTAGAGAGGCTTATGTTTAACAGTGATCGTCTATCAGCTTAGCTGATATGCTACCTACCTACCAAGTATTTAAAAAAAATGAATTATCCGACAGTGTATGAGACAAGAGGCTTGTAACATAATAAGAATAAAATTTCATATTTTCAGGTGCTGATAAATGTTCAAGTATACGATGACGATCTCGATTGGAAGAAAATATTCGAAAAAATGGAAGCTTTGCAAGAGGCTTATCACCAAGTGTACTCGTATATTGTCACCGCAATAACCATCGATTATATCTTTAATTCCATACTAAGCAGAGAGAAACGTCTTCGTCCTGCTACCGGGTTCTTCTCTTGGCGATGGGCTAAAAAGATTTTATCCACTAAACCACCCACAAGACCTCCAGAAGGAGCGATAAGCAAGCTTCAAAATTTCGAGGAGCATTTTGAAATAACTTCATTGAAAGGTTTGCCATGGTCTGTGATCTTCCTGAATAGTGGTGAACCTCCTCCATCTCACGAGAGATCGGCAAGACCTTCGACGGTGAGTGACGGAAGCTTACTGTGAATTTAGCTACATAGCTACATAGTTTACAGACTACAGAACCTTTAAACTTTGACCGGATGAAGTAAACTTGATGCCTCTTCGATCTAAATGAATGCAGCGGCGGACATAGAATAAGGTATACCTACTTATATTTATATCGCGTAATTTATTGCAAGCAAAGGTAAATACTCCTTATTTGCCCAGATGTACTGGCATGGGTTACACCACCAGCTGTGGTCATGGGAAGACTGATGTCCAGCATTTTGTATAGCAGACTGTGTTTGTGAGCTTTTCTTCCTCGCCTTGCGCTCAATATCCGATGCATGGTTGGTGCGGGTCCATGCAAGTTTGTTTAGAAGTTTTAAAGTGATAGTAGCTTCCACACTTGTTTTATAGTGTGTAGACCGAAACTATCGAAAGTCACTTTATGTTGAGCATGAAGTCTGGTGGTGGAAACCAATAAAAAGCTTTGCGAAAGTGACAACAAAAAAAATGTTAAGCCCATCTTAGCCTTCTTATTTTTATCCTGCCATTACATTTATCGTTAAAGATATGGATGAAGTCTAAGTTTCTAATTTAAGTATAACGTTACGTTAAACTGTTACCTCCAAAAGTTCTATTTTATTTTAAATACTTAGTTATAATTAGAATAATTTATTTGTGTCAATTCAAGTTTTCAAATGAATAAATAATGGTGAAATTAATTTGTGGTCCACTTTTTTAATCAATTCCTACCCTACCCACAAACTCAACACACAACTAGGTAGGTCATAGTATAGACAGCTAAAGCTGTGCGTTTACCGCATCGGAATCGGAGCGTACGGAGCGGACGGAGCGTCGTCATTTACAAAATGCCGATGGGGTGCGTCCACTGCATTCGGATTCAGCATCGGCAATTTAGGGATTTTTAAAGCAGGAGGATAGTGACGAGGATATTGTAGTAGATTAATTTTCGGAGAATATTATACATTTGATGAATATCATAAATATTGAATATCATAGATTTTTGGATACATTCATATGACTCTACTAAAGTAATTAAAACATCGTCGTTCATCGTGAATAAGTATTTTTGCCTACAGTTTAATGCCGCAAACACGTCAGAACTTGAAACGCTCGGAATCCGAATGATGCGTTCACTGCGGATGACGTCATCAGCAAAAATACTGGTCTCGGCCGCAGAAATGCCGATGCAGTGCACGCAGCTTCATAGAAATTAATACAAAGCAACAAATCCTTCCGCTCCGTACGCTCCGATTCCGATGCTGTGGACGCGCAGCTTTAGTCAACATCATCAAGATCTTAGGTTCGAATTAGTTAGGTACCTATGTGAAGGCACCTAGCACTCTGCTTACAACACGGTGGCAATGAAATTTACCCATTTGTAGTGTAGAAGAAAATACAAGAGGTCTAGTGCGAGTTTTGATTGAGTCGCGAGTCGTTTCTCGATGGAAACAATTTCCTTACATTCATTCTAAATGCGGCGGTCTCGACTGAACATAATAACCGATATTAACCGCTTTTTTAAGGCTTATGTTTAACTTACCACCAGATATAGTAACATAGACAAAAATAGTAAATGATCACCAAAATTAATCCAGCATTCTAATGTAAAATTAAAACCAAAATACCAACACATAAATTGCATTTGGTTACACCTGGTTTAATAAACTAAGTTGACTATTTTTTAATTAAGGGTCACAAGAGAACCTAACATAACCTATTTATTTGGTAATCATTTACTACATTTGGTGTTCGAATACAATTTGAAGTGCAGTCGTGACTAAAATAGCTAGTAGGTACATACTATTGTAATTTTAGACCTTATTTTTCTGGTGTTAAGTATATATTTTTGGTTAAAGAACTAAGGGTATCAAAGCATTTTATGGTGGGCATTATATTTGACCCCTTTTTTAATATGTGGATATTTTTCTCGTCGAGAAACGACTAGCAACTTTATGAAACTCACACAACACATCCATTAGATAGCTCTACTTGGGTCCTACCCGGCAGCCGGTGGGTGGTAGGACCAAATTGTGGGTGTGTGGTGTTGTGTGGGCTTAAGAGGAAACACGACGGGCGAGAGAATTGAAAAATAGGTATTTGTAAAATCTATTGCTGTCGCGCAGCCTCCAGCCTCCCCCCGCAGAGCACGATAGAGACAACGCTACTGCTGGACCAAAAATACCTGTTAAATGTACACAAAATCAACGTTTCGTATTCCCTTGATGCCTTCTCCAAAACTTCATCGATTTAACTAGTTTTTCATATTAATTTAAAGAAAGGCTTTGGCCGTGTTCCTATTTTTTCCTTTTTTTAAATAATCTAGCCAACTTTGTTTTTTTGATGTTTGAACACAGCGGAAAATCTGGCCAATTTTTGAGATATTTGAAGGTTCATATCTTTTTTAATATTTAATTTATGAGAAAAAGGAAAACATAGGGACATGCCAATCGTGGCCATACATCTTTTGGAAAAAAATAATTGCTCTACTGGCATTATCCAGGGAGAAAACAGGAGTCTACGTTTGTATGGAAATACGGCCATCGTGTTTCCTCTTAAATGCGCAAATGATCTTGGTGTTGGTGCTTATTGTCGCACGCAATAAAGAGCGATTTTATCTAAAGTGCGTATAACCACTACATCGTGTACTAATTAGCGATAGGCTAGCCACCAATATTAGTCCCAAGCATTGTGAACAGAAATATTTACAAGATGAAGGCGACAAAAAGCTAGCAACAGCAAGATTGCATCTCTAGGGTTAGTAAGGTATTGAGAATGAATAAAAGTTAGTAGTCTAATGGTGTTAATGTGTATATTATATGGTTAAGCATACATTATTTATATAGTTAGTAGTAGTAGCAAATACACCGCCAAGCAAGCAAGATAAGTACAGTCAGCATTACAAAGTTTTAATAAATAAGCGTTGGGCAATTCTATTGGAAAATTAAAACGTTATGCCGCGATGCGTTATTTACCGAAAATAAAATCTAAAATTGTTATAAAATTCTCAAAGGTCTATCTATTAGCAGTATACGAAATAAATAAATTGAGTTAAATATACGCTAAGCAGCTTTAAGCATCATACGGTTTTTTTCAACCTCATTAGAGCAATAGCACTAGTCCTATTTCCAAAGTGAAATAAAACCACATGTTCAATTGTTATTGCGGCTTATTTCAAACAAACATCATACAACATCCGAGTGAAACTCATCCAGCATTACGAAGTCAATAAAACGTTTATTCATACCAATATACTATTCCACTTAACATACAAATGGATTGTTTACTATACTCTAGGTATATACTACAATAGTTGTGTTTCTCGTCGAAATTCAACAGTCTAGCTTTTGTATTCGACGGTCGAATACAAAAGCTAGACTGTTGACGCTCATTCAGCTCAGTGGGTATTAAAATTAATTAACTACATAATTATATTTACCTAATGTAATGCTAACTGTACATATTATTGTGCGCCCAGATAAAGAATTTAAACAAGTGATTAATAACATTTTGGCATTAAGAACATCTGCAAATATATCAATTATAACGATTGCACTAACAGGAATCGCATAGCCGATAGCTTTTTTGATTACTACGTCACTAAGTGCGTGAGAAAAGGACAGCGATGTTAAGAGTTCCAATGGCGGATCCAGATTTTAATTTTGGAGGGATTCATTTTGATTTAGGGGAAAGGGTCTTTCTTCATCCTGAAGCGAGGTTTTATCCAGAACAGTCGTGTCTTACTAGGAAAACGAATAATTTAGCGTCGGAACATATCTGATGGCAAATCAGTCGAGCGTATCTGCATCGGTTGTGTCTATTCCGTCAAATTAGACCTGCTACATTACGCGTCTAGACAGTTTCTGCTTTCGGCAACTAGGTACAGTGCGGTTGCTTTGTATGACATTTAATTTTAAAACGTCGCCCAACGCGTCAGTCAAAATACACGTGGTACGTGGTGCGCGCGACGTCGGCCGACGATACGTTGACGGAAACGGAACAGACGCTGTACGCTCGACGCACTAACGCATCATCAGTTAGGTGTGAAAGGTTGAATGATTTATCATATATTTGGCTGTTTTGGCGTTACGCGACGGATGATACGCGACGCATCTTCCGTCAGATATTTGCCGACCCTTAGGCTAAGAACTCACGGAGCGATTTTCTCCCGCGACCGCCGCGGTGGTGGAACTGCGGTTTTATTTCTAAACTCACGAGACCGGTTATTTGCGCGGTTTTTCAGCCGCCGCGGCTGCGATCATCGCCCGCAGACGCGGCGGGCGATGATCGCAAGACGAGCGGTTGCAAGACGTAAGTAATTAGTAGATCGATTTCAATATCCATTTTATATTGTTTGTTTAATTTTAAACATGCACAAACATTTGTCACGATGCCACAAGTCACTGGCTGGTGCAAAATGACGTTGGATTTCTGTACACCCCGCCCCTCGCCCGCGACCGCGGCCCGCCAACCGACCGCAGAGCGCGCGGGCGCCACCCGCCGCGGCTGCGGTTGACCGCGGCCCGCACGATTCCACTAGTTGCCCGCCGGTGCAGCGGGAACCGCAAACAACCGCGCACGCCGCGGGCGAAAATCGCGTCGTGAGTTTTGCTTTAATTTTTTACATATATATCTGCATTCTACAGAAGCTGCGGGCCCGCAACCGCGGCGGTCGCGGGTGAAAATCGCTCCGTGAGTTCTTAGCCTTACTGCGGAATTTGAGGCCCTACTTCTCTCCTCCTCCTGGATCCGCCACAGAAGAGATAAATTTTGCGCCTTATTAGAACTATAGAACTATTTTTATAGGCAACGTCCGCACCAGAGACAAATCCTGTGCCACAGAAGACTTAACAAACATTGAATCAACTTACATAAAGTATACACAGACATACTTATAGCAACATTTGGCGGATCATAATATACAGGGTGTAAAAATACCCTTAACGAACACTGAAACCCCATATTGTACCAATCATTACGATAATTTTTAACTTCGGCACCATACCTGGGAAATTGATGCTTCAGGAGATATTGACGCTCAAAGTTACTATAATTTTTTTTTAATTAGGTTCAAAATCGATGCAGTTACCTCGCCAACCTGTTCTATGGATGTCCTATGCACCCATGGATAAGTAGGTATTTCGAAAATTGCACGCGCGCTCTTTTAATTGCGGTTTAAATAATGTGTCTATTTGTAAAAAAAAGCAATTTCCCAGGTTTTATTTTTGCTTAGTATGGCATGATGTCCAAAACGAGAAGACTTCGGCTTGGTGGTGGGTCTTGTGCCAGCCTGTATAGGTTTTAATCTTTTGTACGAATCGAATCTACAACATTCGGCGCATTGATAAACAGCGTGGCACCCGCTCAAATCACTACCTACGACATACATACAATAATGTTGCCAAGTTACATTGAAAATAATTTTCCTACTTAGCTTTAGCTCAGCTAATGATTCTCTATGTTACAATTATTATAGGATGCTTGCTTTACTATATGACAAGCCTAATAATGACTTTGGTAATTGTGTTAATTAGATGACTAGAATATATACTAGAGTGCTTAAAACCTACCATCATCATCATCCTCCTCTTAGCGTTATCCCAGTTTCAATCTGGGGTCCGCTTACTAGTCTAACCGGATTTGGCTGAATATTAGCGTTTCCACAGAGCGACTGCCTGTCTGACCTCTGCAACCCGAAGGGGTAGAGATATTCCATAGTTTAGACTAGTGTCAGTTGATTTAGAAGGTACTGACGCCCTGTAAAGACTGACAAAGATCTTCATGACAACCGGGACCGACGGCTTAACGTGCTCCCAGAGGCACGGGACAAGCGATAATTAACCATTCAATACGCACATAACTCCGAAAAGTCATTGGTGCGCCATGGATTTGAACCCGATACCCTCTGCATGACAGTCTGTTGGTATCTCCACTCGGCTATTGCTGCTTAATACCTACCATTAAATGGAAAAATCTTATTCATCATAAAATGTGTGTGTGATTGTCTAATCACATAATCCATTCATCATCATCATTTTAGCTTCACCAAGGTTCATTATGAAAAATAGGATGCAAGATCCAAAAGTTTTCATAATGAACTGTGATCTGCTATTTAGACAAAATAGTTATTTTCCATAAGGCGAATTTCACCTAACCCTGCAAAATAAGATAAGCCTTATGTCATGGCTTAGTCTCATTCCATTTGAGTACTGGCTATCGGTATTAACTGGGTCTTCATGACAATATGACATTAATATATGAGACTTTTATGCATGATAGTAGCCTTATTCATTTACCACATGCACTCATGAAAAAGTCGGCGATAGCCTAGTGGTGTACGTAACGGACTGCCGAGACGATGGTCTCGGGTTCGATCCCCAGGTATCCCGAGCACCACACGGGACTTTTCGAAGTTAGGTGTGTATTAAAAATGTTAATTATCGCTTGCTTAATAATGTGCCTAGTAGATGGCAATAGGCTCGCCCCCTATTACATTGGGACCTAAACATAACTGGCGAAATGTGGGTGTGTATACACCTCTTCCTACCCCTTCGGCGATAAAAGGCGTGAAGTTATGAACATGATGCATTCATGACGACAAATTGAAGTTTTCAGGAGCAATGTACACTCTTATTTGAAATTTTAAAAGCAACTTGCACTTTGCATTTATAAAGCATAAAGTAGTACCAATAATCTGACCGAAGCCCCAAAAGCTATACTTGTTTACTTTTAATGCAGGGTTGTATGGGATCTATGCAGCTCAGCTGAAGAGCCTCGAGCTTGTGCCATCATATTCTCTATCCTATTAGTTGTTTCTCTAACCATAGAGAACTCGGAAAGATCCGGAAGGTCAAGAACAATGTGAGCAGAGAGACGTTTGTAAACGGAGTTAGAATCCTTTTTATTTCTTCTAGCTTCTTCATATTTTAACTGTTGCTTTAAAAATATTGATTGCTTTAACATTTCTTGGATGTTCTTGAAGCTGGTTGCTGCGCCATCCATTGATTTTACTGCACTGAAAATTAAAAACATACATGCCTTTTATTTTGAAATAGAGTAAGTATTCACTAATATTTAATTAAAACTAATATTGACCATGATTTATCAAACATGGCAAAGCAAAGTAATGCTAGCTCAAAGACTACAGTGAGTCATCATCATCAGCCCTTTATGTCCTACTTGTGACGTCGCGCCCCGGCGCCCGCGAGCCTCGCTACGAGTGACGCACAGCAGTGGGCCGCCCCCTCACCCACTCCTCCTCGCCGGTCTTATAAATAGCGGGGACACACGAGGTTTCGTTCCTTTTTGCGCCGGCCAACACAACCAAAGCTGAGTACCCCATCCGAAGACCTGTGAAGTGCCAACGTACCACGCCCTGGATAATTGTCTCATCGGCTAATCTCAAGTGTCAGTTTTTTTGTATAATTAAAGCCATTGTGTAACTGGAATATAACGCGAGTTTAAACCTTCCTGGTGATATTTTTTATTTATTTCCCGTAAGTCAACCTAATTATCTCTCTTTAATTGCTCGGCGAGTGATCGATCCCGGCTACCCCGTGGAAATCAATCACTCGTGCGACACACTGCTGGGCACGGGCCTCCTCTCACTATGAGAGGGTTAAGGCCATAGTCCACCACGCTGGCCAAGTGCGGGTTGGCAGACTTCACATGTCTTCCAAGAACATTATGGAGAACTCTCAGACATGCAGGTTTCCTCACGATGTTTTACCTTCACCGTTTAACAAGCGATAATTAACAATTTAATTCATTGGTGCATGCCATGGATTCGAACGCGAGACCATCTGCATAGCAGTCTGTCAGTCTCTCCACTTAGCTATCGCTGCCTTTTACACGTGACATACGCTACAGTGAGTACAGAAGAGTAATATTCCTGATGGAAACAAATGGACACAAATGTATAAAAAATAAGACAAAGTACTGCAGGCCTTGTCACTCTCCATGCAAATCACCATACAAGTTAATTTAACAACAACAATGTCATGGTTGCAATTTTCTTAACCAATAACTTAATTATAAATACTTTCTATGCCACCAAAATGTCAAAAATGTTAAAGTAAGAGTCATTTCTATATTTTGCTCAAAAAGACAACTACTGCCCTACTACTAATAAAAGGAATTTTTTTTGTTAAGAGCTGATGAAAAGAATGAATAAGAAGAACCTCTACTATTGCTGAATGCATTAAAATCAGTTTCATAACACTCCATACTTTGTTTATACCAAACTACTTATATGTTTTCTACTACAAGGTGCCCGCGATTACACCCGCATTATTTAAGGCTACTGTGCTGCTCCCGTTGCTCATAGCATGATGTTATATAGCCTTCCTCGATAAATGGGCTATCTAAAAATGAAATAATTTTTTAAATCGGACCAGTAGTTATTGAGATTAGCGCGTTCAACCAAACAAACAAACAAACTCTTCAGCTTTATATATTAGTATAAGATAACCAAATAACTTGTGATGATACCAATAATCGATTTTAAACTTTCGCGATTTGTATACATCATAGAAATTAATTTAGCGGGTCTTAATCGCGTTAACTTGACTTATATAAGGTATAAATACCTATTTGTTACCGACGTTTCGCTCGTCTTGCACCGAGCGTGGTCGCGGAGAGACTAAGTCAAGTTAACGCGATTAAGACCCGCTAAATTAATTTCTATGATGATACCAATAATTCTAAAGTAAATGATATGCTGAAAGAATCAAGAATGTACAAGCCATTGCTAACTTCTTTAGGCTATTTTATACACAACTTAGGGATGGCTGCAGCCCAGCCTGCACACATTTATTTTAAATACAACAATTTCTACCTGACCTCTTGGGAATTTTGCCAAATCCCTTGTTAGTGACCAGGTGTCTACAAGGAGCATTTATGCCAAATTTCAGCATTCTTGCCCTCAATGGTTTTGACTTTGCATTGTCTGTCAGTCAGTCAGTAACCCATTAATTATTTGAAAAGACGAAAAGTCATTTACCTGAGAGCATATTCGACATCATAACATCTTCCTTGTAGTTCATGTTGCAGTTTGGTAACTTCAACTCGTCTTTCCACCATAGGCGGTAGCGCTTTCCTAACATGTTCCTGAAGCCTATATAGAGCTAAAGACGGTTCGTTAGCAACTATATGCATGTTCTCTGATATGCGTTCTGCAGCTGTAACAGAATTATATTATAATATATTTCTAATCAAAAACATTTACAAACCATAAACATTTTAATTTGAATGTCTCACCTTTTTTCGCTTTTGATTCTAATTCTGGGTCACCTTGATATACGAAAGCCATCGTAGAATAGTTTTTAAATAGTAAAAATATAATATATTTATGTATAGTTAGTTTCTGATCACCATTTGTGTACAACAAACAACAAAATCAACGAATGATAAATTATTAAATTCCGCATCCACGATCATGTTTTTACGTCAGTTTCAATTCAAATGTCATTTTATTTGACACATCATATACGTTTAAAAACACAAAATTAAGGCTGCAAACTCAGATCATTTCAGGCTGCAAATGAAATAATTTATGCTCTATACAGTGTAAGTTTCTCGCTTGTTCTGACAGTGGCAATGTGTAATATAAGTAAAAAGAGTAACGATAACATGAATGAAATAGAGTTAGCTCCACGCTTATAGTGATTATGGTGAACTCAAACGCCATAATATCTAAGATGGTTGCGAACTAAAATTTCTGCACGAAAACAATGTTACAAGCGGTATTTTCTTTCATAATATACAAGAATGCCACGGAGTATTTAATCGATAAATTGATTTAACGTACAATTTTTATTATTCAAAGTTACCGACGACTAGTCTACTTGCTGCACTTTGAGGCTAAGCTCCGCCAATAAACCTAATATTCAATGTCATTCTCATCTGATTGTCATCTGGAAACTTTGAAGTTTTTCATGACATTTCTTTGAAATGTAGCTTCGGACATATTAAGGTGCGTTCCACTATGCGCTTTCGAAATTTTATTTACCAGGTGACATGTGAATATTTACAACAACGAATAACGATTAAGTTGTGATCACGGCCTATGAACATAACTTCAGCAACATTTAGTATATTCTTGTGTTCTAATTTTACAATTATAAAAAATACATTTAAACGTAATCATAGGTAGGATACTACTCTCTCCGTGCTCATATTGACCATGGAGACCACAGACCAGGTGCTCTGTGATGGAGACCCACCGGTATCGGGCTCAGGGACCACAGAGACCAAGCCAAGCTGTCGGTACTTAGGGGTCCAGAGTAAGTAATTAGCAATGCGTTTTGAATCCAGCAATTCAGCAACGTTCTGTATAGAGGTCTTGAAGCAGCCGTCAAACAAGAGCTTTTGTAGTGGTTGAGGCCCTTGGCACCAAAATCATTAACTGACGTGACTATCGGTACAATGATTGTTGAATCCACATCTCATTTGAAGCAAATCTAGTGAGCCCGGTCAAGTAATCTGTTTATCTTTTTTGGCTCTCACGAGACGAGATTCTCGACATGCAGTTATGGGCCAGTGTAACCTATCACCCTCAAGTCATCACTATCTGGCTTGTTGTCCACAAGCCACAATAGGTCTGTCACTGATCAATTAATGATAAACCCATCCCAGTGCATAGTAGCACAGCCATTTTCTAGATCCGGGTCGGAATTTAATTTTAACTAAAGAATCTGTAATAAGTATGGTATTTCAAAGTCGACCAGACTGTAGGTACTTGTTGGCAAGGTGCTAGTGGACAATCATGGCTAACTGGCTAAACCATTTTTACTTTGTTATAAGTAGTGGTCGGAATAGGTAGTGCCATTCCGCGGGATTCGACAGTCGTGGCATAACATGGACAATGGACATACCCACTTATATCAAAATCCCGGGATTTTAAAGATCACTTTCAAAGTAATAAAACCTATACTTTATTTATAAATACACACATCCATAAGCTCTCCACATTCTTTCAAATTAGATACCGTTTTATTAATTTAACTGTTACAGTCGTAACGGCTGCTAAATTAATAAAACGGTATCTAATACCGCGATACCCTTGAAAGACGGCTTTTAAACATTGGATAAAATTAAAATTTTACCTTCCAATAAAATTTGTATTATGCTTCCAATGACGTCCGAAGTCCTTTATGAGAGTACATCGATTCTTTCACCTCGCCTGGTTGCTAAATGTCGCTACTTCCGTTTCCTGGATGCACCTACAGCGCCATCTACCGCTTCCGGTCTGCAACTAAACTACCTCCCAAATACAAGCCGCCATCTTTGTCATTGTACGGCTCATAATGGTATAGCCCCAGGAAGACATTACTGGGACTTCGGACGTCATTGGAAGCATAATACAAATTTTATTGGAAGGTAAAATTTTAATATTATGCGTTCCGTTTGACGTCCGAAGTCCTTTATGAGAGAGTGTTTGTTATCTCCTGGTGGCTTGTATTTTTGATATTGACATTAAAACGCAACAATGTGATTGAACATAAATATAATGTGAATTTAAATGCACATTGCCTAAGATGCTAGGTACAAATCAATAGGTATTATGAATCAGGTTGAAAATATTGCGATAGAGATTTTTCTGACCTAATTTCCCTGTTAGAATTATTGATTTGTTTCAAAACTTTCTAAAAGTACATATTATAATGCTGCCAATAGCCTTAGCTAAGATATCATTAATATGGTAATTTTCTACCCAATTTAAAGATGAGACTGCTAATCTACAGCTTCCAGCTGAAGCCTGAATGCCAGCCTCAGCTAGAAGCCTCTTTAACCAACCACCCATCATAGCTACAGTAACTGGCCTTGTAGGCCTTCTAGTTGCTAAGAATAAATTTGTAATATTTTCCCGGGTCCCTTGTGTATATTTACTAGTGTACGTAACCAAAATACTGCATCGATGCTTTAATCCGGTGCGGCTAAAAATGTCCAGCTAGATTGTTGATATGAGGATGACTCAGTTTTCGACCCGAAAGCGGGGAACAAGGTAATAGAATTAGTGTTACCTACAAAATGTTGACTATCAGTATGTAAAAGAGTAAGATCATGTACTCTACGGCCAGAAAATAACAGTAGAATAGCAGCTGTGTGTCTAGATACTTGATATAAACTATTTAAATTTATGTTGCAATTCTTTAAGAATCTGATCAAAATCCTTGCATCCCAAATCGGTAATTGAGAGGGCGCCGGTTTTTCCATGGAAATAGCTTTCAGTATGTGTTTTACTATCCGATTTGCGGTAATTTTAACATAAGATATTGCTTCGCAAACGGATGCAATAACCGATTTATGAACAAGAATCGTTCTGTAAGAAAGACCATTGGTCAAATATAGATAATCGAGATACCTAGCTACGTTTTCTGGCTACGGTAAACGAAAATTAATGCTATTTCCTTGACAAAATCTCACCCATTTACTCCAAATAGGAGCATAAGTCTTTATTGTAGACTGCCTCCAACACGATGACAATAACTGTTTCTCTTGCAGCGTCCATGTATCCGTCAGGGCATCCCACCCGAAATGAGCCAGGCTTCCACGTGTAACTTTCCAACTTGTGCCGGCGGTAGCATTGTCGCTGTGTCCACCAGCGTCTTCTCCAGGTTTCCGAGTTTCATGAGACGTTTCAGAGCACGATTCTTCAGGTCTGGCCTCCAAAAAGGCTTCGTCCACTTGAGTGCTACTAGAATGTACTGACCTGAGGCTGAATTTAGGTGATCCATTACCCTGGGTATTAGGCTGGGTGGCGGGAACAGCCATGCAAGTCGGTAATGCCAGGATCTGCTGAACGCGTCGTGAAAGTAAGCGTTCGAGTCCGACAAGTCTAGCGAAACATAGTTTGCTACGACATGTGCTGTCTGTGATGCAAAGAGGTCTACTTCTGGCGTGCCTCACATGGCGAACAGTCTCGATGTTGCCTCGCCTGTGAGGTGCCACCCGGCTGCGGTGCGATTTCGTGAGAGGTGATCTGCTTCGGTGGGGCACAGGTTTGGTAGGTGGTGAGGCCGAAGCACAATGTTGAGGTGGTCCACCAGTTCCAGCAACTGTTGGGTCAGATCTAGCAATTGACGCGATCGTGTTCCTCCTTCGTTTTTTATATAGGAGACAACTGTTTTTTGTCGCTCTGAAGAATCACTGTAGAACTCTGGAGCTCCATTGCTTTGGCTGATATAGCGGCTATCACCGCATACATTTCCTTCAGATTGCAATGCCATTTTGTCTGGTGTTGCTCCCATAGGCCTTTTATCATGTCGTTGTTCACCAGGACTCCCCATTGAATGTCCGACGCGTCGGTGAAGACGTGGTTCGTCGGCATTCTTTGGGGATGAATCTGACTTCTGACTGATATTCTCCTTCATGAGCTTTTTGCTGTGTCGCTGCAGTAAGCGGCAATGCAACCTTCCCCTGTGGGTGATGAAGGTTGCAAAGTTGAGATGACCTAATAGGCGTTGCGCCTGTTTTAGGTTCCAACTGCCGGCTTCGAGTTGCACTCGCAACATCTGACGAATTCGTTGTATTTTCTCTAAGGGTAGGGACTTCGTGTTGAATTTGGTGTCCAACGTGACTTCATGAGCTTTTCGCTGTGTCGCTGCAGTAAGCGGCAATGCAACCTTCCCCGGTGGGTGATGAAGGTTGCAAAGTTGAGATGACCTAATAGGCGTTGCGCCTGTTTTAGGTTCCAACTGCCGGCTTCGAGTTGCACTCGCAACATCTGACGAATTCGATGTATTTTTTCTAAGGGTAGGGACTTCGTGTTGAATTTGGTGTCCCACGTGACTCCGAAATCGATTAACCTCGTTGGTGTTGTTACCGATTTCTCCATATTTATCCACCAACCCAGACTGGTCAAAAACTGTATTGCGATTTCTATCTGTGCTGTAAGCGTATTTCTGTCCTGATGTACTACCAGATAATCGTCTAAATATACCACTAATCTCAACCCTTTTTATGCGGAGTATTTCTGCGGTCCAGTTCGTTACCGAGGCGAAAATCCGTGTTGCTGTTGCAGGGCGAACGGTAGACACGTCATCTGTAGTAGTTGACTTTGATAGCTGATCCGGAGAACCTTCTGTGTCGATCTTTTACTGGCAGGTGGTAATAGGCCTGACTTAAGTCCAGTTTCACCATCCAACCTCCGCGTTGTAGAAAATTTGGCACTTGGTGATGGTGAAACAGATGGAAATGCCTTGAGATTGAAAATTTTTCGACTTTTTCCGTTGGATTTCGGAATTATGAATAGAGGCGAGATAAAAAACGCTGTCTTGCTGAATGGTATTCTGAGACTTGTTATCAATTTCCATATTGATTTTGGTGGATTGAAAAAAGGCCCCAAGTGTTTTTGAAAGCGTCTTAGACAGCCGCCTAAAAACCCTGTTGAGTTCTAAAACCCGCTCCCCCCCCCCTCTTCTTGGCTGACGAGTTATTGCGACGCGTCGGTGATGACGTGGTTCGTCGGCATGAATGAATCGGAATCTTTGTTTTCAGCCCGTTTGGGTTTATTATTGTTATTCGGCTGACCCCAAAACGGCTTTGCGTCAGCAGAAGAGGTCGAGGGCTCTGGCGATTTTTGCCCGGGTTCGGGTAGAAGCTGGGGGCTGTGACAACTGACCGGAGTCAGCATGTATTCGCAAGACGGCGAAATTTTTCATTACCAAATAACTGTTTAACCTTTCATAAATATAGGACGCATTAAGCTGAATTTCCTTAGAGGCAAACCAATCAACTAGATTCTGTAAAGCCGAGTTCAAGGCTTCATTTTGGGCCAAAAATGCATTGGATAGCGCTGCGAAACTACGTTCCATTTGAAACCAACGTAAAGGAGCAAAAAGGTCCTTCAAACGTCGCAGCTCTTCATTTACTCTTAATTCGGTAAAAGCCGGAAAAGCCGCGTACTTTTTCTGAACGTTTGTATACCGAACCCCGTTCCAAACGGGTGAGTCAAATCTTTGCGTAACCTTAATTTTTTAGATACTTTCTTTTTGACAGAAACGTCCAAGTTGACAATACTACCCGCATCAAATTTGGGTGGATTTAAAAACTGTTCATTGGATATTGGTAGTGAACTGTTCATCAAAAACGAAGTATGTGGCATGCTGTGCTATTAGATAAGGGTATTTGCACGTTTAACGGTGGGGCCTCCGTAGATGAAGTAATTTTCGCCGTTAAAATAATATTCAAATGACTCACCAATTGTTGTGACAATATGTCAAACCTTTCCTTCAGATCCCGTGGACCGGTACGCCTTTGTCGTTTTCTTGGTGGCCCTTCTTGATCCGACGAACAATCCGAAGAATTATCACTATCACTATCACTTGAATTAGGCGCGATGACCTCTTTATCACTCATTTTTATCAAAGAGGTTACAGGTAACGGAAGACAAACTAATAATGTTTTAAATTAACTTTCTACTTAAATCTCGAAAACTAATTAAAATAATATAAAATTAAAATAATATAAAATTTTGCGACAAAATTAATCTAATAAATGTAGATTTTTTCGTAACGACCATGTGCTCGGTTCGAAAAACGACGCAACAATGACAAAGATGGCGGCTTGTATTTGGGAGGTAGTTTAGTTGCAGACCGGAAGCGGTAGATGGCGCTGTAGGTGCATCCAGGAAACGGAAGTAGCGACATTTAGCGACCAGGCGAGGTGAAAGAATCGATGTACTCTCATAAAGGACTTCGGACGTCAAACGGAACGCATAATACATATTACATATTTGAAGTCGGTAAAAAATAGGTCTTTATACCTTAAATTAATAAAATATCGCGAATAAGACCCGTTTTAATAAAATTTTATGATATTTGAATTCTGTCAACAAATACTTATTTCTTTCATTATTTTAATAAAAAATACTCGACAAAACTATCAATGAGGTTAGAAGAAAAAAAATACACAACAATAGAATAATTTGTCCCAGTTAGAAATTAGCATGACGAATATTTCGACAAATGGCTAGGTTAATTAGGAATTTGTTTTACCTACTCGATAATTTATCCAATTACAAAAAGCCTGAAGGTGTCGTAGGCGACGGATAATAAGCGTTTTGGTGCATGCTTGGGCGTTGTCGTGCAAACCAAGTTAGAATAAAGCGATTGATATCGCGGTCATTTAATGGATGGGCGCAGGGCGACCATGGGATCAGAATATAGAGCTTATATTATCAATATCAAGTGTTTTGCAGATTTATTTACATGCAAACTTAGTTACGTATTATATTTATCTATGGTTACGGTAAAGAAATTGACTTCGCGGTCATTTTATGGATGGGTAACCGAGCGATGAGCGTACAGAGCTCATGTCAGGCGTTTATAAAGGGGGCCAAAAATGGCTTTCGGCGATGCCAATAACTATAATTTATTTGTTTGATATTGTAATCAGTTTAAAATGCCAATGATTATATTTATTCATAACTAGAGGATGCCAGCAGCTACGCCAGCATTTTTTTAAATTTACCCGTTTTGGCCGATCCCGTGGGAATTTCGGGAAATCCCTTCTTAGTGCACCCCTACGGTCCCCAAGGAACATACATGCCAAATTTCAGCTTCTTGCGCCCAATAGTTTCGGCTGTAGCGTGTCTGTCAGTCAGTCAGTAACGCAAGGATTTTATATATTAAGATTATGCCAATAAATGTACTTAAGTGCCAATAATTGTAACTTTGCACAGAAGTAATTTGAATTCAATACAGAAATTAAATAAATGTTTATTATTTAAATGAAAGTAGTATTTTCTTTGAGTCTTGAAACATTATATCCGAAAAAGCAAATAATAACAATATCAACTTTTTTTAACTACTTATTTTAAGAGTGCCAATCATGTTTCTGTTCTAATCTGTTTACCCTACCTACATGAGAGAATCACGAAGCTGCAGCAGACATGCCCCACAGTTAGTGCGTATATTAATCTATGCCACAGAACAAAATGGTTGTCGCATACTGCAAGTTACCTATCCAAAATTATTATTATCGGTCCTTCATCTTTCACTTTCACGTATTAATAGTACCTAGTGGAACGCACCCTCTATCATCAGTCATCCATCAATGATCAAATAAAAATAATATTATTTTTAGTGACCGACAGAAAGTTTCGGTTTCGGTTTCGGCCAGTTTCGGCCATAAATCTAGTTTCGGCTTTAGTTTCGGTTTCGCCCAAAAAGTGGCCGAAACTTTCGGCCTCACCGAAACTCCTGTGTTCGTGAATTTTCGTGCATCGTTCGGCAAATTTTGCCGCTAATTGGTACTCGCCCATCTGCGACGCCAGCTCAGTGTGCCGCCGTCTATCGTTAACGGATTAAGTTGAGGTTGTATAGTAAAATGAAAAGTACTAAACTACATAAAACTATTATAGTTTTATGTAGTTTAGTACTTTTCATTTTACTTGGATTTAAGTGTCAATATGCAATTGTCGTTGGATTACATTCTCTAATTTTAAAGGTGTTTACTTCCGAAACAATTAAGTAAAACTTTACTTAAAATGTCCCCTAGACGAGGCAGAGGGCATTCACAGTGCGAAACGAAGTGAGGAGCACAAGACCAAACTGAATGGTTCGGTCTTGTGCTTCAATTCGCTCCAGGTCTTGCTTATGTTTTTGGCCTCTGCGATGATTGTCCGCCGCCAGGTCTGTTTAGAGCGGCCACGTTTTTCGCTTTTCTTGGGGATTCCAGTCTAGGGCTTACCTTGATATATTTTCAGGGTCCCTTTAGAGCGTATGGCCGATCCACTTCCATTTGCGGCGTTCGATCTGTAGTCGATTAAAGTCTCACCGCAGCGTTCCCACAGCTCTACGCTTGACACTTTTTCGGGTCAGTAAATACCGAATAATGAAGGCAGCGGTTGACAATGACTTGAAGACAACGCTAGATGTCTTTTGTGAGCTTCCACGTCTCGCATCCGTACAGCAACACGGTTCTAACGTTGAACGGAATAACTTGAGCTTTACTATCCTAGTCAATTCCCGCGATTGCCATACAGGACGGAGCCGTGTGAAGGTGCTCTCGCTTTAACGATTCTACAGGTGATGTCCTCTCGGTCCCTCCAGTTTTGGACACTACGCTACTGATTTATGGGAATTTGTGGACTCTTTCCCTAGCCTCTGTGCCAATGAGCAAAGAGCTTGTTGCGCCGCACCTCATTT
Organism: Euclidia mi; assembly: GCA_944739405.2. NCBI lineage: Eukaryota > Metazoa > Arthropoda > Insecta > Lepidoptera > Erebidae > Euclidia > Euclidia mi. Next base: position 84,789,830 of record OX123189.2, on the reverse strand, counting down.
CCTGGGTCGTCCTAGTGTTGATTTTCAGTCGCCTCTCCATTGCTTCTGGCCTTGGGTCGACCAGCATGGCTTGCATGTCGGTGCGTGTGTGATTCAATAAACATAAGTCATCGCCATATTCCAGCTCTTCTAAGACGGTGGACAGTCAGACAGACCCCACTCTATGCAGCGGCGCTTGCTGTGAGTAGCTTTATGCATGACGCCATCGAGGATGACAAGGTAGAGGAGAGGTGAGAGGACACCCTAGGCGCACACCCGCGAGAACCGGTATGTCCCCCGAAACGTCGTGAGTCACGCTGCAAGAGTACTTCTTGTAGATGGCTTAGCCAGGTTTGTAATCTTCTCGACGGTGCCACAATTAGCATATCCCAGATACAAGCCCACCTCAGCGTATTGAAGGCTTTTTCGAAATCTACGAAGGTCAAATTTATTTCACTCGGCCATTCTGATGCCTGTTAGAGGATTATGCGCAAGGTATTGATCTGGTCCCTGCACGATCTGTTTGCGTGAAACCCGCCTGCACTTTGCGAAGGAGAGGTCCAATAAAGACCCTCGATAATCTGTCTAGGATGATTTTGCATAGCATCTTAGACGGGATCGAGGGCAAGGTAATGCCTCTCCAATTTCCATATTCACTTAGGTCTCCTTTCTTAGGCACGGTGATGAGGAAATCTTTGTTCCAGTCGTCGGGTAGCTCATCGGCTGAACAGATGTTCCGCAATAGGTGCTTCAGCACGTTCGTAGCGGTAAAAACGTCCGCTCTCAGCATTTCCGCCGTAATGACGTCGATTCCTGGAGCTTTACCCTTCTTGAGTGGCTTTCAGTACTTCCTCTTCAGTGGGCGAAGAAACCTCAATGTTGAGGCGTTTTGTGTGCAGACTTTCGGATTTGGTCAGAGTGACCGGGTAGTTCGAAACTCGAAAGATTTCATCAAAATGCTCCTGTCAACGTTGGAGCTAACCCTCCGATGTCACGATTAACTGACCTCTTTTGTCCATTAAGGACTTCTTCTTCTGAGTGCAATTTCCTCTCAACGTATCCGTTGGCTTGCTCATCTCTCTGAGATTACCGGAGTCGACGGCGCGTTGAGCGTAATTCGCAACACCATACATACGCCCGCGGCGTCGCTGGACGGTAATAAAATAAAATTTGGTGTACTTTACACCAGATATTAGTACCAATAGAAATTTGTAACATGTTTAGATAAGTTTCGGTTTCGGTTTCGGCCGAAACTAAGAGCGAGGCCGAAAGTTCGGTTTCGGTTTCGGCTGAAAAACCAGTTTCGGTCGGACACTAATTATTTTCAATCAGAATCATAGAGTATTATTTGATCAGAATTTGTTGTCAAGCAAAGCGAGCAATATTGTGTTCCTTATCATGTCCTTATCTTTATGTAGGTACAATACATCGATTAATTTTATCTAGTACCGTTTATTATCACAAAATATTACACATTGTGAACATTGTTATTTCATTTAGTTCCGTTTACAGTGTGTACTTGTGTTGACAGCGTCTCCTACACAGACGTAACAAAGAAAATTCATTATATTGACATATTGACAAACCGCCGGTAGTTATTTTTTTACTGTAATCAGTGTTTTATGTCAGCAGTTTAAATGGTAGGTTATAGCAGGTGGTTGTTTCATTATATTATACATACTTTCTAAGTTTTTTTTAAAACTTAAGTTGTAATTTTGTTTTCTTCTTTCAGGAAACCAAACTCTTTAATAGTTTTGTGAGCATATTTTTAAATATATTCTTTCCTATCAAAATGTTACTGAGATTGTATTCAATCTGCATTCTTATGGTGGACATTGCCTGGGTTGTTGTGAATGCTGTCTGTGCAGTAATGCAGGCGGTCTATGAATTGTTTAAACCGCCACCAATGAAATCTTTAAGATTGGAAACAGCTCTGGTAAGTTACAGTTCTTTAAAACTATGTTTTCTAAAATATAATCAGTTTTGCTTTTTTGTTTTTCTAGGTTTTGTGTCGATGACTTAATTTTCATCTGATTGAATAGGTACTTTTCTTTTATTTATCTTGTAACATGCAATATTGAGATTAGTTCTGAAATATGCTCTAACAAAAGAATTTTATTTTTGCCATCATAGTCTAGACTTGATCTCCGAATAATCTTCTCACTGTATTTTTCTTTATTTTTCAGGTAATAGGCTCAGGCCGAGGTGTGGGCCGTGACCTAGCAATACAGCTGGCTAGTCTAGGTGCCATAGTTCTCTGTGTGGACAAAAACAAAATTACAAATGACGAGACTGTTGAATTTATTAAGAAGAAAGGTGGATCTGCCGCTAGCTACACCTGTGATATTACAAAGAAAGAGAATGTCCATGCGTTGGCTGCTCAGGTCAAGAAGGACCTAGGCTTTATCAGCATGCTGTTCTACAGTTGTGGTATTCCGAGCCCGCGGTCATTGCTGACGCAACCACCACAAGATATCCATGACACATTGGATCTTACACTTACATCATATTTTTGGGTATGTTTTTATGACTCCTTAGTACTGTTATAATACTTTAATATGTTATTAAACTTAACACTGTCATCTACAGTATTGCTGAATCACATACCACAATAGCTGTCTGCTGTATAATAATAATTATACATAATAATGTATGACGCTACTGCTCCACACCTGTAGCTCATGCCACCATGTAATATAGCCTAGCCTTCAGTGATACATGGACTAGGTATCTACCAGAAAAAATAATTTCCCAATTTAGAACAGTTTTTCTCAAGTTATCAGCTTTATAATAGTTAGTATATGTATAAATATGTAAAAAAGTTCATTATAATAAATAGTCATTTGTCACATAATTAATTTTAGTAATTTTAGGACCATTTTTAATAAATAATTGATCATCTTGTAATCAATATTAATCAGTCTTAGCTAATGCTCTTGACATTGACATAAATTCTTATCAACAAGTACTTACAAACAAAAAATATGTAAACAAATGAAACTGACATAATTTTTATTCATAAAATATCTCATTTTATTTGATAATCAGTACTTTTCTAATGATGTCTCAGACATGTACTAACATAAACTAAATATTTTATGTATCATTTTGGTTTATCATTTTATAAAATCTTTTTTTTTTTTCTGAAAATGTTAGTTTTATAAACATTGTATTTCATTACTTGGAATTTTGAATCCAGCTTATTGATCACTTCCTACCTGAAATGAAGTCCAAAAACCATGGTCATATTGTGGCCTTGACATCAGTGGCTGGACTGAGTTACATCAAGGACCAGATGCCATTGAGTGTAGCCCAATTTGCGGTCCAAGGCCTCGCCGAGTCCTTAGCAGAAGATCTGAGAGTGAACAAAATTGATGGAGTGCATGTTACGTTGACTCACATTTATCCCTTCATTGTTAATGATGAGAGTGAGTTGAGACTAAAGTGAGTAAACATATTTTGTAAGACTTTTTTTAGTTCATAGAACATTATTAAAAGGACTGACTAACTGTAACACTGAACTACGACCAAGATTTGACTGTTTTATACCCAATGATGTTACAAAAGTAAGAAAAGAAGTAGATATGTTATAGGCGTACCAAAAGCAGGACGCTAAACATAAGACAGTTGGCAAGTCTGACATATGTGTGTGTGAAGTCGCGAGCCGGTGTCAAAGTGAAACTGACACTTCTTATCAACCGAAAATAAAATAAAATATGGAGTTATCGATGTGTGCATTAGTGTACCGTTTCTACGGATTGATTACTATGTAGGTAACGTATCTACCTCTTTCTTGTAATATCATTGTTTATACCCAATCAAATAAGTTATTTTTAGGTAAGTATTTGATATTGCCCCAATTTTTTTAAGATTTGCAAAATTTCTTGCATTCTTCTCTTTGTATACATGCATTTTTAGTAGTACTAAACTCAATGTCCATGTTTTATAATAATGGTGTAAAGCAGATGAGCATAGAAGTCTGTGCAGTTTACAATCAAAGATTATACATGGTATCATAGCTGTATTATGTAATAAATAAAGTATTAATCATCGATATGTTTGTACGCGCATATCTTCCAAACGCCTGCACCAAATTGGATAAATCTTTCTTTGGTGTGTTCTTTATTTTCAGGAGAAGGTTCAAATGAAAAAAATTAATAAAAATTAAGCATATTTAAAAATATTAGAATATGGCAGTACGAAGTTCGCCGGGTCAGCTAGTTATGTAATAAGAATCAAAAACATTAAAGTGTATGAATTTTGATGTTAATATTCACATTAAATTGCTTGACACTTTAGATAATAATTTAGATAAGAAATAGATTTTTCTCTCCCTATTAGTCAAAAAGGCCTGTTGGTTTTCAGAGGGGTCCTGCGCTCAAAAAATGACAATTAATCACCACCTAATATAACACAATACATTTTACAGGATTCCGAGCTACTTCGGCACTATAACTCCGAGCCAAGCAGCGAAATCAATCCTCGAGAGTGTCCGACGAAACTACTTCGAAGCGTCAGTACCGAAGCACTTGCTGTATCTTGGACATATCTTACGTATTCTACCTCGAAAGGCTACCATTCTTATCAGGGATTTACTAAATACTGGTGTGGACTTTGCGTAAGACACTTTGTTACTAAGGTTTTATCTATAAGGTGATTGTCACTTGGATTAGTGCATCAGACACAGTATTTAGCGACTAAGCGATCAACGGATTATAGGTTCGCATTTACACCTTGACCTAACCGCTAGCAAAATGTTCGGCTAAAGGTGAACGCACACTTATCCGGGCCGAACAAGTCGAACGAAACGAATTTTAGAATTCTGTATATGAAATCTATATCACACTATCGATTCGGACGATTCGACGCGGGGAAGTGTGCGAGGTTTCATGAGATTTCATATACATAATTCTAAAATTCGTTTCGTTCGACTTGTTCGACGCGTTCGGCTCGGATATGTGTGCGTTCACCTTTAGTTGGAAAAGCAGAGATTCATGAACATTCTTATAATATGCTATTCAGAATGCCATACGAGTTAAAGACAAACAACCATTCTTGACAAATGCAATAACGATTTCCGTTTTATTGCTTTATTGCGAGGGAAATAATAAAATGTATTTTGCGTTATGGAAATTTGAGCAAAAAATACATACATAGACTCACGCCTGTTTCCCCGAAGGGGTAGGCAGAGGCATATTAAACGCCCACTTTTCGCCAGTGTTTTGATCCCACGTAATAGGTGGCGAGCCTATTGCCGCTTATCGGGATATTTTGTTTGCCGTCGCCTCGTCCGTTGATCGGCAGGTGCACCACTTGCAGGTGAGGTTGGTGCGGGACCCTAAGTTCTTGGTGGGAAACCTATGCACCCTCTTGGTGGGAACCCTATGCACCAAAAACTATATTGCCGATATAATCCTTGTGTGGTTTTTATGGTTTTGTAAAATTCTGATTGCTTACGTCATTGACAACAAGATTGTATTAAATCCATAGATCAACAGAGGTGATCTAAAGTCCAATGACTAATACCCACATATAAAATGATTACACAATGCAATATATAGATAGATAATCTTATATATTAGCTAGAAGTTTTTGCTGTGCCTATTTTATTACTGAACTATTTTTAATGGTTTATCATCATCATACCTAATCAGAATAGCACATAGGAGTACCCTAAACAGAAGAGCATGCATGAGAAACTTGATGGGAGTGAATGAAGCAAGAGAGATATGTCAGGATTGTTGCAAATGGCGTTCCGTAGTCTCGGCCTACCCCTCCGGGAACCAGGCGTGAGTCTATGTATGTATGTATCATGAATATCATGATCATATCAGCCTTATGGAATCCACTGCTGAACTCGGGCCTCTGAGCCCTCTCTCAAGGCTCTATTCACGGACTGGTCATAAGCCGTCTGCTAAAGATTACAAAATATGAGTAGATACATACTATTTAGGTATGTATCTACTCATATTTGAAAATCTAAACTCATGTTAAAATTGTTAAGTATGTGTGAAACAAGCAGCGATAGCCTAGTGGAGAGACCGACAGACTGCTACGCAGAGGGTCCAGGTTCGCATCCACGGCGTGCACCAATGACTTTTCGGAGTTATGTGCGTATTAAATTGTTAATTAACGCTTGCTAAACGGTGAAGGAAAACATCGTGAGGAAACCTGCATGTCTGAGAGTTCTCCATAATGTTCTCGGAAGACATGTGAAGTCTGCCAACCCGCACTTGGCCAGCGTGGTGGACTATGGCCTTAACCCTCTCATAGTGAGAAGAGGCCCGTGCCCAGCTGTGGGATAGTTTATATGTATATAGGGCTGACGGTGATGTGTGAAACACAAGGATTTGCTCTGGGTCTGGTGTGTGCTTTGTGTTCTTTGTTTGAATGTTTGTGAAGTCGTTAATTCCCGCGCAATATAAAGAAATTGAAACTGAAATTAATACTTCTGAACGGTTTTTTGTACGGTTTTCACCGATAGGTAGTGTGTCTCCAGAGAAAGTTTTATGTGTATACTTCACGCGGGGGTAGAAGGGGTAGGCAGAGGTGTAAATATTACACCCACGTTTCGCCATTAATTTTAGGTCCCACGTAATAGGGGGCGATCCTATTGCCGTTACCGGGCACATCACCAGACTCCGGGCTGCTACTGAGTATTCGGAAAAACCCAGTAACACTTTGGTCCGACCCGGGACCTCCGATCAGCAGTCGCATACGCTATCCACTGGACCACGGAGGCAGTCTAGTTGTTGATAAAATATATTTATTAGTACAAATTCTCTATTGCTCAAGACTGTTAATATATTTTAAGAGATATTATGTATGTTAAGATTTAAATAAATATTTATATTTGAACCACTCGCTAATATTTTAAGCAAGTGGATTATATTTGTATAGACTCGATATTAAATAATAATATATTTAGTTATTTTAGATAAGTGTTAAGTGAAACTGCTCAATCTAGAAGGCAATTAGGGTCAACTTTATAATCAAAGAAATAAACGCTATTGCAGTAACTCTGACTGATTTAGGTATAATAAGGCATATAAAAATCATCTGCCACAAAAGTAAATAGCATTTAAAATCTTTAAAAGTTACAAAAGGATAATGTTTTGTACCTACTATCAGTATTCAATATATATGACAGCATTTACAAATCGCAGTTAGGGTTGCTGCCATAGAGGTTTCTGTTAATCAATTTATGTCCTAATAATTTCCCAGCTGCAAAAATTATTTGGGAATTTAGTATTAAGCCAAAGATTGTACAATATGTTTTGAACTCAAAAGCATTTTATCAAGTAAATTAATTTAATATCTTGTAAGTATTGTGTATTACTTATTTCATTCCAAAATTAAATGTTATACAGATTACACGATTGCGTTTTTATTCAGTATTTTTTTATAATAAGAAATATACACAGCTACGCGTCGGGCCAGACATTTTGGCTGTTGTGCCTTTCTAAGTGATGTGCCGGATCGTTAAAAATGTATATCCGCGGATACGGATCGGAATACGGATATTTGGTGTTAATATACGCGGATACGGATACGGATCTTCATTTTCTTACTGAGTTGATGTCGGTGCTCACAACCTTGAAACAATAGTTGACGTCACGCACGCCCGGCGGAACAAGAGAAAGATCATGTTTCGACTTGTATTGAAATTATAATAAAAATACTCTGAATGGAATTTAATAGTTTTTTAATTCTACCCAACCACCTATAGCATTCCATGCTTTCAATTGAAAATGAATATGGTGAAAGATCCGTAAAAGATACGCGAGTAAAGTAACGGATCTTTCTTCCTCGGAAATCCACGGATACGGATATGGATATCTGGCACATCACTACTTTCTAATAGGTATTAAAATCGTACTGCAAATGTAAAGACTTGGTGCTGCGTGTACATGTACAGATGAAAAAAAAAATTTGCTCTGCTAGTGACTAGTGACGAATTAGAATCTTTGCATCCATTGTCATTTATTTAATAAATTTCAGACTAATGACGGCTGTCACAAACACTGTCAAAGACGTATATACGTCTTTGACAGTTGTTCATCATCAGCCTTCAACAGTCCACTGCTGGACTAGGCCTCTCCAGCCTCTCCTTTGAAAGGAGGAATTGGCCTACTATACCACGCTGGCCAAACGGGTTGGTATAGGGTTTGTATCAAGTTTTCCTTCTCTTACAGTGCTGTTCTCTGCATAATATGCTCCCTCTGTCGGCTCTTACGACACCCATGGGATGATATGGGGTGGTGACATTCCGTATTCTTAATCCGTCACCACATGTTCAAGTTCACAGTTGTTACGGGGAGTCAATAGGTACCATGAAAGCTGAAATTGTTAAATCTGCTTAGACCAATAATTTTATTTTCAAATAAATAATTGCACTTTACCAGGGTCTGCTTTCTAGTCTAATGTGAGTTGACTGAATATTAGCTTTTCCACAGAGCGACTGCTTGCCTGACCTCCGCAACCCAAAGGGATAGCTATATTCCATGGCTTAGACCACAGAGTACCTTTGTATATAGGAGGTTCAGACTAGTATCAGTTAACTCGTAGGTACTGACTCCTTCGACTGTCAAAGATCTTCATGCCAGCCGGGACCGACGGCTTAGCGTGCTCTCCGAGGCACACCCAACAAACAAAAACGTCATATAAGTCTTGACTTATACGACATAAAGTTGGATAGCAGTCTTATAATTTATAATGATAGTGAGATGCACAGATTTAAGACTCAGATGGAGCGTATTCGTCCGACTAAGTGAGGCACGTTGACGGCTATGTGTGCGTGACATTTGGCGACTGGCACTGTACGGACACGCGCGCCTATGTGTGTGTAAAGTTGCCAGATTATGAATAATCTCCCACTACCTTGTATATAGTTTTTGCAAATGGATATAAAAATATTACATATTTTATATTCGTTTGCGGTTTTGAAGAATTTACCATGGATTTAATTAATGCTTTTAATATGTAATGCTGTTATGAAAATGATTCAAATAAAAGAAACCATTAATGTATGCTTTTATAAATACATTTCTTAAATGTAGGTACTGAGTAAAGTTTTAACTAATTTTATTCGTAAATTGAGAAATAAATAGATTATGTTTTGTGATTAATACCCTCGATCCAGAAGAAATACTTATATAATACCAACTACATATATTTACGAATACCAATCATGGGGTTCAGATCTTAGATCGGCGAATATGTTGTTTATTTTTTGTTTAGATATATATATTCTCAGTATAGTATCTGGAAATGTTTGGTTAATTGCAATAGGCTTGCGTCCTAAATATTAATTAGTTATAAACATTTTGTCATGCACACAATAAATTATGAATATTATGATTCTTAAATCAAAACAAAAAAAAATGGCAATTAAAAATTAATAATGGCTGCAATCAATGATTTCTGTTTCTGTACTTAATGTACACACGGCGCAAAGTCAAGCTAAACAGTTGCAGTACGATTTTGATACTTATTCCCTACGCCATAAGAACGGTACAAAGGTCAAAGTGTATAAAGCTTGACGAGGAGCCATGTGTACACGAATATTTGGATCGTTTGGGGATCGAACTCAAAACAATGTATATACTAATGGAAATTCTATTACTATATTTTATAAGAAGAAAGATAATCTACAATATAATTTTACATTACGTTAATGTATTTTTCATTAACATGACTATCATTATTACATAATCAATTGACAAGTGCATTTTCCCTAATTCAGGGAGAACGGCGTCGACGTAAACTGGCAACACTTACATATTTTCTGCAGAAATACGAATTATATCGAAATAATATTATAAAACAGTCAAATAATCCATAGTTATCTGTAAAAATATATTACCATCTTCCCGTTTTTGCTTTTGGAAACAAATTTTACAATGTTTAAAAACGCAAGACGGCATTTTATGAATTTAAAAGCTTGATTGATCGTGGCGTGTGAACTGTGCGATGCTTCGCAGCGCACTGAGCCGAGTTTGTATTCGCTTTTCAATTTTGTATTTGCTTTAGTGGCCTCACGCAAATGTTCCGCGCGCTCTGTCTGCCTTTTGTTCTGTAGTCTTAGGTGAGATGACTACTAGGTCCTTTAGACGTCTTTAATTTATCTTATTAGTCGCGTGACGAAAATGTCATAATAAGCTGGTCTCAGCAACGTTGGTCAGACTAAATTAAACGACGTTATACTACAATCTTAGCTAAAACGTTTGTACGACAACGCAATAGTTATACTAACCTTATAGTCCATTAAACGTTTTGAACTGACCAAATTATGTCTTTGAAAAACCTTTATATGACATTTATATAATGTAGCAGTTATATAGACGTTTTCACAGTGACGTTTATAATATAACGATCACTTTCCTGTTTTACAGCAAATTACAGCGGTCAATTGGAGACTCTTAAATGACTTGGTTGTTTATTTAATACTCAAATATAACCTATATATTACATGATCTCCGTTTAATGTCATGCCCTGACTTTAATCAATGAATACAGATGATTATACAGATGATTTACATTAAAGAAGCTTATTTCATAAGGATGTCATGTGCCGATTAAAGTTGGCGTATTGACGGTTGTCATTAGTGTAGTTCGTAGTTGGCGCCGTTGGCGGCGCTAGCGTCTTTCGCCATATGTCTTGCATTGCTTTGGCGTAAGAAATAGACAGCTGTTGCACTGACACTCACGCGACTGTTACGCCGCCAAGCGGCAATTTGGGTCGCAGAAAGTTTGTCTTAAAAGCGGCAATAAGAAAAACATCTCTATAAATAAATATCTATGCTCTATGCTTTAATCAAACTTGTAGTCGCATTTAAGTCAGCTTTTGACTTTAAAACGTCTAGGCCGCCATATTTACGGAACGTTTGATTAAATTTAATACGAAAAATGGATGCAAAAATTCGGGGAGAAGACTTAAACGTAGTGGAACTTTCAAGAGGAAAGTAAATCGAGATTTCCTTTTGTTAAGAAGTACAACGCCAACAACCGTGGCATTAATAACAAATGTTGAAAAAGAAAAGTGTACAACACATGAACAACAAAAGGGTTCAGTATCAATGTTTATTTTATTTCTATAAAAATATTGTGTGTGATTTTTCCGATATTGAATTTGTTATTTATCAGTAAATGTTGTGGTTATTGATTCGATAGAGTTAATTATATACTTAATGAATAATCTGTAATTCGACGCCAACCCAGCCAGAGTGTGATCGACCGGGCTGGGACTGGCGGAGGAGGTGTGTGGAGGCTTTCCCCTGAAGGCGGCGCATACCCACTAAAACCACCGCGGTGTCCTTACGGGTCCCGTGTAGTGGCGGGGTCACACGCCCGGGATTATGACTTCGGAGGCGGCGCGGACACTACGCCGCCTCCTTGCCTTTTGGCGGGGAGCAACCCCAGCGCTCGCCGTCCGCAGGCACTAAAACGGCCGTAGACGGCAGAGGATAGGGAGCACGGCAACTCGACGGCAACCTGACAGCCCCGCATCTCCTCTTCCTCTGCGGCCCCACCGCGACGCAACAAATGGTGCGCCCCCATTTGGTCGCGGGAGATAGGGCGCGTGGCAACGCAACACCGACACGCCTCTCCTCCTGTGACTGCGCCCGACTGCGAGGGACAGAAAGAACTGTCATCCGCACCCGCACCGTTGGACGCATTCTGCGCAGGCCTCCATCAAGCCCTCGCGGAGCGTCCACTCCCGGGATCTCGCTTAGCTTCACCGTGAGTGTACTCCTAAGCACGGTTACTGAGCCCTCCCGCCACGACAAGGTGGATATCCCTCAGGGGGGAACCAACATAGCCCTAACCATGGGCGTCGCCAAGCCAGCCAGCTGCCCTCCCCACTCTGCTCCGCCTTGGCGACTTGTATTGTAGAGAGTAAAAAACCCTACAATTGATATAATTTTTATATACATACATACATACATAAACTCACGCCTTTTTCCCGTCGGGGTAGGCAGAGACAACGGAACGCCACTTGCATCTATCCTTACAAACCTCACGCGCTTCCTCTACATTCATTACTCTGTTCATACATGCTCACCGATTCCGGGTGCTTAGGACCTTCCCGTTTTTCAGAACGTCACCAATTTGGTCGACGAATGTCCTACGAGGTCGGCCGCGACCGGCTTGCCCATACACGTTAGCCTCATATATTTGGTGCGTCATTCTTTCTTCACTCATTCGCTCCACGTGCCCAAACCATTTCAGCATTCCTTTCTCAATCCTTGTCACGACATCTTCTTTCAGGCCACATCGCTCTCGTATTACTGCATTCGGAATTCTGTCAATCAGTCTTACCCCACACATACTACGCAGTGACCGCATCTCAACTGCGTTAATTCTGCTTAAATGCTTTTTCTGCCACACCCAACACTCAATTTTTATATATTATTATTATATTAAGTATATATTTTATATATTACATATTTATATATTAAAACAATTATGATTCGGTGTAATGAATGCCTAACTGACCTATTAATAAATATGTATATGACATTAATACTGTTACGAATGGCGATAATTGAAAATAACGCCATCTATCGGTGAATGAAATAACTAGAAGAGATTAGATGTATCGGTGGTTTAAAGCTGTTTCATCTATCCTCTAATAGATGGCGTTGCTGTAAATAGAACAATACCTCAAGTCTAGAACGCCCGCAAGTAACCAGAATTTTCGGGAAGCCTCTCGAAGAGACTAGTTATGTGTTATAAATACAGCGTGAACGCGCGAGTCAGACACAGTTACAATTGAATATCGGAGCGATAATCATCAAGCGAAGGGAAGTAAGTCGGAAGTGTTTAGTGGTGTTTCTAGTAGTGTGAAATAAGTGTGTTTTTACTAGTGTTGAGAATTAAGTGTGAAATAAGTGTTTTATTAGTGCATAGAAATAAGTGTGTATAGTGTTTGTGTTAGTAAATAAAGTACAGTTTAGTGGCATAGTGAGTTTTAATTTATCATCGAACCCCAGCTCGTAACAATACTATTAAATATTATTGTTACGTATTCACTTCACATTGCATTAGAAACCTACAGCATTCATTAGAAGACAGACACAGTGGTCACGGTATTGACGGCACTAGGAGATTGGTCCCGAAACGTCCTCCCTGCACTGAGAAAAATCTTTCAGCCGGGACTCTCGTAATGATGAGGCTGTCAGCTGTCTTTGCCAGATGAGAGGGCCGGAAGCCAACAAATACGCAAGCTAATGCGGCGTGACCTCTGACGCTCTAACACCCGCGCCATGGAGGCTGTGATCGAGGAAAACCGGGGATCATGGTGGGATCTTCGCTCGGCAGTTGAGGCGGCCCGATCTAACGAAACTACGAACTTCGGATGACCGCAGCCTCAACTCAAAGTTCCTTCAAAGATTCTCGAAGAGGTTGAAAGATTTTATCCACACTTGTAGATACTATCTATACGCGAGATATACAATCTCGCGTATAGATAACTGGACCTAGTACTGACGAACACCGAGCCTCACTGATGTGTTATCTCCTAACCGAAGGCATCCCGGATGTCGACCAGGTACGGGCGGGATCATGGCAATTTAAAGTTTCGTGTTTATTAGTATTACTTCTTCATTTTCCTTCGGGATAATTATATGCCACGTACCTTTGTTTTGAGTAACCGATATTTTGGTAGGTTTTGTTGCAAGCGCGATATTCATGGATGTAGGTACTCTAAAAAGTTACGCGGTGTAAGATATTTATCCTGTAGAAAAATGAAAAAGTAACACAAAGCACTTGGTTAGGATCTATTGCTATAGTTGATTAAAACCCCTCCAAATTTCCTTAATGAAAATCCTTGAAGCTGTCTTGACCTAGACACTTAGCTATATATTGCAGACAAGAAACTGCCGCTACCATGCGCGACACATAAATACCGCTGAGAGCTGCCACGTTTCTCCCATAAAAATATTATTCCCTATACTTACTTACTCCAATGGCCTATCGACCCAAAGTGTGCCTTGGCCTCCAATACGAGAGAACGCCACTTCACCCGATCTTTGGCCACTTCTCGCTAATCACCAGCTTGAAGTTCCAGTTCCTAACATAATTGGAGAAATAAAAGCCCACAGACTGCGATGGCTCGGTCACGTCGAGAGAATGGGAGAGGAACGTGGGGTTAAGAGAGCGTATGTGGGTCGACCAACGGGACGTCGTCCTGTCGGTCGCCCCCGATACCGATGGAAAGACGTTATGGAGCAAGATCTTAGGGCACTTCAAGCTGGTGATTATTCCCTATGCTTTATGATATTACAAGTGAGACGAATCAAATGACAACTAATTTGTTTAAAACCATAAAGCCGTTTGGGGTGTAAAGGCAAACTAATGAACATACAAACATACCGACCCGAAACACTCACGACAAATGTTACACTTCAGACCACTGCAGACCACAGAAGTAGTCGGGTACCTAAAAGTAGAGGGGGCGGCAAATTTCTGATCGGCCCCGGCGGCGAAAACCCACGCTACGCCACTGGTCGGTCCACCTAGCCGGGGGCCGCCCTACCTTACGCCTGCCGAGGCGTGGTCTCCACTCTAGGGTCTCTAGGACACGCTTGCTCCATGTTTGTTTAATGGTTTAAAGCAGGTGAATGTTCCTGGCACCCACAATAGATATACAATAGTTACGACCACGGCTCTAGCTTGAGCATTTCTGTACTTATACTTTTCTGGATTTGTATCTGAATGAACAATTTCCTTATTTCTCTCTTTTTATACTCCATTTTGACGTAGTCGGATTTTCGACCACGACAAGGTGGATATCCCTCAGGGGGAAATTAACATAGCCCTAACCATGGGCGTCGCCAAGCCAGCCAGCTGCCCTCCCCACTCTGCTCCCCCTTGGCGACTTGTATTGTAGAGAGGAAAAAACCCTACAATTTATATAATTTTTTTATATTACTTTTTTTATGACGATAAGCGGCAAACGAGCAGACGGATCGCCTGATGGTAAGCAATTACCGCCACTCATGGACACAAGCAACACCATAGGAGTCACAAGTGCGTTGCCGCCCCTTGGGGCTGGGAAAAGGGATAGGATGAGGAGTAGGATGAGGGAGAAGGAATAGGGGATAGGGCCTCAGGCACTCTCATTCACCGAACGAAACGCAACAGTTTAGGTATTGTTACTTTACGTCGATTTTCTGTGAGAGGGTAGTACTACCCCGGTCGAGCCGGCCCATTCATGCTGAAATCAGCAAGGCTCTACCTTTACTATTATTATTATATTATATATTTTATATATTACATACCTATTTATATATTAAAACAATTATGATTCGGTGTAATGAATGCCTAATTGACCTATTAATAAATATGTATACCTATGACATTAATAGGTACTATTAAATATGATTGTTACATATTCACTTCACATTGCATGTTCCTACATTTACATGCTATAAAAAATTGGCTAAACGGGCTTATTACATCATTATATTATCATTAAATCAACATCTGTAATGTACCCTGTTTACAGCAAATAAAGATATTCTATTCTATATTCTTAGGAAATACTCCTACCCACCAAAACCAGTCGAGTGAAAGGGGATAAAACGGAGCGGATACAACGTCTCGGGCTCATTCCGTGTTTGGCTGTCGTACTCGACGGACGTTATTATAGTGCTTAGTTATTGTTATAGTTCTCTTAACTTGCGGTATTTTCAGTTCAGTGTACATCTATCGCTGTTATTTACTATTTGTGTTAAGTAAAATAATCTGTAAGGAATAAAACTTCCTAGTTTTATCAGTGTCTTGTTTTTTTTTTAAATCTAACCACATCTGATCCCTAAGATCAGAAGTGGGATTGCCACGCGTTCTAGGCCATCTAAATTCTGTGTTTGTTGTGTGTGATTCGTGAAATTACATGTCAATCAGTGCTAGCTTATCGTTCGATGCGTGGGATTGGACCACAACTACCCACGTGTTCAAAATGAAGACGCTAGAAACGACAAATTGCTGGGTCTGTTGGAACTAGAGAACCGCAATTTTACTGTCGCTGATATAAGCCATGAAAATACCTACTACATCGTCACATGGCCTTTTTTACCGGACTCCGATCCTTAGAAACGAGATGTGGATGCACGGGCTTGGGTGACGACTGCGGTCATGTGATTGACCGATCAAGACTCGCAATGTGCCCCGCTTATGGCCACATTAAGCCGCGCCTTGAAGGGAGGAGCTTGGAGTTGGCTATCATCTACCGTGTAGTTTCCTGGAATGACATTGTGCAATGAAGTGTGCACACAAGGTGCGAGCAAAGGCAACTGCTAACGCTGCTATGTTGGTGAATCAGCTGAGCTTTCAACCGTCACCGTGGTGAGCGTATTTTGTCTGATTTTTTTTGTTTGTACTGCAAGTTTTAATGACGGTAGTTGCAAAACATTCCTGGTTAGCGAAATACCGCTATACGCTTAGTAACCTTAGAAATATCATATTGGGTGTGGTGGCGATGTCGCCATCACATACTGAGGTTGTGGGTTCGATTCCTGCACGCTACGCGGAGTTCTGGTTAAAACAGGCTTTTACTGTGAAACTGTTTGAACTTGGCGTGTTTCTCGTGACATGATCTCCTGAATAAGTTTCTTCTTAATAGCGTAAAGAAGAAAGAAATAGTGTCAAAATTAGTGGGTAGTAGTAACGACTTAATTACGACCATTGCTGTATTTTATGTTAACATACGGTTGGTACGCTACCACCGTGTCCTAGCTAGATATCGAACGGAGTTTGATACTCGAGTTAAAAGAAAGCGAACGTTTTTATTTATTTTCTTAGTAAATAATGCGTAGGTGGCTCCCGATCACGAGCCTTGTGATCATAATATGCGTGCCTGCAAATAGATCATCTTGCCTCAGTCTTACCGAATGGACTGTAATACTGAGCGTACAGGTTGACCTACATTATTCCAATGACTCCAAGCAAGTGCGTTTGAGTGAAACGTGGTAGTTATTGTTCTAGTACAGTTGTGATATTGGTTTTGGAAACAAAACCGAGCTTCAGTTGTTTTTCTTGCTATAGAACACTCCCGTCTAGACTTTCCTTAGCAGGGCAGCGGTGCTAAATGGCAGACTCGCGTCTAAAGTTGTTAGACTAATCGAATCGTACATACTAACTTCATAATGTTAGACTGTGCTTCAGCTATTGCCACTGACCGTGCTGATTTTATATGGAACTCAATGTAACGTTTATTTCTGAAATAGACGTGCGACCTGCAGTGATGTGTAGAACTTTAGACGTGTAGTTGGTTAGTTCGAGTGTAGCCTAACCGCCCATAGACGAAAGATATTACTAGCGCCATTATTTTATCGACTCGTGGTGTTGATAATACGTAACGGTTTTCGTTTAAACGTGATCAGAGCCTAAGTAAAAAGTGACACTGTTACTCGTTGTAATTCTGAGTTGTACAGACGATCTCGGTGTTGCAATTACCCCTGCTTCTTTGTGTGCATAATTTTTTAAATGTTTCTAACTCTGATTGTTAGATGGCACCACTAGTAAAATTAAATTCAATTTTAAGATTTTACGCGTGAAAATTACCTACTGCGTGTTTCTAAATTCATGTGATGCTCTGGGTATGTTTATTAAATACCCCCGATTTCTTTGGCTAGTTCCAAGTTATGTTTAGGACGTTTAGGAGTGATACAGTAAACAGAACGAGTTTCTAGAAGAAGCTGTTAAACTCGATTATCAGTGTAGAAGCAAGTGAGTGAGTTATCATTGTGGTGCGCTTTGATAAAGTTTAAGCGATTTTCGTTTTCATTGTAGGTAGAACCAGGTTAGTGACGATTGTTTGCTTATCTTTGTTTCCATTGAGATGGAAACATTGTTAGTTGATGTTGTGATGGTCTTGTAGGACCCTAGTTTCCGTTGTGATTTGCATAAACGGAATGAGCCGATTCAGCCGATAATGCGGCTGCATGTTTAAAACCATGCGCTGCTATTGGTTGGACCAGCTACATGCTTTTATGGTTAGACTAATTTACGCCGGTACTTTTATATAGTGGAGAGACCGTAAGACTGCTACGTAGAAGGTCCCTGGTTCGAATACACGGCACACACCAATGACTTTTCAAAGTTGAGTGCGTGTTAAATTTTTAATTATCGCTTACTTATTGGTGAGGGAAAACATCGTAAGGAAACCTGCATGTCTGTGAGTTCTCCATAATGTTCTTGAAAGACATGTGAAGTCTGCCAACCCGCACTTCGCCAGCGTGGTGGGCTATGGCCTTGCCCTTCTCATAGTGAGAAGAGGCTTGTGCCCAGCAGTGGGACAGTAAATGGGGTTGATGATAATGATAGCTTCGGTTAGTACGCAAATGAGACAAGGCGTAAGTGCAGTTTCATAGTATCAAAAACATTGTCCATTGTTTTGAACAGGAAAAGTCCATTACTGATCGCTAATGATTGGGTAAGAATAAGTATTTCCTATCAAGACTAGCCATAAAAAAAAATGATAACGCTGAAAAGACTGGTTGCTTGTTAGTAAACTTAAGACCCGGAATATCAGCTAATGAGATTTTCTTAGTCTGTTTCAGATTACTTTGATGAAGGCTCGAAAATATCATCTGGGTGGTGTTGTGATCATACCGGATGGAGGTTGCGTGTGAAGGTGACAGGACAGGGGGTGCCTGTTGCGTTGTGTAACCGGATGGAGTGAGTATGGGTGTAAAGCGGCGATAGCCGTACGTAAGGGACTGTCGAGGCTATGGTCTTGGGTTCGATCCCCAGGTACCCCGGGCACACACCTCTGACGTTTCGAAATTGTGTGCATTTCAAATTAATTATCGCTCGCTTAATGATGTGACCGGTGGATGGCAATAGGCTCACCCCCTATCACATCGGGACCGAAACATAACTGGCGAAGTATGGGTGTAATACACCTTTGCCTACCCCTTCGGGGATAAAAGGCGTGAAGTTATGTATGGGTGTTGTTCAACATGTCAGCTTCGAAAGAAAGAGTTATGATTTTCATTAAAACCTGTAACTGTTTTGATCAGAGTACCTTTTATTTTCCACCGACTCGAGCCTGGAATGGCCGAACGGCTAGAATGACTACTGTTGGAGAGTGTTTTATTCCTAGAGCGAAGTGCATTAAGATATGGCACTTCGTCGTTGCGCGTGCTCAAGTCGCTATGTGTTTTTTGCATACTTTACAGGAGACGTAAAAAACTGATTTTCTCGAAAAAATATCAGAGTATTGAAATAATTTATGTTAACTTTAACACATCGAACAAAATTACGTATTTTTAGATTACTTTTGAATATATAATATTCATAATAATGCTTTAATTAAACATAATAGGCAAAATTTACCCATAGAGTTATTCATTTGAGTCGTAAATACAAGCTATGTGCAATTAGAGCACATAACTACTTTATAATTCTATGGAATATTAACGAAAATACCTCTACAATGACACATAGCTATTTTTAGAGAGAAATAATTATTAAGAAAGTAAATAAAAAACACAATAGCTTTTGTATTCAAATGACATTATAATTTTATTGAATCAAACAAAACTAATAATTATCAGATCAACGGTGGGACATTATTAATGAATCAAATTGTCGTAAAATTGGTGGTAAGTAATTACGGTGCATGTATTGCTTTAAACTCTGTAGGTAAGTGATTAAATTTAGTAGAATCAATTTTTAGTGGCCCATCATAAAGGTTGGTGATATTATGGGTGCCTTATTTGTCCTCCTCTGCAGCAAATCGTTCCACTCATCTGTGTGGCGTAGTTTGTACTTCACATTACCGTTTAAATACAGAAGTTCTCTAATGTCTGTTACCGTTGCATCGCCGGTTTTTCTTCCAGGTCTTATACTTGAAAAACCACCAGGTACATCCTCATAATTTAAAAAAATGAATGGAGCTTCTGAAAGCTGGCGGCGCACCTGCCGTGGAAATGCTTCGGAAGCTATTAAGTTCCGGCGCAGTCGAGGGCAAAACGCCACAGGCATGGCACAGAAGTGTGGCGGTGCTTTTCTTTAAGAAGGGCGACAAAACCCTTTTGAAGAACTACAGACCCATCTCACTTCTGAGTCACGTCTATAATTTGTTTTCTAGGGTATCACGAATCGTCTCGAGAGCAAACTAAACGACTTCCAGCCTCCCGAACAAGCCAGATTCCATAAAGGCTATAGTACCATAGACCCCACACATACGCTGCGGCAGGTTATACAGAAGTCCGAGGAGTATAACCAGCCTCTATGCTTGGCGTTTGTGGACTATGAGAAAGCCTTTGATTAGGATGGAAACCTGGGGAGTGCTGCAGTCTCTCCAACAGTTCCAAATTGACTATTGATATATCGAAGTGCTAAGTATTTGTACGAAATCGCCACCATGTCAGTCCAGCTCCAGGACCAGAGTTCAAAACCTATTCGGCTACAGCGTGGGGTGAGGCAGGGATATGTTATATCTCCGAAACTCTTCACTGCTGCGCGGGTAGACGTTTTCAAGCTTCTGGACTGGGAAGGACTCGGCATCAACATCAACGGTAAGTACACATCACTCATCTTCGATTTGCTGTCGATATTGTAGTCATGGTTGAGACCATGGACCAAACCTCGGCGCAATGCTCGGTGGCCTCTGTAGTGTCTCCCAACAAGTAGGTCTTAAGATGAACATGGACAAGACGAAGATCATGTCTAACGTCCATGTTGTACCTGCTCCTATTCAGGTTGGGAACTCTACACTCGAAGTTGTCAACAAGTACGTTTACCTGGGTCAGATGATCCAATTAGGTAGGTCCAACTTTGAGAAAGAGGTCATTCGTCGAATTCAACTCGGTTGGACGGCGTTCGGGAAGTTACGGCATATCTTCACGTCCGATATCCCGCAGTGTCTCAAGACGAAAGTCTTTGACCAGTGTGTGTTGCCAGTGATGATCTACGGAACTGAGACGTGGTCGCTAACTATGATCCTTATCTGGAAGCTCAGTGTCACTCAGAGGGCGATGGAGAGAGCTATGCTTGGAGCTTCCCTGCGAGATCGAATCTGAAATGATGAGATCCGCAGAAGAATCAAAGTCACTGACATAGCTCTCCGAATAGCCAGGCTGAAGTGGCAATGGGCAGGCCACATAGCTCGAAGAACCGATGGCCGTTGGGGCAGGCGGGTTCTGGTGTGGTGACCACGTACCGGACGACGCAGCAGGGGTAGGCCTCCCGCAAGGTGTACCGACGATCTAGTTAAGATCGCGGGAAGCAGTTGGATGCGGGCGGCTCAAAATCGGTCTGTGTGGAGAACCTTAGGGGAAGGCCTATGTCCAGCAGTGGTCGTCTCTAGGCTGACACGAGGAATGCTCTAGGTAATGAAGAATGTAAGGTTGTGACGGTCTGGAATCTCTTATCCGGGATTTTGTATAGTCAGGTGGAGAGTAGGTGGGGCCTTTAAACCTTTTTTCTAAAGTTGACTGTACGCTATCGACCTCCATCATTGTGTGTCCTTCTTCCAGAATAATTTGTTCTATTATAATGCCTTTTGCAGTGCTGAGGTTCGACAACGTATTGCAAAGCGTTTTATTTTGGTACGTCGGATATCAAAATTACTTTTTTGTATTGATAACAGTATTTTTATATGAAATGACTTATACAACTGGTGACATTGTTTGCCGTTACCTCTCCATCGTCTTCATGCCATACAATAAATATACGTTTTTGTCGTTTTTAACATGAAAAGTATAATTATGTAACGCTATTATACTTTTCATGTGAAAAAAAACGACATGTAATGAGCAATCACTTCGGCAAAACTATCTATGTGATGCTCGACCTGTGCGTTTCGTGATCAAGTGAGTCCGAACTTGACCAAAAAACACGCTATGTGCAGTGAACCGCATATCGAGCGCAAATTTTGATTCCACTTTCTTAAATTAATTTAAGCTATGTGAATTATAACACTTAGCTACTTTCCGTAACTCTTTAAATATTACATTTATCACATAACTGTTTTTACAGTATGTGTGTATTTAAATAACGTTTAAAACTGCATTAAAAACCGAAAATGACAAAAAAACACATAGCGACTTTTGCACGCGCAACGACGACTTGTTAATTCTAATGTCAATAGAGAGGCTCTCTTAACTGTTCGCAGACAATGAGCATCTCAGCACTTTTGCCGTCGGAGACTGGGTTCGTGAGCAAGGCTGCACAAATCACCGGCAAACTGGACTCCGGCATGCCACCACCGCACACCGCTACGAGTTGCTGTGGCGAATCAATACTCCAACTTGGTTAAAACCTTTTGTCAAGTAAGTAGCTCATATCTGGTGGCAGACGATGTCTTGCCATCAGAGTAGACAAGCGATTCAGTGATGCCTCTGTCTGGGACATGCGATTCAGAGATGCCTCTGTCCGTGTAATAAAGTAGACAAGCGATTCAGTGATGCCTCTGTCTAGGACATGCGATTCAGAGATGCCTCTGTCCGTGTAATAAAGTAGACAAGCGATTCAGTGATGCCTCTGTCTAGGACATGCGATTCAGTGATGCCTCTGTCCGTGTTATAAAGTAGACAAGCGATTCAGTGATGCCTCTGTCTAGGACATGCGATTCAGTGATGCCTCTGTCCGTGTTATAAAGTAGACAAGCGTTTCAGTGATGCCTCTGTCTAGGACATGCGATTCAGTGATGCCTCTGTCCGTGTAATTAAGTGGACATGCGATTCAGTGAGGCCTCTGTCCATAGTGCGTTATGTGTAGATGTGCGATTCAGTGAGGCCTCCATCTACCGTGGGCAGTAGGGACGCCTTCTGCCTAATCTGTTCACAGGTACAGCTAACAAGGAGAGCACCAGATTCACAACAACGATGATGCTGGAAGTGGGTAAAATGTGAGGACATACGACGGTATCTCTCCCCCACTCAGTCATAGTATGCAAACGTTAGGGCCTATGCTATGAACGTGTGAAAATGACAAGCGAATTTGGAGCCTCTGTCACCCGACAGTGTATGGCGAGTGCTGGAAGTCCGGATTCTGTCATTCGCGATGCACTGAATTTAATTCCTCTTTTGCTCGTGTTAAAGACTGAAGCCATTTAATGTTACAGCCCTTTTTGGTAGACCCTTGTCTGTGGGCGCTTGAGTGCACGCTTGCGCCCATGGTACGGGTAACAAATGTGAAATGTAAAGTCATTTTCTTTTCTTTCCTCCAAGACATATTCTTCAGACTATAACACGAATCTGGGTGCATTACTTACATGATCTCTTTGTGTTTCAGAGCATGCGCAAAATGATAATGACCAGGTTGCAGGAGACGCTGCTGCTGCTGATGCCAATGTTGCGAGTGATGCTGCGGTCGAGGACGCCGCGCCGTCAGGAACGGCCGTCTTAGGAAATACTCCTACCCACCAAAACCAGTCGAGTGAAAGGGAATAAAACGGAGCGGATACAACCATACAACGTCTCGTGCTCATGCTCATTCCGTGTTTGGCTGTCGTACTCGACGGACGTTATTATAGTGCTTAGTTATTGTTATAGTTCTCTTAACTTGCGGTATTTTCAGTTCAGTGTACATCTATCGCTGTTATTTACTATTTGTGTTAAGTAAAATAATCTGTAAGGAATAAAACTTCCTAGTTTGATCAGTCTTTTTTTTTTTTTTAAATCTAACCACATCTGATCCCTAAGAATATTATAAATAACTTAGATTGTTTTTCCTCTCAGAAAGAACCTAATTATTTTTTAATTTATTACATTTTTCGATATCAATTTTTCAGGAATATATTTCAAAGTGGAAAGATTGATACCTCAAGGAAATACTGCTGCCTAAGAACTGGCAGGGGTATATCATTATTTGTAGTAAGTAATTGTATTAACCGTAGTACCTAGGTACCTAAATAAGTACTTATCCCCTTTAATTTTTGCCATTGCCGAGAGACTACTCTACATATTTCCCAAACTAAGATTTGAGAACTATCTATTTAAACTAGATAATTATGTATGTCGTAATTGTAATTAATAATAGCAATAGGTAGACACTAGTCCCTTAGCTAACTTTTCCTGAAGTACCTACCTTCATCTAGCACAATATGTCGTTACGTTAGCAGTAATTTCAAAGAATTTCAAACAAGGTTTTCATTTGCTTTATGCAAGGTGACAGCTGTCATCAGTGTTCACGACAACAAAATCCCCGGTGTCCGTATACGCAGCAGGACCCTACGTTTAATTCGATTGAAAGTTAACTTTTTACGTGCGTGGTATTTAGTACTTTTCGAATTGTATAAGTAAAAAAATAGTACCTTCATTGCTACAGCGAAATCTTGAATTATTACCCAGCAGGACCCTCCGCTGTTTGAAGGTTTTCAGACCAATAGTATATGTCACCGTTTAGCGATGTATTAGTACCTTTAAAATACCTTGGTTTCATTTTAATATAATTATTAGTTTATGAGGAAAGCGCCTGCAAAACTTTTATCATGCCAGCAGGACCCTTTTTTGTTTTGACGCTTTCGGCCCCGACAGTCATATTTCTTGTTAGCATTTTAATAGTACTTTTCAAATAACCTTACGTTTAAATCAAATACTTTGTAGTTTAACAAGCAATTTGATTTAAAACTTTTTTCACGATGACCTTAGGATTATACCATTCCAATGATGCTATTATTTTTATGGCACTTAAATATTATTAAAATTGAGGGTAGATGCAAAATAAATAATAATCATATCATAACGGATTTTTATTAAATTGTGTTCATAAAAATTAAATATATAAGTATATCTAAAAATACCGGTTTAAATTAATAAAAATCCCTTTGATTAACGCCACCATGCTAAAAGTTATGAAAGCTCATACCTACATTGGCCAAACTAAACGTTAAGTCGCTGAAAAAATATTTAAAAGTTTTAAAACAATTTTTCTGCTATAATACAAAATATTTGAATTACAGGTAAGGTTATTTGAAAAGTACTATTAAAATGCTATTAAGAAATATGACTGTCGGGGCCGAAAGCGTTAAAACAAAAAAGGGTCCTGCTGGCATGATAAAAGTTTTGCAGGCGCTTTCCTCATAAACTAATAATTATATTAAAATGAAACCAAGGTATTTTAAAGGTACTAATACATCGCTAAACGGTGACATATACTATTGGTCTGAAAACCTTCAAACAGCGGAGGGTCCTGCTGGGTAATAATTCAAGATTTCGCTGTAGCAATGAAGGTACTATTTTTTTACTTATACAATTCGAAAGGTACTAAATACCACGCACGCAAAAAGTTAACTTTCGATCGAATTAAACGCAGGGTCCTGCTGCGTATACGGACACAAATCCCCGAGCTTTTATAGGGATATTCTTAAACACGCCTTGTTTAAGAATATCCCTATAAAAGCACGAAGTTAAATATACCGCGTTTCTTTGTTATGATCTCACGTATGTTGAGGAGAGATGATAACATATTTTATGAGAAGTCGTAAAGTAAACATTTAAATTCTACCATAATAAATAGCTCATAAAGCTGGCAATACTTATGTCTAATGTCATTAGAACATTTGCATTGTGGCGCCATCTTAGACAATTTTTCGTTTTCGCAACTTGTTACTGTGATTTGCGTTGAAATAAAAACAAAAAAAAAAATCGGCAATTTTGAATTGTGCATTGTGCAGTTGTTTCTGAGTGCAATACTTATTTGTTATTGAGGTGGACTGAACTAAAGGAAAATATAGTGCGCGGTGTGGCGACACATCTTTAGGTAAGTTCTACGGTGCTTCAATTCTATCGCAGTCTGACACCAAGAACCGATCGATATTAGAAAACTTATGTTTTATTGGTTAATTTGGTCACGATTCACTTGTATTTCATTAGCTTTATGTATAAGCTATGTTAGTGGCGTATTAAAAGATACCGACCCATTTATACTGTGCGCTTGAGGGGCAACTTTCTAAAAGCCTATTTATTATACCGACGTAATATCGCCTTGTATGTTGTAGTATATATTTTCTTTTCATTATTAATTGCGATGTCCGAGATCCTTATGCAGCTCTACAATACATTTTAATAGATATTAACATAGTTACTACTAACTAATGTAGGTAGATAAAAATCGTAAGGGAACACAGATTTGCGGTAAAATATTTTAAACTATTAATGAAATTTCATGCGGAATATTCAATATACATCTGAGGAATGCAATTATATTAATTTAGCGGGCTCATTGACTGAGTCTGTTAGGGGTTGATGTAAACTGTTAGGAAACTGTCTTTATTTTTATAGACGTAATGTAATATCATTAAGTCCTAAATAACTCTTCTCATACATCTGCTAGCTGAAGTTAAATATCACACATACTCTTTAATATACAGGTTACATTATGCATAATGACAACATTTAATAATAAGTAAAAATAAACTATTATGCCATTTTGGCCAACATACTTTATGGAGGATCAGAAATGTTTAGTGGCTTCTTTTACTTAACATATTTTCTAATAAGACTTGTTCATTGCTGCAAGTACTAAAACTATAATGGTTCACAGACAGGCTAAAAGCAAGATATTAAATTATTGTTGCACACCACAACACGAGTTGCACACTTATTAAAAACAAACAATTGAATGTGATATGCACTATAAATAATTGTATCACTGTATATGTAAATCGATTTTCAAAATATTTTACCAATAAGTAAATGTTCAAAACTATCTCCAAAAAATATAAACTGTGTATTTATCAGTATATGAGCTATGTAAACTAGTGTAAAAAATACTACTTACATGTTTTTATCCTCACACTAGAGGATGCCAGCAGCTACGCCTGCAATTTTTTTAAATTTACGTATTGGCCGATCCCGTGGGAATTTCGGGCAATTTCTTCTTAGTGCATCCCTACGGTCCCCAAGGAACATACATGTCAAATTTCAGCTTCTTGCGGCCAAAAGTTTCGGCTCATCAGTCAGTCACTAACGCAAGGATTAAGATTAAGATTTGGTCACTCACTTAATTCAGTAGTTAATTTTACAGAACATACTAATTAATATTTAATTTTACTCAAGAGTCTATCAGTTAACTGAGCTTAGATTAGTGACTAAACTAAAAACAAACTGATTGCACCTTGAAAAATTCTGGGAATATGCGAACAGTGGCCAACAATATAGTTAGTTAATCCGGTGAGAGTCCATATATACTATAATCATCATCAGCCTTTAACAGTCCACTGCTGGATTGGGCCTCTCCTTTGAAAGGAGGAATACTATAATATAATTTGATTATTTTATAGTACATACTTTAAATGATTGATATTACTTAATAATTAATATCGTAACAATATTGTATACAAATGTACAACAATGACAATATTTTTACCTAAATTAAAATGGTTTTAATTAGGGGCCCAAAACGCAACTGAGTAGGTGCTTAATCTTTAATTTTATTCCAGGGCACGAGTGGGTACCTGAAAAAATAATTAAAATAATTTGGTCCCCTACCGGGGTACCAATGGGCACCTAAATAGGAGACCAATCTACAACTTTTATTCCGGGAGACTAATATTAGGGGACCAGCGGGTACCAACCTCAAATAAACATTACCGAGACGGCGAGACTCTATTTCAATTTTTAGGGTTCCGTACCTAAAAGGTAAAAAACGGAACCCTATTACTAAGCCTCCGCTGTCTGTCTGTCTGTCTGTCTGTCTGTCCGTCTGTCTGTCACCAGGCTGTATCTCATAAACCATGATAGCTAGAAAGCTGAAATGTTCACAAATTATGTATTTCGGTTGCCGCTATAACAACAAATACTAAAAATAAAAAAAATGAAAATATTAAGGGGGGGTCCCAAAAAAAAACGTGTTTTTTTTTCGTATTTTTTGCTCAAAATTTCTAACTGTAACAGGTAGACGCTTTAAATTTTCACAGAATAATATGTAGTTGTATATTACCTTTCAAAATAAATAATTAAATTAAAAAAAGTAAAAGTATTTAAGTATACATACAACGAACGTGATTTTCTTTTATAGATGATGGTACGGAACCCTTTGAGCGCGAGTCCGATTCACACTTGCCCAATTTTTAAATTGGCGCAGACCTCACTTGGAATCGGTACATAAAATCCTTAAGCTGTGCGGTTCTATGTAAAACTGAGTTCTTTGCCATAGTCTAGATAAACCACAATTTTATTGGCGATAGGAAAATGTTCCCCTTGTGTATGGTTTGCATATATTTGCTCCGAATTAAATAAAGAGAAACTACCTGTACGCTCGATAGATGGCGTTGTACCGGTCGGCTGAATCGCGCTATGGTTTCGTTACCGCGTCAAGTATAAAATACCGGCAGAGTCCAAATTCAAGTCGGGGACGGTGTCATCTGCGACGTCACACGACCATTTTATTGGTCAATATTTTTGAAACCACAATAATGTGAGCTGTTATTTGGGTTCATGTTGTTGTGGTAGAATTAATGTAGAAAATTACTAAAAGGAAAGGTTAGATTAATGCCACTAGTAAGACTTGTGTAATAAATGTAAATATGAAAATACTTTAAACTTAAATATCAAGCACCTACATACATCAATCAACATTATTATATAAACAAAACAAAATATATTCAGCTCTCTCTATTCAATCGACACAGAGTAGGAAGTTCTGACTTCTGATTATAATTTATTGTTATTACCTGTTGCCAGCTCTGTGTAATTTTTTTTAATACATACATACATACATAGTCTCACGCCTATAACCCCGAAGAGGTAGGCAGAGGTGTATTTCTACACCCACTTTTCGCCAGATATACTTTAGTCCCACGTAATAAGGGGCGAGCCTATTGCCGTACCGGGCAATAGGCTCGCCCCAATTTTTTTTAAAAGGCTACAATATCCTATTTTAGGCCAAGCTTAAGCTTCTACTCTTCGATGTGTCTCTGTTTTTTTGCCTTTCAGAACCTTTGTTTGTAAAAGGAGCCCAGCTTACCTTTCATCATAGTCTTGTAGCAGTCATTTGATTACAACTAAAGACCCCATTAGGTGAAACACTTGCTTGTTTGTCTCCCTATGCAATAAAAAAAGCTATATCGTTATTCAAAATTTTTGTAACAGCATTTTATCGTAAGTAAGAATGTGGTAAATGTAGACTGGTTTAATTTTAAAATATACGTATGATAGAGATGCCTTCATGTGAACAGCTAATTGTTAAAATGAAGCACACATACATATTATTATTTTATTACTAATGTATTTCATACATTGAATTTGTTACTTGCTTACCTGCCACTTTTTTACATACATTATATAGTATTCTTTTAAAACTGTTTCTAATTGCATTTTTTTTATAAGATCTGAAACAAAGTACTGAAACGCAACAATATTATAATTAAAACAGATCTTTATTATAATGATTTCAGCTGTTATCAGTTGTTACAAATATATAACATTCTTTGTATTATTGACTGTATAAAAATAACTAGGTAGAATACGAATTTATCCACAAATGGTATTTCTACTTGGCAGCAATTGCTTCACAGGGAGACCAATAGAGTGCCTTGGGGAGGCAATGGGCTAGATACCATGCACCATTCTCTGATATACTTTATGTGTTAAGTAATTTGCTCTCTCTAAGAGAGTAAAGTAATTTGTTGGTCCTGACATTCATGAAGATCTTGGACAGTCTCTATAAAGAGTCAGTACTTTCAAATATACAGGCAATAGTCAAAACTAACCTATCTATTTGAATTGTGACAATCACAATCAGACAATAGATGCTTTGTGGAAAGGTTAATGATCTGATAAATTTTAAGATCTCCTAGTGCCAAGAGGGAATCCTTGGAGCAACCAAATAATAGTAAGATATTGATGAGAAAGAAATATTTAAACCAATATTATTATCTCCATTCAAAATACAACAAAAGCAGAGAAAAGACGATAAAATATTAGTTACTTATTGCGTGAATTTGTTGTACTTAATCGTAAATAGAAATTCCAAATAAAAACGGCTATCGCCGCCCAAACATCTAATTATGGCGAATTCTGATCTTTTTTTGATTAATTGCTCCTTAATGACACAAAGCATTAGCGGAACATAATTTATTGTTAATTTGATCCTCGCCGCGGATTCGAACCAACTTATCGAGAAATGGAATACATATCAGTTAAAATGGTCATTAATCGTTTGATATTTGAATCATTTAGCATTGTGTTATCAAGCTGTGAGAATTCCTTTGTGAAAAGAAGCATTCCCGTTTATAAAAAACATCATAATTTATATTGCATTTTGCGGTATGAACAGCAGTTTGATACTAAGAAGCAGTCATTACGAATAGCAAAATCGATAAAGCGTCCAATGGATACGTTTTTCGTATTAAGTGAAACATATTGCAACGCATCGTATTTAGTTTAACATAAAAGCGCTTTCGTATAAAATGTTTTTAAGGAAATAAATTCCATTCCAAATGATATTAAATTTAATAAATGCTTCTTCTTGTGTACTGAAACAGCACACACAGATTCTAAAATATAAATGAATGCTTTCCCCGAACACCGAGCAGAGCGAGATTAGCACAGTGGTCACATTCTATCGTCAAAAGGAACAAGAACTTGTGTTGCTACCATTATTAAGTAATACAGAAAATAACGAAGTAAAACCTCAGATAATGTATAAGATACTTTGTCATTGCAATGATCATCTAGAATTTTTGATACTGATTATTTGCACCTACAAATAATCAGTAGTTGGGTAGACTGCAACCCGTTACTTAAATATTCAGTGGTTTCTACAAGATTACTAACGAATGAGTTATAAACTTTGATCGTCTTTCGAAGAAGCCTTCGAAAGACGATCAAAGTTACTACAAATATTGTCTATAACATGAAAGAACGCGCATCAATATCTTTTACGAGTCACTTTCTCAGAAGCGAGATACGCTATGGAAAAGAACGACTACATCAAATCCTTTATGCGCGGATAACAAATGATATAAGAAAGGTACGGCAGGTCTGAGACATCGATCGACCGAACATCTGCAACTAATCCTTATCTTTTTACATTCCTCGTTTGCAGATTTTAGCTTGTGGATTTGTTCCTTAAGCTTTGTCGTCAGATTGAGGCATTAATTAGATTCGCATTACCATTTGGCTTCCATCCTTGATATTGAATCTGTCAACCGGTTTCTTGTGGCAAACGAGTAGACGGATCTGCCGCCTGATAGTAAGCAATTACCGCTGCCCATGGATACAAGCAACACCATAGGAGTCACAAGTGCGTTGCTGCCCATTGGGGTTGGGAAAAGGGATAGGATAAGGAGTGGGATGAGTGAGAAAGAATAGGGGATAGGGCCTCTGGCACTCTCACTCACCGAACGAAACGCAATAGTTTAGGTACTGTTACTTTACGTCAATTTTCTGTGAGAGGGTGGTACTTCCCGGTCGAGCCGGCCTATTAGTGCTGAAATCAGCAAGGCTCTACTTATGAAGAGGTTGATGATGGTGTAGACATACCTAAGTATATTGTAAACATAAAATTGCTCACATTAACAACTATTATGTTAATATGACCTTCTCCCTTGTAACGACGGATAGGTAGAGCGAATTTCTCCGAGTCAAACAGCAAGCCTCGCAAACTCACAATCCTCTTATCATCCGACATTCCACCAAAAAGCTTTAGCGTCATGGTATTCTCGATACACTTATTGCATTACTGGAACGTGTTACTTTTCTAAAAGGGAATGTGTATTCTCGTGAGTTTCAAGAGCTCGGTTTCAAAGTGCTCGTGACTTCTCCGCTAAAGCCGCTTCTACTCGCGAATGTCATTAAAATTCTCTTCATAACACATCTCTTTAATTTGCTAGGATGCAGAGCACCAGCCTTTTCCCCGCCGCCGTGTGTTTTATAGCCGTCAATATAAATTTTGTCCCAGTTTTATTCCATTTATACTCGCTCTTTTTGTTTTTAATTGAATGTGTGATTGCGCTCGTTGAGGTTTCGGCTGCGTCCGTCTATTTGATAATTGGTGTAGGGGACTTGTAGTCATATAATGTGATACTCAGGTAAAACAAATTAAAAACATCGTGCGCGTGATGTAAAAAGTGGGTCTTAAAAAGGTGTAATTATACATTTTCACGTAAAGGACTTATGTTAATGGCGTATTCTTGAGTGGTTCTGTGAGTATTAACATTCAGAATGTTGAATAATTGGTACTTATATACCTACTTTCAAGTTTCTTAGCGAAATGCAGAAACCCAAAATAAAATCTTGTAACATAATCCCTGTTACTTCGCGAGGGTGTCTGTTGCAGATCCGAATCTCAATCGGGAATTTGGGATGAAGATGATTGATTTGAATATTGGCAATATTTTCACTGCTCTGGCAATTGGGTTCAGAACCTGTACTTTCCATCTCAGTTATGACATGCGTTTGAAAAAAAAATCTTTACCTCTCTTTCTTTCGTCCATTTTGGCCGTGCGTAGGCATAAAGGCAGTTATCAAAGGCGGGGAATATTTATTCATAAAATAAAGCTGAAAATGTCTCTTTTCCTGTACTACGAATTACATCAAGATAAACGTCTTCTTCCAAAGCTAAGATTACTTTTCAAAAAAATAAGATTTGTTTCTAAAATATTTTGTGAAAATAAAGCTCGTACAGATTTGAAGATTTGTAGCAATCTTTTTCACATATCAAATATATTATTCTGTTAGTATATAGACAGAAACAAAATTGCCGCGTCGAGTCCTTACAACAGGCAAAGCAAATTGTATCATTGTCATTACAGCCTTTATGACCACGGCTTTCTAGCTCCAAATATATTCTGACAACCATCCATGTATAACTCGGTTAAGTTAAAAAGGTAGGGCGCGGAGCAGGTGTCGGCGCCTTGAGATCGTTTTCCAAACTGCGGTTTTTCCACAGTTAAATTTGAATAAGCCATTATGCGGCCCGCTCTTATTGGACGTCTGCTTTCTTTACTATAAATCCACCGTTACAAGTTTTCACGAGCCCTTTCAAGTATTTATTGAGTTTCTGTCCGAAGGTACACTACCTTCTTTGTTCGGCATTTTAAAGGATTGCCGGCTTAAAGAAGTCGATTTTGCTTTTCATGGCTTTGCTATTTACTCTTGGGTTTAATATTCGATGCTTTTGATAGATACGGCTAGAAAAGAAGTGATTTACAAAGGAGCTGTAAGTAAAAGTTGTACCTATATTAAAATAGCAAATCATATTTTTTTTCAGTATATTGTAAAGTTATACTAAGTAGGTACATATTTCGTCGTTAGGTACTAAGGTAGGCAATAAATTAAGATTATATTTTTTTAAATAATTTGCAACAGAACATTCTGTTCTACAGCATTTGGTTCTACACTTGCAACACAAGGAATGCCTTTATCTAATCAATGTTTTCTAAATTATAAGGACATTTTCGTTATTTGATTTCGGTTGATGGCTTGCCTACTTACCAACATCCTAAGAGCTTTCCTGTATGTGAAAAATGAAATATCATCCATAAACACGTTTCGACCTGAGTTACTCTCTACCTTTAGCACCATCGACTGATCAATCAAGTTAGCACGTCCGAACGCTTCACTCCGCATATACAAACTTGGTTGACCAGACTACAAACGTCACAAGATAACTAAATATTCTTCATTCGTTGTAATACTGGCACTTTCTCGTGCCAGCAGCATCCAAAAGACTCCGTCCAAGCAGTCTACAACGTTTTGGAATCACGTTATGAGTGTCGCCAATTCGGTTTACACTGCGCGCTTGCTAAGTTGCTTTAATCAAAGCGCTTCCGCAGTAGATGGAAATTCGTAAATAATTCTGATTTGTATAGTTTGTTGCGTATCTCTCACCATCTCACTAGGTTCTCTGACTGTCTTTCTGACATCGTAACATTTCACCATGAAACTCTTACATTTTTAGCTACCGGCTGTTCTTTTCAGGATAGGTATTGGAAATTAGTATCTGATCTAACGTAGGTCACACTAGAATCAAGTTAGTCACAGTGATTAACAAAAATTGGTAGGTACCTAAAATATCAAAACCTTTACACTTTAAACAAAATTAAATGTTCGTCACAGAATGCGATGCGAATCATGAAATCTTTTTTCGCCAATAGGTTTTATGCGTGACTTTTGAAAGCACAGAAATGACAAAATATGGGTAAAATTAAGCACAGATCTGCACTGGCGCGACACAAGCAAATAAATTAGTTTACCTAGCACAAGAAATGATAATTTTGCTATCT
This sequence comes from Euclidia mi, assembly GCA_944739405.2. Classification (NCBI taxonomy): domain Eukaryota; kingdom Metazoa; phylum Arthropoda; class Insecta; order Lepidoptera; family Erebidae; genus Euclidia; species Euclidia mi. Next base: position 84,755,662 of record OX123189.2, on the reverse strand, counting down.
CTTTAGATAGAATATTAAAATTTACTTTTGCGAAGTTTCTAATTGTTGTCGTTTTACATAAATTATGATGAGCTACACCATTACGCATATATTTTATCTCAGTAATTTACAATTAAATAGGCCGTTAGAAAGCGAAACAATGTATTATGCAATTAAAAATTTTATATACGGCGAGGAAAGGCGTGTCATATTTTAAAGCGGTATAATGTTTTGCGAAAAGCGCCATGCTTGGAATCACATAACGTTATATGGTCCAGAACGATTAAATTCGTGAGAACAAAAAGCAATGATATCTATTTGATTCTAAGCAATTTATTAATGTTGTTGTTGAATAGCAGTCGTGGGGAAAATTATTTTCTTTTACTGGAACTGCTGAACGGTCCAAGTTATTTAGCTATTACCTACATGTCAACATACATATTATTTATCTAACATGTACATGCAGGTTTCACATTAAAACAATACCATTACTGAAGCCTGGCAACATCCGGGCAAAATCCTGGCAAACAAGTTACATGTTTTACATGAAACTAGACTTGACCCTAGAAGTAAAAAAGAAAAGGGAGTACCTTTAAACCTTCTAAGAAAGGGTGTTACATAGTTTTCAAATCGATTTTCTAGGTAGTAGAGCCTTGCTGATTTCAGCATGAATTGGCCGGCTCAACCGGGGAAGTACTACCATCTCACAGAAAATCGGCGTAAAGTACCACAAACTCGCTTTGAATAGCAATAGAGTGAAGCAATTGCCTCGGTGAGAGCCGAGTGTCTTTCTTGATTTGTATTGAGATTGATTGAAATCTGCACGCTTTCGACGTCTCCGTGAGGCGAGGATTTTGTATTAGCATTTTTTTGTTTGCCTTTGTTTGTGCCTAAACTGTTGCGTTTCGTTCGGTGAGTGACAGTGCCGGAGGCCCTATCCCCTATTCCTTCTCCCTCATCCCACTCCTTATCCTATCCCTTTCCCAACTCCAAGGGGCGGCAACGCACTTGTAACTCCTGTGGTGTTGCTTGTGCCCATGGGCGACGGTAATTGCTTACCATCAGGCAATCCGTCTGCTCGTTTGCCGCCTTATTCTATAAAAAAAAAAAAGATGTGCCGACGAATTTTTAAGACAAATGCTTCACAACAAATTTTCATTTTAGTGTAAAAAATAAATAATACAGCTAGCTACAACAAAACTTGGTAGACACTATAGTCCTTGTTTTCTTACAAGACCTACTTTGTTTAAAAGTGTTATTATCCGCCTAGTAAAAGTAATGAGTTTCAGAAAGTAGGCTTCGTCTTAATTTGTACACCTAAGCCCTCCCCAGGCATCACGCTATATGTTGGTCAAAACTGTGCAAGAATTTGTTGGGTAGTTATTAGACAGGACGCAGTAGGGACTTCATTATAAGCTCTTATTTTTTATAACCTCTAGATATGTAGCTGCAGTGATCTACGGTCGGCAAGCAACAAAACTTCATGTTCGTAATGAAAAATGAATACAAAACGTTGTCTACCAAGCAAAGAAGTTAATTTAATATGCGGAGATAGTTTATAGCGCGGTATATTAAAGTAGTAGTAAGCCAGGCTGACCTGGATCATAGACGATATTGTATTATCCATGGAACGCACCGTACAGTAATTAAAATCTCGGCTTAGTTGTGGCTCGCTCATCAACTGAGTAAATTAATATGGACGGTATTGCAGCGTGTTTCATTTACGGAATCACCTGGTATCATAGTGCGTTAATGGTGCTATAATATGACAGTAAATAGAGCATGTAGGTTACTTTGCTGCCGGATTTATGGCCGTTGTCCTATATTTGTCGGGTTCAAGAGGTTTTTTTTTAAATATATTTATTTTGTATAAAGTTTGGCTAAATTTGCGAAATGATATGTTAAATTGCTTGCTAGATTATTTACACTTTTAGAACTTCATATCCTTAATACTTTTTTTATTACAATACACTATTTTATAACGGTTCAATTACTCATATTAGTATTCTTATAAATGCTGACTACAATATACATCCCTAAAATGTTTTGAAGAATTGACTTTGTTCATTCCTTTAAATAGTTTGATATGCAAATTTCTTAGAAAAAATGTAAATGGGAGGCGAATTTGAATATTTGGACTCCACAACGTTCTTGTAAATACTAGTTTCCCCAGAACTTTAAACTAGTAGGTACTTAAACGTTCCGTACAGTTTCCATATTGCACTTAGCTGCAGCGAATGCCAAAGTGTTTTCATACACAGTTTCGTTCCAAAACGATAAAAAAGTAACACAACTGTCCGCACTGACCTCCGGCTATTAAAATGTATTTACCATTATGCAGTTGTGAGTAAAATGATTTTATTTTTGCGATGTAAACTTGCTCACTGAGCGTGCAAAATAAATAACGATGTTACCAAATGTTTTATTCTCGTTTGCACCTCTCTTCATTTTGTATCAATTACTGTACATATTTGAGCTATATACCAAGCTTGAATTTACTATTTACACTAATTTGGTGATTAAAATCAACGTATAAAGCTATTATTTAGGGTTCCGTGAAAATATAACACAGGGAGCAGTGCGAGTCAGATGACGGTGTATTATGTAAGCTTACTTATTACCTGAAGATCAAATCTAAAAGCTCTAATATTCAAGGAACTGCACGAGAAATATTTTAATTGCCTTGAAATTGACATATCCAAGTAACGTGCTAGTGCTGACAATACCGATTTTCATGAGTGCAAATAAGACAAACGAATCGTAAATGCAACTTTGAATAATAGTAAGGCGAAATTCAATTATCTCAGGCATTTCCATTAAGAAATAACGGAAGTGATAATACGAAAAATTTTCGCTGCCTTAACACTCAATAGATTGAAGTAACACCATTGAGTGCGAATCAAGTTAATAAACTAACAATTTTGTTTATAAAAATTCCTTCATGCCTCCCTTTTGAACTTTTCTTTTGTAATAGATACAAAGTGTTTCTAATTCAAACGCTATGGACTGGAAGATTGTTCGTTTGATTAATTTTGAACAGTCTCACAGCAGCGGGTTCACGTTGCCATTGAGTTATTGTATGTTTTCTGTTTTACAACTTTTTTTGCTGGCAATAAAGAAACAAAGCAAAAAGTTTGATTGACATTTCAATCATAAACTTGAACAAAGTGTTGCAGTGAAAAATAACACGGTAAATTAAGCTCATTGTATTTTTCCCTGTAGACTAACTAGATAAGTTAACGGCCTATCAGGGTAAGTAGTAATCATCTCTAATGGATATTGGCAGAGCAGGAGATACAGTTTAATAGCCGCCGAACATTAATGAAGGTATCTTTTGACTTCATTTAATGAGAACTCTGAAGACATACCGTGCAGGCGGAGATCATTGACTGGTGGGATACCTAGTTTAGTCTGTGTATATGACCCGTCACCCTTATCAACGGTTTTTAACCATTTGTCAAAGTTCCCATGGAAAGAGTTCAGTATTTTCCAGTACTATAAAGTACTAACACATTTCAGGCATACGTTTATACTGAAGCAACAATTTTGTAAAATTACCATAATTCTACCGCTGCAATTTGCCTCTAAAATTATTAGGCAAGGCACCTGCCTTCCATTGTGTCCCAAAATACGTATATCCGGAGTTTGGCGGCGCCGGTGCGGCCACGGGGGCCGTTAACAATGAATATCCTATTGTGTCGATGTCGTGGTCGCCACCCCATGTGTAAAACCGTAGGTCACCAGATCGGTATAAAAACAAAAGTTAAGCAGATGCAAAAAATCTTTTTTTGGCCATGATTTTTGTGTTTTGCGCACAGCACATTATATATCTATTTATGTAAATTTTTTAACAATTTTATTACTGAATTGGTGGGTGAAGTTTCTGCTTTTCGTGTATTAGGCAGCGGCTAGCAGCATCAAACCTGGCTGACATGATCAAGAATTGTACACAAAGGAATTCAATATTTACTCTTAAGATTATTGCTCTGCACACGCGGATATTGCATTGCACTTCAGGACTAACGAGGCATTCGATAAAAACAAACCTGAGGACCACCAACGAAGAAAGAAAAGCAGACAAATCCATAAAGCAATAAGTACATATTTCACGAGTTACGTTCTAACTACGAACAACTTTGTTCGCAATTTATTACTATATAAGTAATAGCAAATAGCGGTCGTTAAACTCGACCGACGGTCAAGATGGGCGATCAATTATAATGTTGCCAACTGTTATGTATGCTGCCACATAATTAAGTAATATACATCATCGTTACGGTGTAGCACATCAGTAGAATCGATGACCTGCATAAAAATACCGGTGTAGGTGCTATTTGTGTACTACTATACTGTTCCGCTAAAGCTATAATGATCTTTGAACGCGTGCTTTGCCAGAGGTATGATTTGCAAAAAGGGTTCCCGTTAGCGGTCAGGCATTTGGCTGCGGTTTTCTTTGAATCAAATACTGCGTTGCTGGCCACACGATCCTACTGGGAAACCTCCGTAAGGATTGATAAGGATCTTTATCCCTACCAGTACCGAATTTGTGAATTTTGCATTAAACATGATTAAATCTTGGAAAGGAAAACAGTCTCACTATTTATTTCGCAAATAAAGCAAGGAGACTAAAAAATAAAATAAGAATGTTACTTCGGAGAAACTATAATTTCTTGAGTTAAAATTTCAAAATGGGCCATTGTTCCTTGATATAATATCACCTTTACATCCGCGAGCGATGCCTCTGCAACTTTCGAATATATCTAGCAGTGGAGTACGTCAAGCCGGTGATGAATCATATACAATATTAAATCGCATGGTCATTTAAGTCACGTGGTGCGATGTCAGTGTCGACTTTAGCCATTGCGCTATCTATTGTAGAAAATTTCATTAGCTTCCTATATCCACAGTTGTTCCTATCTTGCTTGTGGTATAACGCTAGATACCATTATCCATACAGCAACAACTACTAAAATGCACCGATATTGTTATCGCCGATCCTGTGGGGTTTACGTCGGTTATAATATTTTATTACGATGTTTGTGCAAGCGCCGATAGCCACCGGACGCCAGAAACATCTTGTAAGTCTACACGGCATCCGGTGGTTGAGCGGTTACGTTGCCAAACAATGGATAGTTCGAAAACCTTACATAATTATACATATTATACCTTTAAGAAGTGTGTGACAGCGGCTCCACACGAAAAGCCGATAATCGGGCTCAGTGGCGTGCCATTAGAGAGGCCTATATCCAGCAGTGGACTATGGTAGGCTGAAGATGATAAGCGAGCATAATATTCCTTTAAAGATTTCGGCAACGCATTTGTGGTCTTCGGGAATTACAGATGTCTTATGGGTGGCGATCACCTACCATCAAGTGGCCCGCTTGCTCGTTTTTACTTCCTTCACAATAAAAAACCCACACTCAAAGTATGATAAGATATTTGGACATAAGGCTGACTCTGTCTTCCGCGAGGTTTCGATCGGCTTACCTATGTCGTGCATCGGTTGTGGTCACTAGTAGAGTATAGAATAACACGAGTAGCCACATACTTCTACTTACCCTCACTGACATATGTTACTATAGAACATGAACATCGTCACATGATGGGAGGATAACGTTCTGTGGACTATAGAAAAGAAAAAAATGCGCGGCTTTTGTATTCGTAAACTAAATGCACGTTTTAACGAGTTACACAGTCGGTTACTTCGCAGACTAATTACCATTTATATGAACTATTTGTCGGACAAAACTTCTATGTGTAGGTATGTAATAAGATTCCAAAATTTTCGACGAGCTTATCTTGCGGGCGGCCGACTCAAGGCCGTGAACTGAGAATTCTTAAGAAACCTAGTACATACTTTGTGTATTAGGGTTCTTTCGAAGTTTGCCAACATACATTGTTACTTGCGCTCGCGCATAAGTATCAGCTGGCAGTCCGTCCGCCTGTCCATCTATTTTTCTGTCAGTACTGACAGCAAGCTGTATCTCATGAAACGTAATTGATTGAGTAAGAGTTGAAATTTTCACAGTGTGTGTTTCTATTACCGCTGTAAAAAGAATAATAAAAACCGGTCTAGCGCGAGACGGACGCGTATGCGACGAATTTGACGAAAAATGCTCATGCACCTTTTTTTTTCACTGAAGTATTAAAAAAGACCTTACTAATTATTATATCTTATACCTTGTTATGGAAACCCTCGTCTGCGTGCCCGAATCGCACTTGACCGCTTTTATTTATTAAGATATTTTGTACAAACATTTCAAAATATTACGCCGCAACGGTCCGTAATCTCTAACTCGTAAATTAATTAACTGGGTTCTTAATGCCGCCAGAATTCTTCTCTCGCGGCGTGCCGCGAATTAATCCAAGGTTCCTTTTTTAATTTATTGGTCTTTTAATCGCAAAAGACCTTTGGCGGCGCGGTCTTCTTATTAGCAACTTTTTACAAAGGATGTGCTAATTAATCCTTATTATAATTTGCCTGTAAACTTAAGCTTTAATTATAAATAAGCGCTAGTGCGATTTTTCGTTATAACACTCGCTTTGACTAGTTAGTGAAGTTCGTCAAAGAAAGTCTTAGCCGTATAGGTTAATTTGATTTAAACGTTAATTAAATCTGCTGGTAAATTGAATTTTCTTTTCACCCTTGACTAACCTTTCTTCAGATAGGTTTGTCCGTTACAACTGCTAAGTTCATCAGTGCTAAATGTAGTTCACAACCTCAAAACCATATCTAACATGACTGTAGAAAACGATCGGGCGCAAAGTTTTATTACGCAACTTTAATTACGCTCGCATGACTTGGCAAACTCGCAAAACCTGCTACCCACATAAGTAGAATAGTTACTTACATTTCTCGCCCAACCTGCCCATCATAAAGAACCTTTGTTAGGCCCTTAGAACAATACGCGGCTTCTCACGTACGTTACATAATAGTTTTCGATCGTTTGTTTAGAATATTCTGAGTTTCTGACCCACCTAATCTCCACGTCCCAATTTGCAGGGCCCACGGTAACGTGCCACTGTAATAAATTGTTTTGGGAAACATCCCCAAGATTAATAGTTGTGAAGCTCTTGACGCGTGCTAAGTGAAAGCCGCATTTAATTTATCTTCTAAATTAAACGTGAATTTTCGACGATCATTCCATAAAAGCTATTTTTATTGTTGATTTTCTTGGCTTCTTGCTTAAGTGGTTTTATTTAAAATCGGGAACTGATTCAAGTTTCGTGTTCAGTCGATTAATTTACAGTCTTTTGGCTTTCTTTAAATCAATACTTCAAGATTTGACCTTTGACATTTGAACTATTTTTTGTATTTACCATCTAGAATTTAGAATTTCGTATACATTGTGTTTCAACGTCATTGTCATGTCTGCGCATTCCGAAATTAAAGCAAATACTGGGTCTCTAAACATTTCGTAATTTTCTGCGTTCCTGCATTGCCTGATATCAGCGTCGTGCTTGTAGCATCAGTTTTACATAAGTATTTATACGGTTTGTTTCTGGATATCTGCTTTTCTAGTCGTTGCAATCTGTTGAAAATTGCAAAAGCTAAAATCCTAAGTTTGTAATGAGTCTCAGTGCCCCAATGCCTACCCTCAAATAAGGGCATGTTTTTTGTACCTATATTACAAAACAAAGAAATATCCGTACTTTTATATGACCAGTTACTAAAGGACACTTTCTTCTAGTCTTCGCATTGAAAATGACCAGTCCTCTTTGAATGGAAAAAGCTATTTATTAGCATAATTATATATTTATCATTATAGGTTCATTATTATCGTGTCGCAAACCTGATTAAAACTAGATAAACATTTGTTACTCTGGATTGTATAATGTTTGTAATGCCGTTTATTTTATGAAAAATATTTTTGCATAGATACCCTTGAGAAGATGCCCTTGAGAATTTATGATGCAACATTTATGCACAGTATACCATTTATCATATTAAAACAAAACAGAACTTGAAGTACACAATATTTTAATAGCACGATAACGTCAATTTGCTCGCTCCTTAAAGCTGTTATGAATGGTCCGATATTATCGCGCCATCTTTCTTGTGGTTGGTAGTCCTCGTAACATTGCTATGTTACATTAGAATTCATTTTAATGTCGTTTGTACCGCAGCAGAAATTACTTGGGCCAGGGTGTAACGATGTTAAAATCTTTATGTTTTCCGGACAAGAGCCTCTGACGGAACTTGTCGCATAAGTTATCAACGCTCGTCGGAATGCGTATTGCGTGCGATAACTGGTATAAATACAAGACAGATGTTAATGATGTAAATGAAACGTTTATTAAAATTTTATTACGCTGTAATGAGGTTCCTGTTCTGGAATATTATCGAGGTAATTATAATGCGACAGGAATCTCTTAAGGATTCCGAAATCAACCGGTCCCTGTGATTATTCAATCTGAGATGTGTTAATTATTTTAAAACTTTGTACGTACTACCATATGGTAAACACACACAGGATACATAGCCTTTTTATATTCTCCTGCTTTTACCAAAAATTTTACAAAACCTATGTTTAAACTAATCTTAATATATAAAATCCTTGCGTTACTGACTGACTGACAGACACGTTACAGCCGAAACTATTGGGCGCAGGAAGCTGAAATTTGGCATGTATGTTACTTGGGGACCGTAGGGATGCACTAAGAAGGGATTTCCTGAAATTCCCACGGGATCGGACAAAGCGGGTAAATTAAAAAAAAATGCAGGCGTAGCTGCTGGCGTCCTCTAGTCTGTAATAAATCGATAGGTCCTACAAATGAGCTGACAACTTCGAATGCTTCAAATCCTTATAAAGTTAAAATGAGATCAGATTGTAGTCCCTTTGTCAAAAAAACTAATATTGTGATATTGTGTCCCATTTTGTAAGTCTAAAAGCCTAGCTCACCATGTTTTAGAAATATGGCTGTAGTTATAGAAAGAAAAATATAATTTAATCCCTTTATGTGTCCAAATGTGATGTTTTGTAAAATATTTTTTGGATCATACAGAATCATACCTTCTAACTTATTTTTGAAAAAATTCAACTACCTACAATAAAAATGGGTACCAATTTATATTAAATACATACATAATTTATTCAAGTAATTTTTATTAATCTGGTGATAACTCGGACAAAAGAAAGAAATATAGTAATAAAAAATGTAGAAATGCCAGCCAGACAAAACGGGCATAACAAATAAAATAATTTGATAAACCTAAACACAAGCTTGCGCCATTTCGTCCCTAGTTTAGAAAGCAATATAGGTTTTAAATTATCTTGGTGCAAGAAATACTGCAAATTAGAAACACCTAGATACGATATACGGCATTTTCACAGTTTGGCTAATATTAGTAGGAATATGTCTTGAATGTCTTGATATTATGCGCTTTGCCCTTCTTTTTTTTTGTTCACTTGGGAAACTCTCCTTATGAGTCATCTCAACTCCGCCAACCCAGCCATTAGAACGGCTGGGCTTGGGACTGGCGGAGGAGGTATGTGGAGGCTCTCCCCTAAAGGCGTTCGGGGCATACCCACTAAAACCCACCGCGGTGTCCCTACGGGTCCCGTGTGTTGGCGGGGTCACGCGATTCGCGGTTAGCATACTTTCTCGCGACCCCGCCCGGGATTGGCCCGCCGCCGTTGGTGTTGGCGGGCCCCGTCTACATATGATCTCGCAATCATCCATCAAACTTCTTGCATCCATCAAACTTCTTGCATCCATCACCTCACAAAGCTACTGCTCCCTGTCCGCCAAAAGGCAGGAGGCGGCGCGTGTCCTCGCCGCCTCCCGCCTTTTGGCGGACAGGGAGCAGCCCCAGCGCTCACCGTCCGCAGGCACTAAATTTAGGGTGGTCGGAGGTCGTCTCTTGTGCGACGTCCTCGACGCCCGGACCTACGGTTGGGGAGAGGGGGGTGTATTTCCCTCTCCCGCTCCGCCGCCTCCTTGCTCAGCATGACTGCTTCGCAGAAGGAGGCGACGGCGTTCCAGGACCTCTCACTCCGGACCATAGACAGAACTACGGCCGGGAGCGAGAGGACAACCGTATTCAGAGCCGCGACCAGATCACGGCGCTGCGATGCCCAGGCTGGGCATTCCGCCAAAGTATGCAACGCCGTGTCTTCGACAGGGTCGCGGCTGCTGCCACAATGGTGGCATTCGGGCGATGCGCTTTGCCCTTACCAAACATAATTATGTACTTTATTTTCTTATGAACTTTAAATTCTTAATTTTGCGCGTTTATATCGGTTTTTGGAAGCGCGCGACACATGACATACTTACATAATAATCGCGTAAGAATTAGCTTTGACACAATAAACATAGTTTGCGTGAAGAATTACGAGTAAAAGGTATAAAGTACGATGGATATTGCGTTCCAAATGGTCAAGAAAGCCTTTTAAGTTCCCGATTTTTAAAGTAGGTTTCGAATAATCCATTTATCAATTCTATACAAAACCATTGCATAAAAATCCTATTTTTACTCTTTCAGGTGCTTTAGCTAAGTTTGACTTTTTTCCCGTCATTATAGCCTTTATGACCACGGCTTTCTAGCTCCAAATATATTCTGCCAACCATCCATGTATAACTCGGTTAAGTTAAAAAGGTAGGGCGCGGAGCAGGTGTCGGCGGCTTGAGATCGTTTTCCAAACTGCGGTTTTTCCACAGTTAAATTTGAATAAGCCATTATGCGGCCCGTTCTTATTGGACGTCTGCTTTCTTTACTATAAATCCACCGTTACAAGTTTTCACGAGCCCTTTCAAGTATTTATTGAGTTTCTGTCCGAAGGTACACTACCTTCTTTGTTCGGCATTTTAAAGGATTGCCGGCTTAAAGAAGTCGATTTTGCTTGTCATGGCTTTGCTATTTACTCTTGGGGTTTAATATTCGATGCTTTTGATAGATACGGCTAGAAAAGAAGTGATTTACAAAGGAGCTGTAAGTAAAAGTTGTAGGTGTATTAAAATAGCACATATATTTTTTCAGTATATTGTAAATTTATACTAAGTAGGTACATATTTTGTCGTTACGTATTAAGGTAGGCAAGAAATTAGGTTTTTTTTTTAAATACTTTGGAACAGAACATTCTGTTCTACAGCACTTGGATCTGCACTTGCAACACAAGGAATGCCTTTATCTAATCAATGTTTTCTAAATTATAAGGACATTTTCGTTACTTGATTTCGGTTGATGGCTTACCTACTTAGCAACATCCCAAGAGCTTTCCTGTATGTGAAAAATGGAGTATCATCCATAAACACGTTTCGACCTGACTTACTCTCTACCTTTAGCACCATCGACTGATCAATCAAGTTAGCACGTCCGAACGCTTCACTCCGCATATACAAACTTGGTTGACCAGACTACAAACGTCACAAGATAACTAAATATTCTTTATTCATTGTAATACTGGCATTTTCTCGTGCCGGCAGCATCCAAAAGTATCCGTCCAACACGTCTACAACGTTTTGGAATCACGTTATGAGTGTCGCCAATTTGATTTACACTGCACGCTTGCTAAGTTGCTTTAGTCAAAGCGCTTCCGCAGTAGATGGAAATGCATAAATAATTCTGCTTTGTATAGTTTGTTGCGTATCTCTCACAATCTCACTAACGGCCATTTTCAATATTCGAACTATAGATAGATCTGTAGATTTTAGATACGTGTTTGACATATTTTGTATGGAGCTTATGTCAAAAACTGTCAAAAACGGATCTAAAATCTAGAGATCCATCTAGGTAGGTATAATTCGAATATTGAATTCCGCAGTTAGTAGGTTTTCTGACTATCCTAATCTAACGTAGATCACACTAGCATCAAGTTAGTCACATAGTGATTAACAAAAAATGGTAGGTACCTAAAATATCAAAACCTTTACTTTCCTTTAAACAAAATTAAATGTTCGTCACATAATGCTTTTGATAAAATAGTAACGTTCTGTAATCATGAAATCATTTTTCGCCAATAGGTTTTATGCGTGACTTTTGAGTTTTGAGAGCACAGAAATGACAAAATATGGGTAAAATTAAACACAAATCTGCACTGGCGCGACACAAGCTGGTAAATCAGTTTACCTAGCACAAGAAATGATAATTTTGCTATCTCTTTATTAAATGACTAAGATAGAATTTGAAATTTATTTACCTTTGCGAAGTTTCTAATTGTTGTCGTTTTACATAAATTATGACGCTGCACCATTACGCATATATTTTATCTCAGTAATTTACAATTAAATAGGCCGTTGGAAAGCGAAACAATGTATTATGCAATTAAAATCTTAATATACGGCGAGGAAAGGTGTGTCATATTTTAAAGCGGTATAATGTTTTGCGAAAAGCGCCATGCTTGGAATCACTTCACGTTATATGGTCCAGAACGATTAAATTCGTGATAACAAAAAGCAATGATATGTCTTTGATTATAAGCAATTTGTTAATGTTATTGTTGAATAGCAGTGGTGGGGAAAATTATTTTATTTTACTGGTTAGCTGCTAAACGGTTCTAATTTAGCAATTATAATAAGTTCCAGGACGTGGTGTTGCGGAAACAGCCCGTGCTACCATATGTAAACATACAATAATATTTATCTCTAGCATGTACAGTCGAACAACTTCACGCTAGACCACCATAAGGGCGAGAATCGCTCAGCAAGGCATCGTCGCTTCCAGTGCAACTTTACACGCACATTGACACTCGTATACAAAACCAGTTTATAGTGTGCCTCGACTCTGAGCGAGCCAAGGGTTTTTTTTCAAACTTTTCGAGCGCCGACTTGATATTACATTAACCTTTTCACCGCCAACAACTTCTATAGAAGTTCAGGATTTTCGTGCCGTTCACGCCACGACTTCTATAGAAGTTCACTTTAAAAAAAATACATTTACGATACATAAACACTTTTGTTTCTTTTGTAATTGTGTAGATGGACACGAATGAAGCCCTATTTATTATTTTCTCAGGCGAAACAGGCGTTTTTCTGTGTTAAAATGGATAAAAACATAAAAGGCCTCAAATATTTTTATGTCCCGCACGCCAACGACTTCATATCAAGTAGGCCAGTGATGTGACGCGAAAGTTGCATTCATTGCAATCTTTTATATTTATTTGTCTTTTTCCATTCAATCGTTCTTAAATTCTGTGATTAAAAAGTAATTCCGGTCAGTAAATAACGGTAATACGTTATTTACTGACCGGAATTACTTTTAAGAGTTTTAAAATTTATGCACGTATCAAGTCACTTTATTAAAATTAACTAAATGTACCGAGGGTTTTCGATATTGCTACACCCATCTCTACGTAATGCCAAGATGTCAGTGTCACTAGCGCCGACAACTCCAATAGAAGTAAACCTGTGACGTCGTAAGCGCATAGGTGTCAAGGTCATTGTGTCATAGTGACGGGCGACGCGCGCACCTTTATCTTTTACACGACTGCCCAAAAATAGGAGTGTAATGTTTCTGATTTTGATTTGATACTGGCAATAATAATTTTGAATAACTAAGTTTAATTACGTTTTTATGAATTTAGGTATTCGTATATCCTTAATCAAACTGGCCAGTTTTTCATTTGCATTGAATAAAAAATAAGCTAAAAAGATTTAGCACATCAGTATAAAAAAGTCACTTACCATCCCTTTCCGAAACTACACTTACTTTGCCACTTGTGATCACTTCAAATAATGTTCCTGACTGACTGTTCATGTTAGATTTCAAATATAAACTAAAAACATTCAAGCGTTTTCAGTATAGACTAACAATAATCTATACATAGAAAGAAAACAATAGACAACCCTATTTCTTATGAAATTTATCGTGCTACGAACGCCAACGACTTGATATGAAGTAAACGGACTACATTTTGAAATGAATAGTGTTGTGCCTATTATATTATTATCTCTAGCAAGTCTATGCATGTATCTTTGTCTCCGATAATGGATACCCATTTTTCTTACTATAAATGCTCATGAAATAAAACAAATTACCATTATAATATAACAGTGTGTATTTTTAATTATAAATTTGAGTAACAATTTAAATTTACACATTGTTTTTTTCATTATCGATATGACGTTACCGCCATCCCTGCTTTCGTACTATATAATTGTTATACATTTATACGTTGGCGTACAGCGACACATCGCGTTTAGTAAGGCTGGGCGGTGAAAAGGTTAAAACAATACCATTACTGAAGCCTGGCAACATGCTGCCAAACAAATTTTAAGTTATACATAAAAGTAGGCTTGGTCCTAGAACTAAAAAAGAAAAGGGACTACCTTTAAAAAACCTTGTAAGTAACTGTGTTCGATGTACCAACGAAATTTAAAGATAAATGTAGGTACATCAAATTAGCACTACTGTTTAAAATAACTCTTACACAGCTACAGCAAAACTTGGTACTACATTTAGCCATTGTTTTCTTCTAAGACCTACTTTGTTTAAAAGTGTTATTATCCTCCTAATAAAAGTAATGAGTTTCAGAAAATAGACTTCGACCGCTTCTCCGACTGCGTAAATTGTACACCTAAACCTTTTTCAGGAAGCTATCGGTGGAAACCGTCCAAAAATTTGCCAAAAGGCTACCTTGAAGGTCAAAAAATCGTGCAGAGGTCATCGGTTTTTGACATGGCCCATCACGAAATTGTTTGAAATCTTCATAACTCAAGTAATCATCGTTTTAGAGACAATTCCTTCAACCAGTCCCTATTAAACTAGCTCTTCTTTCGGTGGGTAGCAATTTCAAGGCGAAAAGTTAAGTATTTTTTTAAATATAATAGTAAATAATATTTAGAGGAAGCATGTTTTTCTAATTAAAATTCTATCGAGGGAAACTCTTCCAATCGTGTATCTGTCCAAGGAGTCCCTAGATAAAGACCTGATAAATAATATATAAAATTTTCACTTTGCTGGTGTGTCTCACTGCTTCAAAATCGGTAATCAAAAAGTGCATACATTTTCGAGGTAGCTCCTGTTATTGCATCCAGGTAGATGCGACGTTCAGGGACTTCATTATACGCTTTTACTTATTTATAATACGTATAGATATTTAACTTCAGTACATAATATCCATCTACGGTCGGGCAGCAACAAAACTTCACGTATGTAATGAAAAATTAATGCAAAGCGTAGACTACCAAGCAAAGAAGTTAATTTATGCGAAGATAGTTTATAGCGCGGTATATTAAAGTAGTAAGCCAGGCTGACCTGGATCATAGACGACATTGTTTTATCCATGGAACGCACCGTACAGTAATTAAAACCTCGGCTTAGTTGTGGCTCGCTCATCAACTGAGTAAATTAATATGGACGGTATTGCAGCGTGTTTCATTTACGGAATCACCTGGTATAATAGTGCGTTAATGGTGCTATAATATGACAGTAAATAGAGCATGTAGGTTACTTTGCTGACGGATTTATGGCTGTTGTCCTATATTTGTCGGGTTAAAGAGGTTTTTTTTAATATATTAATTTTGTATAAAGATTGGCTAAATTGCGAAATGATATGTTAAATTGCTCGCTAGGTTGAATACTTTTTTATTACTATACACTATTTTATAACGGTTTAATTACCTATTAGTATTCTTATAAATGATGCAACTGCAATTTTGAATAATACAAAAACTGCAATTTTGAATAATAGTAAATAAATAATAGCAAAATTCAATTATCTCAGGCATTGCCATTAAGAAATAACGGAAGTGATAGTACGACAAATTTTCGCTTCCTTAATACTTAATAGATTGAAGTAACACCATTGAGTGCGCAATCAAGTTAATAAACTAACAATTTTGTTTATAAAAATTCCTTCATGCCTCCCTTTTGAACTTTTCTTTTGTAATAGATACAAAGTGTTTCTAATTCAAACGCTATGGACTGGAAGATTGTTCGTTTGATTAATTTTGAACAGTCTCACAGCAGCGGGTTCACGTTGCCATTGAGTTATTGTATGTTTTCTGTTTTGCAACTTTTTTTTTGCTGGCAATAAAGAAACAAAGCAAAAAGTTTGATTGACATTTCAATCATAAACTTGAACAGAGTGTTGCAGTGAAAAATAACACGGTAAATTAAGCTCATTGTATTTTTTTCCCTGTAGACTAACTAGATAAGTTAACGGCCTATCAGGGTAAGTAGTAATCATCTCTAATGGATATTGGCAGAGCAGGAGATACAATTTAACAGCCGCCGAACATTAATGAAGGGATCTTTTGACTTCATTTAATGAGATCTTTGAAGACATACCGTGCGGCGGAGAGCATTGAATGGTGGGATACATAGTTTAGTCTGTGTATATGACCAGTCACCCTTATCAACAGTTTTCAACCATTTGTCAAAGTTCCCACGGAAAGAGTTCAGTATTTTCCAGTACTATTCAGTACTAACACATTTCAGGCATACGTTTATACTGAACCAACAATTTTGTAAAATTACCATAATTCTACCGCTGCAATTTGCTTCTAAAATTATTGGGCAAGGCACCTGCCTTCCATTGTGTCCCAAAATACGTATATCCGTAGTTTGTCGGCGCCGGTGCGGCCACGGGGGCCGTAAACAATGGATATCCTATTGTGTTATGGTAGCCACCGCGTGTGTATAACCGTAGGTCACTAGATCGGTATAACAACAAAGGTTAAGCAGAGGCAAAAAAACTTTTTTTCGCCATATATATCGTGATTTTTGTGTTTTGCGCACAGCATAACTATTTAGTAATTATTAAAAAAAAAAAACTGAAATTGGTGGGTGAAGTTTTTGCTTGTCGTGTATTGGGCAGCAGGTGGACAATTTGCCAAGTTGCCCAACAGAAATGCGTAACATAATATTTTCTTGGGTTTACGCGAATGTTACACATTGAAATTAAACTACAGTTTACGGATTTCATTCAAGTCATGTGCTGGTAAGCATGTGAATGAGATGTATTGAGATAACTAGAAGGAAGCTAATAGAGAACAACATGCCTGAGGAATATGCAGAAATATTGAAACACTGTTTAACAACTGGCTATCTGTTATGGGATGAGAAATACTACATACAAGTAGACGATGTGGCAATGGGCTCTCCAGTATCGCCTGTTGTTGCTGACATCTTCATGGAGGACTTCGAGGCGCGAGCCCTGCAGACTGCCATCATCACACCGAGGTTCTACAAGCGGTATGTAGATGACACTTTTACAATTTTACCAACAGATAGTGTTAGGGCCTGTTCACGAGATCGGTCTAAGCGGCGCGCGTCGCGGCGGGCGGCGCGGCAGAGCGTCGTGCACGCCACGACCCTACAGCAGCGGTAAACGCAGCGGCAAATGTGGACGTATTTGGGCCGACGGAGTTACCCATAAATATGGCGATAACCAAAATATCTTTGTGTAACTATACGGTATACCTACAAAATTGTCGACATTGGATCTTCATTTCTTACAAGTATTTTATATCAAAGGAATAATGCATATTCGCAATTAATGAGGCGTTGAATAGGTACCTACACAACGTAGATTACGTTAAGTAGGTAGGTAAATCACCTTTTAACTTTCATAGTAGTTGTGTCTGTACCTAAATAGGTACATATGTACATTACTCAATGTTTTAATGTTTGCGATTTATATTAAAACCTACCATTACATTCTGTAAAACATTGTTTCATTACATCTCGCAACGTTTTATTAACATTTTTGTATTTATACAGCGGATGTGTTGCTATCCACACACGCGACCGTTTAAAAATTTCGACTTTAAATGTCTCCGTATTCATTACTGCCACAAAATATTTAACAAATAGTTTAACCGCCTAGTTCGTCCCTCGCGTAACGCTGTCTGTGCCGCTCGGAGTCGTGGCGTCGGACTCGGTCGCAGTACATTTGTTCCCGCCGCTCGCCGCACCGCACGCCGCGCCGCTCGCCGCGCAGCCAATCGCGCCAAAAAAAAACGCGCGCGTTATCGCTGTGCGCGGCGGCTCGTGGCGTGCTTCGAACGTCTTCATACATTTGATCTTGCCGCTAGACGCCCCGCGCTAAGCCGCCGCTCAGAGCGGCAAGGTCGTGACAGGGCCGTTAATGTATTCCTAGACCATCTTAATTCTATTCACAAACAGATAAAATTTACAATGGAATTAGAGGCAAACAATTCTTTAGCTTTCTTAGATGTACTTGTTATCAGGAACAAAAACAACTCTTTGAGCCACACTGTGTATAGGAAAAAGACACATACAAATAGGTACTTAAACGGTGAATCTCACCACCATCCTAAACAGTTAGCTACCGTAGGAATGTCTTTGTTTCAGAGAGCCCGGGGGATCTGTGACAAGAAACACCTGGACGCCGAGCTTCAACATGTCAAGCAAGTTCTGCAAGACAACAAGCTCCGACCGCCGCGCCAACGTCACAGATCCCCGAAGAACAAGCCAGCCACAGTAGAGAGACAACCTGCTGTCCTCCCATACATCAAGGGCGTGACCGACAAGATTGGCTACATCTTGAAGCGAGCTTCAATCAAAACTTTCTACAAGCCGCCAACGAAGATAAGCCAATTATTACCATTTGTCAAGAGTCAGTTACCCTTACAAGAGGCCGGGGTTTACAAGATAGACTGTGAGTGTGGGCTCTCATACATTGGACATACCAAGAGAAGCATAGGCATTCGACTAAAGGAACATATAGCTGACATTAAACACAAATGCTCGACGAAGTCTGCTGTGTGTGAACATGTAGAACAAGGAACCAACCATTACCTGCGATTTGATAAACCACAGATACTCGCAAAAGAACACCGCTTTATTCCAAGAATGATACGAGAAGCTATTGAAATTAAAAAACATCCTAAATTCAATAGGGAAGATGGTTGGAATGTTCCTCCAGCTTGGGACCCTGTTATCAGGCTAATGAAACCCAAGAAGGACAAAGTCACCAGAAGACATCAAGACACAGTGAGCACATTCTGCGTAGATAGTAACACCAATAGTTGAAAAATGTTCGGGTACTTTGAGATAACTTTTAAATTCACGACAAAGACAAATACCACCTCAGTCTGCCGTGAACATGAATCCTGTAAAGAATTCGAAACGTTGGCTAGTTATAAAAATGTAGTTTCTAGATCATTCGGTTTAAATGTAAAAACAAGTGAAACCAATATAACGCGATAAAATCCGTAAACTAGAAATGCGTAACTTAGAATCAAACCTAGAATTGTACACAAAGTAATCCAATATTTACTCTTAAGATTATTGCTCTGCACACGCGCCCGCGCGGAGATTGCATTGCACTTCAAGACTAACAAGGCATTCTATAAATACAAATCTGAGGACCACCAACGAAGAAAAAAATCAGACAAATCCAAGCAATAAGAACATATTTCACGAGTTACGTTCTAACTACGAACAACTTTGTTCACAATTTATTACTGTATTAGTAATAGCATATGTCATGTCATCAGCCCTTTATACTGTCCCACTGCTGGGCACGGGCCTCTTCTCATTATGAGAAGGGTAAGGCCATAGTCCACCACGCTGGCCAAGTGCGGGTTGGCAGACTTCACATCTCTTTCGAGAACATTATGGAGAACTCTCAGACATGCAGGTTTCCTCACGATGTTTTCCTTCACCGTTTAGCAAGCGATAATTAACTATTTAATACGCACATAACTCCGAAAAGTCATTGGTGCGTGCCGTGGATTCGAACCCGGACCTTCTGCGTAGCAGTCTGTCGGTCTCTCCACTAGGCTATCGCTGCTTAGCTGAATAGCTAAGCAGCGATAGCCTATATCGCTGAATAGCATATAGCGGTCGTTAAACCCGACCGCCGGTCAAGGTGGGCGATCAGTTATAGTAATGTTGCCAACTGTTATGTATTCTGCTACATAATTAAGTAATATACATCATCGTTACGGTGTAGCACATCAGTAGAATCGATGACCTGCATAAAAATACCGGTGTAGGTGCTATTTGTGTACTACTATACTGTTCCGCTAAAGCTATAATTATCTATGAACGCGTGCTTTGCCAGAGGTATGTTTTGCAAAAAGGGTTCCCGTTAGCGGTAAGACGAGTGGAACTGTGGATTTCTTTGGATCGAATACCGCGTTGTTGGCCACACGATCCTACTGGGCAAACCCCGTACGGATTGATAAGAATCTTTATCCCTACCAGTACCGAATTTGTGAATTTTGCATTAAACAAGATTAACCTCTCGTATGCTGAGTTACCAGACAACATTAAAATCTATTGTGTCTCGTGCAGATCTGCTCTTAAGCATACGAAAGGTTAAATCTTGGAAAGGAAAACTCACTATTTATTTCGCAAATAAAGCAAGGAGACTGAAAAATAAAATAAGAATGTTACGACGGAGAAACTATAATTTCTTGAGTATAAAATTCAAAATGGGCCTTTGTTATTGTTCCTTGATATAATATCACTTTTGCATTCGCGAGCGATGCCTCTGCAACTTTCAAACATATGTAGCACTGGACTACGTCAAGCCAGTGATGAATCATATACAATTTTAATTCGCATGGTCATTTAAGTCACGTAGTGCGATGTCAGTGTCGACTTTAGCCATTGCGTTATCTATTGTAGAAAACTTCATTAGCTTCCTATATCCACAGTTGTTTCCATCTTGCTTGTGGTATAACGCTAGATACCATTATCCATACAGCAACAACTACTAAAATGCACCGATATTGTTATCGCCGATCCTGTGGGGTTTACGTCGGCTATAATATTTTATTACGATGTTTGTACAAGCGCCGATAGCCACCGGACGCCAGAAACTTCTTGTGAGTCTACACGGCATCCTGTGGTTGAGCGGTTACGTTGCCAAACAATGGATAGTTCGAAAACCTTACGTAATTATACATATTATACCTTTAGGAATTGGGTGGCAACAGCTGGACACGAAAAACCGATAATTGGACTCAGTGGCGTGCCATTAGAGAGGCCTATATCCAGCAGTGGACTATGGCAGGCTGATTATGATACCTTTAAGAAGCGTGAATAGTACATTTTAAAAGGTCGGAAACGTACTTTTGATATTCAGGAATTGCTTGGAAATCTAGTGACTCGCTTGCTCGCTTTTCTTCCTGTACAATAAAAACCCACACACAAAGTATGATAAGATATTTGGACATAAGGCTGACTCTGTCTTCCGCGAGGTTTCGATCGGCTTTTGTCGTGCGTGTATTAGAGTATAGAATAACACGAGTAGCCACATACTTCTACTTACCCTCACTGACATATGTTACTATAGAACATGAACATCGTCACATGATGGGAGGATAACGTTCTGTGGACTATAGAAAAGAAAAAAATGCGCGGCTTTTGTATTCGTAAACTAAATGCACGTTTTAACGAGTTACACAGTCGGTTACTTCGCAGACTAATTACCATTTATATGAACTATTTGTCGGACAAAACTTCTATGTGTAGGTATGTAATAAGATTCCAAAATTTTCGGCGAGCTAATATTGCGGGCGGCCGACTCAAGGCCGTGAACTGAGAATTCTTAAGAAACCTAGTACATACTTTGTGTATTAGGGTTCTTTCGAAGTTTGCCAACATACATTGTTACTCGCGCTCGCGCATAAGTATCAGCTGTCAGTCCGTCCGCCTGTCCATCTATTTTTCTGTCAGTACTGTCAGCAAGCTGTATCTCATGAAACGTAATTGATTGAGTAAGAGTTGAAATTTTCACAGTGTTTGTTTCTATTACCGCTGTAAAAAGAATAATAAAAGCCGGTCTAGCGCGAGTCGGACGCGTATGCGACGAATTTGGACAAGAGAGGCGTTATGAAAATGCTCATGCACCTTTTTTTTTTCACTGAGGTATTAAAAAAGACCTTACTAATTATTATATCTTATACCTTGTTATGGAAACCCTCGTCTGCGTGTCCGAATCGCACTTGACCGCTTTTATTTATTAAGATATTATGTACAAACATTTCAAAATATTACGCCGCAACGGTCCGTAATCTCTAACTCGTAAATTAATTAACTGGGTTCTTAATGCCGCCAGAATTCTTCTCCGGCGGCGTGCCGCGAATTAATCCAAGGTTCCTTTTTTAATTTATTGGTCTTTTAATTGCAAAAGACCTTAGGCGGCGTGGTCTTCTTATTAGCAACTTTTTACAAAGAATGTGCTAATTAATCCTTATTATAATTTGCCTGTAAACTTAAGCTTTAATTATAAATAAGTGCTAGTGCGATTTTTCGTTATAACACTCGCTTTGACTAGTTAGTGAAGTTCGTCAAAGAAAGTCTTAGCCGTAAAGGTTAATTTGATTTAAACGTTAATTAAAACTGCTGGCAAATTGAATTTTCTTCTCATCCTTGACTAACTTTTCTCCAGATAGGTATGTCCGTTACAACTGCTAAGTTCATCAGTGCTAAATGAAGTGCACAACCTCAAAACCATATCTAACATGACTGTAGAAAACGATCGGGCGCAAAGTTTTATTACGCAACTTTAATTACGCTCGCATGACTTGGCAATCTCGCAAACCTGCTACCCACATAAGTAGAATAGTTACTTACATTTCTCGCCCAACCTGCCCATCATAAAGAACCTTTGTTAGGCCCCTAGAACAATACGCGGCTTCTCACGTACGTTACATAATACATTTTCGATCGTTTGTTTAGAATATTCTGAGTTTCTGACCCACCTAATCTCCACGTCCCAATATGCAGGGCCCACGGTAACGTGCCACTGTAATAAATTGTTTTGGGAAACATCCCCAAGATTAATAGTTGTGAAGCTCTTGACGCGTGCTAAGTGAAAGCCGCATTTAAGTTATCTTCTAAATTAAACGTGAATTTTCGACGATCATTCCATAAAAGCTATTTTTATTGTTGATTTTCTTGACTTCTTGCTTAAGTGGTTTTATTTAAAATCGGGAACTGATTCAAGTTTCATGTTCAGTCGATTAATTTACAGTCCTTTGGCTTTCTTTAAATCATTTCTTCAAGACTTGACTTTGACTTTTAAACTATTTTTAGTATTTACCATCTAGAATTTCTTATGTATTGTGTTTCAACTCCATTATGTCTATCCATTCCGAAATGAAAGCAAATACTGCAAACATTTCGTAATTTTCTGCGTTGTCTACGGTTTGTTTTTGGATATCTGCTTTTCTAGTCGTTGCAATCAGTTGAAAATTTCAAAAGCCAAAAACCCTAAGTTTGTAATGAGTCTCAGTGCCCCAATGCCTACCCTCACATAAGGGCATCAAAGTTTTTTGTACCTATATTACAAAACAAAGAAATATCCGTACTTCTGTATGACCAAGACACAAGTTAGAATCGAAAATTACTGGACTGGTCATTTTCTTTGAATGGGAAAAAGCTATTTATTATATATTTATCATAATAGTTTCATTATTATCGTGTCGCAAACCTGATTAAAAATAGAACAATATTTGTAACTCTGGATTGTATAATGTTTGTAATACCGTTTATTTTATGAAAAATATTTTTTGCATAGATACCCTTGAGAAGATTTACGATGCAACATTTATGCACAGTATACCATTTATCATATTAAAACAAAACAGAACTTGAAGTACACAATATTTTTAATAGCACGATAACGTCAATTTGCTCGCTCCTTAAAACTGTTATTAATGGTCCGATATTATCGCGCCATCTTTCTTGCGGTTGATAGTCCTCGTAACATTGCTATGTTACATTAGAATTCATTTTAATGTCGTTTGTATCGCAACAGAAATTACTCGGGCCAGGGTGTAACGATGTTAAAATCTTTTATGTTTTCCGGACAAGAGCCTCTGACGGAACTTATCGCATAAATTATCAACAATGCAAGGAATGCGTATTGCGTGTGTTAACTGGTATAAATACAAGACAAATGTTAATGACGTAAATGAAACGTTTATTAAAATTTTATTACGCTGTAATGAGGTTCCTGTTCTGGAATATTATCGAGGTAATTATAATCCGACACGGAGCTCTTAAGGATTCCGATATCAACCGGTCCCTGTGATTATTCAATCTGAGATGTGTTAATTATTTTAAAACTTTGTACGTACTACCATATGGTATACACACACAGGATACATAGCCTTTTTATATTCTCCTGCTTGTACAAAAAATTTTACAAAACCTATGTTTAAACTAATCTTAATATATAAAATCCTTGCGTTACTGACTGACTGACAGACACGCTACAGCCAAAACTATTGGGCGCAAGAAGATGAAATTTAGCATGTTTGTTCCTTGGGGACCGTAGGGGTGCACTAAGAAGGGATTTCCCGAAATTCCCACGGGATTGGCCAAAACGGCTAAATTAAAAAAAATGCAGGCGTAGCTGCTGGCGTCCTCTAGTCTGTAATAAATCGATAGGTCCTACAAATGAGCTGACAACTTCGAATGCTTCAAATCCTTTTAAAAGTTAAAATGAGGTCAGATTGTAGTCCCTTTGTCAAAAAAACTAATATTGTATCCCATTTTGTAAGTCTAAAAGCCTATCTCACCATGTTTTAGAAATATGGCTGTAGTTATTGAAAGAAAAATATAATTTAATCCCTTTATGTGGACAAATGTGATGTCTTGTAAATTTTTTTTTTGGATCATACAGAATCATACCTTCTAACTTATTTTTGAAAAAGTTCAACCGCAATGGAAATGTGTACCAATGTATATTTTATACATAGTAAAAAGTTCAAAGTAATTTTTATTAATCTAGTAATAACTCAAAGCAAAAGAAAGAAATATTGTGATAAAAATGTAGAAATGCCAGTCAGATAAAACGAGTATAACAGATAAAATTATTTATTAAACATAAACACAAACTTGCGCCGTTACGTCCCCAGTGTAGAAAGCAATATAGATTTTAAATTGTCTGGTTGCAAGAAATACTGCAAATTGGAAACACCTAAATACGATAAACAGGGTTAAAAGGCCTTTTAAAGGACAGTTTGGCTAATATTAGTAGGAATGCCGATATTATGTGCTTTTCCTTAAACTCAACAAAAAGTTGTTAAAAAAAACACAATTAAGTATGTACCTGCTGGATTTTCTTATAATATTTTTAATCCCTTGTTTTACCCAGGTTACGTCCGAGGTGGCATATGGAAAACTAAAGGCTATAGGTAAATATTGCAAGACAGTATTACAGTGTGTGACTTAGTAATGTAACTTAGTAGTGGTTTTGTTTTCCTTATCTTAATATTCATAGAGATAACTTCGTGCGCGACCCTACTATTGACGATTACATAAAAAAGTGTTCTAAATCGCGTAAGTAAGAAACGCCTGCGGGATATACATCCACGGACAAAGATACCTCAGGTTCAGATTTCTCAGATTTAAATAAATATATTAGTCCGGTATACGAAGAAGGTACCTACCATTTTTTGTCAAAGTTATTATAGATAAGCATGACTACGACAAAAATGTACTGAAAAGGGTCAAAGTCGTTCATCTTTTTGCATGACTAGTAATTTACTAGCTCGGCTTAGAGATTGTGGGTAGTTGTAAGTGTATAAGCTGTCTATCTAATTGTTTCTTGTCTAGACTGAGACTGTTTCAAATTGCCAACATGGCGTAGATTTATTTGAAACATAAGCCAAAGTGGACCACGTTACTTTGTATTAATGGAATTGGTGGTCTTGTGAACGGAAAGATCGAGATTTTGCAACATATGCCATAGTAATATCAACATCGGGCAGTTTTGACGATGCACTGAGATTTCTGAATACACTTAGCTTTTGAAAAATCTTTGCTTTTTTATGTAGGTACCTCATTTGACAAGGTACATACATGAAAATTCTAACGATTCATGTACCTACTCGTAGTAAAAGATATAAACCATTCATCCAGTCGCAAAAAGCTTACCTACTAAAATGGCTAAACCTAAAAAGCAAATTTTCCCTGTTAAAATTCACGGCACGAAAGTGTAATTCATATTGTTTCGTTTGAACGTTTATTAAGGCATTATTTGTTTAAAACAAACTGTCTGAAAGGGAGGAAGGATTAAACCGTGGAAGGGGGAAAGCTAAGGAAAACGGCCATATTTCACGTTTATCTTTGCTCAGTGTTCCTTGCGATTGCGAATTTCCATGTTATGAAGTCGCGT
The DNA here is from genome assembly GCA_944739405.2 of Euclidia mi. Classification (NCBI taxonomy): domain Eukaryota; kingdom Metazoa; phylum Arthropoda; class Insecta; order Lepidoptera; family Erebidae; genus Euclidia; species Euclidia mi. The sequence goes on along the minus strand of OX123189.2, from coordinate 84,729,632 downwards.
TGTAGGATACAAAAGAACTTAGACATTGTTTATGAAGCAAATTATGTTTTGTAAAGGAAAAAGGAACGTAATTTATTGCTCAAGCTTTTTTTACTGATAACGATGATGGATTCAAACTTTTTCAATATTATACATTTATTTGGATTGCTACATTTTGGAGATTAAAATACGAAACTTGAGATCCAATTTTAGGACAGTATCATAAGGATTTGAGCAATTATGGGTTATGATAGCGAAAACTGAAATAATTTAACTAGACCGGCAAAAATTTAGTCATTACCAATGAAAGGTACGTTGTCTATATTATTTATTTTTAAATATACTTAAGTAGGCTTAAGGTGACTGCACAGTTGGCGAAGTGGTTTAAGCGGCTGCCTCACCGCTTGATACTGCGCTGAGTGTCGTGGGTTCGATTCCAACGCGAGACAACACTTTGTGTGATCCATAAACTGATTTTCTAGTCTGGGTGTGCTTTGTGTCCGTAAAAAAATCCCCCGCGACACAGGATTTTTTCCCAATACAAAAGTTGTTTAAAAAAAAGAAGGTTTATACATATGTTTCTTTCTACTAGTCTTCAAACAAATTGTGTTACAGTAACGATTTGCCAGAGAGCTTCACAAAATAACGTTCCAAAATGAATTGGTTTTCACCCCTTTTTGAAGTAGATCAAGAGCCTTCGGACTAACGAATGCTTTCACAGGATTGTTTTAAAGCCAACAGTTGATTGGAAACGAAACGAAAAGGAAAGTGAAATGTTTTGTTTGATTGCATAATTACGACTAATTGGCATTTATGTATTGGGTATGTGAATACGCTTTTGAAATAAAGGAATTTTGCATTTTGTGAACACTAGGGTTAAGATTATATTTTTAGTAGCATAGCAATATAGTTAAGATATATATATATATATATTTTTGGTTTTTGCAAAGGATGAAAAGCTTTGTATCATGTAAGATTATATAAAAAGAAAATAAATATTTATTTGCATTTTAGCTACACATGTACTTGCATTTTTTTTAAATTTGGTCAAATCCAATTTTATCCAAAAATTTATCATATTAGGGTGATAGATATTTTCCCCACATACCACCCTACTTATGTGGTTTGGGGTGTGGCAGGTTTTAATATATTTGGTGAATTATTATATAGACGTGTCTAATTTTTGGTGTTGCATCCTACGTCCGTAGTTTTTCAGCTATAACCACTATCTGTATGGTTGAAAAAACCTCTTTGATTTTTTGGGATACATTCCTTTGTTCCTGATTCACTTATTTCACTCATTTATCATTCCTTATTCGTACAGTCTATACTGCATGATACACCGGTTTATTTCCCGAACGAGACAATGTTCTAACCATTGGCACAAGAGATACGTGATTCCATCGCTTTTATAACCGTATGACGATCAGTATTCAGCTCGAGTACACGTTTAATAAACAAGGCATTCGTTTATACCGTGTACATGCAAATGAGATTGTATTGAATATTTTCATGAGATATTTGTTAAGACACTGATCCATATGTACTGGCAGACTTGTCTCTTTAAAGTACGATTCGCTTCAACTCCAATCCCAGAGCTCTAAACCTACTTACAAATATATATCTACGTCTATGTTTAGTCGGAGAGATTTATAGGCTCTATTTGTTAACTTCATTTCTTAAGGTACGACTGCTTATGTAAGAGAATTTTATTTTTTGTATTATTTTCTTTAGCAGAGATACGTAAGTCTCGTTATCAATTCTCAGAAAAAATACCGCCACGGTAGTAAAGGCCTATATTATTATGCGTATTCCTTCTTAAAACACTGGTTAAGATTATCTTACCTAAGCCGTGGAGCGTGCATGAAATATGTGATGAAAGTGAAGGAAGCAAGAGCTATGTTGGAATCGTGGCAAGCGGAAATTTGTAGGTATTTCCTCCGCGATACAAGCGTGTGCTTATTTTCTAGAACTTCCCATGTTCCCTTACGGATGTTATTTAGTTCTTCACAATTAGAAGCGTTCTTCAACGTAGGTTGTCACGTACAGTTTCTTCAAAGAGAGCTTAGTTTAAACAAGATGTCTCCAAGTAATATGCTTTTACTACTTTGGAGTGAACTTAGAGGGAAATGGGGTTTATTCCCCTCTAGGCAAATAAATTGTCGCAAAGTTTCTGATAATTCTTAGATGCGAAGGGCTAATTCCCCTTCTGGGCAAATAGATTGTCTCTAAGTTTTTGGTCTTTTTAGTGGCGAAATAGCCGCGGGCGAAAAATGTTTTAGGACTGTGATATACCTACATAAATAAATATCAGATGAAATGATGAGTCGGTGGAAATGCTTAAATGATTGCAAAAGTAAGTTTGTTATCTAGAAAATTACATGAAACCATATTACACATCTCTTGCACCATTACTATTGGTTCATCCACGGTATCCCATTTATAGCACTCGTAAAAACACCCTTCGATCTGTAAGCAATAAAATACTAATGAATCGGATCTTAGATGCAATTTATCACCGACAGAATGCAATCGACTGTATTTTCCGGCTCAACTGATATTTAACGGAAACAAGTTTGTAACAAATAGTTTGCCCAGTGACATCCTGCCCTTAGATAAGAATACATGTCTGTATGTGACAGACAACATGAGTACCCATTTTCTCAGATACTTTGGTAAATGGGTGTAAGTTAACAGTTTTGTTTGCGTAGTCATGTGTGACAATGGACGATTTCTGTAGTTATCTCTCAAGCTTAAGTGGAGGCGCCACAATTCAAACGTAAACGAAGTGTTCCTTGTGTTTGACGTTACGTTCGCAGGCATTAACTATCTAGGCAGATAATCCACTTGTAGGAATATTAAATGGAACGCTAAAATCTTTGCTTTTGGCAGAGTAGTTTAAATTTCCTCTTTTCAATACCTTAGTATTTGGTTCTTCGCTACTTTTGAGAAATGTTCACCCGCGTCGCCATATTGAATAGTCAAGTTTGATATTTGGTGATAACAGTTATAATGCATACTTGCGTACTAACCAAGGCGTAGACAATCTAATACGAAAATCGATAAGGTGCTAATTAAACGTTATTATCAAAAAATGTACCCTGACGTCACTCTTATAGCGAGGTCGCCAATAAATACCTTAAAATTCAAAATGTCGCAGCTTGTAGCGATAAAGTAGTAAAAAACGCTTTGAAAAAAAAAAAAAACATTTGTCAAGGAATCTTCCCTTTATGTACCTGAAAGTTAAACATAATCAGTCTTATGTAGAATAGGGCTGGAAATGTTGAGCCGAAGTTGCGGAGAACGGCTAATTAGCAAATAGTCCCAACTTCTCCCGCCTGCCGTGAAGAGGGTTGAAGTATGCGAAGATGTACAAAATATTTCTGTCTTGAGCCTGGTTTTAATAAAACATATTTTTGCAAAATAAACTATAGTACCTACCTACCTGCTTTAGTTATGAATGTTGTTCCTATCTCAAAAATATCGTGCCAGCTATTAGGCTGAAGAGTTGAATGTTGAGCGACTCAAAATTATTATAGTTAAAAGAGTTACAAACAGTTATCAGCTGTCATTACAGTCTGCCGACCTCTAGACAACCTTGATCTTGAAATATGACCGCGCACCTGCCAACATGTTAACTTGTTGCGTCTTCATCGAACATTTACTGTAAGTGCACCTGAAAATATTCACTTTACAAGTTTATTATGAATTTATAGATATTCAAGTGAATTTATTTTATTCAATGAATTATTATCATCTATATTCAAGAGGACTTGTAAATTATAAGGCAGTTCTCAGACAAGAAGCTAATAAAACTTGCCAAAACTTATTTAAATATACAAAAGTTTGCAGAGTATATTTGTAGACAAGGACATAAGCGCGCCCTATGATAGATGGGTGTTTAAACAAATATATTTTTCCCCTTCCCGAGAGCCCCGACCTGGTTTATTCCTCTCATTTCGGCCGCCTAACTCGTATTAATCATTCTTTCTTGAGTGCGAAACCCTGTCGTACGTAAGTGAGTTAGGTGCGAATAGCGCGCGTCTATGTTAGCTTTGAATCTAATAAAGATATCGCGATTCGTGATATGAATTTGAGTGCAAGACAGCGTGGCTTTGAATATTTCTAGCTTATTATATATTAATAAAAGATGTAATTGGTTAGACATCGGTCTGGTTTTGAATAGATACTCCAAGGTTCTTTGTACCGTTTGTAGTTAATAGTTTAGTTAATTTATTTTGTCTTTGTTTATGCTGATTAAATTACTTTCCAAACCAGTAGCATACAAAGGCACTAGACTTACTAAACCTATTATAGATCCTTGAACTCTGATCGTTTGTGTAGTGATTTTTGGTTGGTTTGGTTTGTCTTGTCTATTACATATTTTTCAATTTTCACTGTTGTGTTGGTAGTCAGATATAAGTAAGTATGTTAGATATTCAATTTACGCGCTATCTCGCCACTACGGGTCGTTGAGGACGCCGCAGTGGATCTTGTGTGTGGGCTCCGAACACCTACGGAATCGGACTTAAAAGCTTTATTTAGAACACATGCGAAAAAACGTATTGTGTACAAATAGACGCACGCTGTACTATTTTATCGTTTGTAAAACTGAACTTTGTTGAGCTTGCACGGTGTACAATAGTGGCCTACACCATGCACTACCTAAAGGTTACTCACACGTAACTTGGTTGTTACATTTTGTTCAATGTTTACCGCAAAACTAAACTTAACGTCGAGCGTAATTGGCGCCTAACTGAACTTATCAGTGCATGCGATAAAGTTACCAACGTTGTTTTATGCAATTTAAAGCACTATTGCGATTATTTGATCTCATATTTACTCGCTTTCTGAAATTTCAAAAGGTTTGGTTTTTCAGGTTTTTCTTATGTAAATGTTGCCCTATCCTCTTTTGGTTTTCTAGGTGGTTTGTTCAATGCAAAATATTATAATCGTGTATGTTTTGAAATACTCTCTTAATATTAAAATCTTTTATTACTCGCCAGCAGTCAAGTGTTTTATGTATGTCTTGAGGATAACTTGAAGAAAAGAACGTAATTTAAGAGCTTTTTGCTAAGGAGTAAAACATTTAGAAACCAAAAAGGAACGCGCTAAGAATTTTATATCTAAGCCCATATTTACCGACATCATCACTGACGGAATATAATTTCAAAAGTCAAACGTAAAATAAACAAAACAACTTTTCGATAATGGTTTTGTCATAACAATCTATTAAAATGTTTGTTGCATTACCACCATGTTGAAAGTCACGTAAATTTCATTATAAACCATTCAGCATCTGAAACAGGCTGACCGTCGATTATAAACAGCTATATCGAAAGCCCAACAATCGCGAACGGCATTAATTCTCAATTCCCATTTCAATAATCGGGCGCAGCTTTTACTAAACACCATTCTGTTCTATACAGCGCTTTGCATCTGACACCGCATGTTAAACGAAGATTTACTGAATACATTGAATGCCGCTCCGTTTCTATTGTGTCGCGACTACGAATGATTACTCTTATTTTATTCAGTAAAATGAGGAATATTCCAATTTAATATTCAATTCAATCGCTTGCAAGTAATTTTTGAATGTAACGAAACGTTCGGTTGATTGATGGCGTCGTCGTAATATTGGAAATATATTGCCAGTATAATATGATTTAAATAGTGACGAATTGAGTTCTGGACTATAATAAAAATATATTACACTCTGGAATTTGATAAAATGATTTAGTATTCATGTTTTTGATTGCATACCTATTAAAAATGTCTGATATAAAATTGCTGTGGGATGTCGTTATGACATGTGCTATATAACTTAGTTAAGGCTTTACGATTGATTACTATTCATATCTTAAGAAACTATTGTGAGAGACAATTATCTAGTCCTAGCGAAAGACTTAGATCTCCATTATATCTAAGTCTTACGCCTAAGACCCCGCATTCTAGTTTAACCAGAGGATCAGAATTGGTTCAATTTTTTTTTCGATATGCATAATTTACGTTCGTATTTTCAGTTCACCATTGAAAGTTATGTGCAATAGTATCTATAAAATGTTAATCTGATAGTTATTGAACTTTTTTACTGGAACTATGTATAAAACTGAAAGGAAATTTGATATTTCTTAAGGAAAATGTAATAATTTGTGTAACAAATAACAGAAGTGCAGTTAAATTAAGATATCTGACGATTATGAATTGCACACAAGATTTGTCAGAATATCAGCTTTTTAATCAATTCTTTTAGTCAAACACATCAATGATTTCTAAGTCAAGTAAACTCCGTGTATGTTTCGATCTGATGAACCATTTCCTTTCCTTCTTGCTCGATTTACTATTAAAAGGTGTTTTTGGTTTTAAATTAGGTTCAATTTATGCTTTCCATATTGTTTAAATTTTCTGAAACAAGTTTTACAGCAGTGAGCTAAGCACTGGATATTTTCAACGTTTTTCATTTCCTTCTGGATTCGCATCAGATACGACATCTTTGATATACTTAATATAAAAGGCAGAAGATACATATAACGTAAATTAACATTTACGATAACTGGATTTGTAGTTATTTTCAAACAATCCTTAATCTTCTTTTTAGATTATTATTTTAGCATATTTCTTGTTTCGTATTTGCTTTAGTTTTAGTTGACTGGCAACTTTAGGTATTGAAATCTGATAGACGTAGCCGACAGGCAGACACAGTTTAGACTTTTTCTAAACTCATTTAAGTATTTAGTAAGTATTCGGGCTATCCTAAAGGTATATTTCACATCAGCCTGATGTAGTCCACTGCCGGACGTAGGTTTTATCGACAATATATTGATAATAAGCATTCTATTTGACAGCAAAAGACTATGATGTCACTAGGTCTTATTTCATACAAACGCCGTAGCAAAGGTCGTTTTTGAGATTTCATTAAAAGTGCTTGATTTGGCTTGTTGGAAACGACCGTAATACCCGTCCTTCTTTCTCTAGCTCGTATTAACAAAACCCATGTAGGGTTTAAATCAGATTTACACAAAACTATGACTAGAAAATAAAAAAATCTTAAATTTTTCTAATGGAATAACTTCAATATGCAGATATGCCAGTCCTCACATTTTCAAATCGGAGATCAAACTTTAAGTAGATAAAAGAACGATTTAGTAAGTGCATAAACTTGACGTTTCTCAGTAAATTAAAATAGAAAGTCTTGGAGAAGCGGAACTCCAGTAAATAACTGGCACGAGCGCCCGTGTAGTACATAGATAGGTAATACGTTGAGACAGGTTACACGGGAGAAACTGTTCATGGTCTATTTGCTTGCGCGCGATGCCATCGACTCTGCAATTTGTCAACGTACGTCCCACTTTATGTATATACTTTGCACTGAGTAAGTAAGTGGCTGTTTTCCTGATAGTGCCTAGTTAATATCAGATATGGACGAGATAAGTTAAATTGCGTTGGGATACTACATTCTATGCAGTATTTATCCAGACTGCAAATGAGCTTTATAGGAATGAGCTTTCTTACAAGTACTAGTTTGTCCCGAAAATGTTCCTGCTGAAGTATATTATTCTTCTCTGTTCGTGTGCATGTCACTGAACTTTTCCTAAATAGCTGGACGGATGTGGTTATATTTGTATTGCATATTTGAACGAGTGAATTGTTACTGGTTATGTTATATTATAATAACGCGAAAATATTACACGGGATATGATCAATATTTTACTCTAAACATCGCGTATGAAAATGCAAATAACCTCCTATATTAGCAGAATATCTTGCAATTCCAGGAAAGAATTTGCTTTCTCGATAGTGATGTACCATTTGTTGACATAACTTGACTTAAGTAGGAATTATAGTCGGCTATCAAATCCCCCTTCATATACGTAATGTCAGTATTAAAGACTGTTTGTTTGTTCGCCATGTTTGCGATATCCTTCGAGCGGTTTGTTGAGGTACTTTATTATTATTGTTATTGATATTATATGCTCCGCTTCGTGTATACAGAATTGTTAATTTACTAAATTGCAAGGAACTTAATACATTCCGTTAAATGGACTATTACTTAGCAGTTTGTTACATTCCCCTTATCGAACCATCTTCATTAGTTCTTGCAAATATTGCAATTTAATAAGGTTTGAAATTCGGTAGGTATACATTTAAACACTCAATTGAAATGGTTACCTGTAGTTTGATTTCCATTTTGCAAGCATTACAAGGAGCAAAACGTTCTACGCATTTTTATTTTTAATGAATCCTTTTAATATCCAGATTGGTAATAAACATAAATTCAAAATTGCCTCGAGATGACGAAATGTTTGCTACAAATGAATTTACTTTGAGATTTATATCACAGATAACAATTCGTTTATCAAACTACTGTTAACGTCACGTACTATCAGCTTTTCCATGTAAGTTATAAAATCGCCGGACGAGATTCTCATTAAAGTTGCAAAGCGATAGCATAGTTATTAAGTTCAAAGGCTGCAACAGTGCGCAATTTACTAACAGTTCGTACGCTCCAGTGGCCTGTGCGCACTCATCTACGTAACAAGTAATACCTATCATGTAATTACGTTTGACCTCATCCACGTTAGACCACCGCTCCCGCAATCTAAGCGATGGACATACACCTTTATGATATTAACTACAAAATAGCTTCATCAATATGAGTAAACCCTCGCCTATGCTTTAATAGTTTCCAACCCCATATTGTAATTGAGGCTGTGGAAACAAAAGCTTCAGATATTTTCTCAAGCTATTCTCTGAACCTAAAACAAAACATTTAAACTATATCTATCCTTACGTGAATTATTTTTATAAGCTTACCTTTATGTGTTATTCTTAAGGTAGATATAATATACGTTTCATTTGCCTAACTCATATAAAACAAGATTATTTCAACAACATTTGTACTTTAGAATGATATTAAAAGAACTTAGTTCCAACAAGTCTTGATTTACTCAACATTCAGTCTGAATGAACAATATTTCACTCGGAAACTTCCCGGCGAATAACGTATTACCTTCACTTACCAACTTTACTAGAAATTAAAGAGCACATTGTTTACTGAAACTGTTCCTGTTAGTTAGCAAGTTCTTGAGTTTGTAGACTAGTAAAATATATGGAGTCGCGCGTAGCTTCTTAGTTTTGGTAGTGAAACTTGCCGAATGATGTATTGGAGAGAAATATACAACAGGGAGTAAAAGTAATAATAAGCAGTTTTGTGTTTCATTTTATACTGACGTAGAAATGGAATATCATACTTAAATTTTTAAAGTTTCTGCCTTTATAATAAGTGTCAGTGTAACTTAACAATTTTGATAATCAGGAACTAATTTCTGCTATTGGTAATTGCTAATAATTATTACGTGAATAATTTGAAGAAAAGTATTTTTTCATATAAGTAGAGGTAAGCAGACGTAGCCAAAATTGAAATAAGTTTAACTTTAAAGCTTGTCTTGATATTTAAAATAAGACATCCTGATTGATCTCAGTATTGCACGGTCGTCCTTTAAATCACGTTTTGTGTATTTGCTTTAATGTCCTATAACTAATTTCATTCAAACATCTTACCTAAAGATATACAACATTTAGGATAATCCCATAATTTTGCCGCCCACACTATATTCATATTGTTCGTGGCAGTACAAAATAAACCTCGTTTTTAAAAAGTAGCAAATTTCAAGGAGATAATTTATTTATATCGTTATGACCTGCAATAACGGGATTTAAAGCAATTTGGCTCGACGGCGATACAAAATTGCAATTACTATGGAGCGGTTGATAATTGGCCATTACTTTAGTGATTTGCGTCCTAATTCTATATATTTTGAGCAAGATTTGATGTTGATATTTTGTGTTTTTGTCATTTTTGATGAGTAATGTAAATTTGACATAAGAACTTCAGGCCTGTATATAAACTATCCCACTATTGAGTACGGGCTTCTTGATACGAAGAAACTTTAGGTACAGCAAAGTCCAGTGCGCTGACCATGTGAGGGTTATCAGACTTCGCATGTCTTTTGATAAGATGATTGAGAACTCAGACGTGTAGTTATCCTCATGATGTTTTTCCCTCACAGTGTAGGAAGCGAAAACTGAGAATTTAAATCTGTTAATAAAATCTAATATTAACAAAATAGAAAGAGAGGTGATTGCTACAAAGAATTTCAAACTATTTCGACTCTAAGGTAAGTTTTGTGCGTGATGATTTCACACTATTCTTTTGATAGAATTCAATATCTTTGGTAGAGAGTATATTCACATCGTAGCGCGGTTTGTATTTATCCCTGGCGTTATCAGTTTCTTGCCTTAACCGACTGTTTAAATTATAGTACTGTTGTAAGTATATCTTTATGAGAGTATTTACATTTTATCTTTATTGTGTTTGTAATTAAAGAGCATTTCTCATTTATGTACACATGCAATCGGTGTCCATCTATACTAATATAATAAAGCGGAAGAGTTTGTTTGTTTGTTTGTTTGTTTGTTTGAACGCGCTAATCTCAGGAACTACCGGTCGGGTCTGAAAAATTCTTTTTGCATACGATAGTCCAGTTATTCCGGAAGGCTATAGGCTATATAACATAACGCTTCGACCCTTTGGGGCCGGGCAAAAGGCTAAAAAGGCTAAAACATTATGTTGGCTAATCTCAGGAACTAGCAGTCGGATTTTAAAAATTGTTATTGCCTATGATAGCCCAATTATTCCGAAAGGCTATAGGCTATATAAAATTACGCCACAACTTTTAGGGGCCAGACAAAAATAATAAAATGGTCAAACGAGAAGGGGGAGGGTTGGGTCAAAGGCAAAAAAAGGCTAAACGAATAGGATACAATCTATATGGGTATCGTTTTCGAGATTTTCGGGACGCTGATTAATAATATGAAATTTATTTAGTGATCCAAAATGGCGGATGGGAAATCAAAGATGGCGGATGAGAAAATTTTAAATATCAATATGGGTATCGCCTTCGATATTTTAAGGGGTGGAGAATCGAAATACAACATCTATTTCGTGATCAAAGATGGCGGATGGGCAATCAAAGATGGCGGATGGGAAAATTTTAAAAAATCAATATTGGTATTGTCTCCGATGTTTAAAGGGATGGGGAATCCAAATATTACATCTTTTTCGTGATTCAAGATGGCGGATGGGAAATCAAAAATGGCGGATGGGAAAAATTTAAAAAATCAATATGGGTATCATCTCCGATATTTAAAGGAATGGGGAATTCAAAACCACCATCTATTTCGTGATCAAAGATGGCGGATGGGAATTTTTTAAAAATCAATATGGGTGTCATCTCCAATACTTAAAGGGATGGGGAATCCAAATCCGACATTTATTTCGTGATCAAAGATGGCGGATGAGAAATCAAAGATGGCGGATGGGAAAGTTTAAAAAAATCAATATGGTTATCGTCTCCGATGTTTAAAGGGATGGGGAATCCAAATACAACATCTTTTTCGTGATTCAAGATGGCGGATGGGAAATCAAAAAGGGCGGATGGGAAAAATTTTTAAAATCAATATGGGTATCGTCTCCGATATTTTAAGGAATGGGGAATTCAAAACCACCATCTATTTCGTGATCAAAGATGGCGGATGGTATTTTTTTTAAAATCAATATGGGTGTCATCTCCAATATTTAAAGAGATGGGGAATCCAAATCCGACATCTATTTCGTGATCAAAGATGGCGGATGAGAAATCAAAGATGGCGGATGGGAAATCAAAGATGGCGGACGGGATTTTTTTTAAAGTCGATATGTGTATCGTCTCCGATATTTTAAGGAATGGGAAATTCAAAAACACCATCTATTTCGTGATCAAAGATGGCGGATAGGAATTCAAAGATGGCGGACGCGATGTTTTTTAAAGTTGATATGGGTATCGTCTCCGATATTTTAAGGAATGGGGAATTCAATATTATATAAAAATCTATGTTTGTTTGTTCATCATTTATAGACTCTGAAATGATAAGAGATTAAGCGCTAAGTCAATGGTAACTTTGGAAAAGGGGCTTGGAAAAAAGGGAATTAAATAAAAACTCGTAAAAAGCGATACGGAGTTCGCTGGGTCAGCTAGTATATTTATAAATCTCTTGTTTCAATAATATCATATTATTGTTAATTTTAAATGTGTTTTTATGTAACTTACTAATTGAATTAAATATTATTTTTAGTATTTGAATATCAAACAATAAATATCTACTTGCCCGCGTTGTCGAAAATTACGCGTTGTGCATAAATAAAGAATAAAACGATGAAAGTGGCCCTTAATGCACAAAAACGACCAGATAAATAAATGTCGGCGCAATGCAAATATAAAATGAAAATTTACATGTACGCATATTTTAGTCCGGATAGGAAAGCTAAACGACCCCTTCCGACTAGCTAGAAAAGTGGCGCCGGACGCAATATCGATCAGCTAGACAATTTATGTTAGATAAAATTTATGTTGGACTACGCCGAAGTGGGATGATATATGCATCGTACTTTCGCGTTATCCCGGTTGCATCCAAGACTTACACGCCTTGGATTGGAGCCCGAGGTCCGCTTACTGGTCTAACCAGATATGACAGAATATCAACTTTTCCATAGCGCCTGCCGTCTGACTTCCGTAACCCAAAGAGATAGCGATAATCCATTGTTCATATCAGTATCAGTTTATTTGACGGTACTGACTATTGAATCCCCGTAACAACTGTCAAAGATCTTCATGACAGCCGGGACCGACAGCTTAACGTGCTCTCCGAGCAATTAATACGCACATAACTTTGAAAAGTCAGTGGTGTGCGCCGTGGATTCGAATCCGATACTCTTGAATAAAATATGTATTACAAGAAGATGTCCTACAGCATCTGCAGTTACGCCCGCACATTCTACACGATCCCGTGGTAATTTCGGCAAATCCCTTCTTAGTGCACTCCTACAGTATCTAAGGAACAGACATGCCAAGTTTCAACTTCTTGCGTCCAATAGTTTCGGCTGTGCGATGTCTGTAATTCAGTGAGTAACGCAAGAATTTTTTGTACAGATTTTGATCCAGTCAACCAATGGCAATATTAATACAACGCGAAGCGTGTTGAACACACGCTTCGCGTTGTATTAACCAAACGGCTTAACCAATGCCATTTGTGGTCTTGTATACCTGTGTATGTGTGTCTGACTGTGTATGTGTCCATACCTATACACGTGTATATACATCTGTGTATGTGTGTGCAAATGTTTATGTGTGTTAATAATATTGTGTAAACAGTAATGTTAATAAGGTGCTGTATAGACTCGGTACGCGTCCATCTATGATGGGATATTGTAATCAAGTAACGAACTCGCTTATCCTGTGTTAATTGGAGGGAGTAACCATGTGCATTATGTGTATCCGTGTGCATATGGAGTAAAAGTTGTCTTACTTGGATATTGGTGCATTCGTTTATTTGATTAAGGAGCAAAGCTTTGGAGGTTTCTTATTTTTATGATCAGAATCTTATTTTGTATACTAATTTTTATTTAATCAAAGGTAATTCTCTATTTAAAATGTGTTAAAATCAATTATATATATTGCTCGTTTTGACATCAAAGTAATAGGTACACATTTATGCCCTGTTCATCCCCTTCCTTTTCTTGCACCGGTGCAACTTTCAGACTTCCCCTAACTATGAGTTTTTAAAATCTATAGACAGAAAATGAAAAATATAAAAATACCTTCTGTTATTTGTTATAGTGTCCGAAAACTCAAGTTGATATTTACTTGACTTATTTACCTCATTATGCTTATTTATTTATTTTAAATTTATCGCAGTTTATTTAGTAATACAATGTCTATGTATAAGACTTTCTATATTATTCATAAGTGTACGAGACGAATCAGTAAGTCCCCTAGGTATATTGAAAGTTCGGCAAATGCATTTATACAGACCAGCACCTCTGTCTAGACAAACAGACTAGCTTAACTAGAAAGCTGTATACCTACCTATAGGTATTTGATTTTTATATAGGTATGAATGTAAATTATATAGCTAGTATCGTTTATTAAGCGTATGCAGCCGCGTGGCATCCTATTCACTGCAGGAATTAACCGATACAATGAGATTAAGTTTGTTAGCAATACGGTTTATGAACTCGTTCGAGCGAGTATCATGTTATGTTACTGATCACGCTGAAAAACTATATTGGTACAGAAATTAATAAGCAATGTGAATCTATTTCTTATTACTATTAAATATCGTACTTTCGCTTTGTGCCTTAGTATTTCGGTAACATTAAAAGGGAATAAAGAGTTATTTATTTAAGTCACTTCACTTATTAAAGTAAAAGTATCCCAAGGGGATAGGCATATACTACAGACTGCCATTTGCAACGGTTCTGACATATCTCTCTTGCTTCATTCACGTTCATAAATTTTTTCATGCGGGCTCTCCGAACATTTTTACATGAACAAATAATTTCCTTAATGTACACATTGTTCAGAGAAATTAACGAAGTAGCGCCTGCATAGCTTAACATGCATTAAAACTGTAAAGAAAGCAACATATTCTTAAACGCTTGGGCTCAGTTGCACCGTACAATGTTTTCTGCATTTTTAATTCTCAGCTCATCATAGCACGTTAACCGTGTGCTATCTATGCAGGCGATTATCAACTCTAATTCAACCTACATATAATTTAAAATGTTTTATCAGTACAGCCACAAAGAATTCCCATATTCCAGGTAAAAAATTAAGCTTCGCAAATGCCTGAAACTCACACATTCGTATTTTATTTTCCGCCTTAATGCTTACTGCGGTGTTTATGATACTAGTATACGACTTTACGAATCCAAGGAATTCAAAATTACGTTGCGGAAGCATAATACACCCGGCTAGAATTCTTCATAATGAGGCTTAATAAAAAGTTAGTGGCGGTTTACACGCATTCCCGTGCGGGTACGTCGGTAAACCATTGGAGGAGTACAATGGGGAGCTGCTCTGCGTTTGAAAGAGCTTGGAAACACTAGTCACCATATTAACACTGAATGACCATGTTTGTGACAATAATATAAGGAGATAGGAATTCTCATACGGCCGTTTAAACCTAAATTCAATCACAGCCTTCTGGTACCCAATCCAAATATTGATACCAACGTACTTACTATCTTAATATATATATTTCTTGTGTGCGTGTGTATGTCACTGAACTCCTCCTAAACGACCGGACCGATCTTGTGATTTTTTTTGTGTGTGTTCAAGGGGACTTGAGAATGGTTTAGATTCACAATTTAATCCACTGGAAAATGTTATTTTACTTAATTTTTAATTTGTAAGTAGTTGTGGATTTTGGAATGTTTCAAATTGGAACCGACGGACTGCGCTGCTATCGCAGTGTCAAATTTTATACTAATTAATTCATCAAGGAGTACATCGAAACCTTTCCTGAATAATAAAACCTGAATAAAATAAGATACCTAAGGCTCAGAATTCCGAGATTTAAAATAATATATTAGTCCGGTATACGAATAAGGTACCTACCATTTCTTGTCAAAGTTATTATAGATAAGCATGACTACGAGAAATATGAACTGAAAAGGCTCAAAGTCGTTCATCTTTTTGCATGACTAGTAGATTACTAACTCGGCTTAGAGATTGTGGGTAGTTGTAAGTGTATAAGCTGTCTATCTAATTGTTTCTTGTCTAGACTGAGACTGTTTCAAATTGCCAACATGGCGTAGATTTATTTGAAACATAAGCCAAAGTGGACCACGTTACTTTGTATTAATGGAATTGGTGGTCTTGTGAACGGAAAGATCGAGATTTTGCAACATATGCCACAGTAATATCAACATCGGGCAGTTTTGACGATGCACTGAGATTTCTGAATACACTTAGCTTTTGAAAAATCTTTGCTTTTTTATGTAGGTACCTCATTTGACAAACATACATGAAAATTCTAACGATTCATGTACCTACTCGTAGCAAAATATATAAATCTTTCATCCAGTCAGGTAAAGCTTACCTAAAAAGGCTAAACCTAACAAGCAAATTTTCCCTGTTAAAATTCACGGCACGAAAGTGTAATTCATATTGTTTCGTTTGAACGTTTATTAAGGCATTATTTTTTTAAAACAAACTGTCTGAAAGGGAGGAAGGATTAAACCGTGGATGGGGGCAAGCTAAGGAAAACGGCCATATTTCACGTTTATCTTTGCTCAGTGTTCCTTGCGATTGCGAATTTCCATGTTATGAAGTCGCGTTGTAGGATACAAAAGAACTTAGACATTGTTTATGAAGCAAATTATGTTTTGTAAAGAAAAAGTACCGTTATTTATTGCTCAATCTTTTTTTTTCTGATCACGATGATGGATTCAAACTTATTAAATATTTTACATTTATTTGGATTGTTACATTTTGGAGATTAAAATCAGAAACTTAAGATCCGATTTCAGGTCAGTCTCATTTTAGGAAATTACGTTAATTAAAGGCCAACAACGCTATGTGTTATATGAATATAAGTAATCCGCGTTATGATAGCGAAAACTGAAATAATTTAACTAGACCGGCAAAAATTTTGTCATTACCAATGAAAGGTACGTTGACTATATTATTTATTTTTAAATATACTTATGTAGGCTTAAGGTGAATGCACGGTCGGCGAAGTGGTTTAAGCGGCCGCCTCGCCGCTTGATACTGTGCTGAGTGTCGTAGGTTCGACACCAACGCGAGACAACACTTTGTGTGATCCATAAACAGATTTTCTAGTCTGGGTGTGCTTTGTGTCCGTAAAAAAATCCCCCGCGACACAGGATTTATTCCTAGTGCGGGAGTTGTTTAAAAAAAAAGGTTTTATATTTTTCTTTCTGTCTTCAAACAAATTGTGTTACAGTAACGATTTGCCAGAGAGCTTCGCAAAATAACGTTTCAAAATGAATTGGTTTTCACCCCTTTTCGACGTAGATCAAGAGCCTACGGACTAACGAATGCTTTCACAGGATTGTTTTAAAGCCAACAGTTGATTGGAAACGAAACGAAAAGGAAAGTGAAATGTTTTGTTTGATTGCATAATTACGACTAATTGTCATGTATGTATGTATGTATTGGTCAAAAATATTTTTTCACCCATTATACCATGATTATTGTGTTTTGCACAGAGCACATTATATCTATTTATGTAAATTTTTACAATTTTTTTACTGACATTGGTGAGTGAAGTTACTGCTTTTCGTGTGTTGGGCAGCGGCTGGACAATTTGCCGAGCTGCAAAACAGAAATGCGTGAATTAGAATCAAACCTGGCTGACATGATCAAGTACACAAAGTAATCCAATATTTACTCTTAAGATTATCGCTTTGCACACGCGCGGATTTGCATTGCACTACAAGACTAACGAGGCATTCGATAAAAACAAACCTGAGGACCACCAACTAAGAAAGAAAAGCAGACAAATCCATAAAGCAATGAGTACATATTTCACGAGTTACGTTCTAACTACGAACAACTTTGTTCGCAATTTATTACTATATTAGTAATAGCAAATAGCGGTCGTTAAACTCGACCGCCGGTCAAGATGGGCGATCAATTATAATGTTGCCAACTGTTATGTATGCTGCCACATAATTAAGTAATATACATCATCGTTACGGTGTAGCACATCAGCAGAATCGATGACCTGCATAAAAATACCGATGTAGGTGCTATTTGTGTACTACTATACTGTTCCGCTAAAGCTATAATTACCTCTGAACGCGTGCTTTGCCAGAGGTATGATTTGCAAAAAGGGTTCCCGTTAGCGGTCAGGCGTTTGACTGCGGATTTCTTTGAATCAAATACTGCGTTGTTGGCCGCACGATCCTACTGGGCAAACCCCGTACGGATTGATAAGGATCTTTATCCCTACCAGTACCGAATTTGTGAATTTTGCATTAAACATGATCAAATCTTGGAAAGGAAAACAGTCTCACTATTTATTTCGCAAATAAAACAAGGAGACTGAAAAATAAAATAAGAATGTTTCGACGGAGAATCTATAATTACTTGAGTAAAAAATTCAAAATGGGCCTTTGTTATTGTTCTTTGATGTAATATCCACCTTTGCATTCGCGAGCGATGTCTCTGCAACTTTCGAACATTATGTAGCAGTGGACTACGTCAAGTCGGTGATGAATCATATACAATTTTAAATTGCATGGTCATTAAAGTCACGGGGTGCGATGTCAGTGTCGACTTTGCGCTATCTATTGTAGAAAATTTCTTTAGCTTCCTATATCTACAGTTGTTCCCATCTTGCTTGTGGTATAACGCTAGATACCATTATCCATACAGCAACAACTACTAAAATGCACCGATATTGTTATCGCCGATCCTGTGGGGTTAACGTCGGTTATAATACTTTATTACGATGTTTGTACAAGCGCCGATAGCCACCGGACGCCAGAAACTCCTTGTAAGTCTACACGGCATCCGGTGGTCGAGCGGTTACGTTGAACAACAATGGATAGTTTCAAAACCTTACATAATATACCTTTAAGAAGTGGGTGGCAGCGGCTCGACACGAAAAGCTGAGAATCGCGCTCAGTGGCGTGCCATTAGAGAAGCCTATAATTATCCAGCAGTGGACTATGGTAGGCTAATGATGATAAGCAAGCATATTCCTTTTAAAATTTCGGCAACGCATTTGTGGTCGTCGGGAATTGCAGGTGTCTTATGGGCGGCGGTGTTCAACTACCATCAAGTGGCCCGCTTGCTCGTTTTTTCTTCCTTTACATTAAAAACCCACACACAAAGTATGATAAGATATTTGGACATAAGGCTGACTCTGTCTTTCGCGAGGTTTCGATCGGCTTACCTATGTCGTGCATCGGTTGTGGTCACTAGTAGAGTATAGAATAACACGAGTAGCCACATACTTCTACTTACCCTCACTGACATATGTTACTATGGAACATGAACATCGTCACATGATGGGAGGATAACGTTCTGGGGACTAAAGAAAAGAAAAATAATGCGCGTCTTTTATATTCGTAAATTAAATGCACGTATGTTAACGAGCTACACAGTCGGTTACTTCGCAGACTAATTACCATTTATATGAACTATTTGTCGGACAAAACTTCTATGTGTAGGTATGTAATAAGATTCCAAAATTTTCGGCGAGCTAATATTGCGGGCGGCCGACTCAAGGCCGTGAATTGAGAATTCTTAAGAAACCTAGTACATACTTTGTGTATTAGGGTTCTTTCGAAGTTTGCCAACATACATTGTTACTTGCGCTCGCGCATAAGTATCAGCTGGCAGTCCGTCCGCCTGTCCATCTATTTTTCTGTCAGTACTGACAGCAAGCTGTATCTCATGAAACGTAATTGATTGAGTAAGAGTTGAAATTTTCACAGTGTGTGTTTCTATTACCGCTGTAAAAAGAATAATAAAAACCGGTCTAGCGCGAGACGGACGCGTATGCGACGAATTTGACGAAAAATGCTCATGCACCTTTTTTTTCACTGAGGTATTAAAAAAGACCCTACTAATTATTATATCTTATACCTTGTTATGCAAACCCTCGTCTGCGTGCCCGAATCGCACTTGACCACTTTTATTTATTAAGATATTTTGTACAAACATTTCAAAATATTACGCCGCAACGGTCCGTAATCTCTAACTCGTAAATTAATTAACTGGGTTCTTAATGCCGCCAGAATTCTTCTCTCGCGGCGTGCCGCGAATTAATCCAAGGTTCCTTTTTTAATTTATTGGTCTTTTAATCGCAAAAGACCTTTGGCGGCGCGGTCTTCTTATTAGCAACTTTTTACAAAGAATGTGCTAATTAATCCTTATTATAATTTGCCTGTTAACTTAAGCTTTAATTATAAATAAGCGCTAGTGCGATTTTTCGTTATAACACTCGCTTTGACTAGTTAGTGAAGTTCGTCAAAGAAAGTCTTAGCCGTAAAGGTTAATTTGATTTAAACGTTAATTAAATCTGCTGGTAAATTGAATTTTCTTTTCACCCTTGACTAACCTTTCTTCAGATAGGTTTGTCCGTTACAACTGCTAAGTTCATCAGTGCTAAATGTAGTTCACAACCTCAAAACCATATCTAACATGACTGTAGAAAACGATCGGGCGCAAAGTTTTATTACACAACTTTAATTACGCTCACATGACTTGGCAAACTCGCAAACCTGCTACCCACATAAGTAGAATAGTTACTTACATTTCTCGCCCAACCTGCCCATCATAAAGAACCACGGCTTCTCACGTACGTTACATAATAGTTTTCGATCGTTTGTTTAGAATATTCTGAGTTTCTGACCCACCTAATCTCCACGTCCCAATTTGCAGGGCCCACGGTAACGTGCCACTGTAATAAATTGTTTTGGGAAACATTCCCAAGATTAATAGTTGTGAAGCTCTTGACGCGTGCTAAGTGAAAGCCGCATTTAAGTTATCTTCTAAATTAAACGTGAATTTTCGACGATCATTCCATAAAAGCTATTTTTATTGTTGATTTTCTTGGCTTCTTGCTTAAGTGGTTTTATTTAAAATCGGGAACTGATTCAAGTTTCGTGTTCAGTCGATTAATTTACAGTCTTTTGGCTTTCTTTAAATCAATACTTCAAGATTTGACCTTTGACTTTTGAACTATTTTTTGTATTTACCATCTAGAATTTAGAATTTCGTATACATTGTGTTTCAACGTCATTGTCATGTCTGCGCATTCCGAAATTAAAGCAAATACTGGGTCTCTAAACATTTCGTAATTTTCTGCGTTCCTGCATTGCCTGATATCAGCGTCGTGCTTGTAGCATCAGTTTTACATAAGTACTTCGACGGTTTGTTTTTGGATATCTGCTTTTCTAGTCGTTGCAATCTGTTGAAAATTGCAAAAGCTAAAAATCCTAATTTTGTAATGAGTCTCAGTGCCCCAATGCCTATCCTACCTACATAAGGGCATCAAAGTTTTTTGTACCTATATTACAAAACAAAGTAATATCCGTACTTTTATATGACCAGTTACTAGAGGACACCTTTTTCTAGTCTTCGCATCGAAAATGACCAGTCCTTTTTGAATGAAAAAAAGCTATTACTATAATTATATACTTATTTTTAATTATAGTTTAAACCTGATTAAAAATTAAACAACATTTGTTACTCTGGATTGTATAATCTTGGTAATACTGTTTATATTATGAAAAATATTTTTTACATAGATACCCTTGAGAAGATTTATGATGCAACATTTTTGCACAGTATACCATTTATCATATTAAAACAAAACAGAACTTGAAGTACACAGTATTTTTAATAGCATGATAACGTCAATTTGCGCGCTCTTTTAAACTGTTATTAATGGTCCGATATTATCGCGCCATCTTTCTTGCGGGTGATAGCCCTCGTAACATTGCTAAGTTACATTAGAATTCATTTGAATGTCGTTTGTATCGCAACAGAAATTACTCGGGCCAGGGTGTAACGATGTTAAAATCTTTTATGTTTTCCGGACAAGAGCCTCTGACGGAACTTATCGCATAAATTATCAACGCTCCTCGGGATGCGTATTGCGTGCGATAACTGGTATTAATACAAGACAGATGTTAATGATGTAAATGAAACTTTATTAAAATTTTATTACGCTGTAATGAGGTTCCTGTTCTGGAATATTATCGAGGTAATTATAATGCGACAGGGAGCTCTTAAGGATTCCGATATCAACCGGTCCCTGTGATTATTCAATCTTGAGATGTGTTAATTATTTTAAAACTTTGTACGTACTACCATATGGTAAACACACACAAGATACATAGCCTTTTTATATTCTCCTGCTTTTACCAAAAAATTTACAAAACCTATGTTTAAACTAATCTTAATATATAAAATCCTTGCGTTACTGACTGACTGACAGACACGCTACAGCCGAAACTATTGGGCGCAGGAAGCTGAAATTTGGCATGTATGTTACTTGGGGACCGTAGGGATGCACTAAGAAGGGATTTCCTGAAATTCCCACGGGATCGGACAAAGCGGGTAAATTAAAAAAAAATGCAGGCGTAGCTGCTGGCGTCCTCTAGTCTGTAATAAATCGATAGGTCCTACAAATGAGCTGACAACTTCGAATGCTTCAAATCCTTTTAAAAGTTAAAATGAGGTCAGATTGTAGTCCCTTTGTCAAAAAAACTAATATTGTATCCCATTTTGTAAGTCTAAAAGCCTAGCTCACCATGTTTTAGAAATATGGCTGTAGTTATTGAAAGAAAAATATAATTTAATCTTTATGTGGACAAATGTGATGTTTTGTAAAATTTTTTTTTTGGATCATACAGAATCATACCTTCTAACTTATTTTTGAAAAAGTTCAACCACAATGGAAATGCGTACCAATGTATATTTTATACATAAGTACATAATTTATTCAAAGTAATTTTTATTAATCTAGTAATAACTAAAAGCAAAAGAAAGAAATATTGTGATAAAAATGTAGAAATGCCAGCCAGACAAAACGGGCATAACAGATAAAATTATTTATTAAACATAAACACAAACTTGCGCCGGTACGTCCCCAGTGTAGAAAGCAATATAGATTTTAGATTGTCTGGTTGCAAGAAATACTACAAATTGGAAACACCTAAATACGATATACAGGGTTAAAAGGCCTTTACACAGTTTGGCTAATATTAGTAGGAATGCCGATATTATGTGCTTTTCCTTGAACTCAACAAAAAGTTGTTAAAAAAAACACAATTAAGTATGTACCTGCTGGATTTTCTTATAAAATTTTTAATCTCTTGTTTTACCCAGGTTACCTCCGAGGTGGCATATGGAAAACTAAAGTCAATAGGTAAATATTGCAAGACAGTATTACAGTGTATGACTAGTATAAGTAATGTAACTTAGTAGGTTTTGTTTTCCTTATCTTAATATTCATAGAGATAACTTCGTGCGCGAGGTTACATATCCCTATTATAAACGATTACATAAAAAAGTGTTCTAAATCGTGTAAGTAAGAAACGCCTGCGGGATATACATCCACGGACAAAGATATCTAAGGTTCAGATTTCTCAGATTTAAATAAATATATTAGTCCGGTATACGAATAAGGTACCTACCATTTTTTGTTAAAGTTATTATAGATAAGCATGACTACGAAAAAAATGAACTGAAAAGGGTCAAAGTCGTTCATCTTTTGGCAATCTACTTACTGAATAGTAATTTACTAGCTCGGCTTAGAGATTGTGGGTAGTTGGTAAGTGTAGCTGTCTATCTAATTGTCTTTTGTCTCGACTGAGACTGTTTCAAATAGCCAACTTGGCATAGATTTATATAAAACATAAGCCAAAGGGGACCACGTTACTTTGTAATAATGGAATTGGTGATTTTCTTGAACGGAAAGATCGAGATTTTGCAACATATTCCATAGTAATATCAACATCGGGCAGTTTTGACGATGCACTGAGATTTCTGAATACACTTAGCTTTTGAAAAATCTTTGCTTTTTTATGTAGGTACCTCATTTGACAAACATACATGAAAATTCTAACGATTCATGTACCTACTCGTAGCAAAATATATAAATCCTTCATCCAGTCAGGTAAAGCTTACCTAAAAAGCAAATTTTCCCTGTTAAAATTCACGGCACGAAAGTGTAATTCATATTGTTTCGTTTGAACGTTTATTAAGGCATTATTTGTTTAAAACAAACTGTCTGAAAGGGAGGAAGGATTAAACCGTGGATAGGGGCAAGCTAAGGAAAACGGCCATATTTCACGTTTATCTTTGCTCAGTGTTCCTTGCGATTGCGAATTTCCATGTTATGAAGTTGCGTTGTAGGATACAAAAGAACTTAGACATTGTTTATGAAGCAAATTATGTTTTATAAAGGAAAAAGGAACGTAATTTATTGCTCAAGCTTTTTTACTGATAACGATGATGGATTCAAACTTATTAAATATTTTACATTTATTTGGATTGTTACATATTGGAGATTAAAATACGAAACTTGAGATCCAATTTTAGGTCAGTATCATAAGGATTTAAGAAATTACGTTAATTAAAGGCCAACAACGCTTTCTGTTATATGAATATAAGTAATCCGCGTTATGATAGCGAAAACTGAAATAATTTAACTAGACCGGTAAAATTTTTGTCATCTCCAATGAAAGGCACGTTGACTTTATTATTTATTTTTAACTATACTTAAGTAGGCTTAAGGTGACTGCACGGTTGGCGAAGTGGTTTAAGCGGCTGCCTCACCGCTTGATACTGCGCTGAGTGTCGTGGGTTCGATTCCAACGCGAGACAACACTTTGTGTGATCCATAAACTGATTTTCTAGTCTGGGTGTGCTTTGTGTCCGTAAAAAAATCCCCCACGATACAGGATTTATTCCCAGTACGGGAGTTGCTTCAAAAAAAAAAACAAGGTTTTATATTTTTCTTTCTACTAGACTTCAAACAAATTGTGTTACAGTAACGATTAACCAAAGAGCTTCGCAAAATAACGTTCCAAAATGAATTGGTTTTCACCCCTTTTCGACGTAGATCAAGAGCCTTCGGACTAACGAATGCTTTCACAGGATTGTTTTAAAGCCAACAGTTGATTGGAAACGAAACGAAAAGGAAAGCGAAATGTTTTGTTTCATTGCGTAATTACGACTAATTGGCATGGCAATATCGGCAATCTTGGTTACGTGAATACACTTTTGAAACAAAGGAATTTTGCATTTTGTAGACACCAGGCTGAGGATAACTTGTTATACCAGTTTTTGCATAGGATGAAAAGCTTTACATCATGTAGCATTATATAAATAGAAAACAAATAACATACTTTAAACATTAGTTTGCATATTCAACGCAAATAAATAGTTTTACCCATTTTAACTATTCTTATCCCTTCAAATTTAAATTACGGTGTTGGTCCACCTCTGAGGTCAAATCCATTTATATTCTAAATAAAATTCATCAGAATAGGGTTGTGGTTATATATACCAACCTTTCACCCTACTTTTCTGCACATTTAATATTATTTAGTGAAGTAAAAGACATGTCCAAGACCCGTTGACTGGTGTTGCATCGTACGTCCATTGTTTTTCACCTACAACCTTCTTCTTCTTCTGTATGGTTGAAAAAACCTGTGTTTTTTTTTTGAGATATTTCTACATCTGCCATCCTTTCTTCCTGTTTCACTTATTTCACTCATTTATTATTCCTTATTCGTACAGTCTATAATGCATGATACACCGGTTTATTTTCCAAACGAGACAATGTTCTAACCATTGGCTCAAGAAATACGTGATTCCATCGCTTTTATAACCCGTATGACGATCAGTATTCGGCTCGGGTACACGTTTAATAAACAAGGCATTCGTTTATACCGTGTACATGCAAATGAGGTTGTATTGAATATTTTCATGAGATATTTGTTAAGACACTGATCCATATGTACTGGCAGACTTGTCTCTTTAAAATACGATTCGCTTCAATTCCCATCCCAGAGCTCTAAACCTACTTACAAATATATAACTACGTCTATGTTTAGTCGGAGAGATTTATAGGCTCTATTTGTTAACTTAATTTCTAAAGGTACGACTGCTTATGTAAGAGAATTTTATTTTTTGTATTATTTTCGTTAGCAGAGATACGTAAGTCTCGTTATCAATTCCCACAAATTTTTATCATTAAAATTACCGCCACGGTATTAAAGGCCTTTATTATTATGCGTATTCCCTCTTAAAACACTAGGTTGAGATTATCTTACCTAAGCCGTGGAGCGTGCATGAAATATGTGATGAAAGTGAAGGAAGCAAGAGCTATGTTGGAATCGTGGCAAGCGGAAATTTGTAGGTATTCCGGCATACAAGCGTGTGCTTATTTTCTAGAACTTTCCATGTTCCCTTACGGATGTTATTTAGTTCTACACAATTAGAATTGTTCTTCAATGCAGGTTGTCACGTACAGTTTCTTTAAAGAGGGCTTAGTTTAAACAAGATGTCTCCAAGTATGCCTTTACTACTTTGGCGTGAACTTAGAGGGGAATGGGGCTTATTCCCCTCTAGGCAAATAGATTGTCGCAAAGTTTCTGATAATTCTTAGAGGCGAAGGGCTAATTCCCCTTCTGGGCAAATACATTGTAAGTTTTAAGTCTTATTAGTGCCGAAATTGCCGCAAGGCGAAAAATTTTGTAGGACTGTGATGTACATAAGTAAATATCAGGTGAAATGATGAGTCGGTGGAATTGGTTAAATGATTGCAAAAGCAAGCTTGTTATCTTGAAAATTACATGAAACCATATAACACACATCTCTTGCACCATGACTATTGGTTCATCCACGATATCCCATTTATAGCACTCGTAAAACACCCTTCGATCTGTAAGCAATAAAACACAAATGAATCGGATCTTAGATGCAATTTACCACCGACAGAATGCAATCGACTGTATTTTCCGGCTCTGCTGATATTTAACGGAATCAAGTTTGTAACAAATAGTTTGCCCAGTGACATCCTGCCCTTAGATAAGTATACATGTCTGTATGTGACAGACAACATGAGCACCCATTTTCTCAGATACTTTGGTAAATGGGTGTAAGTTAACAGTTTTGTTTGCGTAGTCATGTGTGACAATGGACGATTTCTGTAGTTATCTCTCAAGCTTAAGTGGAGGCGCAACAATTCAAACGTAAACGAAGTGTTCCTTGTGTTTGACGTTACGTTCGTAGGCACATTCAGGCCTCCCTCATATTAGGCGTCAGCGTCAATGCAGCGACACCTCGGCGTCGACGCGGCGTCTACGCGGCGTCGACGCCGCGTAGACGCCGCATTTTGTGCGACGGCATCTCACAGCCACAAAAAACTAACAGAAGTTAAACTTCATACAAAGTGCACTCGAGTCACCCAACATATACGTCGCTTACCAATAGGCTATCTCAGAAAGGTCAGGTATAGCGCGAAATATAGGTGCCATCCGCTTCAGACACGGGTCTTGTAATGATTTTTGTGCAAACAAAGAACAACAAATTATTATTAAGTTAATTATCGCTTTTGAAGATAATTACCACCTATTTTTTTACAGATGTGTAGGGCCGGCTACTTTAAAGCTTGATCTAAATTTGTGAGGTCGTACCTCCTTTCCCTCGGCCACCATCTTGGAAAGAGTGCGGGCATGGATGGTTTTTCTTATTCATCTGGTAAATTATTGATCACGCTAAGATATGGTTCAAGCATTTTTACTACAAATTAAACTCTCTACAACTTTGTTGTCGTAAAACAATGAATAAAAAGTTTTTCTATGATATTGTTTTTCATGATTTCATGATTACTGTGTCTTTAGTCTTTTTATGAGCCAGGCTGCGGCCTATGATCTAATAGAGCTTTAGAAGAACTATAGCAAAAAAAAAGGCAATTTGTCGGTAAATTATAATTGGCACTGATATTTCCGACTATTTTGCAGTGTCTTTCCCCAGAATATTAAGGTGCTCCAGAACATTGCAGTTTCCTTTACTTGGGCGGAACATCAACTTCAATAGCCCACAGAGTGCCGTTGTTTTAGAATTATGTCCATATTTTGCCAACCCCCTGTTTTCATGATCGTTGCGATGAGTTAAAATTGGACCTAATGGTAGTCTTGGAGGCTGCGGGGTCTTAAGTAAGAGGTTCTTGTTTTGGTGATAGTAAAGATAAATTAAATAGATTTTTTTGTTCCTGAGGACGAAAAAACTACAACACATTGAAAAGAAAATTTGTTACAAATTGCACTCGATTTTCGTTTGTAACTTTTTTATTTATTATTTTACGACTAAATACTACGGGGCCAAAGTTGTAGCGAATTAAATTTGCAACTCATCATGTGTTGAAATTTTTCTATGCAGCAAATAGTTTGCCAGATATACTAGAAAACCCATTTTTACCACTCTTTACAAGATGTCGGCCGCAGGACGAGGGCTCTCTCCTTGGCATCTATGAAATAAAATTGCGTCCTCTGACAAATATACGCTAAGCCCAAAAAAATGTATGTAACATTTCAATAGAGTAATGGGCTGGTATTGAAAATATTATTCTTTGCATCGGTTTTTTTAGCAGTTTTATTCTCAATAATCAATTAAAAACTATATACGAGTACCATTTCCGTCATAGTTATTCCGTATATACCAGATATGATAACACTCGCGCGCCCGTCTACGTATAAGTTTAACTTCTGTTGGTTTTTTACATTGTGGTACAGCGGATGACATCACTAGTGTTGCCAACAACTAAATCAGATTTCCATCTGATCTGAATACTAAAACTACCATAAACCACTAAGAAATATTGTTCTTAACTAGACACATTAATAAACACAGTTATGTCCACTAAGATTTTCTTACATTACGATCAGTCGCACACAAGTTATCAAGTTAAAAGTTCCCTTTTAAGTAACAATAAATCATTTTTAAATAAATCAAAGTACTAGTTATTTCAAAACAAAGGCTATTTTGAATTTGTTTGTAATTATCAGACGAATTAATTGTTCTTAACGTAGCAGTTTAAATATTTATTTTCATTGTGTGCGTCTGCTTATTTATTTCTGCCACTTAAATACACCAGTTTTAGCGGAAAATCTTCTAAGCTGGCAACACTGTAGCGTATGACGGGTTTGTGAGTAGGGGTGTGCTAAACTGCTACATCAAAATATTATAGCATAACGTAATAATATTTTTTAAAGCAGGTTATGTTTGCAGCGCTAATATAATAGGTAAATGTTTATGCATATCCATATACTTTCAATAAAATAGAAATCAGTAGTGTTAATACGGATAATATTTAGATAAAAATATGTACCATTATATTCAAGAATATTAGGTGCGGTTATTTACGTAAGAAAGTACGGTTACATAACATGATTCCCGTTAGGTTGGGTCTGGATCTTGCAAAAATTGCGATATTACCAGTACTATAATTTTGAAAATTGAAAGCCGGTATTACTAAAGCATTGTTCAATTTCTGAAATAATTGTCTGGTTTAATCTATATAAGTCACATTGTTATCATAAGTTTTAGTGTTAGAAGGTGTACGTGTGTTTTATTATCAATAGAATATTTTATATTTCTGTTATAAAAAACTTAGACTTATAAAAATTGAAGATCTGTAAAATCTGATAAGGTAGAGCCTATCTACACTAGACTATATACTGACTCGTTGGCTTAGCAAAAGTTGTTCAGTCAAATGAGCATTTGCTGCAAGCTTACAAAAATCGAAGACCTGGAACATCAGATGTGGAACTGCAAGTGCCCATCTTATCTATAACAAACATCTATACACATAAATCAAATTGAAGTGTCTGTTTGTAATATTAAAATAACCGCTTTTTACTAAATGCATATGGATGTATATACGGTACATATATGTACCTAAATTATTTTTTACCATTTTTGTCTGTCTGTCTGTCTGTTTGTTCTCGCTGATCTTTAGAACGGCTGCACTGATTTTGACGGAACGTTCATTGGCGGATAGCTGATGTACCAAGGAGTAACTTAGGCTATAAATCAACCGGGTACGCGAAGTAGTTCCCTCAGGACATGGGTGAAACCGTGGGAAACAGCTATAAATAATAAAATGGTTTAATAGAATTTACCACATTTAAAATACAAAATTTCTTCATCATATACTTGTTTATTTACTATGAAGTTAATAGGTACGAATGATATTATGAATGCTATCCCCAGCCAGCACTCTAGCACCATCTTAAAGACTGCTGCAAACAAATTTGTTTAGATTGCCATCTATCTCACGAGGGTGTCGATTAAACGTTATTTTTTTAACTGTTAATAGTCTATCTTTATGCTATCTATAGTCATAGTGGCAATGAAGTCCTGTGTCAAAGGAATTGACTGTTAATGACTTCTATCATATTGTTGCTGTGAGATACTCGTAGTATTGCCAATTTAGCGACTTACGTGGCGACTTTCATTCAATAAAAACAATTTTAGGCCAGTGACAGATCTGTTAATTTTGTTTTATGATACAATAGGTGCATACAACTGCAAAGTGGTAGCGCACGAAGAATGCCCGCCTAGCGCACGCCGAGCGGCTGCTCAAGGAACACGCATACCCAAAGTGCGGGCGGCCTAAAAGCTCTGCTAAGTGACAATCCTATGTTATACCTAGGACATAATGGTTTTACTTATATTCAAACAAAATAGCATAGCATCTT
Source organism: Euclidia mi (assembly GCA_944739405.2). Taxonomy (NCBI): domain Eukaryota; kingdom Metazoa; phylum Arthropoda; class Insecta; order Lepidoptera; family Erebidae; genus Euclidia; species Euclidia mi. The sequence goes on along the minus strand of OX123189.2, from coordinate 84,699,514 downwards.
ATTGGGCTTTATAAATAACAGATTATATGGTTATTATAAAATAATATGTTACTTATCAAGTTATCCATGGTAAAGCGAACATCTCTGGTGGTAAGCAGCCGATCGCTCAAAGAACGTTCGGGTGTCGCGGCGTCGGCGCCGCGTAGACGCCGCGTATACGCCGGGGTGCCGCTGCGTAGACGCTGACGCCCAATGTGAGGGGGGCCTAAGTATCTAGACATATGATCTACTTGCAGGAATATTAAATGGAAAGATAAAATGATGTTTGGCCCTTGAAAGTATAATCTTGTGGGTAATCACTTCCTCTTTGTATTTTGGTCCTCTGCTCTTCTGAGAAACATATAATCTACTTGTAGCAATATTAAATGCAAAGATAAAATTATGTTTGGCCCTTGAAAGTATAATCTTGTGGGTAATCACTTCCTCTTTGTATTTTGGTCCTCTGCTCTTCTGAGAAACATATAATCTACTTGTAGCAATATTAAATGCAAAGATAAAATTATGTTTGGCCCTTGAAAGTATAATCTTGTGGGTAATCACTTCCTCTTTGTATTTTGGTCCTCTGCTCTTCTGAGAAACATATAATCTACTTGTAGCAATATTAAATGCAAAGATAAAATTATGTTTGGCCCTTGAAAGTATAATCTTGTGGGTAATCACTTCCTCTTTGTATTTTGGTCCTCTGCTCTTCTGAGAAACATATAATCTACTTGTAGCAATATTAAATGGAAAGATAAAATGATGTTTGGCCCTTGAAAGTATAATCCTGTGGGTAATCACTTCCTCTTTGTATTTTGGTCCTCTGCTCTTCTGAGAAACATATAATCTACTTGTAGCAATATTAAATGGAAAGATAAAATGATGTTTGGCCCTTGAAAGTATAATCCTGTGGGTAATCACTTCCTCTTTGTATTTTGGTCCTCTGCTCTTCTGAGAAAAGTAGTCTCAAATTCCATTTTCTTTATAATACATACTGACCAGAAGGCCCAGACTATCCAATGCCAAAAATTGTTACTAATAGTCCTGAGAACACTCTTATATTGTGACCGCTAATTATATACCTCGTAATTCAAAATATCTCAGATTGTTGCGCTAAAATAGTAAAAAAACGCTTTGACACAAAGAAAACATTTGCCAAGGAATCTTCGCTTTATATACCTACTGGCAGGTAGAACGTAATCAGTCGTATGTAGAATAGGGCTGGAAATTTAGAGCCGAAGTTGCGGAGAACGGCTAATAAGCAAATAGTCCCAACTTCTCCCGCCTGCCGTGAAGAGGGCTAAAGTATGCGAAGATGTACAAAATGTTTCTGTCTTGAGCCTGGTTTTAATAAAATATATTTTTGCAAAATAAACTGTAGTACCTACCTACCTGCTTTAGTTATGAAAGTTGTGCCTATCTCAAAAATATCGTGCCAGCTATTAGGCCGAAGAGTTGAATGTTGAGCGACTTAAAATTATATATTTGAAAGAGTTACAAACAGTTATCAGCTGTCATTACAGTCTGCCGACCTCTAGACAACCTTGATCTTGAAATATGACCGCGCACCTGCCAACATGTTAACTTGTTGCGTCTTCATCGAACGATTACTGTAAGTACACCTGAAAATATTCACTTTACAAGTTTATTATGAATAGCTGGTACCCGCGGCTTCGCACGCGGCTAATAATAATGTCATACTTTTCGCGAACCTTACAACCTCGTCAATCAAGGCCTTTCGTAAAATTCGTTCTTAGTGAACGCCTAAAATAAATAAACTACGTCTCAGCCAAATAAAATTTATATACGCCCGGCGATTTTCAAAAAATAATAATAACTGAAAATATACTCATATAGGTATAGAGTTGGTATCGTGACAACAGCGCTACCTACTGGGTTCAATTGGAGCCTAAATGTAGCGCTATAAAATCCTCTACCTTGCAGTGAAAGTCTCATTTGAATCGGTTCAGCCGTTCCAGAGATTACCCCGGACAAACAGAAAGACAGACAGACAGACAGACGGACAGACAGACAGATAGACTAAAATGTAAAAAAGGGTAGATTTGGACTTAGAATCGTGTAACTAACTATATGCACCTGAAAAAACATAGTTATTTTGAAATCACAGACAGACACTTCAATTTTATTTATATGTATAGATGATATGTATAGATGAGTAGAAGAAGTAAATACTTGTTATCGCAACAACAACGCCAACTACCGGGTCAAATTGAAGCCTATATGTAGCGCTATAAAGTCCTCTACCTTGCAGTGAAAGTCTCATTTGAATCGGTTCAGCCGTTGCAGAGATTACCCCGGACAAACAGAAAGACAGACAGACAGACGGACAGACAGACAGACAAAAATGTAAAAAAGGGTAGATTTGGACTTAGAATCGTGTAACTAACTATATGCACCTGAAAAAACATAGTTATTTTGAAATCACAGACAGACACTTCAATTTTATTAATATGTATAGATTTATAGACATTCAAGTGAATTCATTTTATTCAATGAATTATTATCATCTATATTCAAGAGGCCTTGTAAATTATAAGCCAGTTCTCAGACAAGAAGCTAATAAAACTTGCCAAAACTTATTTAAATATACAAAAGTTTGCAGAGTATATTTGTAGACAAGGACATAAGCGCGCCCTATGATAGATGGGTGTTTAAACAAATATATTTTTCCCCTTCCCGAGAGCCCCGAGCTGGTTTATTCCTCTCATTTCGGCCACCTAACTCGTATTAATCATTCTTTCTTGAGTGCGAAACCCTGTCGTACGTAAGTGAGTTAGGTGCGAATAGCGCGCGTCTATATTAGCTTTGAATCTAATAAAGATATTGCGATTCGTGATATGAATTTGAGTGCAAGAGCGCGTGGCTTTGAATATTTCTAGCTCATTATATATTAATAATAAAAGATGTAATTGGTTGGTTAGACATCGGTCTGTTTTTGAATAGATACTCCAAGGTTCTTTGTACCGTTTGTAGTTAGATTTCTTTTGTCTTTGTTTATGCTGATTAAATTGCTTTCCAAACCAGTAGCATACAAAGACTTACTATACCTATTATAGATCCTTGAACTCTGATCGTTTGTTTAGTGATTTTGGTTGGTTTGGTTTGTCTAGTCTTTTACATATTTAAAAATTTTCACTCTTGTGTTGGTAGTAAGATATAAGTAAGTATATTAGATATTCAATTTACGCGCTATCTCGCCACCACGGGACGTTGAGGACACCGCGGTGGATCTTGTGTGGGCTCCGAACACCTGCGGAATCGGACTTGAAAGCTTTATTTAGAACACATGCGGAAAAATCTATTGTGTACAAATAGATGCACGCTGTAGGTACTATTTTATTGTTTGTAAAACTGAACTTTATTGAGCTTGCACGGTGTACAATAATGGCCTACACCATGCACTAAAGGTTACTCACACGTAACTTGGTTGTTACATTTTATTCAATGTTTACAGCAAAACTAAACTTAACGTCGAGCGTAATTGGCGCCTAACTGAACTTATCAGTGTATGCGATAAAGTTACCAACGTTGTTTTATGCAATTTAAAGCACTATTGAGATTTTTACTCGGCTCATATTTATACGTTGTCCAACATTTTAAAAAGTTTTGTTTTTGTTCAGCTTTGTTTTTACTTAACAAAATGTTACATATCAAATCTCTTTTTTGGTTGGTTCTGTTCGAACATCCTGCTGTCAGCGGACAGTGTGTATTTGATTAGCTAGCATGTTCCGAAATTTAAAAAAATATATATATTAAAATCGTTTATTACTTTTCGGTACAATTCCGAGTTTTTAGTACGAAGTTAAAATAAATATAAAGCTTATAAGTGAACTAAAGCAATTCTTCGATAACAATTGCATTCATTGCATATTATACTTTATATTTAACAAAATATTCTATAATGAAACTAATGATTTCATTACGTAAACTGTAGAATAAATAAAACAACACTAATCAATAATGGTTTTGTCATTACAATCTATTCAAATGTTTGTTGCATTACCACCATGTTGAAAGTCACGTAAATCTCATTATAAACCATTCAGCATCTGCAACAGGCTGACCGTCGATTATAAACAGCTATATCGAAAGCCCAACAATCGCCAACGGCATTAATTCTCAATTCCCATTTCAATAATCGGGCGCAGCTTTTACTAAACACCATTCTGTTCTATACAGCGCTCTGCATCTGACACCGCACGTTAAACGAAGATTTACTGAATACATTGAATGCCGCTCCGTCTCTATTGTGTCGCGACTACGAAGGATTACTCTCATTTTATTCAATAAATGAGAAATATTCCAATTCAATATTCAATTCAATCGCTTGCAAGTAATTTTTGAATGTAACGAAACGTTCGGTTGATTGATGGCGTCGTCGCCATATTGGAAACATATTGCCAGTGTAATATGATTTAAATAGTGACGAATTGAGTTTTGGACTATAATAAAAATATATTACACTCTGGAATTTGATAAAATGATTTAGTATTCATGTTTTTGATAGCATACCTATTAAAAATGTCTGATATAAAATTGCTGTGGGATGTCGTTATGACATGTGCTATATAACTTAGATAAGGCTTTACGAATAATTACTATTCATATCTTAAGAAACTATTGTGAGAGACAATTATCTAGTCCTAGGCGAAAGACTTAGATATCCATTATATGTAAGTCTTTCGCCTAAGACCCCGCATTCTAGTTTAACCAGAGGATCGGTTCAGAAATTTTTCGATATGCACACAATTTACGTTTGTATTTTCAGTTCACCATTGAAAGTTATGTGCAATCGTATCTATAGAATTTTAATCTGATAGTTATTGAACTTTTTTACTGGAACTATGTATAAAACTGAAAGGAAATTTGATATTTCTTGAGGAAAATGTAATAATTTGTGTAACAAATAACAGAAGTGCAGTTAAATTAAGATATCTGACGAATCTCAATTGCACACAAGATTTGTCAGAATATCAGCTTTTTAAGCAACTCTTGTAATCAAACACATCAATGATTTCTGAGTCAAGTAAACTCTCCGTGTATGTTTCTATCTGATGAACCATTTCCTTCCTAGCTCGATTTACTTTTAAATGTGTTTTAGGTTTTAAATTAGGTACATAGTATAGTACTCAGTTCAACTTGTTTGTTTGTAGTTCATATTCAATACCTTTTTGATAGACATAATATAAAAGGCAGAAGATACATCATACATATGACGTAAATGAACATTTACGATAACTGGATTTGTAGTTATTTTCAAACAATCTTTAATCTTCTTTTTAGATTATAATTTTAGCATATTTCTTGTTTCGTATTTGTTTTAGTTTTAGTTGACTGGCAACTTTAGGTCTTGAAATCTGATAGACATAGCCGACAGGCAGACACCGTTTAGACTTTTTCTAAAGTTATTTAAGTATTTATTTAGTAAGTAATCGGGCTACCTTAAAGATATATTTCACATCAGCCTGTTGTAGGTAGTCCACTGCCGGACGTAGGCCTCTCCCAGGGCATGCCACAAGACCCAATATTTCTAAGCTCTACCTATTTGTGGGTGATAAAATGAATAATTGGTATTATGAGTGAATCTTGTGTGCATAGGGTTCCCACCAAGAACTTAGGGTCCCAAGCCAACCTCACCTGCAAGTGGTGCACCTGCCGATCAATGGACGAGGCTCTGGCAAACAAAATATCCCGATAAGCGGCAATAGGCTCGCCATCTATTACGTGGGATCAAAACACTGGCGAAAAGTGGGCGTTTAATATGCCTCTGCCTACCCCTTCGGGGAAACAGGCGTGAGTCTATGTATGTATGTATGAGTGAATCTTTTACAGCGAACAACGGCCCCACATTGTTTGAATCCCGTCACGAGTTTTGGTAGAAGATATTTGGTTTATTAACAGTAGACACGCAACAAATTTAATAGACTGACTGATATAAATGACAATGTTTATTAAATATTATGAGTGGTCGGTCCGTTGAAGTCGTTGCAATAATTTCTCAGCTTTTTGTTTTATGAACTTCATTTTCATATACGCCTAAACTAAAGCTAGCGGGCGTTGGACGAATTTAAAAAATCTGAGAAATACCCGTCCTGTTTTCTCTATCTCGTATTTACAAAAACCCATATAGGGTTTAAATCAGATTTACACAAAACTATGACTAGAAAATAAAAAAATCTTAAATTTTTCTAATGGAAGATCTTCAATATGCAGATATGACAGTCCTCACATTTTCAAATTGGAGATCAAACTTTAAGTAGATAAAATAACGATTTAGTAAGTGCATAAAGTTCACGTTTCTCAGTAAATTAAAATAGAAAGTCTTGGAGAAGCGGAACTCCAGTAAATAACTGGCACGAGCGCCCGTGTAGTACATAGATAGGTAATACGTTGAGACAGGTTACACGGGAGAAACTGTTCATGGTCCATTTGCTTGCGCGCGATGCCGTCGACTCTGCAATTTGTCAACGTACCTACCTCCCACTTTATGTATATACTTTACATTGAGTAAATAAGTGGCTGTTTTCCTGATAGTTCCGTTTGAATATCAGATATGGACGAGATAAGTTAAATTGCGCTGGGGTACCTACTGCATTCTATGCAGTATTTATCCAGAATAGAAATGAGCTTTATAGGAATGAGCTTTCTTACAAGTACTAGTTTGTCCTGATAATGTTCCTATACTTGTTCCTGCTGACGTATGTATATTATTCTTCTCTGTTCGTGTGCATGTCACTGAACTTTTTCTAAATAGCTGGACAGATGTGGTTATTTTTGTATTGCATATTTGAGCGGGTGAATAGTTACTGGTTATGTTATATTATAATAACGCGAAAATATTACAAGGGATATGATCAATATTTTACTCCAAACATCGCGTATGAAAATATCAGACTGCAAATAACCTCTTATATTAGCAGAATATCTTGCAATTCCAGGAAAGAATTTGCTTTCTCGATAGTGATGTACCATTTGTTGACATAACTTGACATACGTAGGAAATATAGTCGGCTATCAAATCCCCCTTCATATACATTATGTCAGTATTAAAGACTGTTTGTTTGTTCGCCATGTTTGCGATATCCATAGAGCGGTTTGTTGAGGTACTTTATTATTATTGTTATTGATATTACATGCTCCGCTTCGTGTATACAGAATTGTTAATTTACTAAATTACAAGGAACTTAATACGTTCCATTAAAAGGAATGTACCTTAGCAGTTTGATACATTCTCCTTATCGATCTATCTTCATTAGTTATTGCAAATATTGCAATTTAATAAGGTTTGAAATTCGGTAGGTATACATTTAAACACTCAATTGAAATGGTTACATGTAGTTTGATTTCCATTTTACAAGCATTACAAGGAGCAAAACGTTCTACGCATTTTTAATGAATTCCTTTAAAACTGTCTCATTTATACCCAGATTGGTAATAAACATAAATTCAAAATTGCCTCAACATGACGAAAATGTTGTTACAAATGAATTTACTTTCAGATTGATAACACAAATTACCGTTCGTTTATCAAACTACTGTTAACGTTACGTAGGTACGATCAGCTTTTCCGTGTAAGTTATAAAATCGCCGGACGAGATTCTCATTAAAGTTGCAAAGCGATAGCATAGTTATTAAGTTCAAAGGCTGCAACAGTGCGCAATTTACTAACAGTTCGTACGCTCCAGTGGCCTGTGCCCACTCATCTACGTAACAAGTAATACCTATCATGTAATTACGTTTGACCTCATCCACGTTAGACCACCGCTCCCGCAATCTAAGCGATGGACATACACCTTTATGATATTAACTACAAAATAGCTTCATCGATATGAGCAAACCCTCGCCTGTGTTTTAATAGTTTCCAACCCCATATTGTAATTGAGGCTTTGGAAACAAAAGCTTCAGATATTTAATCAGGCTCTTCTCTGAACCCAAAACAAAACAAAATTATTATTTTTATAAGCTTACCTTTATGTGTTATTCTTAAGGTATATAGATATATACTTACGTTTCATTTGCCTATCTCATAAAACAAGATTACTTCAACACATTTGTACTTTAGAATGATATTAACAGAACTTAGTTCCAACAAATCGCGATTTACTCAACATTTAGTCTGACTGAACAATATTTCACTCGAGAACTTCCCAGCGAATAACGTATTACCTTCACTTACCAACTTTACTAGAAATTAAAGAGCACATTGTTTACTGAAACTGTTCCTGCTTAGTTAGCAAGTTCTTGAGTTTGTAGACTAGTAAAATATACGGAGTCGCGCGCGTAGCTTCTTAGTTTTGGTAGTGAAACTTGCCGAATGATGTATTGGAGAGAAATATACAACGGGGAGTAAAAGTAATCATGTGTAGTTCTGTGTTTTATTTATGCTGATGTTGGAATGGGATATCAGAATTTAAGTTTTAAATTTTCTATCTTTCCGGGGTCTATAATTACGTACCGCATCGAGATCACTATTTACTTAACAATTTTGACAATGAGAACCTAATATTTTGATATTGTTCATTACTAATATTATGCGAAAAATGTTTAGGAGAGTACATTTTTATTCATTACGCTAAACTTTAATAGTTAAATTACGTTAAAATGTTAATGCTTGTCTTTATATTTAACCGCGTTATAAGGCATCCTGATTTTAGCATATATTGTATGATCATCCTTTAAAGCACGATCTGTTTATAAACTTAATGTCGTGTAAAATTTCTTACCTAAAGATATACAAACAACATTTGGGATAATCCCATAATTTTGCCGCCCACACTATATTCATATTTTTCGTGGCAGTAACAAAATAAACTGTTTTTAAAAAGTAGCAAATTTCAAGGAGATAATTTATTTTTATCGTTATGACCTGCAATAACGGGATTTAAAGCAATTTGGCTCGACGGCGATACAAAATTGCAATTACTATGGAGCGGTAGATAATTGGCCATTACTTCAGTGATTTGCGTCCTAATTCTATATATTTTGAGCAAGATTTGATGTTGATATTTTGTGTTTTCGTCATTTTTGATAAGTAATGTAAATTTGACATAAGAACTTCAGGCCTGTATATAAACTATACCACTATTGAGCACGGGCTTCTTGACACTAAGAAACTTTAGGTACACCAAAGTCCACTGCGCTGACCATGTTAGGGGTTATCAGACTTCGCATGTCTTTTGATAAGATGATTGAGAACTCAGACGTTAGGCATGAGACCGATATATCAAAACGAAACTGAAATCCGATTGCAGTCAGAAATCGTATCGTATCGATATTCCAATATGAGAAAACCGATTTTAGAAAACGCAAAACAATACCACGATAACGCAAACAATCTAATCCGAACCAAACGGAAACGGTGCACGCGCAACCAAACTACAAACTAAATCTAAAGCTTACGTTTTCGATATCGATAGTTTTCATATTCATTCGTTCTCTTTCACTCTACCCAACGACTACTTAGTTAGAATGAGAGAGAGCGAATTTCATATCCTTTTCTTTCTTACTTAGTGATCCGTTTAAAGAGCAAAAGAGATGAAGCGAATCGATCGTTGCCAAGCAAGCTAGTCGTAGTAATCGTAGTCGTACGTTATGGATTTTGGCGGTTTTATGAATTGAAGATAGAATAGAAAAAATAAAACTAAACATCGAGGCGATAAGATCTAATTCAGATTGCAACTATTTAGGTAATGTTTGTTTTGAAAATTGCAAATAGTTTTAATAGTTATTAGGGATATACCTATGTTTGGAGAGTTTTGACTTGATCGATGATTATTTGTTCACTTGACCTAGGTGACACGTGCAGTGCGGTGCGCGCGTAATAATAATTAAGTAGGTACCTATATTTGGTTTTCGTGAGTTTTATTGTTAGGTACGTTGTTAGGATTGTAATGTGTAAATAAATAGAAACAATTCGTGTTGTGTAATTTTAGTTTGTTTGGCGACTGAGTTTTTTAACAATTAGTTTTAGGTAGGTAGTTAGTAGGTTAGGATTGTAAAGTGTAAATAAATAGAAAAATATCGTATTGTATAATTTTAGTTTGTTTGGCGACTAAGTTTTTTAACAATTAGTTTTAGGTAGTATTAGTTAAGGATTGTAAAGTGTAAATAAATAGAAACAATTCGTATTGTGTAATTTTAGTTTGTTTGGCGACTGAGTTTTTTAACACTTAGTTTTAGGTAGTTAGTAGGTTTTCAAAACCTACGTTTTCTTTTTCAATATGTCACGCAAACCAAGCGAAATATGGACGCATGACATGATAATACAATAAGAATTCGATTGTTTGCGTTTGTCTACGCAACTAGTAACTACGCTCGTCGCTCCGAGATCCGCTACAGAAATCGATTTCTAAAATCGGTTTTTGAAATCGATTTCAGTATCTGAAATCGAATTTGTATCGGTTTGCGGGGAAATTCGAAAACGCCCATGCCTATCAGACGTGTAGTTATCCTCATGATGTTTTCCTTCACAGTGTACGAAGCGAAAACTGAGAATTTAAATCTGTTAATAAAATCTAATATTAAAAAAAATATAAAGATGTGATTGCTACAAAGAATTTCAAACTATTTCGACTCTAAGGTAAGTTTTGTGTGTGATGATTTCACACTATTCTCTTGATAGAATTCAATATCGTTCGCAGAGAGTATATTCACGTCGTAGCGCGGTTTGTATTTATCCCTGGCGTTATGAGTTTCTTGCCTTAACCGACTGTTTAAATTAAGTATATCTTTATGAGACTATTTACGTTTTATCTTTATTGTGTTTGTAATTAAAGAGCATTTCTCTTTTAAGTACACATGCAATCTGTGTCCATGCCTATATAAATCTCATGTTTAAATAATATCGTATTATTGTACATTTTAAATTTGTTTTTTTATGTAACTTACTAATTGAATTAAATATTATTTTTAGCATTTGAATATCAAACAATAAATATCTACTTGCCCTCGTTGTAGAAAATTACGCCTTGTGCATAAATAAAGAATAAAACGGTGAAAGTGGCCCTTAATGCACAAAAACGACCAGATAAATAAATGTCGGCGCAATGCAAATATAAAATGAAAATTTACATGTACGTATATTTTAGTCCGGATAGGAAAGCTAAACGACCCCTTCCGACTAGCTAGAAAAGTGGCGCCGGACGCAATATCGATCAGCTAGACAATTTATGTTAGATAAAATTTATGTTGGACTACGCCGAAGTGGGATGATATAATTATGCATCGTACTTTCGCGTTATCCCGGTTGCATCCAAGACTTACACGCCTTGGATTGGAGCCCGAGGTCTGCTTACTGGTCTAACCAGATATGACAGAATATCAACTTTTCCATAGCGCCTGCCGTCTGACTTCCGTAACCCAAAGAGATAGCGATAATCCATTGTTCATATCAGTATCAGTTTATTTGACGGTACTGACTACTGAATCCCCGTAACAACTGTCAAAGATCTTCATGACAGCCGGGACCGACAGCTTAACGTGCTCTCCGAGCAATTAATACGCACATCACTTTGAAAAGTCAGTGGTGTGCGCCGTGGATTCGAATCCGATACTCTTGAATAAAATATGTATTACAAGAAGATGTCCTACAGCATCTGCAGTTACGCCCGCACATTCTACACGATCCCGTGTAATTTCGGCAAATCCCTTCTTAGTGCACCCCTACAGTATCTAAGGAACAGACATGCCAAGTTTCAACTTCTTGCGTCCAATAGTTTCGGCTGTGCGATGTCTGTAATTCAGTGAGTAACGCAAGAATTTTTTGTACAGATTTTGATCCAGTCAACCAATGGCAATATTAATACAACGCGAAGCGTGTGTTCAGCTTAACCAAACGGCTTAACCAATGCCATTTGTGGTCTTGTATACCTGTGTATGTGTGTCTGACTGTGTATGTGTCCATACCTATACACGTGTATATACATCTGTGTATGTGTGTGCAAATGTTTATGTGTGTTAATAATATTGTGTAAACAGTAATGTTGATAAGGTGCTGTATAGACTCGGTACGCGTCCATCTATGATGGGATATTGTAATCAAGTAATGAACTCGCTTATCCAGTGTTAATTGGAGGGAGTAGCCATGTGCATTATGTGTATCCGTGTGCATATGGAGTAAAAGTTGTCTTACTTGGATATTGGTGCATTCGTTTATTAGATTAAGGAGCAAAGCTTTGGATGTTTCTTATTTTTATGATCAGAATCTATTTTTTTATACTAATTTTTATTTAATCAAAGGTCTCTATTGTCTATTTAAAATGTGTTAAAATCAATTATATATATTGCTCGTTTCGAAATCAAAGTAATAGGTACACATTTATGCCCTGTTCATCTCTTGCGATATTCTGATATTTCCTTCAAACACGTTCACTTCTAAGCTATGGAAACTGATAATTTTATTAGTGTAAAATTATATTATCGAAGCTGAAAAAGACGATTAGCTGATTTTATTGCATGTAGATTAGTTTCAAATAGTTGTCGCTTACATATGCCGTATACCTACTAGCAACAAATTGCACTAATGCACATTGCGTTATTCGCAACGGTACCTTGTAGAGTGGAACCAAACATCGTTGAGTATCTCTCTTTAAGGACGCTGATGACTTTACTGATCTAAATGAGGTTATACTATGAGTCTGAACATGAAAAATATAAAAACACCCTTTTGTTTTTGGTTATAGTGTCCAAAACTCAAGTTGATATTTACTAGACTTATTTACTTCATTACGCTTATTTATTTATTTTGGATTTATCGCAGTTTATTTAGTAATATTAAGTATTAGACTTTCAATATTATTGTACATAAGTGTACGAGACGAATCAGTTAGTCCCCTAGGTATATTGAAAGTTCGGTAAATGCATTTATACAGACCAGCACCTCTGTCTAGACAAGCAGACTAGCTTAACTAGAAAGTTGTAAACCTACCTATAGGTATTTGCTTTTTATATAGGTACCTATGTAAAATATATAGCTCGTTTATTAAGCGTATGCAGCCGCGTGGCATCCTATACACTGCAGGAATTAAACGATACAATGAGATTAAGTTTGTTAGCACTACGGTTTATGAACTCGTTCGAGCGAGTATCATACGTTACTATGTGATCACGCTGAAAAACTATATTGGTACGGAAATTAATTAGCAATCTGAATCAATTTTCGATTGCTACTAAATATCGTCTATTAAGTACTGTCGCTTTGTGTAAAGTGGCCTACGCGTACGATGTAGGTGACATTACACATGGTGAAATTAAACAGTTATTTATATATATTGTAGTAACTTATTAACATCAAAAACACACATACATCGATTCACGCTCGTTGCCCGAAGGGGTAGGCAGAGACTACTGACCGCCGTTTCCACCGAGCCTGACATATCTCTTCATTCACGCTCATTATCAATTGTCATGAATGCACTTGGAAAACATTTTACATTAATAAATAATTTCGTTCGTGTATGTCCGTAAATAAGTCCGTGTGGTGACGGATTAAGAATACGGATTGTCACCACCCCATATGGGATACCCCATATATATATGGGAGCATATTATGCAGAGAACAGCACTGTAAGAGAAGGAAAACTTGATACAAACCCTATACCAACCCGTTTGGCCAGCATGGTATAGTAGGCCAATTCCTCCTTTCAAAGGAGAGGCCTAGTCCAGCAGTGGACTGTTAAAGGTGATGATGAAATAATTTACTTAATGTACGCATTGTTTAGGTAAATCAACGGAGTAGCGCCTGCGTAGCTTAACATGCATTAAAATAGTAAAGAAGGCAACATATTCTTAAAAGCTCGCACTCAGTTGCATCGTAGATAGATGCAATGTTTTTCTGCATTTTTAATTTTCAGCTCATCTTAGTACGAAAACCACTGCGTTATCTTTGCAGGCGATTATGAACTCTAATTCAACCTGCATATAATTTAACATTCTTTATTACTGTAGCCACAAAGAGTTCCCATATTCGAGGTAAAAAATTAAGCTTGGCAAATGCCTGAAACTCACACATTCGTATTTTATTTTCCGCCTTAATGCTTACTGCAACGTTTATGATACTAGTATACGACTTTTTGAATCCGAGGTATTCAAAATTACGTTGCGGAAGCATAATACACCCGGCTAGATTTCTTCATAATGAGGCTTAATAAAAAGTTAGTGGTGGTTTACACGCATTCCCGTGCGGGTATGATGGTAAACCATTGGAGGAGTACAATGGGGAGCTTTACTGCTCTGCGTTTTAAAGAGTTTGGAAACACTAGTCACCATATTAACACTGAATGACCATGTTTGTGACAGTAATATTATAAGGAGATAGGAATTCTCATACGGCCATTTAAACCTAAATTCCATCACAGCCTCCAGGTATCTAATCCAAGTATTGATACAAACGTACTTACTATTTATTTATAGATTCTTAAATCACCGTACTCATCACTAGATTTGTTCCACCTAGAAGTCGATTATAACTGAATTAGTTCAAAGTTATGTTAATGTATAATAATAATATTCTACCACATTCACACAACACCATCTAGTCCCACACTAAGCAGAGCTTGTACTGTGGGTACTAGATAATGGATAAACATACATATATACTATTTTTTTTGTAAATACATAGGTACATATTATACATAGAAACACCCAGATCAAGACAAACATCCATGTTCATGCACACAAATGTTTGACTTGAGCGGGAATCGAACCCGCGACCTTCGGCGTAGCAGTCGCTTACACTCCCGCTACACCAACCAATATTCTATCGATCGATAGTTTAAGCAGTCAAGACTGATTTGCTTAAATAGTATAGTTGTTACTAATTTTACACTTCATACGCCTTGAAAGGGTCATAAACAAATGCTAAGTATAAAATACCAATGCCAATTTTAGTTCTTCACTTTACTTACAAAGAGTAATTGACCTCACCGCACTAATTTATATTAAGGAACTTCTAAAATGGTTCTTTACAAGGTTGACAGCGCCGGCAAAACTTTACAATAACTGTTTCCAAAGCAATTATCTTAAGCTGCCTGAGTTGGGTCGCTATACATTTTAAATGTAACATTTTAAACCTTTTTGTAAACTTTAAATATTTTTTTATTTTCCGTTATTTAATTTTACTTTTACCTGCGCATTACTAGGCATTTTTACTATCTGCAGATTGGTAAAATATTTAGTGTTACTAACAATATTTCATACGGATCAAATAAATCAGCTTCAGACCGCAGCTGTCTTCCAAGATTTATGTTTGGACAAGCTTTTGGCAATCCGCTAGCCAAATAAAATTTTCCCTTTTACCAAGTGTTTTAAAATTTCTGTGCTCTATCACTTTCCATGTCGTCATATACTTACTGAATGCCAAAAAAAGTTTGAATAATGGGTTTTCGCAATTTATGTGTCCGCTGCATATTAAAAGCCTTGGTCCACTTTATCTTTCCTCTTTCCTCTAGAGTATATACCTGAGTCGTGCTATCGAAACAATGGACATCCAGAGTTGAAACCATTTATTTGTGTCACAAAATTTTCATCCCTACGGCTACCGAAAATGCCATTATAGCAGCTTTAATGTATTGGTAGTAGTGAGATGTCTACTGAATAGTAGGATTACTGCATTATCCCTTTCTCGTCAGCCATGTACTCAAAAAACTACTTCAACTTTATTATTTACAACTTATGACTTTAGTTTGGCCCTATCCAAAAATGGGTGCTTTCCCTTTGAGTCGTTTACCGAACAAAATCAGTATCTTGTTATCACATTGACCATCTTAATGCTTGGTGATCGTACAAATTGATTTTCAATTTCGACTCGTGCATGGGTCCACGTATTTAACATTTAATCTCTCTTTTCTTATGTAAAGTAAGTTTTCATTGTGGTAGTAGAAATAAATTCACCCGTGTCTAGCTGAAACGTAGAAATAAGTTATATTACACTTCTGACAAAAAAGTTCACTGGCTAAGGTGACACTAGTCTATAAATCACTCCGAGGTTTAACCTCTCAGCACAGTTGGTGGATTTTAAGCAAAAAATATATCTACCCACGTCTCTTGAATTTGGTTATCTCTGAATGAAATTGTTCTTACAATTCTAAATCGGGTATACATTGCCTTTAAAATATTATGTTGGCAGCTAGGTGAGGCTTTTTGTTTTACTTCCCATTTCTAAAATGGGAGTAGGTCAGGGACTAGATTCGCTTTACAGTATATCTCATGTCCACTGTTCAATGTTTTTGGCAAAAACATTGTTTTAAACTTACCATTTTGGTCAAACTACCCTTTGTCTTATTAATGTCGTCAACTTATGCATTACACAATGAGTTTTGGCAAATTGACCCAGTTTAGCTAAAAGTGGAAAATATTTTACGTTTTGGATGTTGGTTGAAATTAAAGACAGTCATCAACTTATGACTAACGGCCATTTTCAATATTCGAACTATAGATAGATCTGTAGATTTTAGATTCGACGATTTGACATATTTTGTATGGAGCTTCTGTCAAAAACTGTCAAAAACGAATCTAAAATCTACAGATCTATCTATAATTCGATTATTGAATTCCGTAGTAAGAAGTCTTAGTCATATTGATATGTATATAAAAGGCATGAGAACGTTTAGGCAATGAATACAGATTTATATAGAAGCACAGGTCTTAAGGATTTCGTGTGCCGATTCCAAGTGGAGACTGTCTCCAGTTTAGTTCGTAGTTGGCGCCGTGGCGGCGCTGGCGTCGTTCTCCATCTCTCTTGCTCTCGTAGTTAAGATACACAGGAGGTACGTTCGTCTCTCTTGCTCTCGTAGAGACAGCTGTTACAGCGCGACTGCCACGCCGCCAAGTGGTAATTTGGGTCACAGAAGTCTTCAGAGCGCCCATAGGAAATGCGCCTCTATGTAAATATCTGAGCTCTTCGGTTTAGAGCAGCGCTTAAGTAACAGATGGCTGTCATCATGCTATATTTGACATATCTACCTTATTCTGTTAAAACTTGGTGCAAAGCCAGGTCTTGTTTGCTGCAGCCAGCGTTTACTATGTATAAAATGTTATACAAATGTAGTTTTGTAGAAACGAAACGGCCAGGCAACATATTTTGACTAAGATGCGAATTTCTACAAATTAGGGCTTGTTGAGTTACAGCGTGTAGAAATAAGAACTTAGCTATACATAAGTTTTTGACAACGTGGCCATACATCAACATTTTGCATGAAAATATTTTTAGTTGGATTTGTCTGTTGTAAGTTGTCGTAAGTTAATAAAACTACGGTTGGTTAGAAAATATACTTGTGTGGTCAGAAAATATATTCTAAAAAGTGTGCTGGATACGAATTTTGCTCAAGATTACATCATAAGGTGTAAATAGTAGGGAGTCGCCACCTGCATCCCGAGAGATTTCTCTGACAAATTGTGGGCCCTTCATTTTTTAGGTGTGGGTGTCGCAAACGTTTCATCCCTTCCTATAAATTAACCTGTCACTTCTTACACTATTACTGCAAAGGACCCATGTTCTTATCAACGAAGTCACATACGTAGCACAGACTCATGTAGTAGGTAGTTACTACATTTTCATCCATTCTCGTACATAACTAACTTAACAAAGTAAAATTTCACCACTGAAAGTTATTCTCTTGTAATGCAATATCTATTGCGCACTCGCCACAGTAATGGCGGAACTGTATCTTCTTTTATACCATACACGTTCGAATAGTATCGATTGCCGATATGAAGTCATGAAAACGTCAATCCGACCGAAAGGTTCACGCGTCGAAAGTTAAAAAAAAACAGAACGTTAACTCGAAAAGGCAATTGAAAGGCGCTCGTTGGGAATGTTAAAGGTCCCTATGCCTCTGAATAAAGATAAAACGAAACTGTACTATCAAAGTTTTTATGCTCTAGTACGTATGTAAAAGTGTGTGATGTTCCTCTGTGGATAATTGTATTGGTTTTTGTATTTGTTTGAACAAAGCAAGATGTTGAGAAAGATAATTCTAAGCAAGCGCTTAATTTTATAACTAGTTTATCATAATTATTTTTGTTGAAAATACGCAAAGGGAAACAACAAAAGCACTGATTATTGTAAAAATAATTCCTGTAGGTATAAGTTCGCTGGAAATTTCCGCGTACCTCAAAACGCTTTCAAATTATTGGGCTTATTACTGGATGCTGAGAAATCATTTGTGCCATTAAATTTAATACTCAAGTCTTCTAAAACATGAATCATTTCATTTCGTGTGATTTCAAGGCGTTTGAATCGGAGCAAGAACGGATTGATGTGACAAATTACTCGTTTCCGCAGGGAATTGAATTATTACCAATTAATATCCCTGTTGGAATATAACGAGATTCATATATCAAAATCGTTTAACCGCATACTCGATTAAGTGAATTTTAAGTGCACCAATTTGGAACGTGGTGGTTTTTGGGATATTTCATAGTTTGGTGAATTATTATGCAGCTCTCACTGTGGGGATGAACTAACTAGGTATAGAGATTATTTGCTGAATACCTAACTACCCATTTAATTTCTTACGAAACGGAGTGATTCAATCAATCGATGCAATAGTCCGACGACTCACTGAAAAAACTGAAGGTTTCCGACTTGCATACATTATAAGATTTAAAATTATAAAAACACCGAGTCATCTCGGTATTCTTATGTGATGTGACGGCTGATGTAAGCATCCCGAAATATCACTTGAGTATCTACATAATAAAAACTCGTCAACAAAAATGGAAAACATAAACAAAATAATTGAAGGCTCTTTTTAGACATTGATTTGTTAACACAAGTGTCGTGATGATACGGGCACAATGGACTTCTGTTTGCGCCGTTTTAGCAATATATATATTTATTTTACAGCGCTATTTAGTATGAGAATTTATTAAACATAATATAAGCTCTTGATAATCCTTTACAGACGATGAAGGCTTTATGTTCTCAAGAGACCTTCCTCTAATAATAGGACATATAATGGATTGCAGATTTATGACGGTAATTCTTTTTGTACTTCGTTGATGTTTTGTTTTTCTGTGTGTATTGTAAATATTCATTATTTAAAAGTTTAAGGACAATATATTTAAAATTTTATTTGGTAATTCGAAAGAAAGTAAAAATATAAGTTGTGTGTGGTTCAGTAAAATTGTAACATAAGCTAATAATGTCATTGATGTGCGTTAACCATGTAGTCATACTACATGGTTATTTTTTGGTCATATCATGTAGTAGGTATGATATGACAAATGTTATGAAAAACGTTAGTCTACATTAAGCAGGTGTATATTTAGGATTGAAATATAAATTTTACTAAAAATATGTTGTTCGGCAGGACATCTGACAAATATTAAGTACTGTGGTGATAATATAATCCGTATCGGGTTTGATAAATACATTGTAGTACGATAAGCCAGCTTATGTTATTACTGTGCTCTTCAGTTTAACCCAAAATTACTGTAGAAGCTAACATTTATTAAGTTACCTAATTATAATATCGTGTTGTAAGCTGTGAATTAGTATTAATTAATTGAGTCGTGGAAAGTCGGCAAGGAAATTTTATAGACGATAAACCGATTGAGTGAACGTTATGTAATTAATAGTCTGTCCAAATATCTATTTGCTAGTTGATGATTACAATGAGCAGATCAACTTATCTCTGCTCATCACTGAGCCATAGTTATTTACTTTAAAATATGTGTTCGCGAATATATCATCCACCCCATATCATCCTATGGGTGTCGTAAGGGCCGACAGAGGGAGCATATTATGCAGAGGACAGCACTGTAAGAGAAGGAAAACTTGACACAAACCCTATGCCAACCCGTTTGGCCAGCGTGGTATAGTAGGCCATTTCCTCCTTTCAAAGGAGAGCCCTAGTCCAGCAGTGGACTGTTATAGGCTGATGATGATGTGTTCGCGAACCGATTTACTGAACTGAATAAATATAGTTCATAAAATAGCCAAAATTTTTCTATTAGCTATAGGTAACTAAAACTATCAAAACATAATAACCTGTAAGAAATGTTTGACAATAAATTTTGCTGACAAAAGTATGGACTTAAAACAGTATAATCTGCTTCACAATTCGACGCTCTTGCCCGCCATTGTCCATTCAGACGCGGTCGAAATTTGGCCGCATTATAGTGCTATCTCTGCGAGGTGAGAAACATCCGCCTTTTTACCCTTGGCCTTCCGGCCAGATATCACTCCACACTTTTCTTTTTAAACTTATTTAATTTAATAAATGTTTGTATTGGATAACGGAACTCACTAATGCTTTGCGTTGCAACCAGCCGCCGCCAAGGATCGTTTATGTGGATTTTTCTCTTTTGGAAAAAGTCGGGATTATATGGCTTATTGATGTTTTCTGCTTGCTTTTCTAGCATATTCTTATTGCTTTTTCAGTGTGGGCGCCGAGGAAATAATCGCTTTGTGGCCACTATTTTTGCGCCATTATTTTCGAGTGAGAGGAATACAATCAAGGATGTACCTACTACTTAAAAATACCTACTATTAAAAGGAATAGAGAACCTAATGATCTGTAGAGCAGACTATTGCTTAGATCAGATACCAGCTGTATATTGTGCTATAATGTAATTTGTGTGGAAAATAAACACACAAATTAAATTTATTACTGCAAAACTTAATAGGTATTCTGTAAACTGGGTGATAGTGATAAATATAAAAATGATACATATTAGCACTGCTAACAAGTCTTGCCGGACGTTAGCTTTCAAACACAATTATATTTTCTACACTACGTTGTATAAATATTGCAGTAATTATGGAAATAATGTTAAAACCCTAAACGATACTTTATGGTATAAAGTATCATACATACTAACTTGTTCTGCTGTAACGCAGAAATTATTATTACAATCACATTAATAGAAGACATTTATAGGAACTAACTTACTTTTACTTTACTTACTACTTGGTCAGATCGTAAGAGTACATTTTATATTCGCTTGGCTTTATTTGTAAACGCTTGCTTTCTTTTTTCAGATTCTCTTCCCCGCTTCGTCAACTTAATTCTTCATTGTATGGATGTAAGTGCTTTGTATTTATTTCGTAGGATTTTTGTAGCCTTAATATATAAAATTGCCGCCACGTTACACATGTTTGGTGATATAGAAAAGTCGCTACTTCACTGTATGCGTTATTATGTAAAATTGTATACGCAGTACGTATTTAAAATAAGTTGGTATAATTACAGGTGAGTTGATAATAATATGGCTATCACATGGGCTTGCGATTAAAATTGTATAATGCCCAAAAATCGGTGCTTTCTGGATTTGTGTCCAAGATATGAAAGTCTACAAGCGTTGTTCAATTTCTATTACGAAATTGTAGGCTGACCACAATAGCATCGTTCCATATAGTACCAGCGTACAAGAGACGACATACTTAATATTTAATTATAGAAAAAAAGTTAAATGATGGTTTGCACTAATAAGTTATACAATATTAAATATAGCTTTGATCACAGTGCATTTTTATCTATTTTGTTCAGGTACATATATACTTTCAAACAAACCGTGTATACTGTGTATATCAAAAGAAACCCGAGCTCTCACACGCATATATCCATAGAAATGTGCAATTTGTTTTTGAATTTAAATCTCCGCTACATTTTAATATCAAAATCGAACGACCAGCGTTTAAAAAGTCTGTGAAAAACATGATATTCAAAAAATACTCGTGCCGACTCTGGATCTAGTTTGAAAAACAGTCGCGTGTGACCAAAAAGCTCGCATAAAACCTAGAAAATAGAGCATACCTAACACATCGACAAACATAAAAAATACATAATATTTTATTCTTGCTAACGGTACTGAACATCAAGTTGTGTATCAACTCTTGTTGTTAATAGTTTCGATCTTTCTCTACGTATTATTTCCAAATAGATTATGAATGAAACAAGAGCTTTAATTCTAAAATTTTGAAAATCCTTGCATCTTTGCGTAAAACCGACGAAACGTGAATATATTCGGTTTTCATATTTTGTCTTTGCCAAACCCTTCATTGGTAATTTTGCCTGAAAAATGTGTCATATTTTTCTATAGGGAATGAATACACGTGCCATATTTTGGTTACAAGTAAAGGATTTATTTTGTGTTCGCTGTAGTACGAGTGGATGATATTGAGTTATTTTTTTATGTAACGTGTGTATACAAATATATAATAGCGAACCGTGCGGGATGAGCTTGCATCTTAACACAAGAGATGGAATTTTGATCGAGTATAACCAAGACATGACTCCGCTTCAAAAGGCGCAAAAACAGCTTAATTCTACATAGACTTCAAGAAAATACTTCTACGCCAGCAGAAAAGCTGTCCGTAGCATGTCGTCTACCCGCCCAGCACGGTAGTACATTGGTTTCAAGCGAGTTATGCTTTAAGCATCATTGTAATTGAGCTATGAACTTATCTGATAGGTAATGGCCACTAGTAAAAAATATTTAAAACTCAGGAGCTTAAGTAAATATGGTTCAGCTTAATTTTACAGGGTTATTACGGAGAGGTATAGATACTTATTAAGCTTTACCGTCTGAAAACAGGGCCTAAGTTTCTGTTATCATAGAATTGGTAAGTCAATTTCAGTTTCTCAAGAACTCATTCGCCACTGTAGACACTTACCTACTCCATCTACGTTCAGAGATTATGATCAATATGTGACATTTTATTTGGGTTTTCAACCATGTCGTACTTTTACTGGTTTTACATAATTAGCCTAATTTTACGTCCCTCGTTGCTATTATGTGACTGATTCTGTTCGTTGGGCAATAGGCCTATTAGCTTAAAGTTATGTTAGCTCTGTAAAAATTACTTCGCGAGGGTAATCTAAGGAGTATTTCGCAGAACCTTAAACATTTCCTCGTGTAATTATGGACCTTAGGTACACAGATGTGTTTTTACCCAACTTACAAAAGGTAATTAGGTATCCCAGTACCACACTACTCCAGTAAAACACTACTCTAGTACCCATACTAGAGTAGTGTTTTATGAGGCATAAAATCTAGTTTTATTTTATTTCTTAGGTTTTTTTTACGTTAGCTGTAGTTGTCGGGTGGGTACGTAAAGAAACTGAATGACATATCTTTGTTTTATAGAAGTTATATATAGAAGTTAGATACCTCATATAAATGCTGTGGAATTTTGCAATTAGCAATCATCATAAACATAACAACATTGACGACCGGTTGGCGCAGCGGGAGTGTAAGCGACTGCTACGCCGAAAGTCGCGGGTTCGATTCCCGCTCAAGTCAAACATTTGTGTGCATGAACATGGATGTTTGTCTTGGTCTGGGTGTTTCTATGTATAATATGTATGTATTTACAAAAAAAAAGTTTATAAGTATGTTTATCTATTATCTAGTACCCATAGTACAAGCTCTGCTTAGTTTGGGACTAAATGGTGATGTGTGTATGTGGTAGATTATTATTATAA
The DNA here is from genome assembly GCA_944739405.2 of Euclidia mi. NCBI lineage: Eukaryota > Metazoa > Arthropoda > Insecta > Lepidoptera > Erebidae > Euclidia > Euclidia mi. The sequence goes on along the minus strand of OX123189.2, from coordinate 84,676,085 downwards.
CAAAAGCCTTGTGCAACGTGTTGCCAGCCAATCAGTCTGTGTTATCAAGAAATTGATCCTGAAAGATTTTTATGTCCCGTTGAGTGAATATTTGTAAAGTCCTCCGCGTTAGAGGTCTTATTTATATGCCTTGTGTGAACGTTAAAAAAAGGAGTAAAAAAAGCTAGTCACGAAATTCTCAGTAGCAGCACGGAGTCTGGAAATGTGCCCGGTACGGCAATAGGCTCGCCCCTTATTACGTGGGACTAAAGTATATCTGGCGAAAAGTGGGTGTAAAAATACACCTCTGCCTACCTCTTCGGGGTTATAGGCGTGAGACTATGTATGTATGTATGTAAAAAAAGCTGTGATGCAGTATGTCGACTGCGTCGCTTGTGTGGTCTGCGTCTTCATAAACGCGTAGCCTCTTCGTTTTGTGTCCTTAGTATAAAGCGACAAGCAATCAAAAGTATAATTCAACACAAACGCAAACTTATCTAGAGGAGTTCGATTGAAGAGTTTGATACCATTTTGATTGATCTGGATGACTTAAGAGTTTTGTTTGACTATTACTCGGAGTGTCTTACCCAATCATTACTTTCATGGTACAAATTAATTAATAATCAAAGTTATCAAAATCTTCAAATTGAATACATCATGTTTAAATCTATTGATTTTGGACTTAATAGAGTGATTGAATGTCATCTAATCCAGTCTCTGTTTTCGTATCTATTTTCAAGTCACTGCTGACTCAGGTTTTTAGTGAAAGTTGATTAGAGCTGACGTTTTAAGGGCACAGCTTCGTTGGATTTTTGGATACTGTACATTCATTTATAAAAAAAAAAGAATAAAATGGATTAAAGCACACAATCCGTATACCTTTTTATTAGCAGGTAAATGGAATTCGATAGAATTTAGATATTTAGTATTATCTTACCTGCATAAATAAGTATCAAAATGACAACTCAATACTATGTAACCACACAAAGGACTTCTTAATTTAAGCAATTTTGGAGTACTTACCATAATACTGTAAAGGTTATAAACCATTAAGCAAAAAACTCTTCAAAAGGAAAGGAATTCTATAGAACGGAGATTTTAGGTCAGGTGGGGAGCTTGAATCGGGGTAATTATGTGGCGTGCGTGTCGACCGCCTTATCTCGCTCTTTAAAATTATTGGAACAAGTGCCGGGCGGATACAACGCCAGCCAGACTGGCCGGACCCTAATTTTCATTCGAAAAATAGAACAATATTAAATACATTTCATGCCCTCAAAGTAAACACAAAACAAAATAATTGTACTGTCAACACAAAGTCTTATTCAATTCCAATTGAAAATATGAAACAAACCAAAATACCAGCCGAAATGAGAATTTTATAACATCTTCGGGATAAATTTCTTGAAGAATTCCACAATGAATTCGTGTCGAGCCGTAATGAAGTTAAGATTAAACTCGCTCGCCACTTGCCCTCTGCGTCGCAAAAAAGGAGTGTCTGCCAAATTGTCCTCCCCCCGCGAAAAGGGACGATTCCCTTCATTATAACAGCCACGTCTTAGCAATTTTAAAGACACCTTTTAAGAGCACTCCAACTTAGTGCTATTTTTGGGTGAAATTGCTTTCGATAGATCCTTCCCTGTTCATTGTTCACTGTATAGTGGGGTGTGTATCTCGCTTTGCCATTTATCAGCCTATTCTGAGGGTCGATTGTCACCGATTCTTTTGTTTCACGTGAGCCAACCTTCTTTATGTCGTCGGCTTTTCTCCGGCCACTGATTTATGGTGTGTGCGTTCATTTTTATGTCCATAGTTATTTATTGTAGACTGCCCTGTTATCTGCAGATGTTCGCGAGTAGATATTGCGTTTATTTCGCGTACACCAACAAATTCGCATTGCTTGCATGTTTGTATGATTTTGCCAAAAATGGACTTTATGGACAATTTTGTGAAAGATCTTCTGTTTTCGTATTTTATTTGCATGCTTAGTTTTTGTGCAATTTTAATACGAGGGACATGACTAGAGTGTATACTGCAATTGTCTTGATCTTTACAATATTAGCACATACTGTATGGTAGCGTATTAACCGAAGATGTCAAGATGTTACGTTTATGTTAAATAATGTTTACGCTAAAATCTGCATGATATTGCAAAAATACTCGAAAGCATGCATTTAAAAAAATACACAAATATTATGAAAAAGTACCTAGATATTGGTGAGGTATTGGTCTTCTATATCATTAATTGTGGCCTCATATTGACCATCAGATTGAAAGACTGACCAGATCAGCATTGGCTATGTCTAGACTACCTATCCCACTTTTTTTATTATCACTCTTCATTTTGGCAAGTGTATCATAAACTTCACACCACCGATAACACCGCCATTATCAGCACACAGTGACAGGCCTATTTGTATTCCCAATATCCATTTTCATTTATAACGTTACGAATAAGAATTTTCAGAGCGTCGTATAAAAACAAATAAAAGTGGTATGGGGGAGTCCCCTCGACAGCTGACTAACGATAGATACTCCCCTCGACCCCCACGCATTTCGATTATACGGACAGACGGACGGACGTATGTGCGCTAAAATTAAACTTGACCTTTCATATAGATATACCTACAGGTTGATTCGGACAGTTCATTTTGATTTAGCCAGGTGATGTTATATCAGGGTACAGAAATATTTATGAAATATGCGGGTGACGTAGTTTATTAGTAAATTGTGAATTACGTGTTTGTTCAGGATAGCTTTACTCATTTCGGATCATACAGAGATGCTAATCATCTACCAAGGTTGGTAGGACGCGTATCGCTCAGAAAAATAAAAAGATAGTTTTTTTTTTTTAAATTTGTGAATGGTGATTGATTGATTGATTAACACTTTATTGTACACCAGTAAACATAATAAGATACAATATTTAATGACATGACTAAAAACTCACAACAGGCGGACTTATCGCAAAATGCGATCTCTTCCAGACAACCTAGTTTGGAATACAAGTAATAAAAGTACAATACTGCGGGTTACGGAGTACCATGAGGAACAGTGATTTTATTTTATTTGCTTACAAAGTGTTTTCTACTTCATAGTCTTTAAAGATTTTTTAAATAACGTCAAATTGTTATATTATTCCAATACCACTATAAAGCTAGCTTCCCTCATTTTTCGGACGGTCACAGATCCACTCGCATTACGCTCAGTGGCAAGCAGGAGTAGTCTGTGGCGGAGTTGATGATTCCATGTCATTCATGCCAATATACGGTACGGGCTCATACTATGAAGGTAGAGTCAGACCCACATCGCCCCTATCGTTAATGAGGGTCTTGGGATTCGACGACTTCATATGACACGATTTAACTAAACTATTGAAATATGGGGTGAGATTGTCCTCGTTGCGTTGTTGGTCGTCCTGCCCGTATCCTTCAGCAATCTCACAAACTGGAAGCCAGTTTTAAAATTTGCGGTTCTATTACTTTCTATAGGTATATTGGTCGGTTTAGTACTGTGGATCACGGATTTTTACTTCTAAACATGAATTGTTTTTGAGACGTTTGCCAAGCAGTGGGACATAAATTCGGCTTTTATAAAAATTATTGTTTTTGCTTTTCGAGAGCGAGTAATAATGCCTATCATGTTGATCATTTGATACCAGAGACAGATGCTCAAAGTTTAAATATTAGTTAACAACTACAGGCATAAAAAAAGAACAATCAATTACACAAAGAAACAACTTAGCAGCATTCTATTTGTATATCAATTGGTTATAAGGAAAAATATGTGCGACAAAAATTACTCTATAGTACCTACTTCGAAGTTTTATGTTATTGATTATGGCCTAAAATGGTAACAGGGCAATTATTGTGGTTAATAGTTAACGCCAGCTGGAGGACCTACGTGTTGCCTTCAATATTCAATATTTAAGCCGTTTGGTGTATGTATTTATATCCTGCTTGAACTGTTTTAGGAAGATATTTTGAATAGAAAACATGGTCTTGATTAGATTACTTGGTAAAATGCATTTTATAAATAAGAAGACGGTTACCATGAAAACCTTGTTTGCTATGGTGTGGAATGAACTGTAAGCACATTTACTATTGTTCATAGTTTAAATGTTTTCATGCAATCATACAGCTTAGGCCCTTTCTCTTAATAATTATCTTTGTTCTGGGGTTATGTTTGTTGCAATCAATCGCCATAGACCTCGAGGTCCGCTTTCTAGTCTAACCAGAAGATAGAATACTAACTTCTCTTTTCCCGTAGGTAGTACCTATAAATTTCAAAAAAATATATATTTTTATTTTTATAGACTCACGCCTGTATCCCCAAAGGGGTAGGAGGCAGGGTAGAGGCAGAGGTGTAATATTACACCCACATTTCGCCATGAATTTTTAGGTCCTACGTAATAGGGTGGAAGCCTATTGCCGTACCGGGCACATCACATTGCCAGACTCCGTGCTGCTACTGAGAATTTCCTAACGGAAAAACCCAATAACACTTTGCCCGACCCGGGAATCGAACCCGAGACCTCCCAATCCTAAGCGCCAAGCGCACATTTATGCCACGAGACCAACGAGGCAGTCACCCTTCAAAATCTAAAATATCAATTTCAGTGAAAAGTAAGTATGGCAGATATCTTGTCACATCCCAGTGAGATTACCCGCTCATAGTTCCTAGAAAAATAAAATACATATTAAAATTACTTGTTGACTCGCCTACAAAAGTGGAAAATCAGGAATATACTTGATTCCTAGATTTATCTCCGGCTTTTATTATACTTCGCTTAGGCGCGTACACTGTAAAGTATAAGATTTGAAGATACATCTGCACCAATGAAGCGAATGTAGCTTAGACGTGATATCACACACGCGTTTCTACTATTTATTCATAAATAAACAACTAGCTGATATTTGACTGAACTTTCGTTGTTTGTTCTAGATACCTATATGAGGTATATATGGCAGTAGTACCTAGTATAAATACGAACATTAGAAGTTAGGTTATGTTATATACGATGGCGGTTCTTTTTCTTTGTTTTGAAAATACGGAGATAATATAAGGGACACAGGAGTGTATCGTTGGATTGTACAAACATTTAATTAATGGAGACAAGAAACAGAAAGGTATTGACCAAAAATATTACTGTTAATATTTCTTCTTCTCTTGTGCAGGGATCGTACTGCAACATATAATTGTTATACACTAGGTACTAAATATTCTGCGTAATATAAGATTCTCAGCACTATTTAGTTAATAGAACCATCTCACTATTCTGACGGAAGTAAACAGCAACAGTTCCAAGCTGTCATTCCTAGAATAAATTATAGACGTTGCGAACTATTGGCTGCTATTCCCGAAAATTATTCACCGTATTCCTAAATACACAGTTTACCCCCACTTTCATAGGTCAATATACATATCCGAGAATATTAACAGTAACCCACAGGGAATTGTGCATATTGGCCCCGATAATGAAACTTTCATAATAATAATAACAACCATCAGGACGGAAATACCGAAGGAGGTTCCAAAACTGTGTGTGGAAGTGCAATTTTATACGCAACCCGAGACCCCGGGCGAATATGATTAGATATTATCATATACATTTCAAAAGGGCCCCTAAACAGGTAACTTTACATGTTTCATTCTTTAAACAATCAAACTTAAATGCCCAAGACATTAAAAATGAAAAGAAATGCTATTACAACAAGAGTTCTTGCAATTTATCAGTATGAATTCGCAATATAATGTTAACATAACATAAACCTACATTGTGAATTGCCAGGCATTGTACGCTCTGTAGTGCAGTGCACGGGAAGTTTCTAGGACATATTTTTTCTGACAGAAAGAAGCTAGGACAGGTACGCGAAGACATTACATCTAAAATACAATTTACTTTAAAATCACCGTCGGAATAACTTCGCTGGCTAGAGCAAAAAAAAAACGAACTAAAAGTGTAAAGCATTCCAACGAAATAAAGGCAGTGGTTACAGACCGTGTTTTTCAACATTTTTTTACTGAACGGCTCTCCCGTAGTTTCCAGGTTTTAATGCAGAAAAATTTTAACACTTTAATGAAGTGGCGGTTAACTACCTCAATGCTTTGAAAAGAGTTTTGCATAGCGGATGCTAAAGAGTCTGATGAGAACTTGTATAAACTTCGAGGATGCTATAAATGAGTGGATTTTGTGCCTGCTGTGCCGACTATAATTAAAAAGGTAAACAGTATATTTAGTTAAGGGGTTTGCTTGTTAAGCAACTCGACACTTTCATTTTTCACAAAAACACGGGCAAGAATTACGCCCCATTGTAGACTTTGCCGTTGCACATTATTTGAATCGCCTGCCATTTGCCTATTGCCGTACTTAATCGTATCATATTTAATTTGATACAGCAGCGATATTTTAGTCATGATATGAACATAGCGTTGGCATATGTTTGCCGTAAGCTACCGCCTCTTTTCCAGGAATCTAGAAATTGTTGTTGCCATTCTCGGGAAAATACTCCAACGCAGCCTGGTATAAAAGTAGGTAGGTCGTACGAACTATAGTAGTTGTTTTTAAGAGCATACACATTTCTTTTTCATGGCGTGTCAGTAGTTAACCTAGTTTTAAACTTCTTTGGCGTCCGTGAGCCTTCGCATTTAGCTTAATGACGCTTCGAACAGATCCAATAATTTTGGAAGTCCGCGAATTTTACTCCGAACTTTCAGCTATAATATAACGTCTTACCATTCAGGTGTCCATACGCTAATCAATAAATAAAATGTCTAAGTTACGCTTATTATACGATCAATTTCGTTCAGCAAGAAGCCAATAGGTATTAATTTCTAGAAAGTTAGCTTTCCGAGAAATATGGGCTTTCCTAGTTTATTTCATTGGCATTCAATTTGCTCATGAAAAATGTAATTCAATACTATCGCAGCTGCACTTAGAGATAGAAGCCGATGCGATGCAAAATTCATTTATCATGGATCTCGACTTCTTGATAGACCCGAGGTGTCACTTATGGAGTGGATGAAGTGAAATGTCGCCGCTCCGTTATATCTTTCTAGAAAAATCTTCCTCGATCTGAATCAATTTTATTCCAATTTTCCTTCCACTATTAGAGGGAATGAAGTCGAGATGCTCAAACTAGACTAGAAAGACTTCTTTTATTTACCACCATCTTCTTGTCTGCTGGGTTTAAAGTTATACGTGTTCATATTTAACGTTTTTTACATTTTAAGAATATGGTTTTCGTTATATTGAAAAGTAGTTGTACCTGGGCCTAGTATAAAGATATGAAAATTTGTTAGCAAAAATGAAGGTAAATTAAGGTTACAGTTTGTTCAACGGGAGTTCAACCCATTGCCGATTTATAACTTATAAATATTGATGGATAATATAAATGAAATAAAAATGCTAAGTTATTGGCACAAAGTAGGTTTATATGTTTAATTAATACACGTACATCTAAACCTTCCTCAGGAATCACACTGTCTATTGGTGAAAACGGTACGAAAATAAGCTCCGTAGTTTTTGAGTTATCGCGTTCATACATACAGACAGGGCGAAAAGGAGACATACACATTCGGCATTTCAAGGTTACAAATCATATGCATTGCTTATTTTGCCATTAGTCATACATGAATAGTTTAAAATCCTCAAAAGAAATATTATCCGATTTGAATGTATATTTGTTGAAAACTTCCATTAAATAAACCAACAAAGACCTTATAATGGTTATTTGAAATTCGTTTGTTAGCGATCGCAGTTAACTAAATTCAATTATCTAATAAATTGCAGACAAACTCCATTCTGATTTTAATAGAATTGAGAACAAACATTTTGTTTTGATTGTTCTTTTGTACTTTTAATTATATATTGAAATCATGTTCAAGGTCCATTGACTCTCGGTCGGTATAGGTTTGTATTTGTTTATTGAAGTTTCGGATTCGAACCTAGAGTCGGGTAAAGAAGGGTTTTCTTATAAACGATTTTAAACTTTCGCGATTTCTATACATTATACAAGGTTATTTACCGGGTGTTACTCGCGAAAACTAAGATATTTGAGGCATAAATACCGCGTTGTTTTCCTACGTTTCAACCGAGTTGCTCCGGTCGTGGTGGCGGAGGGACTAAGGCGACCGGTTCCGGGAAGCTGCAAATGTGTTTGGAAATAAGTTAATCACTTCTACATGGGATCTACTAGCATACACAGAAATCCATTTATAATGGACTAAATAAATGTATGTTCGGACAAGCTCGTAATTTATTAAAGAACAATGGCAGAATTTGGTCTGGGTTTGTTGTGGAGACCTTAAACTTCATATAAACAAAACAAATTGTTCTTTTTTTCTACGATTTTTAATATTTTCACTTTGTCTCGTTAAAGCTGGAGTATTTTATGATGATAAAAAGCATTCCAATTGATAACGAATACTTTATTATGTTATTGTTGCAATAGACAATGGTGTGACAGGAATAGACGTGAGTGCTATATCCGTATCGATTATTAAATAAGTAATCGATACGATCGACCTTTATAGTGTTGGTTTGGTTTAAAATGCAGTTATTTAATATTTACTCAATATTATATCAATAAGCTAATATTTTTGAAGCAAAACAACGTTTAAATCAAATAAAAACGTCACAGAATCGTTTAAAAGTTGTATCGATTTCACATAAAATCGATTTAAAATGTGCAGCTCTGCTTTTGTCTTTGGCTGTGATAGTTAGATGCTACAAAATACTTCCGCGTTTTGATGTCAATCTGACATATGTCATTTGATAATTCAAACCTACCTACCTACATTGTTAAACTTTCATAGTATAACTTTCCTTTTACCTACATTGTTCATTCTTAACTAAAAATTCAAACACCGATATCTTCTTTTCCACCTTTCCTGAGTGAAAATAAAATCATTTATAGACTCTGTTCCTTACGCGAAATTTTTTGGTGTATTTTTTATAACTGTTCGCTTTAATTTAATTTCAGACATTTTGATGTATGGAGATCTGCCATTGTCCTTTAGGCGGCTATTAGACATCCAAATAATATTATATGTACCTACTGCATGTTTTCTGTGTTTCAAAGTTTATTTGACCCGCCGTATTAGAGATGTTTGCTTTGTGACGTATATTTGTAAAGATAATTCGATTTTGCCCTTTAAATAAGAATTCGGGTTCATGTAAAATATTACTTTTCAACATATGCTTGAACTATTAAAACTACAAACTTAATAATAGAAACATGAGATCATATCATCAAAATTATGAAATATTCTATATCACCTTTCAATAAGGTAAAAAATTATAAACCATTTTGTTCGAAACATTATCAGACTAAATGGTTTATAAATAATTTTTAACTTGATGTTTCTTAATGGCAGAAATTATGAAGAATCTTTTTAGAATTATCGTTATCGTTGCTATCAATAATTGTCAGTAATACTGGCGAGGTTATTAACATATTGAAGATTAGCAATAAAGTTTACGAGCCTGTCAATATCTCGACTGATCTGATCCCTTCGTATCTCAGCTCATAATAAAAACGCGATCAAACTTCATTTTGTCTAAGCGAGAACGAACTCTCGCGGCGTATAGCTTTTGGATCTAATTTTCGCTCTCTCCAAGCCTTTTTGTTCCTATATTTTACTCCATTTACATTATATTTTTCGTTTATTACTTTGACATCGCTGAAATATAGTAGAAATTTGTTTTTCATTCAAATTCAAATTCAAATTCAAAATCGTTTATTCATTTGGGTCACAATGTGACGCTTATGAACGTCAAAATAATAAATTTATAAAATAATTACTTAAAGACTCTACATTAACATTTACTGCCACGTTCGCACTCTTTTTCATCGCCAGGTTTTGCATAATACACATAATTTACATTTTGTAAGGTGCTGCAACTGTTACACCTTCTATATCACTTGTATATATTTACTGTACATAATAATACTCGAGCATAATACTTTTGATGTTCATTTGGTTAGTCTCCTCAGAATAGACATGGTGAAACAGGAGCATCCACTTCCATTATATATACCTAATAATGCAGGCAATCCGCGAAAGTGATCAGACCCATGATGGAAATGATGCAGTTAAATATTAAAATCTAATACCAGCCCGCAAGACAGTCATCGACCAGTCATCGCAAGTAGCACCCGTTCATGAGTATGACGCATGTGCCAGCCATCATCCCTCTCGCCATATTAGAGGGACAGGGATGACCCGACACACGACGTCACCACAAGAAATGACATTTTAGTGAGCATGACGATAACGGTATACGAACCGGCAGTAAGAAACAATCTATTGGTATACTGAGCATGATCGCCAATTACCTCCATTTTCCAGATCGTTATTATTAACATAAATTAGTGAACCGCGTGAAGGAATGCAAATGTAGAAAGAATTTTGTGAAGGTGACAAGTGAACAACGATATGATCAGGGATAAATAATGTTAAACTACATTCAACAAATCATAATAATATCCAAATCCTACAACAATCATGTGTTCACGAGGCACCTCCACTTAACATGTTACTAATTAAGAAGAGAGTATTTTACACAGTCATAAAAATAACAATAATGGTGAATTTAAAAAAAGCAACTAGACCCATGATGTCTTGTCATCTAGAAATTCTTTAATAGTGTAATAACCCCTTTTTAAAAGAAAATTCCTGGTAGTGGTTTTAAATTTGTGCAGAGGTAAATTCATTATTTCCAGAGGTAATATGTTGAAGAATTGTATACCGAGTCCCGCAAATGAGTTATGAACTTTATGTAGACGGTAGTTAGTGCTCACTAGTTTATGCTTATTCCTTGTGTTCACTTTGTGCAAGTCACTATTTTTACGGTAAAGAGTTAAGTTTTTCTTAACGTACATTATATTAGCAAATATATACTGCGATGCAACTGTAAATATTTCTACTTCTTTAAATTTATCTCGTAAAGAATCTCTAGCACCTAACTTATATATTGCACGTACGGCCCTCTTTTGAATAACAAAAATTGTCTGAATATCGGCCGCCGTACCCCATAATAGTATCCCGTAAGACATTACACTGTGAAAGTAACTAAAGTAAACTAGTCTAGCAGTATCTACGTCTGTAAATTGGCGAACTTTCCTAACTGCAAATGCTGCAGAACTAAGTTTGACTGCCAGACAGGATATATGGGCGCCCCACTGAAGCTTACAATCTAAAGTTAAACCTAAAAATACAGTTGAATCAACTAGGTAAATTGTTTCATTATTTAAAATTATATTAGTAAGAACATTTTTGACATTCGGCAAAGTGAATTTCACACATTTTGTTTTGCCAGAGTTGAGTAGCAAATTATTTGTCGTGAACCAATGTAGTACTTGCGCAAGAGAATTATTTACGCTGTCAATGTTACTTGTATTACGATCAACTTTAAAAATAAGTGAAGTATCGTCAGCAAAAAGAACAATATCAAATAGATTTCTAACAAAGAATGGCAAGTCATTAATATATATTAAAAAAAAGAAACGGACCAAGAATAGAGCCCTGTGGAACGCCCATTCCCACTGACAAACCTTGAGACCTACTTCCACTAACATCTACATACTGAACGCTATCTCTAAGGTAACTGACAACAAGATTGAGTGCGCTATCTCGAATACCATAATGGTTGAGTTTACGTAAAAGTGTATCATGTTCAACACAATCAAAAGCCTTTGAAAAGTCGCAAAAAACACCAATGGCATCCTTCGAATTTTCCCAAGCGTTAAAGATATGTTTTAATAGAGTTACACCGGCATCAACGGTGGAGCGACCCTTAGTGAAGCCATACTGCTCACTGTGCAATAAATTATTTGTGAGAAAGTGGCTCTCTAACTAATGCAAATTAACCTTTTCAAAAATTTTACTGATTGCAGGCAAGATAGAAATTGGCCGAAAGTTACTAGGGTCGCTCTTGGATCCTTTTTTGAAAAGTGGTATCACCTTGCTGTGTTTCATTAAATCAGGAAATACCCCTTTATCCACGCATCTATTAAATATTGCAGCTAAATATGGAGCTATGCTAAAAATGATTTGGCGAACAAGACTAACTGAAATACCCCATAAGTCAATAGATTTCTTAATATTGATGGTCTTGAATGTCTTGAGGATGTCATTGGTGTCAATGTATTTAAAATTAAACAGCACATCACACTCATTCACATTGCCCCTAACTAACATCTCTGCTTTGCTTGGGCATGAGTCTAAACACTTGGTTGTTTTCACTGGTATGTTTATGAAGAAGTTGTTAAAAGTCTGAGCAACATCAATTTTCTTTGTAACTATTTCTCCATTACATTTTAATTCATAGCTATTATCTACTAACTTAGCTCGACCAGTCTCACTGTAAATTATGTTCCAAGTTGTTTTTATTTTGTTCTTGGATTCTTTAATTTTATTACTTATAAATATAGACTTAGCTGAAGCACATGCTCTCTTAAAAACTTTTGAGTAATTTCTTACATATTCAATAAATGAAGGATTAAAATTGTATTGCTTCATACCATACAGATCATACAACCTAGATCTACTTTTGTATATTCCTACTGTTGCCCAATCACAAAATTTAACTTTAGAGCTCTTGGAAAATGTCTTCTCCTTAAAAATTTTATTGTACTCATTTTTAATAACATCAAATAACCACTTATATAATTCATCTGGATCATCGTGAGTTAAGTCAATGCTGGCGATCTTAGCAGCAACATCATCACTAAAGCGATTAAGGCAAGCAGAGGTCATAGGCCTACATGTGATTTTTTGTACTGTAGGGGTTGTATTAGTTGGAATTACAACCTTTTGTCCACAGTGATCCGATGTCAAGTCTCTCAAAACAGCTTTACTTAAGTACAAACAATTGCAAAAAATATTATCTAAGCATGTAGAAGAATGTGAGGTAGTTCTGGTTGGTTCAGAAAATAAAACATTCAAATTAAATGACATAAATAAACTAACTAACCTAGTACAAGTTGGTGATTGTTCTAACAAGTTAACATTAAAATCACCACATACGATTATTGATTTCCTGCTGGAACTTAAGTGTTTTAAGACGTCCTCCATGATGCTTTCAAATTGTCTAAAGTCACTTTGCGGTGGTCGGTATACACAGACTATGACGTGTTGCTCAAGTTCAACACAAGATATCTCAGCGGTGCGCTCGATAGAAAGTTCGGCTATGTCCTTTCGTTCTTTACATTTAATACTATTACAAACATATATGAGAGAGCCACCACGAATAGCGTTCTTTCTTACGAATGCACTAATCACTGTATAAAGTTCATTATTGAATATTAATTGGTCACCTCTTAACCAATGTTCCGTAATGCATAATACATGCAACTTATGTTTCTTTAAAAATAAATCTATCTCTAATTCTTTGCCAGATAGGCCTTGTATGTTTTGATGAGCTAAGTTTAAAACACATGAATGCCTATCTGTTGTCTCATCTAGTAGTTTAAACTAATAGATTTGTCAATACTACTATTGGTATAACTATTATCTACCAAATTCCTAAGTACTCTAGTAGTACTGCGTTCACTATGTAAATTAAATGCTAATAATTTAGCAAGTTGTCGCCTATATATAAAAGAGAGATACATAGTATCTTTTGTTAAAAAGAAATTACTAATAAAAATATTAGAGTCGAAAAATAAAATATGGTCACTATGACTACAAGTGCTATTATATAATAATAGATTCAATTTACCTATCTGGTTATTTTCTTTATAAGATAAGTTACTGGAATATGGTAATGCTCAGACAATAAAATTGCACCCCACTTTAGAACTTTGTTCTATCATACTATCTGATAAAGCTAATATTTCTTTCTTGGTAACTAGTAGGCTATCCCCATATAAAATTATAACTGTAGAATGTTTATTTAGTCTAGCATACTTTAATTTATTAATTAACATAGACATTCCTTGTCCTGGTGAACAAATATTTTGTATTGACCGATCAGTATAACTATTAATCAGGCTACCCATACCAATTCCTAATTGGTCAGAAAAAATTGAAACATTGTTATCTAAAACCTTATTATTTTCATTATGTAACAATGTGTCAGAACCTGAACCATGACATGTTTTCGAAGGATATTTATCTTGAAAGTCACTATATAACTTGGTTGTACAATTAGGTGAAGCCTCTAACTTATGATTTGAACAATTTAAACAGTTACTGTTGTTGGTCATAGAGAGCAGTTGTTTTAGATTTTCTCTACCAACTCTACTAATTTCATCATATTTCAATATATATTCCTGTGTTTCACTTTGATGATCTATTATCAATTTGTTGAGCTGTGCATTTAATGATGTGATTTGTGTTTGCAGCTCACATGTGTGTTGTTCATATTGTAATCGGCTAAAGGCTAATTGCTCACTACTATCCTTAAGCTTAGAAACTAATAACTCACTCTCTTTAACTAAATCATGGTTAATTCGTGTTAAATCTACAATTTTCTTTGACCTCTTATAGCCTAACTCAAGTTGCTTTATTAATTTATTTAATTTTGTCAATTTCCTAAATTTACCATTTGACACCTTATATGTAAAGTTACAATTACATTTTACAGATTTAAAAATATTTGCCTTTCCACCAATGACTTCAGAGAACAGGTCCTGGTTTGCTGCGCTGCTTAGTGACTGAATGGATTCCTCCAAAGTTGTTATTTTGTATTGAGCTTCACTCAAGCTTGTTTCCAACTCCATGATGCGACCGAGCTGCCTCATATATGTATCATCGCAGCTACTATATAATCTGACTTCTTCCTGCAGTCTGTCCCGCTGGTCCAGAATGTCCATATGTTCTTTGTGGAGTTCCGTCAATTGTGCTTTTAGTTGTGAGACTTTGTCATTAACATACTTAATTTCCTCTTCACTGTCAATTCGTTCCTTCAACAGTTGACTATGATCTTCCTTATATTTCTTGAGTTCCAGTAGTGCAATCTTCAACTTGTGCTCCGTTTCCTTTGCCAAAGCCTTACGGGTCATCATAGTGTGTGTAGACATATTTTGTACCCAAATTACCTTAAGGGCCGGAACATATCTGACGGAAGATCCGTCGCGTTTTATCGGTCGCGTAACGCCAATACATACAAATGTATAGAAAAACGTTCAACCATTCACACCTGACCGATAATCCGTTAGTACGTCGAGCGTACTGACGGATTATCCGTCGACGTCGCGCGCACCACGCACCACGTGAATTTTGACCTTTGAGTAAGGAATATAAATGGAGAGGGCAAATAGTAGGTACATATAGAAAAATTACATTATTCACATATATTATTATATTTTATATTTATAGACTCACGGCTGTATACCCGGAGGGGTAGGCAGAGGTGTAATATTACACCCACATTTCGTCATGATTTTTTTTATACACATATATACGAAATCGACATAAAGCCACCAAACATGGTGTTGTCTCGTTTTGTCTTAGGGATATCTCTGTCAGAAAAAAGAGATAGCCATAGTTTACTGAATAAATTAATCATGACGATATTTTATTAGAAATGTCATTCGTGCCACTATCGCCATATTTTTCGCCAAGGTTTGTGGTACATCTGCTGTGAAATCGTTGTCTATCGAACATAATAATTTTGTTTTTGTGCATAAATATGTCTAAAAACCGATATTGGCTCTCAGAGAATATTTTGTTACATATTTCATACAAGGGTCGTCTTTCGCTTTGCCATGTTCACCCGCATTTTCATTATAGAATAAACTAATCTGGCAAAAGATTTAAACTAACAAAGGTAACCTACTACAAAAATGTATGATTCTCCTTTAACCGGCTCCATATCGTTATCGATTACATTCTGGAGAACAACCCAAATGGCAACCATTTTATTTGTTCAACGTTTCGTAAGTGTGCACGCTAATTTCGTAGGTGTGCACGCTAAATTCGTAGGTATTGGACATACCATATCCATGTCATTCCCAGATCGGTGATTTTAAGATCGTAAGATTCCAGGGCCGCCAGAACTTACTTATTTTTTCAGAAATGAAATGTGTAGAATAATGTAGTGTTAGTATCTGCTATGAGTGTACGCATATTTGCTAGCTTGGATCGAGGGCCAATTTTTGGGTATGAGGTGCTAAAGGTCCACGGGAACAATTTCCATACATGCCTATATAGAAAACATTTTGTGTCTTGCTCTGCAACTGTAGTCTGTAACCCCTTCTATATCATTTGTATAAGTTTTAAAACCGTAACCAAATCGTATTATCGTCTTTTATTTTTGAACCTCCATACCTAAATAGGATATATATTTAAATAACGCTTGTTGGCTACTATAAAAAATCTTCGAAGTCCGACATATTTTTAATAGTACTCGAATTGCAAAATAAATAACTACAAGACTTCAGTGACTACATAACATCAGGGAACACGAAAAATGATTAGGTAAAAGAATATGACAGTAAAATATTGAGCTGCTCTGAGTACGGCCCTGTACGAACAAACTTATATGTGTGCGTAATAGCCACGCTTTCAGCGAATGTGTGCAGATACGCTCGACGCATTTTCCGTTAGATGTGTACCGATTCATTTGACGGAATAGACGCGACCGAAGATACGTTCGACGCATCTTCGGTCAGGTATGTTCCGCCCCTAAAAGAAGAAAAATAAAACAGCTGAATTATTTGAAACATATTATAGGGTATGGGGAAAGGGATGTTAATATATAAATATATCAAATACTCAGAAAAAGTTGAAAGACAGAAATATTTTAAGAAAGTACAGTGATGTAGGTATGTTGACAAAAAAAAAAATAAGAAAAGTTATACAAATTAAACAGAAAAAGAATAACAAAGGAACTAGAAAGGTAATTTGATTACTAGATACCTATATTACTTATAATATCTTAGTTTCTTGGACAATCTTAAGTAAACTAGGTAAGATAGCTGTAGGCTGTAGCTATTATTATACTAGGTACTAATTATATTCAAATAAATCAACTGGAAATTGATGCATATACACTTAAAATAATAATTGTGAAGTGTGATTAGTGTAGTGGGTTTGTATGGGGCATTTGTTCAGTCCTCGAGTTTGCTTCCACTTTTGTCAAGCAAAAGGAGACAGAAACTGTGCCAGTGTGTGATGGACGAAGCTCACGTTATGTGAGCCGAGTAAATATGTGATGAGGAGTGTAAGTTAATAAGTAAAATACTCCCCGGGTTTCAGGATGATGATTTGAAATCCGTCCGTTGACACTGGGTAGTTGATCTGTCCGCCAAGAACTGTCGGCAGCGAAGTTTCAAACCTTTTCAAACACCAAACTCAATGTCTTTCACACTTCTTTTGGCATAAATACAGCTTTAGTGAAACATAAACGTTTAATATTGAGTTGTACTTTGTATTTTCTTCGATCTATTAAAGGCTTGGTGCACAAGCAATTTTATTTCGCTTTTATGGCATTTGTATTTACATTGTCCGTTGAGAAAAGATTACCGACAGGACATTGGTCTATGATTTGCCAAAAAGTGAAGCGTGCAAATCTTGAATAGGTATACGTTTTCACAGCTTTATTTCAGAGAGAAACATTTCGAAAAGCTAATTGTGTAAAGTAATTTAGTTTGGACGCGGAGCGCTGTCCACGGCCGTCTTTCGTCATTTATTTCGAGGGCCCTTTCATTTACCTCCCTCGCTTTTTGCTCCTCAACAAATATACAATTGCTTTAATTGCAATCCGAAGCGTATTTCTTAGTTATCAAAGTCCAATTTGCATTAACTGCTATCAAGTTAACGTTACGTTTCGCAATAAGGACTCGGTGGAATTATTGCGGCCCTGTTTCTATGCCCCAAACCATCGTCTTGTTAAGTACTTTTATTTTGCTTTAACCGCTGCTCAGTAAACTTTTTATTTCGTTGTTTTCTTTATTTTCTTTGGTTTAATTTGAATAACTTTTATTTTATGACCACATGGAGCCAGATTGCAAGAGTTTCATTGCTTAGAGAGACATACGTATGATTTATTTCTTTGTGTTGTATTATAAGTTGATGTTTGGAACTTTATGTTAAAAACTTCCCCAATATTCTGTTCTAAATTCTATTGAAATACCTGTTCATAATTTTGGCTCGTTGGCACGTGATTTTAAGTATCATATAAAGTAAGAACTATCAGTTATTAATGATTATCAGACACGCTTATACCGATGATCTAAATCCTATACTAAATATATGAATTTTCGTGACATAGTTCTGTCGTGCCTATAAACGTGTTTTAGTTCAATGAATTAATCAGCTCAATTGCATACAAGTTCCGTTGTGTACTGATCAATTGATTTGTATCTATGTATTGATTTGCAGGATACTATGTACTTAAGCGTTCCGTGTACTACTAACACGTTTGTTATTTTTTTAAATTCTGTTAGCGAAATTACAAATTATGGATGGCACTACGTGTTGATTACTTGTCACGTATGCTAAACGAGGGCGAGTGCTGTCTGACCATCGCATGTTAAAGGAAAGCAAGGGATAGCGATATTCCATGGTTTACAACAGTCGTATATTCAAGGGTTCTGGCTCCCTATAAGGACTGATACAGATCTTTATGACAGCTGGAACCAACAGCCTTTGGTTCTCACAAAGGCATGGGGCAAGGAGTAATTAAGAGTTTGATAAAGCAATAATGGAATATTTCTTTCGTAATGACCGCCTCCATGGTCCAGTGGATCACGTACGAGTCTGTTGATCAGAGGTCCCGGATGCGATACCCGGGTCGGACAAAAACTGTTGATGTGTGTGTGGAGTCTGGTGATGTGCCCGGTAGCGGCGATAGGCTTGCCCTCTGTTACGTGGGACCTAAAAACTCATGGCGAATTGCGGGTGTAATATTACGCCTCTGCCTACCCCTTCCGGGATACAGGAGTGAATTATATATTTTTCTTAAATTGAAACAAGCAGACGATAGCTGATGGAAGAGCGGGCAACAACCTTTTGACAACAATAATAATCGTTTAGTTCTCCTTCACAAAGTTATCCAAGGTATTATAAATATATATTTTAACAAAACAGTGCTCCATAACATACCAATTCCTTAGTGATAGACTGGTGTCTGCAATTGGATAAAACCTGTGCTACAGGTCACCAGACAATCGCCGCATAATATTCATTACGTTGATTTAAGTGTGAGTCGAAAGCTACTTAGATATCGCACAATATTTATAAGGTTGATTTAAAAGTGTATGCCGAAAGCTACTTACACCGTTTTTGCCAATTTTGCCGGACGGTCAGCTGTGCAAAACATTCGAGAACCAAAACGCTAGTAGCCTCCGAACCGGTTGTCTTACCTATCGATACTATAGCATTTGCACGGCCGGTTGAGCAAGCACAGTTACCGTTGCACTGTTGAATATGTCCCCGCTTTGTTTAGTACGTTTATACGGTGATAATTGTCCGTTTAGAGCCAATAAAATGTATTAGCAAGTGATGAAGAATAAGTGTTTTTTTCTGGTGCTGTGTTGAGGTGTTTCTGAGACCTGAATATTGTGTTGTGTGTTGGATTTACGCAAAGGTGAGTTTTTTATTTCGTTAATGGTGGATTGGTCACTTTTTGTTAACCGTGACTGTCCTGACTGACTGGTCCGGATGGTAAATAATAAGGATTTAGGGAATTTATGAGTAGAATATTTTTGTAAGACTGTCTCGTTGGTCTCGCGGCATAAATGTGCGCATGGGATTGTGAGTCTCGGGTTCGATCGATTGTGAGTCGGGCAAAGTGTTATTGGGTTTTTTCTTAAGGAAATTTTCAGTAGCAGCGGAGTCTGGTAATGTGCCCGGTACGGCAATAGGCTCGCCCCATATTACGTGCGACTTAAAAATTCATGGCGAAATGTGGGTGTAATATTACACCACTGCCTACCCCTTTGGGAATACAGGCGTGAGTCTATAAAAAAAATATATATTTTTGTCCTGTGTCCTGAATTACTAATTGTTTCCTTGGTGCACATGCAAAAACCACATTCACTGTTGTATTGTATGTTTTTGTAGTAACAAAATTAATTGTAAAAAATGGTTCTGTGGTGTTGTGATCTAGGTATTAAGCATTAATATGTTTGTGATGGGGTTTTTGTTTGTTATTGTTATAAAATTGAACGTAATTTTTGATTTTAATCTACACTATAGTTTTTTAATATTGCACTTGTGGCTCACGATGGGCTAGCTTTGCAAATGTAATTATTTATATTGATACTGCCAAAGCCATTTACAGCAAACACTTAGTAAACTAGAAATTCTTTTGTAAACTTTATGGCTGTTTTCTAAGTAATTAATTACTCGCAAACTGAAATCAAGTTGTATGTTAGTTAATTATTTATTTTTATTTGTTGATTCGTTTGACTAAAAGCCAGAACGCATTCAGTTAGTACTTTTCGTTCTTTTAGATATCTTTATAGTAATATGTATTACCATGTACGACCATCTATCAACAACTGAAGTTGTTCAGTGTCTGTATATGAAATTCCTGTGACGTCATACACAACACATTCTAGACTAAGACGCTGAAATTTATTCAAGACCTTTGGTCCTTCGATCTGAAATGTCTTTGAGGCATACCTACATCGCGTCGTGTCCAAAATTATGAGTTGTAAGAATTTGGTGATTTTCGGTACCTACTTGATTTTTATTGCCTTTGCCTCAAATTATCTTTCTCACATACATATCTAAATATATTACAGATGTAGTGATATTTTACTCCATTCACTCTACTTCCATTTGTCCACCGAGGTCATTGGACTCTCTTTAAACGTTGCCGATACCGTGACAATAGCATCATCCACCTTGATTTTTTTTATTCAATGCCGCATATATTCACACGACAGCTGTCACGGCTTATAACCTAACAAATTAAACGCGTAAACGTACGCACAACACTAACTAATACAAATACGCGTGCAATGCTCATCATTTGGGTACTTACCGGCAGTTTCACGCATCCAAGGATATTATCTGTCCAACGTATTTATTCCAAACACAACTGTATTATGATAGTGATAACGGTTATATACGCTTGGACACTTGCTTTACGCATGTGAGGTATTTATCTACCGCACTGAGTAACGCAAAAGCAATCTAATTGTAAGTGGACTATGGCTCATTTCAGCTTGATAATCTGTTTGGTTGTGCCTATGACGCGTGCAGCAGATACTAATTTATTAGTGTAGGGTCATCGGTTCGCACTTTGTGCATTTCTATCAGAGTATCGTTGTGTAAATTATTGATCAGCTTTGGCTGAACTTAAGTGTTTAATGAGATAGTTAATGTATTTTAGTTTGAATACCTCGAGGACACCCGATCAAAGGCGTTTTTTTTTTATTATTAAAAAAAATGTCAAATTGACTTCACGCTGCCTGATGGTAAGCTGACCGTGAAGTTCTATTGTGAAGGCCACCATCCCCAATTGCTGGTTAAGCAATGTGACATGGCGGCCCTCACTTTGACGGCCTTGAGAGATGCTTTTTCACGCCCCGCTTAAAGGACCCAGGATCAAGGGAGGAAGGAAACACGTGAGCTGGCAGTGAGTTCCACATCTTTACGGTACGGCAAAGATAAGATGTACCGAACCTTTTCGTTCGTGACGGTATCTGTTCTACCGTGTAAGCGTGGCACCTTAACCCGGCACGTGTTTTTCGGGATAGGAAAGGAGAGAGTGGGATAAGTTGAAAGAGTTCTTCTTGGAATTGGACACAGGAATGGTTATTGAGTACCTACTATGTCTGTTAATTTCTGATTTGTTTTCCGATAGATCTATATTTTCATTACAATTATGTACATGGTTTGCTCCATTGTCTGTCTGTATCAATTTCCATATATGTAAGGGATCTCATTGAAATGGGAAGTGCCTACTTAATGTTAATTAGCCTCGAGCTATTTCGTTACCATTATTGCTTTGTTGAACTTTCTTGAAAATGTAAGAAACATGTCCGATATCAAGGCAAAATAAAACAATATTGACTCGCCCGTTTTATATGTAGGTACCAGGTACCTAAGTGGCAATGTATTCGAGAAGTGTATAATTATTTAATTCGTATATTACTCCAAAAGTTAGTTATAGTATCACTCTTCATCAAAAACTCTCTTAATAATCAGAATATTGTGCTGACTTTCATTAATTTAATTATATACAACAATAGCTCAACACTGAGAAAACTCCAATCCTCAAGGCAATCATTTCAAATTAAGAGAGATGTCATACAGGGGGACAATATCCCGAATTATTCACCAGAGTCCTTTCTTTACAAAGGCACGTAATAAATAAAAAAAATAACTGGTGTCGTGGAATATTGATCATGAGTATTTTTGCCTTGGCAGGGCGATTTTACATAATGATATACGTAGGTATGTTTAGAATGTTAGATCATGGTGGTGTGGAAAATTCGGAGACCTTCGGGTAAATTATATGATAGGGTTATCATAGAATTGACTAACACTCAAAATCATACCCGTCATCGTCAGTTTCAAACAATTTTAAATAACTCACGAGAAATTCAATATATACGTGCTATTGTTCGATTATTTACTTCTATAAATAGTACATATACAATTATACATACCAAGAATGTTCTCGCTGGTGCGAATTCAATCAATGATTTTATTGGATTGGTTTTCGTTTTGTACGTGTTTAGAGTACTTTATAGTATTCAATAAAATGTTTTTTTTTTGTATAGAAATAGGTGGCAAACGAGCAGACGGATCTTCTGATGGTAAGCAATTACCGCCGCCCATGGACACAAGCAACACCACAGGAGTCACAAGTGCGTTGCCGCCCCTTGAGGATGGAAAAAGCGATAAGATGAGGAGTGGGATGAGGGAGAAGGAATAGGGGATAGGGCCTCCGGCACTCTCACTCACCGGACCAAACGCAACAGTTTAGGTACTGCTACTTTACGTCGATTTTCTGTGAGAGGGTAGCACTTCCCCGGTCGAGCCGGCCCATTCATGCTAAAATCAGTATGGCTCTACTTTCAATTAGGGGAAAGACTACTATAAAAATGCTCAAAAAAGGATAACAATTTCTGATATAGCTTCAGAATAGACATTTAAGTGGTTTGACAGTAAAGAGTACTTTATTTCAATTTCTCCAAATTATACACAGTAGTGTGAAGTTTTGTGATAACACCATCATTATGTATTATTTTTGCCATTCGAGTGGCCGAGTTTTGGGCCAGATCTATTTAATATGTTGCCATCGACACGATAAGTACTTTTTATTTTTGTTCACTTTGTTTCCTAGCGTACCTTATTCCGTCTACCGAAATTTCGGAAAACAAAGCCAGAACTCTTCAAACCACCCTGCTCTACAGATAATTACTTCAAACATAGCCTGTGCTCTCACAAAGAGACTAACAACAGAGAAGTCTGAACAAAGGCTGCAGTTTCAAAGATAAATAGCAGCACTACCTTTCTAACAGTCGTTTTGTGCGCTTCGCTCATCGTTTCGCTCCATAGCTGCTGGCGCGTGATACAGAATCGGATTCCCACATTTGGCCGACGGAGATACCTCCACTTTAAAACTATTTTTCGTTTACGCATTGTTCTAGTTAAGCTCTCAAGTAGTATTCAGGACTTCATACTCGCTGTGTAAAGAATAAAGTTCGTATGACGTGTTAATGCACTCGTAGTTTTAAAGCTATTCATGTTTTCACAGTTTGTTGGTTTTATAGACGAATTTCACGCATACTTTGACTTTGGGCGCTAAAACTGTAATTATTTTTCATTCAATGAATTATAATTAAATTCAAATGCCATTGAAATTTTAGAAAGGATGCGATAGAAGTAAGATTTTGTATATTTAGTATCTTTGTAGTAACTTTATTCAATCCGGTATCTCTACCAAATAGGGCGAGACGATCTATCCATCACTTATGAGTAATGTGGTTCTTTGACGCCTTTCTCCTAACCGATTCATCAATTCAATGAAGCAAGAAATAGCGATTATCAGAACGTA
This sequence comes from Euclidia mi, assembly GCA_944739405.2. Lineage (NCBI taxonomy): Eukaryota > Metazoa > Arthropoda > Insecta > Lepidoptera > Erebidae > Euclidia > Euclidia mi. The sequence continues at coordinate 84,652,138 of OX123189.2, read as the reverse complement.
ACATTGTATCACCTTTAGTGGTGAACGTTTTTTTTTTTTATTATTAAAAAAATCCTATCAAATTGACTTCACGCTGCCTGATGGTAAGCTGACAGTGAAGTCCTATTGGGAAGGCTACCATCCCCAATTGCTGGTAAAGCAATGTGACATGACGGCCCTCACTTTGACGGCCTTGAGAGATGCTTTTTCACGCCCCGCTTAAAGGACCCAGGGTCGAGGGAGGAAGGAAACACGTGAGCTGGCACTGAGTTCCACATCTTTATGGTACGGCAAAGATAAGATGTACCGAACCTTTTCGTACGTGACGGTATCTGCTCAACTGTGTAAGCGTGGCACTTTAACCCGGCACGTGTTGTTCGGGATAGGAAAGGAGAGGGTGGGATGAGTTGAAAGAGTTCTTCTGAACACTCACTGTGATACAATCGGTAAAAGACAGCCATTGAGGCTACATCCCTTTATTCAAGGGTCTTAGTAGCCTCAAGGTCACCTATGATACGGACAGCACGCCGCTGCAACCTATCAAGGGCATCTAGCAGGTACTGAGCGGAGCCGTTCCAGAGATGAGAGCAGTATTCCACGCATGAGCGAACCTGAGTCTTGTATAATAGACACAGCTGCTCCGGCGTGAAAAACCTCCTCACTCTGTTCAGGACTCCGAGTTTTCGAGATGCCGATTTAATGACACCCTCGATGTAGTTTCTCTGGTTGAGATTGCGGCGTATGTCCATACCTAGTATATTTAGACTGTCCTGTATCGGTAGTGGAGTGTCCAGAAGAGAAAGTTGGGGAAGGAATGGAGATAGCTTTGCTGACAATGCGCACACCTGTGTCTTCTTGGCGTTGAACTTGACCATGTTTTCAGCACCCCAATTCGAGATGCTGTTCAAAACCTGGCCAAGCTCAGCGACAAGTTTTCGCCTATTTTCCTCAATGTCGGCTTGATTAGCCGCAGGATGGCCGAGATACCGCTCATGCACGGTACTGTCATCTGCATAGCAATGTATGCTCCCAAAAGTGACCATATCATCGTTTGCTTACCATATTCGTTTCATTATATCATGCTCGCATAAAAAAGAAATTAAAGCATTTTCACCAAGCAATGTATTCACGGTTAATTTCTTTTTTATAATTAGAGGCTGGGCTCAGGCAAGTATTTCGGACACGTATCACGAAATGAGAACTCCATGGAGCGACTGGTTATCCAAGGCTTAGTGGAAGGCAAACGCTCTCGCGGGCGATCACCTACGCGCTGGACTGATCTAATTAAATCTGTCACACAGAGTTCCGTTGCAGAGTGCTCACGCAGTGCAAAGAACCGTAACAGATGGAGAAACATCGTAAAGACTTCAGAAGCCAAGGAGAAAGCTGATGACGACACAAAACCCGCACGACAACTCACTCATGACATTCATCACGGAGCCACGACCACTCTGTCAAGAGTGTACGACTGAAGAGAGGCTGGGTTCAGGCTGTGTGGTATTACACCCACATTTCGACATTTTGTATGAATTTTTTGTCCCACATAATACGGTTCGAGCCTCATTTCATTTCTCTTAAATAATATTTCTTGTAGTAAAGAAAAGACCAACTCACATACTTTTATAAAATGTAGAGTTTGTGAAGTTAGGGTGTGTAGAGTTAGAAGTTTGATTCTACATGCGATCTGATAACTTTGACAGAGCGAGCCTTATGTTTCTGTCTTGGCAACATTTTTAGTTTTTGGTAGGATATTAATTTTATCTTCCCACTAGCACTTCTCACTTCTTTTATATTTTCTATGTCTTTTACTACGGAATTCAATATTCGAATTATAGATAGATCTGTAGATTTTAGATTAGTTTTTGACAGTTTTTGGCATAAGCTCCATACACAATATGTCAAACACGAATCTAAAATCTACAGATCTATCTATAGTTCGAATATTGAAAATGGCCGTTATTCGTTTCAATCTCGTCTTTGTGCAATCTTTTTTAAATTTTACTTTCTTCAAGATTATGTAATCTAACAAAAGTACAGAAATACCAATGATGTATATCTTTATTATATGAGTTCTTGTTTCTCATACAACAAAACAATTATCGCGCCCGTGACAAAGGCTCGTTAAAATCGTGTTTGTACAAGGACTGGCGCTCCGAAGCGCAGCTCAGCCCAATATACCGTCAAATGGAAGTTCCACCGTCTCACATGACACGAAAGTACTGACGTAATCAGATTACAAGTGAGCGGTAACGGCACTTAATAAACTTCCCTTCTCCGTATCTTCTGTAGTTGACTCGTCGCCGTAGTAATTTGTTCCTGGGAGTCTTATTAAATTCATAAGTATGCGACGCAAGACTCGGTTTATGGTCTAAGTTACAAGGGTTGTATAGTAAGAAATATTGGCGGTTACAGTTTTAATAAAAACGGATTGTTTGTCTACTGTGTGCACTTTGTGGCGAGCTTTAGCTTTGTATTATCGTATTTGTGTAGCAATATTGTTTGTGCTGGTTATTTTTTTTTGAGAATAGTCAATTCATCTTTTAGATATTGCTGCATTATGTAGCCAGGACAAAATTAAATTAAGTTTCTCTCTTTTTTATGATACAAAATACTCTGTAGTCGGTAGGGTAACACGACGGATAGTGGCGATCTAGCAGCGCCGTAACCAGCGGTATATCTTTTTGCCTTTCTTGCATTGTGTGTTTGTTTTGTGATTTCAAGACAGCATTGAACTAAGTTTTAGTCCAATATGAGTACAACAAGCGATCTATCATCTACTGCAAATGCTGCATTTCGTTGCCGAATTTCGTGGAATACCAAATTTTCGTTGTCCATCACGGTTTTTTTCAGTTTCCTTTTACTTACTTCCTCATAATTATGATTAGTGTATGGTAACATTTATGTTTGAAAAACTGTATATTGCAGTTCTATTGTTTATTACTAATCGTGTGATTGGCGTCGTTATTATACTACATCTACTAGTATTTATTTGTCAACATATTATTCAGTGTTTTATTTTATTACTTAACTGCTGTTTGTATGAAGTTCTATCCGACGTTATATCGCTAATCAAAAGGAACCTTGAATAGCTTCGTTAGAATTGCAAACAAGTTGACTCGTTTGACAATCATAACTACCTATTTTCCTTACTATAGATAAATATGTCTAGTACTACTAAGCAATATCAGTAAAATAATGCGTGTATAGTTGGTAATATTTAACTATTGAAACACATCTTTTTTTTTTTCAGAAAGACTGCAACTTTAATCGAGATACCAATCAAAGTCTATTTAAGATAAGACAATGAATGATCATTTTCTAGCGCATCTTGTATAACAGAGTTTATTAATTAGTTCTAATATATTGTTTCTGCGATTATAGCCAACGAATCTCCGAAAAATGCAATTGACGACTTGCAATTGTGATAAGTCTGAACATGAAGAAATAGGTAAATTTAACTAATACCATACATGCTTTCCTTATATACAAGACTTGTGCCAGCTAGAAAAGAAATAAAACGACTTCGACATGTGCTAGGTTTTTTCTTATTAACTTGAGCTGAAGTTTCGATCGTTCTTTCTTAGTTTCTAGACAACGATAAAGTAAATAAAGTTTTACAAGATAGTTTTACTAGCTACTGTATTTTAACGTCGGATAAAATTGTACACTAACTAGAATAAAGGTTATTTTGCATTTATTGAAAACAGCTATATAAGAAAGAAAGGAACTCTAATTTATTCTATTTATACCAACATTTGGTTTGTATGTTCATCTTTTTAGCATGAAATGTATTTGGGTGTTTTTCTTTTTCTTTAGCACTCATTTTATTTTAAAAATCACTCGATTCTAAACTTACAAAATTATACATAAAAACGTTATAATACTGGCGTGCAATAGGAGAGGCCTATACATATATATGTATATAGAAGTAGCAGGGAAGTGCGACAGACTGATGACGATGATGAAGTATACTGTAATAGGCGTATAATTTTGACCAATATGTATGGCAGAGATAGCTGAGATTTTTTACGTGACTATGGCCGTTTTGTCTACTCTTCATACATATATCATCAGCCTTGAACAGTTCACTGCTGGACTAGGCCTCTCCTTTGAAAGGAGGAATTGGCCTACTATACCATGCTGGCCAATCGAGTTGGTATAGGGTTTGTATCAAGTTTTCCTTCTCTTACAGTGCTGTTCTCTGCATACTATGCTCCCTCTGTCGTCTCTTACGACACCCATTGGATGGCATGGGGTGGTAATATTCCATATTCTTAATCCGTCACCACATGGACCAATACATACTCTATAATAATTCATGATGCTTTTGAAGTATGCACGATACAAAGCAAAACTTCAATATTTGCCTGGAATGCATTGTTTTCGCCCGTCGCTTGCACCACATCAAGTAAATCAGCTCACACGTTCGTCTCACATGCGACAAACTGCCTCAACTTCGGTGGTGCTCGCAAACTCAGCCATCCTCCTTACCGTCATGATGAATTGTAATCACCTGGCAGACGGCGTCAGCGCCACATGCATATTCAAGCGCTTTTTGTATGAAACGATCTCTTACAAGAGACTATGTAATTTACTGGCTGCAATGTGAAGGCTACGTTTGATATTCAAGGTCGATCGTAATATGATTACTATTTATGATCCTGATTTATGTGGTAGTGTATTTGTTTGTAATGTTTTTCGTATTCAAGAAGTTAGGTAACTATGTGCAAACCATTTAATTTCGAAAGTAGCGACAATTATGTTTCATGCGTCCGCTTTTATTTATTTAAAAACTGTAAAGTTATATAGCAATGTACCAAATTCTTATGGTTTCACCACAGACATATATCTGGTTTCACCATAATGATGGTAGCTTTATTTCGTCAATATCATCTCCTTTAAGTACTTGGTTTGGATAAAAACCCCAATTTAAATAAAGAACAAAAAAAAAGTACGTGGTAGTAGAAACTTAACGAATTCTACGTGGTGCTGCACTAAAATCCATATTCAATCGATTATGCCTTTCGATAACCAAGCAGATGCATAATATATAGATTCAAAAACTATTTTCAACCCATAGCGGTTGCCAAGTTTGCATCTTTGAAATATTCAACAATGCGTATTCAATATTCTTAGGCATTTCAGTTTTTCATTTAAATTCTGCCAGCAATCCAACCATGGAGTTTAATATATATCATCATCATCTTCACCCTGCTGTACTTAGTCCAATACTGGATACAGGCATTCAAGTATCTAGGATTATTTTTCAGGGTGGTGGTGGTAAATAAAACAATAGTGTAATGTTTCGTAGGTGTCCAGTCTAGAATTTCGATTCAATAACCAACATTCTGGGGTGATGATTCAACTAGACTATACTGAGGTGAGCACAGCCCACCCGACCCCCCCGTTAATACGCCTATGTATAGAGGCCTCCTCAATCTATGCTCCAAGTCAAAACTGACTAGTACCAAACCTGTACAATTAAACAGCCTCAATACATTTCCACGCGCCTATAACTCGATCACGGTAAGCCTTCGTTGTGGCCCAAAGAAAGATACATGTCTCAGTAATCCTTTTACGATACGTTCCAGTCAGTTTATATCGACAATACATTTTATCCTCGCCAGGAGACTAGTGTTGCTATTGCTACGTGTCCCCATTTTAAAAGTAAAGCCCGATTTTCACGGATTTTAGAAATATAATGCCATGGGGAATCTGGTTTGGTAAAGTTCTTGTCTTTGTCTTTGTTTTAGTGTCTCGTTTCTAGTGGATTGTTTGATTTGGTATTGGAAAAAGTTATTTCTGCATCTAAAGGGAGTATTTTCCTACCAGCATGAATCTTGTTTAGCGTGCGTACAATGGCCAAACTTGACGCTAGCACACTATAAAGGCGAAAATCGCTCAGCAAGACATGGTCGCGTCCAGTTCCCTAGTCAAATGTAATATGGGGGGGTGGTTTCGTATTAGTTTTCGTGTGCATCGACTCTATGAGCGAGCCAAAGGATTTTTTTTAAACTGATCGACCACGAACTTGTTTGATTGTACATAGATGTGTGTAGGTATTGTGCTTACGTATACATTGTATGTGAGGACTATGGTGGTTTTGAATCTGTGGGTATGTTTTTATTATGCCGCCGTTGCACGTTGTCCGCTAGATATCCAGTAGCATTGCTGTGTGTTCGTATTACTATTCACTTCGAAGGTGGATGGACCATTATGCCTAATTCATTATATGCAGTTGCGTTGCCTTGCGCATTGTATGATTTGCGTAGCTGAGTTCTCGTCACCAACTCTTGAATGTAGAAATCACTTTACTCAAACTAAAAAGTAAAGAGATGTAGCTACTGTTATGAGCATTACAAAGAGCAAGACATCAACACGAAGCAAGGACACCAATTCCAGGAAAACATCAGTTTTCAGAGGATCTAAAATAGATTCATCTGATCAGTGATCCTCATCTGTAGGTATAGTCAGCAAGATGAAGTTAGAAGGTAGTTATTGCTTGGGTTTATATTGTAGGTTTAATTCACTCACGAGGGAAAATATTCTGTAGGTAACTAGCAAATTGTGGTTCCAGATTTAAGTTCGTTTTTGCCGCGTAGGAATTAACATATTTGAAAAGTAATTAGATACTCGCCAAATCTTAGCTTGAAGCTCTCGCAGATCTGCCTTCACTTCATCATTTCAGCGATACCTGGGTCGACGGGTCGACTCACCGGTGGTCGTCTGGTAACCTGTCCTCACCCATTTTTCCAATGTGAAAAATAACTAAGTGCTGCCAATTTTCGATAGCCGTATTCAAATAAAAACAAAACGAGTTTTAAAGTAAATACGTAGGTACTACAAACAAAAACGCTTTTATTATCCAGTCAGTGATTGAAAAATATTCTATTTTAAATTCAGCACTTCTATTGATCAAGTAAATACCGGACTCAGAATACTGATACTCCACTGAGAGCTATTGTTACCCCAACAATGCCTTGTAACAGACACACTTTGAATCAAGCCTCTTTTTATAAGAACTTCTTGCTTTACGCCTAATATTTCAATCTAGATATTAAAAAAGTTCCGTTCGCAATAGGCAGTGGCGTCTAAAATATTGGCCGTGTACGAACAGTCGTTGGCCGGTCAGAACCGCCCGCGGCGGCCAAGATGGATGTACTTACCCGGGTTTTATTTACTGCGCCCGGGTATAACCGGCGTTGAAAGTGTCTCAGGATTTTTATGGGACGTCGGGATGCAAAGGGGCATGTTTAATGATTATTGACCGTTCTATTATTTTATTCCAGTGGTGTTTTATAATGGTGGTTGAGTGTGCTAAATTGAGGTACTATAAAAAGCTTTGTAAAAGAGAATTATATTCTTTCGTCTTGTGCCTAGTAGGGAAGTCTATTATTGTGATGAGTTGCTTTCCTTAAATTGCAAAACGATCGTCGCAAAGAGGTATTCCCCGAAGCACACCCAAACGAAGCACACCCAGACGAAGCACACCTACAGTATTCCACTTTGCACACCCGTAGGTGGGCTTCAAATAAAAAGAAAAAAAATAATTAATTTCCTATTCCACGAAGCACACCTACGAATATCACTCGCATAGTGCGGGGACTAAGAAATAAAAATGTCGATAGAAGAAAATATTTATTATTTAAAAGACTAACTTAAATATCTAATATGTTTCATTTTGAGGAAGCTGCCGTCAGGAGTGTTACAGCAGTATTTCCTAACGCACAGATAAAGGCATGCTATTTTCATTTTAAGAAAGTAAATAAAAAAAAATCTAGGGATTTAGGTTTAGATAAGAACAGGATACATAGAAAATATGTTGCCTTATGTACGGTTTTGCCACATTAACCGCTGGAAGACTTGGATGAGGTCTGGCTCTACATCATGAGCGAGTGTCCTCAAGGAGAAAGTATTTCTAAATTTAACGATTACCTTGTAACTCAGTGGCTCGAACATAAGTTATGGCACGACAAATGGTCGTGTTATAACGTAAAAAATAAAACTAATAATTATACAGAGTCTCATTACTCTGAAATAAATATAATTTTCAATAAAAATAGAGCCATAAATCTAGCAAAACTTTTAGATTGCTTCCAAAAAAATTGCAATAATTATGCCGAAATTACAGTAAAAATGGGTTATTCAAATCATCAAAAATATGCTGAAATTAAAAATAATATAATCGAAAACACAATAAAAGATTATAAAAATGGGTTAATTTCGGTTGGACATTGTCTAGAGAAATTAAGATTCTGATTAATAATAATTTATTCAATTGATAAGTGTAGATACTTACTAAATTGCCCATTTCTTAAAGATTATTTAAGAATCAATATTCTTTTAGAAATGGGCAATTTTGTAGAAAAGAGTTTAGAAAGATTGTGATTTGTGATTTTAAACAGTCTGCGATTTTACATAAAACTGGAGTGTATTATTATTAGTTTAAAGGTAGCTTTAAGAAAACATAGATCTCAATAGAAAACTATATTTACAATGTTTTTGATTTTTGTTCAAGTTTTTATTGTAATTATGAAACAATCTGTGATTTTTTATGTTAAAGTACAGTATTTTTATTATTCATTAAGTGACTAAATAGATAGCTATAAGAAAACATCAACATAGATCTCTATGTAAAACAATATTTACAATGTTTTTGATATTTGTCCAAGTTTTTTATTGCAATTATGAAACAATCTGTGATTTTTTTATGTTCAAGTAGAGTATTTTTATTATTCACTAAACAAGTAGCTATAAGAAAACTTCAACATAGATCTCTATTTAAAACAATATTTACAATGTTTTTTATATTTATCCAAGTTTTTATTGCAATTATGAAACAATCTGCGATTTTTTATGTTAAAGTAAGTACAGTATTTTATTATTCACTAAACAGATAGCTATTAGAAAACTTCAACATAGATCTCTATGTAAAACAATATTTGCAATGTTTTTGATATTTTTCCAACTTTTTATTGCAATTATGAAACCATCTGTGATTTTTGATAGTAAGATTACAAAACTGACAAATATTGTGTCACATTATTGTAATGAAACTGAAAGATGTTAGAAATTTAAGTTAGTATTTTAAATAAACAATATTTTCTTCTATCGACATTTTTATTTCTTAGTCCCCGCACTATGCGAGTGATATTTGTAGGTGTGCTTCGTGGAATAGGAAATAAATTATTAATTTTTTTTTTATTTGAAGCCCACCTACGGGTGTGCAAAGTGAAATACTTTAGGTGTGCTTCGTCTGGGTGTGCTTCGTTTGGGTGTGCTTCGGGGAATACCTCGTCGCAAAGACTACCCAGTATAGTTGAAACTAACATAAACGTGAATTGATTCTAGAATGTTTATCAGAAAACAGCCCGGTCTACTATGAATAAAAGTAAAATATCATCATCATCATCATCAGCCTGCCGTAGTGCACTGCTGAATATAGTCCTCTCCAATGGCAGGCCACTGAGCCCGATTTTCGGCTCATCGTGTCCAGCCGCTGCCAGCCACTTTGCGTATATCGTAAAAAAGTAAAATATATATTCATGTAATAAACAGTTTTATTTCTATGACCTATATAGAAACTCGCTTTCATTGAAATATTGACAGATTCTACTATAAATAGAAGCGTATAAAAGCTTTCTAAAAGGCCAGCGTAGTGCCATTTAAAAATCTACCGAAAGGTGTTTCAAAAGCTCTGTGCAAATAACGCGGCAACTGATAAACAAACTTCAAAAGGAGAAGGATTGAAGTGTGAAAGAGTGTAACCCTAATTAGGGTGCCCCGGTCCCCAAGTAATCAGAAACAAAACAAAATATCATAGGACCTTGTCTGCCCCTGCTTAAAATTCCACACCAACCCACGCTTGTGCCAAACATAAATACCAAAATTTGAATACACACATACATACGCTGATATTTGTGATGCAAGCCCGGATGAAACCACAAAAGCGTTGTTGTAATCCGGTTAACCGGTTTGGCGCGCAACCAGACGCCAAGTGATGGCTTGCCTGTGACAGCTCTGAAAAATGTCCGCCGGCTTTTTGATTGGAAAATTAAATCCATAGTTACTATTTGCGTATGCTTTCGGTTGGACAGACATCAGAACTATATTTTTATATAGTTTTGATCTGTTGGCATGTTATGTTCTTTTTGAAACATGAAACATATTTAAACTTTCAATTGCAAATTTCAATGGATGTCAATCAAGGTAATGAGTGTATCTTTAATTTTAAACCTTTAATTTAATACCTTAAATTTAATGCATTCGTATATTTTTTGGCCTGATTTTATAAATAAATTCTTGGTGTAGAATGTATTTATTGCATAAATGACTCAATTATTTTGATTCGTTTCGGGTCTCCTACCACAGAAGAGCAGTTAGTAAAAAAATGTTGGCAAGAGAAAATGACATTTTGATTCTTAAGGACTTCATTAAAAGTTCCGTATAAAATACTCAGCCCGTAATATCTGTTGGACTCCAGTTCGAGTGCAGAACAAGCATGCTAACATTATCGAAGTATGATTATCTAAGTATGACCATGTGTCTGCTTTCCGTTCCGAACTTCGCTGGTTGCAAATTCGTCAGCGCCGAAGGTTGCGCGCTCTCACTACTCTTTTTTCTCTTCTTCATTCCCCAAGTCCTCCGGTATACCTAATGTCTTATATTCAATACTTAAGCTCGATTCATTCAAAAGATCTTCGCTCTTCTAACAATCTCTTACTTTCATGCCCCGCTCACACTTCTGGCCTTGTCCACTCTTCCTTCACTGTCCAATCAGTTAATTTTTGGAATTCCCTGCCTCTGGAGATCAGGATGGCTGCTAATCGTTGGACGTTCAAGGTTAAGGCACGCGAGCATATTCGCAAAGAGTTATTGGCACAATCATCATAATTTTTCACATCAATTAAACAGTATATATATATATTATATATATTTATTTATTATATTTAGTTATATATAGGTGATTATTTATATGATTTAAATATATATTTATCTAGAATGTATAGGTATATTTAGTCATATTGTATAAAATATGTATGTATGGTATATTATTATATTTATGTTACTTGTCATATACATTTATTAATTTGCTCAACTCTTTAAACTAATTTGTACACCTACCACAATTATCTCTGTATCACCCTATGGTTGACTGGGAGAAAATGCCTCGATGGCATTAAGTCCGCCATTGTACTTACATCGTGTATCGTACATAAAGTTTAAATAAATAAATATTTGCACTGAGAAAGTGCAACCGCGATGTCTACTCAACGATAACTTGAAATGTAGCAGTGAGGGAAGCCGGGCTATTGTTGACACACTCAATAGAATTCTACTTCAATAGATATCGCTAACGTGCGGATTCTAAACTTTTGGATTTTACGTTACATGAAGTAGTTTGCTATTTTTAGTCCATTTTCTAATATTTCTATTTGCGATTATGTTCTTTTTTGTCTCTTAGTACCTTTTAGTAAATAGGCAGCAGGATGCAATGTTCATGATTATACGTTCCAATTTGCTTAAAATCTAGCAGGATATAATCAAATGTAGGCTAATCGCAGTCAGTTTTGCAATCAGCCCAGATCATTACTAATTTCATCAGATTTTCCGTTAACGATATTGTATACCAATTTAGATGAAAGATGTAACATGTTTTTATATATTGTAAAGATGTGACGTCACATCGCGCTCCTGCGCCGCGAGCCTCGCTACGAGTGACGCACAGCAATGGGCCGCTCCCTCGCGCCCCTCCGCGCCGGCCCTATAAATACAGGGGACACACGAGGCTTCGTCCCTTTTCTCCGGCCAGCACCACCGAGTTGAGTACAAGATCATCTGAAGACCTGTGAAGTGCCAACGTCGACCACGCCCTGGATAATTGTCTCTTCTGTTAGCCTTAATCGTCAGTTCTTTTTTGTATCGAATAACTGGAATTATAACGCGAGTTTAAACTTTCCTGGTGATATTTTTTATTTATTTCCCGTAAGTCAACCTAATTATCTCTCTTTAATTGCTCGGCGAGTGATCGATCCCGGCTACCCCGTGGAAATCAATCACTCGTGCGACAAAGACAGAAACTGAAATAAATAGTGAATTAGTAAATTGGCTACACCATTTATCGTTATAGTAATGTTTAGACCTGCGTGTTGTTCATTCTACCATTAAATCTTTTTAAAATGATACATCACATATCTAAAGAGCCCTTTCGTCTGTTCGATCATGTCGGAGACGCACTGTCTGCAATATTTTCACCAAGCGAGTCACTACAACGTTTAAATTGAAAAGTGACCATCGTGCTCTCCTTTCAACTTGTCGCATTAACCCTTAACCACTGACGTGTATTTACTGACGTTAACACTGACGTACGTCTCTCAGACCCAAGGTTTTTTAAAATGACTCTAACTAGCTATTTTACTTTTTTAAGGGCTGGTTTATTTATTTATTGTAAGTTTTAATCTAGAGTATCTACTAAATAAAAGAAAAGCACACATTAACCAAAATATTTTTATTTATCAATCAAAATATAAAATGTGAGAAAATTGACAAAAACAAAAATAGCCTCCCTTCTAACGGCTCATAAACTTATTTTATCAGTCTAATATTATCACAGACCTGCTATTACTTAAACAACTATATAATAAACTTTAAATCGAAGAAGAAATATGGCACCTTATAATAAAAATAACAACTTTTTTACGGCATGCATTACAAGCCGGTTTTGAGCACTGTAAACAAACTGGCTTTTTACAAGCATGACAAATATATGAGGCTTTTCTCTTATTTTGTTTATAACATAAAGAACAATTTTTACGTGTAGTAAGACGGCTATCTTGAGATTCTATTACAATATTAGGAGTTACAGTTGTGCCAATAATGCGAGTTAGAAGTGCTCTGAGTTCTGAAGAAAGTTGAGGTATGGTTATACGCCTCTCAAGATGCGGCCTAACTAGCCTTTTTGCTACATTTTTCATAAAAATTAAACGATCTTCAGAGCTATAGTTTGATAATATGAAGCTGTTGACAGCAGAAATATTTACAATACGATAAAAAATTGCCAGAGGCCACCGCCTGGTGCGTCTAGAACAGGAGTATTAAAAGTTACATTAACACTGACGTTGGGTCTCACAGACCTTATGGAGTCAATATTTACCTGTTAGAGATGCACCGCGCGTCCGTTCACTCCCGCCGCGCGCGCGTTACTGTGTTCTAGGAAGGTACCGGGAAGGGCAAGTTTGTGCGCGAACGCAATGAAAAGTTATAGCCAATTTAAGCAAGTGCTTGGGTCTGACAGACGTACGTCAGTGGTTAAGGGTTAATAACAGTTTAAACAATCTCTTAGTATTTTATCTCGTTGTTTTGACGACATTTTAAACTTTATACCCCTCGTCAACTCTTAAGGCAGTGGAGATTGAGTAAACCAAATAATTGCACAGTATCATAGTAATAGCAAATTGCAGACCAATTAATCTACTGCCTTGGTGTCTAAAAGTGTTTGAGTGAGTGTACTTTTGAACGTTGTTTTATAATTATCGTAAATTGTTGTGAATCGATAACTCGTTTTCGCATTTGAATTTGAATTTTCTTTGATTACATCTTATTACAATATGCAACTTTTGTAACCTGCAGACTCATTCATTATAAACGCTGTCTGCGAAAGAATGAATCGCAGCCATCAATATGCATTCTTGTGAGCTATTCTACTTTATTTCTTACTAGAGGACGCCCGCAGCTACGCCCGCACATTTTTTTATTTTACCCGTTTTGCCCGATTCAGTGGAGATTTCGGAAAATCCTTTCTTAGTGCAACCCTGCGGTCCCCAAGGAACATACATGCCGAATTTCAGTTTTCTGCGTCTAATAGCTTTGGCTCTAGCTTGTCTGTCAGTCAGTCAGTAACGCAAGGATTTTATATATACAGATAACAGTATTTATTCTACGTATGAGGTACAATTTCTTTTAATTTTGTACAGAATGTAATTTCTAGGAATAATAATATTCTTATTCAGGAGCAGCGATAGCCTAGTGGAGATACCAACATACTGCCATGCAGAGGGTATCGGGTTCGAATCCACGGCACGCATCAATGACCTTTCAGAGTTATGTGCGTATTGAATTGTAAATTATCACTTGCCCCGTGCCTCGGAGAGCACATTAAGCGGTCGGTCCCGGCTGTCATGAAGATCTTTGACTGTCGTTATAGGGAGTCAGTACCTATGAGTAAACTGACACTAGTCTAAACAATGGAATATAGCTATCCCTTTGGGTTGCGGAGATGAGGCAGGCAGTCGCTCTGTGGATAAGACCGGATTTGACTGAATATTAGGTTCAGTCAAATCCGGTTAGAGTAGAAAGCGGACCCTGGTTTCAGACCGGGATAATGCTAAGAGGACGATGAATAATATTCTTATTCAAGGACAATATTTACTATAGATAGAGCTAATACGTACCGTTAACGACCGTCAAACAATGCCGTATATCGTCGTAATCTTAAATGCATAGTTTAAATATTTATTAAATGGGTAAAAATAAATAAAGGTTGGATAAAAATAGCTCCCTAAGAAAGTCTAGTCAGAACAGTGCGCAATGAAAGTCTATTAAACTTTATGGCAAGATTTCTAAACCGTTCGCGGCCGACAGTGTAATTACTTCACTGCATATATCAGAGGGACTTAGACCTCACTTCCGCTAATCTATCGGCGATCAGCAGGCTGCATGTTAATCTCACGAAAACGAAAAACTAGATATATATATATATATATAAGTTATGGAGCCAGTGGTCAAATATTCTGAGGAGTGTGGAAAACGACAAAAGAGTAGGCAACGAACCACGTAAAGAATAATGAATAGCATTATCTTGTTGGTTGTATTTGTTTTGTTTGTATCCAAGCCAGAGTCTAGCTGATAATTAAATTCAATTGCTCGTGTGTTAGTTGAACCCACGGAAGAAAGTTTATACAGAACCAGATTGTGAATAATAACAATTACTAAAATATGCGACTGAAATTCTGTAAATTGTTTTAAGACGGAATAGAAAATATTTGACAAAAATAATACAGTTTGAAGAATAACCAAATAATCTCCAGTAACTAGGGAAATAAAAGCAAAGAATTAAAACCGTATAATCCATCAGGCGTTCTCAATATCGCGTGCAGTACTTTTATTACGGTGTCTTGCCGTCACGTCGGCACATTCCTGTCCGTCCCTGGGGCGTGTTACTCGATAAATTGTATCAAGGCCATAAATCGGCGCGGCCAATACTTGAGCGCTGCGGAGACTTGGAAGCAACTTGCACACTACCTACTGTAATTTGCTTTGTAATTAAATTGGAGAAAGAAGTGTATAGCTTACAATGACTTAATATCTTCTTAGGTTTACGCGAATGTTACACATTGAAATTAAACTTGAATCAAATCAAGAAAAAGACAAATTACCGCGACGACTCGACTTGTGTAGTAGTCGACTCGGATAGTAATAAATGTATATCAGTGGTAGTTACTAGTAATGTAATATCCCTTTTTAGGGCAGAGGGGATATTTTTCCCACCATGGTTTAAATTTTTTTTAGTAACGAAACCTCATCCTTGCGGTACTTATTTTTACTACAGCTACTTTTTTATTAATCTGTCATTATTTTGACGTAAAGAAATTGTAAACTGTCAAGTATATTTTTATTCAGTAGTTCGTTGAAGTTTGAAAAGTAGCAATTTTACGTATTAAATTTTCTAGTTAGGTCTATCTCTTGAATCTTTTTATTTCTGAGGCAAGTTTTATTTTTAGCATGTGTTATTATATTTCATCTGAAGGATTTTACGCAAATCTTTTTGCCTGGGTGTCTTGATATTTTATAATATTCGTTTGTTATGGTGGGAAACATATTCCCTCTGCCTGTGGGTAGCTGTAGCATATTTTTTGCTTTGTATCTGTAGAGTTCAAAACCCATGCATAGTAAGGGATTGTCTGCATTAGAAATAGAGCATGTTCTTGAATAAACCTTTGGCTTGCCAGACGACCCAAAACATGACCCAAAACATTCTGAGGATGACCTGGAACTTGAAGAAGAAGAAGCTCCATATACTGCAGCCAAGGGCGTCGCCAGCCGATGGTCTAGGGGGGGGGGCAAGGACGCCAGCCGATGGCTTAGGGGGTTTTCAAGTGGATATGGAACGTGAGAAAAGTATGGAGAAAGTAATAAATTGTAGGGTTTCTGAAATCTCAATGTGCGAAAAGTGTGCTGTGCCTCTATGAATAGTGCCATTTTTCACGGCTTTCACATATCAGTAGTCTTTGCTCCTATGAATAAAAGTTGATTTCTAATTATATTTGTTGTTTACGTACACCACAGACTAACCTATAGTACATTAGACTAATTCAAGATCACCTTTTCCATACTCGTACTGTTCTATTCTGTCCTCCTACATGGGCAAAGGGAAAATATTTCCCACCATATAAAAAATAATAAAAAAATTAAAAAAAAATGATTTATCATTTTCTACCCCCATATTATACCTAAATCCGTCATCAGTGAAGTTTTTTCACCTCAGGGTCACTATGCCCTATAAAGGGATATAGTTTCTAGATCATTCAATTTAAATGTAATCTCAATCAAACCAATAAACCGCGATAAAACCCGTAAACTGTAGTTTAATTTCAACTTACATCACTTACTTATCGTACACCAACATAAATAATTCTACTAAATAAGATTATATTATATACTGGTGTGTTACGGGCCTTACGTCTTAAACGAATAAAAATATAGGTAATATCACTGCCTACTTTCTGTTATCATGTAACCCATATGCCGCAATGTCGAGGTAATAGAAAAATACAAATAGAAGGGCCCATTTCATTTTTATTTTCGATTGGAACTCGTCACAATATTGATATGTTTACAAATCGCGAATGTTCGCAAGTACCTATACACAAGTGTACAAATACATATATCTACTGTAATTTGCTGTGGGGAGCAATCTAATGCGTAGTTTGAAATCTCTGTAAGTGACGAGTACTTATATTTAATAGGTAATAGGTGAATTGTATTTGCATAAAAATCCTGCAACCGAAAAACAGCATCGTTGATCAATACAAGGATATATATACCTAATACATCCAGTTGGACGCACGTACTAAACAAAGAGGTAGAATATATTCATGTTTATAGTGACCATTGTTTCTGTTTGTAAAAGGTACCTGTCCCTATCATGGACTATCCTGGCATTTAGACGTATTTCAAAACTATTCAAAAGGTATCTATCTATCTATACTATATACTATATTATAATATTATAAAGAGGAAAAAATTGTATTTTTGTTTGTTATGGATAAACTCAAAAAATACTGGCCCGATTAAAAAAAATCGGGCAAGTGCGAGTCTGACTCGCGCACCGAGGGTTCCGTACGCATTTTACCTTATTTGAGGTTGGTGCTAATTACGCTAGTCTTCTAAATCTGAGGGTCTAGTACCAGTTTACACTCAATCGTCACGGTGGACGATAGCCTAGACGACGGGAACAATTTCCATACATTTTCTAAATGCGCCCCCTAGCGGTCTCTATCGATCACTTCTCTCCATTAGGGGCGCTTTAACAAGTACGAAAATTAACCTTAATTTTCAACTTTTTTAAATTTTCAGAATTTTTCCTTTATTTGTGCTGTAGGACCCTGCTTTTGGCCAAATTTCGTGATTCTAGTTCAACGGGAACTACCATATAGGTTTTCGACCCAAAACCTATAGGGTACTTACGGTTGACCTAGAATTGTCAATTTTTGTCAAAACCAAGGTCTTACAGCACAAGTAAAGGAAAAATTCCGAAAATTAAAAAAAGTTGAAAATTAAGGTTAATTTTGGTGCTTACAAGTTTTCGCAAAAATCTAATTTTGACCATATCTTTTTATCGGGTCGACCCAGGACCCTGATTTTTACACACCTAATAGGAACCATAGACCTCAGTATCTGGTATAAATTTCAATTTGCTAGGTCCACCCGTTCCTGAGAAAATCGGTGGTGACACACGGACAGACAGACAGACAGACAGACAGACAGACAGACAGACGGACAAGAAAGTGATCTTATAAGGGTTCCTTTTTTACCTTGTGAGGTACGGAACCCTAAAAATCACCGTTAGAAAGCTACATTATCTGCGAGTAACATAGGCTATATTTTATTTTAGAAAAAATAGGGGTCCGCAAGATATTTGGGTTTTTGGGGTACGCGAAGTAGTTCCCTAGTCCCTAGTCTGAGTATATAAACAGGTTTTTTCTATAGGAAACTTTAATCTCGTTATTTCGTACTGTAAAGTCTGTCTAACAGAGTAACATTTAAATGACAAAGTTTAAACAGTAATTGCTAAAGCTATTACTGGCAAGTAAATGTTATTGTTATTATTAATTTCTACACTTTCGTCAAATTATAAGTCGACGCTTAACAATAAATCAGAAATAATTTCATTAAACTTTAACCCTAAATGACTTTGAACAATTTTGATTTGTGGCTTTGTATAAATTGCACTTTGAAGTAACTTTTACGAAACACAAAATACTTCTCTGTAAATTGTACTAAGTAATAAAATGGAAAAGACTGTATGTATTTTGGCTAGCTCTAATGATAATATACTTCAATAAAGAAAATAATGTACAGATAAGTAAGTCATAGAAATGTATTGATATAAAATGACTGAATTGATTACCAAATATTTACGACTGTTCGAGAATCGGAGCGTTTGCAAGTTATGCACTGCCGAAATGTTTCAAATTGTGTACAAAGTATTTGGGCGCAATGTCGCTGCAATATGAAATTTGTCATCGAATCCCTGGCGCCAGAACTTGGATAACTGCGCCATGAAATTACTAAAATACACGTAGACTACGAAAATACACTTCATTTTGTTCTACCATAGTAAAAATATAATCCCGATATGCACTTTAACGTTTCTATGTGTTTTTATCACGCAATTATGAAATACATACGTATTAAGAATACATTCACGACATAATATTCAGGCATGAATGTTTCATTAATATGAACAAAAGATAAGAACAACGCAATGTCTCGAAGAAGTAAATACAATACAGTGATATGCCCGAGTGACTTTCGCAGGGCAATTTCAAATCTCGCAGCAGCAGCCAGTGCCAAATGGGGTGTAACGTACAAATCGACTTGCCCGGTACAGATGCGTCGGTCTCTGCGACTGACAGATATCTGCGAGTCTGTGAGAGAATTTAGGTCGCAATAGATGCTGAGGCACCAAATAGGTCGAGAGGCTGAGAAGTGCGGCGTTGGAGAGCGACGCTATGCTAAACTTGCGAAGCGTGTTAACTTAAAATTTGAGTTGACTGTGATTACGTTTTATTGGAGTTTAGAGTTGGATGTGGGTGGAACTGTTACTTAGGTATTTGGTAGGGTTAGAATTTTGAACAAAGAGCGTTGGTTAAGTGAACCATAGCGCGTGACCACCATAAGCCTTATAACAGGAATCAGAGAAAGGTTTTCATCCGAGTGTAGAGAATATTACTATTTAAGTATTACTTAAAAAATTGTACTTATGTCGATATGTCAAGCTCGACAAGTATCTTGCTTTTGTTATTAATTAGGGTGCTACTGTAGGTTACTAGTAAGCATTCACTATCCGACCTTTTATCTATTGCTCAGCTGACTATCTCATTAACTGTAAAATATATTTCTATAACAGCCTTATTAAAAAAAATGTTTTAATAATTGCACGGTAGAAACGTCTTAAGCGTTACTACGGTACTCTTCGTGTGCGCCTGACTCACACTGGACCGACTTTTTTGGGTTTTTATCTTACATCCTTTATTGTGAAAGTATGCTAAACTTCTTGGAGCTACCCACATCGAGCTACCTACCTACAGAGATTCCAAAGAAACGTTTTACAAAGTGCCATAACTTTCCAATGTCATTAAATACGTAACGTTCTTGAAATATGCCTAAAAGATCCATTTGTTGCGATTTTTCAGGTGCCCCTATTCGGTTTAGTATTTTGGGCAAAGCTGGCATAATCTAATAGTATTTTTTGGAAGCTTTTAACATTTTTGACAAGGGTCACATTCGAATCGATCGCAAGATATTTGTCTTCTAGATCAACAAAATGTAATATCAGCTGTTAAGAAATTCCCGTAGCAGTATGAAGCCCAGAAATCTCGCGGATAATTTATATGCCAAGTGCAAACCACTTCGCATATAATTCGTGACACACAGGCTCTATGTAGATGACGTTCCCTAAACCAACCTAATTACAATAACACTCATTATATTAACTCGTGTCAGAAGCCGAACTATGAAACAATGCACAATTAGTAGGTATGTAGTGTTCGTAGCATCGGCTAATGTCACTAAGTGGCCTTGATTGCTGTCTTGTCAAGTGCGTACGTGTTCGATAGTGTGTGGAGAGGTTTGCAGATGACGGCGACTTAGTTTCGGTACTCTGTGATTGTTTTGGGACCTGAATAGCGAGGATTCATTATCATAATATTGTTTATCGTGTTGCATTGTGAGTAATGGGTTCTGAGGAAGTATAGGGAATGAAACGTAACTTATATAAAAAGGTTTTATTTGTGGGTTATTAAAGTAGATAGGTACGCATTTAGACCTGATGACCAAATAATGCTTTTATTTGTCTATCTAGTTCACTACAGACTGCCTCGTTGGTCTCGCGGCATAATTAATGTGCGCGTGGGATTGGGAGGTCTCGGGTTCGATTCCCGGGTCAGGCAAAGTGTTATTGGGTTTTTCCGTTAGGAAATGCTCAGTAGCAGCACAGAGTCTGGTAATGTGCCCGGTACGGCAATAGGCTCGCCCCCTATTACGTGGTACTAAAGTATATCTGGCGAAAAGTGGGTGCAGAAATACACCTCTGCCTACCCCTTCGGGGATATAAGACGTGACGATATGTATGTATGTATCTAGTTCATCTAGCCAAAGAAGATTAAGTTCGTGTCTGAATACGCTATAACAAAGTCTGTCGTTACATTGCTCAGTTCAACTAAAGATTGAAGTTGAGAGCCGGTAGAATGGAGAATGTGCGACACTCAAAAAATTCACTTTACAATATAACAATTAAAAAATATTCTGGAAACTAAAATTTGCATATAAGCTCTACTAAACTCTTTTACGACTGTAAGGCATAACAAATGCGATAATAGGCAATTATAATGGAGGCTATTATTTTATAGTTAGCTCAAACTATTAATAACAATACGAGCGTATTGCGATTTTGTTTTAAAATCTGTTCGGCAGCAGTAGATAACAAAATTGTTTCTTTTCTTTTTTTCATTTTAATCCGAAAAGAATTGAACTAAAGCTCTTTTCACCATTACTAAAAATGCGTAAACACGAACTATACATTTTTATTCGAATAGTAATGGCAGTAATAACTAAAAATAAAACATTGCCATCCTCCTAGCGTTATCCCAGTATTGGCTGGGTGGTACTGAATATTGGCTTTTCCACAGAGCGACTGTCTGTCTGGCCCCCGCAACGCAAAAGGATAACGATATTCCATTCCATGGCTCCGTGTCAGTTTATTCATAGGTACCCACTCCCTGTAACGACAGTCAAAGATCTTCATGACAGCCGGGACCGACAGGTTAACGTGCTCTCCGAGGCACGGGGCAAGCGACAATTTACAATTTCAACTAAAAATAGTAACATAAATAGGTACATCAAAACGAAACTGAAATAACATTTAGTTTGGTTAACAAATTATTTCGTAGCTTTGTGTGTGTGGTTTTGAACAGAGTTCATAAAATACGAATGAAGTTGACTAATTATCTTCGTATAAAAATGTAACTGGAGTTAATTAACTAAGACGATGCAGAGTGCATCACAGGAAGCTACGTAATAAATTGTATGAAAAATGCAGACACGATGATATTAAATAATGTGCTTTGCTTTATTTTAGTCGCCAAGTTAGATATCGTTTTAAAGATAGGGGAGGCAGTTCTTGTTTGGGATATGATGATTGGATGAAGTAGTAGGAGTAGCAGTAATAGTAGTGATAGTTTGAGAAACTTCCCTGTTAGGAAATTAGAATTTCTATAGTACCACAGTGCTATCAACTCTTGGGGTCTAGTGGTGACGCGGCAGCATTTTTTTATAATTCTACGTGCATTTGATAATTTCCTTTTTAAATGTGTACTTCTTCACACGTTTCAAATATTATGAAAATTAAATTCGTATTCTAAGAAATTGTCTTACTAAAAATAAGTTATTTATATTCGTTATGTTCCTTATTTACATGTTTGTAAACTTGTTTACTCAATAATATTCTATTTTTGTTACAGGTACGTAAGGCGCCAAATAAGTATTTATTTCTAATCTACTAATAGGTCCTTCGGAATGTGAGTAAAACAAACCAAAGGAATTGAAGAATTCGTGCAGATTTTCATCGATATATAGCGCTGAAATAAGTTATGCAAAACTCTTTTAGCATTCTATCAATTGCCTCGTTGTTTCTAATCTTTACATCTGTCCTGCAGTGTTTCTGTATGGTTTACTGTTCCAAATCTCGATAGCAACTTGCATTTCGGCAAAACACAGCTGATTACGTCCGTATGCATCGGTAGATATACTACCAATATGTATGTATACCTGTCTACCCCTTTGTATACAGGCACTAGTCTAAACACAAACACTGGCACTAATTCTACAGCAATCAGCGACGTATTAGCTCAGCCAGCGCACATTACATTTGTGTTCGGTTGATAACTTAGTTAGTGGCCGTCAAACATGGCCAGTTCGTCACTCGCTAAAACGCGGCTACTCTCTTTGTGGCGCTCCGCGCTTGTCTGATAATCGCGTGACTGGTGTGTGTGCATAATGCACGACTCATTTGTTGTGCTGTGACGTCGTTTTGCAGCACTATTAACCAATTTTGTCCGGTGTGGTGATATACTGCGTGAATTTCGCTAGCAGAGCATGAAAACATTCAGTAACTTTTTTGTTTCTTATCATAAAACATAGATATATCAGAAACAAAGGTACTGACAAATAATCATAATTATATGGTTTGTTTGCGAAGATTTTGACTAACTTTACCAGATTTTTCAGCTGTGCTTTAAGTCTACACAGACCCTATTGCCGTCGGCCATACGGCCAGTGATGATGCTGTTATTGAGAAACCACGAACACAAGACGGTTTTGCTTTATAAAATGAAAACTGACTGGCTAAATAAATAAGAACTAACATTTAGTTAAATTCTATGACTAACTGTCTAACAGATTATAAAACCCCGGGGTAGTTTTTGTAATTACTCGAATATGACTCGCATTATTACAAAAGCCATTAAAACACTTATTACAATACAGTTTCAGCTCAGTTAAAAGCGTAGTACATCATCGTTGAAAGCATATTTGTAGTGCAAAGCTTCACTGTATAAAACGGAGGCTTTACTTAAATCCTCGGTGTTGTGCCAAGCACTCGTATTAAACCAGACGTATCATAGTAGGAGCGACACAGCTCGCATATAATTAATGATAGCGTATTAACATAATGTCATACGCTAAATTTAACTAAAATTCGGCCTAGTGAAGATACACTGTCGTGCAGTGCCAGCGGTTTTTGACGTTAATCTGTTTGACCATTATTTATTGGCGTTTTATGTTCAGCTTTTTGATTTGTGTGTAGTAGTTAGGTGATCGGCTTTCGGCTTTTAGTTTCACGCGATCATTTCCTGAATGCGTGAGCGGTAACGAGGTATAAGCTGACGGCGTTTTCTATCAGGTTTCTTAGGATAGAAATTAAACTTTCTGGCACGGAGAGAAAAGCAGTTCAGAGCTGCTCGTGAAGACGTCGATAGAAAGTAGAAATAAAAGCTTTGAATTCAATTTATTTACTTCAATTAGGTTACAGCGTAGTGGTACATGGTGGTGCTTTTCTTTAAGAAAGGGGATAAAACCCTCTTAAAGAACTACAGACCCATCACACTTCTGAGCCACGTCTACAAGCTGTTTTCGAGGGTCATCACGAATCGTCTCGAGAGCAAGCTAGACGACTTCCAGCCTCCCGAACAAGCCGGTTTCCGTAAAGGCTATAGTACCATAGACCACATACATACGCTGCGGCAGGTTATACAGAAGTCCGAGGAGTATAACCAGCCCCTATGCTTGGCGTTTGTGGACTATGAGAAAGCCTTCGATTCGATCGAAACCTGGGCGGTGCTACAGTCTCTCCAACGGTGCCGGATTGACTACCGATATATCGAAGTGCTGAAGTGTTTGTATGAAAACGCCACTATGTCAGTCCGCCTCCAGGACCAGAGTTCGAAACCTATTCAACTCCAGCGAGGAGTGAGACAGGGGGATGTCATATCCCCGAAACTGTTTACCACTGCGCTGGAGGATGTTTTCAAGCTCCTGGACTGGAATGGACTCGGCATCAACATCAACGGCGAGTACATCACTCACCTTCGATTCGCAGACGATATCGTAGTCATGGCTGAGACCATGGAAGACCTAGGCACAATGCTCGATGGCCTCTGTAGAGTCTCCCAACAAGTAGGTCTTAAGATGAACATGGACAAGACGAAAATCATGTCGAACGTCCATGTTGTACCTGCTCCTATTCAGGTTGGGAACTCTACGCTCGAAGTTGTCGACAAGTATATCTACCTGGGACAAGTAGTCCAATTAGGTAGGTCCAACTTCGAGAAGGAGGTCAATCGTCGAATCCAACTCGGTTGGGCAGCGTTCGGGAAGCTACGACATATCTTCTCGTCCGATATCCCGCAGTGTCTCAAGACGAAAGTCTTTGACCAGTGTGTGTTGCCAGTGATGACTTACGGATCAGAGACGTGGTCGCTCACTATGGGCCTTATCAGAAGGCTCAAGGTCACTCAGAGGGCGATGGAGAGAGCTATGCTTGGAGTTTCCCTGCGAGATCGAATCAGAAATGAGGAGATCCGCAGTAGAACCAAAGTCGCCGACATAGCTCTCCGGATAGCCAAGCTGAAGTGGCAGTGGGCAGGGCACATAGCTCGAAGAACCGATGGCCGTTGGGGCAGAAAGGTTCTGGAGTGGCGGCCACGTACCGGACGACGCAGCAGAGGTAGGCCCCCCGCAAGGTGGACCGACGATCTCGTCAAGATCGCGGGAGGCGGTTGGATGCGGGCGGCTCAAGACCGGTCTGTGTGGAGAACCTTGGGGGAGGCCTATGTCCAGCAGTGGACGTCGTTTGGCTGATATGATGATTCAATATCTCACTACATATTCTTATATCCATACATCACCAATTCCCACTTACGTTTTTCACCAATTCGTCGAACTCTTACTATCAGTACATACTTCATCAGATTGGCAAGTCGTAGCGTGCGGGTCGGCGCGCGGCGGCGTCAAACGAAGCCAATCAACTGACGTCGCGCCAACAGTTCACAACTCACAGAATTCGTTACTTCGTGTTTTTTTATCGTCTAATAGGCACGAACGTTTATTTTTAGGTTGTATTCTTTTATAAGCGAGGTGAAGAGTGTTGTATAGTTGGGTTGAGTGATCGATGGACTGTTTTACAGTAAATGGACGACGCAATGTATCCTTTCGAAGAACCCACGCCTATATTAGTTTGAAAATTGGGTATCCTAGGTTAATCCTTGTATAGTCTGCTATCCTGTCTGTCCTTCGAGATAGAACAAAACTGAATAGTAGGTACAATATTTAGTTTCTGAATACTTATACGTGTGGATATGAAATAAAAACTATAACAACAATACTGACTTATTAAACGTGTATTAAGATATAGTTTTTAGAAGACTTCGAAAACATGCACCGTAACATACGTTTATTAGTTTGGTTTGTGTAGTTGTCAAGTCGTCAGTTTTTAACTACTAAGAAGTACAATAAAAAATCCTACATATCGTATTATAATAAAGAAATAAACATTTTCATACTATATTGCATGATATAATTGTATACCCAAATACAATAATCTCATATTTACCATCATTATGTCACGCAGATCTCGACACAGAAACTGATACGTAACCCCGCGTCATGTGAACAAAACAAAACATATATTATTCACGCAATTACGCCACGTATGAATTCCATGAGACTTAATATTGTCGAAACAAAAAGCGTAAAACAGCATAAATAAACGTTGTCCCCTTGACGCTACTTGGATTACAAGGAAAGGAACGCCGAGACAAGGCGACAACAAAGAGTATATGTATATTCTCTCTGAGTAATGCAAAGCCAGCTAGTTCTTTGTTTTTACCCGATCTCCGAGATCTTCCTTGTGGCTTAAGGTGCAAAAAATACATCCCATAATGATGAATATTATGAAGCCTTAATGAAGACATTGCTTAAGATTCGTCTAGAAAACCACGTAATACGGGCTCGCTGTCATTTTATTAGTTTATTTTAAAACTTTAAGCATAAGATACACAATGAGCAATCTCATATCGAAGATTTACTCTGCCATTAGCACACATGGAATTATAGTGTTGCCCGCATCCGCAGAAGTGCAGTATTCATTTTCGGCGGCAATCGATTTGCAAATCATCCAAATGCTTTTATTCTATTTGGTCCGGTAAAGTTATAATCAACCGCAATAACTCGGAAAAATAAGAAACGAGGATCTTTATACAAAACGAATAGAATTAGTTTATTTTAATTTGTTATAAATTGCTGTATTAGCTGTATATAATATGTATCATGAGCAATTTTTTAAAACACCAAGAATATGTAGTAGCCGTAGAAGCGAGCTGGCAAGTCTTCACTGGCTAAACTTCATAAGCATGTTTTGCGACTGACGGCAATTCAATAAATCAACCTGTATCAGTCCGCAGCTGGACGTACGCCTCTCAAGTTTATACTTGATATAAGAGGCATTTGGGATAATACTTTGATTATTTTCCTGTTGACTGAATCCAGCCATATTTGTAGAAAGAGCTACTATTTGTTCCAAAAACGTCTGACACTCAAGCGACGCTTGAAGCAGAAAAAAATAATTTAAGGCTCGGAAAGTTTTCGTGGAAAATGTATTTTCCACGTCATTGAAGTTTCTTCGTCGCTATACCGGAGTCTCTGTGTGTGTATGTGTGTGAGGTTTATTTTTGTACTACTTTGTGCTCACGGTCGCTCGTCCACGTATTATGAGAAAAAGTTTCTGAAACACTGGTTAATTTGCATGGCATATTCGCATCTGCAACGTATCTGATACGGAATTAATTTATAATTAAATCACCGGTAACTTTACGCTGCCTGGTCATTTCACGTGAATTGAACTGATCTCATTAACTTAAATTATATGAAGGTGAACTGCAATTTATGTTACTATATATATAAAGATAATTGAGTATATTGTTTTTATGTATTAATGAATTTTTTTTATGTATGTTCATTTACTGCAATGTCTCTTTCGAAGTCTTGTCTAAAAGGTTATAAGGTAGGTACTGCAGAAGCACAACAAGGTCATCGGGTGCTTCAAAATTCCTTAACAAGCGAGTGATCATTCAATATGCATAGCTTTCTTATGCATAGCTTTCTTATGCATAGCTTTCTTATGCATTAGCTTACTAATTACTGATATCGATCATGCATATTATAATATTCTGACAACCCATCGCTTTGTTCTATAATGATACACTTCATTTATTTGCTTAATAGCCGTATCGGCAGCTACTAGTTTAAAACATTTAAAGCTTGATGAAGAAAAGTATCATGAACTTCACAATCTCGTAAATTGTACTTGAGAAACTTTAATTACTATGTCTGATGAAGTACAGAGCCGATCTTAGGTCATTATCACTTTATGCGTTAATTTTCTCAGTACTACGATACATTCACGGGAATGTTACTACTAATAAGTTCTGTGTTTAAGTTGTGAATATTCAACTATTACGCTTTGTAATTAATTTACAGTGCGATACGAGTATTTGTATGTTAATATGTGTATGTGATTATTATTTTGGTGAACAAATTCAAATTCAAATTCAAAATCCTTTATTCATTTGGGTCACAATGTGACACTTATGAACGTCAAAATAATAAATTTATAAAATAATTACTTATACTCAAATTTAAAACATTATTACTGTATGCTTCTACATTTACATTTACTGCCACGTTCGCAAAGCAATAGGTAGAACCATGAGAAAGAACGGGCAATAAAACTCACGGTCACTCTTTTTCATCGCCAGGTTTTGCATAATACACAATTTACATTTTGTAAGGTGCTGCAACTGTTACACCTTCTATATCACTTGTATATATTTACTGTACATCATAATACTCAAGCATAATACTTTTGGTTAGCCTCCTCAGAATAGACATGGTGAAACAGGAGCATCCACTTACATTATATATACCTAATAACGCAGGCAATCCGCGAAAGTGATCAGAACCATGATGGAAATGATGCAGTTAAATATTAAAATCTAATACCAGCCCGCAAGACCGTCATCGACCAGTCATCGCAAGTAGCACCCGTTCACGAGTATGACGCATGTGCCAGCCATCATCCCTCTCGCCATATTAGAGGGACAGGGATGACCCGACACACGACGCCACCACAAGAAATGACATTTTAGTGAGCATGACGACAACGGTATACGAACCAGCAGTAAGAAACAATCTATTGGTATACTGACCATGACCGCCAATTACCTCCATTTTCCAGATCGTTATTATTAACATAAGTTAGTGGAACACGTGAAGGAATGCAAATGTAGAAAGAATTTTGTGAAGGTGACAAGTGAACAATGATATGATCAGAGATAAATAATGTTAAACTACATTGAACAAATCATAAAAATATACAAATCCTGCAAAAATCATGTGTTCACGAGGCACCTCCACTTAACATGTAAATAAAATAATCGTGAGTTAAACAAGCCTAAGCCTATCCCCACGGTGTCTTATCATTTAAAAATTCCTTAATAGTGTAATAACCCCTTTGTAAAAGAAAGTTCCTAATTGTCCGTTTGTATTTGTGCATGGGTAAATTCATTATTTCAAGAGGCAATTTGTTGAAAAATCGTATACCAATCCCCGCAAATGAGTTCTGAACTTTATGTAGACGGTAGTTAGTTCCCACCAGTTTATGCTTATTCCTTGTGTTCACTTTGTGCAAATCACTATTTTTGCGGTATAGAATTAAGTTTTTCTTAATGTACATTAAGTTAGCATATATATATTGCGATGCAACTGTCAATATGTCTACTTCTTTAAATTTATCACGTAAAGAATCTCTAGCACCTAACTTATAAATTGCACGTATGGCCCTTTTTTGAATGACAAAAATAGTCTGTATATCAGCAGCTGTACCCCATAACATTATTCCGTAAGACATTACGCTGTGAAAATAACTAAAGTAAACTAGTCTAGCAGTATCTATATCTGTGAATTCCCTAACTTTTCTAACTGCAAACGCTGCAGAACTAAGTTTAACTGCGAGACAGGATATTTGGGCGCCCCACTGAAGCTTACAATCTAAAGTTACACCTAAGAATACGGTTGATTCGACTAGTTGAATTGTTTCCTTATTTAAAATTATATTAGTAGGAACACTTTTGACATTAGGCAAAGAGAATTTGACACATTTGGTTTTGCTTGAGTTGAGTACCAAATTATTTGTCGAAAACCAATCTAATACTTGTGCAAGAGTGTTATTGACGGTATCAAAGTTACTTAAATTACGATGAACTTTAAAAATTAGTGACGTATCGTCGGCAAACAAAACAATATCACATAAATTTTGTACAAAGAACGGCAAATCATTAATATATATTAAAAAAAGAAATGGACCGAGAATAGAGCCCTGTGGAACGCCCATTCCTACTGGCAAACCTAGAGACCTACTCCCATTAATATCTACATACTGAATTCTATCACTAAGGTAGCTGGCAACAAGATTGAGTGCGGTATCTCTAATACCATAAAGTTTCAATTTAAGTAAAAGCGTATTATGTTCCACACAGTCAAAGGCCTTTGATAGGTCACAAAAAACACCAATGGCATCCTTCGAGTTTTCCCAAGCATTAAAAATATGCTTTAACAAAGTCACACCGGCATCAACGGTGGAGCGACCCTTAGTAAAGCCATACTGTTCACTGTGAAATAAATTATTTGTGTGAAAGTGGCTCTCTAGTTGATGCAAAATAATCTTTTCAAAAATTTTACTAATAGCAGGCAAGATAGAAATTGGCCGAAAATTACTAGGGTCGCTCTTTGATCCCTTTTTGAATAATGGTATTACTTTACTGTGTTTCATTAGATCAGGAAATACTCCTGTATCTATGCATCTGTTGAATATTGCAGCTAAATATGGAGCTAAGCTAGAAATAATTTGTCGCACAAGTTTAACAGAAATGCCCCATAAGTCAACAGATTTTTTATTATTGAGCGTCTTGAATACCTTCAGTATGTCATTGGTGTCAATATATTTAAAATTAAAAAGCACATCACACTCATTCACATTGCCCCTAACCAACATTTCTGCTTTGTTTGGACATGAATCTAGACAGCTGGTTGTGTTCACTGGTATGTTTATGAAGAAATTGTTAAATGTCTGAGCAACATCAGTTTTCCTAGTAATAATTTCACCATTAAATTTTAAATCATAATTGTTATCTACCAATTTAGCTCGACCAGTCTCATTGTTAATAATGCTCCAAGTAGTTTTAATTTTGTTCTTGGATTCTTTGATTTTATTGCTTAAATATAAGGATTTGGCTAAAGCACATGTCCTCTTAAAAACCTTTGAATAATTTCTAACATATTGAATAAATTCAGGATCAAAATTGTATTTCTTCATACCATATAGATCATACAACCTAGCTCTACTTTTGTATATACCTACTGTTGCCCAATCACAAAAATTTACTTTAATGCTCCTTGCAAACGTCTTCAGTTTAAAAATTTTATTGTACTCATCATTAACAATTTTAAATAAGCATTTATATAATTCATCAGGATCATCAACGGTTAAGTCAATACTGGCGATCTTGGCAGCAACATCATTACTAAAGTGTTTTAGGCGAGCAGAGGTCATTGGCCTACATGTAATTTCTTGTACTTTAGGGGTTGTATTAGTTGGAATTACAACCTTTTGCCCGCAGTGATCCGATGTCAAGTCAGTTAAAACAGCCTTACTTAAATAAAGACAATTGCAAAAAACATTATCTAAGCATGTAGACGAATGTGAGGTTATTCTAGTTGGTTCAGAGAACAAAACATTTAAATTAAATGACCTAAATAAGCTAACTAACCTAGTACAAATTGGTGATTTTCCTAACAAATTGACATTAAAATCGCCGCATACGATTATAGACTTCCTACTAGAAATTATGTGTTTTAAGACATCCTCAATAATGCTTTCAAACTGAGTAAAGTCGCTTTGTGGTGGTCGATACACACACACTATAATATGTTGTTCAAGCTCAACACAAGAAATCTCAGCAGTGCGCTCGATGGAAAGTTTAGCTATATCCTTACGTTCTTTACATTTCAAACTATTACATACATATATTAGAGAGCCACCACGAATAGCCTTCTTTCTTACGAATGCACTTATAACTGAGTAATGTTGATTGTTAAATATTAATTGGTCACCTCGCAACCAATGTTCTGTAATACATAAGATATCAATCTTATGTTTATTTAAAAATAAATCTATTTCTAATTCTTTGCCAGATAGGCCTTGTATGTTTTGATGAACTAAGTTTAAAACACATGAATGCCTATCTGTTGTCTCATCTAATAGTTTAAACTAATAGATGTGTCAATACTACTATTGGTATAACTATTATCTACCAAATTCCTAAGTACTCTAGTAGTACTCCTGTCAGTATATAAATTAAATGCTAATAATTTAGCAAGTTGTCGCCTATGTACATAAGAAAGATACATAGTATCTTTTGTTAAAAAGAAATTACTAATAAAAATATTAGTGTCAAAAAATAAAATACTGTCACTATGACATGTCCTATTGTACAATAATAGATTTAATTTGCCTATCTGCCTGTTTTGGTCATCTGTGAGAGCATATGAATAAGGCAATGCACAAATAATAAAGCTACATCCTATTTTTGTGCTAACATCTATCATTAAGTCTGTTAATTCTATGAGACTGTTTTTGGAGACTAATGAGCTGTCACCATACAATATGATGACAGTAGTTTGTGCATTCAAGTCGGCATTCTTAATCTTATCAACTAGGGTACAAGACTGAGCTCCAGGTGAACAAAAGTTCTGTACTGGTTGCTCAGTGTAATGATCAATTAAGCTCCCTAAACCCACTCCCAGTTGGTCTGAAAAAATTATTACATTCTTACTGTCAGAACATTACTGTTTCTTAGCTCTTGGGCTAGTTTTAACTACATAAACGGGCCAAAGCCAAGTTAATGTAGTGTGTGGTCAATTATAAATAGGGTGAATTATGTTATGTCAAAAATGTTCGTATTTTTTCATTTTCGCTGTGCATAGAGGGGTGTTAGTGCCTACCCTTATGTATGGTAGTGAAAGTTGGGTATGGCAGAAGAGACTTGAAAGTAGAATAAATGCAGTAGAAATGAGAGCACTGAGAAGTATGTGTGGTGTATTTTTGACCGACAGAGTAAAGAATAGTGTGATAAGAGAGTGGTGTGGGATAAAAGAAGATGTAGTGATAAGCATCGAGAAAGGCATGTTAAGATGGTTTGGGCACATGGAGAGGATGGATGACGAAAGACTGACAAAGAAGATATATAAGGCAAATGTGAATGGGACAGGACGAAGGGGAAGACCTAGGCGGACGTTCTTTGACCAGATTGGAGACATCCTAAAAAAATAGGACAGGTCAGAAGTAACAGAAGAGCATGCATGAGAAACTTGATGGAAGTGAATGAAGCAAGAGAGGTATGTCAGGATCGTTGCAAATGGCGTTCCGTAGTCTCCGCCTACCCCTCCGGGAAACAGGCGTGAGTCTATTTATGTATGTATGTATGACTGTTGGATCTTTAATTATATACTTGCTGTAATTTCTTGTGTTTATAATCTGGTCTTGAATTGCAAAGCCTTCGGTTTCAGGGAATAAATTGCCTAGTCTAAGCCATTTATTTGATGCTATTTTATCTATGTGGGGTTGTTCTATATCGTGAGGATGCCGCCCTTGCAACACTTTCTTCTTCCAATTTTCTAGTTTGTGTTTCTGTGTATCCTGAGTGTCTGTGTGTTGTGTCTCTTTTTGGTTATTCAAGTTAAGTGGTGTGTAGCTGACATCATTTGTAACTATGGCATTATGAATATCACAAGTGTTGGACTTCGTGTTGAAAAAGGTTCTTAAGTTTCTAATTTGTTTTTGCCAAAGTTCATGTATGTATATTTATTATTATTGACTATGACTGTTAATACGTACTGGTAGCAGTTTTTTAAGGTATGTTATGTACTTATAATGTTCTTCTTTATTTTGAAAATACAGCTCGACACTAGGAATTCTTTATATGTTTCGGTGGATTTTACAAATATTCAATCAATGGACACAAGAAAAAGAAGAGATTGATCAAAAATATTTGTGTTACTATTTCTCCTTGTTTAGGGTTCGATATTGAAGCTTATATAAGATATGCATTATGCAGTACTAAATATTCTTCGTAGTATAAGATTCTCAACACTGTTTAGTTAATAGAACCATCTCACTATTATGACGGGAGTAGGTAAACAACAAGTCCCAAGCTATCATTCCTAGAATAAATTATACAACGTTGGGAACTATTGGCTGCTGTTTCCTAAAATTATTCACCGTGGCTTGTTTCCTTAATACACAGTTTACCCCCACTTTCATAGGTCAATATACATATCCGAGAGTATTAACAGAATCCACAGGGAATTGTGCATATTGGCCCCGATAATGAAACTTTTATAATAATAATAACAACCATCAGGACGGAAATACCGAAGGAGGTTCCGAAACTGTGTGTGGAAGTGCAATTTTATACGCAACCCGAGACCCCAGGCGAATATGATTAGATATTATAATATACATCTCAAAAGGGCCCCTAAACAGGTAGCTTTACATGTTTCATTCTTTAAACAATCAAACATAAATGCCCAAGACATTAAAAATGAAAAGAAATGCTATTACAACAAGAGTTCTTGCAATTTATCAGTATTGTACGCTCTGTAGTGCAGTACACGGGAAGTTTCTAGTACATATTTTTGCTGACAGAAGGAAGCTAGGACAGGTACGCGAAGACATTACATCCAAAATACAATTTACTTTAAAATTACCGTCGAGGATAACTTCGCCGGCTAGAGCTAAAAAAATAAATAAATGTGTAAAGTATTCCAACGAAATAAAGGCCACAGACCGTGTTTTTCAACGTTTTTGTACTGAACGGCTCTCCCGTAGTTTCCAGGTTTTAATGCGGAAAATTTTTAACACTTTATGAAGGTTAACTACCTCAATGCTTTGAAAAGAGTTTTGCATAGCGGATGCTAAAGAGTCTGATGAGAACTTGTATAAACTTCGAGGGTGCTATAAATGAGTGGATTTTGTGGCTGCTGTGCCGACTATAATTAAAAAGGTAAACAGTATATTTAGGACTTTGCTTGTTCAGCAAATCGACACTTTCATTTTTCACAAAAACACGGGCAAGAATTACGCCCCATTGTATGGCAAATAGACTTTGCCGTTGCACATTATTTGAATCGCCTGCCATTTGCCTTTTTCCGTACTTAATCGTTTTTCGTTTAGTTCGTATCATATTTAATTTCGAACAGCAGCGATATTTTAGTCATGCCATGAACATAGCGTTGGCATATGTTTGCCGTAAGCTACCACCTCTTTTCCAGGAATCTACAAACTGTTGTTGACATTCTCGGGAAAATACTCTAACGCAGCCTGTTATAAAAGTAGGTAGGTTGTACGAACTGTAGTCATTTCTTTTCCATGGCGTGTCAATAGTTAACCTAGTTTTAAACTTCTTTGGCGTCCGTGAGTCTTCGCATTTAGCTTAATGAGGCTTCGAACAGTTCCAATAACTTTGGAAGTCGGCGAATTTTACTCCGAATTTTCGGCTATAATCTAATGTCTTACCATTCAGGTATCCATACGCTATTCAATAAATAAAATGTCTTAGTTACGCTTATTATACGATCAATTTTGTTCAGCAAGAAGCCAATAGGTATTAATTTCTAGAAACTCTTAGCTTTCCGAGAAATATGGGCTTTCCTAGTTTATTTCATTGGCATTCAATTTGCTCATGAAAAATGTAATTCAATACTATCGCAGCTGCACTTGGAGATAGAAGCCGATGCGATGCAAAATTCATTTATCAGGGATCTCGACTTCTTGATGACCCGAGGTGTCACTACGAGGGTCAAACTGAAAGTTCTTAGAACTGGCCACTTATAAACAATATAATAAAAAAAATATTCTAAAATTTGAAAATAGATCTCTTTGCCAATATTACTGAGTATATATTTCATTCATTTGTCATTTGTTTTACGATTTGGCGGCAAATTGAAAATTGTCTGTGTCACGTCAACATGAATTTAACACGAGAAAATTTTAGTGCAATGATTTTTTATGACTTTCGATGTCATTTAAGTCAACAAGAAAGTTATGATAGACTATGATTGGCCTTTCACGATGAAGCCCCATCTCGTGCGACTGTTTACAACTGGTTTAATGAGTTTAAACGTGGTCGCACTAATCTCACTGATGATGTACGTGAGGGACGGCCTTCTACGGCGACGACTGAAAATAACATCTGTGTTGTGCGGCGTATGATAGAGACTGACAAAAGAGTGACCTATCAGCAGATTCGGACAAGCTTAGGCATCGGTATGAGTCAAGTGCACAAAATCCTCCACGAACATTTAGCGGTCAGGAAGCTTTGCGCCCGGTGGATACCTCATAATTTGACTAAGGCTCAAAAACTCCATCGTGTGGATTGGTGCCGTAAAATGATTGAAAGATTTAACGGAGGTGACTCAAATGCTGTGTTCGACATACTAACAGGTGACGAAAGCTGGATTTACTATTATGATCCTGAAACCAAAAGACAATCTGCTCAGTGGGTGTTTCCTTTCGAGGAGTTGCCAACTAAAGTGAAGAGAGATCGAAGTGCGGGAAAAAAAATGGTGACCTCGTTCTTTGGAAGGATAGGTCATTTCGCAACAATTGTGTTAGAGGATCAAAAAACAGTTTCTGCAGAATGGTACACTACCAATTGTTTGCCACTTGTCTTGGAAAAAGTTCGAGAGAAACGACCTCGCAGTAGGATCCTCCTTCACCACGACAACGCCTCGTCGCACACCGCCAAGCGAACGATCGACTATTTGGCGACATCAAACGTTGAATTACTGGGTCACCCGCCGTATAGCCCCGACCTCGCGCCTTGTGATTTTTATTTATTTCCAAAAATTAAAGAAAAACTTAAAGGAAAGCGGTTTATGAATGCTGAAGAAGCGGTGGCTGCGTATCGCGATGCCATTGAAGAGACCCCTAAGGACGAGTGGGCAAAGTGCTTTTCCCAGTGGTTCCATCGCATGCAGCGGTGTATTGACGTCAATGGACAATATTTTGAAAAGATATAATAAAACTAATAACTGGCTAATGTAATCAGTTTTTGATTTTCTAAGAACTTTCAGTTTGACCCTCGTATTGGAGTGGAAGAAGTGAAATGTCGCCGCTCCGTTCTATCTTTCTAGAAAAAACTTATATAGAATAGATCTGAATCAATTTTATTCCAATTTTCCTTCGACTATTATAGAGAATGAAGTCGAGATGCTCGAAATAGACTAGGAAGACTGCTATCTGTTATATACCACCATCTTCTTGTCTGCTGGGTTTAAAGTTATACGTGTTCCTATATCCGTATCATAATGATTTAACGTCTTTTTTAAGAATATGGTTATCGTTATATTGAAAAGTAGTTGTACCTGGGCATAATCAAATTCAAATTCAAATTCAATTTATTCTGTTAAATAAAAAGGTACAATTTACTTATTTAGAGTACAAAAGCTTAGTTTAGGATCCTGATATAAGATTATATGCCTGAACTAGGATAAACCTGTGTTTCAGGCGATTAGGGCTAATTAGATACTATAAAATATATAATCACTTACTTACTACAATATTACGTACGTCATGTTTTAGTACACTAATACTAGATCTATAATATCTTATGAATAATTACAACTAATAAATTGAGGTAAAGGTGTATTTTGTTGAGATAATTATTTTAACACAATTTATAATTTTTCTGTATCTTCGTAGGACATATTCAGAAGGATATTGGTGACAATTTTGTTGCATTTGAAGTAGGTGCAAGGAATTAGGTTAGTTAATGCGTTTAGTCTTCTGTAAAGTAGCGGCCCCAGGAATATATAAAATTTGGATGTGAATGCGTGTCTTGTTTGCATTTTAGTCGGAAATATTATATTATGTCGCCTTTTGTTGTTAGATATAGTGCTGTAGGGAAGGGCTGTGTGTTGCTTTAATACGATACTCTTGATAAATAGTTGTCGAACTGTTAATACTTTACAAGCTTGGTATAGGGAATTAGTTGGATATAGGAACGGTTTGGAGGTTGATACTTTAAGAATTGCTCGCTGAGCTCTTTCAACAGACAGTAACAAAGTTTTTCCTGCGCCCCCCCATGTCGTAATACAATATGTTAATAATGACTGGCATAGAGCAAAGTACACTTGCCTTATTAATGTTGGGTCAGCAATATGTCGCATTTTCTTGAAGACATATATTAACTTACGTATTCTACCGTTTAAACACTCGATATGCTCTTTGAAGGAAAGTGTTTCGTCTAATATGATACCTAGATATTTTATTTTATTTCTGCCATTAATACAAGGACAAGCACAGGGAATTCCAGGAAAGGCGCCACAGTGATGGGCATACAGTGGTGTGTTAGTTTGTTGTGCTGTTAATTTGCGTATGGTAAACTTAACATAGTTGGTTTTCTCTGCATTTAGTGTTAGTAAATTGTGCTGAAGCCATTTATTAACACAATTAAAACCATGTTGTGCATACTCGAAGACATCTTTTTCTGACTCAGCGGAAAAAAGTAGAGCAGTGTCGTCAGCGTATGATACGATAGAACCGTGATTTATGTGTAGATTACAAAGGTCATTTATGTAAATGAGGAATAACGTGGAGGCTAAGATGCTTCCCTGGGGGACTCCGAAAGATGTGTTATTTTCATCAGTGCTAACTGTGTTACCGATTTTTACGCATTGCGTGCGGTCCTCTAAGTAACTTTTAATTAATTCTAACTGTTTGCCTCTTATACCAATGTTCTCGAGTTTACGCAACAAAATAGGGACACAGACGGTGTCAAAGGCCTTAGAAAGATCCAGAAATATTCCTATTGTGTGGTTACCCTTGTCAAGTTCTTGCACCAAAAAGTCAGTCAGGTGATGTACGGCGTCAGCTGTCGATAGTTTAGGTCGAAATCCGAACTGTGTCTTAGATAATATCGATTTGTCCTCTAGGTACTTTATCAATCTATTATTAATAATTTTTTCAAGTATTTTTGACATACAGGGCAGTAGAGAAATCGGTCTATAGTTATTTACTTGCTCTTTATTACCGGATTTATACACCGGCACTACCACAGATTTTTTAAGGCACTTGGGAAATATACCTCTAAACAAACATTTTTGGAAAATGTTGGTCAGCGGGGGAACTAAGACGTGCTTAAATTGCTTTATGATTTTGTTTGGTATATTATCCCATCCAGCGGCACAGCTGTCTTTTAGAGACATAATTATATTGTTAACTTCAGTTTCGTCAGTGTCAAGTAATACAAACGATGTTAAAGATCTGCTATGAGGAGTGCTATGGTATTGTGATTGACCCGGAACCTTTTCTGCGAGGCATTTGCCAACATTGACAAAAAAATTATTTGCAATATTAGCAGATTCTAGGTGTGATGAGTGCGCGCGTAATAAACTTGACGATGACTCATGTTGTTTATTAGTGTATGTCGTCTTTTTAATACATTGCCAAATCTTTTTGCTATTTTTACCGGCTTTTTCTAATAGACTTTTGACATAGCTTGCCTTTACTTTTTTAAGCAAATCATTACAAAAATTGCGATATCGTTTATAGGATAATTGTATGGTTGAATTGTCTGGATTTAATTTAGCCTTCAGATGCAGTTTATCTCTATGTCTCATACATCGTAAAAGGCCTGTAGTGATCCACGGCTTAATGTTATAATTTTTGTTTTTTAAACATATTTTTGTTGTGTTTTTCTGAATTGCAAGTTGCAGATGGTTTATAACATATAACATACCAAACTGCGGATCACTAGAATTATAAACTGGACTAATGTCAATGTTGCTTATGTCATCTTCAAGTTCATTTATATTTAATTTAGAAATAGTACGAACGTGGTCTTGTTTGGGTAATTTACAATTTAAGGTAAGTAGGACAGCATTGTGATCAGTTATTGTAGAGTTCATGACTAATGTAAGTGATGGAAACCTTGATTTTAGTATGATATGATCCAAACAAGACCCGCTTTCGTGTGTAGGAATCGTATGTGCTGGAAGTAAGCCATGAAAGGAGCAAAGGTTGAGGTAGTCTTGGGCATTTGTGTCACAGCTAGATGGAACAATATTGATGTTGATGTCTCCGAGTAACATTATATTTTTAAAAGAAGATAAAGATTGTAAGGTCCAATTGAGAGAGTCAAAGAAATTGTTAACATTTTTGAAAGATGGTGGTCTGTACATGGCTAATATGGCAAATTCTAAGCCGATTTTAATTAGCAATCGGTTACAATCTTGCATGTTAGGCTCCTCTACAGTGACAGTAAGGTGATTTTTTACGTACACTATTACTCCATCGTTTTGATTATAATTTAAATTACTATTGTACATATTGTATCCTGGCATGGTCGGTACGTCGTATTTCTTAGAGAGCCAACATTCGGTTAGTATTATAACGTCACAAGTTACTTTTAATCTTTGTTGAAAAGTGACAAAATTATCAATATTCTTATAAACGCTGCGTATGTTTTGTGTTAGTACGGTCAAGGAGTTAGAATGGGATGGAAGATATTGTTTACAACTCTCAACTTCGCATATCATCGACTCCGATACAGATAAATTATCTAAGTCATTCATTAAGTTGTTTATCATAATGTATAACAACACTAAAAGTAAATAAATTAAAGAAAAGAGAGATAGAAATAAAAAAGGTCGGCGCTCTTAGGCGCCTCCATAGTCGATAGAATTCATGAACCTCTTCTCTGCCATCAGTTTTGCGGGACAGTCAGCAGCACCTGTGTTATGACTGCTGGGTTTTTTGTAGCGTAGACAGGTAGCACATTTGGGTTCCTCGGCTTTCTTCATGCAGTTCTTTAACGTGTGTCCAAGATCGCCGCAGTGCCCGCATGTGTCGACAGGTTCCCGACAGAATTTCGCCGCGTGGCCATATTGTTGACACTTATAGCAACGTGTGACCAGGGTGAAGTCTTTCACCGGGCAAGAAGACCAGTTTATAAATACTCTGTCTTTCGTTATCAGAGCTTTTCGTATGGCTGTGGAAACTTCAATTATGTAATTACAGGTCTCAGCGTCTCTTTTCCCTGATTTATGGCTAAGTTTAATATTTGCTAAAAAGGTCTCTAGATTGACGTCGAGGACTTTGTCTGCTAAGTTTTGGTGGTAAAGGC
Organism: Euclidia mi; assembly: GCA_944739405.2. Taxonomy (NCBI): domain Eukaryota; kingdom Metazoa; phylum Arthropoda; class Insecta; order Lepidoptera; family Erebidae; genus Euclidia; species Euclidia mi. Next base: position 84,611,522 of record OX123189.2, on the reverse strand, counting down.
AGTTAAAGACGTCTTTCTCTTGCATGCTTGTTGGTACTCCTATAATTACGACTCGGGGTTTTCGTTTACGAGGCTCGTCGATAGTAAGGTCTGAGTGTTTCAATTGTGCGGATTGCCTTAGCTTTTCAATGTCATCTTTGCTGTCAGTGCTTATGATGACACCGCCATTTCGGGTCTTTCGCATCCCTCTGACATGTAGTTTTAGCTCCTCAGGGCGGATAATTTTCTGGACCAAGGATTTTGTTTCGTCGCTCGATTTCAGTTTATCTTTGGGATAAATGGCCACTGTGCTGAAATTTGACGTCTGAACAAAATTGTTTGTACCTTTTTTGACCATATCGGCAAAGGAAGTTACTTGGGCAGGTTTTGATGAGTCCTCAATACTTTGCTTGATCTCCTTTAGCTTGCTTGCTAGGTCAGCCTGGTCTTGGAGTGCTCTGTTTTCATAGTGAGCTTGCAATGTTTTGCATTTTAGCGCTTGGTATTGGACCATCACCTTAGATATGCCATGGCTTACTGTACGACATAAAGTGCTCACACGTAACTTTTGCTCTGAATTTAGTTTGCCCTCAGTTGTGATGGTGCACACTTCCTTCAAACATTGCTCCACGGATGACATCCAGTTTTGAATTTCTGGTGTAGATAATATCCTTACGTTCTCCTCATCTTGGGATATGACTGGTCTGGGATTGGGCGTGGGTGTTGATTCACGTGAGGGCGAAGCGGTAGGAGAGCGAGGAGTCTTGCTACTCCGGCTGAAGGGGCTCTCCATGTTTCGATTGCTCTTCTGTTACACACTTATTTTTATCATAATAACTGCACTTTTGTAGGCACGTGTTTTGTTAAACATACGACCCAGATTACGCTGCTGGAAATCGAGGTCACAATTTACGGAGTGATTATTTATTTATCGCAATATGTGATTGACACGACTGTTCTCAACAACGCACGTATGTTCATTCATTCATAGTATAATGATATGAAATTTTGTTAGCAAAAATGAAGGTAAAGTAAGGTTACTAGTTTGTTCAACGGGAGTTCAACCCATTGCCGATTTATAACTTATAAATATTGATGGATAATATAAATTAAATAAAAATGCTAAGGTATTGGCACAAAGTAGGTTTATATGTATAATTAATACACGTACATCTAAACCTTCCTCAGGAATCACACAGTCTATTGGTGAAAACGGTACGAAAATAAGCTCCGTAGTTTTTGAGTTATCGCGTTCATACAGACAGACAGGGCGAAAAGGAGACATACACATTCGGCGTTTCAAGGTTACAAATCATATGCATTGCTTATTTTGCCATTAGTCATACATGAATAGTTTAAAAGCCTCAAAAGAAACATTATCCGATTTGAATGTATATTTGTTGAAAACTGGTTATTTGAAATTCGTTTGTTAGCGATCGCAGTTAACTAAATTCAATTATCTAATAAATTGCAGACAAACTCCATTCTGATTTTAATAGAATTGAGAACAAACATTTTGTTTTGATTGTTCTTTTGTACTTTTAATTATATATTGAAATCATGTTCAAGGTCCATTGACTCTCGGTCGGTATAGGTTTGTATTTGTTTATTGAAGTTTCGGATTCGAACCTAGAGTCGGGTAAAGAAGGGTTTTCTTATAAACGATTTTAAACTTTCGCGATTTCTATACATTATACAAGGTTATTTACCGGGTGTTACTCGCGAAAACTAAGATATTTGAGGCATAAATACCGCGTTGTTTTCCTACGTTTCAACCGAGTTGCTCCGGTCGCGGTCGCGGAGGGACTAAGGCGACCGGTTCCGGGAAGCTGCAAATGTGTTTGGAAATAAGTTAATCACTTCTACATGGGATCTACTAGCATACACAGAAATCCATTTATAATGGACTAAATAAATGTATGTTCGGACAAGCTCGTAATTTATTAAATTTAGGCGGCTATTAGACATCCAAATAATATTATATGTACCTACTGCATGTTTTCTGTGTTTCAAAGTTTATTTGACCCGCCGTGTTAGAGATGTTTGCTTTGTGACGTATATTTGTAAAGATAATTCGATTTTGCTCTTTAAATAAGAATTCGGGTTCATGTAAAATATTACTTTTCAACATATGCTTGAACTATTAAAACTACAAACTTAATAATAGAAACATGAGATCATATCATCAAAATTATGAAATATTCTATATCACCTTTCAATAAGGTAAAAAATTATAAACCATTTTGTTCGAAACATTATCAGACTAAATGGTTTATAAATAATTTTTAACTTGATGTTTCTTAATGGCAGAAATTATGAAGAATCTTTTTAGAATTATCGTTATTGTTGCTATCAATAATTGTCAGTAATACTGGCGAGTATATTAACATATTGAAGATTAACAATAAAATGTACGAGTCGATCTATATCTCGACTGATCTGATCCCTTCGTATCTCAGCTCATAATAAAAACGCGATCAAACTTCATTTTGTCTAAGCGACAACGAACTCTCGCGGCGTATAGCTTTTGGATCTAATTTTCGCTCTCTCCAAGCCTTTTTGTTCCTATATTTTACTCCATTTACATTATATTTTTCGTTTATTACTTTGACATCGCTGAAATTAAATAGAAATTTGTTTTTCATTGAGTTGTACTTTGTATTTTCTTCGATCTATTAAAGGCTTGGTGCACAAGCAATTTTATTTTGCTTTTATGGCATTTGTGTTTACATTGTCCGTTGAGGAAAGATAACCGTCAGTAGCTCTATGACTGGCCAAAAAGTGAAGCGTGCAAATCTTGAATAGAGAGAAACATTTCGAAAATTGTGTAAAGTAATTTAGTTTGGACGCGGAGCGCTGTCCACGGCTGTCTTTCGTCATTTATTTCGAGGGCCCTTTCATTTACCTCCCTCGCTTTTTGCTCCTCAACAAATATAAAATTGTTTTAATTGCAATCCGAGGCGTATTTCTTAGTTATCAAAGTCCAATTTGCATTATCTGCTATCAAGTTAACGTTACGTTTCGCAATAAGGACTCGGTGGAATTATTGCGGCCCTGTTTCTATGCCCCAAACCATCGTCTTGTTAAGTACTTTTATTTTGCTTTAACCGCTGCTCAGTAAACTTTTTATTTCGTTGTTTTCTTTATTTTCTTGGGTTTAATTTGAATAACTTTTATTTTATGACCACATGGAGCGCGATTGCAAGAGTTTTATTGCTTAGAGGGACATACGGATGATTTATTTCTCTGTGTTGTATTATAAGTTGATGTTTGGAACTTTATGTTGAAAACTTGCCCAATATTCTGTTCTAACTTCTATTGAAATACCTGTTTTTTTTTACTTTGGCTCGTGGGCACGTGATTCTGAATTAACTTCAGCATATTTTATGTTATTAAGTATCTATTAAAAGAACATTCAATCATTAATTATTATCAGCCACGCTTATAACGATGATCTAAACCCTATTCGAAATATATAAATTGTCGTGACATAGTTCTGTCGTGCCTGTAAACGTGTATTTAGTTCAATAAATTAATCAGCTCTATTGCATACAAGTTCCGTTGCCGTACTGATCAATTGATTTGTATCTATGTACAGATTTGCGGGATACTATGTACCTACGCGTTTCGTCTAGGACTTATACGTCTTTTACGAAGTTTCTTTCTGTTAGCCAAATAACAAATTATGGATCGCACGTGTTGATAACTTGTCACGTATGCTAAACGAGGGCGAGTGCTGTCTGACCACCGCATGCCAAAGGAAGGAGGGATAGCGATATTCCATGGTTTACAACAGTGGTATATTCAAGGGTTCTGGCTCCCTATAAGGACTGATACAGATCTTTATGACAACCGGAACCAACGGGCTTTCATTCTCACCGAGGCATGGGGCAAGCGGTAATTAAGAATTTGATAAAGCAATAGTGGAATATTTCTTTCGTAATGACCGCCTCCTGGTCCAGTGGATAGCGTACGCGTCTGTTGATCTGAGGTGCCGGGTTCGATTCCCGGGTCGGACAAAAACTGTTACTGAGTTTTTGCGAATTCTCAGTAGCCGCACGGAGTCTGGTGATGTGCCCGGTAGCGGCGATAGGCTCGCCCGCTGTTACTTGGGACACAAAAACTCATGGCGAAACGCGGATGTAATATAACACCTCTGCCTGCCCCTTCCAGGATACAGGAGTGAATTATTTATTTTTCTTAAATTGAAACAAGCTGACGATAGCTGGTGGAAGAGCGGGCAACAACCTTTTGACAACAATAATAATCGTTTAGTTGTCTTTCACAAAGGTATCCAAGGTATTATAATATATATTTTAACAAAACAGTGCACCATTACATACCAATTCCTTAGTGATAGACTGGTGTCTGCAATTGGATAAAACCTGTGCTACAGGTCACCAGACAATCGCCGCATAATATTTATTACGTTGATTAAAGTGTGAGTCGAAAGCTACTTAGATATCGCACAATATTCATGAGGTTGATTTAAAAGTGTATGCCGAAAGCTACTTACACCGTTTTTGGTTTTTGCCAATTCGCTGAACTGTCAGCTGTGCAAAATATTCGAGAACCAAAACGCTAGTAGCCTCCGACTCCCAACCGGTTGTCTTACCTAACGATACTATAGCATATGCACGGCCGGTTGAGCTAGCACAGTTACCGTTGCACTGTTGAATATGTCCCCCGCTTTGTTTAGTACGTTTATACGGTGATAATTGTCCGTTTAGAGCCAGTAAAATGTATTAGCAAGTGATAAAGAATAAGTGTTTTTTCTGGTGCTGTGTTGAGGTGTTTCTGAGACATGAACACTATGTTGTGTGTTGGATTTACGTAAAGGTGAGTCTTTTATTTCGACAGTGGTGGATTGGTCACTTCTTGTTATCCGTGGCTGCGGTCCGGATGGTAAATAATAAGGTTTTAGGGAATTAGTGAGTAGAATATTTTTGTAAGACTGCCTCGTTGGTCTCGTGGCATAAATAAGCGTGTGGGATTGGGTCTTAGGCCTTGGGTTCGATTCCCGGGTCGGGCAAAGTGTTATTGGGTTTTTCCGTAAGCCATTCTCAGTAGCAGCACTGAGTTTGGTAATGTGCCCGGTACGGCAATAGGCTCGCCCCATATTACGTGCGACTTAAAACTTCATGGCGAAATGTGGTTGTAATACCACACACCTCTGCATACCCCTTCGGGGATAAAGCCGTGATTCTATAAAAAAAAAGTAACCATAGTACAAGCTCTGCGTAGTTTGGGACTTGATTGTGATGTGTGTATGTGGTAGAATATTATTAATATTCCAAAATGTGCGAACAACGATACCCGTGACCCCACCGCTATAGCACACAGCTATAGGGGATACAGGCGTGAGTCTATAAAAATAAAAATAAAATATTTTTTATGTCCTGAATTACTAATTGTTTCCTTGGTGTACATGCAAAAACCACATTCACTGTTGTATTGTATGTTTTTGTAGTAACAAAATTAATTGTAGAAAATGGTTCTGTGGTGTTGTGGTATAAGTATTAAGCATTAATATGTTTGTGATGGTGTTTTTGTTTGTTATTGTTATAAAATTGAACGTAATCTTTGATTTTACTCTACACTATAGTTTTTTTAATATTGCACTTGTGGCTCACGATGTGCTAGCTTTGCAAATGTCATTATTTATATTGATACTGCCAAAGCCATTTACAACAAACACTTTTAGTAAACTAGAAATTCTTTTGATGTTAAACTTTATGGCGGTTTTCCATGTAATTAATTATTCGCAAACTAAAATCAAGTTCTATCTTAGTTTATTTATTTGTTGATTCGTTTGACTAACAGCTAGAACTCATTCAGTAAGTACTTTTCGTTCTTTTAGATATCTTTATAAAAATATGTATTACCATGTACGACATCTATCAAGAACCGAAGTTGTTCAGTGTCTGTATATGAAATTCCTGTGACGCCATACACAACACATTCTAGACCAAGACGCTGAAATTTATTCAAGACATTGGGTCCTTCGATCTGAAATGTCTTTGAGGCATACATAGTCGTGTCCAAAATTATTGTGAGTTGTAAGAATTTTGTGATTTTCAGTAACTATTTGATTTATATTGCCTTTGCCTCAAATTATCTTTCTCACATACATATCTAAATATATTACGGATGTAGTGATCTTTTACTCCATTCACTCTACTTCTATTTGTCCACCGAGGTCATTGGACTATCTTTGAACGTTGCCGATACCGTCACAATAGTATCAGCCACCTTGATACTTTTATTCAATGCCGCATATATTTATACTACAGCTGTCACGGCTTACATATAACATAATAACATGCAAATTAAACCCGCTAACGTACGCACAACACTAACTAATACAAATACGCGTGCAATGCTCATCATTTGGATACTTACCGGCAGTTTCACGCATCCAAGGATATCATCTGTCCATCGTATTTATCCCAAACACAACAGTATTATGATAGCGATAACGCTTATTTACGCTTGGACACTTGCTTTACGCGTGTGAGGTATTTATCTACAGCACTGAGTAACGCAAAAGCAATCTAATTGTAAGTGGACTATGGTTCATTTCAGCTTGATAATCTGTTCGGATTGTGCCTATGACGCGTGCAGCAGATACTATTTTATTAGTGTCGGGTCATCGGTTCGCACTTTGTGCATTTCTATCAGAGTATACATAGTTGTGTAAATTATTGATCAGGTTAGGCTGAACTTAGTGTTTAATGAGGTAGTTAATGAATTTAGTTTGAATACCTCGGTGGCCCGATCAAAGGCGTATCTTGGACTTGGACACGGGAATGGTTATAAATAAATAAATAAATATACTTTATTCAAGTGACCATTGAATCATTGTTGTTAGTAACAGAAACATAACCTATGTTAGTAAAAAGCACACATTACAAAATTATCATATTTTAAACAGCTGCGCACATCATCGCTGCGCAATTCCATGGACAATTGCGCAGCGACTTTCATTAATTTAATTAACGCGTATACAACAATAGCTCAACACTGAGAAAACTCCAATCCTCAAGGCAGTCATTTCAAATTAAGAGAGATGTCATACAGGGGGACAATATTCCGAATTATTCACCAGAGTCCTTTCTTTACAAAGGCACGTAATAAATAAAATAAAATATCTGGTGTCGTGGAATATTGATCATGAGTATTTTTGCCTTGGCAGGGCGATTTTACATAATGATATACGTAAGTATGTTTAGTGTGTTCGATCATGGTGGTGTGGAAAATTCGGAGCGCTTCGGGTAAATTATATGATAGGGTTCTATCATAGAATTGACTAACACTTAAAATCATACCCGTCATCGTCAGTTTGAAAGATAATTTTAAATAACTCACGAGAAATTCAATAATTTCGCGCTATTGTTTGATTATTTACTTTTATAAATAGTACATATACAATTATACATACCAACAATGTTCTCGCTAGTGCGAATTCAATCAATGATTTTATTGGAATGGTTTCAAATCGAATCGGTTGGGAATCGAAATACAACATATATTTCGTGATCAAAGATGGCGGATGGGAAATCAAAGATGGCGGATGGGAAAATTAAAAAAAATCAATATTGGTATAGATCGGTTCACGAAAGTTGACCACAAATGGCGGCCGTCGCGCATATGTACATTCGTGCTCCAATGGCGTGGCTCCATTCTTGACGCATTTAGGGAATGCGTCAAGAACGGAGCCACGCCATTGGCATTCCACCCGCGCCTCACCCCGCACCTCCACGGGGACCTAAAAATGATTTCTGCGCAGTGGTCATCTTTCATGAACCGACCTATATCGTCTGTGATATTAAAAGGGATGGGGAATCCAAATACATCATCTCATCATCTGTTTCGTGATTCAAGATGGTGGATGGGAAATCAAAGATGGCGGATGGGAAAAAATTTAAAAATCAATATGGGTATCGTCTCTGATGAATTAAGGGATGGAGAATCCAAATACAACATCTATTTCGTGATCAAAGATGGCGGATAGGACATCAAAGATGGCGAACGAGACTTTTTTTAAAGTCGATATGGGTATCGTCTCCGATATTTTAAGGAATGGGGAAATCCATATTATATAAAAATCTTTGTTTGTTTGTTCATCACTTATAGACTCGGAATGATAAGAGATTAAGCGCTAAGTCAATGGTAACTTTGAAAAAGGGGCTTGGAAAAAAGGGAATTAAATAAAAACTCTTAAAAAGGCGATACGGAGTTCGCTGGGTCGGCTAGTATTTATTTAATAAAATAAAATAAAAATGGCCCTAAAAATTCAGGAACAAGTTACATAAGTTGTTATGTTGTTGTATCTTTTTGTTTATGGTTCTTTATGGTAATTAATTTATCATTCTTGAACATTTTCTTTCCTTTTCCAACAATATTTTTTTCGCAAAATTTTTTTTAGCTATTATAACAATAGACAGTATAAATATCATAGTTACATTGCTTTGATGGTTCTGTGAAAGCCGTCATGATCCTGTAGTCTGTACAATCAGGGCTATCAGGAAGAAACTCACTCGCTACAAATTGATAGACGTTTTGTTTCAATTCTGAATCAAGACCATTTAATTGTAACTGGAAGATTTACAAATACAAAGTAAAAAAATCACATTAAATGTTGGTTCATCGTCTCGTACAGACAGATAGAACAACAAAGTATGGGCTGAAGGGTCCAGTTGCAAAGGCTGCGCCAAATGAAGGGTGACTCTACGTTACGTTACACAAAACTCGTGATAACAAAGAATGACTTTAGGTAACGCGACATGTGCGTGTTGAATTTAAAATGTTCGCAAATCCTGTGTAGATGACGTACACTTTTCTTTGAATAAAAATGAGACAATGGTTTATACGAGGGTCAAACTGAAAGTTCTTAGAAAATCAAAAACTGATTACATTAGCCAGTTATTAGTTTTATTATATCTTTTCAAAATATTGTCCATTGACGTCAATACACCGCTGCATGCGATGGAACCACTGGGAAAAGCACTTTGCCCACTCGTCCTTAGGGGTCTCTTCAATGGCATCGCGATACGCAGCCACCGCTTCTTCAGCATTCATAAACCGCTTTCCTTTAAGTTTTTCTTTAATTTTTGGAAATAAATAAAAATCACAAGGCGCGAGGTCGGGGCTATACGGCGGGTGACCCAGTAATTCAACGTTTGATGTCGCCAAATAGTCGATCGTTCGCTTGGCGGTGTGCGACGAGGCGTTGTCGTGGTGAAGGAGGATCCTACTGCGAGGTCGTTTCTCTCGAACTTTTTCCAAGACAAGTGGCAAACAATTGGTAGTGTACCATTCTGCAGAAACTGTTTTTTGATCCTCTAACACAATTGTTGCGAAATGACCTATCCTTCCAAAGAACGAGGCCACCCTTTTTTCCCGCACTTCGATCTCTCTTCACTTTAGTTGGCAACTCCTCGAAAGGAAACACCCACTGAGTAGATTGTCTTTTGGTTTCAGGATCATAACAGTAAATCCAGCTTTCGTCACCTGTTAGTATGTCGAACACAGCATTTGAGTCACCTCCGTTAAATCTTTCAATCATTTTACGGCACCAATCCACACGATGGAGTTTTTGAGCCTTATTCAAATTATGAGGTATCCACCGGGCGCAAAGCTTCCTGACCGCTAAATGTTCGTGGAGGATTTTGTGCACTTGACTCATACCGATGCCTAAGCTTGTCCGAATCTGCTGATAGGTCACTCTTTTGTCAGTCTCTATCATACGCCGCACAACACAGATGTTATTTTCAGTCGTCGCCGTAGAAGGCCGTCCCTCACGTACATCATCAGTGAGATTAGTGCGACCACGTTTAAACTCATTAAACCAGTTGTAAACAGTCGCACGAGATGGGGCTTCATCGTGAAAGGCCAATCGTAGTCTATCATAACTTTCTTGTTGACTTAAATGACATCGAAAGTCATAAAAAATCATTGCACGAAAATTTTCTCGTGTTAAATTCATGTTGACGTGACACAGACAATTTTCAATTTGCCGCAAATCGTAAAACAAATGACAAATGAATGAAATATATACTCAGTTATATTGGCAAAGAGTTCTATTTTCAAATTTTAGAATATTTTTTTTATTATATTGTTTATAAGTGGCCAGTTCTAAGAACTTTCAGTTTGACCCTCGTAGTTTTAGTTTTCGGTAATTATGTAATCGGCGTCAGAGGAGGAGTTTTACAGTAATAGGAGGCAAACGAGCAGACGGATCGCCTGATGGTATGCAATTAACGCCGCCCATGGATCGAAGCAACACCACAGGAGTCACAAGTGCGTTGATGCCCTTTGAGGATGGGAAAAGCGATAGGATGAGGAGTGGGATGAGGGAGAAGGAATAGGGGATATGGCATCCGTCACTCTCACTCACCGAACGAAACGCAACAGTGGTACTGTTACTTTACGTCAATTTTCTGTGAGAGGGTAGTACTTCCCCGGTCGAGCCGGCCCATTCATACTGAAATCATCAAGGCTCTACTTTCAATATTAGGAGAAAGACTACTATGAAAAAAAGAGCTAAAAAGGATAAAAAATACTGATATAGCTTCAGAATAGACATTTAAGTGGTCTGTTACAGTGAAAGAGTACTTTTATTTCAATTTATCCAAATTAAACACAGTAGTGTGAAGTTTTGTGATAACACCATCATTATGTATTATTTTTGCCATTCGAGTGGCCGAGTTTTGGGCCAAATCTATTTTTTTATTTTTGTACGCTTTGTTTCCTAGCGTACCTTATTCCGTCTACCGACATTTCGGAAAACAGCGCCAGAACTCTTCAAATCACCCTGCTCTACAGATAATTACTTCAAACATAGCCTGTGCTCTCACAAAGAGACTAACAACAGAAATATCTGAACAAAGGCTGCAGTTTCAAAGATAAATAGCAGCACTACTCTTCTATCAGTCGTTTTGTGCGCTTCGCTCCATGGCTGCTGGCGCGTGATACAGAATCGGATTCCCACATCTGGCCGACGGAGATAACTCCACTTGAAAACTATTTTTCGTTTACGCATTGTTCTAGTTAAGCTCTCAAGTGGTGTTCGGGACTTCATACTCGCTGTATAAAGAATAAAGTTCGTATGACGTGTTAATGCGGTGCCTAGTTTTAATGCTATTCATGTTTTCACGGTTTGTTGGATGATAAACGAAATTAGCGCATACTTTGACTTTGGGCGCTAAAACTGTAATTATTTTTCATTCAATGAATGACAATTAAATGAAATTTAGAAAGGATGCGATAGAAGTAAGAATTTGTATATTTAGTATCTTTGTAGTAACTTTCTTCAATCCGGTATCTCTACGAAATAGGGCGAGACGATCTATCCATCACTTATGAGTAATTTCTCTTAATCGATTCATCAATTCAATGAAGCAAGAAATAGCGATCATCGGAACGTAATATTCTATCACCTTTAGTGGTGAACGTTTGCTTACCATATTCGTTTCATTATATCATGCTCGTATAAAAAAAAATTAGCATTTTCACCTAACAATATATTCACGGTTCATTTCTTTTTGATAATTAGAGGTTCAGGCTGTGTGGTATTACGCCCACATTTCGACATTTTGTATGAATTTTTTGTCCCACATAATACGGGGCGAGCCTCATGGCTCATTTCATTTCTCTTAAATAATAGTTCTTGTAATAAAGAAACGGCCAACTCACATACTTTTAATAAAGTGTAGAGTTTGTGAAGTTAGGGCACATATCTACTCATGTGGTTATGGTGTGTAGAGTTAGACGTTTGATTCTACATGCGATCTGATAACTTTTTGACAGAGCGAGCCATATTATAGTCTTGGCAACAGTTTTAGTTTTTGGTAGGATATTAATTTTATCTTCTCACTAGCACTTCTCACTTCTTTTATATTTGCTATGTATTTTAGTCGTTTTAATCTCGTCTTTGTGCAAGCTTTTTTAAATTTTACTTTCTTCAAGATTATGTTATGAATCTAACGAAAGTCAAAAAATACCAATGATGTATATCTTTATTATATGAGTTCTTGTTTCTTATACAACAAAACAATTATCGCGCCCGTGATAAAGCCTCATTAAAACCGTGGTTGTATAAAGACTGGCGCTCCGAAGCGCAGCTCAGCCCAATATACCGTCAAATGGAAGTTCCACCGTCTCACATGACACGAAAGTACTGAAGTAATCAGATTACAAGTGAGCGGTAACGGCACTTAATAAACTTCCCTTCTCCGTATCTTCTGTAGTTGACTCGTTGCCGTAGTAATTTGTTCCTGGGAGTCTTATTAAATTCATAAGTATGCGACGCAAGACTCGGTTTATGGTCTAAGTTACAAGGGTTGTATAGTAAGAAATATTGGCGGTTACAGTTTTAATAAAAACAGATTGTTTGTCTACTGTGTGCACTTTGTGGCGTGTTTTAGTTTTGTATTATCGTATTAGTGTGGCAATATTGTTTGTGCTGGTGATTTTTTTCTGAGAATAGTCAATTCATCTTTTAGATATTGCTGCATCATGTAGACACGACAAAATTAAATTAAGTTTCTCTCTTTTTTTATGATACACAATATTCCGGAGTCGGTAGGGTAACACGACGGATAGTGGCGATCTAGCAGCGCCGTAACCAGCGGTATATCTTTTTGCCTCTCTTGCATTGTGTGTTTGTTTTGTGATTTCAAGACAGCATTGAACTAAGTTTTAGTCCAATGAGTACAACAAGCTATCTATCAACTACTGCAAATGCTGCATTTCGTTGCCGAATTTCGTGGAATATTATTCGTTGTCCATCACATTTTTTTTGAGTTTCCTTTTACTTACTTTCTCATATGATTACTGTATGGTAACATTTATATATGAAAAACTGTATATTGCAATTCTATGGTTTATTACTAATCGCGTGATTGGCGTCGTTATTATACTACATCTACTAGTATTTATTTGTCAGCATATTATTCAGTGTTTTATTTTATTACTTAACTGCTGTTTGTATGCAAAAGGAACCTTGAATATCTTCGTTAGAATTGCAAACAAGTTTCAACAAGACTCGTTTGATTATAATAACTACCTATTTTTCTATATAGGAATTTAAACTTTCGTGGTCATTTAAACTTATTTTAAATTGTTTTTCGGGATATATACCACGTACCTTTGTTTGGAGTAACCGATATTTCGGCACTGTTGCAAGCGCCATGTTGCACTCAATATTTTAGAGAAAGGGTTAAATTTCGCCCCAACACCCAGTCATGTTCCAAACGAGAAAGTGATCGGTACAGTTGAAGAGGTTATCCGACGGAATAAAATACCTTCCGAAGAGGCCGAAGTTTTGCGACAAGACGTCGCTGTTTGTTTACGTCGAGCCAAGCTTCCTCAGCCTAATACGAACGTCGCCGAACGTGTCGCATTACGCGAACTCTGTGAGGATGAGCGCGTACTTGTCCTAAAAGCTAACAAAGGGAACGCGACGGTAGTTATGAACGTTAGCGAAAATGACGAAAAAATGCGTCATTTATTAAGTGACGTCAACACCTCCAAAAAGGTAAATTATAACCCGACCGCTCGATTAAACCGTAATACCCAGAGGCTGATCAAGGAGTGCCAGCACGCGATCGGTGAAGATACGGTATCCCATTTACTGCGACCTCGTAATGTTCTACCCCCTAAACTGTACGGTTTATCAAAGGTTCACAAGAACAACGTTCCTTTACGGCCTATCGTCAGTCAAGTTGATTCACCCACTTACGAACTAGCTAAACACGTAGCTAAGGTCCTGCGGCCATTGATGGGTAGAACAACATCGTATGTCAAAGACTCCCGACATTTTATTGAGATTCTACGTCAGAATAACGTAAGTGAAAAAGAAGTTATGGTCAGTTTTGACGTAGAATCGCTTTTCACGAACGTGCCGATAGCAGACTGCATGGAAGTAATTCGACGTAGGATCAGCGAGGACCATATTGCTGTGGTTTATGCCGACCTGGTGCATCATTGCCTGACCACAAATTATTTTCTATACAGAGGTGAGTACTACCTACAAATTGATGGCGTAGCGATGGGTAACCCAGTAGCTCCAGTGGTAGCCAACCTGTGGATGGAATATTTCGAAAACCAAGCCATTGCTACTGCCCCATTAAGAATAAAAATTTGGAAACGGTATGTGGACGACATTTTCTGTATTATGGAAGGCGATGAAGCAACTGTTCATCAATACTTGGCACATCTAAACAGCATCCACAACAAAATGGATTTTACTTATGAAATAGAAAGGGATAGAAGAATGGCGTTCCTTGACGTTATGATAGCCGTACGAAGTGACGGTTCCCTGAGCCACTCCGTATACAGAAAACCAACGCACACAGATCGCTATCTACACGCTGACTCGCATCATCACCCACGTCAACTGAATTCCGTCATAACGTCGCTTACCGACCGGGCATACAGCTTGTGTGACGAGGAACATTTGAATAAGGAACTTTCACATTTAAGCGACGTTCTACACAAGAACGGGTACAGTAGGCGAATTAGACCACCCAGACATACTCACAAACACCTGGACTTCAAGGTTGAACGACACCCAGCGTACTTACCGTACGTTAAAGGAGTGACAGATAAGGTCGCCAACATCCTCAAGAAGGTATCAGTTAAAACTATCTTCACTTCTTTTAAGAAACTGTCGCAATATATAAGAACGCCGAAAGACAGTCATCCCTTGGAAAAGCCAGGTGTATACAAAATTGACTGCAGCTGTGGGAGTTCCTATATAGGACAAACTAAACGCACCATCTCTTGCCGGATAAAGGAACACATCAGGGCAGTCAAAAATAATGAACCACACAAGTCGGCCATAGCTCAACACCTCTTAGACTCGGGTACCGACCACTGGATTGAGTTACATAACCCTCAGGTGCTTTCGACAGAACGCCACTACATACCTCGAATGGTTAGGGAGGCGATTGAAATTAAAAAGTGCAAAAATTTCAATAGAGAGGATGGGTTTCAACTGTCGAGTATCTGGCATCCAGTGGTACGTCTATGTAAAACCCGTGAAAATAACAAAGTCAAACCGCGAGCTGACGAAGTTAGTATAGTATGTCGTGATCGGGTACAGTGCGATAGTGATAACAGTGCTAGTGTTGTTGAACGCAAAAAACGAGTAAGAAAGCGGGTAGACCGCTACACTTGCTCGTAACATACACCCACCCGCAATACCCTCAGTACATCCGTGAACATGGCGCTTGCATCAGTGCCGAAATATCGGTTACTCCATACAAAGGTACGTGGTATATATCCCGAAAAACAATTTAAAATACCTATTTTTCTTACTATAAATATGAGTATATCCATTTAGTGCAATTTAATAATAGCATTTATTATATGAACACAACTATATATTCTATAGCGAGACCGTGATTTCAATGGACATTTTTTTATAGTCTCACGCCTGTATCCCCGAAGGGATAGACAGGTGTAATATTACACCCACATCTCGCCATGAATTTTTAGGTCCCACGTAATAGGGGGCGAGCCTATTGCCGTACCGGGCACATAACCAGACTCCGTGCTGCTACTGAGAATTTCCTAACGGAAAAACGCAATAATACTTTGCCTGACCCGGGAATCGAACCCGAGACCTCCCAATTCCACGCGCACATTTATGCCGCGAGACTAACGAGGCAGTCAATTCAATGGACAACTCGAATTTAATTTAAGAATGGGCATGAAAATCTAGTGCATCTTTTTGATATTAAAAGCTAAAGTCACCTTAAATTGTCATTTGCACAGAGCTTACTAATTTGACCAAAATATTGTCACTGCATTGATTGGCAATGAATCTCCGAAAAATGCAAATGGCGCCTTCAAAGACGTAGCAAGTCTGAATTAGAAGAAATACTGAAATGTATCAAGTACCATACATGCTTTCCTTATATACAAGACTTGCCAGCTAGAAAAGAAAAAAAAAACGACTTCTACATGTGCTAGGTTTTTTTCTTATTAACTTGAGCTGAAGTTTCGATAGTTCTTTCTTAGTTTCTAGACAACGATAAAGTAAATAAAGCTGTATAAGATAGTTCTACCAGCTTCTGTATTTTAACGTCGGATAAAATTGTACACTAACTAGAATAAGGGTTATTTTGCATTTATTGTAAACAACTATATACGAAAGAAAGTCTATTTTGTTCTATTTATTACGAACTATTGGTTTGTATGTTCATCTTTTTAGCATGAAATGTATTTTGGTGTTTCTCTTTAGCACTCATTTTATTTTAAACAACATCCGATTCCAAACTTTCTCACTTTATAATACTGGCCTGCCATTGGAGAGGCCGATATAATATAGGAGTTGACTGCAACCAACCGATGACGATGATGATGATGAATATTGAATTAGGCATATAATTTTGACCAATATGCGATTTATGATGCTTTTTAAAAGCAAAAAATCTGTAATATTTGCCTGCATCTTCGCCCATCGCTTGCACTATATCAAGTACCTAAATCAGCTTACACGTTCATCTCACACGCGACAAACTGCCTCAACTTTGGGTGCTCACAAACTCAGCCATCCTCCTTACTTGCTCCTCCGTCATGATGAATTGTAATCACCTGACAGACGGCGTCAGCGCCGCATGCATATTCAAGCGCTTTTTGTATGGAACGATCTCTTACAAGAGACTATGTAATTTACTGGCTGCGATGTGAAGGCTACGTTTGATATTCATGGTCGATCGTAATATGTTTACTATTTATGGTCCTGACTTATGTGGTAGTGTATTTGTTTGCAATGTTTTTTGTATTCAATAAGCTAGGTAAGGATGATTTACCTTTCGCTGTGTACAAACCATTTAATTTCGAAAGTAGTGACATTTATGTTTCATGCGCCCGCTTATATTTATTTAAAAATGTAAAGTTATATAGCAATGTACCAAATTCTGTTGGTTTCTCCATAATTATGGTAACTTTATTTCGTCAATATCATCTCCTTTAAATTCTTGGTAGTAGAAACTTAACGAATTCTACGCGATGCTGCACTAAAATACATATTCAATCGATTATGCCTTTCGATAACCAAGCAGATGCATAATATAAAGATTCAAAAACTATTTTCAACCCATAACGGTTGCCAAGTTTGCATCTTTAAAATATTCAACAGTGCGTGTTCAATATTCTTAGACATTACGTTTTTATATTTAAATTCTGCCAGCAGTCCACCCAAGGAGTTTAATATCTATCATCACCATTATTTCCAGCCTGCTATAGTCCAATGCTGGATACAGGTATTGGTGCATCTGGGATTATTTTTCAGGGTGGCCCTGGGTCTTCATTAAACAATGGTTTAAAGTTTCTTAGGTGTGGGCACCTAAGAAACTAGAATTTCGATTCAATACCCAATATTCTGCGGTGGGCACTAGACCATACTGGGAGCGACAGCCCACCTGGCCCTACTGTTATATACGCCAGTGGATAGAGGCTTCTCAATCTATGCTACAAGTAAAAACTAGCTTAAACTAGCTACCAAATTCTTACAATTAAACAGCCTCAATACATTTTCACGCGCCTATAACTCGATCACGGTAAGCCTTCGTTCTGGCCCAAACAAAGATACATGTCTCAGTAATCCTTTTACGATACGTTCCAGTCAGTTTATATCGACAATACATTTTATCCTCGCCAGGAGACTAGTGTTGCTACGTGTCCCCATTTTAAAAGTAAAGCCCGATTTTCACGGATTTTAGAAATATAATGCCATAGGGAATCTGGTTTGGTGAAGTTCTAGTCTTTGTTTTTGTTTTAGAGTCTCGTTTCTAGTGGATTGTTGATTTGGTATTGGAAAAGTTATTTCTGCATCTTAAGGGAGTATTTTCCTACCAGCATGAACCTTGTTTAGCGTGCGTACAATGGCCAAACTTGACGCTAGTACACCATAAAGGCGAAAATTGCCCAGCCAGACGGTTTTGTGTTAGTTTGCGTGTGCATCGACTCTATGAGCGAGTCAAAGGATTTTTTTTAAACTAGTCGACCACGAACTTGTTTGATTGTACATAGAAGGGTGTAGGTATTGTGCTTACGTATACATTGTATATCAGTACTGTGGCGGTTTTGAATTTCTAGGTACGATTTTATCATGCTGCCGTTGCACGTTGTCCTCTAGATATCCAGTATCATTGCTGTGTGTTCGTATTACTATTCAGTTCGAAGGTGAATGGACCATTATGCCTAATTCATTATATGCAGTTGCGTTGCCTTGCGCATTGTATGATTTGCGTAGCTGAGTTCTCGTCACCAACTCTTGAATGTAGAAATCATTGTACTCAAAGTAAAAAGTAAAGAGATGCACCAATTCCAGGAAAACACAATTTTTCAGATTATCTAAAATAGATCCATCTGATCAGTGATCCTCATCTGTAGGTATAGTCAAGAAGATCCATGCATTATTGACTGCCGATGTTAGAAGGTAGTTTTTGCTTGGGTTTATACTGTAGGTTTAATTCAATCACAAGGCAAAATTTCTGTAGGTAACTAACAAAATGTGGTTGTAGATGTAAGTTCGTTTTTGCTGCGTAGGAATTAACATTTTTACAAATAATTAGATACTCGCCAAATCTAAGCTTGAAGTTCTCGCAGATCTGCCTTCACTTCATCATTTCAGCGATACCTGGGTCGAGGGGTCGACTCACCGGTGGTCGTCTGGTAACCTGTCCTCACCCATATTTCCAATGTAAAAAACTAATTAAGTGCTGCAATTTTCGATAGCCGTATTCAAATAAAATCAAAACGAGTTTTAAAGTACAAATACGTTCTACAAACAAAAACGCTTTTATTGTCCAGTCAGTGATTGAAAAATATTCTATTTTAAATTCAGCACTTCTATTGATCATGTAAACACAGAACTCGGAATACTGATACTCCACTGAGAGCTATTGTTACCCCAACAATGCCTTGTAACAGACACGCTTTGAATCAAGCCTCTTTTTATAAGAACTTTTTGCTTTACGCCTAATATTTCAATCTAGATATTAAAAAAGTTCCATTCACAATAGGCAGTGGCGTCTAAAATATTGGCCGTGTACGACCAGTAGTTGGCCGGTCAGAACCGCCCGCGGCGGCCAAGATGGATGTACTTACCCGGGTTTTATTTACTGCGCCCGGGTATAACCGGCATTGAAAGTGTCTCAGGATTTTTATGGGACGTCGGGATGCAAAGGGGCATGTTTAATGATTATTGACCGTTCTATTATTTTATTCCAGTGGTGTTTTATAATGGTGGTTGAGTGTGCTAAATTGAGGTACTATAAAAAGCTTTGTAAAAAAGAATTATATTCTTCCGTCTTGTGCCTAGTAGGAAAGTCTATTAAGGTGATGAGTTGCTTTCCTTAAATTGCGAAACGATCGTCGCAAAGACTACCCCGTATAGTTGAAACTAACATAGACGTGAATTGATTCTAGAATATTTATCAGAATACAGCTCGGTCTACTATGAATAAAGGTAAAATATATATTCATGTAATAAACAGTTTTATTTCTATGACCAGAAACTCGCTTTCATTAAAATATTGACAGATTCTACTATAAATAGAAGCGTACAAAAGCTTTCTAAAAGGCCAGCGTAGTGCCATTTAAAAATCTACCGAAAGGTGTTTCAAAAGCTCTGTGCAAATAACGCGGCAACTGATAAACAAACTTCAAAAGGAGAAGGATTGTAGTGTGAAAGAGTGTAACCCTAATTAGGGTACCGCGGTCCTCAAGTAATCAGAAACAAAACAAAATATCATAGAACCTTGTCTGCCCCTCTTTAAAATTCCACACCAACCCACGCTTGTGCCAAACATAAATACAAAAATTTGAATACACACATACATACGCTGATATTTGTGATGCAAGCCCGGATGAAACCACAAAAGCGTTGTTGTAATCCGGTTAACCGGTTTGGCACGCAACCAGACGCCAAGTGATGGCTTGCCGTGGCAGCTCTGAAAAATGTCCGCCGGCTTTTAGATTGGAATATTAAATCCATAGTTGCTATTAGCGTATGCTTTTGGTTGGACAAACATCAGAACTATTTTTTTATATAGTTTTGATCTGTTAGCATGTTACTTCGTTTTTGGTGAAACATATTTAAACTTTTTAAATTGCAAATTTCAATGGATGTCAATCAAGGTAATGAGTGTATTTTTAATTTTAAACCTTTAATTAAATACCTTAATTGCATTCGTATATTTTTTTGGGCTGATTTTATTAATAAATTCTTGATGTAGTGTATTTATTGCATAATTGACTCAATTACTTTGATTCGGTTCGGGTTCTCTTACCACAGAAGAGCAGTTAGTTAAAAAATGTTGGCAAAGGAAAATGACATTTTGATTCTTAAGGACGTCATTAAAAGTTCCGTATAAAATACTCAGCCCGTAACATCAGTTGGACTCCAGTTCGAGTGCAGAACAAGCATGCTAACATTATCGAAGTATGATATATTATTTACTCTCAGAAAGTGCAACAGCGACTACTCAACTCAATGATAACTTGAAATGTAGCTGTGAGGGCTATTGTTGACACATTCAATAGAATTTAACTTCAATAGATATCGGCTAACATGCGGATTCGAAGCTTTTGGATTTTTCGTTACATGAAGTAGTTTGCTATTTTTAGTCCATTTTCTAATATTTATATTTGTGATTATGTTCTTTTTTGTCTCTAAGTACCTTTTAGTACATAAGCGGCAGGGTGCAATGTTTATGATTGTACGTTCCAATTTGCTAAAAATCTAGCAGGATATAATCAAATGTAGGCTAAGCGCAGTCAGTTTCGCAATCAACCCAGATCATTACTAATGATTTCATCAGATTTTTCGTTACCGATATTGTATACATACATACATACACAAAGTATGTATGTAAAGACAGAAACTGAAATAAATAGTGAATTAGTAAATTGGCTACACCATTTATCGTTATAGTAATGTCTAGACCTGCGTGGTGTTGATCTTTTTACAATTATACATCACAGATCTAAAGAGCTCATTCGTCTGAATCATGTCGGAGACGCACTGTCTGCAATATTTTCACCAAGCGAGTCACAACAACGTTTATATTGAAAAGTGACCATCGAGCTTGCCTTTCAACTTGTCGCATTAATAACAGTTTAAATAAGCTCGTAGTATTTTATCCTCGTTGTTTTGACGACACTTTAAACTTAATACCCCTCGCCACCTCTAAGGCAGTGGAAATTGAGTAAACCAAATAATTGCACAGTACCATAGTAAGTAATAGCAAATTGCAGACCAATTAATGTACTGCCTTGGTGTCTACAAGTATTTGAGAGAGTGTACTTTTGAACATTGTTTTATAATTATCGTAAATTGTTGTGAATCGATAACTCGTTTTCGCATTTGAATTTGAATTTTCTTTGATTATATCTTATTACAATATGCAAGTTTTGTAACCTGCAGACTCATAAACGCTGTCTGCGAAAGAATGAATCGCAGCCATCATTCTTGTGAGCTATTCTACTTTATTTCTTATAACAGTATTTATACTATGTATGAGGTACAATTTCTTTTTCGGAGTTATGTGCTTATTGAATTGTAAATTATCGCTTGCCCCGTGCCTCGGAGAGCACGTTAAGCGGTCAGTCCCGGCTGCCATGAAGATCTTTGACAGTCGTTATAGGGAGTCAGTACCTATGAATAAACTGACACTAGTCTAAACCATGGAATATAGCTATCCCTTTGGGTTGCGGAGATCAGGCAGGCAGTCGCTCTGTGGATAAGTTAATATTCAGTCAAATCCGGTTACACTAGAAAGCGGACCCTGGTTTCAGACCGGGATAACGCTAAGAGGATGATGAATAATATTCTTATTCAAGGACAATATTTACTAGATAGAGCTAATACCGTCAAACAATGTCGTATGTCGTCGTGATTTAAATGCATAGTTTAAACATTTATTAAACGGATAAAAATAAATAAGGGTTGGATAAAAATAGCTCCCTACGAAAGTCTAGTCAGTACAGTGCGCGATGAAAGTCTATTAAACTTTATGGCAAGATTTCTAGACCGCTCGCGGCCGACAGTGTAATTACTTCACTGCATATATCAGAGGGGTTTAAACCTTACTTCCTCTAATCTATCGGCGATCAGCAGGCTGCATGTTAATCTCACGAAAACGTAACACTAGATATCACAGTCTATAAGTTATGGAGCCAGTGCTCAAATATTATATGAGGAGTGTGGAAAAGGTCAAAGAGTAGGCAACGAACCACGTAAAGAATAATGAATAGCATTTTCTTGGGTTGTCTTTGTTTTGTTTGTATCCAGGCCAGAGTCTAGCTGATAATTAAATTCAATTGCTCGTATGTTAGTTGAACCCACGGAAGAAAGTTTATACAGAACCAGATTGTGAATAATAAAAATTACTAAAATATGCGACTGAAATTCTGTAAATTTTTTTAAGATGGAATACGAAATATTTGACAAAAAGAATACACTTTGAAGAATAACCAAATAATCTCCAGTAACTAAGGAAATAAAAGCTAAGAATTATAACCGTATAATCCATCAGGCGTTCTCAATATCGCGTGCAGTACTTTTATTACGCTGTCTTGCCGTCACGTCGGCACATTCCTGTCCGTCCCTGGGGCGTGTTACTCGATAAATTGTATTAAGGCCATAAATCGGCGCGGCCAATACTTGAGCGCTGCGGAGACTTGGAAACAACTTGCACACTACCTACTGTAATTAGCTTTGTAATGAAATTGGTGAAAGAAGTGTATAGCTTACATGACTTAATATCTTCTTGGGTTTATGCGAATGTTACACATTGAAATTAGGTAAACTTATGAATTCAAGAAAAATACATATTACCACGACGACACGTCTTGTGTAAAAAAAAACGATACGTCGGATAGCAATAAATGTATATTAGTGGTAGTTTTTAGTAATGTAATGTAGTTTCTAGATCATTCAGTTTAAATGTAATCTCAGTCAAACCAATAAACCGCGATACAATCCGTAAACTGTAGTTTAATTTCAACTTACATCACTTACTTATCGTACACCAACATAAATAATTCTACTAAATAAGATTATATTATATACTGGTGTGTTACGGATACTTAAACGAATAAAAATATAGGTAATATTACTGCCTACTTTCTGTTATCATGTAACCCATATGCCGCAATGTCGAGGTAATAGAAAAATACAAATAGAAGGGCCCATTTCATTTCTATTTTCGATTGGAACTCGTTACAATATTGATATGTTTACAAATCGCGAATGTTCGCAAGTATACACAAGTGTACAAATATATCTACTGTATTTTGCTGTGGGGAACAATCTGATGCGTAGTTTGAAATCTCTGTAAGTGACGAGTATTTATATTTAATATGTAATAGGTAAATTGTATAAAAATCCTGCAACCGAAAAACAGCATCGTTGATCAATACAAGGATATAATACATTCAGTTGGACGCGCGTACTAAACAAAGAGCTAGAATATATTCATGTTTATAGTGACCATTGTTTCTGTTTGTAAAAGGTTCCCCTATCATAGACTATCCTGGAATTTAAACGTATTTCAAAACTATTCAAAAGGTCTATCTATCTGAATATATAAACAGTATTTTTTCGATAGAAAATTTTAAGCTCGTTACTTCGTACTGTCTGTCTAACAGAGTAACATTTAAATGGCAAAGTTTAAACAGTAATTGCTAAAGCTATTATTACTGACAAGTTAATGTTATTGTTATTATTAATTTCTATACTTTCGCCAAATTATACTAACAATAATTCAGAAATAATTTCATTAAACTTTAACCCTAAATGACTTTGAACAATTTTGATTTGTGGCGTTGTATAAATTAGGTAGCGCTCATAGCGAGACTTAGCTTGTCGTTCGTAACAGATCGACAAAGTTAAGCAACGCTTGCACAGGTCGCCACTTGAATGGGTGACCGCGTGTGGCATTTACATCTGAGCGCTACCGTGCTTCGGAGGGCACGTAAAGCTGTCGGTCCCGGTTCTTGTCTCAGGATAAGAATCGTTAGGCCATGTCGGAGGCCTTCGGGCGGCCTGAAAACTCCGACACCAGAGTTGGCCACACACTCACACGAAAAACAAACAAAATTGCATTTTGAAGTAACTTTTACGAAACACAAAATACTCTTCTGTAAATTATACTTAGTAATAAAATGGAAAAGACTGTATGGATTTTGGCTAGCTCTAATGATAATATACTTCAATAAAGTAAATAATGTATAGACAAGTAAGTCATAGAATTGTATTCATACAAAATGTCTGAATTTATTACCAAATATTTACGATTGTCCGAGATTCGGAGCGTTGCAAGTTATGCATTGCCGAAATGTTTCAAATTGTGTACAAAGTATTTGGGCGCAATGTCGCAGCAATACGAAATTTGTCATCGAATCCCTGGCGCCGAAACTTGGATAACAGGGCCATGAAATTTTTAAAATATACGCAGACTACGAAAATACACTTCGTTTTGTTATGCCATAGTAAAAATGTAACATACAATTTCATGGACTCGTAAACTACAAACAATTTCAAAGTTAATACAAGTGTACGTATACATATTATATTATTTTTCTTAGAAATTACATGGCTAATTAACCGCAGAAAGTTTTCTACCGTAGGTCATAGTGATGATCTGCAGCAATTAACTCTAAGTTTCGCCATGTAGGTAAATACGGATCCCGACATGCACTTTAACGTTTCTGTGTGTTTTTATTACGCAATTATGAAATACATACGTATTAAGATTAGAAGACAACACATAATATCCAGGCATGAATCATCATCCTACCGATTTATTTGAGGTGTGTTTCATGAATATGAACAAAAGTAATTAAGAACAACGCAATGTTACAAAGAGGTAAATACAATACAGTGATATGCCCGAGTAACTTTCGCAGGGCAATTTCAAATCTCGCAGCAGCAGCTAGTGCCAAATGGGGTGTAACGTACAAATCGACTTGCCCGGTGCAGATGCGTCGGTCTCTGCGACTGACAGATATCTGCGAGTCTGTGAGAGAATTTAGGTCGCAATAGATGCTGAGGCACCAAATAGGTCGAGAGGCTGAGAAGTGGGGCGTTGGAGAGCGACGCTATGCTAAACTTGCTAAGCGTGTTAACTTAAAATTTGAGTTGACTGCGATTACGTTTTATTGGAGTTTAGACTTGGATGTGGGTAGAACTGTTACTTGGTAGGGTTAGAATTTTGAACAAAGAGCGTTGGTTAAGTGAACCATAGCGTGTGACCACCATAAGCCTTATAACAGGAATCAGAGAAAGGTTTTCATCCGAGTGTAGAGAATATTACTATTTAAGTATTACTTAAAAAATTGTACTTATGTCGATATGTCGAGCTCGACAAGTAACTTGCTTTTGTTATTAATTAGGGTGCTACTGTAGGTTACTAGTAAGCATTCACTATCCGACCTTTTATCTATTGCTCAGCTGACTATCTCATTAACTGTAAAATATTTTGCTATAACAACTTTATTCAAAAAAATTTTTTTATAATTGCACGGTAGAAACGTCTTAAGCGATACTACGGTACTCTTCGTGTGCGCCTGACTCACACTGGACGGACTTTTTTGGGTTTTTTATCTTACATCCACATCGAGCTACCTACCTACAGAGATTCCAAAGAAACGTTTTACAAAGTGCCATAACTTTTCAATGTCATTAAATACGTAACATTCTTGAACTATGCCTAAAATACCGATTTGCTGCGATTTTTTCAGTTGGCACTATTCGATTTAGTATTTTGGGAAAGGCTTGCACTATCTAATAGTATTTTTTTAAGCTACATTTTTGACAAGGGTCACATTCGAATCGATCGCACGATATTTGTCTTCTAGATCAACAAAATGTAATATCAGCTTTTAAGAAATTCCCGTAGCAGTATGAAGCCCAGAAATCTCGCGGATAATTTGTATGCCAAGTGCAAACCACTTCGCATATAATTCGTGGCACACAGGCTCTATGTAGATGAAGTTCCCTAAACCAACCTAATTACAATAAGACTCATTATATTATCTCGTGTCAGAAGCCGAACTATGAAACAATGCACAATTAGTATGTAGTGTTCGTAGCATCAGCTAATGTCACTAAGTGGCCTTGATTGTTGTCTTGTCAAGTGCGTACGTGTTCGGTAGTGTGTGGAGAGGTTTGCAGATGACGGCGACTTAGTTTCGGTACTCTGTGATTGTGTTGGGACCTGAATAGCGAGGATTCATTATCATAATATTGTTTATCATGTTGCCTTGTGAGTAATCGCTTCTGTAGCAGCGCTTCTTGGAGGAAGTCTTAGGAATAAAATATTAACATATATAAGGTTTTATGTATGACTTATCAAAGTAGGTACGCATTTGGACTTGATGACTAAATTATGGATATTATTTTATGAATTAAGCTAGCTTCCCTCGGCTGATGGCGGACACACACCGGACCGTCCGCAAAACCACGTTGCATGGGAGGCCGGCTTTAGAATGCTCTCGTTCTGACCGATAGTTTGCTGGGTTGTTGAGTGCTTTAGGAATGAAAATTATTGTCCGTATGTTATAATGTGATTATAAATATATCTCCATGTCATGCTTAAGTTGTCAGTTGACGCTGTTACAGTCTCCCCTTATCTCGCTCAGTTCAACTAAAGATTGAGTTGAGAGCCTGCAGAATAGAGAATGTGCGACTACTCCAAAAATATGCGCCTGACGCACTTAACCATATAACTATTTAAAAACACATTCTAGAACCTAAAATTGCATATAGCTCTACTTAACACCTTTACAACTGTGAAGCATAAAAAATGCGATGGCAGGCAATTAAAATGGAGGCTATTATTTTATAATTTATAGTTCGAGCGCGTTTGCGATTTAGTTCTAAAATTTGTGCGGCAGCACTGTGGGTAACAAAATGGTTTTATTCATTTTAATCCGAAA
The DNA here is from genome assembly GCA_944739405.2 of Euclidia mi. NCBI lineage: Eukaryota > Metazoa > Arthropoda > Insecta > Lepidoptera > Erebidae > Euclidia > Euclidia mi. The sequence continues at coordinate 84,584,582 of OX123189.2, read as the reverse complement.
ATAATTGAACTAAAGCTCTTTTCACCATTACAAAAAATGCGTCAAACCGAACTGTAATTTTTTTACTCGAATAGTAACGCCAGTAATAACTAAAAATAGGAACATCGTCATCTTCCTATCCCATATCCCAGTTAGAACCCGGGGTCCGCTTTCTTCCAACCGGATTTTACTGAATATTGGCTTTTCCACAGAGCGACTGCCTATATGACGCAACCCAAAGGGGTAGCGATATTCCAGGGTTTAGTGACAGTTTATTCATAGGTACTCACTACCTATAACTGCTGTAAAAGATCTTCATGATAGCCGGGACTGGTTAACGTGCTCTCCGAGGCACGGCGTAAGCGACAATTTACAATTCAACTGAAAATAGTGACATAAAAACAGCAAAACCACTGAAATAAAATTCACTTTGGTGAAAAAAATTGTTTCGTAACCTTTGTATGTGTTGGTTTTGAACCGGGTTCATAAAATAAAGCATGAATGAAGTTGACTAATTATCTTCGTATAAAAATGTAACTGGAGTTAATTAATTAAGACGATGCAGAGTGCATCACAGGAAGCTACGTAATAAATTGTATGAAAAATGTAGACTAGATGATATTAAATAATGTGCTTTGCTTTATTTTAGTTGCCTAGTTAGTTATCGTTGGGGAATCGGTTCTTGTTGGAAAATATTGATTGGCTGAAGTATTTTAGTTTGAGAAAACTTCCGTGTAAAAAAATCCTTAAAATTATTAAAAATCTATGGTACAACCAAGGTAATCGACATAGCTCAGAGAATTAGCACGTTGAAGTGGCAGTGGGCTGGTCACATCTGTCGCAGAACCGATAACCGATGGAGTAGCCGTGTTCTAGAGTGGAGACCGCGCCTTGGCAAACATAGTGTAGGCTAAGTGGAGTGACGATATACGCAAAGTGGCTGGCAGCGGCTGGACACGAAGAGCCGAAAATCGGGCTCAGTGGCGTGCCATTGGAGAAGCCTATATCCAGCAGTGGACTACGGCAGGCTGATGATGATGGTACAACCGTTCCACCATCTCTTAGGATCCTGTTGATTTGGTGTCCTAGTCGACCGCAATGCGGGGCAACAAAACTTGAGGATTATAATTATACTAAGAATTTCCTAATTAAATGTCCATAAGTCCTAATTAAATGTCCATAAATATTTTCTTCACACTTGTCAAATAATTTTAAAATTTATTTCGTAATCTACTTGACATGATCACTGTATTACCGTAAATTAATTATTAATATACCTTGTGTATCTTATTTCCAAGTCCGTAAAATTGTTTTACACAATAATATTCTATTTTTGTTTCAGGTACGTAAGGCGTCAAACAAGTATTTCTTTCTAGTCCACTAATATTTCGGCATGTGAATAAATGAAACCAAAGCAATTAAAGAATTCGTACAGATTTACATCGATATGTAGCGCAGAAATAAGTTTTCCAACTGTCGCGCGTCGCTACTAGTATCACATTACGACACTAAATGACAATTATATTGCCACACACCGTATTTTTGTATGTTCTAATATAAGTAGCATTGTAACAATTGTCTCGTTGTTTCCAATCTTTACACAAGACCTGCAGTATTTCTGTATCTGGTTACTGTTCCAAATCTCGATAGCAACATGCATTTTGGCGAAAACAGTCGATTGCGTCCGTATACATCGGTAGATATACCAGCAACATGTATGTATTGTATGTATCTACCCGTTTGTATACAGACGCTAGTCTAAACACAAACAGTGGCACTAATTCTACAGCAATCAGCGACGTATTAGCTCAGCCAGCGCACATTACATTTGTGTTCGGTTGATAACTTTGTTAGTGGCCGTCAAACATGGTCAGTTCGTCACTCGCTATAACGCAGCCTGCTGCTCTCTTTGTGGCACTTGTCTGATAATCACGTGATTGGCGTGAGTGCATAATGCGCGACTCATTTGTTGAGCTGTGGCGTCATTTTGCAGCACTATTAACCAATTGTATTCGGTGTGCATATTATGTATATTGGGTGAATATTGCGATAGGGTGTGAAAACATTCAGTAACTTTTTTTAGTTCGATATTAAAATAATGATTCATTTCTTATCATAAACCAAATTTATAACAGCGCAAAGGTACTGAAAAAAAAGCATAATTATATAGTTTGTTTGCAAACATATTGATTGACGTGACCACATTTTTCAGCGGTGCTTTAAGTCTACACAGAGCCCACTGCCATCGGTCATATGGCCAGTGACGATACTGTTATTGCTATTAGGTATAGATCACGAACACAAGACAATAACACATGCTTTATAAAATGGAAACCGACTTTGGCTAAATAGATCAAAACTAAAATATTTGGTAAAATTCTATGACTAACTAACTGTCTAACAGATTATAAAACCCCGGGGTAGTTTTTGTAATTACTCGAATATGACTCGCATTATTACAAAAGCCATTAAAACACTTATTACAATACTGTTACAGCTCAGCTAAAAGCATAGTACATCATCGTTGAAAGCATATTTGTCGTGCAAAGCTTCACTGTATAAAACGGAGGCTTTACTTAAATCCTCGGTGTTGTGCCAAGCACTCGTATTAAACCAGACGTATCATAGTAGGAGCGACACAGCTCGCATATAATTAATGATAGCGAATTTACATAATATCATACGCTAAATTAAACTAATATTCGGCCTATTGAAGATACACTGTGTGCAGTGCCAACGGTTTTTGACGTTAATCTGTTTGACCATTATTTATTGGCGTTTTATGTTAAGCTTTTTGACTTGTGTGTAGTAGTTAGGCGATCGGCTTTCGGCTTTTAGTTACACGCGATCATTTCCTGAATGCGTGAGCGGTAACGAGGTATACTGGGCTGACGGCGTTTTCTAGTAGGTTATTTGGGATAGAAATTAAACTTTCTGGCACATAGACAGCAGCAGTTCAGAGCTGCTCGTGAAGACATCGATGGGAAGTAGAAATAAAAGCTTTGAATTAAATTAATTTAGGTTACAGCGTTACTATAAACTTGTGATCGTCAACACTTCTTTATACCTATGCTTGGATATGGCTATGGGAAGAATCTGGTAAATTCATGCCACTCTCTTAAATAGTAAACAAGTTTTGCAATTTGTATTTAACTTGGCCTTTACTCAGCATATTCTAATAACGATAAAGGACGTCTTTATTCAATATCTCCCTACATATTCTTACATCCATACATCAGCAATTCCCACTTACGTGTTTCACCAATTCGTCGAACTCTTACTATCAATACATACTTCATCAGATTGCCAAGTCGTAGCGTGCGGGCCGGCGGCGTCAAACGAAACCAATCAGCTGACGTCGCGCCGACAGTTCACAACTCACAGAATTCGTTACTTCACTTATCTATCTTTTTTATCGTCTAATAGGCACAAACGTTTATTTTTAGGTTGTATTGTTTTATAAACGTTGTGAGGAGTTTTATTTCGTTGAGTTGAGTGATCGATGGACTGTTTTACGGATAGTAAATGGACGATGCAATGTATCCTTTAGAAGAACCCATGGCTATATTAGTTTGAAAATTGGGTATCCTAGGTTAATCCTTGTATAGTCCGCTATCCTATCTGTCCTTCTAGATAGAACAAAACTGAATAGTAGGTAGGTACAATATTTAGTTTATGAATACTTATACATGTGAATGTGAAATAAAAACTATAACAACAATAATGACTTATTAAACTTGTCATAAGATATAGTTTGTATTAGACTTCGAAACCATGCACCGTAACATACGTTTATTAGTTTGGTTTGTGTAGTTGTCAGCCTCAGTTTTTAACTACTAAGCAGTACAATAAAAAAAAAATCCTACATATCGTATAATAATAAAGAAATAAACATTTTCATATCATATTGCACGATATAATTGTAAACCCAAATATAATAATCTCATATTTACCATCATTATATCACGCAGATCTCGACACAGAAACTGATACGTAACACCGCGTCATGTGAACAAAACAAAACATATATTATTCACGCAATTACGCTACGGATGAATTCCATGAGACTTAATATCTTCCAAACAAAAAGCGTAAAAGAGCATAAATAAACGTTGTCCCCTTGACGCTACTTGGATTACAAGGAAAGGAACGCCGAGACAAGGCGACAGCAAAGAGTATATTTTCTCTCTGAGTAATGCAAAGCCAGATAGTTCTTTATTTTTACCTGATGTCCGAGATCTTCCTTGTGGCTTGAGGTGAAAAAAATACATCCCGTGATGAAGAATATTATGAAGCTTTAATAAAGAAAGACATTGCGTAAGATTCGTCTAGGAAACCACTACTCTTGGTAGCCGTATAAGCGAGCCGGCAAGTCTTCACTGGCAAAACTTCATAAGCATGTTTTGCGACATACGGTTTGCGTTTACATTTGTTTATAAAACGTAATAAGACCCTAAGCATTTCGGTCAATAAATCAACCTATATCAGTCCGCAGCTGGACGTACGCCTCTCAAGTTTATACTTGATAGAAGAGGCATTTGGGATAATACTTTGATTATTTTCCTGTTGAGTAAATCCAACCATATGTCTAGAAGGAGCTACTATTTGTGCCAAAAACGTCTGACACTCAAGCGGCGCTTGAAGCAGAAAAAATCATTTAAGGCTCGGAAAGTTTTCGTGTAAAATGTATTTTCCACGTCATTGAAGTTTCTTCGTCGCTATACTGGAGTATCTGTGTATGTGTGTGTGTGAGGTTTATTTTTGTACTACTTTGTGCTCACGGTCGCTCGTCCACGTATTATGAGACAAAGTTTCTGAAACACTGGTTAACTTGCATGCCAATATTCGCATCTGCAACGTATCTGATACGGAATTAATTTATAATTAAATCACCGTTAACTTTACGCTTGCCATTTCACGTGAATTGAACTGATCTCATTAACTTAAATTATATGAAGGTGAACTGCAATTAATGTTACTATATATATAAAGATAATTGAGAGTATTGTTTTTATGTATTAATGAATTTTTTTATGTATGTTCATTTACTGCAATGTCTCTTTCGAAGTCTTGTCTTAAGGTTATAAGGTAGGTACTGCAGAAGCACAACAAGGTCATCGGGTGCTTTAAATTCCTTTACAAGCGAATGATCAATCAATATGCATAGCTTTCTTATGCATTAGCTTACTAATTACTGATATCGATCATGCATATTATAATATTCTGACAACCCATCGCTTTGTTCTATAATGATACACTTCATTTATTTGCTTAATAGCCGTATCGGCAGCTACTAGTTTAAAACATTTAAAGCTTGATACTAAGAATTTATCTTAACAACAAAAGTATCATGAACTTCACAATCTCGTAAATTGTACTTGTGAAACTTTAATTACTATGTCTGATCAAGTACAGAGCCTTTCTTAGGTCATTATCACTTTATGCGTTAATTTTCTCAGTACTACGATACATTCACGGGAATGTTACTACTAATAAGTTCTGTGTTTAAGTTGTGAATATTCAACTATTACGCTTTGTAATTAATTTACAGTGCGATACGAGTATTTGTATGTTTATGTGTGTATGTGATTATTATATTGGTGAACATTACTGTTTCTTAGCTCTTGGGCTAGTTTTAACTACATAAACGGGCCAAAGCCAATTTAATGTAGAGTGTGGTGAATTATAAATAGGGTGAATGATGTTATGTCAAAAATATTATTGTATGAACTTTCTGACTATTCTACATGTATTTAGAATTGCAGCTTTTTGAAGCGTAATGAATATTGAATCTTTTAAAACTATCAGTTTGAGGCTCTGGTTAAGATGGTTTGGCATCACGCCTGTAGTGAAGACAACTATGGACACTACGTATACTTTCTCTTGTCTCCAAATTCTGCTCACTTAATTTTTTAGTTCGGCACATTTACTTATTTTTTCGGCTATAGTTTTTTATAAGTTATGCGTATCCGTAAGTTCGATATCTATAAGGTGAGTGATTTTATTTACTTTATCCTGAAGAGTTATGTCTGGTCTATTGTAGTGAATGGTTCTATCGGTTAACATGGCGCGGTCATAGTTAGGCTTGTGTGTGGAATTTTCTAAAATAGTTTGTGGCGTGTATTTATAGTAAGGGGTGTTTGTGTCTTGTATAAGTTTATGTTTGAGTGCTAATTCTTGATGAATGATGTTTGCTACCTGATCTGTCTGTGTGAGTTGTATATGCATACAACTCACACAGACATGCATACAGCTCCAGTGATTTGTTGTATAGTCTCTGACTGGCTGTGGCATTTTCAGCATTTATCATTAGTGACTGTTGGATCAGCATTATTGGCAAATTGTATGCAAAGGTACTGATTGAAAGAGTTATAAAAGTAACCGACAAGAAAATATGGGATGTACAAGCGGGATTCCGAAAGGGTATGGGATGTACACGGATCAGGTTTTTTCCTTGCGAAGCATAGCCAAAATGTTTTTGGCTAAAGGTCAAAAGGTCTATTGCGCATTCGTGGATTTGGAAAAGGCTTACGATAAAGTGGTGAGGAATGAAATGTGGTCGGTGCTGTCAATGAATGGGGTGGACAGCAGCCTCATTCGAGCTCTGAAATCCCTTAATGAGGATTCTAGAGCTTGTGTGAGGATAAACGGGGCATACTCTGACTGGTTTACCATTGAGAAAGATGTTAGACAAGGATGTGTAGCGTCGCCGTGGCTGTTTAACCTCTTCATGGACAGTTGTTTGCAAGATTTAAAACATAGTGACTGCGGATTAAGGATGAATGGGTTACTCGTCAAATGCCTCCTTTATGCTGATGATCAGGTAATGCTTGCGTCTTCAGCGGAGCAGTTGCAGGAGATGGTAACAATCATGCATGGTGCGTTAGAGAGGAAAGGAATGAAAGTGAATGTAAGTAAAACGAAAGTTATGATTTTTGAAAAAGAGGAATGCGTTACGGCTTGTAATGTTTTGATCGATGGACAGCGAGTGGAACAATTGAATGTGTTTGTATACTTAGGTACGTTGTTTACAAGAGATGGTAAGAATGAAGAAGATATTGAAAGAAGAGTTAATGCAGGTAAAAGAGAGAATGGAACTCTGAAGGCGTTTATGAACAGTCAAAACGTGTCCCAAAGGCACGTTTGGCTGTGCATAGAGGGGTGTTAGTGCCTACCCTAATGTATGGTAGTGAAAGTTGGGGTATGGCAGAAGAGACTTGAAAGTAGAATAAATGCTGTAGAAATGAGAGCACTGAGAAGTATGTGTGGTGTATTTTTGACAGACAGAGTAAAGAATAGTGTGATAAGAGAGTGGTGTGGGGTAAAAGAAGATAGTGAGAAGCATCGAGAAAGGCATGTTAAGATGGTTTGGGCACATGGAGAGGATGGATGACGAAAGACTGACAAAGAAGATATATAAGGCAAATGTGAATGGGACAGGACGAAGGGGAAGACCTAGGCGGACGTTCTTTGACCAGATTGGAGACATCCTAAAAAAAAGGACAGGTCAGAAGTACCCTAAACAGAATAGCATGCATATGCATGAGAAACTTGATGGAAGTGGATGAAGCAAGAGAGGTATGGCAGGATCGTTGCAATAATGGCGTTCCGTAGTCTCTGCCTACCCCTCCGGGAAACAGGCGTGAGTCTATGTATGTATGTATGTATGACTGTTTGATCTTTAATTATATACTTTCTGTAATTTCTTGTGTTTATAATCTGGTCTTGATTTGCAATTATAAAGCCTTCAGTTTCAGGGAATGAATTGCCTAGTCTAAGCCATTTATTTGATGCTATTGTATCTATGTGGGGTTGCTCTATATCGTGAGGATGCCGCCCTTGTAACACTTTCTTCTTCTAATTTTCTAGTTTTTGTTTATGTGTATCCTGAGTGTCTGTGTGTTGTGTCTCTGTTTGGTTATTTAAGTTAAGTGGTGTGTAGCTGACATCATTTGTAACTATGGCATTATGAATGTCACACGTGTTGGACTTCGTGTGGAAAAAGGTTCGTAAGTTTCTAATTTGTTTTTGCCAAAGTTCATGTCTATTTATTATTATTATTAATTTCGTTGTAAAGTATGATAGGCTGACTGTTAATACGTATTGGTAGCAGTTTTTTAAGGTATGTTATGTACAAATAATGTTCTTCTTTATTTTGAAAATACAGCTCGGCACTAGGAATTCTTTATGTGTCTCGGTGGATTTTACAAATATTCAATCAATGGATACAAGAAACGGAAGAGATTGACCAAAAATATTAGTGTTACTATTTCTCCTAGTTTAGGGTTCGATATTGAAGCTTATATAAGATATGCATTATGCAGTACTAAATATTCTTCGTAGTGTAAGATTTTCAACACTGTTTAGTTAAGAGAACCATCTCTCTATTCTGACGGGAGTAGGTAAACAACAGTCCCAAGCTGTCATTCCTAGAATAAATTATACAACGTTGGGAACTATTGGCTGGAAGTGCAATTTTATACGCAACCCGAGACCCCGGGCGAATATGATTAGATATTATAATACACATTTCAAAAGGGCCCCTAAACAGGTAACTTTACATGTTTCATTCTTTAAACAATCAAACTTAAATGCCCAAGACATTAAACATGAAAAGAAATGCTATTACAACAAGATTAGAGTTCTTGCAATTTATCAATATGAATTCGTAATATAATGTTAACATTAACCTACATTGTGAATTGCCAGCCATTGTACGCTCTGTAGAGCAGTGCACGGGAAGTTTCTAGGACATATTTTTGCTGACAGAAAGAAGCTAGGACAGGTACGCGAAGACATTACATATAAAATACAATTTACTTTAAAATTACCGTCGAGAATAACTTCGCCGGCTAGAGCTAAAAAATAAATAAAAGTGTAAAGTATTCCAACGAAATAAAGGCCGTGGTTACAGATCGTGTTTTTCAACATTTTAGCACTGAACGGCTCTCCCGTAGTTTCCAGGTTTTAATGCGAAAAAATTTTAACACTTTATGAAGTGGCGGTTAACTACCTCAATGCTTTGAAAAGAGTTTTGCATAGCGGATGCTAAAGAGTCTGATGAGAACTTGTATAAACTTCGAGGATGCTATAAATGAGTGGATTTTGTGGCTGCTGTGCCGACTATAATTAAAAAGGTAAACAGTATATTTAGGGCTTTGCTTGTTAAGCAAATCGACACTTTCATTTTTCACAAAAACACTGGCAAGAATTACGCTCCAGTGTATGGCAAATAGACTTTGCTGTTTCACATTATTTGAATCGCCTGCCATTTGCCTATTTCCGTACTTAATCGTATCTTATGTAATCGTTGGTTTAGTTCGTATCATATTTAATTTGATACAGCAGCGATATTTTAGTCATGCAATGAACATAGCGTTGGCATATGTTTGCCGTAAGCTACCACCTCTTTTCCAGGAATCTAGAAACTGTTGTTGACATTCTCGGGAAAATACTCCAACGCAGCCTGGTATAAATAAAAGTAGGTAGTTCGTACGAACTATAGTAGTTGTTTTTAAGATCATACACATTTCTTTTTCATGGCGTGTCAGTAGTTAACCTAGTTTTAAACTTCTTTGGCGTCCGTGAGTCTTCGCATTTAGCTTAATGAGGCTTCGAACAGTTCCAATAACTTTGTAAGTCGCCGAATTTTACTCCGTATTTTCGGCCATAATATAACGTCTTACCATTCAGGTATCCACACGCTATTCAATAAATAAAATGTCTAAGTTATGCTTATATACGAACAATTCTGTTCAGCAAGAAGCCAATAGGTATTAATTTCTAGAAACTCTTAGCTGTCCGAGAAATATGGGCTTCCTAGTTTATGTCATTGGCATTCAATTTGCTCATGAAAAATGTAATTCAATACTATCGGAGCTGCACTTGGAGATAGAAGCCGTTGCGATGCAAAATTCATTTAACACGGATCTCGACTTCTTGATAGACCCGAGGTGTCACTAATGGAGTGGAAGAAGTGAAATGTCGCCGCTCCGTTATATATTACTAGAAAAATCTTATGTAGAATAGATCTGAATCAATTTTATTCCAATTTTCCTTCGACTATTAGAGAGAATGAAGTCGAGATGCTCGAAATATACTAGAAAGACTTCTATCTGTTATTTACCACCATCTTCTTGTCTGCTGGGTTTCAAGTTATACGTGTTCATATATCCGTATCATAATTATTTAACGTTTTTTTACATTTTAAATGGTTATCGTTATATTGAAAAGTAGTTGTACCTGGGCTTAGTATAATGATATGAAATTTTGTTAGCAAATATGAAGGTAAAGTAAGGTTACTAGTTTGTACAATAGGGGTTCAACCCACTGCCGATTTATAACTTATAAAAGTTATAAATATTTATGGCTAATATAAATGAAATAAAAATGCTAAGTTATTGGCACAAAGTAGGTTTATATAATTAACTAGAAGATGCCCGCGGTTACACCCGCGTTATTTAAGGCTACTGCTCAGCACCCGTCGCTCATAGCGTGATGTTATATAGCCTATAGCCTTTCTCGGTAAATGGGCTATCTAACACTGAAAGAATTTTTCAATTAGGAGCAGTAAAGGAACTACTCCTGAGATTAGCGCGTTCAACCAAACAAACAAACTCTTCAGCTTTATATGTTAGTATAAGATACACGTACATCTAAACCTTCCTAAGGAATCACACTGTCTATTGGTGAAAACGGTACGAAAATACGCTCCGTATTTTTTGAGTTTATCGCCTTCATACAGACAGACAGGGCGATAAGGAGACATACACATTCGGTGTTTCAAGGTTACAAATCATATGCATTGCTTATTTTGCCATTAGTCATACATGAATATTGTTTAAAATCCTCAAAAGAAATATTATCCCATTTGAATGTATATTTGTTGAAAACTTCCATTAAATAAACCAACAAAGACCTTATAATGGTTATTTGAAATACGTTTGTTAGCGATCGCAGTTAACTAAATTAAATTATCTAATAAATTGCAGACAAACTCCATTCTGATTTTAATAGAATTGAGAACAAACATTTTGTTTTGATTGTTCTTTTAATTATATTGAAATCATGTTCAAGGTCCATTGACTCTCGGTATAGGTTTGTATTTGTTTATTGAAGTGTCGGATTCGAACCTAGAGTCGGGTAAAGAAGGTTATTATTTCGCGATTTCTATACATTATACAAGGTTATTTACCGGGTGTTACTCGCGAAAACTGAGATATTTGAGGCATAAATACCGCGTTGTTTTCCGACGTTTCGACCGACTTACTCCGGTCGTGGTCGCGGAGGGACTGGTGCGACCGGTGAACGTTTTCTTATCCAAAGTAGAGAAGGAGCTGCAAATATGTTAGGAAATAAGTTAATCACTTCTACATTGGATCTACTAGCATACACAGAAATCCATTTATAATTGACTAAATAAATGAATGTTCGGACAAGCTCTTATTTTTTTAAATTTAGTCGGCTATTGGACATCCAAATAATATTATATGTACTGCATGTCTTCTGTGTTTCAAAGTTTATTAGACCCGCCGTGTTAGAGATGTTTTCTTTGTGATGTATATTTGTAAAGATAATTCGATTTTGCCCTTTAAATAAGGTCACCGAATTCGGGTTCATGTAAAAAATTACTTTTCAACTTATGCTTGAACTATTAAAACTACAATCTTAATCATAGAAACATGAGATCGTATCTTCAAAATTATGAAATATTCTATGTTACCTTTCAATAAGGTTAAAAAAATTTAAACCATTTTGTCAGAAACATTATCAGACAAAATGGTTTATAATTTTTAACTTGACGTTGCTTAATGGCAGAAGTTATGAAGAATCTTTTTAGAATTATCATTTACGTTGCTATCAAAATTGTCAGTAATACTGGCGAGGTTATTAACATATTGAACACTATAGAGGACGCCAGCGCCTGCATTTTTTTTAAATTTACCCGTTTTGGCCGATCCCATGGGAATTTCGGGAAATCCCTTCTTAGTGCACCCCTACGGTCCCCAATGAATATACATGCCAAATTTCAGCTTCCTGCGCCCAATAGTTTCGGCTGCAGCGTGTCTGTCAGCCAGTCAGTAACGCAAGGATTTTGTATATTAAGATTAGCAATAAAATGTACGAGTCGATCTATATCTCGACTGATCTGATCCCTTCGTATCTCGGCTCATAATAAAAACGCGATCAAACTTCATTTTGTCTAAGCGACAACGAACTCTCGCGGCGTATAGCTTTTGGATCTAATTTTCGCTCTCTCCAAGCCTTTTTGTTCCTATATTTTACTCCATTTACATTATATTTTTCGTTTATTACTTTGACATCGCTGAAATTAAGTAGAAATTTGTTTTTCATTGAGTTGTACTTTGTATTTTCTTCGATCTATTAAAGGCTTGGTGCACAATCATTTTTATTTTGCTTTTTTTGGCATTTGTATTAACATTGTCCGTTGAGAAAAGGTTACCGTCAGGACATTGGTCTATGATTTGCCAAAAAGTGAAGCGTGCAAATCTTGAATAGGTATACGTTTTTTGCTCCTCAACAAATATACAATTGTTTTAATTGCAATCCGAGGCGTATTTCTTAGTTATCAAAGTCCAATTTGCATTATCTGCTATCAAGTTAACGTTACGTTTCGCAATAAGGACTCGGTGGAATTATTGCGGCCCTGTTTCTATGCCCCAAACCATCGTCTTGTTAAGTACTTTTATTTTGCTTTAACCGCTGCTCAGTAAACTTTTTATTTCGTTGTTTTCTTTATTTTCTTGGGTTTAATTTGAATAACTTTTATTTTATGACCACATGGAGCGCGATTGCAAGAGTTTTATTGCTTAGAGGGACATACGGATGATTTATTTCTCTGTGTTGTATTATAAGTTGATGTTTGGAACTTTATGTTGAAAACTTTCCCAATATTCTGTTATGTTCTAAATTCTACTGAAATACCTGTTCATAATTTTGGCTCGTTGGCACGTGATTTTAAATATGATATAAAGTAAGAACAGCTATCAGTCATTAATTATTATCAGCCACGCTTATAACGATGACCTAAATCCTATTCTAAATATATGAATTGTCGTAGCATAGTTCTGTCGTGCCTGTAAACGTGTTTTTAGTTCCATGAATTAATCAGCTCAATTGCATACTAGTTCCGTTGCCGTACTGATCAATTGATTTGTATCTATGTTCAGATTTGCGGGATACAATGCGTTGTACTTATACGTCCTTTACAAAAGTTTAATTATATATTTTATTGTCACGTGTGCGAGTGCTGTCTGACCACCGCATGCCAAGGGAAAGCAAGGGATAGCGATATTCCATGGTTCACAACAGTGGTACATTCAAGGATTCTGAGTCCTTATAACGACTGATACAGATCTTTATGACAGTCGGAACCATCGGCCTGTCGTTCGCACCGAGGCATGGGGCAAGCGGTAATTAAGAATTTGATAAAGCAATAATGGAATATTTCTTTCGTAATGACCGCCTCCATATTCCAGTGGATAGCGTACGCGTCTGTTGATCAGAGGTCTCGGATTCGATTCCCGGGTCGGACAAAAACTGTTGATGTGTGTGTGGAGTCTGGTGATGTGCCCGGTAGCGGCGATAGGCTCGCCCCCTGTTACGTGGGACACAAAAGCTCATGGCGTAACGCGGGTGTAATATAACACCTCTGCCTGCCCCTTCCGGGATACAGGAGTGAACTATTTCTTTTTCTTAAATTGAAACAAGCTGACGATAGCTGATGGAAGAGCGGGCAACAACCTTTTGACAACAATAATTATAATGGTTTAGTTCTCTTTCACAAAGGTGTCCAATGTATATTATAACAAAACAGCGCACCATTACATACCAATTCGTTAGTGATAGACTGGTGTCTGCAATTGCATAAAGCCTGTGCTACAGGTCACCAGGCAATCACCGCACAATATTCATAACGTTGATTTAAAAGTGTATGCCGAAAGCTACTTACACCGTTTTACCAATTCGCTGAACTGTCAGCTGTGCAAAATATTCGAGAACCAAAACGCTAGTAGCCTCCGAACCGGTTGTCTTACCTATCGATACTATAGCATATGCACGGCCGGTTGAGCAAGCACAGTTACCGTTGCACTGTTGAATAAGTCCCCGCTTTGTTTAGTACGTTTATACGGTGATAATTGTCCGTTTAGAGCCAATAAAATGTATTAGCAAGTGATAAAGAATAAGTGTTTTTTCTGGTGCTGTGTTGAGGTGTTTCTGAGACCTGAGTACTGTGTTGTGTGTTGGATTTACGTAAAGGTGAGTCTTTTATTTCGTCAATGGTGGATTGGTCACTTCTTGTTATCCGTGGCTGCGGTCCGGATGGTAAATAATAAGGATTTAGGGAATTTGTGAGTAGAATATTTTTGTAAGACTGCCTCGTTGGTCTCGCGGCATAAATGTGCGCGTGGGATTGGGTCTTGGTCTTGGGTTCGATTCCCGGGTCGGGCAAAGTGTTATTGGGTTTTTCAAAATTCATGGCGAAATGTGGTTGTAATATTACACCTTTGCCTACCCCTTCGGGGATACAGGCGTGAGTCTATAAAAATAATGAAAAAAAATATTTTTGTATGTCCTGAATTTCTAATTGTTTCCTTGGTGCCCATGCAAAAAGCACATTCACTGTTGTATTGTATGTTTTTGTAGTAACAAAATTAATTGTAGAAAATGTTTCTGTGGTGTTGTGATATAGGTATTAAACATTAATATATTTGTGATGGGGTTTTTGTTTGTTATTGTTATAAAATTGAACGTAATCTTTGATTTTAATCTAAACTATAGTTTTTTTAATATTGCACTTGTGGCTCACGATGGGCAAGCTTTGTAAATGTCATTATTTATATTGATACTGCCAGAGCCATTTACAGCTAACACTTTTAGTAAACTAGAAAAAATTTGTAGTTAAACTTTATGGCGGTTTTCTAAGTAATTAATTATTCGCAAACAGAAATCAAGTTGTATGTTAGTCAATTATTTATTTTTAATTGTTGATTCGTTTGGCTAAAAGCTAGAACTCATTCAGTAAGTACTTTTCGTTCTTTTGGATATCGTTATAAAATTATGTATTACCATGTACGACCATCTATCAAGAACTGAAGTTGTTCAGTGTCTGTATATGAAATTTCAACACATTCTAGACCAAGACGCTGAAATTTGTTTATGACATTGGGTCCTTTGATCTGAAATGTCTTTGAGGCATACCTCCATCGCGTCGAGTCCAAAATTATTGTGAGCTGTAAGAATTTGGTGATAATTGATTTTTATTGCCTTTGCCACAAATTATCTTTCTCACATCTTTATATAATATATATTTCTTGTGTGCGTGTGTATGTCACTGAACTCCTCCTAAACGACTGGACTGATTTTGATGAATTTTATTTGTGTTTTCAAGGGGACTTGAGAATGGTTTAGATTCACAATTTAGTCCGCTGGAAAAATAAAATTTGAAGAATCGACTGTAAGGCCGTACAAAGTTCGCCGGTTCAGCTAGTACATATCCAAGTATATTACGGATGTAGTGATCTTTTACTCCATTCACTCCACTTCCATTTGTCCACCGAGGTCATTGGACTATTTTGAACGTTGCCGATACCGTCACAATAGCATCAGCCACCTTGATTTTTTATTCAATGCCGCATATATTCACACGATAGCTGTCACGATTTATAACCTAGCAAATTAAACCCGCAAACGTACGCACAACACTAACTAATACAAATACGCGTGCAATGCTCATCATTTGGGTACTTACCGGCAGTTTCACGCATCCAAGGATATTATCTGTCCAACGTATTTATCCCAAACACAACTGTATTATGATAGTGATAACGGTTATATACGCTTGGACACTTGCTTTACGCATGTGAGGTATTTATCTATCGCACTGAGTAACGCAAAAGCAATCTAGTTGTAAGTGGACTATGGCTCATTTCAGCTTGATAATCTGTTGGGATTGTGCCTATGACGCGTGCAGCAGATACTAATTTATTAGTGTCGGGTCATCGGTTCGCACTTTGTGCATTTCTATCAGAGTATACTTCGTTGTGTAAATTATTGATCAGCTTTGGCTGAACTTGTAGTGTTTAATGAGGTAGTTAATGTATTTTAGTTTGAATACCTCGAGGGCGTCCGATCAAAGGCGTATCTTGGACATGAACATAAGAATGGCTATTGAGTCGGTACTATGTCTTATCACTCGTGATTTGCTTTCAGGTATGGCTATATTTTCATTACAATAATTATTATTTATTTATTTTATTATTTTCGGAACACCATCAGCTTAAAATACAAATGGTAAAAACGAATTTAAACAAATATGCATTCTTTTCCATCGTCTGTGCCAATGTCCTCTTAAGAGATCTCATTTAAATTGTAACAGCCCACTTAAAGTTAATTAGCCTCAGCCTTATTCGTTATCATTGTTACTCAATTGTGTTTCTTAAAAATGTAGAATCAATGAAGATATCAAAGCAAAAATAATCAATATTGGCTCAATTGTTTTATATGTAAGTACTTATATGATGATGCCTTCGAAAACTGCTATCTATGTCTAATTCATATATTATTGAAAAAGTTAGGTATAGTCTCACTCTTCATCAAAAACTCTCTTAATAATCAGAATGCTGTGCCGACTTTCATTAATTTAATTAACGCGTATACAACGATAGCTCAACACTGAGAAAACTCCAATCCTCAAGGCAGTCATTTCAAATTAAGAGAGATGTCATACAGGGGGACAATATCCCGAATTATTCACCAGAGTCCTTTCTTTACGAAGGCACGTAATAAATAAAATAAAATATCTGGTGTCGTGGAATATTGATCATGAGTATTTTTGTGTTATGTTTAGTATGTTCGATCATGGTGGTGTGGAAAATTCGGAGCGCTTCGGGTTAATTATATGATAGGGTTCTAGCATAGAATTGACTAACACTGAAAATCATACCCGTCATCGTCAGTTTCAAACAATTTTAAATAACTCACGAGAAATTCAATAGATACCTACGTGCTATTGTTCGATTATTTACTTCTATAAATAGTACATATACAATTATACATACCAACAATGTTCTCGCTGGTGCGAATTTAATCAATGATTTTATTGGAATGGTTTTCGTTTTGTACGTGTTTAGAGTAATTAATAAAATGTATATAGAATACTAACAAAAGCTTTATTTTACCTGCGCAATTAATGTACAGTATTTAATAAAATAAAAAAGCCCTTAAAAATTAAGGAACAAGTTACATAAGTTGTTATGTTCTTGTTTATCTTTTTGTTTTATTATGGTAGGTAATTAATTTATGATTCTTGAACATTTTCTTTCCTTTTCCAACAGTATTTTTTCGCAATTTTTTTAGCTTTTATAATAATAATAATATGGTGACGATTCTGTGAAAACTGTAATGATCCTGTAGTCTGTACAATCAGGGCTATCAGGAAGAAACTCACTTGCTACAAATTGATAGACGTTTTGTTTCAATTCTGAATCAAGACCATTTAATTGTAACTGGAAGATTTACAAATTCAAAGTTAAAAAATCACATTAAATGTCGGTTAATCGTTTCGTACAGACAGATAGAAACAACAAAGTATCGGCTGAAGGGTCCAGTGATAAAGGCTACGCCAAATGACGGGTGACTCCACGTTACGTTACACGAAACTCGTGATAATAAAGAATGACTTCAGGTAACGAGACATGTGCGTGTTGAATTTAAAATGTTCGCAAATCCTGTCTAGATGACGTACACTTTTCTTTGAATAAAAATGAGACAGTGGTTTGTAGTCTTAGTTTTCGGCATTTATGCAATCGGCCTCAGAGTAGTTTGAAGTCGGAGTTTCTTTTTTATAGTAATAGGCGGCAAACGAGCAGACGGATCGCCTAATGGTAAGCAATTACCGCCGCCCATGGACACAAGCAGCACCACAGGAGTCACAAGTGCGTTGCTGCGCCTTGGGGTTGGGAAAAGGGATAGGATAAGGAGTGGGATGAGGGAGAAGGAATAGGGGATAGGGCCTCCGGCACTCTCACTCACCGAGCGAAACGCAACAGTTTAGGTACCTACTGTTACTTTACGTAGGAGGGTAGTACTTCCCCGGTCGAGCCGGCCCATTCATGCTGAAATCAGCAAGGCTCTACTTTCAACATTACGGGAAATACTACTATGTAAAAAAATTCAAAAAAAAGGATAAAAAATACTGATATAGCTTCAGAATAGACGTTTAAGTGGTTTGTTACAGTGAAAGAGTACTTTTATTTCAATTTCTCCAAATTATACACAGTAGTGTGAAGTTTTGTAATAACACCATCTTTATGTATTATTTTTACTACATATTCGAGTGGCCGAGTTTGGGCCAAATTTATTTAATGTGTTGCCATCGACACGATAAGTAAGTATTTTTTTTATTTTTGTTCGCTTTGTTTCCTAGCGTACCTTATTCCGTCTACCGACATTTCGGAAAACAAAGCCAGAACTCTTCAAATCACCCTGCTCTACAGATAATTACTTCAAACATAGCCTGTGCACTCACAAAGAGACTAACAACTGAAAAATCTGAACAAAGGCTGCAGTTTCAAAGATAAATAGCAGCACTACCCTTCTATCAGTCGTTTTGTGCGCTTCGCTCCATAGCTGCTGGCGCGTGATACAGAATCGGATTCCCATATCTGGCTGACGGATATAACTCCACTTTAGAACTATTTTTCGTATACGCATTGTTCTAGTTAAGCTCGCAAGTGATATTCAGGACTTAATACATACTGGCTGTATAAAGAATAAAGTTCGTGTGACGTTTTAATGCACTTGTAGTTTTAATGCTATTCATGCTTTCACGGTTTGTTGGATGATAAACGAATTTAGCGCATAGGTACTTTGTCTTTGGGCGCTAAAACTGTAATTATTTTTCATTCAATGAATGACAATTAAATTCGAATGCCATTGTCCGTTATAAATGATGCGATAGAAGTAAGAATTTGTATATTTAGTATATTTGTAGTAACTTTCTTCAATCCAGTATCTCTACCAAATAGGGCGAGACGATCTACCCATCACTTATGAGTAATGTGGTTCTTTAGCACCTTTCTCTTAATCGATTCATCAATTCAATGAAGCAAGAAATCGCGATCATCGGAACGTAACATTCTATCACCTTTAGTGGTGAACGTTTGCTTATCATATTCATTTCATCATATCATGCTCGTATAAAAAAATAAAGCTTTTTCACCTAACAATGTACTCACGGTTCATTTCATTTTTATAATTAGAGGCTGGGTTGAGGCTATGTGGTTTACACCCACATTTCGACATTTTGTGTGAATTTTTGTCCCACATAATACGGGGCGAGCCTCATTTCATTTCTCTTAAAAAATAGTTCTTGTAATAAAGAAACGGCCAACTCACATACTTTTAATAAAGTGTAGTTTGTGAAGTTAGGGTGTGTAGAGTTAGAAGTTTGATTCTACATGCGATCTGATATTGATCTTTTTGACAGAGCGAGCCATAGGTATGTTTCTGTCTTGGCAACAGTTTTAGTTTTTGGTAGGATATTAATTTTATCTTCCCACTGGCACTTCTCACTTCTTTTATACCTATTTGCTATGTATTTTAGTCGTTTCAATCTCGTCTTTGTGCAAGCTTTTTTATATTTTACTTTCTTCAAGATTATGTAATCTAACAAAAGTAAAAAAATACCAATGATGTATATCTTTATTATATGAGTGCTTGTTCCTCATACAACAAAACAATTATCGCACCCGTGACAAAGCCTCGTTAAAATCGTGTTTGTACAAAGACTGGCGCTCCGAAGCGCAGCTCAGCCCAATATACCGTCAAATGGAAGTTCCACCGTCTCACATGACACGAAAGTACTGACGTAATCTGATTACAAGTGAGCGGTAACGGCACTTAATAAACTTACCTTCTCCGTATCTTCTGTTGACTCGTCGCCGTAGTAATTTGTTCCTGCGAGTCTTATTAAATTCATAAGTATGCGACGCAAGACTCGGTTTATGGTCTAAGTTACAAGGGTTGTATAGTAAGAAATATTGGCGGTTACAGTTTCAATAAAAACGGATTGTTTGTCTACGTTGTGCACTTTGTGGCGTGTTTTAGTTTTGTATTATCGTATTTGTGTAGCAATATTGTTTGTGCTGGTGATTTTTTCTGAGAATAGTCGATTCATCTCTTGGATATTGCAAAATTATTGCATTATGTTGACACGACAAAATAAAATTAAGTTAGTCTCCAGTTTTCTTTGATAAAGCATATTGCGTAGTCGGTAAGGTATCACAACGGGTAGTGGCGATCCAGCAGCCTCGTAACCCCCGGTAATCTTCTTGCCTTTCTTGCATTGTGTGTTTGTTTTGTGATTTCAAGACAGCAACGAACTGAGTTTGAGTCCAGTGAGAACAACAACCGATCTATCATCTACTGCAAATGCTGCATTTCGTTGTTGCATTTCGTGGAATAATATTTGTTGTCCATCACAATTTTTTTTCAGTTTCCTTACTTCCTCATATGATTAGTCTACGGTAACATTTATAAATTTGTCAACATATTATTCAGTGTTTTATTTTATTACTTAACTGCTGTTTGTATGAAGTTCTATCCGACGTTCATATCGCTTATCAAAAGGAACCTTGAATAGCTTCGTTAGAATTGCAAACAAGTTGACTCGTTTGATTATAATAACTGCCAATTTTCTTACTATAAATATGAGTATATCTACTAAGAAAAATCACTTAATAATGTGTGTACATTTAGTGCAATTTAATAATAGAATTTATTATGTAAACACACCTATATTTTCTACAGCGAGACCGTGATTTTAATGGACAACTCGAATTTAATTTAAGAATGGGCATGAAAATCGAGTGCATCTTTTTAATATTAAAAGGTAAAGTAATCTTGAATTGTCATTTACACAGAGCTTACTAATTTGACCAAAATTTTGTCACTGCATTGATAGGCAATGAATCTCCGAAAAATGCAAATGGCGCCTTCAAAGATGTAGCAAGTCTGAATTAGAAGAAATACTGAAATGTATCAAGTACCATACATGCTTTTCTTATATACAAGACTTGTGCCAGCGAAAAAAGAAATAAAACGACTTCGACATGTGCTAGGTTTTTTTCTTATTAACTTGAGCTGAAGTTTCGATAGGTCTTTCTTAGTTTCTAGACAACGATAAAGTAAATAAAGTTTTACAAGATAGTCAGTTCTACTAGCTTCTGTATTTTAACGTCTAATAAAATTGTACACTAACTAGAATAAGGGTTGTTTTGCATTTATTGTAAATAGCAATATAAAATAGAAAGAAATACTAATTTATTCTATTTATACGAACGTTTGGTTTGTATGTTCATCTTTTTAGCATGAAATGTATTTGGGTGTTTTTCTTTTTCTTTAGCACTCATTTTATTTTAAACATCATTCGATTCTAAACTTACAAAATTATACATAAACATACAAAAGTACGACAGACTGATGACGATGATAATGAAAGGAGGAATTGGCCTACTATACCACGCTGGTTGGTATAGGGTTTGTATCAAGCTTTCCTTCTCTTACAGTGTTGTTCTCTGCATATTATGCTCCCTCTGTCGGCTCTTACGACACTCATAGGATGATATAAGGTGGTGACATGCCGTATTTTGAATCCGTCACCACACGGGCCAAAACATACTCTATAATAATTCATGATGCTTTTGAAGTATGCACGATACAAAGCAAAACTTCAATATTTGCCTGAAATACATTGTTTTTGCCCGTCGCTTGCACCATATCAAGTAAATCAGCTCACACGTCTCACACGCGACAAACTGCCTCAACTTTGCTGGTGCTCTCAAACTCAGCCATCCTCCTTACCGTCATGATGAATTGTAATCACCTGACAGACGGCGTCAGCGCCGCATGCATATTCAAGCGCTTTTTGTATGAAACGATCTCTTACAAGAGAGTGTGTAATTTACTGGCTGCGTTGCGAAGGTTACGTTTGATATTCAAGGTCGATCGTAATATGTTTACTATTTATGATCCTGATTTATGCGATAGTGTATTTTATCTTCTTGGACACAAAAACATTACAATGTTTTTGTGTCCAAGAAGGGAGGGAGGTAAGGATGATTTATTCGTCGTAATATACGAACCATTTAAGTTTTATTCCGCAAGTAGCAAATTTTATGCGTCCGTCGTATGTACATAAGTAGTATAATGTGACATCGTACATAAGTAATATGACTGCATGGTTAGCGTAGTGGTTTAAGCGGCCGCCTCGCCGCTTGACACTTCGCCGAGTGTTGTGGGTTCGATTCCTACAGGAGGCAACACTTTGTGTAATTCACAAAGTGTTGTTTCGAGTCTGGGTGTTCATTGTGTCCGTTAGTTGTATGTTTGTAAAGTCCCCCCACGACACAGGATTCTACACATAGTCCTAATGCGGTAGACACCTTTTTAATAAAAAGAATAATAAAAAAGGTCATATAACAATGTTCCAATTTCCAAATTCTGATGGCTTTTCTATAATGATGGTAATATTTTTACGTCAATATCATCTCTTTAAAGTACTTTGTAGTAGAATCTTTGAAGAAATTCTACGCGATGCTGCACTAAAATCCATATTCAATCGATTATGCCTTTCGATAACCAAGCAGATGCATAATATATAGATTCAAAAACAGTTTTCAACCCATAGCGGTTGCCAAGTTTGCATCTTTGAAATATTCAAGAGTGCGTATTCAATATTCTTAGGCATAACCTTTTTTAGGGTTCCGTACCTAAAAGGTAAAAAACGGAACCCTATTACTAAGCCTCCGTCGTCTGTCTGTCTGTCTGTCTGTCTGTCTGTCTGTCTGTCTGTCTGTCTGTCTGTCTGTCTGTCTGTCTGTCACCAGGCTGTATCTCATAAACCATGATAGCTAGATAGCTGAAATTTTCACAAATTATGTATTTTGGTTGCCGCTATAACAACAAATACTAAAAATAAAAAAAAATAAAGAATTAAGGCGGGGTCCCATACAAAAAACGTGTTTTTTTTTCTTATATTTTGCTCAAAATTACTAACTGTTACAGGTAGACGCTTTAAATTTTTACAGAATATGTAGTTGTATATTACCTTTCAAAATAAATAATTAAATTAAAAAAAAGTAAATAATAAAGGGGGGCTCCCATACAACAAACGTAATTTTTAAGCAATTTGTTACTCTATCTTAATAAACAGGCAGAAACTTATAAAGTATTTAAGTATACATACAACGAACGTGATTTTCTTTTATAGATGATGGTACGGAACCCTTTGTGCGCGAGTCCGACTCGCACTTGCCCAATTTTTTTTTATTTAAATTCTGCCAGCAATCCAACCAAGGAGTTTAATATCTATCATCACCATTATTTCCAGCCTGCTATAGTCCAATGCTAGACACAGGTATTGGTGCATCTGGGATTATTTTTCAGGATGGCCCTGGGTCTTCAATAAACAATGGTTTAAAGTTTCTTAGGTGTGGACACCTAAGAAACTAGAATTACGATTCAATACCCAATATTCTGGGGTAGGCACTAAACTATACTGGAAGCGACAGCCCAGCCGGCCCTACTGTTATATACGCTATTGGATAGAGGCTTCTCAATCTCATCATCATCATAATCAGCCTTTAACAGTCCACTACTGGACTAGGCTTTTCTTTTGAAAGGAGGAATTGGCCTACTATACCACGCTGGCCAAACGGGTTGGTATAGGGTTTGTATCAAGTTTTCCTTCTCTTACAGTGCTGTTCTCTGCATAATATGCTCCCTCTGTCGGTTCTTACGACACCCACGGGATGATATGGGGTGGTGACAATTCGTATTCTTAATCCGTCACCACACGGACATGCATTCTCAATCTATGCTACAAGTAAAAACTAGTTTAAACTAACTACCAAATCCTTAAAATTAAAAAACCTCAATACATTTCCACAAGCCTATAACTCGATCACGGTAAGCCTTTGTTCTGGCCCAAACAAAGATACATGTCTCAGTAATCCTTTTACGATACGTTCCAGTCAGTTTATATCGACAATACATTTTATCCTCGCCAGGAGACTAGTGTTGCTACGTGTCCCCATTTTAAAAGTACAGCCCGATTTTCACGGATTTTAGAAATATGATGCCATAGGGAATCTGGTTTGGTGATGTTCTGGTCTTTGTTTTTGTTTTAGAGTCTCGTTTCTAGTGGATTATTTGATTTGGTATTGGAAAAGTTATTTCTGCTTCTAAAGGGAGTATTTTCCTACCAGCATGAACCTTGTTTAGCGTGCGTACATACATGGGCGTAGGTATTGTGCTTACGTATACATTCTATGTGAGGACTATGGCGGTTTTGAATCTGTGGGTATGTTTTTATCATGCCGCCGTTGCACGTTGTCCGCTAGATATCCAGTATCATTGCTGTGTGTTCGTATTACTATTCACTTCGAAGGTGAATGGACTATTATGCCTAATTCATTATATGCAGTTGCGTTGCCTTTCTCATTGTATGACTTGCGTAGCTGAGTTCCCGTCACCAACTCTTGAATGTAGAAATCACTTTACTCAAACTAAAGAGATATATACTGTTACTAGCATTACAAAGAGCAAGACATCAACAAGAAGCAAGGACACCAATTCCAGGAAAACATATTTTTCCAGACGATCTAAAATAGATCTATCTGATCAATGATCCACATCTGTAGGTAAAGTCAGCAAGATCCATGCATTAATAACTGCCGAGGTTAGAAGGTAGTTTTGCTTGGGTTTATACTGTAGGTTTAATTCACTCACGAGGGAAAATATTCTGTAGGTAACTAATCAATTGTGGTTCTAGATGTAAGTTCGTTGTTGCCGCGTAGGAATTCACATTTTTGGCAAATAATTAGGTACTCGCCAAATCTTAGCTTGAAGTTGTCGCAGATCTGCCTTCACTTCATCATTTCAGCGATGCCTGGGTCGACGGGTCGACTCACCGGTGGTCGTCTGGTAACCTGTCCTCACCCATTTTTCCAATGTGAAAAATAATTAAGTGCTACCAATTTTCGATAGCCGTATTCAAATAAAAACAAAACGAGTTTTAAAGTAAATACGTACTACAAACAAAAACGCTTTTATTGTCCAGTCAGTGATTGAAAAATATTCTATTTTAAATTCAGCACTTCTATTGATCATGTAAATACCGGACTCAGAATACTGATACTCCACTGAGAGCTATTGTTACCCCAACAATGGCTTGTAACAGACACGCTTTGAATCAAGCCTCTTTTTATAAGAACTTTTTGCTTTACGCCTAATATTTCAATCTAGATATTAAAAAAGTTCCATTCACAATAGGCAGTGGCGTCTAAAATATTGGCCGTGTACGACCAGTAGTTGGCCGGTCAGAACCGCCCGCGGCGGGCAAGATGGATGTACTTACCCGGGTTTTATTTACTGCGCCCGGGTATAACCGGCATTGAAAGTGTCTCAGGATTTTTATGGGACGTCGGGATGCAAAGGGGCTTGTTTAATGATTATTGACCGTTCTTTTATTTTATTCCAGTTTGAGTTTTATAATGGTGGTTGAGTGTGCTAAATTGAGGTACTATAAAAAGCTTTGTAAAAAAGAATAATATTCTTCCGTCTTGTGCCTAGTAGGAAAGTCTATTATGGTGATGAGCTGCTTTCCTTAAATTTCGAAATGATCGTCGCAAAGACTACCCAGTATAGTTGAAACTAACATAGACGTGAATTGATTCTAGAATGTTTATCAGAATACAGCTCGGTCTACTATGAATAAAGGTAAAATATATATTCATGTAATAAACAGTTTTAATTCTATGACCTATATAGAAACTCGCTTTCATTAAAATATTGACAGATTCTACTATAAATAGAAGCGTATAAAAGCTTTCTAAAAGGCCAGCGTAGTGCCATTTAAAAATCTACCGACAGGTGTTTCAAAAGCTCTGTACAAATAACGCGGCAGCTGATAAACAAACTTCAAAAGCAGAAGGATTGAAGTGTGAAAGAGTGTAACCCTAATTAGGGTACCGCGGTCCCCAAGTAATCAGAAACAAAACAAAATATCATAGGACCTTGTCTGCCCCTGTTTAAAATTCCACACCAACCCACGCTTGTGCCAAACACAAATACCAAAATTTGAATACACACATACATACGCTGATATTTGTGATGCAAGCCTGGATGAAACCACAAAAGCGTTTTTGTAATCCGGTTAACCGGTTTGGCGCGCAACCAGACGCCAAGTGATGGCTTGCCGGTGACAGCTCTGAAAAATGTCCGCCGGCTTTTAGATTGGAAAATTAAATCCATAGTTACTATTTGCGTATGCTTTCGGTTGGACAGACATCAGAACTATATTTTTATATAGTTTTGATCTGTTTGCATGTTATGTTATTTTTGGTGAAACATATTTAAACTTTTTCAAATAGATACCAATGAATGTCAATCAAGGTAATGAGTGTATTTTTAATTTTTAATCTTTAATTAAATACCTTCATTGCATTGGTATATTTTTATATTAATAATAAATAAATTCTTGATGTAGAATGTATTTATTGCAGAAATGACTCAATTACTTTTATTCGGTTCGGGTTCTCCTACAGAAGAGCAGTTAGTAAAAAATGTAGGCAAAGGAAAATAGTCCGAGATCCAGGGCCGCCAGACCTTACTTATTTTCTCAGAAACGAAATGTATAGAATTATGAGTTTACATATACTTGTTAACTTGGATCGTGAGCCAATTTCTAGTTATGAGCTGCTAAAGGTCCACGGAAACAATTTCCATACATTCTCGGACTAAAATGACATTTTGATTCTTAAGGACGTCATTAAAAGTTCCGTATAAAATACTCAGCCCGTAACATCAGTTGGACTCCAGTTCGAGTGCAAAACAAGCATGCTAACATTATCTAAGTATGATATTTACTGTCAGAAAGTGCAACAGCGACTACTCAACTCAACGATAACTTGAAATGTAGCTGTGAGGGGATGCCGGGCTATTGTTGACACACTCAATAGAATTTAACTTCAATAGATATCGGCTAACATGCGGATTCGAAGCTTTTGGATTTTTCGTTACATGAAGTAGTTTGCTATTTTTAGTCCATTTTCTAATATTTATATTTGTGATTATGTTCTTTTTTGTCTCTAAGTACCTTTTAGTACATAAGCGGCAGGGTGCAATGTTTATGATTGTACGTTCCAATTTGCTTAAAATCTAGCAGGATATAATCAAATGTAGGCTAAGCGCAGTCAGTTTCGCAATCAACCCAGATCATTACTAATGATTTCATCAGATTTTTCGTTATCGATATTATATACCAATTTAAATGAAAGATGTAACATGTTTTTATATATTGTAAAGACAGAAACTGAAATAAATAGTGAATTAGTAAATTGGCTACACCATTTATCGTTATAGTAATGTTTAGACCTGCGTGTTGTTCATTCTACCATTAAATCTTTTTACAATGATACATCACATATATATTTGTAGCCGTCGTTGCGTACAGACGTGTATTCAATAAAAATAATATAAATTTAAGCTGACCTACATTTTTGCATTTTTGATGTGGTAGGCGCATTGTCATTACAGTAAAGCAGTTTGTTTTCATAATGGAAAATTACAGTTAGAATACAAGTAAACTCATCAACATGGATAGTCCTTTTGGTAGGAGTGATAAAACACCCCGGTCTCCACCACCGACCCCAACACCCAAGACCTCACAACATCAGAGACAAGAACATGAAGAGCGAAGAGAAATGATCTCAACACCGGAGTTACAGAACTGGTTGGGAATTATTGAACAGAGTCTTAATGAGGTTTGCGCTATCGCCTCTGAAGGTAAGCTGAACACCGAGCAAAAGTTGAAAATCAATACCAACTGCCGCAATGTTGCACAGGGTGTGTCCCGAATGATCATCCAGTACCAATCATTGAAGTTAAAAGCCATACAGAACCACCAAGCCCTTATAGCTATGTCAGAAAAGCAAGACCTTATGGAGGAGCTAGCCCAGATTAAGCAGTCTATCCAGGCATCGAGCACCAAACAAGCTCCAGCCAGCACTTTGTTTGCAGATATGGTGAAAAAGGGAGCCAACAACTACATTCGGCCGAATAATCTGAGCTCGGTAGCTATTTACCCTAGCGACGCACTATGGTTCGTCTAGAACAAGCTAGCTAGACAAAAACAACTCTTAAATTCCTGGAAGTTAATTACTATTACGAACTCATTACCCCTATACATTGAGGATTACACCTATTAATTATCAATACTACCCTCATTAAAAGCGTCATTAAGGTATGTTTATAAGATGTTGACTATTTAAAGGGCATTCATTTGCATTTTTACATCATATTTGATAGCATTGTTTATGTCACTAAAAGAAATTTGTGAAAGTGTTTTTGTGATGGATTGTATACGTAAGGGTAAGTAGTTATATTTTATTTCATTTTCAACATGGGAACTTCATTCTTTAGTCTTATAAAATGAAATGTTTGAATTTTCACCCACTTTTTTACTCATTTTTTCAAATTCATCGGTCAAATAATAACATGTCCCCACTTGTCCCCACCGTAGAACCTATCATATACGATTCTCATAAGTGTCTAGTAGTTATACGTAAAAAAATTCATTGCGATATATTTGCACAACTAATTTTTATTTATTTTTTTCTTTCAACAGTTTTTACCGTCTCAAGAATGGATTTTTTCGAAGAATGGCTGAAACACCCGAAGGAAACGCGGAATGAGGAGCTCTTTCGGTTTATATCTTTGAGATATAATTTTGATGGTGTTACGGAGCAGTCTCTGCGAGATATTAAAGTACTAATCTCAAGATATTCAACGAAATTTGCTGAAAAGTGGAGCAGCTGTGGAAGAAATCGAGAGCGATTCCTACAAAAGTATTCGACGTGGCTGGAGGGTCTTGACATATCTTTCGATGTGTCCGTTTATTTATCTCTGCCAACTACATCTGGAGAACCGGGACCCGGAAGACCTACTAAAGATTTTGAACATTCTAGTCTCAAAACGAAGAGACGACGTGTAGACGATCTATTACAGTCCAGAAGTGCTAGTGAATTAATTTACGCCGCTGAAGTGTCAGCTCGAATCTCGGGTCAGAGAAGTGTAGCACGTCAAATTAAAGATGTGACTAGTGATCCTTCAATAACCAAGACCACGAGTGAAGAAAGTGCCCCCAGGAGTTTAACAAGTGAGGAAGCTTTAGCGTACTACGTTGATAGTAAATCAAGTAGCCATAGCTATAAGCAGACTCGGAAGTGGAGTATTAAAGCTGGACATAAGGTGTTTCCGTCAATGTACAGTGTTAGAAAGGCTAAAATAGCCTGCTACCCGTCAGGTGAACAAATTACAGTCAATGAAACGCATGCTGAAATCAAAGTTCAGGCAATTCTTGATAAGACTGCCGAACGTTTAGTTTCAGCACAACAAGAAGTTGTTCATAGTCTGTTACCTTGCACGTCATTCACATTAATCAGTAAATGGGGTTGTGATGGAAGTTCCGGTCATAGTATGTACAAACAAAAATTCACTAATTGTGACGATAGTGACGAGTTTTTATTTGTATTTTCTTTCGTTCCTCTTCAATTGAAAGATGAAAGTGGTAATATTGTGTGGCAGAATCCTCGGCCCTGTTCTACAATGTATTGTCGGCCAATAAAGTTTATCTTTTCTAAGGAAACGAAAGATTTTACGATTTCGGAAACCAATAAGGTTTTAGAAGAGATAAACGCTTTATTGCCGACAACCTGCAAGGTGATGGAGACCGAAGTATCTGTCACACATGTTATGCTTTTAACAATGATTGACGGAAAAGTTTGCAATGCTCTGACCGAAACTTCTTCCTCACAAAAATGTTTTATTTGTGGGGCAACTCCAACAATGATGAATGATCTGTCAAAAGAGTTTGCTGCGGACAAAGATAATCTTGGTTTTGGTTTGTCTACGTTGCACGCTTGGATAAGGTGCTTTGAATGCTTGCTTCACATTAGCTATCGACTAAATATAAAAAAATGGCAGTTAAGAACAGCCGAAGACAAAGCTAGTGTGAAACAACGTTCAGATGACATTAAAAAACGATTTAAAAGCGAAATGGGCTTGATTGTAGACAAACCAAAACCAGGGTTCGGTAACACTAATGACGGGAACACCGCGCGAAGATTTTTTGGAAATCCCGAGGCTAGTGCCGATATTACAGGGTTAGATGTTTCACTAATACAAAAATTTGGCATACTACTTCGCACTTTATCATCGGGATATGATATAAATATTGAAAAATTCGTTAACTTAGCTCAAGAAACTAGACAACTTTATGTAAATCTCTATTCATGGTATTACATGCCCGCTACTGTCCACAAAATACTTTTGCACAGTGGCGAAGTAATTAGATCGTCCCTTCTACCTATAGGCCAGCTTTCCGAGGAAGCACAGGAAGCTCGGAATAAGGACTGCAGAAGATTTCGTGAGCACAACACACGAAAGCGATCACGGGAGGCTACGAATAGAGATTTACTTAATATGTTATTGATAACATCTGACCCTGTAATAAACGGTTTACGAGAAGTTCCTCGGAAGAAAATAGGTACGCTTCCAACTGAAGTATTAGATTTAATTGTCCCACCTAGCTGTAAGGAACAAAATGTTAATATGATTTCTACTTTTCATAGTTCTGCCCCTCACGATCATGACTATTCAATGGATGATTCATCTGATGATAGTGATGATAATGAGTAATAGATTTAGTTCTTAGATATTTTATGCATCTGTTATTAGATTTTATAGCGACGTCGAGGGATAAATCACTTTATAAAATGTTCAAAAAATATATTATACACATATGCCCGATAAATGTTTTTTTTTTCATGATACCAGCTCAAATGACAAACTGCCTTGAAAAAAGTACCAAAAACCTTATATCTTTGCTTATTAACCGCATCTAGACATAAAAATCAAATAAAATAATTTTGTCTAGCTAGCTTGTTCTAGACGAACCATAGTGCGACGCTTCAAAAACAAGCGAGGACACAAAAAGTATGGTTCAGAAAATCATAAAGCCCGAAGAAATGAAGCTACAAGTTCGCGGAGTACGAAAGACCAGGAATGGAGGAGTAATTATTAGCACAGAAACAAAAAATGACATCGAAAAATTGAAACAATTGGTACAACTCGCTGCATCAGGCCTAAAGATCGATGAACCATACAAGCGCAAACCACGCATTATTATTATTGGTGTCCCGACAACAATGACCGAAACTGAGGTCTATAGATATATTTTTGAGCAGAATGTCGCTGAGAAATTACCAGGTATGACCTTAGATACATTTTTGTCTTCAATAAAATTTAGCCACAAATCTGGCAAGAGAGACTCTGATTTCTGCAATTTTATACTAGAAGTAACAGCCGTAATCCGTAAAGCTATAATCACTCAGAACAGGATATTTATCAACTGGACTTCCTGTCCGGTGAGAGACTACACCCTTGTAACCAGGTGCTATAAGTGTCAGCAGTACGGGCATGCGGCTAAGTCTTGCAAGAACGAGGCCTCTACGTGCGGACATTGAAGTGAGGAAGGACATTCCATCCAGGACTGCAACAAGAAATCGCAAGCGTCAAAATGTGCGACGTGTCTGCGCTTCAACAAACCGAGTAATCACTCAACGGGTGACGTTGACTGCCCGGCCAGAAAGGCTGCCGAAATTAGGTACATTAATACGATAGATTATGAAGGCGCCTAGAAGCGCCGCAATATAGCTATATTACTATAACCATTGACGCCTACGTTCTGTGCCTGTTACATAACATATTTACTGTGAGACTATGGGTTTTAATATCTTCAATCAATCTTACGTAATCAATCTACTAATAATTTATTAATCTTTATGTCCAAACTTATTCATTGTCTTACGTACTTAGGTAAAAACATTCCATTAGCAAAATGACCCACTGACATTGTAATATTGGGAATTCATTTAGTTTTATAAAATGCACACGTATAGTTTATAATTGTAATGAATAAATGCTAAAGGCACAACAACATTGACACTATTAGCTATACTGCTGATCCACAATTAGTAAATTGCACCTCGTTTGCTTCTTGTATAAAATGATTAGCACGCGAAAGTAGTGTATTATATAATCCATTTTTATTGAATTTATATCTTAATTAGAAACTAAGCATAATTTCTTACCATCACTTGATAATAATTATTTGTGTTCTCTTGAATGTTTTAATTATATTGTACTATTTGGTATACCTACCTAAATATAATTTTGAAAGAGGGACCCAACCTCCTGTGATACAGTTTTCTAACTAGTACAGGAGATTGGTGCCTTTCCATTAAATTGGAAAATTCTAGACTTAAGTTTAACCTAGTATCAGTATATTTTGTATCTGTGTGTTTTCTGACAAATAAAAATCTTTAATCTTTACATATCTAAAGAGCTCTTACGTCTGAATCATGTCGGAGACGCACTGTCTGCAATATTTTCACCAAGCGAGTCACAACAACGTTTATATTGAAAAGTGACCATGGAGCTTGCCTTTCAACTTGTCGCATTAATAACAGTTTAAACAAGCTCGTAGTATTTTATCCTCATTGTTTTGACGACACTTTAAACTTTATATCCCTCGTCAACTCTTAAGTCAGTGGAGATTGAGTAAACCAAATAATTGCACAGTATCATAGTAATAGCAAATTGCAGACCAATTAATCTACTGCCTTGGTGTCTAAAAGTATTTGAGTGAGTGTACTTTTGGACATTGTTTTATAATTATCGTAAATTGTAAGAGAAAATTATGATGTTACTACTCGATAATTCGTTCTCGCTTTTGTATTAGATGTCTTTCTTTTATTGCATGTTTATTACAATATTTATTCACGTATTGTAAACTGTCTCATTATCGTCGCTGTCTGTGGAAGAATAAATCGCAACTATCAATATTTAGTATTATGTGCTATGCAGTTTTATTTCTTACATCAGAATTTATACTATGTATGAGGTACAATATTTTCATTCTGTACAGAATTTCATTTCTAGGAATAATTACATTCTTATTAAAGCACGATATTTACTAAAGCTAGAGGTATTACCGATAAACGACCGTCAAACAATGGCGTATATCGTCGTAAGTCTAAATGCATTGTCTAAATCAAGCTGTATTCAATTAATAAAATATGTAGAAATGGACAAAAATAGCCTAGGAAAGTCTAGTCAGCACAGTGCGCAATGATAGTCTATTAAACTTTTTTCTAGACCGATAGACCTAGGCAAGATTTCTAGACCGCTCGCGGCCGACAGTGTAATTACTTCACCGCATACATCAGAGGGACTTTAGACTGAGAAAAGAATACTGCGAAGAAATTTGATTCATGAGTTTCATGACACATGTGTGTAATCGTTCGTTTAGCGTTCGGCGTTTAGAGTAGGTAACGAGTGTTTTGTTGGTTAAGTATACAAATACTGCGTAGTATTTAGATTTTATAGTCCGTTATAGTTAACGTCTGTGCAGTGTGTATATTAAACAGTGTATTGTGCAAATTAAAACCACAACATGCAGATGGATTCCAGATCCACTACAGACAAAAATCCGTGGCCACACTTGAGTGATTATGTTAATTTTGTATCCAGATCGAGAGACATGAAATCAAAAGACTCGAGGGGACTCGGGAACAGATATTCATAAATCTGTTTATTAAATATAATACTGATATACCCTCAAGCTCTGCAGTTGAACGTCTTTTTTTCACGGGCAAAGATATTTTAACGCCAAAACGAGCTTCGCTTTCAGACGACAACTTCAACATATTAATGTTCATGAAGGCAATACCCACACTATACTGGATGTCTAAATTACACACTCTATTTATACACGTCGTTTTAGGGTTCCGTACCTACAAGGTAAAAAACGGAAGCCTATTACTAAGCCTCCGCTGTCTGTCTGTCTGGCTGTCCGTCTGTCTGTCGGTCACCAGGCTGTATCTCATAAACCGTGATAGCTAGAAAGCTGAATTTTTCACAAATTATGTATTTCGATTGCCGCTATAAAAACAAAAACTAAAAATAAAAATAAATATATATTAAGGGGAGTCCCATACAAAAATCGTGGTATTTGCGTATTTTTTGCTCAAAATTATTAACTTTAACAGATAGACGCTTTAAATTTTCACAGGATATGTAGTTGTATATTACCTTTCAAAATACATAATTAAATAAAAAAAAGTAAATAATAAAGGGGGGCTCCCATACAACAAACGTAATTTTTAAGCAATTTGTTACTCGATCTTAATAAACAGGTAGAAACTTAAAAAGTATTTAAGTATACATACAACGAACGTGATTTTCTTTTATAGATGATGGTACGAAACCCTTCGTGCGCGAGTCCGACTCGCACTAGCCCATTTTTTTTTGTACCTAACCTGTGAATTCCCAAAACCCAAAACAACAGTTCTTATAAAATTCTCATGAAAATAGTATTTTTACCATGCGTTAACGGATTAACGATTAACGTTAACTTGCGTTAAATCGTCCCAAAGGTAGCGCTTTAACGTTTAACGAAGTTAACTTTTTTAGTAACGGATTAGCGATTAACGAAGTTAATTATTTGATTAACGATGCCCAGCTATGGCTGCATGTTAATCTCACGAAAACGAAACACTAGGTATCACAGTCTATAAGTAATGGAGCCAGTGGTCAAATATTCTGAGGAGTGTGGAAAATTACAAAAGAGTGGGCACCGAACCACATAAAGAATAATGAATAGCTTTTTCTGTTGGTTGTCTTTGTTTTGTTTGTATCCAAGCTAGAGTCTAGCTGATAATTAAATTCAATTGCTCGTGTGTTAGTTGAACCCACGGAAGAAAGTTTATACAGAACCAGATTCTGAATAATAACAATTACTTAAATATACGACTGAAATTCTGTTACTTGTTTTAAGGCGGAATACGAAATATTTGACAAAAATAATAAAGTTTGAAGAATAACCCAATAATCTCCAGTAACTATGGAAATAAAAGCAAATAATTAAAAACGTATAATCCATCAGGCGTTCTCAATATCGTGTGCAGTACTTTTATTACGCTGTCTTGCCGTCACGTCGGCACATTCCTGTCCGTCCCTGGGGCGTGTTACTCGATAAATTGTATTAAGGCCATAAATCGGCGCGGCCAATACTTGAGCGCTGCGGAGACTTGGAAGCAACTTGCACACTACCTACTGTAATTTGCTTTGTAATGAAATTGGAGAAAGAAATGTATAGCTTACATGACTTAATATCTTCTTGGGTTTACGCGAATGTTGCACATTGAATTAAACTTTAATGAATTCAAGAAAAAGACATATATCACGTCAGTCTTCCGTGACCACGACTCGTAAAAACATCTAAATGTCGGATAGTAATGAATGTATAGCTCCTAGTAATGTAATGTAGTTTCTAGATCATTCAGTTTAAATGTAATCTCAGTCAAACCAATAAACCGCGATAAAATCCGTAAACTGTAGTTTAATTTCAACTTACATGACTTACTTATCGTACACCAACATAAATAATTCAACTAAAAATGTAGGTAATATTACTACCTACTTTCTGTTATCATGTAATCCATGCGAAATGTCAAGGTAATAGAAAATGAAAATAGAAGGGCCCATTTAATTTTAATTTTCGATTGGAACTCGTCACAATATTGATATGTTTACAAATCGCGAATGTTCGCAAGTACCTATACACAAGTGTACAAATATATCTACTGTAATTTGCTGTGGGGAACAATCTGATGCGTAGTTTGAAATCTCTGTAAGTGACGAGTATTTATATTTAATAGGTAATAGGTAAATTGTATTTGCATAAAAATCCTGCAACCGAAAAACAGCATTGTCGATCAATACATTCAGTTGGACGCACGTACTAAACAAAGAGCTAGAATATCATCATCGCCCTTGCGTTATCCTAGTTGCATCCAAGACTTACAGCATTGGAGCCCGAGGTCCGCTTACTGGTCAAACCAGATATATAGACAGAATATCAACTTTTCCACAGAGCGACTGACTCCCCGTAACGACTGTCAAAGATCTTCATGACAGCCGGGACGGGACCGACGGTTTAACGTGCTCTCCGAGGCACGGGACAAGCGATAATTAACAATTCAATACGCACATAACTCCGAAAAGTAATTGGTGTGCGCCGTGGATTCGAACCCGATACCCTCTGCATGGCAGTCTGTTGGTATCTCCACTAGGCTATCGCTGCCTAAAGCCAAAGAGCTAGAATATATTCATGTTTATAGTGACCATTGTTTCTGTTTGTAAAAGGTTCCCCTATCATAGACTATCCTGGAATTTAGATGTAGGTATATCAAAACTATTCAAAAGGTATCTGTCTGAATATATAAACAGTTCTTTTTCTATAAAAAACTTTAAGCTCGTTACTTCGTACTGTAAAGTCTGACTAACAGAGTAACATTTAAATGGCAAAGTTTAAACAGTAAGTAATTGCTAAAGCTATAACTGGCAAGCAAATGTTATATTGTTATTATGAATTTCTATACTTTCCCCAAATTATAAGTCGACGCGTAGCAATAATTCAGAAATAATTTTATTAAACTTTAACCCTAAATGACTTTGAACAATTTTGATTTGAGGCTTTGTAGAAATTGCATTTTGATGTAACTTTTACGAAACAAAAAATACTCCTCTGTAAATTGTACTAAGTAATAAAATGGAAAAGACTGTCTGGATTTTGGTTAGCTCTAATGATAATATACTTCAATAAAGTAAATAATGTAGAGTAAGTACAAGTAAGTCATGGAATTGTATTGATACAAAATGTATGAATTTATTACCCAAAAAATATTTACGACTATCCGAGAATCGGAGCGTTGCAAGTTATGCACTGCCGAAATGTTTCAAATTGTGTACAAAGTATTTGGACGCAATGCTGTACTGCAATACGAAATTTGTCATCGAATCCCCAGAACTTGGATAATTGGGCCATGAAATTACTAAAATTCATGTAGTAAGTAACTACGAAAAGACACTTATTTTGTTATTCGATAGCAAATATCAACATTTTATTGACTAGTAAACTACAAACTTTTTTTAAGTTAATACAAGTGTACGTACTATAAATATACATTATATAATTTTTAATAGAAATTAGATGTCAAGCAATTAACTCTTTAAGTTTCGTTATGACCGCAGCGAAAGATACCGAAATTGTGTATTGCCCTGGAACAACGACATGCACTTTAACGTTCCTGTGTAGTATTTTTATCAGGCAGTTATGAAATACATTCGTATTGAGATTACATTGATGACATACCTAACATTACCAAAACCTTCGGGCATGGCTCATCATGCTCTTGCCCCGGTCCCAATTTATTTGAGAATAGAATAGAATAGAATAGATATCTTTATTTGCTAAGAATGTAGGTATAACAATATGATGTTACAATATTATTTATAGAGAATCCTTGTACATTCTTTCTGCAAAGCATGCAAATGTTTAAAGTATTACAAATTAATTTTAATTAATTTAACTTAAGGATATTACACATACATTTATCTTTAGATATATTTATCAGTTAAAAAATCGTTTACAGAATAATAACACTTATCCAATAAAAGTTTTACTAATGCTTTTTTAAAAATATGCAAAGGATGATTTTTAATTCTATTGGGTATTTTATTATAAACAACAGGTGCCATGCCGATAACACTTTTCTTTAATAATGCAGTCTTATGAAAGCCTGTGTTAAGCAAACTTTGGTAGTGAGATCTCATTTTTGTAGATCTTATTCTAGTTTGGTTATATAAAGGAAATAAGTGTGTGTTTGTTTTCACAAATATGGATATTTCCAATATATACATGCATGGAAACGTTAATAGTTTGTGTGTCTTGAAAATAGGAACGCAACTGTCTGTAGTTTTTAACCCAAACATGGCTCGAAGGCATCGCTTTTGAGCCCTGAAAATGCTTTCTTTTTCGCTACAATTACCCCAAAATATCAAACCAAATCTCAAAACCGATACTACAAGACCATGGTAAGCAACAAGTATTGTTTCAGCGCTGACCTTTTTCGACAAGTTATGTAGGGCATAAGCAGATGTACTTATTTTTTTACAAATATTCTCTGCTTGCAATTTCCAATTTAATTGGTCGTCTATTAGAATTCCTAGAAATTTTGTAACTTTTGCTTTATCTACGATTTGGCCATTGTAATGTATGTTCATGTCTATGGGATAAATTCTTTGGTGAAAATGCATTATATTTGTTTTTTTAAGATTTAAAATTAAATTATTGTTATTTAGCCAATTTACAACGGATCTTAGGGTATTATTGATTTCATTTTCATATGTTTCTGTATTACGACATTCTATTAACAACGTACTGTCATCTGCAAATAATACCATGGGATATGGAGTTTGACGTGGCAGATCATTTATGTACAATAAAAGTAGTAACGGCCCGAGGACGCTACCTTGGGGTACACCAAACTCCACATATCTACAGGATGACAAGTACTTTAATTCGATTTTAGATTTAGAGCAGACTCTAGAAATTTCTGTGAATTGTTTACGATCTTTTAAGTATGTTTTTATTAAACTGAGAGCGTTTCCACGAATTCCGTATGCGTAAAGTTTTTTTAAAAGAGTGTCATGTTTGACATAGTCGAAAGCTTTCGACATATCAGTGTAGATTGCACATACAGGTGTTTTGCTATCTACCTTCGGCATTATTTTAGATAGAAAGTCGAAAATAGCCATATTTATATTATGATTTTTTCTAAACCCCTTCTGTTCATCGCAAAGTATTTTGAATTTTGATAAAAAATTATAAATTGATTCATAAATGACTTTTTCTATTATTTTAGAAAACACAGGAATTAGAGCAATTGGCCTATAATTGTTCATATCATCCTTAGAGTTCTTCTTATGGAGGGGTTTTACTACAGTAGTTTTAAGACTGTCTGGAAATATTCCGGTCGATATGCTAAGGTTGATAATGTGGCTGAGTGGAGTAGCTATGAGATGAGCGACAAATTTTATTACTTTTGTTGAAATGTCGTCGTAGCCAACGCTTTTCTTATTTTTCAAGTTTTGTATTATACGCATGACTTCTTTAGGATTCGTTGGAAACATGAATATTGAATGCAGGCTGTGTTTTATGTCTAAGATAGCACCTGTCCGGTTATTTTTTGATATATCTTTAACCTGATCAATGAAAAAATTGTTAAAAGATTCTGCTATTTCAGTAGGATCTGTCAATATTATATTGTCCTTTTTTATTTGAGTAACCGGTTCACGAACTTGTTTTTTGTTATTAATAATCTGCCAAGACGTTTTGGATTTATTCTTTGAGTTTTTGATCAAATAACTGTTTTGAGCTTTTTGGGTTAAACGAACAATTTTTTTAAATCTCTTCGAATAATTTTCAAATATATGCTTATTCTCGTCTGTCGGTTGTAATCTACGCTTCCAAAGTAACTGTCGTTGCTTTTTACTGCAAATTCGTATGCCGCGTGAAATCCATTTAATTTTCTTTTCTGACTTTACCGTAATTAGTTTATAGGGAAAGCATAGATTATGCAGTAGTGTAAATGTTTCTATGAAATTATCGTAGGCTTTATTGGGATCTTCCGTGTCGTATACATCAGAAAACGATAAGCATTGGATGTAGGTTTTAAATTTTTCTAAGTTTTCTATAGACATATCTCGTATCTTTACTCTCCAGGACTTTATGTGGCTAGATTTGCGAACATTTAATTTTATTATCTGTGCCGTATGATCCGATAATCCAAAGTCTACTACGTCAAATTGGCACTTATGTTTAAAATTGTGGGCAAAATTATCTAAGCATGTGTTACTGCGAAGGCGAGTCGGCTGATTAATTTCTAATTTTAAGTTATAGCTTAAAAGAAAACATTTAAATTCTAAAGAAATTCTATTATTTTTTAAATTATCAATATTATAATCCCCGCATATTATAATTTTCTTATTGTGTTTGTTATACAGAGTTCTCAAAATGGCATCAAATCTTTCATAAAATGTACTTAGATTAGACAGTTTAGGCGGTCTGTACAAACATACGACAATAATATTTTGATGAGTCAATTCAATGGCACAACACTCTATAATGCCTGGTATCGAGTATTTCATTATATCTGTCATTTCTTTATATTGACGGCCATTTCTTATCAAAATGCAAGCCCCACCGCGCTTTATATTATTTCGGGCATAGCATGTAGCGAGCTTATAATTTGGTATGTTTAGCAGTGACTCTTGGCCAGACATTATGAAATGCTCGGTTATACATATAATGTCCAGAATGATGTGCTTACTTGACAATTCTTGAGCGTATATAGTTAATAAATCAGACTTATTTATAAGGCCAGCAATGTTCTGGTGCATGATATACAAGTGTTCATAGAAAAAAATCAGTACGTGTAGGAGAGGATTTACAGTTATTGTCTAGTTCAGAATAGTGACTTGTTACAAGTACCAGTAAATCATCAAAAATAGTTTTCATTCCTCGGTTGTTCAATTTTCTGTTAAATTTTGAAAACATGGTAAAATCGTATAATAAGTTCAAATTTGAGTCTAGTATTGTAGCATATTTGTAGGTTTCCAAATCCAAACAAAGTAAGCTATTAAAAGTTTCAATGCGCCAGTTAAACATAGCTGAAAAATTACTTAGTTTATATGTAGGTAAACACAGTATAATATTAGTATGTTGTACCATTAGTAATAATTTTCTTATTTCTATAATTATTTCAATATAATTTTCAGTTCGCAGGAAGTCTTTCTCTGCAATAAAAATAACACAATAGTCCTGCATTGAGTAATCTGTAAGTTTTTGTTGTAAGTTCTTTAAAAGTTGCACAGTTCCACAATTAGGTGAGACATAGTGACAGATTTGAAAAGTATAAGGAAGAAAATTTACTAAAGATAAGAACAACGCAAAGACTCGAAGAAGTAAATACAATACAGTGATATGCCCGAGTGACTTTCGCAGGGCAATTTCAAATCTCGCAGCAGCAGCCAGTGCCAAACGGGGTGTAACGTACAAATCGACTTGCCCGGTGCAGATGCGACGGTCTCTGCGACTGACAGATATCTGCGAGTCCGTGGGAGAATTTAGGTCGCAATAGATGCTGAGGCACCAAATAGGTCGAGAGGCTGAGAAGTGCGGCGTTGGAGAGCGACGCTATGCTAAACTTGCTAAGCGTGTTAACTTAAAATTAGAGTTGACTGCGATTACGTTTTATTGGAGTTTAGACTTGGATGTGGGTAGAACGGTTACTTGGTAGGGTTAGAATTTTGAACAAAGAGCGTTGGTTAAGTGAACCGTAGCGTGTGACCACCATAAGCCTTATAACAGGAATCAGAGAAAGGTTTTCATCCGAGTGTAGAGAATATTATTATTTAATTATTACAAAAAACATTGTACTTATGTACGTATGTCAAGCTCGGCAAGTATCTTGCTTTTGTTATTAATTCATAATCATAATACTATATTTGTAGAATATAGGTCATAATTAGGGTTCTATTGTAGGTTACTACGTTACTAGTAAGCATTCACTATCCGACCTTTTATCTATTTCTCAGCTGGCTATCTCATAAACTGTAAAATATATTTCTATAACAACTTTATTAAAAAAAATGTTTTAATAATTGCACGGTAAAGACGTCTTAAGCGATACTACGGTACTCTTCGTGTGCGCCTGACTCGCACTTGGCCGACTTTTTTGGGATCTTACATCCTTTATTGTAAAAGTATGCTTAATTTTTTGGAGCTACCCATATCGAGCTACCTACCTACATAGATTCCTAAGAAACGTTATGTTTTACAAAGTGCCATAACTTTTTAATGTCATTAAATACGTAACATTCTTGAAATATGCCTAAAAGATCCATTTGTTGCGATTTTTCAGTTGCCCCTATTCGGTTTAGTATTTTGGGAAAGGCTGGCATAATCTAATAGTATTTTTTGGAAGCTTTTAACATTTTTGACAAGGGTCACATTCGAATCGATCGCAAGATATTTGTCTTCTAGATCAACAAAATGTAATATCAGCTGTTAAGAAATTCCCGTAGCAGTATGAAGTCCAGAAATCTCGCGGATAATTTGTATGCCAAGTGCAAACCACTTCGCATATAATTCGTGGCACACAGGCTCTATGTAGATGACGTTCCCTAAAGCAACCTAATTACAATAAGACTCATTATATTATCTCTTGTCAGAAACCGAACTATGAAACAATGCACAATTAGTATGTAGTGTTCGTAGCATCGGCTAATGTCACTAAGTGGCCTTGATTGTTGTCTTGTCAAGTGCGTACGTGTTCGGTAGTGTGTGGAGAGGTTTGCAGTTGACGGCGACTTAGTTTCGGTACTCTGTGATTGTGTTGGGACCTGAATAACGAGGATTCATTATCATAATATAGTTTATCATGTTGCCTTGTGAGTAATCGCTTCTGTAGCAGCGCTTCTTGGAGGAAGTCTTAGGAATAAAAGATTAACATATATAAGGTTTTATGTATGGCTTACTAAAGAAGTTACGCATTTAGAGTTGATGACTAAATTAGTTTAGTTAAGCTAGCTTCCCTAGGCGGATGGTGGACGGACACCGGCCGTTGGAGGCCGCCTTTGGAATGCTTTCATTCTGACTGATATTTGCTGGGTTGTTGAGTGCTATAGGAATGAAAATTATTGGCCGCATGTTATAATGTAATTATTAATATATCTCCATGTCTAGCTTAAGTTGTGTCAGTTAACGCTGTTACAGAGTCTCTCAGTTCAACTAAAGATTGAGTTGAGAGCCTGCACAATAGAGAATGTGCGACTACTCCAAAAATATGCGCCTGACGCACTTAACAATATAACTATTTAAAAACACATTCTAGAACCTAAAATTTGCATATAGCTCTACTTAACACCTTTACAACTGTGAAGCATAAAAATGCGATGGCAGGCAATTAATATGGAGGCTATTATTTTATAGTTTTAGCGCGAATTGCGATTAAGTTCTAAATACTGTGCGGTAGCAGTAGGTATAAAAATGGTTTTATTCATTTTAATCCGAAAATAATTGAACTAAATGTATTTTCACCTATACGAAAAATTGCGTAAACCCGAACTATTAATTTTTTATTCGAATAGTAACGCCAGTAATGACTAAAAATAGAAACATCGTCACCCTCCTAGTTTTATCCCAGTTAGAACCCGGGGTCCGCTTTCTTCCAACCGGGTTTAACTGAATATTGGCTATTCCACAGAGCGACTGCCTGTCTGACCTCCGCATCGCAAAGGGATAGCGATATTCCATGACCCATGGCTTAGTGTCAGTTTATTCATAGGTACTCACTCCCTGTAACGACAGTCAAAGATCTTCATGATAGCCGGGACCGACAGGTTAACGTGCTCTCCGAGGCACGGGGCAAGCGACAATTTACAATTTCACCTAAAAATAGTAACATAAATAGGTACACCAAAACGAAACTGAAGTAACATTTATTTTGGTTAACAAATTATTTCATAGCTTTGTGTGTGTGGTTTTGAATCGAGTTCATAAAATAAAACACGAATGAATTTGACTAATTATCTTCGTATGAAAATGTAACTGGAGTTAATTAATTAAGACGATGCAGAGTTCATCACAGGAAGCTACGTAATAAATTGTATAAAAATGCAGACATGATGATAATAAATAATGTGCTTTGCTTTATTTTAGTCGCCTAGTTAGTTTTCGTTGGGGAAGCGACTTGTAGTAGACTTGTAGTAGTTGTAGAAGTGATTGGCTTGGTAGTATTTTAGTCTGAGAGAACTTCCGTGTAAAAAATCCTTAAATTAGTATTTCTATGGAACAACCGTTCTATCATCTCCTGGGATCCTCTTGATTTCGTGTCCTAGTCGACCGCAACGCGGCAACAAAACTTGAGGATTATTAAAATTATACTAATAATTGTCTAATTAAAAGTCCGTGAGTCCTAATTAAATGTCCATAAATATTTTCATCATACTTGACAAATCATTTAAAAACTTAAT
Organism: Euclidia mi; assembly: GCA_944739405.2. NCBI lineage: Eukaryota > Metazoa > Arthropoda > Insecta > Lepidoptera > Erebidae > Euclidia > Euclidia mi. The sequence goes on along the minus strand of OX123189.2, from coordinate 84,540,515 downwards.
TCGTAATCTACTTGACATGAACACTGTATTACCGTAAATTAATTATTAATATACCTTGTGTATCTTATTTCCATGTCCGTAAAATTGCTTTACTCAATAATATTCTATTTTTGTTTCAGGTACGTAAGGCGTCAAACAAGTATTTCTTTTTAGTCCACTAATATTTCGGCATGTGAGTAAATGAAATCAAAGCAATTGAAGAATTTGTGCAGATTTACATCGATTCGTCGCTACGAGTATCCCACTACGACTCTAAATGACAATTATATTGCCCCACACCGTATTTCTTTTTAATTTTCTAATATAAGTAGCATTGTAACAATTGTCTCGTTGTTTCCAATCTTTACACAAGACCTGCAGTATTTCTGTATCTGGTTACTGTTCCAAATCTCGATAGCAACATGCATTGCGGCGAAAACAGTCGATTGCGTCCGTATACATCGGTAGATATACCAGCAACATGTATGTATTGTATGTTTGTATCTACCCGTTTGTATACAGACGCTAGTCTAAACACAAACAGTGGCACTAATTCTACAGCAATCAGCGACATATTAGCTCAGCCAGCACACATTACATTTGTGTTCGGTTGATAACTTAGTTATTGGCCGTCAAACATGGTCAGTTCGTCACTCGCTATAACGCGGCTGCTCTCTTTGTGGCGCTTGTCTGATAATCACGTGATTGGCTGCGTCTGCATAATGTACGACTCATTTGTTGTGCTGTGACGTCATTTTGCAGCACTATTAACCAATTGTGTCCGGTGTGGTGATATACTGCGTGAATTTCGCTAGCAGAGTATGAAAACATTCAGTAACTTTTTGTTTCTTATCATAAAACATAGATATATCAGAAACAAAGGTACAGAAAAATAATCATAATTATATGGTTTGTTTGCGAAGATGTTGACTAACGTTAGCAGATTTTTCAGCTGGGCTTTAAGTTTACACAGACCCCATTGCCGTCGGCCATATTATTATGGCCAGTGACGATGCTGTTGATTGAGAGATCACGAACACAAGACACATGGTTTTGCTTTATAAAATGAAAACCGACTGGCTAAATAAATAGGAACTATCATTTAGTTAAATTCTATGACTAACTGTTTAACAGATTATAAAACCCCGGGGTAGTTTTTGTAATTACTCGAATATGACTCGCATTATTATAAAAGCCATTAAAACACTTATTCCAATACAGTTTCAGCTCAGTTAAAAGCGTAGTACATCATCCTTGAAAGCATATTTGTCGTGCAAAGCTTCACTGTATAAAACGGAGGCTTTACTTAAATCCTCGGTGTTGTGCCAAGCACTCGTATTAAACCAGACGTATCATAGTAGGAGCGACACAGCTCGCATATAATTAATGATAGCGAATTTACATAATATCATACGCTAAATTAAACTAATATTCGGCCCATTGAAGATACACTGTGTGCAGTGCCAGCGGTTTTTGACGTTAATCTGTTTGACCATTATTTATTGGCATTTTATGTTAAGCTTTTTGATTTGTGTGTAGTAGTTAGGCGATCGGCTTTCGGCTTTTAGTTGCACGCCATCATTTCCTGAATGCGTGTACGGTAACGAGGTATATTGAGTTGACGGCGTTATCTGTCAGGTTAGTTGGGATAGAAATTAAACTTGTTGGCACGTAGACAGCAGCACTTTAGAGCTGCTCGTGAAGACGTGTAAAAGTGTGTAATAAAAGCTTTGTATTCAATTTATTTATTTCATTTAGGTTACAGGGTAACTATAAACTTGTGATCGTCGACATTTCTTTACACCCTTGCTAGGATAGCAGGGCTGTGGGAAGAATCTTGGAAAATTCATTCACACTTAAATAGCAAACAATGGTTGGAATTTGTATCAAACTTGTCGTTTACCTGTAATTTTTTTTTAACGATAGAAATAATTCCTTATACAATATTTCACTACAATATATATTATTAATTTTGATTTATTTACTAACATACCTTATTCCGTCTACAGACACATTCCTGAAAATAGCATCAGCACTTTTCAAATCATCCTGCTCTACAGATAACTACTTCAAACATAGCCTGTACTCTCACAAATGGACCGAGTTGTGCCAAAATGTTCCAACCCACATATTTATCGAAATTGAGTTATCTATGCTAACCAATCTAAAATGAGCCTTATTTTCACCTGGCAAAGACTCAATTTATTATCTGCTCCCTAGGAAAAGATATACTGAAAGTATACCACTCCACATATATGGGGCTTTAGAAAAATAAATTGCGGAAATGATTCATGTCATTTGGAACAAAATGTTTCTGGTAAATTAATACAATCGGTTTTGCCACAATGATCCAGGTACACTTGAATCGTTGTTGCAAAACTGTTTTTTATTAATTTACCAGAAAAATGTTGTTCCAAATGGCTTGAATCATTGTTGCAAATTAGAAATTGAAATTAATTGCGGTCTACGCTACTTGAAACGTTTGTGCTAATAGCAATAACTTCAGAAATGTTCTATGTAATTTTAAATGTGTAGGCTTTCAATAACATATCAAAATTATTTTCTATGAGGCTTGAAGTTTGAATCATACATACATACACAGACTCACGTCTGTTTCTCGGAGGGGTAGGCAGAGACCACGGAACGCCATTTGTAACGATCCTGACATATCTCTCTTGCTTCATTCACTCCCATCAAATTTCTTATGCATGCTCTTCGGTTAAGGATACCTACTTCTAACCTGTCCTTTTTTTAGGATGTCTCCAATCTGGTCAGAGAACGTCCGTTTAGGTCTTCCCCTTCCTCCAGTCCCATTCACACTTGCCTTATATAACTTCTTGGTCAGTCTTTCGACATCCATCCTCTCCATGTGTCCAAACCATCTTAGCATACATTTCTCAATCGTTGTCTTCTTCATCATTCACTTGTCATCTTCTTTTACCCCACAACACTCTCTTATCACACAATTCTTTACTTTATAGTTCAAAAACACTCGACACACACTTCTCAGTGCTCTCATTTCTACAGCATTTATTCTACTTTCAAGTCTCTTCTGCCATACCCAACTTTCACTACCATACATAAGGGTAGGCACTAACACACCTCTATGTACAGCCAAACGTGCCTTTTTGGACACGTTTTGGCTATTCATAAACGTCTTCAGAGCTCCATTCACTCTATTACCTGCATAAACTCTTCTTTCAATATCTTCTTCATTCTACAACAACGTACCTAAGTACACAACGTACTCCTTTACTTGCTCCACTCGTTGTCGATCGATTATAACATTACAAGCCGTAACACATTCCTCCTTTTCAAAAACCATAACTTTCGTCTTGCTCACATTCACTTTCATTATTTTCCTCCCTAAAGCACCTTGCATGATTGATACAATCTCCTGCAACTCCTCCGCTGCAGACACAAGTATTACCTGATCATCAGCATAAAGGAGGCATTAGCAAGTAACTCAATCATCCTTTATCTACAGTCACTATGTTTCAAATCTTGCAAACAACTGTCCATGAAGAGATTGAACAGCCACGGCGACGCTACACATCCTTGTCTAACACCTGTCTCGATGGTAAACCAATCAGTGTACGACCCATTTGTCCTCACACCAGCTCTAGAATCTTCATAAAGGGATTTAAGAGCTGCTGCTGTTCACCCCATACTTCAACAGGACCGACCACATTTCATTCCTCACCACTTTATCGTAAGCCTTTTCCAAATCCACGAATGCCCAATAGACCTTTTGACCTTTGGCCAAGAATTTCTCGGCTATGCACCGCAAGGAAAATTCTTGATCCGTGCACCCATACCCTTCGGAATCCCGCTTGTACATCCCATATTTGCTTGTCAGTTACTTCCATAACTCTTTCAATCAGTACCTTCGCATACAATTTGCCAACAATGCTGAGAAGGCTAATGCCTCTCTAGTTCTTGCAGTCTTGTTGCGAGCCTTTTCCTTTGTAAAGAGGCACAACCACTGCTATGGCCCAGTCGTCAGATACTCGGCCGGTGCTCCAGCACAAGTTAAATAAGCTCTGCAGCTGACCAACTATGATGCCCTGTTCAGCCTTCAGCATTTCAACTGTAATCCTGTCATATCCTGCAGCCCTACCTAATTTTATACTTCCCAGCGCCTTCACAATCTCATCCACCCCAATATCGCTTTCATCATTGCTATTATTACCATTCATTTCGGCAGTCGATGTCTTTATCGCCGTTCTTTCAAATAAACCTTCACAATACTCACAATACTTCTTTAAACTGAAATAACTCAAAATGTGTTCATTGTGGGGTGGAACATTTTGGCACAACTCGGTCCAAATAGACTAACAACAGAAAAATCTGAACAAAGGCTGCAGTTTCAAAGATAAATGGCAGCACTACCCTTCTATCAGTCGTTTTGTGCGCTTCGCTCATCGTTTCGCTCCATAGCTGCTGGCGCGTGATACAGAATCGGATTCCCACATCTGGCCGACGGAGATAACTCCACTTTAAAACTATTTTTCGTTTACGCATTGTTCTAGTTAAGCTCTCAAGTGGTATTCGGGACTTCATACTGGCTGTATAAAGAATAAAGTTCGTGTGACGTGTTAATGCACTTAAAGTTTTAAAGCTATTCATGTTTTCACGGTTTGTTGGATGATAATCGAAATTAGAGCACACTTTGACTTTGGGCGCTAAAACTGTAATTATCTTTCAATCAATGAATGACAATTAAATTCAAATGCCATTGAAATTTAAAAAGGATGCGATAGAAATAAGAAGTTGTATATTTAGTATCTTTGTAGTAACTTTCTTCAATCCGGTATCTCTACCAAATAGGGCGAGACGATCTATCCATCACTTAAGAGTAATGTGGTTCTTTAACACCTCTCTCTTAATCGATTCATCAATTCAATGAAGCAAGAAATAGCGATCATCGGAACGTAACATTCTATCACCTTTAGTGGTGAACGTTTGCTTACCATATTCGTTTCATTATATCATGCTCGTATAAAAAAAATTAAAGCATTTTCAGCTAACAATGTATTCACGGTTTATTTCTTTTTTATAATTAGAGGCTGGGTTCAGGCTGTGTGGTAGTACACCCACATTTCGACATTTTGTATGAATTTTTTCGTCCCACATAATAAGGGGCGAGCCTCATTTCATTTCACTAAAATAATAGTTCTTGTAGTAAAGAAACGGCCAACTCACATACTTTAAATAAAGTGTACCTAGAGTTCGTGAAGTTAGGGTGTGTAGAGTTAGAAGTTTGATTCTACATGCGATCTGATATTGATCTTTTTGACAGAGCGAGCCGTTTGTTTCAGTCTTGGCAACATTATTAGTTAGGATATTAATTTTATCTTCCCACTAGCACTTCTCACTTATTTTATATTTGCTATGTCTTTTAGTCGTTTCAATCTCGTCTTTGTGCAAGCTTTTTATATTTTACTTTCTTCAAGGTTATGTAATCTAACAAAAGTCAAAAAATACCAATGATGTATATCTTTATTATATGAGTTCTTGTTTCTCATACAACAAAACAATTATCGCGCCCGTGACAAAGCCTCGTTAAAATCGTGTTTGTACAAAGACTGGCGCTCCGAAGCGCAGCTCAGCCCAATATACCGTCAAATGGAAGTTCCACCATCTCACATGACACGAAAGTACTGACGTAATCAGATTACAAGTGAGCGGTTACGGCACTTAATAAACTTCCCTTCTCCGTATCTTCTGTAGTTGACTCGTCGCCGTAGTAATTTGTTCCTGGGAGTCTTATTAAATTCATAAGTATGCGACGCAAGACTCGGTTTATGGTCTAAGTTACAAGGGTTGTATAGTAAGAAATATTGGCGGTTACAGTTTTAATAAAAACGGATTGTTTGTCTACTGTGTGCACTTTGTGGCGTGTTTTAGTTTTGTATTATCGTATTAGTGTAGCAATATTGTTTGTGCTGGTGATTTTTTCTAAGAATAGTCAATTCATCTTTTAGATATTGCTGCATTATGTAGCCAGCACAAAATTAAATTAAGTTTCTGTCTTTTTTTTATGATACAAAATACTCCGGAGTCGATAGGGTAACACGACGGGTAGTGGCGATCTAGCAGCGCCGTAACCAGCGGTATATCTTTTTGCCTTTCTTGCATTGTGTGTTTGTTTTGTGATTTCAAGACAGCATTGAACTAAGTTTTTGTGCAGTGAGTGAGTCAAGCGATCTATCATCTACTGCAAATGCTGCATTTCGTTGCTGAATTTCGTGGAATAATATTTGTTGTTCATCGCTTCTTTTTTCAGTTTCCGTTTACTTACTTTCTCATATGATTAGTCTATGCGTGATTGGCGTCGTTATTATACTACATCTACTAGTATTTATTTGTCAACATATTATTCAGTGTTTTATTTTATTACTTAACTGCTGTTTGTATGAAGTACTATCCGACGTTATATCGCTGATCAAAAGGAACCTTGAATAGCTTCGTTAGAATTGCAAACAAGTTGACTCGTTTGACAATCATAACTACCTATTTTTGTTACTATAGATAAATATTTCTAGAACTACTAAGCAATATCAGTAAAATAATGCGTGTATAAGTAGTTGGTAATATTTAACTATTGAAACACATCTTTATATTTTTTAGAAAGACTGCAACTTTCATCGAGATACCAATCAAAGTCTATGAGTTTATTAATTAGTTCCAATATATTGTTTCTGCGATGATAGCCAACGAATCTCCGAAAAATGCAAATGACGACTTGCAATTGTGATAAGTCTGAACATTAGAAGAAATAGAGAACTTTAACAAATACCATACATGCTTTCCTTATATACAAGAGTTGTGTCAGCTAGAAAAGAAATAAAACGACTTCGACATGTGCTAGGTTTTTTTCTTATTAACTTGAGCTGAAGTTTCGATAGTTCTTTCTTAGTTTCTAGACAACGATAAAGTAAATAAAGTTTTACAAGATAGTTTTACTAGCTACTGTATTTTAACGTCGGATAAAATTGTACACTAACTAGAATAAGGGTATTTTGCATTTATTGTAAACAGCTATATAAGAAAGAAAGAAACTCTAATTTATTCTATTTATACGAACATTTGGTTTGTATGTTCATATTTTAGCATGAAATGTATTTAGGTGTTTTTCTTTTTCTTTAGCACTCATTTTATTTTAAAAATCACTCGATTCTAAACTTACAAAATTATACATAAAAACGTTATAATACTGGCGTGCAATAGGAGAGGCCTATACATATATATGTATATAGAAGTAGCAGGGAAGTGCGACAGACTGATGACGATGATGAAGTATACTGAAATAGGCGTATAATTTTGACCAATATGTATGGCAGAGATAGCTGAGATTTTTTACGTGACTGTGGCCGTTTTGTCTACTCTTCATACATATATCATCAGCCTTGAACAGTTCACTGCTGGACTAGGCCTCTCCTTTGAAAGGAGGAATTGGCCTACTATACCATGCTGGCCAATCGAGTTGGTATAGGGTTTGTATCAAGTTTTCCTTCTCTTAAAGTGCTGTTCTCTGCATACTATGCTCCCTCTGTCGTCTCTTACGACACCCATTGGATGGCATGGGGTGGTAATATTCCATATTCTTAATCCGTCACCACATGGACCAATACATACTCTATAATAATTCATGATGCTTTTGAAGTATGCACGATACAAAGCAAAACTTCAATATTTGCCTGAAATTCATTGTTTTCACCCGTCGCTTGCACCATATCAAGTAAATCAGCTCACACGTTCGTCTCACATGCGACAAACTGCCTCAACTTCGGTGGTGCTCGCAAACTCAGCCATCCTCCTTACCGTCATGATGAATTGTAATCACCTGACAGACGGCGTCAGCGTCGCATGCATATTCAAGCGCTTTTTGTATGGAACGATCTCTTACAAGAGACTATGTAATTTACTGGCTGCGATGCGAAGGCTACGTTCGATATTCAAGGTCGAGCGTAATATGTTTACTATTTAGGTATAATCCTGATTTATGCGATAGTGTATTTGTTTGTAATGTTTTTTGTGTCCAAGAAGGGAGGGAGGTAAGGATGATTTATTCGTCGTAATATACAAACCATTTAAGTTTTATGCCGCAAATAGCAAATTTTATGCGTTCGTCGTATGTACATAAGTAGTATAATGTGACATCGTACATAGTAATATGACTGCACGGTTAGCGTAGTGGTTTAAGCGGCCGCCTCGCCGCTTGATACTTCGCCGAGTGTTGTGAGTTCGATTCCTACAGGAGGCAACACTTTGTGTAATTCACAAATTGTTGTTTCGAGTCTGGGTGTTCAGTGTGTCCGTTAGTTGTATGTTTGTAAAGTCCCCCCACGACACAGGATTCTACACGTAGTCCTAATACGGGAGTCGCCTTTTTATTAAAAAAAAATAATAAAAAAGGTCATATAACAATGTTCCAAATTCTGATGGTTTTTCTATAATGATGGTAATATTTTTACGTCAATATCATCTCCTTAAAGTACTTGGTAGTAGAATCTTTGAAGAAATTCTACGCGATGCTGCACTAAAATCCATATTCAATCGATTATGCCTTTCGATAACCAAGCAGATGCATAATAGGTATATAGATTCAAAAACAATTTTCAACCCATAACGGTTGCCAAGTTTGCATCTTTGAAATATTCAACAGTGCGGGTTCAATATTCTTAGGCATTACGTTTTTTTTATTTAAATTCTGCCAGCAATCCAACCAAGGAGTTTAATATCAATCATCACCATTATTTCCAGCCTGCTGTAGTCCACTGCTGAATACAGGTATTGGTGCATCTAGGATTATTTTTCAGGGTGGCCCTGGGTCTTCATTAAACAATGGTTTAAAGTTTCTTAGGTGTGGGCACCTAAGAAACTAGGATTTCGATTCAATACCCAATATTCTGGGGTGGGCACTAGACCATACTGGGAGCGACAGCCCACACGGCGCTACTGTTATATACGCCAGTGGATAGAGGTTTCTCAATCTATGCTAGAAGTAAAAACCAGGGCTTGAAACCGGTTTAAAAAATACCGGTATGATAGTGATTTTTAAGGGTTTTTATAAAAGATTTCGTTCGGAGTGTATTGGCGATGAAAGCGCTTCAGAAACCTAAATAAACCAGTTTAATCCAAAACCGCGAACGATACCTACGACGCGGCAATGAACTAGACGTAAGTGTCGAAATTTTGGTAGCGGCGACATCCAAGAAAGATGGGAAAACCCCCGTAATCCGGTTTATTGATACAAAACCCTTATAATTTTGCTCTCTAGGGATACCGGTATTTTTGGGGTTAAGGTAGAGTCAAACCTTAATAAAACGCTCCCCATGTACTTGCGTTGATTTAGGTTAAAAAATTAACCGGTAAACAAGCCCTGGTAAAAACTAGCTTAAACTAGCTAACAAATCCTTAAAAAATTAAAAAGCCTCAATACATTTCCACAAGCCTATAACTCGATCACGGTAAGCCTTTGTTCTGGCCCAAACAAAGGTACATGTCTCAGTAATCCTTTTACGATACGTTCTAGTCAGTTTATATCGACAATACATTTTGTCCTCGCCAAGAGAGTAGTGTTGCTACGTGTCCCCATTTTAAAAGTACAGCCCGATTTTCACGGATTTTAGAAATATAATGCCATAGGGAATCTGGTTTGGTGATGTTCTGGTCTTTGTTTTTGTTTTAGAGTCTCGTTTCTAGTGGATTGTTTGATTTGGTATTGGAAAAGTTATTTCTGCATCTAAAGGGAGTATTTTCCTACCAGCATGAACCTTGTTTAGCGTGCGTACAATGGCCAAACTTGACGCTAGTACACCATAAAGGCGAAAATCGCTCAGCAAGACATGGTAGTGTCCAGTTTCTTAGTCAATTGTAATGTGGGGGAGTGGTTTCGTATTAGTTTTCGTGTGCATCGACTCTATGAGCGAGCCAAAGGATTTTTTTTAACTGATCGACCACGAACTTGTTTGATTGTATTTAGATGTGTGTAGGTATTGTGCTTACGTATACATTGTATGTGAGGACTATGGTGGTTTTGAATCTGTGGCTACGTTTTTATCATGCCACCGTTGCACATTGTCCGCTAGATATCCAGTATCATTGCTGTGTGTTCGCATTACTATTCACTTTGAAGGTGAATGGACCATTATGCGTAATTCATTATATGCAGCTGCGTTGCCTTGCGTCAATACGCACACAATACAATTATGATTTGCATAGCTGAGTTCTCGTCACCAACTCTTGAATGTAGAAATCATTGTACTCTAACTAAAAAGTAAAGAGATGCACTGTTACTAGCATTACAAAGAGCAAGACATCAACGAGAAGCAAGGACACCAACTCTAGGAAAACATAATTTTTCAGAGGATCTAAAATAGATCCATCTGATCAGTGATGCTCATCTTTAGGTATAGTCAGCAAGATTCATGCATTAATGACTGCCGAGGTTAGAAGGTAGTTATTGCTTGGTTTTATACTGTAGGTTTAATTCACTCACGAGGGAAACTATTCTGTAGGTAATTAACAAATTGTGGTTCTAGATATAAGTTCGTTTTTGCTGCGTAGGAATTAACATTTTTGAAAAAAAAAAAATTGTACTCGCCAAATGTTGCCTTGAAGTTCTCGCAGACCTGCCTTCATTTCATCATTTCAGCGATACCCGGGTCGACGGGTCGACTCACTGGTGGTCGTCTGGTAACCTGTCCTCACCCATTTTTCCAATGTGAAAAATAATTAAGTGCTGTCAATTTTCGATAGCCGTATTCAAATAAAAACAAAACGAGTTTTTAAGTACAAATACGTACTACAAACAAAAACGCTTTTATTGTCCAGTCAGTGATTGAAAAATATTCTATTTTAAATTCAGCCCTTCTATTGATCATGTAAATACCGGACTCAGAATACTGATACTCCACTGAGAGCTATTGTTACCCCAACAATGCCTTGTAACAGTCGGACTTTGAATCAAGCCTCTTTTAATAAGAACTTTTTGCTTTACGCCTAATATTTCAATCTAGATATTAAAAAAGTTCCATTCACAATAGGCAGTGGCGTCTAAAATATTGGCCATGTACGACCAGTAGTTGGCCGGTCAGAACCGCCCGCGGCGGGCAAGATGGATGTACTTACCCGGGTTTTATTTACTGCGCCCGGGTATAACCGGCATTGAAAGTGTCTCAGGATTTTTATGGGATGTCGGAATGCAAAGGGGCATGTTTAATGATTATTGACCGTTCTATTATTTTATTCCAGTGGTGTTTTATAATGGTGGTTGAGTCTGCTAAATTGAGGTACTATAAAAAGCTTTGTAAAAAAGAATAATATTCTTCCGTCTTGTGCCTAGTAGGAAAGTCTATTATGGTGATGAGCTGCTTTCCTTAAATTACAAAACGATCGTCGCAAATACTACCCAGTAAAGTTGAAACTAACATAGACGTGAAGTGATTCTAGAATGTTTATCAGAAAACAGCTCGGTCTACTATGAATAAAAGTAAAATATACATTTATGTAATAAACAGTTTTATTTCTATGACCTATATAGAAACTCGCTTTCATTGAAATTTTGACAGATTCTACTATAAATAGAAGCGTATAAAAGCTTTCTAAAAGGCCAGCGTAGTGCCATTTAAAAAATCTACCTAAAGGTGTTTCAAAAGCTCTGTGCAAATAACGCGGCAACTGATAAACAAACTTCAAAAGGAGAAGGATTGAAGTGTGAAAGAGTGTAACCCTAATTAGGGTACCCCGGTCCCCAAGTAATCAGAAACAAAACAAAATATCATAGGACCTTGTCTGCCCCTGTTTAAAATTCCACACCAACCCACGCTTGTGCCAAACATAAATACCAAAATTTGAATACACACATACATACGCTGATATTTGTGATGCAAGCCCGGATGAAACCACAAAAGCGTTGTTGTAATCCGGTTAACCGGTTTGGCGCGCAACCAGACGCTAAGTGACGGCTTGCCGGTGACAGCTCTGAAAAATGTCCGCCGGCTTTTAGATTGGAAAATTAAATCTATAGTTACTATTTGCGTATGCTTTCGGTTGGACAGACATCAGTATTTTTTTATAGTTTCGATATCTTTGCATGTTACGTTATTTTTGGTGAAATATATTTAAACTTTTTCAAATAGATGGCAATGGATGTCAATCAAGGCAATGAGTGTATTTTTAATTTGAAACCTTTAATTAAATACATTAATTGCATTCGTATATTTGTTTGGGCTGATTTTATAAATCAATTGTTCATGTAGAATGTATTTATTGCATAAATTACTCAATTACTTTGATTCGGTTTGGGCTCTCCTACCACAGAAGAGCAGTTAGTAAAAATATGTTGGCAAAGGAAAATGACATTCTGATTCTTAAGGACGTCATTAAAAGTTCCGTATAAAATACTCAGCCCGTAACATCAGTTGGACTCCAGTTCGAGTGCAGAACAAGCATGCTAACATTGTCGAAGTATGATTATCTAAGTATGACCATGTGTCTGCTTTCCGTTCCGAACTTCGCTGGTTGCCCATTCGTCAGCGCCGAAGGTTGCGCGCTCTCACGACTCTTTTTTCTCTTCTTCATTCCCCAAGTCCTCCGGTATACCTAATGTCTAATATTCAATACTTAAGCTCGATTCATTCAAAAGATCTTCGCTCTTCTAACAATCTCTTACTTTCATGCCCCGCTCACACTTCTGGCCTTGTCCACTCTTCCTTCACTGTCCAATCAGTTCATTTTTGGAATTCCCTGCCTCTGGAGATCAGGATGGCTGCTAATCGTTGGACGTTCAAGGTTAAGGCACGCGAGCATATTCGCAAAGAGTTATTGGCACAATCATCATAATTTTTCACATCAATAAAACAGTATATATATTATATATATTTATTTATTATATTTAGTTATATATAGGTGATTATTTATATGATTTAAATATATATTTATCTAGAATGTATAGGTATATTTAGTCATATTGTATAAAATATGTATGTATGGTATATTATTATATTTATGTTACTTGTCATATACATTTATTAATTTGCTCAACTCTTTAAACTAATTTGTACACCTACCACAATTATCTCTGTATCACCCTATGGTTGACTGGGAGAAAATGCCTCGATGGCATTAAGTCCGCCATTGTACTTACATCGTGTATCGTACATAAAGTTTAAATAAATAAATATTTGCACTGAGAAAGTGCAACCGCGATGTCTACTCAACGATAACTTGAAATGTAGCTGTGAGGGAAGCCGGGCTATTGTTGACACACACAATAGAATTCTACTTCAATAGATATCGCTAACGTGCGGATTCTAAACTTTTGGATTTTACGTTACATGAAGTAGTTTGCTATTTTTAGTCCATTTTCTAATATTTCTATTTGCGATTATGTTCTTTTTTGTCTCTTAGTACCTTTTAGTAAATAGGCAGCAGGATGCAATGTTCATGATTATACGTTCCAATTTGCTTAAAATCTAGCAGGATATAATCAAATGTAGGCTAATCGCAGTCAGTTTTGCAATCAGCCCAGATCATTACTAATTTCATCAGATTTTCCGTTAACGATATTGTATACCAATTTAGATGAAAGATGTAACATGTTTTTATATATTGTAAAGATGTGACGTCACATCGCGCTCCTGCGCCGCGAGCCTCGCTACGAGTGACGCACAGCAATGGGCCGCCCCTCGCGCCCCTCCGCGCCGGCCCTATAAATACAGGGGACACACGAGGCTTCGTCCCTTTTCTCCGGCCAGCACCACCGAGTTGAGTACAAGATCATCTGAAGACCTGTGAAGTGCCAACGTCGACCACGCCCTGGATAATTGTCTCTTCTGTTAGCCTTAATCGTCAGTTCTTTTTTGTATCGAATAACTGGAATTATAAGAAAAGAAAAGAAAAAAGAAAAGAAATATTTTATTTGTATCTCCATACATAATAACCCTTAAAACTAAACATGTAGAGTACATTTTGAGGAGGGTACAAATAGGAACCTGCGTCAGCTATTGTTGCAGAAGAACTGCAACGCTGATATTCTCGCAGGACCAGAGGATATAATTTTAATAATTATATGTATATACTTAAATAATTATTATTACTAATTAAATGCTATTTAAAATATATATACGACACTATAATATATACGCATACATTTTATATTATATTATTATAAAAAATATTAATAACGCGAGTTTAAACTTTCCTGGTGATATTTTTTATTTATTTCCCGTAAGTCAACCTAATTATCTCTCTTTAATTGCTCGGCGAGTGATCGATCCCGGCTACCCTGTGGAAATCAATCACTCGTGCGACAAAGACAGAAACTGAAATAAATAGTGAATTAGTAAATTGGCTACACCATTTATCGTTATAGTAATGTTTAGACCTGCGTGTTGTTCATTCTACCATTAAATCTTTTTACAATGATACATCACATATCTAAAGAGCCCTTTCGTCTGTTCGATCATGTCGGAGAAGCACTGTCTGCAATATTTTCATCAAGCGAGTCACTACAACGTTTAAATTGAAAAGTGACCATCGAGCTCTCCTTTCAACTTGTCGCATTAATAACAGTTTAAACAAGCTCGTAGTATTTTATCTCGTTGTTTTGACGACATTTTAAACTTTATACCCCTCGTCAATTCTTAAGGCAGTGGAGATTGAGTAAACCAAATAATTGCACAGTATCATAGTAATAGCAAATTGCAGACCAATTAATCTACTGCCTTGGTGTCTAAAAGTATTTGAGTGAGTGTACTTTTGAACGTTGTTTTATAATTATCGTAAATTGTTGTGAATCGATAACTCGTTTTCGCATTTGAATTTGAATTTTCTTTGATTACATCTTATTACAATATGCAACTTTTGTAACCTGCAGACTCATTCATTATAAACGCTGTCTGCGAAAGAATGAATCGCAGCCATCAATATGCATTCTTGTGAGCTATTCTACTTTATTTCTTACTAGAGGACGCCCGCAGCTACGCCCGCACAATTTTTTATTTTACCCGTTTTGCCCGATTCAGTGGAGATTTCGGAAAATCCTTTCTTAGTGCAACCCTGCGGTCCCCAAGGAACATACATGCCGAATTTCAGTTTTCTGCGTCTAATAGCTTTGGCTCTAGCTTGTCTGTCAGTCAGTCAGTAACGCAAGGATTTTATATATACAGATAACAGTATTTATACTACGTATGAGGTACAATTTCTTTTAATTTTGTACAGAATGTAATTTCTAGGAATAATAATATTCTTATTCAGGAGCAGCGATAGCCTAGTGGAGATACCAACATACTGCCATGCAGAGGGTATCGGGTTCGAATCCACGGCACGCATCAATGACCTTTCAGAGTTATGTGCGTATTGAATTGTAAATTATCGCTTGCCCCGTGCCTCGGAGAGCACATTAAGCGGTCGGTCCCGGCTGTCATGAAGATCTTTGACTGTCGTTATAGGAAGTCAGTACCTATGAGTAAACTGACACTAGTCTAAACCATGGAATATAGCTATCCCTTTGGGTTGCGGAGATCAGGCAGGCAGTCGCTCTGTGGATAAGCTAATATTCAGTCAAATCCGGTTACACTAGAAAGCGGACCCTGGTTTCAGACCGGGATAACGCTAAGAGGATGATGAATAATATTCTTATTCAAGGACAATATTTACTAGATAGAGCTAATACCGTCAAACAATGTCGTATGTCGTCGTGATTTAAATGCATAGTTTAAACATTTATTAAACGGATAAAAATAAATAAGGGTTGGATAAAAATAGCTCCCTACGAAAGTCTAGTCAGTACAGTGCGCGATGAAAGTCTATTAAACTTTATGGCAAGATTTCTAGACCGTTCGCGGCCGACAGTGTAATTACTTCACTGCATATATCAGAGGGGTTTAAACCTCACTTCCTCTAATCTATCGGCGATCAGCAGGCTGCATGTTAATCTCACGAAAACGTAACACTAGATATCACAGTCTATAAATAATGGAGCCAGTGGTCAAATATTATATGAGGAGTGTGGAAAAGGTCAAAGAGTAGGCAACGAACCACGTAAAGAATAATGAATAGCATTTTCTTGGGTTGTCTTTGTTTTGTTTGTATCCAAGCCAGAGTCTAGCCGATAATTAAATTCAATTGCTCGTGTGTTAGTTGAACCCACGGAGGAAAGTTTATACAGAACCAGATTGTGAATAATAAAAATTACTAAAATATGCGACTGAAATTCTGTAAATTGTTTTAAGATGGAATACGAAATATTTGACAAAAAGAATACACTTTGAAGAATAACCAAATAATCTCCAGTAACTGTGGAAATAAAAGCAATCAGGCGTTCTCAATATCGTGTGCAGTACTTTTATTACGCTGTCTTGCCGTCACGTCGGCACATTCCTGTCCGTCCCTGGGGCGGGCGTGTTACTCGATAAATTATATTCAGGCCATCAATCGGCGCGGCCAATACTTGGGGGCTGCGGAGACTTGGAAGCAACTTACACACTACCTGGGTACTGTAATTTGCTTTGTAATGAAATTGGAGAAAGAAGTGTATAGCTTACAATGACTTAATATCTTCTAAGGTTTACGCGAATGTTACACATTGAAATTAAACTTGAATCAAATCAAGAAAAAGACAAATTACCACGACAACTCGACTTGTGTCGTAGTCGACTCGGATAGTAATACTTAAATGTATATCAGTGGTAGTTACTAGTAATGTAATGTAGTTTCTAGATCATTCAATTTAAATGCAATCTCAATGAAACCAATAAACCGCTATAAAATCCGTAAACTGTAGTTTAATTTCAACTTACATCACTTACTTATCGTACACCAACATAAATAATTCTACTAAATAAGATTATATAATATACTGGTGTGTTACGGGCCTTACGTCTTAAACGAATAAAAATATAGGTAATATTACTGCCTACTTTCTGTTATCATGTAACCCATATGCCGCAATGTCGAGGTAATAGAAAAATACAAATAGAAGGGCCCATTTCATTTTTATTTTCGATTGGAACTCGTCACAATATTGATATGTTTACAAATCGCGAATGTTCGCAAGTATACACAAGTGTGTATATACCTGCTGTAATTTGCTGTGGGGAACAAGCTGATGCGTAGTTTGAAATCTTTGTAAGTGACGAGTATTTATATTTAATAGGTAAATTGTATTTGCATAAAAATCCTGCAACCGAAAAACAGCATCGTTGATCAATACAAGGATAAAATACATTCAGTTGGACGCACGTACTAAACAAAGAGCTAGAATATATTCATGTTTATAGTGACCATTGTTTCTGTTTGTAAAAGGTTCCCCAATCATAGACTATCCTGGAATTTAGACGTATTTCAAAACTATTCAAAAGGTATCTGATTATATAAACAGTTTTTTTCAATAGAAAACTTTAAGCTCGTTATTTCGTACTGTAATGTCTGTATAACAGAGTAACATTTAAATGGCAAAGTTTAAACAGTAATTGCTAAAGCTATTACTGGCAAGTAAATGTTATTGTTATTATTAATTTCTATACTTTCGCCAAATTATAAGTTGACGCGTAACAATAATTCAGAAATAATTTCATTAAACTTTAACCCTAAATGACTTTGAACAATTTAGATTTGTGGCTTTGTATAAATTGCATTTTGAAGTAACTTTTACGAAACACAAAATACTTCTCTGTAAATTGTACCTACTTATTAATATAGGTCGGTTCACGAAAGATGACCACTGCGCAGAAATCATTTTTTAGGTCCCCGTGGAGGTGCGGGGTGAGGCGCGGGTGGAGTGCCAATGGCGTGGCTCCGTTCTTGACGCATTCCCTAAATGCGTCAAGAATGGAGTAACGCCATTGGTGCACGAATGTACATATGCGCGACGGCCGCCATTTGTGGTCAATAGGCATGGGCGTTTTCGGATTTTTCCGCAAACCGATACAAATTCGATTTCAGATACTGAAATCGATTTCAAAAACCGATTTTAGAAATCGATTTCTGTAGCGGATGTCGGAGCGACGAGCGTAGTTACTAGTTGCGTTGACAAACGCAAACAAGCAAATTCTTATTGTATTGTCATGTCATGCGTCCATATTTCGCTTGGTTTGTGTGACATAGGTATTGAAAAAGAAAACCTACTAACTACCTAAAACTAATTGTTAAAAAACTCAGTCGCCAAAGAAACTAAAATTACACAACACGAATTGTTTCTATTTATGTAAACTTTACAATCCTAACCTACTAACTACCTAAAACTAATTGTTAAAAAACTCAGTCGCCAAACAAACTAAAATTACGCAACACCAATTGTTTCTATTTATTTACACTTTACAATCCTAACAACGTAACAATAAAACTTTTTAAATCCTAATAGTAAAACTTTCACGAAAACCAAATATAGGTACTTAATTTTATTATTATTACGCGCGCACCGCGCACCGCACTGCACGTGTCACCTAGGTCAAGTGAACAAATAAACATTGATCAAGTCAAAACTCTCCAAACATAAATCCCTCATAACTATTAAAACTATTTGAATAGTTGCAATCTGAATTAGATCTTATCGCCTCGATGTTTAGTTTTATTTTTTCTATTCAATCTGCAATTCATAAAACCGCCAAAATCCATAACGCACTAGGTACTACGACTGGCTTGCTTGGCAACGATCGATATTCGCTTCATCTCTTTTGCTCTTTAAACGGATTACTAAGTAAGAAAGAAAAGGATATGAAATTCGCTCTCTCTCATTCTAACTCAGTAGTCGTTGGGTAGTGTGAAAGAGAACGAATTAATATGAAAACTATCGAAAACTTAAGCTTTAGATTTACTTTGTAGTTTGGTTGCGCTTGCACAGTTTCCGTTTGGTTTGGATTAGATTGTTTGCGTTATCGTGGTATTGTTTTACGTTTTCTAAAATCGGTTTTCTCATATTGGAATATCGATACGATACGATTTCTGACTGCAATCGGATTTCAGTTTCGTTTTGATATATCGGTCTCATGCCTAGTGGTCAACTTTCGTGAATTTACCTATACAATGGAAAAGACTGTATGTATTTTGGCCAGCTCTAATGATAATATACTTCAATAAAGAAAGTAATGTACAGATAAGAAAGTCATAGAAATGTATTGATATAAAATGACTGAATTGATTACCAAATATTTACGACTGTTCGAGAATCGGAGCGTTGCAAGTTATGCTCTGCCGAAATGTTTCAAATTGTGTACAAAGTATTCGGGCGCAATGTCACTGCAGTACGAAATTCGTCATCGAATCCCTGGCGCCAGAACTTGGATAACTGCGCCATGAAATTATTAAAATACACTTCATTTTGTTCTAACATAGTAAAAACATAACATACAATTTCATGGGCTGCTACAAACATTTTTAAAGTTAATACAAGTGTACGTATACACATTACATTATTTTCTTAGAAATTATATGGCTAATTAACCGCAGAAAGTTTTCTACCGTAGGTCATAGTGAGATGATCTGCAGCAATTAAGTCTTTAAGTTTCGCCATGTAACTACGGATCCTGACATGCACATTAACGTTTCTGTGTGTTTTTATCACGCAATTATGAAATACATAGGTATTTCATAATTGCGTGATAAAAAATAATATAAGATTACATTCACGACATAATATTCAGACATGAATCGTCGTCTTCTGGTACCGATTTATTTGAGGTATGTTTCATGAATATGAACAAAAGTTAAGAACAACGCAATGTTACGAAAAGGTAAATACAATACAGTGATATGCCCGAGTGACTTTCGCAGGGCAATTTCAAATCTCGCAGCAGCAGCCAGTGCCAAATGGGGTGTAACGTACAAATCGACTTGCCCGGTGCAGATGCGTCGGTCTCTGCGACTGACAGATATCTGCAAGTCTGTGAGAGAATTTAGGTCGCAATAGATGCTGAGGCACCAAATGGGTCGAGAGGCTGAGAAGTGAGGAGTTGGCTTCGCGACGCTATGCTAAACTTGCTAAGCGTGTTAACTTAAAATTTGAGTTGACTGCGATTGCGTTTTATTGGAGTTTGGAGTTGGATGTGGGTAAAACTGTTACTTGGTAGGGTTAGAATTTTGAACAAAGATGGTTGGTTAAGTGAACCGTAGCGTATGACCACCTTAAGCCTAATTACAGGAATCAGAGATTTTTTTTCATCTGAGTGTACAGAATGGAAAATCTTTACATAACATAGAATATTATTATTTAAAAGTTACGTAAAAAGTTGGTATTTATGTATGTCAAGCTCGGCAAGTATTTTGCTTTTAAATATTAGGGTTCCGTACCACAAGGGTGCCAACAAGGAGAACCTCTTAACAGTAAGCCTTCACTATCCGACCGTTTATCTATTTCTCAGAGGGCTATCTCATGAACTGTAAAAATATTATTTTATAACAGCTTTAATAAAAAAAAGCAAAATGTAATGTTTCAAAATCGCACAGAAAAATCTTAAACGATAGATACTACGGCACTCTTCATATGCGCGTCTGACTCGCACTTGACCGACTTTTTTGGTTTTTATCTTACACCCTTGTGACGTCGTGCCCCTCCGTCTGAACGACGTCGAACTGACGTCGAACGAAGGTGGGAGCGCCTCTCCCCGCGCGCCCCGCACGCCATATATAAGCGTGCGACGCTGCTCAATCTGCCCTCTGCTCCAGCTCACGGCCATCAGCTAAGTCTTCTTCCTATCAAGACCCTGGCCTTCGGAACACCAGTGAACACCAACTATTCTTGTCGGACCACGCCCTGAATTTACTCATGTTCTCAATTAGTAAATCTTAGTTTTAAAGAAGCTGCATTGTATCTACCTATATAGGCAATTATATTGTGAAGTGTACTATTCTAAAAGTGTTTTCATTTGTAAGTAAAACCTGATTTTCTTCCTTTTTTTGATCGGCGAGTGATTGAGTCTAGCTCACCACCCACAAACCAATCACCCGTGCGACATTGGCGCCCAATAGGATTTCTTTTTATAGCTAAATTGGTGTTCCGAAGGTGAGTGGTATTTTTTTCTGTATTTTTATATATTTTTGTGTATTTTTATATATTTTTATGTGTTAAATACGTCCAGGAGTAACCTATAATTTTTTCTTGTCAGCCACAAGCTGCTTAATTGTATTTTCTAACTAATTATATGTCTAATTGAACTATCTGCTAGATAAATTGCATCGCGCAATGTTATCAAACGTAATTACCTGTCTTATTCTCGGCCGCTTGGCGTACAAGCGACGCCGCGCCGCGCCGGCTCAACGAAGCCACGTGTTTTGTCTACCTACAATTGCAATTTCTCTTGGACGCATTTTACATTTTATTATATTCTCTTCCTACAATACGCAATTACGCACTTTATTTTCTTTCACTAGTAGGTATGAGTGTAATTTAGTAAACATGCAGTGTAATTTATTATAATTTTTTTGCCATTATTCTTCATGGGTTCGTTTCTGTTATTTTTTTTTCATGCGATTGTGTGAAATAAACTGTTAAAATAGCTTTAAATAAGTTAAAAGTCTTACTAAACTCTTTCTTAAATAAATGCTTTATACAAATAACTTTGCTCAAAATGTCGCATCCTTATATCATTAATGAAGGTACATAGATAATAAATAACTAAATAATTGACTTGTAAAAGAAATTAATCTATGAATTAACCTCTAAAGTTAATTTTCTTTTTCTTTCTATTGCTGTTGGTTTGCTGAGTTGGTAGCTTTGGGAAAGGCTATTCTATTCTAGCCTTTGCTAGTCTTTGATGGGCTGTTGTCTGGCCTTTGATCGGGTGTTTTATTTTCTGCTGTTTTGACCAGATAATTCTGAGTGCTTGGTAGTCCACGCGGCGTCTACTAGCCGTGTAGTGACTATTTGCTATGTGAAATCTGTACGGATGCTACTAAATGCGTATGGATGCTGCTAAATGCGCATGGATGCTTTTTACTGTCGGATTCCGATGGTGCATTGTTTTGCCATTTATATAATGGTCTCCTTCTCTTGCTAAATGGGAGAAGATTGGGTGCTGTTTGCTACCTGATTCTGATGATGTATGTGCTCTGTTTTGCTTTTCTAATGGTACTTTTGCTCTTGCTAAACAAGAGATGAATGCTATATTTCTCTATTCTTCTTGCTGTGAAGAACGGGCATTGTCGGGCTAAAAGTGTTATGGAGTCTGTTGTTTATACCGACAACGCCTCTTTAAAACGTTGGAATTTTAACCTTGAATTACCGCTGTGGCTAGACCGCGGGGTTGCGTCAATTAATCGATGATTTTTGTTGTCTTTTAGTGTTTTTACCTGATATTTTGTTGTTCTATACCTGTTTTCACTACAATACTAACGTGGTGAAGACTCGTTCTTAAAATGTTCAAGTTCTACTAACGATTCTTGGCATTTCTTTTTAAACTATCAAGTTCCGACTAAAGGTTTTTGGTGTTTAAAACGGTTCCTAGGTAACCCTTCTTATGTTTTTGTCTATCAGGTAATAACAATAAATTATGTGTTTTAATAAACAAAAAATGTGTGTTTTAAAAAAAATGCGGGTTAAGTCGTTTTATATAAGATTTTAACCCACACTTATTAAATAATTTTAGTGTATGATGGTCATTCTGCCTGACCTTAGTGTATATAATAATATAATATAGGTAATTAGTTTTCTTTATTATTTTATTTTCAGATAGGTAACAAATTAATATTCTGTTTAATAGCCAATTCATGTAATAAATTAATAATATATAGGTAAATATATATTTTTTTCTTTTTGGGTCACTACTGGGAACCCAATATCTTTTGTCCACTGTTGGTCAACTCTTTGTGTTATAGGTATTATTCTAACGCGTTGCGCGTAATCACTAATTGCCAGGTGTCGGGCATTTGTTGTAAAATACCTACATAAACTCGTGCGATGAGTTATCGCTTATAAATACCTTCACAATATAAATGCCTATTTGTTGTTCTAAAATGTTTGTTGAACATACATAAATACCTTCATAAACTTTAATAACAAAGTGATAAAATAAAATGTGTTGTTTTTGTGCATGTTACTACATCCACAATCTTTCTTGTAATAAACAAAGTTTATATTTTTTGGCACTAATTTTAAAATCTAATGTTGAAATAAAATGTTCTAAATGTAAATTATACGCCATTTTACACCTACGCCTCACATTGTGCATAAACTCAATTGAAGGATATTTTGGTTCTCAGTATATTGACTTGGAATTCAATTCTAATATGGTGCATGAGCCATGTGAAGTTAATGCCGCATCGTTGAACTATTTATCTTCTATTTTCGAGAAGGTACACTCAGCTCTGTTGTCGGCTCATCAACGCAATTGTTTATTTTATAATCTTCGCCGTAAACCGGCAGAATTCTTCAAAACTAATGTTATGAATGTTAAACCACTTGGTGAATGGCATATAAAAGATTTAAAGATACCTACATATAATTACATAAAATGAAAAAAGAATACTTATAAGCTTATAACTATACATTGTTTATTTTCCAAACGAATGTTCTCTAATTTATGTTACCGTTTGTAGTAGTGTCTACTATAAATTAATATTTTTTAGTTGTGGGTAGCAAATATTTTTTCTCGTAAAATACACTATTTTCTAAATTGCTACGCAGTTATGTACCCAAATGTTGTGTTAAACATTGTTTTAAAAAGTCTCACCATAAACTAAATATATTGTTTGTTTTACCCTATGGATCAGTGGTTAAAAGGTCATTGTCAGCCGAGTATACAAGTTCGATTCTCGTTTGTCTTTTCTGGAAGTCTTTTTATCTTAATGTCTACTTTGTTGACGTATTATTTTTTTCGCTGTGCTTTGTTCTGAAGTTTTTTTTTATTGATGTTCATAATTTTGTATCGATTTTATAATCGAATTGTTATTATAGGTACTTTTATAGAGCAATATTGTGTGTGATTGACCGGGCATCGCGAACTCTGAACAGTCAAATAGTACTTATCTAATTAAAATATATCTAGTTTGTTATTGCGATGCGCACGCGCTCACTCAGTGACGCGCTGGTAGATATATACCGAACTAATGATTCATCATTGTTTACTTTAATAGTGTGTTCATTCATCGTAGACAATCGTGGTATTTGTAATTAAATTGAGCAAAATAATTATGTATTTTGCTGTTCTTTTGTAATTCAGTAGTCGGTTTGTAGTCTACAACTTGAATTTATTTTCGTTTAACTTTTGTATACATTTTGTTTGTTATACCTAACAATGACTTAAAATTTTGTTTATCTAGTGGTCAAGGTGCCGAACCCAAGAATAATAATTCGTAGGGCTAGACGTAACTTCTCTTACCTGTAACTCATTCTTAATGACGTCCCTTTTATCTTGTGTATTACCCTAAGCGCTTCACGCCTTTAATGGTTGTCTCTCATATTCTGTTGTTATGTTATGGCCTAAGCACTTATGTAGTGTGTGGCGGCTTTATGGATGACGGGTGTGTTAGTTTATCATAGGGCAGTTGTTGCGTGCGTATTGTGGGTAATATATTATATTTATAGCTAATGTAATTATGTAAGTTTGGTTGTTTACTTAAAATACTGACACCACTTCCACTACTTGATTACAGGTAATCCTCAACTAGCTGCTAGCCCAGAGAATTTTCCCTAGGAAAAATTCTGCCCTAAAGAGGGGGGTGTGTGACGTCGTGCCCCTCCGTCTGAACTGTGACGTCGAACGAAGGTGGGAGCGTCTCTCCCCGCGCGCCCCGCACGCCATATATAAGCGTGCGACGCTGCTCAATCTGCCCTCTGCTCCAGCTCACGGCCAACAGCTAAGTCTTCTTCCTATCAAGACCCTGGCCTTCGGAACACCAGTGAACACCAACTATTCTTGTCGGACCACGCCCTGAATTTACTCATGTTCTCAATTAGTAAATCTTAGTTTTAAAGTAGCTGCATTGTATCTACCTATATAGGCAATTATATTGTGAAGTGTACTATTTTAAAAGTGTTTTCATTTGTAAATAAAACCTGATTTTCTTCCTTTTTTTGATCGGCGAGTGATTGAGTCTAGCTCACCACCCACAAACCAATCACCCGTGCGACACCCTTTATTGTAAAAGTATGCGAAACTTCTTGGAGCTTCCTACCTAGTACAAAGTGCCATAACTGCTTTTCAATGTCATTAAATACGCACCATTCTTAAAATATGCCTAAAAGATCCATATGTTGCGATTTTTTCAGTTGGAGCTATTCGGTTTAGTCTTTAGGGATATCGGCATCAATTTTATAGTATTTTAATGAAAGCTTTAACATTTTTGATAAGGTTCACATTCAAATTGATCGCGAAATATTTGTCTTCCTAGATCGCCAAAATATTATTTCAACTTTTAAGAAATTCTCTAGCAGTTATATAATATAAGTTATAAAGCCTAGAAATCTCGCGCAGAATTTGTATGCCAAGTGCAAACCACTTCACATATAATTTGTGGCTCTATGTAGATGACGTTCCCTAAAGCAAGTTAATTACAATAAGACTCATTATATTATCTCGTGTCAGAAGCCGAACTATGAATCAATGCACAATTAGTATGTAGTGTTCGTAGCATCAGCTAATGTCACTAAGTGGCCTTGATTGTTGTCTTGTCAAGTGCGTACGTGTTCGGTACAGTGTGGCGTGGTTTGCAGATGACGGCGACTTAGTTTCGGTACTCTGTGATTGTGTTGGTACCTGAATAACGAGGATTCATTATCATAATATTGTTTATCATGTTGTCTTGTGAGTAATCGCTTCTGTAGCAGCGCTTCTTGGGGGAAGTCTTAGGAATAAAAGATTAACATATATAAGGTTTTATGTATGGCTTACTAAAGAAGTTACGCATTTAGACTTGATGACTAAATTTGTTTAGTTAAGCTAGCTTCCCTAGGCGGATGGTGGACGGACACCGGCCGTTGGAGGCCGCCTTTGGAATGCTTTCATTCTGACTGATATTTGCTGGGTTGTTGAGTGCTATAGGAATGAAAATTATTGGCCGTATGTTATAATGTAATTATTAATATATCTCCATGTCTAGCTTAAGTTGTGACAGTTAACGCTGTTACAGAGTCTCTCAGTTCAACTAAAGATTGAGTTGAGAGCCTGCAGAATACGCGCCTACTCCAAAAATATACGCCTGACGCACTTAACAATATAACAAATTAAAAACACATTCTAGAAACTAAAATTTGCATATAGCTCTACTTAACACCTTTACAACTGTGAAGCATAAAAAATGCGATGGCACTATGGCAGGCAATTAATATGATAATATATAATTCTAACTGGATTTAACTGAATATTGGCTTTTCCACAGAGCGACTGCCTGTCTGACCCCCGCATCGCAAAGGGATAGCGATATTCCATGACCCATGGCTTAGTGTCAGTTTATTCATAGGTACTCACTCCCTATAAAGACAGTCAAAAAAAAAAAATTCGGACAAGTGCGAGTCTGACCCGCGCACCGAGGGTTCCGTACGCACTTTACCTTATGTTGGTTGGTGCTAATTACGCTAGTCCTCCAAATCTGTATGAGCGCCCATACAACTTAGAGGACTATCTTAAATGGAGTCTACTATGTATGTATAGCCTTAAATTCTTCACTTTTTTATTTTTTGTAATTTTTTCTTTATTTCTGCTGTAAGACCCTGCTTTTGGCCAAATTTCGTGATTCTAGTTCAACGGGAACCACCATACAGCTAGGTTTTCGACTCAAAACCTTTAAGGTACTTACGGTTGACCTAGAATTGTCAATTTTGGTTAAAACCAAGGTCTTACAGCACAAGTAACGAAAAATTCCGAAAATTAAAAAAAGTTGAAAATTAAGGTTAATTTTGGTACTTACAAGTTTTAGCAAAAATATAATTTTGACAATATCTTTTTATCGAGTTGACCCAGGACCCTGATTTTTATACACCTAATAGGAACCATAGACCTTAGTATCTGGTATAAATTTGAATTTGCTAGGTCCATCCGTTCCTGAGAAAATCGGTGGTGACACACGGACGGACAGACAGACAGACAGACGGACAAGAAAGTGATCTTATAAGGGTTCCTTTTTTACCTTGTGAGGTACGGAACCCTAAAAACATGAATGAAGTTGACTAATTATCTTCGTATGAAAATGTAACTGGAGTTAATTAATTAAGACGATGCGGAGTGCATTACAGGAAGCTACGTAATAAATTGTATAAAAATGCAGACACGATGATAATAAATAATGTGCTTTGCTTTATTTTAGTTTCCTAGTTAGTTATCATTGTGGAAGCGCCTTGTAGTAGTTGTAGAAGTGATTGGCTTGGTAGTATTTTAGTCTGAGAGAACTTTCGGGGAAAAAAATCCTTAAATCTAATAATCTAATTTCTTAAATTGGAATTTCTATGTTACAACCGTTCTATCGTCTCCTCATCTCCTGGGATCCTCTTGATTTCGTAACCTAGTCGACCGCAACGCGGCAACAAAACTTGAGGATTATTAAAATTATACTAATAATTGCCTAATTAAATGTCCGTGAGTAATAATTAAATGTCCATAAATATTTTCTTCACACTTGGCGAATAATTTTAAAACTTATTTCGTAATCTACTTGACATGAACATTGTATTACGGTAAAGTAGTTACTTATTAATATACCTTGTGTCTCTTATTTCCATGTCCGTAAAATTGTTTTACTCAATAATATTCTATTTTTGTTTCAGGTACGTAAGGCGTCAAATAAGCTTTTCTTTCTAGTCTACTAAAACTTCGGCATGTGAGTAAATGAAACAAAAGCAATTGAAGAATTCATGCAGCTTTACATCGATATGTGGCGCTGAAATAAGTTGTGCCAACAGTCGCTATTACTACCGACATATTTGATTTTCAAATATGCTACTTCATTGCAATAATTACCTCTTTGTTTCTAATCTACAGACAAGTCCTGCGGTACTTTACTTTCTGTATACATACATAAATAGACTCACTCACGCCTGTTTCCCGGAGGGGTAGACAAAGACTACGGAACGCTATTTGCAAGCACCCTGAAATACCTCTCGTGCTTCATTCACTCCCATCAAGTTTCTCATGCATGCTCTTCTGTTTAGGGTACTTCTAACATGTCCTTTTACTTTCTGTATCTGGTTCCTAATCTCGATAGCAACATGCATTTCGGCGATAACAGCCGATTGCATCGGTAGATAAATGTTACCAACATGAATATACCTACTGCTATCTACCCATTTGTATACAGGCACTAGTCTAAACACAAACAGTGGCACTAATTCTACAGCAATCAGCGACGTATTAGCTCAGCCAGCGCACATTACATTTGTGTTCGGTTGATAACTTGGTTAGTGGACGTCAAACATGGTCAGTTCGTCACTCGCTATAACGCGGCTGCTCTCTTTGTGGCGCTCTGATAATCACGTGATTGGCGTGTGCGCATAATGCACGACTCATTTGTTGTGCTGTGACGTCATTTTGCAGCACTATTAACGAATTATTTCCGGTGGGCAGATGTATAATGCGTATTTCGCGAGCACAGTATGAAAACTTAGTTCATTTCTTATCAAAAAACATAGATATCTCAAAGTGCAAAGGTAAAGAAAAACAATCATAACTAATTATTGTTGTATGTTTGCAAATAATGTTGATAGACGTGACATTTTTCAGCTGTGCTTTAAGTCTCTTACACAGAGCCCATTGCCGTCAGCCATATGGACGTGACTGTCCATATGGCTGACTGACTATTCTGCCATTAAAATATCAGGAACACAAGACATGGTTTTGCTTTATGAAATAATAGAAACCGACTTCGGTTAAATAGGTAAATGAAAACAGAATTATTTGGTAAAATTCTATAACTAACTGTCAAACAGATTATGAAACCCCGGGGTAGTTTTTGCAATTACTCGAATATGACTCACATTATTACAAAAGCCATTAAAACACTTATTACAATACAGTTTCAGCTCAGCTAAAAGCGTAGTACATCATCGTTGAAAGCATATTTGTCGTGCAAAGCTTCAATGTATAAAACGGAGGCTTTACTTAAATCCTCGGTGTTGTGCCAAGCACTCGTATTAAACCAGACGTATCATAGTAGGAGCGACACAGCTCGCATATAATTAATGATAGCGAATTTACATAATATCATACGCTAAATTAAACTAATATTCGGCCTATTGAAGATACACTGGTGTGCGGTGCCAACGGTTTTCGACGTTAATCTGTTTGACCATTATTTATTGGCGTTTTATGTTAAGCTTTTTGATTTGTGTGTAGTAGTTAGGCGATCGGCTTTCGGCTTTTAGTTGCACGCGATCATTTCCTGAATGCGTGAGCGGTAACGAGGTATAAGCTGACGGCGTTTTCTATCGGGTTTCTTAGGATAGAAATTAAACTTTTTGGCACGTAGACAGCAGCAGTTCAGAACTGCTCGTGAAGACGTCGATAGGAAGTAGAAATAAAAGCTTTGAATTCAATTCATTTATTTCATTTAGGTTACAGCGTAACTATAAACTTGTGATCGTCAACATTTCTTTACACCCTTGCTCGGATAGCACGGCTATGGGAAGAAAATCATGCCATTCTCTTAATAGCAAACATTTTTTGCAATTTGTATCTGACTTTGCCTTTATTCAGCATATATTATTAACGATAAAAGAAATCCTTATACAATATCTCACATATCCTTATATCCATACATCACCAATTCCCACTTACGTTTTTCACCAATTCATCGAACTCTTACGATCAGTACATACATACTTCATCAGATTGGCAAGTCGTAGCGTGCGGGTCGGCGGCGTCAAACGAAGCCAATCAACTGACGTCGCGCCGACAGTTCACAACTCA
Source organism: Euclidia mi (assembly GCA_944739405.2). Lineage (NCBI taxonomy): Eukaryota > Metazoa > Arthropoda > Insecta > Lepidoptera > Erebidae > Euclidia > Euclidia mi. The sequence goes on along the minus strand of OX123189.2, from coordinate 84,510,696 downwards.
CAGAATTCGTTACTTCGTCTTTTTTATCGTCTAATAGGCACAAAAATTTATTTTTCGGTTGTATTCTTTTATAAGCGAGCGTAAAGAGTGTTGTTTAGTTGGGTTGAGTGTTCGATGGACTGTTTTACAGATAGTAAATGGACGACGCAATGTATCCTTATTATATTTAGAAGAACCCACGCCTATACATATTAGTTTGAAAATTGGGTATCCTAGGTTAATCTTTGTATAGTCAGCTATCCCGTCTGTCCTTCGAGATAGAACAAAACTGAATAGTAGATACAATATTTAGTTTCTGAATACTTATACATGTTGAAGTGAAATAAAAATTGGGCAAGTGCGAATCGGACTCGCGCACGAAGGGTTCCGTACCATCATATAGTATAAAAAAATCACGTTTGTTGTATGTATACTTAAATATTTTTTAAGTTTCTACCTGTTTATTAAGATCGAGTAACAAATTACTTAAAAATTACGTTTGTTGTATGGGAGCTCCCCTTTATTACTTACTTACTTTTTTTGTTTATTTTTATTTATTTATTTATAGACTCACGCCTGTATCTCCGAAAGGGTAGGCAGAGGTGTAATATTACACCCACATTTCGCCATGATTTTTTAGGTACCACGTAATAGAGGGCGAGCCTATTGCCGTACCGGGCATATTACCAGACTCCGTGCTGCTACTGACAATTTCCTAACGGAAAAACCCAATAACACTTTGCCCGACCCGGGAATCGAACCCGAGACCTCCCAATAACACGCGCACATTTATGCCGCGAGACCAACGAGGCAGTTTTTTGTTTAATTATTTATTTTGAAAGGTAATATAGAACTACATATTCTGTGAAAATTTTAAACGTCTACCTATTACCGTTAGTAATTTTGAGCAAAAAATAGAAAAAAAAACACGTTTATTGGATGGGACCTCACCTTAATATTTTTTATTTTTAGTATTTGTTGTTATACCGGCAATCAAAATACATAATTTGTGAAAATTTCAGCTTTCTAGCTGTCACGGTTTATGACATACAGCCTGGTGAAAGACAGACAGACAGACAGACAGCGGACGCTTAGTAATAGGGTCCCGTTTTTTACCTTTTAGGTACGGAACCCTAAAAACTATATATTAAGATATAGATTTTATAAGACTTCGAAAACATGCACCGTAACATACGTTTATTGGTTTGTGTAGTTGTCAGCCTCAGTTTTTACCTACTAAGCAGTACAATAAAAAAAACCTACATATCGTATAATAATAAAGAAAGAAACATTTTCATATCATATTTCATGATATAATTTTATTGTATACCCAAATATAATAATCTCATATTTACCATCATTGTATCACGCAGACCTCGACACAGAAATTGATACGTAACACCGCGTCATGTGAACAAAACAAAACATATATTATTCACGCAATTACGCCACTGATGAATTCCATGAGACTTAATATCGTCGAAACAAAAAGCGTAAAAGAGCATAAATAAACGTTGTCCCCTTGACGCTTCTTGGATTACATCGAAAGGAACGCCGAGACAAGGCGACAGCAAAGAGTATATTTTCTCTCTGAGTAATGCAAAGCCAGCTAGTTCATTGTTTTTACCAAAAAAATACATCCCATGATGAAGAATATTATGAAGCTTTAATGAAGTTATTGCTTAAGATTCGTCTAGGAAACCACGTAATACGAGCTCGCTGTCATTTTATTTACCTTTTAGTATAAGATAGACAATGAGCAATCTCATATCGAAGATTTTCTCTGCCATTAGCGGACATGGTATTATAGTGCTGTCTGCATCCGCAGAAGTGCAGTATTCATTTTCGGTGGCAGTCGATTTGCAACTCATCCAAACGCTTTTATTTTATTTGGTGGTCCGGACAAGATATAATCAACCGCAATTACTCTAGATAAGAAACAAGTATTTTTATACAAAACGAATAGAATTAGTTTTTTGTTAGTTTCTTTCAGTATTTACCTATGTTATAAATTACTATTTATACGTATTATGCTATATAATAGGTATCATGAGCAATTTTTTACAACAAGAATATGTAGTAGCTAAACTTCATTAGCATGTTTTGCGACTGACGGTTTGCGTTTACATTTGTTTATATCTTAATATATAAAATCCTTGCGTTACTGACTGACTGACAGACACGCTACAGCCGAAACTATTGGGCGCAGGAAGCTGAAATTCGGCATGTATATTCCTTGGGGACCGTAGGGGTGCCCTAAGAAGGGATTTTCCGAAATTCCCACGGGATCGGCCAAAACGGGTAAAATTAAAAAAAATGCAGGCGTAGCTGCTGGCGTCCTCTAGTAACTTAATAAGACCCAAAGCATTTCGGTCAATAAATAAACCAGTATCAGTCCGCAGCTGGACGTACACCTCTCAAGTTTATACTTGACTAGAGGACGCCAGCAGCTACGCCTGCATTTTTTTAAATTTACCCGTTTTGGCCGATCCCGTGAGAATTTCGGGAAATCCCTTCTTAGTGCACCCCTACGGTCACCAAGGAACATTCATGCCAAATTTCAGCTTCCTGCGCCCAATAGTTTCGGCTGTAGCGTGTCTGTCAGTCAGTCAGTAACGCAAGGATTTTATATTTTTACTTGATATAAGAGGCATTTGGGATAATACTTTGATTATTTTCCTGTTGACTAAATCCAACCATATTTCTAGAAAGAGTTACTATTTGTTCCAAATACGTCTGACACTCAAGCGACGCTTGAAGCAGAAAAAATCATTTAAGGCTCAGAAAGTTTTCGTGGAAAATGTATTTTCCACGTCATTGAAGTTTCTTCACTGCTATACTGGAGTATCTGTGTATTTGGCTGTGTGTGAGGTTTATTTTTGTACTACTTTGTGCTCACGGTCGCTCGTCCACGTTTTATGAGAAAAAGCTTCTGAAAAGCTATATTCGCATCTGCAACGTGTCTGATACGGAATTTATAATTAAATCACCGGTAACTTTACGCCGGGGATTTCACTTGAATTGAACTGATCTCATTAATTTAAATTATTAGAAGGTATTTTATGAAAGTGAACTGAAATTTCTGTTTCTATAAAAAGATAATTTAGTACGTTTTTTCATTGATGTAGTTTTTTTTATCTATTAATGTTCATTTACTGCAATGTCAAACTTGTCTAAAAGGGTTGTTACTGCAGTAACAAAAGGTCATCTGATGTTTTAAATTCTCTTACAAACGATTATGTGATCAATAAATATGCATACCTTTCTTATGCATTAGCTTGCTTATTACTGATATCGATCATGCTTATTATAATATTTTTACAACCCATCGCTTTGTGCTATAATGATACATTTTCATTCATTTGCTTAATAGCCGTATCATCTGCCGTAAGTTTACAATATTGAAAGCTTGATAATATAAATTTAACGTAACAACAAAAGTATCATGAACTTCACAAACTCGTAAATTGTACTTGTGAAACTTTTATTACTATGTCTGATGAAGTACAGCGTCGATCTTAGGTCATTATCACTTTATGCGTTAATTTTCTCAGTACTACGATACATTCACAGGAATTTTACTACTAATAAGTTCTGTGTTTAAGTTGTAAATATTCAACTTTTACGCTTTGTAATTAGTTTACAGTGCGATACGAGTATTTGTATGTTTATGTGTGTATGTGATTATTATTTTGGTGAACATTACTGTTTCTTAGTTCTTGGGCTAGTTTTAACTACATAAACGGGCCAAAGCAAAGTTAATGTAGAGTGTGGTGAATTATAAATAGGGTGAATGATGTTATGTCAAAAATATTTTTCGCATTGCATGAACTTTCTGACTATTCTACATGTATTTAGAATTGCAGCTTTTTGAAGCGTGATGAATGTTGAATCTTTTAAATCTATCAGTTTGAGGATCTGGTTAAGATGGTTTGGTATCACGCCTGTAGTGGAGACAACTATGACCACTACGTATACTTTCTCTTGTCTGCAAATTCTGCTCACTTCATCTTTTAGTTCGGCATATTTACTTGTTTTTTCGGCTATAGTTTTTTGTAAGTTATGCGTATTCGTTAGTGCGATATCTATAAGGTGAGTGATTTTATTTATTTTATCCTGAAGAGTTATGTCTGGTCTATTGTAGTGAATGTTCCTATCGGTTAACATGGCGCGGTCATAGTAAAGCTCGTGTGTGGAATTTTCTAAAATAGTTTGTGGCGTGTATTTATAGTAAGGGGTGTTTGTGTCTTATATAAGTTTATGTTTAAGTGCTAATTGTTGACGAATGATGTTTGCTACCTGATTGTGTCTATGAGTGTAATCTGTCTGTGTGAGTTGTATGCATGCTCCAGTGATGTGTTGTATAGTCTCTGATTGGCTGTGGCATTTCCGGCATTTATCATTAGTGACTGTTGGATCAGCATCATTGGCAAATTGTATGCAAAGGTACTGATTGAAAGAGTTATAAAAGTAACCGACAAGAAAATATGGGACATACAAGCGGGATTCCGAAAGGGTATGGTATGTACGGATCGGGCTTTTTCCTTGCGAAGCATAGAATGGGTTACTCGTCAAATGCCTCCTTTATGCTGATGATCAGGTAATACTTGCAATTTCAGCGGAGCAGTTGCAGGAGATGGTAACAATCATGCATGGTGCGTTAGAGAGGAAAGAAATGAAAGTGAATATAAGTAAAACGAAAGTTATGGTTTTTGAAAAGGAGGAGTGCGTTACGGCTTGTAATGTTTTGATCGATGGACAGCGAGTGGAACAAGTGAATGAGTTTGTATACTTAGGTACGTTCTTTACACGAGATGGTAAGAATGAAGAAGGTATTGAAAGAAGAGTTAATGCAGGTAAAATAGTGAATGGAGCTCTGAAGGCGTTTATGAACAGTCAAAACGTGTCCCAAAGGCACGTTTTGCTGTGCATAGAGGGGTGTTAGTGCCTACCCTTATTTATGGTAGTGAAAGTTGGGTATGGCAGAAGAGACTTCAAAGTAGAATAAATGCTGTAGAAATGAGAGCACTGAGAAGTATGTGTGGTGTATTTTTGACCGACAGGATATAGTGACAAGCATCGAGAAAGGCATGTTAAGATGGTTTGGGCACATGGAGGGGATGGATGACGAAAGACTGACAAAGAAGATATATAAGGCAAATGTGAATGGGACAGGACGAAGGGGAAGACCTAGGCGGACGTTCTTTAGGTCAGAAGTACCCTAAACAGCAGAGCATGCACGAGAAACTTGATGGAAGTGAATGAAGCAAGAGAGGTATGTCAGGATCGTTGCAAAAGGCGTTCCGTAGTCTCTGCCTACCCCTCCGGGAAACAGGCGTGAGTCTATGTATGTATGTATGTATGACTGTTGGATCTTTAATAATAAACTTTCTGTAATTTATTGTGTTTATAATCAGGTCTTGAATTGCAATTATAAAGCCTTGGGTTTCAGGGAATAAATTGCCTAGTCTAAGCCATTTATTTGATTCTATTGTATCTATGTGGGGTTGCTCTATATCATGAGGATGCTGCCCTTATAACACTTTCTTCTAATTTTCTAGTTTTTGTTTCTGTGTATCCTGAGTGTCTGTGTGTTGTGTCTCTGTTTGGTTATTTAAGTGGTGTGTAGCTGACATCATTTGTAACTATGGCATTATGAATGTCACACGTGTTGGAATTCGTGTGGAAAAAGGTTCGTAAGTTTCTATTTTGTTTTTGCCAAAGTTCATGTCTATTTATTATTATTATTAATTTAGTTGTAAAGTATGATAGGCTGACTGTTAATACGTATTGGTAGCAGTTTTTTAAGGTATGTTATGTACAAATAATGTTCTTCTTTATTTTGAAAATACAGCTCAGCACTAGGAATTCTTTATGTGTCTCGGTGGATTTTACAAATATTCAAGGACACAAAAAACAGAAGAGATTGACCAAAAATATTAGTGTTACTATTTCTCCTTGTTTAGGGTTCGATATTTAAGCTTATATAAGATATGCATTTTGCAGTACTAAATATTCTTCGTAGTATAAGATACTCAACACTGTTTAGTTAATAGAACCATCTCACTATTATGACGGGAGTAGGTAAACAACAACAGTCCCAAGCTATCATTCCTAGAATAAATTATACAACGTTGGGAACTATTGGCTGCCGTTTCCTAAAATTATTCACCGTGACTTGTTTCCTAAATACACAGTTTACCCCCACTTTCATAGGTCAATATACATATCTCAGAATACAGTAACCCACAGGGAATTGTGCATATAGGCCCCGATGATGAAACTTTCATAATAATAATAACCATCAGGACGGAAATACCGAAGGAGGTACCAAAACTGTGTGTGGAAGTGCAATTTTATACGCAACCCGAGACCCCGGGCGAATATGATTAGATATTAAAATATAATATACATTTCAAAAGGGCCCCTAAACAGGTAACTTTACATGTTTCATTCTTTAAACAATCAAACTTAAATGCCCAAGACATTAAAATGAAAAGAAATTCTATTACAACAAGAGTTCTTGCAATTTATCAGTATGAATTCGCAATATAATGTTAACATTAACCTACATTGTGAATTGCCAGCCATTGTACGCTCACTAGTGCAGTGCACGGGAAGTTTCTAGTACATATTTTTGCTGACAGAAGGAAGCTAGGACAGGTACGCGAAGACATTACATCCAAAATACAATTTACTTTAAAATTACCGTCGAGGATAACTTCGCCGGCTAGAGCTAAAAAAATAAATAAAAGTGTAAAGTATTCCAACGAAATAAAGGCCGTGGTTACAGACCGTGTTTTCCAACATTTTTTTACTGAACGGCTCTCCCGTAGTTTCCAAAAATTTTGTCCAAAATTTTTTTAGCCGTGTGGTTGACGGCATAGAATACAAGTGTCACCACTCCCTATCTTCCCGGGGGTGTCGTAAGAGGCGACTAAGGGATAACACGATGCAAATACCATCTTTGCGTAGAGACGGAAACGGAAAACTCGACATCAAACCCTATACGACTGCCTCATTGGTCTCGCGACATAAATGTGCGCGTGGGATCGGGAGGTCCCGGGTTCGATTCCTGGGCCGGGCAGTGTTATTGGGTTTTTCAGTTACGAAATTCGCAGTAGCAGCACGGAGTCTGGAAATGTGCCCGGTACGGCTATAGGCTCGCCCCTTATTACGTGGGACTAAAGTATATCTGGCGAAAAGTGGGTGTAGAAATATACCTCTGCCTACCCCTTCGGGGATAAAAGGCGTGACGATATGTATGTGTATGTATGTAAATTTTAACACTTTATGAAGTGGCGGTTAACTACCTCAATGCTTTGAAAAGAGTTTTGCATAGCGGATGCTAAAGAGTCTGATGAGAACTTGTATAAACTTCGAGGATGCTATAAATGAGTGAATTTTGTGGCTGCTGTGCCGACTATAATTAAAACGGTAAACAGTATATTTAGGGCTTTGCTTGTTAAGCACTCGACACTTTCATTTTGCCGTGTGGTTGACGGCATAGAATACAAGTGTCACCACCCCCTATCTTCCCGTGGGTGTCGTAAGAGGCGACTAAGGGATAACACGATGCAAATACCATCTTTGCGTAGAGAGACGGAAAACTCGACATCAAACCCTATACGACTGCCTCGTTGGTCTCGCGGCATAAATGTGCGCGTGGGATCGGGAGGTCCCGGGTTCGATTCCTGGGTCGGGCAGTGTTATTGGGTTTTTCTGTCACGAAATTCTCAGTAGCAGCACGGAGTCTGGAAATGTGCCCGGTACGGCAATAGGCTCGCCCCTTATTACGTGGGACTAAAGTATATCTGGCGAAAAGTGGGTGTAGAAATAGGTACACCTCTGCCTACCCCTTCGGGGATAAAAGGCGTGACGTTATGTATGTATGTATGTACTTTCATTTTTCACAAAAACAGGGGCAAGAATTACGTCCCATTGTATGGCAAATAGACTTTCCCGTTGTACATTATTTGAATCGCCTACCATTTGCCTATTTCCCTACTTAATCGTATCTTATGTAATAGTACTTCGTTTAGTTTGTTTGATATAGCAGCAATATATTAGTCATGCCATGAACTAGTGTTGCCCAAATGCAAGAGCAAGACGAGACATAGCCAGTCTTGGTCTTGGTCTTGCGCCAATACACCTGGTCTTGGTCTTGGTATTGGTATTGCGCTCCCAGTCTTGGTCTTGGTCTTGGTCTTGCAGCAAGAGTCTTGCAAGTCTTGCAATTACCTATCAGTCTATTACTATTTATTAAAGTTTTTAAATCTTAGAAAAACGTATTAGAATTGGAACATTGTGAGCTTGAATTAACACAGCCATAGTAAAGATCAAGCAGATTAATAAATAACTGAAGATTTGATAAGAAATTCGAAAAATCAACTGACCTATATGTCGTTTTCCATGGAAGTAACTGTTTCTTAATAAACATTTATGATTTATAAGCTTACATTTGCTAAAACATGTAAAAAAAACAAATTAATTACAATAACTTGACTGTATTTTAAAGAACAATATCTGTCTAGAAAGAGATTGAACCCTCAACTTATATGAAATTTAATAAAAGAGTTTTACGATTTATCATTTATTTCAATAAAAAATAAAATACAACACAAATCAAAAATAACAGTACACAACAGCTTTATCATTAGGTTATGTTACTTTATATCAATTCTTTTGACCAAGAATTAATACAAAGTAATGCGCATAGGTCCAGTTTTTCATATTCTTTGATACAGTTTTTTGCGTCTCATAGAATTCCTAAGCGTACCTATACACCGAACTGTTACACCTAACTACTCCGTGAAATAGCGCTAAGTCCTAGCTGCAAGACGCAAGAGTCTTGCAGGCTTAGTCTTGTTCTTGCTCAAGTCTTGCACGATCAGTCTTGGTCTTGGTCTTGCTAAAAATACGCGGTCTTGTTCTTGGTCTTGGTCTTGCAAAAACGCAAGAACAAGACCAAGACTGCAAGACCAAGACTGAATTTGGGCAACACCACCATGAACATAGTGTTGGGCTTGGCATATGTTTGCCGTAAGCTACCGCCTCTTTTCCAGGAATCTAGAAACTGTTGTTGCCATTCTCGGGAAAATACTCCAACGCAGCCTGGTATAAAAGTAGGTAGGTCGTACGAACTATAGTAGTTGTTTTTAAGAGCATACACATTTCTTTTTCATGGCGTGTCAGTAGTTAACCTAGTTTTAAACTTCTTTGGCGTCCGTGAGTCTTCGCATTTAGCTTAATGAGGCTTCGAACAGATCGAATAACTTTGGAAGTCGGCGAATTTTACTCCGAATTTTCGGCTATAATATAACGTCTTACCATTCAGGTATCCATACGCTATTCAATTAATAAAATGTCTAAGTTACGATTAATTTTGTTCAGCAAGAAGCCAATAGGTATTAATTTCTAGAATATTAGCTTTCCGAGAAATATGGGCTTCCTAGTTTATGTCATTGGCATTCAATTTGCTCATGAAAAATGTAATTCAATACTATCGGAGCTGCACTTGGAGATAGAAGCCGTTGCAATGCAAAATTCATTTATCACGGATCTCGACTTCTTGATAGACCCGAGGTGTCACTAATGGAGTGGAAGAAGTGAAATGTCGCCGCTCCGTTATATATTTCTAGAAAAATCTTATGTAGAATAGATCTGAATCAATTTTATTCCAATTTTCCTTCCACTATTAGAGAGAATGAAGTCGAGATGCTCGAAATATACTAGAAAGACTTCTATCTGTTATTTACCACCATCTTCTTGTCTGCTGGGTTTCAAGTTAAACGTGTTCATATATCCGTATCATAATTATTTAACGTTTTTTTACATTTTAAGAATATGGTTATCGTTATATTGAAAAGTAGTTGTACGTGGGCTTAGTATAATGATATGAAATTTTGTTAGCAAATAAGAAGGTAAAGTAAGGTTACTAGTTTGTTCAACGGGAGTTTAACCCATTGCCGATTTATAACTTATAAATATAGATAACATCAATGAAATAAAAATGCTAAGTTATTGGCACAAAGTAGGTTTATATAATTAATACACGTGCATCTAAACCTTCCTCAGGAATCACACTGTCTATTGGTGAAAACGGTACGAAAATACGCCCTGTAGTTTTTGAGTTTATCGCCTTCATACAGACAGACAGGGCGAAAAGGAGACACACACATTCGGTGTTTCAAGGTTACAAATCATATGCATTGCTTATTTTGCCATTATAACACTATAACTGTCATAGCATAATTTTAAAGACGGCAATATTTTTTTCGTGTTATATCGACATAAATTACATTATATGAATATTTTTTACTTTTTTCGATAATTAGAACATAAAATAGGACAACAATAAATATTGTCAGGTATATGTAACTGACGAAGCCCAATCGGGAGAAAATATAGCCATTGCGTCATGTCAGGCATTTTGTCAGGCATCGTACATCCCCCCCCGTGGGATCTCCACCTTGTCGTGGTGGGGGGGCTCAGTAACCGTGGATTGGTCACCCGCGGTGAAGCTAAGAGGGATCCAGGAGGGGACGCTCCGCGTGGGCTTGGAGGGGCCTGCGCAGGATGCGTCCAACGGTGCGGGTGCGGGGGACAGTTCTGTCTGTCCCTCGCAGTCGGGCGCGGTCGCGGGAGGAGAGGCGTGTCGGTGTTGCGTTGCCGCGCGCCCTATCTCCCGCGACCAAATGGGGGCGCACCATTCGATGCGTCGCGGTGGGGCCGCAGAGGAAGAGGAGATGCGGTGTTGCGTTGCCGTCCTCCCTATCCTCTGCGGCCGCTGGGCGTTTTGGCGGCGGAGTCCAATACCTTAATCCGTCGCCAAGGGGGTTTTGTTCGGGGCCCGCCTGACCATCTGGCGGGCCAATACCCGTCGGAGGGTGGCGACGAGTGCTTTGGTGATGCCCCACCCTCCGACACACGGGTACATGGCGGAAGTCGAGGTGGTTTTTAGTGGAAACACCACATACTCCGGCTCTTATTTCCCCCAAGAGTCGGAGATCCGAAGGGATTTTCCACCTCGTAAAACAAAAAAAAAAAAAAAAAAAGGCATCGTACATCGAAGAACATAAAAAAATTAACATGTTATGTATTTTTTTTGTTTTTACTTTATTCTAAACTTACTATTTTGATACTTTTCTAAGCTTTTTTTTTCAAAGTAGAAATTCATTGTGACGTATTTTTTTGCGGAAAACATGTACTAACTTAAAAATCAGTCCCATATGTAGGAAATGTTGGGCCAAGAAGAACATAGTTTCTTAGGGGCCTTGTCAGTCAATTTCAACAGAGAAAAACACCCAAAACGCGCCTGACGGCTCCCTGAGATCATTTGAATTACATACGTTTGCGTCAGGCACTAGTGACTGACACGACCCTAATAGATACCATGTCTGTCAAGCACCGGTGCCTGACGTGGCAGCCAACGTGTTAAAATCCTCAAAAGAAATATTATCCGATTTGAATGTATATTTGTTGAAAACTTCCATTAAATAAACCAACAAAGACCTTAGAATGGTTATTTGAAATTCATTTGTTAGCGATCGCAGTTAACTAAATTAAATTATCTAATAAATTGCAGACAAACTCCATTCTGATTTTAATAGAATTGAGAACAAACATTTTGTTTTGATTGTTCTTTTGTACTTTTAATTATATTGAAATCATGTTCAAGGTCCATTGACTCTCGGTATAGGTTTGTATTTGTTTATTGAAGTGTCGGATTGGAACCTAGAGTCAGGTAAAGAAGGGGTTTCCTATAAACGATTTTAAAGTTTTGCGATTTCTATACATTATATTTGAGGCATAAATACCTCCATGTTTTCCGACGTTTCAACCGACCTGCTCCGGTCGTGGTCGCAGAGGGACTGGGGCGACCGTTTTCTTATACACAGTAAGGAAGAACCTGCAAATGTGTTTGGAAATAAGTGAATCACTTATACATCGGATCTACTAGCATACACAGAAATCCATTTATAATTGACTAAATAAATGGATGTTCGGACAAGCTCTTAATTTTTAAAATTTAGTCGGCTATTGGACATCCAAATAATATTATATGTACTGCATGTTTTCTGTGTTTCAAAGTTTATTAGATCCGCCGTGTTAGACATGTTTTCTTTGTGACGTATATTTGTAAAGATAATTCGAATTTGCCCTTTAAATAAGGTCACCGAATTCGGGTTCATGTAAAAGATTACTATTAAAACTGTAAACTTAATATCATCATCGGCCCTGTATATAATATGTCCCACTGCTGGGCACGGGCCTCTTCTCACTATGAGAAGGGTAAGGCCATAGTCCACCACGCTGAAGGCGCAATTGACGGAACTCCACATTGAACACATGGACATCTTGGACCAACGAGACAGACTACAGGAGGAAGTTAGGTCCTACAGTAGCTGTGATGAAACCTACCTTAGACAACTCAGTCGAATTATGGAGTTGGAGGCGAGTCTGAATGAAGCCCAAACAACAATTTTATCACAAGAGGAATCAATCCAGACGCTCAACACCACAGCAAACAAGAACCTGTTTTCAGAGGTAATCAGCGGTAATGCTAGTGTTATTAAGACTGTAAAATGTAAGTGCAACTGTAAATCTAAACTGATAACCAAAAGGAAATTTAGGCAATTATCAAAATTAAATAAATTGATAAAGCGACTTGAATCCAGTCACAAGGGGTCAAATAAAGTAAATAAATTATCACAAATTAACCATGACTTGGTTAAGGAACAGGAGTCATTGATGTCGAAGCTTGAGGCTAGCAATGAACAATTACTCAGTAGTAGATTATTATATGATCAGCACACTCAGGAGCTACAAACACACATATCAAAACTGACTGCACAGCTCGACAAAATGGCAATAACACACCAGAAAGAAACTCAAGAATACATACTAAAATATGATGAGATTTCTAGAGTTGGTAGAGAGAATCTAGAACAACTACTCTCTATAGCCAACAAAAAATGTTGCTTAAATTGTTCAAAATTAAATAATGATTTAGAAAGTAGTCTAGTAGGTGGTTCTAGTCCACCTCACAAAATATACAATGACTCCGGTTCTGATGCCTTGTTACAAACAAATCATATATGTTCACTTGACACTCATAGTAATAACACTGTATTGATGTTTTCTGACCAATTGGGAGTGGGTTTGGGTAGCTTAATAGATAGTTACACTAACCGTCCATTACAAAACTTTTGTTATCCAGGAGAAAGAATGTCTTCATTAGTTAATAAGTTAAAACATGCAGAATTAAATAAACATTCTACAGTTATTATTATGTATGGTGATAGCTTACTAGTTACTAGGAAAGATATACTAGCTTTATCGGATATAATGACTGATAGAAGTTCTAAAGTGGGGTGCAATTTTATAGTCTGTGCATTTCCTTATTCAAAGACCTTATCTGAAAAAGAAAACAACCAGATAAGTAAATTAAATCTATTATTATATAATAGTACATATCGTCATAATGACAAAATTTTATTCTTTGACACTAATACTTTTATTAAAAGTAATTTTATTTTAACAAAAGATACTATGTATCTTTCTCACTCTTTTAAACGACAACTTGCTAAATTATTAGCATTTAATTTATACAGTGACCCAAGTACTGTTAGAGTACATGACAATTCCATTATTGACATTCATAATAATAATAATTTAAATTAAATTCTGAGACAATAGAGAACACCTCTAGCTATAATAAGATTACTCGTAACTCATTGACTAATACACTTAAACATAACAATAACAAAAATTTGATTAAATTAGTACATCAGAATATTAGAAGTATGATTAATAAAGATTTAGAAATGGAATTGTTTATGAACTGTAATGCTGTTGATATATTTTGCATCACTGAACATTGGCTAAAAAGCAACCAGTTCATGTTCAATTTCAGTAATCATATAGTAGGAAGCTCGTTTAGCCGGCAGCAAGCAGTACATGGTGGCTCGATGATTTTACTTAATAAGCAACTTAAATTTAAGGAGCGTCATGATATTGTAAGTCTGTCTGTTGAGCGAACTATTGAGGTAGCCTGTGTGGAACTGAGGAGATTTGTTGTAATAAGTGTATACAGGCCTCCTTCAGCATTGTATGATAGCTTCGAGCGTATTATGGATGAGATATTAAACAAAGTTGCAAAAATAAATAAAAATATTGTTGTATGTGGTGACTTTAATGTAAATTTATTGGAGGATAGTAGTCTTAGTACAAAATTGAAAGCGCTGTTTCTATCATATAATCTGAAGAACTTATTCTTAGAGCCCACAAGAGTTACTTCCTCTACATCTACTTGCCTAGATAATATATTTACAGATATCATAGTAAGAGACAAGCAAATTATTAGACAGTTAGACTCAGACCATTGTGGACAGCAGATCTCCTTTAATGATAACAGTAAGAATGTTTCTAGGCAAAATATAGTTGTAATACCTAAAACTGCAACTCGTTTTGCTAGGTTTCAAAGTAAACTAATGACTAGCTGGTCACGGTTAGATGATGAAGGTGACCCTAATTTGTTATATAATAGCTTTTTCAAAGCGTTTTGTACAGACTTTAATTCGGTTTTCACACCTAGAACGATTACAGTTGGAGGTAATGCAACCTTCTGTGAATGGGCAACAACTGGGCTTCACAAAAGTAGAAAGAGATTGTATGAGCTATATGACGAGAGAAACTTTAATTTAAGTGAACAATTTCAGGATTATGTTAGAAACTATGCTAGGATATTTCGGAAACTTTGCAAGAAAGCTAAGTCTCTTTACCTGAGTTCAAGGATTAGGAGTAGTGACGATAAAATGAAAATGACATGGAATATAATAAACAGCGAGACTGGGAAAGTTAAAAGTAAAAGTTCAAAATTTAGTTTGAACATTGATAATGACACTATCACATCAGACTCAAAAGTTGCATCGGCGTTTGAAAGTTTTTTTACTGATATCCCCGTTATTACTACTAGATCTTTGGACTCATCAACCAATGCAGCGGAATCTCTTTTAAAAGAAAACATGAGTACAACCTATAGTAATTTCTCATTTCAGTATATAAATTCAAATGATGTTATAAAAGCTTTTAATACTATAAATTTAAAGAAGACTGCAGACTTGTGGGGAAATTCCGTTACTATTACCAAGTCCATTATTGCTTTAGCTGCTAACAGATTAGCTTTAATATTTAATAAGTGTATTGACTGTGGTGTATTTCCTGATCTTATGAAAGATAGCAAGGTAATACCTTTGTACAAAGCAGGTAGCACATCAGACCCCACCAACTATAGGCCAATTTCTGTGCTGCCCACATTTAGCAAAATTTTCGAGAAATTGATACTAGACCAACTGCAAAGTTATTTTAATAACAACGAGCTTCTACACTCTAAACAATTTGGTTTTACAAAGGGGCGCTCCACCACCGATGCCGGTGTTGAGCTTGTAAAACATATCTTTGATGCCTGGGAGGATTCACATGATGCTTTAGGTGTCTTCTGTGATTTGTCCAAGGCCTTTGATTGTGTAGAACATGATACATTGATCAGGAAATTACATCACTATGGTTTAAGTAGTTCTGCTCTGCATCTTCTTACTTCATATTTGAGTAATAGGATTCAGAGAGTTGATGTCAACGGGACGCGTTCGCATGGGTCTGTAGTCAAAATGGGCGTCCCACAGGGTTCAATCCTCGGTCCTTTTTTATTTTTAGTTTATATTAATGACTTACCACACCTCGTCAATGACAAGCACGGGATAGTACTGTTTGCTGATGATACCTCACTTTTATTTAAATTAAAACGACAGCAAATTGATATGGACGATGTAAACATTGCTATCTCAAAGGTGGTTCGCTGGTTTGAGGTTAACAACCTGCTTTTAAATAGACTTAAAACTAAATGTATTCGATTTTTGATGCCTAACGTCAAACAAGTGAACACCTCAGTAAAGGTTAAGGATGATGTGTTGGATCTTGTGGATAACACCAAATTTTTAGGCATTACACTAGATTCTAAGCTGCAATGGGGACCACATATTAGTAAATTGTCGAATAGACTCAGCTCTGCAGCATACGCAGTCAGGAAAATTCGCCAGTTAACTGACATTGACACTGCCAGGCTTGTATATCATAGCTATTTTCATAGTATAATGTCATACGGTATTCTCCTGTGGGGAAATGCTGCCGACATTCAGACCATCTTTGTTCTGCAGAAAAGAGCTATTCGGGCAATTTATAATTTGGATTATGGGGCTTCGTTAAGGAATAAATTCAAGGAAATAAACATTTTAACAGTTGCAAGCCAGTACATTTATTCCAACCTAATATATTTATTCCAAAACAAGGCCTCATACTCAAAGAAAAGTGATATCCACAATTTGAATACTAGAAATAAGAGTAAGCTAGTAGTGCCGGCTACCCGGCTAGAGAAAATAAAAAAATCTTTTCAAGGCCAATGTGTGCGCTTTTACAATAAAGTGCCAAGCAATATTCAAAATTTAAGTTATAATAAATTCAAAAAGATTATAAAACGTAAACTTTGCCAAAAAGGGTACTATTCAGTGCTAGATTATATTGAAGATAAAAATGCTTGGGATTAATTTGCTCGGTCCCACAGGCTACTTATGTTTGATTAGTGTTAAGTTTCATGTGAGTGTGAGTTATTGTGTCTATATTATGCTAGTTAGTACTTTTATATTATTATTAAAAAAGCCTTATTAATTGACAGCAACATTATAGACACACCAGCTCATATACCTATGAAAAATTCAATGTAGTTACTAAGCTTTTAAATTGTATAGAATCAAGACGTAGAAAAGAGTGGCCCGGAGTTTCTTGCCTGATTCTTCTCACGAGGCTCTACTTTCTGAACAGGCATTTTTTTTCAATGCTCAACTATGTTAATATGCATTTAGTTACTTTTTTATTATTTTTTATTTGTATGACTTTCTGACGTGTCCAAAAAATTTAAACATTTTTATGGAAATAAACATATTTGAGTTTGAGTTTGAGTTTGCTGGCCAAGTGCGGGTTGGCAGACTTCACATGTCTTTCGAGAACATTATGGAGAACTCTCTGATATGCAGGTTTCCTCACGATGTTTTCCTTCACCGTTTAGCATGCGATAATTAACAATTTAATACGCACATAACTTCGAAAAGTCATTGGTGCGCGCCGTGGATTCGAACCCGAGACCCTCTGCGTAACAGTCCGTCGGTCTCTCCACTAGGCTTTCGCTGCTTATCATATCAGAATCAAAATTTGGTGCAGATCTTGGTTTACTTGTGTAATAATGGAAACATGAGGTAATATCTTCAAAACTATGAAATATTCTATATCACCTTCAATAAGGTAAACAATTATAAACCATTTTGTCCGAAACATAATCGGACAAAATGGTTTATAATTTTTAACTTGACGTTGCTTAATGGCAGAAGTTATGAAGAATCTTTATAGAATTATAGTTTTCGTTGCTATCAATAATTGTCAGTAATACTGGCGAGGTTATTAACATATTGAAGATTAGCAATAAAATGTACGAGTCGGTCTATATCTCGACTGATCTGATCCCTTCGTATCTCAGCTCATAATAAAAACGCGATCAAACTTCATTTTGTCTAAGCGACAACGAACTCTCGCGGCGTATAGCTTTTGGATCTAATTTTCGCTCTCTCCAAGCGTTTTTGTTCCTTTATTTTACTCCATTTACATTATATTTTTCGTTTATTATTTTGACATCGCTGAAATTAAGTGGAAATTTGTTTTTCATTGAGTTGTACTTTGTAATTTCTTCGATCTATTAAAGGCTTGGTGCACAAGCAATTTTATTTTGCTTTTATGGCATTTGTATTTACATTGTCCGTTGAAAAAGTTATTTTTTTATGGTAATAGGCGGCAAACGAGCAGACGGATCGCCTGATGGTAAGCATTTACCGCCGCCCATAGACTCAAGCAACACCACAGGACTCACAAGTGCGTTGCCGCCCATATGGGTTGGGAAAAGGGATAGGATAAGGAGTGGGATGAGGGAGAAGGAATAGCGGATAGGGCCTCCGGCACTCTCACTCACCGAACGAAATGCAGCAGTTTAGCTACTGATACTTTACGTCGATTTTCGGTGAGAGGGTAGTACCTCCACGGTTGAGTCGGTTGATTCATGCTGAAATCATTTCGCAAAGCTAATTGTGTAAAGTAATTTAGTTTGGACGCGAGGCGCTGTCCACGGCCGTCTTTCGTCATTTATTTCGAGGGCCCCCTTCGTTTACCTCCCTCGCTTTTGCTCCTCAACAAATACACAATTGTTTTAATTGCAATCCGAGGCGTATTTCTTAGTTATCAAAGTCCAATTTGCATTATCTGCTATCAAGTTAACGTTACGTTTCGCAATAAGGACTCGTTGGAATTATTGCGGCCCTGTTTCTATGCCCCAAACCATCGTTTTGTTAAGTACTTTTATTTTGCTTTAACCGCTGCTCAGTAAACTTTTTATTTCGTTGTTTTCTTTATTTTCTTGGGTTTAATTTGAATAACTTTTATTTTATGACCACATGGAGCGCTATTGCAAGAGTTTCATTGCTTAAAGGGACATACGGATGATTTATTTCTCTGTGTTGTATTATAAGTTGATTTTTGGAACTTTATGTTGAAAACTTGCCCAATATTCTGTTCTAAATTCTATTGAAATTCCTGTTCATAATTTTGGCTCGTTGGCACGTGATTTTAAGTATCATGTAAAGTAAGAACAATCAATCATTAATTATTATCAGACACGCTTATACCGATGATCTAAATCCTATACTAAATATATAAATTGTCGTGACATAGTTCTGTCGTGCCTATAAACGTGTTTTTAGTTCAATGAATTAATCTGCTCAATTGCATACAAGTTCCGTTGCCGTACTGATCAATTGATTTGTATCTATGTATTGATTTGCGGGATACTATGTACCTAAGCGTGCCGTGTACTTCTTACACGTCTGATGCAAAATTTTAATTTTGTTAGCCTAATAACAAATTATGGATAACACTAGGTGTTGATAACTTGTCACGTGTGCTAAACGAGGGCGACTGCTGTTTGATCACCACATGCCAAGGGATAGCGATATTTCATGGTATACAAGTGGTATATTCAAGGGTAGGGACTCCCTATAACAACTGATACAGATCTTTATGACAGCTGGCACCAACAGCCTTTGGTTCTCACAAAGGCATGGGGCAAGCGGTAATTAAGAATTTGATAAAGCAATAATGGAATATTTCTTTCGTAATGACCGCCTCCATGGTCCAGTGGATCACGTACGAGTCTGTTGATCAGAGGTCTCGGATTCGATTCCCGGGTCGGACAAAAACTGTTGATGTGTGTGGAGTCTGGTGATGTGCCCGGTAGCGGCGATAGGCTCGCCCCCTGTTACGTGGGACACAAAAGCTCATGGCGTAACGCGGGTGTAATATAACACCTCTGCCTGCCCCTTCCGGGATAAAGGAGTGAACTATTTCTTTTTCTTAAATTGAAACAAGCTGACGATAGCTGATGGAAGAGCGGGCAACAACATTTTGACAACAATAATTATAATGGTTTAGTTCTCTTTCACAAAGGTGTCCAATGTATATTATAACAAAACAGCGCACCATTACATACCAATTCGTTAGTGATAGACTGGTGTCTGCAATTGCATAAAGCCTGTGCTACAGGTCACCAGGCAATCACCGCACAATATTCATAACGTTGATTTAAAAGTGTATGCCGAAAGCTACTTACACAGTTTTACCAATTCGCTGAACTGTCAGCTGTGCAAAATATTCGAGAACCAAAACGCTAGTAGTCTCCGAACCGGTTGTCTTACCTATCGATACTATAGCATATGCACGGCCGGTTGAGCAAGCACAGTTACCGTTGCACTGTTGAATATGTCCCCCGCTTTGTTTAGTACGTTTATACGGTGATAATTGTCCGTTTAGAGCCAATAAAATGTATTAGCAAGTGATAAAGAATAAGTGTTTTTTTCTGGTGTTGTGTTGTGGTGTTTCTGAGACCTGAGTACTGTGTTGTGTGTTGGATTTACGTAAAGGTGAGTCTTTTATTTCGTCAATGGTGGATTGGTCACTTCTTGTTATCCGTGGCTGTGGTCCGGATGGTAAATAATAAGGATTTAGGGAATTTGTGAGTTGAATATTTTTGTAAGACTGCCTCGTTGGTCTCGCGGCATAAATGTGCGCGTGGGATTGGGAGGTCTCGGGTTGGATTCCCGGGTCGGGCAAAGTGTTATTGGGTTTTTTCGTAAGGAAATTCTCAGTAGCAGCACGGAGTCTGGTAATGTGCCCGGTACGGCAAGGGCTCGCCCTCTACTACTAATCTACTACGTGGGACATAAAAATTCATGGCGGAATGTGGGTGTAATATTACACCTCTGCCTACCCCTTCGGGGATACAGGCGTGAGTCTATAAAAATAATGAAAAAGAAAAATTGTATGTCCTGAATTACTAATTGTTTCCTTGGTGCCCATGCAAAAACCACATTCACTGTTGTATTGTATGTTTTTGTAGTAACATAATTAATTATACAAAATGGTTCTGTGGTGTTGTGTTGTGATATAGGTATTAAGCATTAATATGTTTGTGATGGGGTTTTTGGTTGTTATTGTTATAAAATTGAACGTAATGTTTGATTTTAATCTACACTATAGTTTTTTAATATTGCACTTGTGGCTCACGATGGGCTAGCTTTGCAAATGTAATTATTTATATTGATACTGCCAAAGCCATTTACAACAAACACTTTTAGTAAACTAGAAATTCTGTTGATGTTAAACTTTATGGCGGTTTTCCAAGTAATTAATTATTCGCAAACTGAAATCGAGTTCTATTTTGGTTTATTTATTTGTTGATTGGTTTGACTAACAGCTAGAACTCATTCAGTTAGTACTTTTCGTTCCTTTGGATATCGTTATAAAAATATGTATAACCATGTACGACATCTATCAAGAACTGAAGTTGTTCAGTGTCTGTATATGAAATTCCTGTGACGTCATACACAACACATCACATCAGACCAAGACGCTGAAATTTATTCAAGACATTGGGTCCTTCGATCTGAAATGTCTTTGAGACATACCTACATCGCGTCGTGTCCAGAATTATTGTGAGTTGTAAGAATTTGGTGATTTTCGGTACCTACTTGATTTTCATTGCCTTTGCCTCAAATTATCTTTCTCACATCTTTATATATATATTTCTTGTGTGCGTGTGTATGTCACTGAACTCCTCCTAAATGACTGGACCGATTTTGATGTTTTTTTTGTGTTTTCAAGGGGACTTGAGAATGGTTTAGAATGTTTAGATTCACAATTTAGTCCGCTGGAAAAATAAAATTTAAAGAATCGACTGTTAGGCCGTACGAAGTTCTCCGGTTCAGCTAGTAGGTACATATCTAAATATATTACGGATGTAGTGATCTTTTTACTCCATTCACTCTACTTCCATTTGTCCACCGAGGTCATTGGACTATCTTTGAACGTTGCCGATACCGTCACAATAGCATCAGCCATCTTGATTTTTTTATTCAATGCCGCATATATTCACACGACAGCTGTCACGGCTTATAACCTAGCAAATTAAACCTGCTAACGTACGCACAACACTAACTAATACAAATACGCGTGCAATGCTCATCATTTGGATACTTACCGGCAGTTTCACGCATCCAAGGATATTATCTGTCCAACGTATTTATCCCAAACACAACTGTATTATGATAGTGATAACGCTTATTTACGCTTGGACACTTGCTTTATAGCGCGGCCACACATTGGATTCAACTTTGCGTCCAAGCTGGACTCAAATTTCAAATGATCAATATTGAACCCAACTACTGCACCACACATTGGCTTCAATATGTACTTTGTAGCCAAATACTGGAAATAGACCAAACATTGGACATGTCTCAGTTGTAGTCAAGACGATGAACGAAAACTTATTTGCACTAGCCGCTTATGCATATGGTTTAGGTACATATGCCTATTATTTGCATTGTACATGTTCATTTGATCAGTCAATCGACGGCGTTGTCATTTCGAAAATAATTACGTACCTACACAACAAGTAACACGTACGAACAACAGCGCTGATCGCGACGAATGAAATGGAATGAACAAACCAATGTGTGGCGCGCGAGCGGCATTTTGTCCAAGATGCCCGCGCGCACTCCCCCTTCATACCCCTCGCCTTTGAACTTACTTCAAAAACCGACTCGACACGGGTCGGTGTTGGACATTTGATTGTGATTGGACGCAATGTTCACATTGTATCCAAGATTGATCCACACATTGGTGTGTTGGACCCAATACGTAACTCCTCTTCTTTCTCTTAGCGTTATCCCAGTTTCAATCTGGGGTCCGCTTTCTAGTCTAACCGGATTTGGCTGAATATTAGCTTTTCCACGGAGCGACTGCCTGTCTGACCTCCGCAACCCGAAGGGATAGCGATATTCCATGGTTTAGACTAGTGTCAGTTTATTTAGAAGGTACTGACGCCCTGTAACGACTGTCAAAGATCTTCATGACAACCGGGACCGACGGCTTAACGTGCTCTCCGAGGCACAGGACAAGCGATAATTTACAATTCAATACGCACATAACTCCGAAAAGTCATTGGTGCGCGCCGTGGATTCGAACCTGATACCCTCTGCATGGCAGTCTGTTGGTATATCCACTCGGCTATCGCTGCCTGCCCATGGACCCAATACGTAACATTGGTGCAAATATACCCAATGTGTGGCCGCGCTATTACGCATGTGAGGTATTATCTACCGCACTGAGTAACGCAAAAGCAATCTAATTGTAAGTGGACTATGGCTCATTTCAGCTTGGTAATCTGTTTGGATTGTGCCTATGACGCGTGCAGCAGATACTAATTTATTAGTGTCGGGTCATCGGTTCGCACTTTGTGCATTTCTATCACAGTATACATCGTTGTGTACATTATTGATCAGGTTAGGCTGAACTTAGTGTTTAATGAGGTAGTTAATGAATTTAGTTTGAATACCTCGGTGGCCCGATCAAAGGCGTATCTTGGACTTGGACACAGAAATGGTTATGGAGTACTGTGTCGTATTATTTCTGATTTGTTTTCAGGTATGACTATATTTTTATTACATTATAATTTTTCCATTGTCTATGCCAATATCCTCTTAAGGGATTATATAAATTAGAAGTGCCTACGTAATGTAAATTAGCCTAAATATAATGCGTTACTCTAGCTACTTACTTACTGAGCTTTCTAATAATTTCAAAAACAATAACAAATAAAGTATTTATATCTAAATTCAATAAAAAGTATATTCGTCCAGTCGTTTTATATATATGTATCTTTCAATGCCTTAAAAAATGTATGTCTCATTCATATATTATTCAAAAACTTAGGTATAGTCTCACTCTTCATTAGAAAATCTCGTTAATAATCAGAATATTGTGCCGACTTTCATTAATTTAATTAACGCGTATACAACGATAGCTCAACACTGAGAAAACTCCAATCCTCAAGGCAGTCATTTCAAATTAAGAGAGATGTCATACAGGGGGACAATATCCCGAATTATTCACCAGAGTCCTTTCTTTACAAAGGCACGTAATAAATATAATAAAAATTCTGGTGTCGTGGAATATTGATCATGAGTATTTTTGCCTTGGCAGGGCGATTTTACATAATGATATACGTAGGTATGTTTAGTATGTTCGATCATGGTTGTGTGGAAAATTCGGAGCTCTTCGGGTAAATTATATGATAGGGTTCTATCATAGAATTGACTAACACTCAAAATCATACCCGTCATCGTCAGTTTCAAACATAATTTTAAATAACTCACGAGAAATTCAATAAATTCGTGCTATTGTTTGATTATTTACTTCTATAAATAGTAGGTACATATACAATTATACATACCAACAATGTTCTCGCTAGCGCGAATTCAATCAATGATTTTATTGGAATGGTTTTCGCTTTGTACGTGTTTAGAGTATTTAATAAAATGTATATAGAATATGTACTAACAAAAGCTTTGTTTTACCTGCGCAATAAATGTACAGTATTTAATAAAATAAAAAGGCTCTTAAAATGTCATGAACAAGTTACATAAGTTGTTATGTTCTTGTTTATCTTTTTGTTTTATTATGGTAATTAATTTATCATTCTTGAACATTTTCTTTCCTTTTACAACATTATTTTTTCGCATTTTTTTTAGCTATTATAATAATAATATTGTGACGATTCTGTGAAAACCGTCATGATCCTGTAGTCTGTACAATCAGGGCTATCAGGAAGAAACTCACTCGCTACAAATTGATAGACGTTTTGTTTCAATTCTGCATCAAGACCATTTAATTGTAACTAGAAGATGTACAAATTCAAAGTTAAAAAAAATCACATTAAATGTCGGTTCATCGTCTCGTACAGACAGATTGAACAAAAAAGTATCGGCTGAAGGGTCTAGTTGCAAAGGCTACGCCAAATGAAGGGTGACTCCACGTTACGTTACACGAAACTCGTGATAACAAAGAATGACTTTAGGTAACGCGACATGTGCGTGTTGAATTTAAAATGTTCGCAAATCCTGTGTAGATGACGTACACTTTTCTTTGAATAAAAATGAGACACTGGTTTATAGTTTTAGTTTTCGGGAATTATGTAATCGGCGTCAGAGGAGGAGTTTGAAGACGGAGTTTTTTTTATAGTAATAGGCGGCAAACGAGCAGACGGATTGCCTGATGGTAAGCAATTACCGCCGCCCATGGACACAAGTAACACCACAGGAGTCACAAGTGCGTTGCCGCCCCTTGGGGTTGGGAAAGGGATAGGATAAGGAGTGGGATGAGGGAGAGTGCCGGAGGCCATATCCCTTAGATATGGCCTCCGGCACTCTCACTCACCGAACGAAAGTAACGAAACGCAACAGTTTAGATACTGTTACTTTACGTCGATTTTCTGTGAGAGGGTAGTACTTCCCCGGACGAGCAGGCCCATTCATGCGAAAACCAGCAAAGCTCTACTGTCAATATTAGGGGAAAGACTACTTTAAAAAAAGGATAAAAATTTCTGATATAGCTTCAGAATAGACATTTAAGGGGTTTGTTACAGTAAAGAGTACTTTTATTTCAATTTCTCTAAATTATACACTGTAGTGTTAAGTTTTGTGATAACACCATCATTATGTATTATTTTTGCCATTGGAGTGGCCGAGTTTTGGGCCAAATCTATTTAATGTGTTGCCATCGACACGACAAGTAAGTATTTTTTATATTTTTGTTCGCTTTGTTTCCTAGCGTACCTTATTCCGTCTACCGACATTTCGGAAAACAAAGCCAGAACTCTTCAAATCACCCTGCTCTACAGATAATTACTTCAAACATAGCCTGTGCTCTCACAAAGAGACTAACAACAGAAAAATCTGAACAAAGGCTGCAGTTTCAAAGATAAATAGCAGCACTACCCTTCTAACAGTCGTTTTGTGCGCTTCGCTCCATAGCTGCTGGCGCGTGATACAGAATCGGATTGCCACATCTGGCCTACGGAGATAACTCCACTTTAAAACTATTTTTCGTTTACTCATTGTTCTAGTTAAGCTCTCAAGTGGTATTCGGGACTTCATACTCGCTGTATAAAGAATAAAGTTCGTATGACGTGTTAATGCGGTGCCTAGTTTTAATGCTATTCATGTTTTCACGGATTGTTGGATGATAAACGAAATTAGCGCATACTTTGACTTTGGGCGCTAAAACTGTAATTATTTTTCATTCAATGAATGACAATTAAATTCAAATGCCATTGAAATTTTAGAGAGGTTGCGATAGAAATAAGAAGTTGTATATTTAGTATCTTTGTAGTAACTTTCTTCAATCCGGTATCTCTACGAAATAGGGCGCGACGATCTATCCATCACTTATGAGTAATTTCTCTTAATCGATTCATCAATTCAGTGAAGCAAGAAATAGCGATCATCGGAACGTAACATTCTATCACCTTTAAGTAGTGGTGAACGTTTGCTTACCATATTTGAATCATTATATCATGCTCGTACAAAAAAAATTTAAGCTTTTTCACCTAACAATGTATTCACGGCTCATTTCTTTTTTATAATTAGAGGCTGGGTTCAGGCTGTGTGGTATTACACCCACATTTCGACATTTTGTATGTATTTTTTGTCCCACATAATACGGGGCGAGCCTCATTTCATTTCTCTTAAATAATAGTCCTTGTAGTAATGAAACGGCCAACTCACATACTTTTAATAAAGTGTAGAGTTCGTGCAGTTAGAAATTTGATTCTAAATGCGATCTAATACCTTTTTGACAGAGCGAGCCATATGTTTTTGTCTTGGCAACATTTTTGGTAGGATATTAATTTTATCTTCCCACTAGCACTTATCACTTCTTTTATATTTGCTGTCTTTTAGTCGTTTCAATCTCGTCTTTGTCTCGTCGTGTCGTCTTTTTATATCTTACTTTCTTCAAGATTATGTAATCTAACAAAAGTAAAAAAATACCAATGATGTATATCTTTATTATATGAGTTCTTGTTTCTTATACAACAAAACAATTATCGCGCCCTTGATAAAGCCTCGTTAAAATCATGTTTGTACAAAGACTGGCGCTCCGAAGCGCAGCTCAGCCCAATATACCGTCAAATGGAAGTTCCACCGTCTCACATGACACGAAAGTACTGACGTAATCTGATTACAAGTGAGCGGTAACGGCACTTAATAAACTTCCCTTCATCGTATCTTCTGTAGTTGACTCGTTGCCGTAGTAATTTGTTCCTGGGAGTCTTATTAAATTCATAAGTATGCGACGCAAGACTCTGTTTATGGTCTAAGTTACAAGGGTTGTATAGTAAGAAATACTGGCGGTTACAGTTTTAATAAAAACGGATTGTTTGTCTACTGCGTGCACTTTGTGGCGTGCTTTAGCTTTGTATTATCGTATTTGTGTAGCAATATTGTTTGTGCTGGTAATTTTTTTCTGAGAATAGTCAATTCATCTTTTAGATATTGCTGCATTATGTAGCCACGACAAAATTAAGTTTCGCTTTTGTTTTTACGATACAAAATACTCTGGAGTCGGTAGGGTAACACGACGGATAGTGGCGATCTAGCAGCAACGTAACCAGCGGTATATCTTCTTGCCTTTCTTGCATTGTGTGTTTGTTTTGTGATTTCAAGACAGCATTGAACTAAGTTTTAGCCCAAATGAGTATAACAAGCGATCTATCATCTACTGCAAATGCTGCATTTCGTTGCAGAATTTCGTGGAATATTATTCGTTGTCCATCCCAATTTTTTCAGTTTCCTTTTACTTACTTCCTCATATGATTAGTCTATGATAACGTTTATATATGAAAAACTGTATATTGCAGTTCTATGGTTTATTACTAATCGTTTGATTGACGTCGTTATTATACTTCATCTACTAGTATTTTATTTATCAACATATTATCCAGTAATTTGTTTTATTACTTTACTGTTTGTATGAAGTTCAATCCGACGTTCATATCGCTAATCAAAAGGAACCTTGAATAGCTTCGTTAGAATTGCAAACAAGTTGACTCGTTTGATTATAACAACTACCTATTTTTCTTACTATAAATATGAGTATATCTACTAAGAAAAATCACTAAATACATTTAGTATAATTTTATAATAGCATTTATTATATAAACGCACCTATATTTTGTATAGCGAGACCGTGATGTCAATGTACAACTCGAATTTAATTTAAGAATGGGCATGAAAATCTTTTTAATATTAAAAGGTAAAGTCGTCTTGAATTGTCATTTACACAGAACTTACTTATTTGAGCAAAATATTGTCACTGCATTAATAGGCAATGAATCTCCGAAAAATGCAAATGGCGCCTTCAAAGACGTCGCAAGTCTGAATTAGAAGAAATACTGAAATGTATCAAGCACCATACATGTTTTTCTTATATACAAGACTTGTGCCAGCGAAAAAAGAAATAAAACAACTTCGACATGTGCTAGGTTTTTTCTTATTAACTTGAGCTGAAGTTTCGATAGTTCTTTCTTAGTTTCTAGACAACGATAAAGTAAATAAAGTTGTACAAGATAGTTCTACTAGCTTCTGTATTTTAACGTCGGATAAAATTGTACACTAACTAGAATAAAGGTTATTTTTCACTTATTGTAAACAGCTAGGTATATAAGAAAGAAAGCAACTCTAATTTATTATATTTATACGAACATTTGATTTGTATGTTCATCTTTTTAGCATGAAATGTATTTGGGTGTTTTTCTTTTTCTTTAGCACTCATTTTATTTTAAACGTCATTCGATTCCAAACTTACAAAATCATACATAAAAACGTCATAATACTGGCGTGCAATAGGAGAGGCCTATACATATGTATATACGAGTAGCAGGGAAGTGCGACATACTGATGACGATGATGATGTATTCTGAAATAGGCGTATAATTTTGACCAATATGTATGGCAGAGATAGCTGAGATTTTTACGTTACTGTGGCCGTTTTGTCTACTCTTCATACATACATCATCAGCCTTTAACAGGTCACTGCTGGATTAGGCCTCTCTTTTGAAAGGAGGAATTGGCCTACTATAGCACGCTGGCAAATCGGGTTGGTATAAGGTTGGTATCAAGTTTTCCTTCTCTTACCTACAGTGCTGTTCTCTGCATAATATGCGCCCTCTGTCGGCTCTTACGACACCCATAGGATGATATGGGGTGGTACTGGTGACATTCCATATTCTTAATCCGTCACCACACGGACCAATAAATACTCTATAATAATTCATGATGCTTTTGATATATGCACGATACAAAGCAAAACTTCAATATTTGCCTGAAATGCATTGTTTCCCGTCGCTTGCACCATATCAAGTAAATCAGCTCACACGTTCGTCTCACATGCGACAAACTGCCTCAACTTTGCTGGAGCTCTCAAACTCAGCCATCCTCCTTACCGTCATGATGAATTGTAATCACCTGACAGACGGCGTCAGCGCCGCATGCATATTCAAGCGCTTTTTGTATGGAACGATCTCTTACAAGAGACTATGTAATTTACTGGCTGCGATGTGAAGGCTACGTTTGATATTCAAGGTCGATCGTAATATATTTACTATTTATGATCCTGATTTATGTACCTAATAGTGTATTTGTTTGCAATGTTTTTGAGTCAAGAAAGGTAGGTAAGAAATGTATATTTTCGTTATGTACCTAGGTACGTACAAGCAATTTAATTTTTATTCCTACAAGTAGCAAATTTTATTTGTTCACCGTTTCATGTGTTCGTCGTATGTAAGAAATATAAAGTTATATAGCAATATTCCAAATTCTGATGGTTTTCCATAATAATGGTAATTTTATTTCGTCAATATCATCTCTTTCAAGTAATCTATATAAATAAGGTAGTAGAATCTTAGTAGAAATTCTACACAATGCTGCACAAAAATACATATTCAATCGATTATGCCTTTCGATAACCAAGCAGATGCATAATATACCTATAGATTCAAAAACTATTTTCAACCCATAGCGGTTGCCAAGTTTGCATCTTTGAAATATTCAACAGTGCGTGTTCAATATTCTTAGGCATTACGTTTTTTTTTTAAATTCTGCCAGCAATTCACCCAAGGAGTTTAATATTTATATATCATCATCTTCAGTCTGCTGTAGTCCACTTCTGGATCCAGGTATTGGCGCATCTGGGATTATTTCTCAGGGTGGACCTGGGTCTTCATAAAACAATGATGTAAGGTTTCTTAGGTGTCCAGCCTTGAATTGCGATTCGATAACCAAAATTCTGAGTTGGGCACTAGACCATAATGGGAGCGACAGCCCACCCGGCCCTACTGTTATATACGCCAGTGGATAGAGGCTTCTCAATCTATGCTACAAGTAAAAACTAGTTTAAACTAGCTACCAAATCCTTACAATTAAACAGCCTCAATACATTTCCACGCGCCTATAACTCGATCACGGTACATGTCTCAGTAATCCTTTTACGATACGTTCCAGTCAGTTTATCGACAATACATTTTATCCTCGCCAGGAGACTAGTGTAGCTACGTGTCCCCATTTTAAAAGTAAAGCACGGATTTTAGAAATATTATGCTATGGGGAATCTGGTTTGGTAAAGTTCTAGTCTTTGTTTTTGTTTTAGTGTCTCGTTTCTAGTGGATTGTTTGATTTGGTATTGGAAAAAGTTATTTCTGCATCTAAAGGGAGTATTTTCCTACCAGTATGAACCTTGTTTAGCGTGCGTACAATGTCCAAACTTGACGCTAGTACACCATAAAGGCGAAAATCGCTCAGCAAGACATGGTAGCGTCCAGTTTCTTAGTCAATTGTAATATGGGGGAGTGGTTTCGTATTAGTTTTCGTGTGCATCGACTCTATGAGCGAGCCAAAGGATTTTTTTTAAACTGATCGACCACGAACTTGTTTGATTGTACATAGATGTGTGTAGGTATTGTGCTTACGTATACATTGTATGTGAGGACTATGGTGGTTTTGAATCTGTGGGTACGTTTTTATCATGCCACCGTTGCACGTTGTCCGCTAGATATCCAGTATCATTGCGGTGAGTTCGTATTACTATTCACTTCGAAGGTGAATGGACCATTATGCCTAATTCAATAAATGCAGTTGCGTTGCCTTGCGCATTGTATGATTTGCATAGCTGAGTTCTCGTCATCTACTAAAAAGTAAAGAGATATATACTGTTAGCATTACAAAGAGCAAGACATCAACAAGAAGCAAGGACACCAATTCCAGGAAAACATAATTTTTCCGAGGATCTAAAATTGATCCATCTGATCAGCGATCCTCATCTGTAGGTATAGTCAGCAAGATCCATGCATTAATGACTGCCGAGGTTAGAAGGTAGTTATTGCTTGGGTTTATATTGTAGGTTTAATTCACTCACGAGAGAAGATATTCTGTTGGTAACTAACAAATTGTGGTAATAGATGTAAGTTCGTTGTTGCCGCGTAGAAATTAACATTTTGAAAAATAATTAGGTACTCGCCAAATCTTTGCTTGAAGTTCTCGCAGATCTGCCTTCACTTCATCATTTCAGCGATACCTGGGTCGAGGGGTCGACTCACCTCTGGTCGTGTGGTAACCTGTCCTCATCAATTTTTCCAACGTGAAAAATAATTAAGTGCTGCCAATTTTCGATAGCCGTATTCAAATAAAAACAAAACGAGTTTTAAAGTACAAATACGTACTACAAACAAAAACGCTTTTATTATCCAGTCAGTGATTGAAAAATATTCTATTTTAAATTCAGCACTTCTATTGATCATGTAAATACCGGACTCAGAATACTGATACTCCACAGAGAGCTATTGTTACCTCAACAATGCCTTGGGACAGTCACGCTTTGAATCAAGCTTCTTTTTATAAGAACTTTTTGCTTTACGCCTAATATTTCAATCTAGATATTAAAAAAGTTCCATTCACAATAGACAGTGGCGTCTAAAATATTGGCTATGTACGACCAGTAGTTGGCCGGTCAGAACCGCCCGCGGCGGCCAAGATGGATGTACTTACCCGGGTTTTATTTACTGCGCCCGGGTATAACCGTCGTTGAAAGTGTCTCAGGATTTTTATGGGATGTCGGAATGCAAAAGGGCATGTTTAATGATTATTGACCGTTCTATTATTTTATTCCAGTGGTGTTTTATAATGGTGGTTGAGTGTGCTAAACTGAGGTACTATAAAAATCTTTGTAAAAAAGAATTATTTTCTTCCGTCTTTTGCCTAGTAGGAAAGTCTATTATGGTGATGAGTTGCTTTCCTTAAATTTCGAAACGATCGTCGCAAAGACTACCCAGTATAGTTGAAACTAACATAGACGTGAATTGATTCTAGAATGTTTATCAGAATACAGCTCGGTCTACTATGAATAAAGGTAAAATATATATTCATGTAATAAACAGTTTTAATTCTATGACCTATATAGAAACTCGCTTTCATTAAAATATTGACAGATTCTACTATAAATAGAAACGTATAAAAGCTTTCTAAAAGGCCAGCGTAGTGCCATTTAAAAATCTACCGAAAGGTGTTTCAAAAGCTCTGTGCAAATAACGCGGCAACTGATAAACAAACTTCAAAAGCAGAAGGATTGAAGTGTGAAAGAGTGTAACCCTAATTAGGGTACCGCGGTCCCCAAGTAATCAGAAACAAAACAAAATATCATAGGACCTTGTCTGCCCCTGTTTAAAATTCCACACCAACCCACGCTTGTGCCAAACATAAATACCAAAATTTGAATACACACATACATACGCTGATATTTGTGATGCAAGCCCGGATGAAACCACAAAAGCGTTGTTGTAATCCGGTTAACCGGTTTGGCGCGCAACCAGACGCCAAGTGATGGCTTGCCGGTGACAGCTCTGAAAAATGTCCGCCGGCTTTTAGATTGGAATATTAAATCCATAGTTGCTATTAGCGTATGCTTTTGCATGTTACGTTGTTTTTGGTGAAACATATTTAAACTTTTTAAATTGCAAATTTCAATGGATGTCAATTAAGGTAATGAGTGTATTTTTAATTTTAAACCTTTAATTAAATACCTTAATTGCATTCGTATATTTTTGTGGCCTGATTTTATAAATAAATTCTTGATGTAGTGTATTTATTGCATAAATGACTCAATTACTTTAATTCGGTTCGGGTTCTCTTACCACAGAAGAGCAGTTAGTTAAAAAATGTTGGCAAAGGAAAATGACATTTTGATTCTTAAGGACGTCATTAAAAGTTCCGTATAAAGTACTCAGCCCGTAACATCAGTTGGACTCCAGTTCGAGTGCAGAACAAGCATGCTAACATTATCGAAGTATGATTATCTAAGTATGACCATGTGTCTGCTTTCCGTTCCGAACTTCGCTGGTTGCCCATTCGTCAGCGCCGAAGATTGCGCGCTCTCACGAATCTTTTTTCTCTTCTTCATTCCCCAAGTACTCCGGTATACCTAATGTCTAATATTCAATACTTAAGCTCGATTCATTCAAAAGATCTTCGCTCTTCTAACAATCTCTTACTTTCATGCCCCGCTCACACTTCTGGCCTTGTCCACTCTTCCTTCACTGTCCAATCAGTTCATTTTTGGAATTCCCTGCCTCTGGAGATCAGGATGGCTGCTAATCGTTGGACGTTCAAGGTTAAGGCACGCGAGCATATTCGCAAAGAGTTATTGGCACAATCATCATAATTTTTCACATCAATAAAACAGTATATATATATATTATATATATTTATTTATTATATTTAGTTATATATAGGTGATTATTCATATGATTTAAATATATATTTATCTAGAATGGATAGGTATATTTAGTCATATTGTATAAAATATGTATGTATGGTATAAAATATGTATTTATGTTACTTGTCATATACATTTATTAATTTGCTCAACTCTTTAAACTAATTTGTACACCTACCACAATTATCTCTGTATCACCCTATGGTTGACTGGGAGAAAATGCCTCGATGGCATTAAGTCCGCCATTGTACTTACATCGTGTATCGTACATAAAGTTTAAATAAATAAATATTTGCACTGAGAAAGTGCAACCGCGATGTCTACTCAACGATAACTTGAAATGTAGCTGTGAGGGAAGCCGGGCTATTGTTGACACACTCAATAGAATTCTACTTCAACAGATATCGCTAACGTGCGGATTCTAAACTTTTGGATTTTACGTTACATGAAGTAGTTTGCTATTTTTAGTCCATTTTCTAATATTTCTATTTGCGATTATGTTCTTTTTTGTCTCTTAGTACCTTTTAGTAAATAGGCAGCAGGATGCAATGTTCATGATTATACGTTCCAATTTGCTTAAAATCTAGCAGGATATAATCAAATGTAGGCTAATCGCAGTCAGTTTTACAATCAGCCCAGATCATTACTAATTTCATCAGATTTTCCGTTAACGATATTGTATATCAATTTAGATGAAAGATGTAACATGTTTTTATATATTGTAAAGATGTGACGTCACATCGCGCTCCTGCGCCGCGAGCCTCGCTACGAGTGACGCACAGCAATGGGCCGCTCCCTCGCGCCCCCCCGCGCCGGCCCTATAAATACAGGGGACACACGAGGCTTCGTCCCTTTTCTCCGGCCAGCACCACCGAGTTGAGTACAAGATCATCTGAAGACCTGTGAAGTGCCAACGTCGACCACGCCCTGGATAGATTCTGTTAGCCTTAATCGTCAGTTCTTTTTTGTATCGAATAACTGGAATTATAACGCGAGTTTAAACTTTCCTGGTGATATTTTTTATTTATTTCCCGTAAGTCAACCTAATTATCTCTCTTTAATTGCTCGGCGAGTGATCGATCCCGGCTACCCCGTGGAAATCAATCACTCGTGCGACAAAGACAGAAACTGAAATAAATAGTGAATTAGTAAATTGGCTACACCATTTATCGTTATAGTAATGTTTAGACCTGCGTGTTGTTCATTCTACCATTAAATCTTTTTACAATGATACATCACATATCTAAAGAGCCCTTTCATCTGTTCGATCATGTCGGAGACGCACTGTCTGCAATATTTTCACCAAGCGAGTCACTACAACGTTTAAATTTAAAAGTGACCATCGAGCTCTCCTTTCAACTTGTCGCATTAATAACAGTTTAAACCAGCTCGTAGTATTTTATCTCGTTGTTTTGACGACATTTTAAACTTTATACCCCTCGTCAACTCTTAAGGCAGTGGAGATTGAGTAAACCAAATAATTGCACAGTATCATAGTAATAGCAAATTGCAGACCAATTAATCTACTGCCTTGGTGTCTAAAAGTATTTGAGTGAGTGTACTTTTGAACGTTGTTTTATAATTATCGTAAATTGTTGTGAATCGATAACTCGTTTTCGCATTTGAATTTGAATTTTCTTTGATTACATCTTATTACAATATGCAACTTTTGTAACCTGCAGACTCATTCATTTTAAACGCTGTCTGCGAAAGAATGAATCGCAGCCATCAATATGCATTCTTGTGAGCTATTCTACTTTATTTCTTACTAGAGGACGCCCGCAGCTACGCCCGCACAATTTTTTATTTTACCCGTTTTGCCCGATTCAGTGGAGATTTCGGAAAATCCTTTCTTAGTGCAACCCTGCGGTCCCCAAGGAACATACATGCCGAATTTCAGTTTTCTGCGTCTAATAGCTTTGGCTCTAGCTTGTCTGTCAGTCAGTCAGTAACGCAAGGATTTTATATATACAGATAACAGTATTTATACTACGTATGAGGTACAATTTCTTTTAATTTTGTACAGAATGTAATTTCTAGGAATAATAATATTCTTATTCAGGAGCAGCGATAGCCTAGTGGAGATACCAACATACTGCCATGCAGAGGGTATCGGGTTCGAATCCACGGCACGCATCAATGACCTTTCGGAGTTATGTGCGTATTGAATTGTAAATTATCGCTTGCCCCGTGCCTCGGAGAGCACGTTAAGCGGTCAGTCCCGGCTGTCATGAAGATCTTTGACAGTCGTTATAGGGACTCAGTACCTATGAGTAAACTGACACTAGTCTTAACCATGGAATATAGCTATCCCTTTGGGTTGCGGAGATCAGGCTGTGGATAAGCTAATATTCAGTCAAATCCGCTTAGACTAGAAAGCGGACCCTGGTTTCAGACCGGGATAACGCTAAGAGGATGATGAATAATATTCTTATTCAAGGACAATATTTACTATAGATAGAGCTAATACGTACCGTTAACGACCGTCAAACAATGCCGTATATCGTCGTAATCTTAAATGCACAGTTTAAACATTTATTAAATGGGTAAAAATAAATAAGGGTTGGATAAAAATAGCTCCCTAAGAAATTCTAGTCAGCAAACTGCGCAATGAAAGTCTATTAAACTTTATGGCAAGATTTCTAGACCGCTCGCGGCCGACAGTGTAATTACTTCACTGCATATATCAGAGGGACTTAGACTTCACTTCCGCTAATCTATCGGCGATCAGCAGGCTGCATGTTAATCTCACGAAAACGAAACACTTGATATCACAGTATATAAGTTATGGAGCCAGTGGTCAAATATTCTGAGGAGTGTGGAAAAGGACAAAAGAGTAGGCAGCGAAACAAGTAAAGAATAATGAATAGCATTTTCTTGTTGGTTGTCTTTGTTTTGTTTGTATCCAAGCCAGAGTCTAGCTGATAATTCAATTCAATTGCTCGTATGTTAGTTGAACCCACGGAAGAAAGTTTATACAGAACCAGATTGTGAATAATAAAAAATACTAAAATGTACGACTGAAATTCTGTAAATTGTTTTAAGACGGAATACGAAATATTTGACAAAAATAATACAGTTTGAAGGATAACCAAATAATCTCCAGTAACTGTGGAAATAAAAACAAAGAATTAAAACCGTATAATCCATCAGGCGTTCTCAATATCGCGTGCTGTACTTTTATTACGGTGTGTTGCCGTCACGTCGGCACATTCCTGTCCGTCCCTGGGGCGTGTTACTCGATAAATTGTATTAAGGCCATAAATCGGCGCGGCCAATACTTGGGCGCTGCGGAGACTTGAAAGCAACTTGCACACTACCTAGGTACTGTAATTTGCTTTGTAATGAAATTGGAGAAAGTAGTGTATAGCTTACATGACTAAATGTCTTCTTAGGTTTACGCGAATGTTACACATTGAAATTAAACTTGAATGAATTCCAGAAAAATACAAATATCACCTGTCTTCCGTGACCACGACTCGACTTCTGTAAAAAAATCGAAACGTAGCTAGTTTCTAGATCATTCGGTTAAAACGTAATATCAGTCAAACCAATATACTGAAGTTTGATTTCAACTTACATAACTTACTTATCTTACAAAAACATAAATAATTCAACTGAATAGGATAATTAATAGGTATATCATACTAATGTGTCACGGCCCCTCTCAAACGCATAAATAACTAAAAATATAGGTAAAAATACTTCTGTTATCATGTAACCCATGCCGAAATGCCGAGGTAATAGAAAAATAAAAATAGAAGGGCCCATTTCATTTTTATTTTCGATTGGAACTCGTTACAATATTGATATGTTTACAAAGCGTGAATGT
This sequence comes from Euclidia mi, assembly GCA_944739405.2. Lineage (NCBI taxonomy): Eukaryota > Metazoa > Arthropoda > Insecta > Lepidoptera > Erebidae > Euclidia > Euclidia mi. The sequence goes on along the minus strand of OX123189.2, from coordinate 84,473,576 downwards.
TCGCAAGTATACACAAGTGTACAAATATATCTACTGTAATTTGCTGTGGGGAGCAATCTGATGCGTAGTTTGAAATCTCTGTAAGTGACGAGTATTTATATTTAATAGGTAATAGGTAAATTGTATTTGCATAAAAATCCTGCAATCGAAAAACAGCATCGTTCATCAATACAAGGATATAATACATTCAGTTCATTCAGAGGACCACTGCGCAGAAATCATTTTTTAGGTCCCCGTGGAGGTGCGGGGTGAGGCGCGGGTGGAGTGCCAATGGCGTGGCTCCGTTCTTGACGCATTCCCTAAATGCGTCAAGAATGGAGCAACGCCATTGGTGCACGAATGTACATATGCGCGACGGCCGCCATTTGTGGTCAACTTTCGTGAATTTACCTATACAATGGAAAAGACTGTATGTATTTTGGCCAGCTCTAATGATAATATACTTCAATAAAGAAAGTTATGTACAGACATGGGGTCTCATTCCTTAGAACGTTTTCCGTCATTCTTAACTCTCTCAACAGATGGCTTTACTAGTATCGATTGTTATTGATTACTTTCATGCATAAATGATAAATAAGAAAATAAAGTTCTAAAATATGATATTTATTAATTAAAAAATCCCTTTATTACGATTAAATAAAAAAATGAAACATTTAATTGAATATGAATATTTTTGAAAAATATGATGTGCACTTCGTTGCTCTGGTGGCCAAAATACGTACTAGCTTGTAGTAAAACGTTACAATGAGTTAACTTTCACTCGGCATTCATAGATGGCGCTTTTACGTATGTATATATTTATTTTTATTTAATTTGGTATTAATCTGTAGATAGTAAAATAAATAAATATTTATTAAATAAACATCAAATATTTGAAAAAGTAAGATATTATGTTAACCAATGAACGGCCATGAGCATTTATTTTAAAAAGTACCTATATAGGTACCTAGTCGAGCGATTGCGTTTTGTTTTTACATTTAAGTACGTAAAAGTAGTGTAATTTAAATTTTATACATAGTAAAAACTTACTGTGTTTGTAGTACTTAGTATTATATAATAAATTTTCATAAATAATGTTAATCAATATGCGTCTTACATTTATAGGTAGGGTAAATACGCTAAATGTCGGCCACCTTACGGTTTTTCTGTTTTGGGATCGGTCTGGCACCATCAATTTGCAACGAAAGGATAGCTTCCGATGCGGTTTTGGATAGTTTGATAAGTCTATTTCATGTTTATGGGCATAAGATTGACATTTCTACTACAAGGAAAAAGTACTAAGGTTTATATGCGTCGAGAACGAAAAAACCCTAAAGTCGGCCATTCACGGCCCATGGTCGGTCGCGGTTTTCCCAAATGTCGGCTGGGTATAGGATGTCTTAAATTAAGACAGATAAATATTATTAACATGATTTATTTTGGCAGGAGTCTCACTAAGTAAACGTTATTAATCGTATTTGTTTAATAGTAGGTAAAGTATTTTTTTATTTGCACTTAAATAATGTTAGGTATTACAATTTATAACAAAGTAAACATCAAAATAATTATAATTATTTCTGGATGTCTTTTCAAAAATAATTCATAAAATTTTTGGCCCGGAGTATCATTATTGAATATACTTATATTTTTTAAGCTAATTAACATGGATTAAGGTAGCAAGTTCCAAAGAGCAATTTATATCTTATGTTCCCATACCATAATAAGCTACTATAAATGTTTTCAATAATATCAACTCCTAGATTTAAACTTAACTCTTTATATAATGAATAAATAAATGTATAATAAATATTTAATTTCGAGAAAATAAGAAAAGTAATCAGCCTGTATAGTTGGGCTCGAATTCGAGGCTGGTCGACATTTCGATCTTTAATGTTTCTAAAGCCGGCCCCTATTTTGTGTACATTATTTCTCGAGATTCAACTAATATCAACCCGGCCGGTATTTGGCGATTAAACGTAAAATAGATTTATTTGCCTATATGCGTTGCAAATTCTCTTATTAAGGCAATGGAATTAGTACAATTGGAATTTATAAAACCGACTGCATTTACTTTTAGTCGGCCACGGCCGAGAATCCGGTTTTTATTCAAAATTGGTATTCTATTGGCGGCCTCCTATTTTCCCTTTAAAACAATAGGTACGTTAAACATTGAGAAAACTATCTCAAAATATAGTAAAATCACTAATTACTGATAATAAAGCTTAAAACAATAAAAATAGCAGTATTGGCCCCCTGATAAGACCCTCCATAGAAAAATAGACTATATAGTACAATTGTTATGTCCCTGGAATGTCTCATTGCATAAAATTGGTTGCCTGTAAAGTCGGTATACGGGCGAAAGTTTTACGTGACAACGACTTTGAGTGGTAAAATAATTTTAATGTGAATATTCATTCGTATAGTAGGAAGAAGGATGAAAGACGCGTGCCTTTCACTTTTTATGTCTGTCTCTCTCGCTCTTAGGCGGGACGCGTGCCTCTCACTCGCTCTCATTGTGAGCGCATAACGTGAGCGGAGCGTAACGCAGTTTCTTGAAGTGTCACCCGGCAAACCAATTTATAAGACGTTGTCACGTCAAAAAAGAAATGTCTGTCCGTTCTAATATCAATCCCCGAAGTGTGGGTATTCACAGCAAGTAAGGTACTTTCGATATGAAATTGACGCTTCGACGGCGCAATCGCTACTGATGCTCAGTGTGCGAAGAGTGAGTAACGTAATCGGAAAGTAACGCAATCGGAAAGTAACGCTTTGTACATATAGAGTATGAACTAAGATTGTAATTCGAGTGGCAAATTTGTCACTTCATTACGTTTTAAATGAACGCAAGCTGAAAATGTGCAGACGGCCGAAGTTTGGGGAGGGACCGACGTATAGCGTATTTACCCTACCTATAGTCTGTTCAAGATACGAAAAAATAAAATGTAAACAAACCATAAAATGGTTCTTTTAATGTCGCCTTCGCAACAAAAGTAGATTTAAGTTAAATACTCCAAGCGAAAGATTCAGTTAGTTTTACAAAAATACGCCTGTCCCTTCAAATCATAAATGATACAGCATATTTTTTACCTTTTATTTTTTTCGTATCTTGAACAGACAATAGCAACTAATAAACAGTTGATGTTGAGTATGTTGTAAATCAAGCTAATGAAAAAAACAAAACGCATTTTTAAACTTTGATAGCCAACTTCTCTAGAAGTCTAGAACTCATTCGCTTGGTTCCTGATAGGTATAGTATTAAATTTATCTATGCCGATAGTCATGACTTCATGAGTCGCACAATTGCAAAATCGCGTACCAAGTATACCAAGTGCGTCTCTATAAAAATACCAGGGTCGAAAACCAGGTATCAATATACTTGCAAGTTTTTGGGCACTCGTGTATATATAGAAAACTTCGTGTGACGCCCTGGTAATGCAAGTTTGTATTGAAAAATAAACCTTATCTTAATATGAGTAAGGATGTTTATCAAATTAGGTAATGGACTTTTCTAAATACTTTCATGGAAATTTATTCCTTACAACCATATATTTAAGGAACTTTGTCGCGCAAAACCTTGCAAGTTTTATAATCCCGAGTACTCAAAATACTTTCAAGTATTTTAGTGTTTTGCGCGACAAAGTTCCGTAAATGTATGGCAGTAAGGAATATTATTTCATAATAGTATCTGTAGGGTAAATACGCCATACGTCGGCCCCTCCCCAAACTTCGGCCGTCTGCACATGTTCGGCTTGCGTTCATTTAAAACGTATTGAAGTTACAAATTTGCCACTCGAATTACAATCTTAGTTCATAATCTATATGTACAAACAGTTACTTTCCGATTACGTTACACACTCTTCGCACACTGAGCGTCAGTAGCGATTGCGCCGTCGAAGCGTCAATTTCATATTTAAAGTACCTTACTTGCTGTGAATACCCACACTTCGGGGATTGATATTAGAACGGTCAGACATTCCTTTTTTATTGTTTTAAGCATTATTATTAGTAATTAGTGATTTTTACTATATTTTGAGATAGATTTTTCAATGTTCTCATGTTTGCAGACGACAGTACGATGCTATTCACCGGAGAAAATATAAATAAATTAGAAAATGACATCAACCTGACAATTAAATGTATTATAGAATGGATGACATATAATAATTTAGATATAAATATTGATAAAACCAATTTTATTAATTTTAATCAAAGACAAAACAATGAACTCAATTTAAATATTCATTACGGTGGACAAACAATATCTCAAACTGACATGACAAAGTTTTTAGGATTAATATTAGACAGTAAGTTGACATGGAAACCTCATATAGAAAAAGTATGCAATAAATTAAGTCAAAGTTGTTATGCATTATTCAAACTCGGTAGTGTAGCAGATCGCAAAACCGTGCTCACTGCATATCATGGATATGTAGAATCTATAATAAGGTATGGAATAATCTTTTGGGGTAAATCCACACACAAAGAACTGGCTTTTAAAGCCCAAAAGAAATGTATTAGAGCCATATGTCACATAAAATCTACTGATAGTTGTCAACCCTTTTTTCGGTCTTTAAAATTGCTGACACTACCATGTCTTTATATATATAATGCCGTGCTTTTTGTCAAAAGTAATCAAAATCTTTTTGAAAAGGTTACTAGAGCAAGACGGCGAGATATGCTGTGTTTGGTAGCTTCTCGGACGACCATGCTAAATAAAAGCATATTCTGTATGGGTCCTAAACTATTTAACAAATTGCCACAAAGTTGCGAAGTGAAGATGATATCAATTTATTTAAAAAACATGTAAAATTATTACTATTAGACAAGATTTATTACAGTGTTGCTGACTATCTTAATGACAAAGATTTAAAATAATTATTATGATATGTTTAAAATTATCGATCGTTTGATTTTTGAATTTGACATGAAATATATTGTACATAGTCTAGTACGGTATATCACAGAGATCTGTACTTTAGAATTAAGACCTTTCTTGTAATACTTTATGTACCTGTGATAACAATAAACTATTTGAATTTGAATTCAATGTTTAACGTATTGTTTTAAAGGGAAAATAGGAGCCCGCCAATAGAATACCAATTTTGAATAAAAACCGGATTTTCGGCCGTGGGCGACTAAAAGTAATTGCAGTCTGTTTTATAATTTCCAATTGTACTAATTCCATTGCCTTAATAAGAGAATTTGCAACGCATATAGGCAAATAAATCTATTTTACGTTTAATCGCCAAATACCGGCCGGGGTGATATTAGTTGAATCTCGAAAAATAATGTACACAAAATAGGGGCCGGCTTTAGAAACATTAAAGATCGTAATGTCGACCAGCCTCGAATTTGAGCCCAACTATACAGGCTGATTACTTTTCTTATTTTCTCAAAATTAAATATATATTATACATTTATTTATTTATAATATAAAGAGTTAAGTTTAAATGTAGGAGTTGATATTATTGAAAACATTTATATTAGCTTATTATGGTATGGAAATATAAGATATAAATTGCTCTTTGGAACTTGCTACCTTAACCCATGTTAATTACGTAGCTTAAAAATATAAATATATTCAATAATGATACTCTGGGCCAAAAATGGTATGAATTATTTTTGAGAAGATATCCAGAACTAATTATAATTATTTTGATGTTTACTTTGTTATAAATTGTAATACTTGCCTAACGTTATTTAAGTGCAAATAAAAAAATACTGTACCTACTATTAAACAAATACGATTAATAACGTATACTTAGTGAAACTCCTGCCAAAATAAATCATATTAATAATATTTATCCGTCTTAATTTAAAACATCCTATACCCGGCCGATATTTGGGAAAAACGCGACCGACCATGGTCCGTGAATGGCCGACTTTAGGGTTTTTTCGTTCTCGACGCATATAAACCTTAGTACTTTTTCCTTGTAGTAGAAATGTCAACCTTATGCCCCATAAACATGAAATAGATGTATCAAACTATCCAAAACCGCATCGGAAGCTATCCTTTCGTTGCAAATTGATGGTGCCAGACCGATTTCAAAACAGAAAAACCGTAAGGATGCCGACATTCAGCGTATTTACCCTACTACGTTACGGACTTACGGTCGGGAGTCGGTAATACGCGAAACGTGTTCGCGTACGTTCAAGTAAAAAATACTTTAAAAGTGTTGCAAATATTTTAGTGTTTTGCGCGACAAAGTTCCGTAAATGTATGGCGGTAAGGAATAATATCCCATGAAAGTAAAAGTACTCCATTACGATCGGGGATCGGCAAAACGCGAGACGCGATCGCGTACGTTCAATTCAAGTAAGAAATACTTTTAAAGTGTTGCAAGTATTTAAAAAAAAATCGTTACAATCAGCTTCAAAATTACGAATCCTACAAAACAAATGATTTTATAATAGTTAAATTTAGTTTTTTATCTAATTCTGTTTATCCACTTTAATGGAGGAATAAAAAACTACCTAATTTATCAATTTAAAAATATTAATTTGCCAACATCTGGATTTGAGTTAATTATCTAAATAACTAACTTGCACGTTTGCATAACTTGCTTGTAAGGCCGAATTAATAAACCAATTGTAATGACTAGCTTTTGCGCGCGACTTCGTTCCCGTGTAAGTTGAAGAGAAAAAATTCCAACGTTTTTGCAAGATTTTTTGTTAGTTTTTGAGGTATCATCTTAATATATGAAATCCTTGCGTTACTGACTGACTGATAGACACGCTATAGCCGAAACGATTGGGCGCAGGAAGCTGAAATTTGGCATGTATGTTCCTTGGAGACCGTAGGGGTGCACTAAGAAGGGATTTTCCGAAATTCCCTCGGGATCGGCCAAAACAGGTAAGTTAAAAAAAAATGCAGGCGTAGCTGCTGGCGGCCTCTAGTGGTTTCATAAATAAAAAAATAAAATGAATTGTTGTTTCATTTCTACATTTTAATAGTTACCTATTCCCCTTTTGCAATCTCGACCCAGTATATCTGTATTATCTATGATCTCGACGTTCGCTTCGCCAGGGGTTCGCCATTTAGGTTACATTAATTTCGCCTGAATACCAATTTAATTAAGAATATAATAATATAAATTAAGAATAACAATTTTCATGAAGTAGAACTCAAAGGAAAGCACCACCTAGTATAGTAAGTACCTATTATATTATCAGTAGCATGCACCACAGACCCTGGGACCACCGACCATCAGACCAAGGCAACCTCACAAGGTCATAGGTTTTGTCAAGTTTATTCAAACGAGCCCAAACACGAGTAGTTTATCATGTGTAGTTTAGGAGTTCCAGTGACCACCTGCCGGCTTCATCATCAGACCAAGGCAACCGCACAAGGTCATAGGTTTTGTCAAATCTATTCAAACGAGCCCAAACACTAATAGGTAGTTTATCATGTGTAGTTTAGGAGTTCCTGTGACCACCTCCCGGCTTCATCATCAGACCAAGGCAACCTCACAAGCTCATAGGTTTTGTCAAGTCTTGTCAAACGAGCTCAAACACGACTAGTTTATCATGTGTAGTTTAGGAGTTCCAGTGACCACCTGGCGGCTTCATCATCAGACCAAGGCAACCTCACAAGGTCATAGGTTTTGTCAAATCTATTCAAACGAGCCCAAACACTAATAGGTAGTTTATCATGTGTAGTTTAGGAGTTCCTGTGACCACCTCCCGGCTTCATCATCAGACCATGGCAACCTCACAAGCTCATAGGTTTTGTCAAGTCTTGTCAAACGAGCCCAAACACGACTAGTTTATCATGTGTAGTTTAGGAGTTCCTGTAACCACCTTCCGGCTTCATCATCAGACCAAGGCAACCTCACAAGGTCATAGGTTTGTCAAATCTATTCAAACGAGCCCAAACACTACTAGTTTATCATGTGTAGTTTAGGAGTTCCTGTGACCACCTTCCGGCTTCATCATCAGACCAAGGCAACCACACAAGGTCATAGGTTTTGTCAAGTCTTGTCAAACGAGCCCAATCACGACTAGTTTATCATGTGTAGTTTAGGAGTTCCTGTGACCACCTGCCGGCTTCATCATCAGACCAAGGCAACCTCACAAGGTCATAGGTTTTGTCAAGTCAATTTAAACGAGCCCAAACACGACTAGTTTATCATATGTAGTTTAGAAGTTCATCATCAAACCAAGGTGCATTCACAAGGTCATTCATCACTGCACCATTTCAATGTTACCGTAACATAGCCACCAAACTTACGTGAGTATGTCAAATATCAGCTTTAAGGAACAGAGTAGGTACAAAGCGCATTCCAAATTTTGAACGGAAAGACACGAAGTCATAAAAATATCGCTAGATATTTTAACGCCACCGGTACATACGTAAAAAAGGTACCTACTAGATCGGTTGATCGTGTTATAACCTTGAAATGAGGCACACTTGGGTGACAAGGTGAAATATCATAATATTCTTAACATTTTAGACAGAATGCTTTTTTATTATAGCGCCATCTCTTCTTTTTAATTTAAAATAACATTGCTTACAAAATGAGACGTAAGATGTCGCTACCATCGACTCCCATTTTTTTCGTCGCTAGCGCCATCTGTTGTATTATTTACGGTATTCAGTACTCGGTAACAAGTACTCATAAAAATAGAGATCTAATAATAAGGACTTAACGTGGCCAAGTTTTATGTTCGACTTGCGCCTTCTGTACTGTATAGTATTATATTTATCTATGGTACAGATAAGAAAGTCATAGAAATGTATTGATATAAAATGACTGAATTGATTACCAAATATTTACGACTGTTCGAGAATCGGAGCGTTGCAAGTTATGCTCTGCCGAAATGTTTCAAATTGTGTACAAAGTATTCGGGCGCAATGTCACTGCAGTACGAAATTTGTCATCGAATCCCTGGCGCCAGAACTTGGATAACTGCGCCATGAAATTATTAAAATACACTTAATTTTGTTCTAACATAGTAAAAACATAACATACAATTTCATGGGCTGCTACAAACATTTTTAAAGTTAATACAAGTGTACGTATACACATTACATTATTTTCTTAGAAATTATATGGCTAATTAACCGCAGAAAGTTTTCTACCGTAGGTCATAGTGAGATGATCTGCAGCAATTAACTCTTTAAGTTTCGCCATGTAACTACGGATCCTGACATGCACATTAACGTTTCTGTGTGTTTTTATCACGCAATTATGAAATACATAGGTATTTCATAATTGCGTGATAAAAAATAATATAAGATTACATTCACGACATAATATTCAGACATGAATCGTCGTCTTCTGGTACCGATTTATTTGAGGTATGTTTCATGAATATGAACAAAAGTTAAGAACAACGCAATGTTACGAAAAGGTAAATACAATACAGTGATATGCCCGAGTGACTTTCGCAGGGCAATTTCAAATCTCGCAGCAGCAGCCAGTGCCAAATGGGGTGTAACGTACAAATCGACTTGCCCGGTGCAGATGCGTCGGTCTCTGCGACTGACAGATATCTGCAAGTCTGTGAGAGAATTTAGGTCGCAATAGATGCTGAGGCACCAAATGGGTCGAGAGGCTGAGAAGTGAGGAGTTGGCTTCGCGACGCTATGCTAAACTTGCTAAGCGTGTTAACTTAAAATTTGAGTTGACTGCGATTGCGTTTTATTGGAGTTTGGAGTTGGATGTGGGTAAAACTGTTACTTGGTAGGGTTAGAATTTTGAACAAAGATGGTTGGTTAAGTGAACCGTAGCGTATGACCACCTTAAGCCTAATTACAGGAATCAGAGATTTTTTTTCATCTGAGTGTACAGAATGGAAAATCTTTACATAACATAGAATATTATTATTTAAAAGTTACGTAAAAAGTTGGTATTTATGTATGTCAAGCTCGGCAAGTATTTTGCTTTTAAATATTAGGGTTTCGTACCACAAGGGTGCCAACAAGGAGAACCTCTTAACAGTAAGCCTTCACTATCCGACCGTTTATCTATTTCTCAGAGGGCTATCTCATGAACTGTAAAAATATTATTTTATAACAGCTTTAATAAAAAAAGAAAAATGTAATGTTTCTAAATCGCACAGAAAAATCTTTAACGATAGATACTACGGCACTCTTCATATGCGCGTCTGACTCGCACTTGACCGACTTTTTTGGTTTTTATCTTACACCCTTTATTGTAAAAGTATGCGAAACTTCTTGGAACTTCCTACCTAGTACAAAGTGCCATAACTGCTTTTCAATGTCATTAAATACGCACCATTCTTAAAATATGCCTAAAAGATCCATATGTTGCGATTTTTTCAGTTGGAGCTATTCGGTTTAGTCTTTAGGGAAATCGGCATCAATTTTATAGTATTTTAATGAAAGCTTTAACATTTTTGATAGGGTTCACATTCAAATTGATCGCGAAATATTTGTCTTCCTAGATCGCCAAAATGTTATTTCAACCTTTAAGAAATTCTCGTAGCAGTATAAAGCCTAGAGATCTCGCGCACAATTTATATGCCAAGAGCTAACCACTTCGCATATAATTCGTGGCACACAGGCTCTATGTAGATGACGTTCCCTAAACCAACCTAATTACAATAACACTCATTATATTATCTCGTGTCAGAAGCCGAACTATGAAACAATGCACAATTAGTATGTAGTGTTCGTAGCATCGGCTAATGTCACTAAGTGGCCTTGATTGTTGTCTTGTCAAGTGCGTACGTGTTCGGTACAGTGTGGCGTGGTTTGCAGATGGCAGCGACTTAGTTTCGGTACTCTGTGATTGTGTTGGGACCTGAATAACGAGGATTCATTATCATAATATTGTTTATCATGTTGCCTTGTGAGTAATCGCTTCTGTAGCAGCGCTTCTTGGGGGAAGTCTTAGGAATAAAAGATTAACATATATAAGGTTTTATGTATGGCTTACTTAAGAAGTTACGCATTTAGACTTGATGACTAAATTTGTTTAGTTAAGCTAGCTTCCCTAGGCGGATGGTGGACGGACACCGGCCGTTGGAGGCCGCCTTTGGAATGCTTTCATTCTGACTGATATTTCCTGGGTTGTTGAGTGCTATAGGAATGAAAATTATTGGCCGTATGTTATAATGTAATTATTAATATATCTCCATGTCTAGCTTAAGTTGTGACAGTTAACGCTGTTACAGAGTCTCTCAGTTCAACTAAAGATTGAGTTGAGAGCCTGCAGAATACGCGACTACTCCAAAAATATACGCCTGACGCACTTAACAATATAACAAATTAAAAACACATTCTAGAAACTAAAATTTGCATATAGCTCTACTTAACACCTTTACAACTGTGAAGCATAAAAAATGCGATGGCACTATGGCAGGCAATTAATATGATAATATATAATTCTAACTGGATTTAACTGAATATTGGCTTTTCCACAGAGCGACTGCCTGTCTGACCCCCGCATCGCAAAGGGATAGCGATATTCCATGACCCATGGCTTAGTGTCAGTTTATTCATAGGTACTCACTCCCTATAAAGACAGTAAAAAAAAAAAAATTCGGACAAGTGCGAGTCTGACCCGCGCACCGAGGGTTCCGTACGCACTTTACCTTATGTTGGTTGGTGCTAATTACGCTAGTCCTCCAAATCTGTATGAGCGCCCATACAACTTAGAGGACTATCTTAAATGGAGTCTACTATGTATGTATAGCCTTAAATTCTTCACTTTTTTATTTTTTGTAATTTTTCCTTTATTTCTGCTGTAAGACCCTGCTTTTGGCCAAATTTCGTGATTCTAGTTCAACGGGAACCACCATACAGCTAGGTTTTCGACTCAAAACCTTTAAGGTACTTACGGTTGACCTAGAATTGTCAATTTTGGTTAAAACCAAGGTCTTACAGCACAAGTAACGAAAAATTGCGAAAATTAAAAAAAGTTGAAAATTAAGGTTAATTTTGGTACTTACAAGTTTTAGCAAAAATATAATTTTGACCATATCTTTTTATCGAGTTGACCCAGGACCCTGATTTTTATACACCTAATAGGAACCATAGACCTTAGTATCTGGTATAAATTTGAATTTGCTAGGTCCATCCGTTCCTGAGAAAATAGGTGGTGACACACGGACGGACAGACAGACAGACAGACGGACAAGAAAGTGATCTTATAAGGGTTCCTTTTTTACCTTGTGAGGTACGGAACCCTAAAAACACGAATGAAGTTGACTAATTATCTTCGTATGAAAATGTAACTGGAGTTAATTAATTAGGACGATGCAGAGTGCATTACAGGAAGCTACGTAATAAATTGTATAAAAATGCAGACACGATGATAATAAATAATGTGCTTTGCTTTATTTTAGTCGCCTAGTTATCATTGGGGAAGCGCCTTGTAGTAGTTGTAGAAGTGATTGGCTTGGTAGTATTTTAGTCTGAGAGAACTTCCGGGGAAAAAAATCCTTAAATCTAATAATCTAATTTCTTAAATTGGAATTTCTATGGTACAACCGTTCTATCGTCTCCTCATCTCCTGGGATCCTCTTGATTTCGTAACCTAGTCGACCGCAACGCTTGCCGCGTTGCGACCGCAACGCGGCAAGCGTTGCGGTCGACTAGGTCACTAGGACAAAACTTGAGGATTATTAAAATTATACTAATAATTGCCTAATTAAATGTCCGTGAGTAATAATTAAATGTCCATAAATATTTTCTTCACACTTTGCAAATAATTTTAAAACTTATTTCGTAATCTACTTGACATGAACATTGTAATTGTACCGTAAAGAAGTTATTAATATACCTTGTGTCTCTTATTTCCATGTCCGTAAAATGGTTTTACTCAATAATATTCTTTTTTTTGTTTCAGGTACGTAAGGCGTCAAATAAGCATTTCTTTCTAGTCCACTTATACTTTGGCATGTGAGTAAATGAAACCAAAGCAATTCAAGAATTCGTGCAGCTTTACATCGAAATGTAGCGCTAAAATAAGTTGTGCCAACCGTCGCTATTACTACCGACTTCATATTTGATTTTCAAATATAAGTAGCATTGCAATAATTACCTCGTTGTTTCTAATCTACAGACAAGTCCTGCAGTACTTTCTGTATCTGGTTCAAAATCTCGATATCAACATGCATTTCGCCGAAAACAGCCGGTTGCATCGGTAGATATGTTACTAACATGAATATACCTAGTGCTATCTACCCCTTTGTATACAGGCACTAGTCTAAACACAAACAGTGGCACTAATTCTACAGCAATCAGCGACGTATTAGCTCAGCCAGCGCACATTACATTTGTGTTCGGTTGATAACTTGGTTAGTGGACGTCAAACAAATGGTCAGTTCGTCACTCGCTATAACGCGGCTGCTCTCTTTGTGGCGCTCTGATAATCAAGTGATTGGCGTGTGTGCATAATGCACGACTCATTTGTTGTGCTGTGACGTCATTTTGCAGCACTAGTAACGAATTATGTCCGGTGGGCACATGTATACTGCGCATTTCGCGAGCACAGTATGAATAATTAGTTCATTTCTTATCAAAAAACATAGATATATCAAAGTGCAAAGGTAAAGAAAAACAATCATAATTATTGTTGTGTATTTGCAAATATCTTGATAGACGTGACATTTTTCAGCTGTGCTTTAAGTCTCTTACACAGAGCCCATTGGCATCAGCCATATGGATAGTCACTATTCTGCCATTGAAATATCAGGAACACAAAACAATAACACATGGTTTTGCTTTATAAAATAATCGAAACCGACTTCGGTTAAACAGGTAAATAAAAACAGAATTATTTGGTAAAATTCTATAACTAACTGTCAAACAAATTATGAAACCCCGGGGCACAGAATAGATAGTTCTTACGAACAGAAGCACCACTTTGCAAACCAATTTATAGAAATGGCGACTCTTGGTACTAAGCAAGAAAGTGCAATTCAGCTCGCATAAGCACTCAGTACCTAACGCGATATTGACCTAACTGTTCCCGCTCTTTTCTAACACATAACGCTGTCGCTGTCTGGCGCGTAGCGGTGCGCTAAGTGTCGCGCTAGGGTTGTCGACTTGCCGCTGCTACCACAATATTTATTCATCGTCTATCTACCTACTTGACCACGTACCTAATAATAAATATTTATACTATAAGTATCCTATCCCACTATTTGAGCTCGTAGAACAAAAACCACAAAAATTCTGGTGGTTTACATTTTCACTATACTAATTCTTAGTTATTTCCTAAACGCGTAGACCGATTTACATGATTCAAACAGATAAAATGGTTTTTGAACTAGATCTTTAATTTGACACCATAATCGTTGAGATATCTCAACAAATAAAAAGTACAATTTTCAAGTTGCTCTCGTAAAATAAATAAAATCAAAATTTCAAGTTGCTTTCGACACACATCCGTTAAATGAGCAATACTTTGCACCAGACTTGTGATGACGATGAGACATTTTTGTTGTTCACTATTATAATTCACGTTATTAGCTAGCCCTGCGCGCGAGCGGTGACGACGCGGCTTGGAAGCCGCGCGAAAGTGTAGGCACTTATCGCTGTAGGTACGGCCGAGTGAAGGAGGCCTGCCCGGGGTAATTTTTGTAGTTACTCGAATATGACAATCATTATTACAAAAGCCATTAAAACACTTATTACAATACAGTTTCAGCTCAGTTAAAAGCGTAGTACATCATCGTTGAAAGCATATTTGTCGTGCAAAGCTTCACTGTATAAAACGGAGGCTTTACTTAAATCCTCGGTGTTGTGCCAAGCACTCGTATTAAACCAGACGTATCATAGTAGGAGCGACACAGCTCGCATATAATTAATGATAGCGAATTTACATAATATCATACGCTAAATTAAACTAATATTCGGCCCATTGAAGATACACTGGCGTGTAGTGCCAACGGTTTTTGACGTTAATCTGTTTGACCATTATTTATTGGCGTTTTATGTTAAGCTTTTTTATTTTTGTTTGGAGTAGTTATGCGATCAGCTCGCTTGGCTTTTAGTTGCACGCGATCATTTCCTGAATGCGTGAGCGGTAACGAGGTATATTGAGTTGACGGCGTTTTCTATCGGGTTTCTTAGGATATTAAACTTTCTGGTACGTAGACAGCAGCAGTTCAGAGCTGCTCGTGAAGACGTCGATAGGAAGTAGAAATAAAAGCTTTGTATTCAATTTATTTATTTCATTTAGGGTAACTATAAACTTGTGATTGTCAACATTTCTTAACACCCTTGTTCGGATAGCAGGGCTGTGGGAAGAATATTGGCAAATTCATGCGACTCACTTAAATAGCAAACAATGCTTGAAATTTGTGTCAAACTTGTCGTTTACCTGTCATTTTTTAACGATAGAAATAATTCCTTATCCAATTTCACTACAATTTATATGATTAATTTTGATTTATTTCCTAACATACGTTATTCCGTCTACAGTTACAGACACATTTCTGAAAATAGCATCAGCACTTTTCAAATCATCCTGCTCTACAGATAATTAGTTTAAACATAGTCTGTACTCTCACAAAGAGACTAACAACAGAAAAATCTGAACAAAGGCTGCAGTTTCAAAGATAAATAGCAGCACTATCCTTCTATCAGTCGTTTTGTGCGCTTCTCTCATCGTTTCGCTCCATAGCTGCTGGCGCGTGATACAGAATCGGATTCCCACATCTGGCCGACGGAGATAACTCCACTTTAAAACTATTTTTCGTTTACGTATTGTTCTAGTTAAGCTCTCAAGTGGTATTCAGCACTTCATACTCGCTGTATAAAGAATAAAATTCGTATCACGTGTTAATGCACTCTTGTACTTTTAATGCTATTCCTGTTTTCACAGTTTGTTGGATGCTAAACGAATTTAGCGTATACTTTGACTTTGGGCGCTAAAGCTGTAATTATTTTTCATTCAATGAATGACGATTAAATTCAAATGCCATTGAAATTTTAGAAAGGATGCTATAGAAATAAGAAGTTGTATATTTAGTATCTTTGTAGTAACTTTATTCAATCCGGTATCTCTAATATCTACCAAATAGGGCGAGACGATCTATCCATCACTTATGAGTACCTAATGTGGTTCTTTAACATCTTTCTCTTAATCGATTCATCAATTCAATGAAGCAAGTAATAGCGATCATCGGAACGTAACATTCTATCACCTTTAGTGGTGAACGTTTGCTTACCATATTCGTTTCTTTATATCATGCTCATATAAAAAAATTAAAGCATTTTCAGCTAACAATGTATTCACGGTTCATTTCTTTTTTGTAATTAGAGGCTGGGTTCAGGCTGTGTGGTATAACACCCACATTTCGACATTTTGTATAAATTTTTTGTCCCACATAATACGGGGCGAGCCTCGTTTCATTTTTCTTAAATGTTCTTATAGTAAAGAAACGACCAACTCACATACTTTTAATAAAGTGTAGAGTTTGTGAAGTTAGGGCACATATCTACTCATGTCGTTAGGTTGTGTAGAGTTAGAAGTTTGATTCTACATGCGATCTGATATTGATCTTTTTGACAGAGCGAGCCATATGTTTCTGTCTTGGCAACATTTTTGGTAGGATATTAATTTTATCTTCCCACTAGCACTTCTCACTTCTTTTATATTTGCTATGTCTTTTAGTCGTTTCAATCTCGTCTTTGTGCATGCTTTTTATATTTTACTTTCTTCAAGGTTATGTAATCTAACGAAAGTCAAAAAATACCAATGATGTACCTATATCTTTATTATATGAGTTCTTGTTTCTTATAAAACAAAACAATTATCGCGCCCGTGATAAAGCCTCGTTAAAATCGTGGTTGTGCCAGTTTTAGCGCTCCAAAGCGCAGCTCAGCCCAATATACCGTCAAATGGAAGTTCCACCGTCTCACATGACACGAAAGTACTGACGTAATCTGATTACAAGTGAGCGATAACGGTAAACTTCCCTTCTCCGTATCTTCTGTAGTTGACTCGTCGCCGTAGTAATTTGTTCCTGGGAGTCTTATTAAATTCATAAGTATGCGACGCAAGACTCGGTTTATGGTCTAAGTTACAAGGGTTGTATAGTAAGAAATATTGGCGGTTACAGTTTTAATAAAAACGGATTGTTTGTCTACTGTGTGCACTTTGTGGCGTGCTTTAGCTTTGTATTATCGTATTAGTGGAGCAATATTGTTTGTGCTGGTGATTTTTTCCTGAGAATAGTCAATTCATCTTTTAGATATTGCTGCATTATGTAGCCAGGACAAAATTAAATTAAGCTTCACTCTTTTTTATAATACAAAATACTCCGGAGTCGGTAGGGTAACACGACGGGTAGTGGCGATCTAGCAGCGCCGTAATCAGCGGTACCTATATCTTTTAGCCTTTCTTGCATTGTGTGATTGTTTTGTGATTTCAAGACAGCATTGAACTGAGTTTTAGTGCAGTGAGTGAGTCAAGCGATCTATCATCTACTGCAAATGCTGCATTTCGTTTCCAAATTTCGTGGAATAATATTCGTTGTCCATCACGATTTTTTTCAGTTTCCTTTTACTTACTTCCTCATATGTTAAGTCTATGGTAACATTTAAATATGAAACACTGTATATTGCAGTTCTACGGTTTATTATTAATCGTGTGATTGCTGTTGTAATTTTACTTCATCTACTAGCATTTTATTTATCAACATATTATTCAGTGTTTTATTTTATTACTTAACTGCTGTTTGTATGAAGTTCTACCCGAGCGACGTTCATATTGCTAATCAAAAGGAACCTTGAATAGCTTCGTTAGAATTGCAAACAAGTTGACTCGTTTGACAATCATAACTACCTATTTTTGTTACTATAGATAAATATTTCTAGGACTACTAAGCAATATCAGTAAAATAATGCGTGTATAAGTAGTTGGTAATATTTAACAATTGAAACACATCTTTATATTTTTTAGAAAGACTGCAACTTTAATCAAAGATACCAATCAAAGTCTATTTAAGATAAGACAATGAATGATCATTTTCTAGAGCATCTTGTATAACAGAGTTTATTAATTTGTTCCAATATATTGTTTTTGCGATGATAGCCAATGAATCTCCGAAAAATGCAAATGACGACTTGCAATTGTGATAAGTCTGAACATTAGAAGAATTAGAGAAATTTAACTAATACCATACATGCTTTTCTTATATACAAGACTTGTGCCAGCGAAAAAAGAAATAAAACGACTTCGACATGTGATAGGTTTTTCTTATTAACTTGAACTGAAGTTTCGATCGTTCTTTCTTAGTTTGTAGACAACGATAAAATTGTACAAGATAGTTCTACCAGCTTCTGTATTTTAACGTCGGATAAAATTTTACACTAACTAGAATAAGGGTTATTTTGCATTTATTGAAAACAGCTATATAAGAAAGAAAGGAACTCTAATTTATTCTATTTATACGAACATTTGGTTTGTATGTTCATCTTTTTAGCATGAAATGTATTTGGGTGTTTTTCTTTTTCTGTAGCACTAATTTTATTTTAACCCTTTCTGTAACCACCCGACAAGGTTAACAATAAGGTTCATATTTCCCCTATACTTGCATTAACATCATTCGATTCTAAACTTACAAAATTATACATAAAAACGTTATAAAACTGGCGTGCAATAGGAGAGGCCTATACATATATATGTACATATATACGAGTAGCAGGGAAGTGTGGCAGAATGATGACGATGATGATGTATACTGAAATAGACGTATAATTTTGACCAATATGTATGGCAGAGATAGCTGAGATTTTTACGTGACTGTGGCCGTTTTGTGTGCTCTTTATACATACATCATCAGCCTTTAACAGTTCTCGACAGCCTTTAACAGTCCACTGCTGGACTAGGTCTCTCCTTTGAAAGGAGGAATTGGCCTACTATACCACGCTGGCCAATCGGGTTGGTTAGGGTTTGTATCAAGTTTTCCTTCTCTTACAGTGCTGTTCTCTGCATAATATGCTCCCTCTGTCGGCTCTTACGACACCCATAAGATGATATGGGGTGGTGACATTCCGTATTCTTAATCCGTCACCACACGGACCAATACATACTCTATAATAAATAATTCATGATGCTTTTGAATTATGCACGATACAAAGCAAAACTTCAATATTTGCCTGAAATGCATTGTTTTCGCCCGTCGCTTGCACCATATCAAGTAAATCAGCTCACACGTTCGTCTCGCACGCGACAAACTGCCTCAACTTTGCTGGTGCTCTCAAACTCAGCCATCCTCCTTACCGTCATGATGAATTGTAATCACCTGACAGAGGGCGTCAGCGCCACATGCATATTCAAGCGCTTTTTGTACGGAACTCTTTCAAGAGACTATGTAATTTACTGGCTGCGATGCGAAGGCTACGTTTGATATTCAAGGTCGATCGTAATTATGTTTACTATTTATGATCCTGATTTATGTGGTAGTGTATTTGTTTGTAATGTTTTTTTGTATTCAAGAAGTTAGGTAAGGATGATTTACCTTTCGCTATGTACAAACCATTTAATTTCGAATGTAGCGACATTTATGTTTCATTCGTCCGCTTATATTTATTTAAAAATGTAAAGTTATATAGCAATGTACCAAATTCTGATGGTTTCTCCATAATTATGGTAACTTTATTTCGTCAATATCGTCTCCTTTAAGTACATGGTAGTAGAAACTTAACGAATTCTACGTGGTGCTGCACTAAAATCCATATTCAATCGATTATGCCTTTCGATAACCAAGCAGATGCATAATATATAGATTCAAAAACTATTTTCAACCCATAGCGGTTGCCAAGTTTGCATCTTTGAAATATTCAACAATGCGTATTCAATATTCTTAGGCATTTCAGTTTTTCATTTAAATTCTGCCAGCAATCCAACCAAGGAGTTTAATATATATCATCATCATCTTCACCCTGCTGTACTTAGTCCAATACTGGATACAGGCATTCAAGTATCTAGGATTATTTTTCAGGGTGGTGGTGGTAAATAAAACAATAGTGTAGTGTTTCGTAGGTGTCCAGTCTAGAATTTCGATTCAATAACCAACATTCTGGGGTGATGATTCAACTAGACTATACTGAGGTGAGCACAGCCCACCCGACCCCCCTGTTAATACGCCTATGTATAGAGGCCTCCTCAATCTATGCTCCAAGTCAAAACTGACTAGTACCAAACCTGTACAATTAAACAGCCTCAATACATTTCCACGCGCCTATAACTCGATCACGGTAAGCCTTCGTTGTGGCCCAAAGAAAGATACATGTCTCAGTAATCCTTTTACGATATGTTCCAGTCAGTTTATATCGACAATACATTTTATCCTCGCCAGGAGACTAGTGTTGCTATTGCTACGTGTCCCCATTTTAAAAGTAAAGCCCGATTTTCACGGATTTTAGAAATATAATGCCATAGGGAATCTGGTTTGGTAAAGTTCTTGTCTATGTTTTTGTTTTAGTGTCTCGTTTCTAGTGGATTGTTTGATTTGGTATTGCAAAAAGTTATTTCTGCATCTAAAGGGAGTATTAACCTACCAGCATGAATCTTGTTTAGCGTGCGTACAATGGCCAAACTTGACGCTAGCACACTATAAAGGCGAAAATCGCTCAGCAAGACATGGTCGCGTCCAGTTCCCTAGTCAAATGTAATATGGGGGGGTGGTTTCGTTTTAGTTTTCGTGTGCATCGACTCTATGAGCGAGCCAAAGGATTTTTTTTAAACTGATCGACCACGAACTTGTTTGATTGTACATAGATGTGTGTAGGTATTGTGCTTACGTATACATTGTATGTGAGGACTATGGTGGTTTTGAATCTGTGGGTATGTTTTTATTATGCCGCCGTTGCACGTTGTCCGCTAGATATCCAGTATCATTGCTGTGTGTTCGTATTACTATTCACTTCGAAGGTGGATGGACCATTATGCCTAATTCATTATATGCAGTTGCGTTGCCTTGCGCATTGTATGATTTGCGTAGCTGAGTTCTCGTCACCAACTCTTGAATGTAGAAATCACTTTACTCAAACTAAAAAGTAAAGAGATGTAGCTACTGTTATGAGCATTACAAAGAGCAAGACATCAACAAGAAGCAAGGACACCAATTCCAGGAAAACATCAGTTTTGAGAGGATCTAAAATAGATTCATCTGATCAGTGATCCTCATCTGTAGGTATAGTCAGCAAGATGAAGTTAGAAGGTAGTTATTGCTTGGGTTTATATTGTAGGTTTAATTCACTCACGAGGGAAAATATTCTGTAGGTAACTAGCAAATTGTGGTTCCAGATTTAAGTTCGTTTTTGCCGCGTAGGAATTAACATATTTGAAAAGTAATTAGATACTCGCCAAATCTTAGCTTGAAGCTCTCGCAGATCTGCCTTCACTTCATCATTTCAGCGATACCTGGGTCGACGGGTCGACTCACCGGTGGTCGTCTGGTAACCTGCCCTCGCCCATTTTTCCAACGTGAAAAATAATTAAGTGCTGCCAATTTTCGATAGCCGTATTCAAATAAAAACAAAACGAGTTTTAAAGTAAATACGTACTACAAACAAAAACGCTTTTATTATCCAGTCAGTGATTGAAAAATATTCTATTTTAAATTCAGCACTTCTATTGATCATGTAAATACCGGACTCAGAATACTGATACTCCACAGAGAGCTATTGTTACCTCAACAATGCCTTGGAACAGTCACGCTTTGAATCAAGCTTCTTTTTATAAGAACTTTTTGCTTTACGCCTAATATTTCAATCTAGATATTAAAAAAGTTCCATTCACAATAGACAGTGGCGTCTAAAATATTGGCCGTGTACGACCAGTAGTTGGCCGGTCAGAACCGCCCGCGGCGGGCAAGATGGATGTACTTACCCGGGTTTTATTTACTGCGCCCGGGTATAACCGTCGTTGAAAGTGTCTCAGGATTTTTATGGGATGTCGGAATGCAAAAGGGCATGTTTAATGATTATTGACCGTTCTATTATTTTATTCCAGTGGTGTTTTATAATGGTGGTTGAGTGTGCTAAATTGAGGTACTATAAAAATCTTTGTAAAAAAGAATTATATTCTTCCGTCTTTTGCCTAGTAGGAAAGTCTATTATGGTGATGAGTTGCTTTCCTTAAATTTCGAAACGATCGTCGCAAAGACTACCCAGTATAGTTGAAACTAACATAGTCGTGAATTGATTCTAGAATGTTTATCAGAATACAGGACGGTCTACTATGAATAAAGGTAAAATATATATTCATGTAATAAACAGTTTTAATTCTATGACCTATATAGAAACTCGCTTTCATTAAATTATTGACAGATTCTACTATAAATAGAAACGTATGAAAGCTTTCTAAAAGGCCAGCGTAGTGCCATTTAAAAATCTACCGAAAGGTGTTTCAAAAGCTCTGTGCAAATAACGCGGCAACTGATAAACAAACTTCAAAAGGAGAAGGATTAATTAGGGTACCGCGGTCCCCAAGTAATCAGAAACAAAACAAAATATCATAGGACCTTGTCTACCCCTGCTTAAAATTCCACACCAACCCACGCTTGTGCCAAACATAAATACCAAAATTTGAATACACACATACATACGCTGATATTTGTGATGCAAGCCCGGATGAAACCACAAAAGCGTTTTTGTAATCCGGTTAACCGGTTTGGCGCGCAACCAGACGCCAAGTGATGGCTTGCCGGTGACAGCTCTGAAAAATGTCCGCCGGCTTTTAGATTGGAAAATTAAATCCATACTTAGTTACTATTTGCGTATGCTTTCGGTTGGACAGACATCAGAACTATATTTTTATATAGTTTTGATCTGTTTGCATGTTATGTTATTTTTGGTGAATCATATTTAAACTTTTTCAAATAGATACCAATGAATGTCAATCAAGGTAATGAGTGTATTTTTAATTTTTAATCTTTAATTAAATACCTTCATTGCATTGGTATCTTTTTTGGCCTGATTTAATAAATAAATTCTTGATGTAGAATGTATTTATTGCAGCAATGACTCAATTACTTTGATTCGGTTCGGGTTCTCCTACAGAAGAGCAGTTAGTAAAAAATGTAGGCAAAGGAAAATAGTCCGAGATCCAGGGCCGCCAGACCTTACTTATTTTCTCAGAAACGGAATGTATTGAATTATGAGTTTACATATACTTGTTAACTTGGATCGTGAGCCAATTTCTAGTTATGAGCTGCTAAAGGTCCACGGAAACAATTTCCATACATTCTCGGACTAAAATGATATTTTGATTCTTAAGGACGTCATTAAAAGTTCCGTATAAAATACTCAGCCCGTAACATCAGTTGGACTCCAGTTCGAGTGCAGAACAAGCATGCTAACATTATCGAAGTATGATATTTGCACTGAGAAAGTGCAACCGCGACTACTCAACTCAACGATAACTTGAAATGTAGCTGTGAGGGGATGCCGGGCTATTGTTGGCACACTCAATAGAATTCTACTTCAACAGATATCGCTAACGTGCGGATTCTAAACTTTTGGATTTTTCGTTACATGAAGTAGTTTGCTATTTTTAGTCTATTTTCTAATATCAAAATAGAACTATATACACGTTTTATTTTGACAGTTTGTAACTTTGGAATGTCTTTGTGGCACAGTTAATATTAGTACTGTCGTCACTGTGTTCTTACTCATTGTTCAAGTTTCAAGTAAATGTCTAATTTAATAGGATAAGAGTAAATTGTTTATAGGACAAAAATAAATAAACTATTATATTCCAGCTTAGAACACCATGGCGGCAGGTTGCAATAATATGATCATAGATTCTAATTCAGTTGAGATTTTGCAGAACGCAAGTAAATAGGTATAGCCTAAACGCACCCACATCACATAATACTTTATTATTACTAGTAGATTTTTTTAAATACTCGTGATATATCTTAAATCTAAAAAGCTTTTAGTCTGAGTCACGTCCGTGACTCACTCTCTGCAATGTTTTCACCAAGCCAGTCACAACGATTAAATTGAAAAGTGACCATCGAGCTTGCCTTTAAACTTGTCGCATTAATAACAGTTTAAACAAGCTCGTAGTATTTTATCTCGTTGTTTTGACGACACTTTCAACTTTATATCCCTCGTCAACTCTTAAGGCAGTGGAGATTGAGTAAACCAAATAATTATAACCGTATAATCCATCGGACGTTCTCAATATCGCGTGCAGTACTTTTATTACGCTCTCTTGCCGTCACGTCGGCACATTCCTGTCCGTCCCTGGGGCGTGTTACTCGATAAATTGTATTAAGGCCATAAATCGGCGCGGCCAATACTTGGGGGCTGCGGAGACTTGGAAACAATTTGCACACTACCTAGGTACTGTAATTTGCTTTGTAATGAAATTGGAGAAAGAAGTGTATAGCTTACATGACTTAATATCTTCTTGGCTGTACGCGAATGTTACACATTGATATAAACTTTAATGAATTCAAGAAAAAGACATATATCACCACGACGACTCGACTTGTGTAAAAAAATCGAAACGTTAGTAGTAAATGAATATTAGTGGTAGTTTCTAGTAATGTAATGTAGTTTCAAGATCATTCAGTTTAAATGTAATCTTTGTCAAATCAATAAACCGCGATAAAATCCGTAAACTGTAGTTTAATTTCAACTTACATGACTTACTTATCGTACACCAACATAAATAATTCTACTAAATAAGATTATATTATATACTGGTGTGTTACGGGCCTTACGTCTTAAACGAATAAAAATATAGGTAATATTACTGCCTACTTTCTGTTATCATGTAACCCATATGCCGCAATGTCGAGGTAATAGAAAAATACAAATAGAAGGGCCCATTTCATTTTTATTTTCGATTGGAACTCGTTACAATATTGATATGTTTACAAATCGCGAATGTTCGCAAGTATACACAAGTGTGTATATACCTGCTGTAATTTGCTGTGGGGAACAAGCTGATGCGTAGTTTGAAATCTCTGTAAGTGACGAGTATTTATATTTAATAGGTAATAGGTGAATTGTATTTGCTAACATCCATACCATCTTTGCGTAGAGACGGAAAACTCGACATCAAACCCTATACGACTGCCTCGTTGGTCTCGCGGCATAGATGTGCGCGTGGGATCGGGAGGTCCCGGGTTCGATTCCTGGGTCGGGCAGTGTTATTGGGTTTTTCTGTCACGAAATTCTCAGTAGCAGCACGGAGTCTGGAAATGTGTCCGGTACGGCAATATGCTCGCCCCTTATTACGTGGGACTAAATTATATCTGGCGAAAAGTGGGTGTAGAAATACACCTCTGCCTTTGGGGATAAAAGGCATGACGATATGTATGTATGTATGTATTTGCATAAAAATCCTGCAACCGAAAAACAGCATTGTTGATCAATACAAGGATATAATACATTCAGTTGGACGCACGTACTAAACAAAGAGGTAGAATATATTCATGTTTATAGTGACCATTGTTTCTGTTTGTAAAAGGTTCCCCTATCATAGACTATCCTGGAATTTAGACGTATTTCAAAACTATTCAAAAGGTATCTATCGGAATATATAAACAGTTTTTTCTATAGAAAACTTTAGGCTCGTTACTTCGTACTGTAAAGTCTGTCTAACAGAGTAACATTTAAATGGCAAAGTTTAAACAGTAATTGCTAAAGCTATTACTGGCAAGTAAATGTTATTGTTATTATTAATTTCTATTCTCATGCCAAATTATAAGTTAACGCGTAACAATAATTCAGAAATAATTTCATTAAACTTTAATCCTAAATGACTTTAAACAATTTTGATTTGTGGCTTTGTATAAAATGCATTTTGAAGTAACTTTAACGAAACACAAAATACTCCTCTGTAAATTGTACTAAGTAATAAAATGGAAAAGACTATGAATTTTGGCTAGCTCTAATGATAATATACTTCAATAAAGAAAATAATGTACAGATAAGTAAGTCATAGAAATGTATTGATATAAAATGACTGAATTGATTACCAAATATTTACGACTGTTCGAGAATCGGAGCGTTGCAAGTTATGCACTGCCGAAATGTTTCAAATTGTGTACAAAGTATTTGGGCGCAATGTCGCTGCAATATGAAATTTGTCATCGAATCCCTGGCGCCCAGAACTTGGGTAACTGCGCCATGAAATTACTAAAATATACGTAGACTACGAAAATACACTTCATTTTGTTCTACCATAGTAAAATATAATCCCGACATGCACTTTAACGTTTCTATGTGTTTTTATCACGCAATTATGAAATACATACGTATTAAGAATACATTCACGACATAATATTCAGGCATGAATGTTTCATGAATATGAACAAAAGATAAGAACAACGCCATGTCTTGAAGAAGTAAATACAATACAGTGATATGCCCGAGTGACTTTCGCAGGGCAATTTCAAATCTCGCAGCAGCAGCCAGTGCCAAATGGGGTGTAACGTACAAATCGACTTGCCCGCTGCAGATGCGTCGGTCGTCGGTGAGAGACTTTAGGTCGCAATAGATGCTAAGGCACCAAATAGGTCGAGAGGCTGAGAAGTGCGG
Source organism: Euclidia mi (assembly GCA_944739405.2). Classification (NCBI taxonomy): domain Eukaryota; kingdom Metazoa; phylum Arthropoda; class Insecta; order Lepidoptera; family Erebidae; genus Euclidia; species Euclidia mi. Next base: position 84,447,106 of record OX123189.2, on the reverse strand, counting down.
CGTTGGAGAGCGACGCTATGCTAAACTTGCTAAGCGTGTTAACTTAAAATTTGAGTTGACTGTGATTACGTTTTATTGGAGTTTAGAGTTGGATGTGGGTGGAACTGTTACTTAGGTATTTGGTAGGGTTAGAATTTTGAACAAAGAGCGTTGGTTAAGTGAACCATAGCGTGTGACCACCATAAGCCTTATAACAGGAATCAGAGAAAGGTTTTCATCCGAGTGTAGAGAATATTACTATTTAAGTATTACTTAAAAAATTGTACTTATGTCGATATGTCAAGCTCGACAAGTATCTTGCTTTTGTTATTAATTAGGGTGCTACTGTAGGTTACTAGTAAGCATTCACTATCCGACCTTTTATCTATTGCTCAGCTGACTATCTCATTAACTGTAAAATATATTTCTATAACAGCCTTATTAAAAAAAATGTTTTAATAATTGCACGGTAGAAACGTCTTAAGCGATACTACGGTACTCTTCGTGTGCGCCTGACTCACACTGGACCGACTTTTTTGGGTTTTTATCTTACATCCTTTATTGTGAAAGTATGCTAAACTTCTTGGAGCTACCCACATCGAGCTATCTACCTACAGAGATTCCAAAGAAACGTTTTACAAAGTGCCATAACTTTCCAATGTCATTAAATACGTAACATTCTTGAAATATGCCTAAAAGATCGATTTGTTGCGATTTTTTCAGTTGGCGCTATTCGGTTTACAATTTTGGGAAAGGCTGGCATTATGTAATAGTATTTTTTAGAAGCTACATTTTTGACAAGTGTCACATTCGAATCGATCGCAAGATATTTGTCTTCTAAGAAAGAAGAAATCTCTTTTAAGAAATGCCCGTAGCAGTATGAAGCCCAGAAATGTCGCGGATAATTTGTATGCCAAGTGCCAACCACTTCGCATATAATTCGTGGCATACAGGCTGTATGTAGATGACGTTCCCTAAACCAACCTAATTACAATAAGACTCATTATATTATCTCGTGTCAGAAGCCCAACTATGAAACAATGCACAATTAGTATGTAGTTTTCGTAGCATCAGCTAATGTCACTAAGTGGCCTTGATTGTTGTCTTGTCAAGTGCGTACGTGTTCGGTACAGTGTGGCGTGGTTTGCAGATGACGGCGACTTAGTTTCGGTACTCTGTGATTGTGTTGGGACCTGAATAACGAGGATTCATTATCATAATATTGTTTATCATGTTGCCTTGTGAGTAATCGCTTCTGCAGCAGCGCTTCTTGGGGATAGTCTTAGGAATAAAAGATTAACATATATAAGGTTTTATGTATGGCTTACTAAAGAAGTTACGCATTTAGACTTGATGACTAAATTAGTTTAGTTAAGCTAGCTTCCCTAGGCGGATGGTGGACGGACACCGGCCGTTGGAGGCCGCCTTTGGAATGCTTTCATTCTGACTGATATTTGCTGGGTTGTTGAGTGCTATAGGAATGAAAATTATTGGCCGTATGTTATAATGTAATTATTAATATATCTAAATGTCTAGCTTAAGTTGTGACAGTTAACGCTGTTACAGAGTCTCTCAGTTCAACTAAAGATTGAGTTGAGAGCCTGCAGAATACGCGACTACTCCAAAAATATACGCCTGACGCACTTAACAATATAACAAATTAAAAACACATTCTAGAAACTAAAATTTGCATATAGCTCTACTTAACACCTTTACAACTGTGAAGCATAAAAAATGCGATGGCACTATGGCATGCAATTAATATGATAATATATAATTCTAACTGGATTTAACTGAATATTGGCTTTTCCACAGAGTGACTGCCTGTCTGACCCCCGCATCGCAAAGGGATAGCGATATTCCATGACCCATGGCTTAGTGTCAGTTTATTCATAGGTACTCACTCCCTATAACGACAGTCAAAGATCTTCATGATAGCCGACCGACAGGTTAACGTGCTCTCCGAGGCACGGGGCAAGCGACAATTTACAATTTCACCTAAAAATAGTAACATAAATAGGTACACCAAAACGAAACTGAAGTTACATTTATTTTGGTTAACAAATTATTTCGTAGCTTTGTGTGTGTGGTTTTGAACCGAGTTCATAAAATAAAAATTCGGGCAAGTGCGAGTCTGACCCGCGCACCGAGGGTTCCGTACGCACTTTACCTTATGTTGGTTGGTGCTAATTACGCTAGTCCTCCAAATCTGTATGAGCGCCCATACAACTTAGAGGCCTATCTTAAATGGAGTCTACTATGTATGTATAGCCTTAAATTCTTCACTTTTTTATTTTTTGTAATTTTTCCTTTATTTGTGCTGTAAGACCCTACTTTTGGCCAAATTTCGTTGAAATGTTTTCGGTGGTTCCCGTTGAACTAGAAAAATGATTCTAGTTCAACGGGAACCACCATACAGGGAGGTTTTCGACTCAAAACCTTTAAGGTACTTACGGTTGACCTAGAATTGTCAATTTTGGTTAAAACCAAGGTCTTACAGCACAAGTAACGAAAAATTCCGAAAATTAAAAAAAGTTGAAAATTAAGGTTAATTTTGGTACTTACAAGTTTTAGCAAAAATATAATTTTGACCATATCTTTTTATCGAGTTGACCCAGGACCCTGATTTTTATACACCTAATAGGAACCATAGACCTTAGTATCTGGTATAAATTTGAATTTGCTAGGTCTATCCGTTCCTGAGAAAATCGGTGGTGACACACGGACGGATAGACAGACAGACAGACGGACAAGAAAGTGATCTTATAAGGGTTCCTTTTTTACCTTGTGAGGTACGGAACCCTAAAAACATGAATGAAGTTGACTAATTATCTTCGTATGAAAATGTAACTGGAGTTAATTAATTAAGACGATGCAGAGTGCATTACAGGAAGCTACGTAATAAATTGTATAAAAATGCAGACACGATGATAATAAATAATGTGCTTTGCTTTATTTTAGTCGCCTAGTTAGTTATCATTGGGGAAGCGCCTTGTAGTAGTTGTAGAAGTGATTGGCTTGGTAGTATTTTAGTCTGAGAGAACTTTCGGGGAAAAAAATCCTTAAATCTAATTATCTAATTTCTTAAATTAGAATTTCTATGGTACAACCGTTCTATCGTCTCCTCATCTCCTTGGATCATCTTGATTTCGTAACCTAGTCGACCGCAACGCGGCAACAAAACTTGAGGATTATTAAAATTATACTAATAATTGCCTAATTAAATGTCCGTGAGTAATAATTAAATGTCCATAAATATTTACTTCACACTTGGCGAATAATTTTAACACTTATTTCGTAATCTACTTGACATGAACATTGTATTACGGTAAAGTAGTTACTTATTAATATACCTTGTGTCTGTTATTTCCATGTCCGTAAAATGGTTTTACTCAATAATACTCTTTTTTTTGTTTCAGGTACGTAAGGCGTCAAATAAGCATTTCTTTCTAGTCCACTTATACTTTGGCATGTGAGTAAATGAAACCAAAGCAATTGAAGAATTCGTGCAGCTTTACATCGATATGTAGCGCTGAAATGAGTTATGCCAACCGTCGCTATTACTACCGACTTCATATTTGATTTTCAAATATAAGTAGCATTGCAATAATTACCTCGTTGTTTCTAATCTACAGACAAGTCCTGCAGTACTTTCTGTATCTGGTTCAAAATCTCGATATCAACATGCATTTCGCCGAAAACAGCCGGTTGCATCGGTAGATATGTTACTAACATGAATATACTTAGTGCTATCTACCCCTTTGTATACAGGCACTAGTCTAAACACAAACAGTGGCACTAATTCTACAGCAATCAGCGACGTATTAGCTCAGCCAGTGCACATTACATTTGTGTTCGGTTGATAACTTGGTTAGTGGACGTCAAACATGGTCTGTTCGTCACTCGCTATAACGCGGCTGCTCTCTTTGTGGCGCTCTGATAATCACGTGATTGGCGTGTGTGCATAATGCACGATTCATTTGTTGTGCTGTGAAGTCATTTTGCAGCACTATTAACGAATTATTTCCGGTGGGCAGATGTATAATGCGTATTTCGCGAGCACAGTATGAAAACTTAGTTCATTTCTTATCAAAAAACATAGATATATCAAAGTGCATAGGTAAAGAAAAACAATCATAATTATTGTTGTGTATTTGCAAATATCTTGATAGACGTGACATTTTTCAGCTGTGCTTTAATTCTCTTACACAGAGCCCATTGGCATCAGCCATATGGATAGTCACTATTCTGCCATTGAAATATCAGGAACACAAGACAATAACACATGGTTTTGCTTTATAAAATAATCGAAATCGACTTCTGTTAAATAGGTAAATAGAAACAGAATTATTTGGTAAAATTCTATAACTAACCGTCAAACAGATAATGAAACCCCGGGGTAATTTTTGTAAGTACTCGAATATGACTCGCATTATTACAAAAGCCATTAAAACACTTATTTCAATACAGTTTCAGCTCAGTTAAAAGCGTAGTACATCATCGTTGAAAGCATATTTGTCGTGCAAAGCTTCACTGTATAAAACGGAGGCTTTACTTAAATCTTCGGTGTTGTGCCAAGCACTCGTATTAAACCAGACGTATCATAGTAGGAGCGACACAGCTCGCGTATAATAATTAATGATAGCGAATTTACATAATATCATACGCTAAATTAAACTAATATTCGGCCTATTGAAGATACACTGGCGTGTAGTGCCAGCGGTTTTTGACACATGGTTTTGCTTTATAAAATAATCGAAATCGACTTCTGTTAAATAGGTAAATAGAAACAGAATTATTTGGTAAAATTCTATAACTAACCGTCAAACAGATAATGAAACCCCGGGGTAATTTTTGTAAGTACTCGAATATGACTCGCATTATTACAAAAGCCATTAAAACACTTATTTCAATACAGTTTCAGCTCAGTTAAAAGCGTAGTACATCATCGTTGAAAGCATATTTGTCGTGCAAAGCTTCACTGTATAAAACGGAGGCTTTACTTAAATCTTCGGTGTTGTGCCAAGCACTCGTATTAAACCAGACGTATCATAGTAGGAGCGACACAGCTCGCGTATAATAATTAATGATAGCGAATTTACATAATATCATACGCTAAATTAAACTAATATTCGGCCTATTGAAGATACACTGGCGTGTAGTGCCAGCGGTTTTTGACGTTAATCTGTTTGACCATTATTTATTGGCGTTTTATGTTAAGCTTTTTGATTTTTGTTTGAAGTAGTTATGCGATCAGCTCCCTTGGCTTTAGTTGCACGCGATCATTTCCTGAATGCGTGAGCGGTAACGAGGTATATTGAGCTGACGGCGTTTTCTATCGGGTTTCTTAGGATATTAAACTTTCTGGTACGTAGACAGCAGCAGTTCAGAGCTACTCGTGAAGACGTGGATAGGAGGTAGAAATAAAAACTTTGAATTCAATTTATTTCATTTCAGTTACTTACAGCGTAACTATAAACTTGTGATCGTCAACATTTCTTTACACCATTGGGGCTCGGATAGCAGGACTATGGGAAGAATTTGAAGAAGATCGTGGCACTCTTAATAGCAAACATTTTTTGTGCCATTTGTATCTGACTTGGCCATTATTCAGCATATTTTAATAACGATAAGGGACGTCTTTATTCAATATCTCCCTACATATTCTTACATCCATACATCAGCAATTCCCACTTACGTTTTTCACCAACTCGTCGAACTCTTGCTATCAGTACATACTTCATCAGATTGGCAAGTCGTGGTCGTCGTTAGTGTGCGGGCCGGCGCGGCGGCGTCAAACGAAGCCAATCAGCTGACGTCGCGCCGACAGTTCACAACTCACAGAATTTGTTACTTCGTCTTTTTCATCGTCTAATAGGCACAAACGTTTATTTTTAGGTTGTATTGTTTTATAAGCGAGGTAAAGATTGTTGTATAGTTGGGTTGAGTGATCGATGGACTGTTTTACAGTAAATGGACGACGCAATGTATGCTTTAGAAGAACCCACGCCTATATTACCTAGTTTGAAAATTGGGTATCCTAGGTTAATCCTTGTATAGTCAGCTATCCTGTCTGTCCTTCGAGATAGAACAAAACTGAATAGTAGGTACAATATTTAGTTTCTGAATACTTATACATGTTGATGTGAAATAAAAACTATAACAACAATACCGACTTATTAAACCTGAATTAAGATATAGTTTTTATAAGACTACGAAAACATGCACCGTAACATACGTTTATTAGTTTGGTTTGTGTAGTTGGCAAGTCCTCAGTTTTTAACTACTAAGCAGTACAATAAAACAATTTTCCTACATATCGTATAATAATAAAGAAATAAACATTTTCATATCATATTGCATGATATAATTGTATACCCAAATATAATAATCTCATATTTACCATCATTATATCATGCAGATCTCGACACAGAAACTGATACGTAACCCCGCGTCAGCATGTGAACAAAACAAAACATATATTATTCACGCAATTACGCCACGGATGAATTCCATGAGACTTAATACCGTCGAAACAAAAAGCGTAAAAGAGCATAAATAAACGTTGTCCCCTTGACGCTACTTGGATTACAAGGAGAGGAACGCCGAGACAAGGCGACAGCAAAGAGTATATTTTCTCTCTGAGTAATGCAAAACCAGCTAGTTCTTTGTTTTTACCCGATCTCCGAGATCTTCCTTGTGGCTTGAGGTGAAAAAAATACATCCCATGATGAAGAATATTATGAAGCTTTAATGAAGACCTTAAGCAAGGTCTTCATTAAAGCTTCATAAAATTCGTCTAAGAAACCGCGTATAATGGACACTGTCATTTTACTTACTTATTTGAAAATTAAGACATAATACATCATCATCATTGTCTTGCCCTGGTCCCAATTTATTTGGGGTCGGCGCAGTATATCCTTCGCTTCCATACTTCTCTGTCACCAGTCATTCGATCGTTTACCCCTTTCTCTTTCATATCCATCCTCACACAGTCCATCCATCTTTTCCTTGGCCGTCCTCTCCCTTTTCGTCCTTCTACATGCATATTCAGTTTTTTACCTACATAATATATGGTAAGACATAATACATATGGAAGCGAATTTAAAGGCGACGATATTATCTACCATAAACAGATATGAAATAAGTTTGTGTAAGAGTTTTACACGAGACGCAAAAGTGTAGCATTCCTTTTCAGTGGCATTCGCTTTGTATTCTCATCCAAATGTTTTTTGTGCTATTTGGTGATATATCAATAAATCGCCATTTTCTCGCTGATTTGCTTTCCTCGCCTTTACAGTCTATCGCAGTCTAGGTACAGTTGGACTTCAGACTTTTCCAAATTTGCTTCACAGCTGCACTGTGAGTCAATTTAGAAGGTACTGGCCTACTATACCACGCTGGCTGGATGGATTGGCATAAGGTTTTATTTCGAGTTTTCCGTCTCTTTGCAAATATACTATTTACTTCTTGTAATTTCCTTAGTCGCCTTTTGCGACGCCCAGAACGACATTGGGTAATTTAGTAGGTGGTTTTGGGTACATTTTGTATTCTTAATAGCTACTAACTACTTCGCGTACTTATAGCCTAAGTTACTCCTTGGTACCTCAGCTATCCTAAAGTCCCATCAATATCGGGCCAGCCGTTCCAGAGATTATTGAGAACAAACAGACAGACAGATAGACAGACAGGCAAAGATTGTAAAAATTGTCTTTTCGGTATATATACCGTGTATACATCCATAATTATGCATTTAGTAAAAAGCGGTTATTTTAATATTACAGACACTTCAATTTTATTTATGTGTATAGATTTGCCGTAATTATAAAGCATGCTTTATAACAACTCAGTATTAGTGAGGTGGCAAGTCTTCGGATGTTAGTTAGGCACATTTTACGAAAATTCAAATGCAAAAGCTTGTTTACGTTCACATTTATTTATATCACTTAATAAGACCTAAAACATTCTGGGCAATAAAACAACCTATATCAGTCCGCAGCTGGACGTACGCCTCTTAAGTTTATACTTGATATAAGAGGCATTTGGGATAATACTTTGATTATTTTCCTGTTGACTAAATCCAACCATATTTGTAGATAGAGCTACTATTTGTTCCAAAAACGTCTGACACTCAAGCGACGCTTGAAGCAGAAAAAATCATTTAAGGCTCGGAAAGTTTTCGTGGAAAATGTATTTTCCACGTCATTGAAGTTTCTTCGTCGCTATACCGGAGTCTCTGTGTAAGTGTGTGTGTGAGGTTTATTTTTGTACTACTTTGTGCTCACGGTTGCTCGTCCACGTATTATGAGAAAAAGTTTCTGAAACACTGGTTAACTTGCATGGCATATTCGCATCTGCAACGTATCTGATACGGAATTTATAATTAAATCACCGGTTCACCGGTAATTTTACGCTGGGCATTTCACAGGAATTGAACTGGTCCCATTAATTTAAATAATATCAAGGTATTTTATGAAAGTGAACTGAAATGTCTGTTTCTATAAAAAGGTAATTTAGTACGTTTTTTCATTGATGTAGTTTTTTTTATCTATTGATGCTCATTAACTGCAATGTCACACTTGTCTAAAAGGGTTGTTACTGCAGAAACAAAAGGTCGTCTGATGTTTTAAGTTCCTTTACAAACCATTATGTGACCAATAAATATGCATAGCTTTCTTATGCATTAGCTTGCTAATTACTGATATAAATCATGCTTAATATAATATTTTGACAACCCATCGCTTTGTGCTATAATGATACATTTAATTCATTTGCTTAATAGCCGTATCATCTGCCATAAGTTTACAATATTGAAAGCTTGATACTAGAAATTTAACGTAACAACAAAAGTATCATGAACTTCACAAACTCGTAAATGGTACTTGAGAAACTTTAATTACTATGTCTGATGAAATACAGAGCCGATCTTTGGTCATTATCACTTTATGCGTTAATTTTCTCAGTACTACGATACATTTATCTAATGTTACTACTAGGGTTTGGGAATTCCCGACAGTTTCAAAGTCCCGGGACAGCCTACAGTCAAATTCCCGGGAATTCCCGGATATTCGAGACTTTGCGGAAAAGAATCTTATTTCAAATGTTTGCCAATTTTTTTTTGTGATTTAAGCCTTTCTCAAAGCATTTCGAGTTACTTTGTGGTAAAACGTTTTAAAAATGAAACATTTTTGTAAAAATCAACATTTATTAAACATAAAATTATAATATCTTCATAACTTAGGTTAATCTCAGTCTTAATAATTACTTTGTTTCTTTTTTACATCACATACTGATTCATTTCTAAGTAGGTAAATCTAATAGTAATAAAATAAATTTAGTAAAAAAGTTACTTTATCTTTACTATTATCTAAAATCCTATTATCTAATCATTGATCATAATCACAAAATTGTTAATTCTCATAATCACAGTTCTGTTTCATAGTTTAATAATCTAAATAAAATTAATAAAACGTTATTATAAATCAGTCCTTTAAAGAAACAACTAACACATTAATTTGACATCTTTGCTGATTTAATAAAATCGGCTTTTAAAAAAATCAGAGCGTCAACAGCTTTGTCCGACAATCTGTTTCTGATTTTTGTAATAATGCCACCAGACAAAGAGAAGACTCTCTCGTTTTCAGCTGGAATCGATAACCGACTGCATGAATAAGCAGCCGGTTATAAATAAATAAATATTTGGTTTTTATTTGTTGAGAAACATGAAAAGTTGTTACATTGCTATTTATTTGATAAACGAGATTCGTAGTTATAACGATAACAAAAATCTACCGATGTACGATTATTAAGCTGTAATAATTATGCCAATGGCGACACGGAAAACACATTTAATGTGTTGTTTACTTAATGCTTACGTAGTAGACCAAGTAATATTCATTAATCTAACAGATGGCGTTAGGCTCCTTCAATTCTTTGGAATTAAAAATCAATTACATAACAATTTCGACCTTGTCTCGTCTCGAGCCTCGACACGAAAGTCCCGGGACTCGAGACAGCTAAAATTACGAAATTTCCCGGGACTTCGAGACACGGGACGTCCCTGACCCAAACCCTAGTTACTACTAAGAAGTTCTGTGTTTTAGTTGTAAATATTAAACTATTACGCCTTGTAGTTAATTCACAGTGCGATACGAGTGTGTGTATCTTTATGTTTGGTTTATGGTTTAATTTCGCCAGTTTTAGCGACTACTCGTATATTCATTTCCAAATAATTTTACTCTAGCTCATATAAAACCAAGAACCAAGCATAGTACTCATGTTACCCAGGAGTCGTTGTAATGACCCCTATTTATAAATTGTCCCATTGCTGGTCATAGGCTCCTCGGTTTGATTCCGTGGGGTGGCGGATTAACAATACGAGGAAGGAGAGACTACTCAATTCCATTCTGTGGGTGTCAAAAGCGGTGACTTAAGAAAAGACACGATACGATAGTATCTTTTATAATCTCGACATCAAACTCTATGCCACTAATCCATCGGTACAGCGTGGCATATAGTAAACCACATACTCCAATCGACTCAATGCTGTTATGACGCAAGGAGAGGCCGATTCCAACAGTTGATTACGGAAAGCTGTATGCTGATGATAGAGTGACGATTACCAATTGACAGAAGCCAATAAAAGAAGTAATCCTCGTGTAACTGCAAAATCTAATAGGTACAAATACCCACTGCTGAAGATTCTAGTATTTGCAAGGATGAGTTCACCGTTGGTCGATGTTCACGAGGCGTGTTCGAGCTATTATTCTTAATGACGTGATTGCTCACTTGATAAGGCTATCGGACAAGCGCAACCGTTAGTTGAAGGCGAGACGTTTATCACGTTAAGTGCCGTTAACCTCACAAGGATGATGATGGGTGACCATTATGCTTGATGGCCCACGATATCTTGAACAGCATGTCGTTATTGACGGGTTATGATATAATAACACTCGTGGTAAATATGGATGATTTTTTGACTTGTTCAGGTATGGTTTCGATTGTATTGTCAGGTCTGACAATGTGTGGTATGATTATATAGATATTATGTTCATAAATGATATAAAAATATTCAACCAAATCAACACCATCTAAAATCCAAAATTTGCATATACCTCTACTAAACTTTTTACAACTTTGCAGCATAAAAAATGCGATGGCAGGCAATTAAAATGGAGGCTATTATTTTATAGTTCGTGCGCGTTTGCGATTTAGTTCTAAAATCTGTGCGGCAGCAGTAGGTAACAAAATTGTTTTATTCATTTTAATCCGAAAATAATTGAACTAAAGCTCTTTTCACCATTACAAAAAATGCGTAAATCCGAACTGTAATTTTTTTAATCGAATAGTAACGCCAGTAATTACTAAAAATCAAAAAAAGAAACATCGTCATCTTCCTAGCGTTATCCCAGTTAGAACCCGGGGTCCGCTTTCTTCCAACCGGATTTTACTGAATATTGGCTTTTCCACAGAGCGACTGCCTGTCTGACGCAACCCAAAGGGGTAGCGATATTCCAGGGTTTAGTGTCAGTTTATTCATAGGTACTCACTCCCCATAACTGCTGTCAAAGATCTTCATGATAGCCGGGACCGGTTAACGTGCTCTCCGAGGCACGGCGCAAGCGATAGTATACTTTGGCATGTGAGTAAATGAAACCAAAGCAATTGAAGAATTCGTGCAGCTTTTACATCGATATGTAGCGCTGAAATAAGTTGTGCCAACCGTCGCTATTACTACCGACTTCATATTTGATTTTCAAATATAAGTAGCATTGCAATAATAACCTCTTTGTTTCTAATCTACAGACAAGTTCTGCGGGACTTTCTGTATACATACATAGACTCACGCCTGTTTCCCGGAGGGGTAGGCAAAGACTACGGAACGCCATTTGCAAGGACCCTGCAATACCTCTCGTGCTTCATTCACTCCCATCAAGATTCTCATGCATGCTCTTCTGTTTAGGGTACTTCTAACACGTCCTTTTACTTTTTGTATCTGGTTCCAAATCTCGATATCAACATGCATTTCGCCAAAAACAGCCGGTTGCATCGGTAGATATGTTACCAAGATGAATATACCTAGTGCTATCTACCCCTTTGTATACAGGCACTAGTCTAAACACAAACAGTGGCACTAATTCTACAGCAATCAGCGACGTATTAGCTCAGCCAGCGCACATTACATTTGTGTTCGGTTGATAACTTTGTTAGTGGCCGTCAAACATGGTCAGTTCGTCACTCGCTATAACGCGGCTGTTCTCTTTGTGACGCTTGTCTGATAATCACGTGATTGGCGTGAGTGTATAATGCGCGACTCATTTGTTGTGCTGTGACGTCATTTTGCAGCACTAGTAACGAATTATGTCCGGTGTGCAAATGTATAATGCGCATTTCGCGAGCACAGTATGAAAACTTAGTTCATTTCTTATAAAAAAACGTAGATATATCAAAGTGCAAAGGTAAAGAAAAACAATCATAATTATTGTTGTGTATTTGCAAATATCTTGATAGACGTGACATTTTTCAGCTGTGCTTTAATTCTCTTACACAGAGCCCATTGGCATCAGTCATATGGATAGTCACTATTCTGCCATTGAAATATCAGGAACACAAGAAAATAACACATGGTTTTGCTTTATAAAATAATCGAAATCGACTTCGGTTAAATAGGTAAATAGAAACAGAATTATTTGGTAAAATTCTATAACTAACTGTCAAACAGATAATGAAACCCCGGGGTAATTTTTGTAATTACTCGAATATGACTAGCATTATTACAAAAGCCATTAAAACACTTATTACAATACAGTTTCAGCTCAGTTAAAAGCGTAGTACATCATCGTTGAAAGCATATTTATCGTGCAAAGCTTCACTGTATAAAACGGAGGCTTTACTTAAATCCTCGGTGTTGTGCCAAGCACTCGTATTAAACCAGACGTATCATAGTAGGAGCGACACAGCTCGCATATAATTAATGATAGCGAATTTACATAATATCATACGCTAAATTAAACTAATATTCGGCCTATTGAAGATACACTGGCGTGCAGTGCCAGCGGTTTTTGACGTTAATCTGTTTGACCATTATTTATTGGCGTTTTATGTTAAGCTCTTTGATTTGTGTTTGGAGTAGTTATGCGATCGGCTCGCTTGGCTTTAGTTGCACGCGATCATTTCCTGAATGCGTATGCGGTAACGAGGTATACAAAGCTGACGGCGTTTTCTATCGGGTTTCTTAGGATAGAAATTAAACTTTCTGGCACGTAGACAGCAGCAGTTCAGAGCTGCTCGTGAAGACGTCGATAGGAGGTAGAAAAAAAAGCTTTGAATTAAATTCATTTAGGTTACAGCGTAACTATAAACTTGTGATCGTCAACATTTCTATACACCCATGCTCGGATATGGCTATGGGAAGAATTTGGTAAATTTTTGCCACTCTCTTAAATAGTAAACAAGTTTTGCAATTTGTATTTAACTTGGCCTTTAGTCAGCATATTTTAATAACGATAAGGGACGTCTTTATTCAATATCTCGCTACATATTCTTACATCCATACATCAGCAATTCCCACTTACGTTTTTCAGCCATTCGTCGAACTCTTACTATCAGTACGTACTTCATCAGATTGGCAAGTGGTTGCTTGCGGGTCGGCGGCGTCAAACGAAGCCAATCAGCTGACGTCGCGCCGACAGTTCACAACACACAGAATTCGTTACTTCGCGTCTTTTTTGTCGTCTAATAGGCACAAACGTTTATATTTAGGTTGTATTCTTTTATAAGCGAGGTGAAGAGTGTTGTATAGTTGGGTTGAGTGATCGATGGACTTTTTTACAGTAAATTGACGACGCAATGTATCCTTTCGAAGAACCCACGACTATATTAGTTTGAAAATTAGGTATCCTAGGTTAATTCTTGTATAGTCAGCTATCCTGTCTGTCCTTTGAGATAGAACAAAACTGAAAAGTAGGTACAATATTTAGTTTCTGAATAATTATACATGTGGATGTGAAATAAAAACTATAACAACAATACTGACTTATTAAACCTGTCATAAGATATAGTTTGTATAACGGCCGGTTTCAATAACCTTACTAACTTTAACTATCAGTTGAATTCATTACCAAAAGTAGCGGTCGGCACATATCTGTGTTTCAATAAACTTACTTAGATAAGAATTTCTATCTTTACTCGTACCTTTGGTCTATATTTGGGAGGGCGGGACGCTTACCAAAGTTAAGTAGAGCCATAGAAAAAAAAAGTTAAGCGTTTCAATATCGTATTGACCGCTTACTAAGGTTTGTTATTATTACTAACTGTTAAAAAATTGTTATCTCTCGAAATCGGGCGTTATGCACCGTAGATAAAAGATAAAACATTAGTTTTAAAACAAATAATGGATCTGTTTAGTGATTAAAGAGTTAATGAACTAATTGAAGGCGGTTTATTTGATTCTGCGGTAATTGCAGGATCTGAAGAACGCAGAGATTATATTCGTATCAAGTGAAAGTGAACTTACAGTCTGAATGCTGAATTACTTTCAGATTCGGATTAAATAATACGAATATTAACGAATTATTTATTACAATATTCTCATCTCTAAACGTTACTACGTCTACTTCACAACAGGAGTACTGAATGTTATGAACGTATACGTACCATTCGTGGTATTTCCACGTTATTTTTTAAGCGTTGATTAAATATTTACAAAATAAATAATATAAAATCTTTCAGAAACTATGGTGTCCAGCCACTACATCAGTTATTGCTCACCCTGAAATTCTATGCATTAGGCACAATGCTTGGTTTTTGCACACTTCATTGGAGTCTCAAAATCTACAGCAAGCAGAATTGTGTCGAATGTGTCTCGTGCAATAGCTGGATTGTATCCTGAATATGTCAAAGTTTAAGACAATACTCAGCATGCCTTTTACAACTTTACTTACTTTCTGCTGGATCTTTCGTATGATTCAATTGTAACGAAACGAAAAATGAAAGGAACAATACAAGTGAAGGCGGCAAAACCGTTAGCGTCATCTGTGACATCTGTTGTCAAACAGCGTTTTATTACTTTGGGTTTGTGTGTCAATAATGCAATCATAAATAACATAACTGACTGTCTACGTATTATTATGGAGGAAAGGTTTAAAATAAGGAAAAAACGACTTATGTTATTATTGCATCAGTTTAACAAATTATTGTTTTACATTAAAAAACAAGAAACAATTTAGTTGAAATGCAAAAATAAAACGCTTCGGAGGAAGGCGGTAACTAAGGACAAGCGAGCTATCTACCTTTAACTGCAGATAGCGATGCGCCAATTTTGTTATTGAAACGGCAGTAATAGATAGATAAAATGTTACAGTTAAACTCTGGTAGGTTTAACTTTTAACCATTGGTAGGTTATTGAGACCGGCCGTATGACTTCGAAAACATGCACCGTAACATACGTTTATTAGTTTGGTTTGTGTAGTTGTCTAGTCCTCAGTTTTTAACTACGAAGCAGTACAATAAAACAATTTTCCTACATATCGTATAATAATAAAGAAAAAACATTTTCATATCATATTGCATGAAATAATTGTATACCCAAATATAATAATCTCATATTTACCATCATTATATCATGCAGATCTCAACACAGAAACTGATACGCAACCCCGCGTCAGCATTTGAACAAAACAAAACATATATTATTCACGCCATTACGCCACGGATGAATTCCATGAGACTTAATATCGTCGAAACAAAAAGCGTAAAAGAGCATAAATAAACGTTGTCCCTTTGACGCTTCTTGGATTACAAGGAAAGGAACGCCGAGACAAGGCGACAGCTAAGAGTATATTTTCTCTCTGAGTAATGCAAAACCAGCTAGTTCTTTGTTTTTACCCGATCCCCGAGATCTTCCTTGTGGCTTGAGGTGAAAAAAATACATCCCATGATGAAGAATATTATGAAGCTTTAATAAAGAAAGACATTGCGTAAGATTCGTCTAGGAAACCACTACTCTAGGTAGCCGTATAAGCGAGCTGGCAAGTCTTCACTGGCAAAACTTCATAAGCATGTTTTGCGACATACGGTTTGCGTTTACATTTGTTTATATAACGTAATAAGACCCTAAGCATTTCGGTCAATAAATCAGCCAGTATCAGTCCGCAGCTGGACGTACGCCTCTCAAGTTTATACTTGATAGAAGAGGCATTTGGGATAATACTTTGATTATTTTCCTGTTGACGGAATCCAACCATATTTATAGAAAGAGCTACTATTTGTTCCAAAAACGTCTGACACTCAAGCGACGCTTGAAGCAGAAAAAATCATTTAAGGCCCGGAAAGTTTTCGTGGAAAATGTATTTTCCACGTCATTGAAGTTTCTTCGTCGCTATACCGGAGTCTCTGTGTGTGTATGTGTGTGAGTGTGAGGTTTATTTTTGTACTACTTTGTGCTCACGGTCGCTCGTCCACGTATTATGAGAAAAAGTTTCTGAAACACTGGTTAATTTGCATGGCATATTCGCATCTGCAACGTATCTGATACGGAATTAATTTATAATTAAATCACCGGTAACTTTACGCTGCCTGGTCATTTCACGTGAATTGAACTGATCTCATTAACTTTAATTATATGAAGGTGAACTGCAATTTATTTTACTATATATATGAAGATAATTGAGTATATTGTTTTTATGTATTAATGAATTTTTTTTATGTATGTTCATTTACTGCTATGTCTCTTTCGAAGTCTTGCCTAAAAGGTTATAAGGTAGGTACTGCAGAAGCACAACAAGGTCATCGGGTGCTTTAAATTCCTTTACAAGCGAGTGATCAATCAATATGCATAGCTTTCTTATGCATTAGCTTACTAATTACTGATATCGATCATGCATATTATAATATTCTGACAACCCATCGCTTTGTTCTATAATGATACACTTCATTTATTTGCTTAATAGCCGTATCGGCAGCTACTAGTTTAAAACATTAAAAGCTTGATACTAAGAATTTATCTTAACAACAAAAGTATCATGAACTTCACAATCTCGTAAATTGTACTTGTGAAACTTTAATTACTATGTCTGATGAAGTACAGAGCCGATCTTAGGTCATTATCACTTTATGCGTTAATTTTCTCAGTACTACGATACATTTACGAGAAAATTACTACTAATAAGTTCTGTGTTTAAGTTGTAAATATTAAACTATTACGCCTGGTAGTTAATTCACAGTGCGATACGAGTGTGTGTATCTTTATGTGTGGTTTATGGTTTAATTTCGCCAGTTTTAGCGACTCCTAGTATATTCATATCCAAACAATTTTACTCTACTTTAACTCACATAAAACTAAAAACTAAGCATAGGACTCATCTTACCCTGGAGGCGTTGTAATGAACCCTATTTATAAATTGTCCCATTGCTGGTCATAGGCTCCTCGGTTTGATTCCGTGTGGTGGCGGATTAACAATACGAGGGAGGAGAGACTACTCAATTCCATTATGTGGGTGTCAAAAGCGGTGACTTAAGAAAAGACACGATACGATAGTATCTTTTGTAATCTCGACATCAAACGCTATGCCACCATTCAATCTGTACAGAGTGGCATATAGTAAACCACATACTCCAATTGACTGTATGCTGTTATGACGCAAGGAGAGGCCTATTCCAGCAGTTGAATACGGAAAGCTGTATGATGATGATAGAGTGACAATTACCAATTGACGGAAGCCAATAAAAGAAGTTATCCTCGTATAACTGCAAATTCTAATAGGTACAAATACCCACTGCCGTAGATTCTAGCATTTGCAAGGATGAGTTCACCGTTGGTCGATGTTCACGAGGCGTGTTCGAGCTATTATTCTTAATGACGTGATTGCTCACTTGATAAGGCTATCGGACAAGCGCAATCGTTAGTTGAAGGCGAGACGTTTATCACGTTAAGTGCCGTTTACCTCGCGTGTGTATGATGATGGGTGACCATTATTATGCTTGATGGCCCACGATATCTTAAACAGCATTTCGTTATTGACGGGTTATGATAAACTAACACTAGTGGTAATATGGATGATTTTTTGACTTGTTCAGGTGTGGTTTCGATTGTATTGTCAGGTCTGACAATGTGTGGTATGATTATATAGGTATTATGTTTATAAATTATAAAACAATATTCTACCACATCAACACCATCTAAAATCCAAAATTTGCATATAGCTCTACTTAACTTTTTACAACTGTGCAGCATAAAAAATGCGATGGCAGGCAACTAAAATCGAGGCTATTATTTTATAGTTCGAGCGCGTTTGCGATTTAGTTCTAAAATCTGTGCGACAGCAGTAGGTAACAAAATGGTTTTATTCATTTTAATCCGAAAATAATTGAATTAAAGCTCTTTTCACAATTACAAAAAATGCGTAAATCCGAACTGTAATTTTTTTATTCGAATAGTAACGCCAGTAATTACTAAAAATCAAAAAAAGAAACATCGTCATCTTCCTAGCGTTATCCCAGTTAGAACCCGGGGTCCGCTTTCTTCCTCCGCTTTCTTTTTCTTCATAGGCAAATTAAATCTATTGTACAATAGCACATGTCATAGTGACAGTATTTTATTTTTTGACACTAATATTTTTATTAGTAATTTCTTTTTAACAAAAGATACTATGTATCTTTCTTATGTACATAGGCGACAACTTGCTAAATTATTAGCATTTAATTAATATACTGACAGGAGTACTACTAGAGTACTTAGGAATTTGGTAGATAATAGTTATACCAGTAGTAGTATTGAAACATCTATTAGTTTAAACTATTAGATGAGACAACAGATAGGCATTCATGTGTTTTAAACTTAGTTCATCAAAACATACAAGGCCTATCTGGCAAAGAATTAGAAATAGATTTATTTTTAAATAAACGAAGATTGATATCTTATGTATTACAGAACATTGGTTGCGAGGTGACCAATTAATATTTAACAATCAACATTACTCAGTTATTAGTGCATTCGTAAGAAAGAAGGCTATTCGTGGTGGCTCTCTAATATATGTATGTAATAGTTTGAACGTAAGGATATAGCTAAACTTTCTATCGAGCGCACTGCTGAGATTTCTTGTGTTGAGCGTGAACAACATATTATAGTGTGTGTGTATCGACCACCACAAAGCGACTTTACTCAGTTTGAAAGCATTATAGTTATGCGATAGCCTAGTGGAGATACCAACAGACTGCCATGCAGAGGGTATCAGGTTCGAATCCACGGCGCGCACCAATGACTTTTCGGAGTTATGTGCGTATTGAATTATTAATTATCGCTTGTCCCGTGCCTCGGAGAGCACGTTAAGCCGTCGGTCCCGGTTGTCATGAAGATCTTTGACAGTCGTTACAGGGCGTCAGTACCTTCTAAATAAACTGACACTAGTCTAAACCATGGAATATCGCTATCCCTTCGGGTTGCGGAGGTCAGACAGGCAGTCGCTCTGTGGAAAAGCTAATATTCAGCAAAATCCGGTTAGACTAGTAAGCTGACCCCAGATTGAAAACTGGGATAACGCTAGGAGGATGATGAAAGCATTATTGAGGATGTCTTAAAACACATAATTTCTAGTAGGAAGTCTATAATCGTATGCGGCGATTTTAATGTCAATTTGTTAGAAGAATCACCAATTTGTACTAGGTTAGTTAGCTTATTTAGGTCATTTAATTTAAATGTTTTGTTCTCTGAACCAACTAGAATAACCTCACATTCGTCTACATGCTTAGATAATGTTTTTTGCAATTGTCTTTATTTAAGTAAGGCTGTTTTAACTGACTTGACATCGGATCACTGCGGGCAAAAGGTTGTAATTCCAACTAATACAACCCCTAAAGTACAAGAAATTACATGTAGGCCAATGACCTCTGCTCGTCTAAAACACTTTAGTAATGATGTTGCTGCCAAGATCGCCAGTATTGACTTAACCGTTGATGATCCTGATGAATTATATAAATGCTTATTTAAAATTGTTAATGATGAGTACAATAAAATTTTTAAACTGAAGACGTTTGCAAGGAGCATTAAAGTAAATTTTTGTGATTGGGCAACAGTAGGTATATACAAAAGTAGAGCTAGGTTGTATGATCTATATAGTATGAAGAAATACAATTTTAATCCTGAATTTATTCAATATGTTAGAAATTATTCAAAGGTTTTTAAGAGGACATGTGCTTTAGCCAAATCCTTATATTTAAGCAATAAAATCAAAGAATCCAAGAACAAAATTAAAACTACTTGGAGCATTATTAACAATGAGACTGGTCGAGCTAAATTGGTAGATAACAATTATGAATTAAAATTTAATGGTGAAATTATTACTAGGAAAACTGATGTTGCTCAGACATTTAACAATTTCTTCATAAACATACCAGTGAACACAACCAGCTGTCTAGATTCATGTCCAAACAAAGCAGAAATGTTGGTTAGGGGCAATGTGAATGAGTGTGATGTGCTTTTTAATTTTAAATATATTGACACCAATGACATACTGAAGGTATTCAAGACACTCAATAATAAAAAATCTGTTGACTTATGGGGCATTTCTGTTAAACTTGTGCGACAAATTATTTCTAGCTTAGCTCCATATTTCGCTGCAATAATCAACAAATGCGTAGATACAGGAGTATTTCCTGATCTAATGAAACACAGTAAAGTAATACCATTATTCAAAAAGGGATCAAAGAGCGACCCTAGTAATTTTCGGCCAATTTCTATCTTGCCTGCTATTAGTAAAATTTTTGAAAAGATTATTTTGCATCAACTAGAGAGCCACTTTCACACAAATAATTTATTTCACAGTGAACAGTATGGCTTTACTAAGGGTCGCTCCACCGTTGATGCCGGTGTAACTTTGTTAAAGCATATTTTTAATGCTTGGGAAAACTCGAAGGATGCCATTGGTGTTTTTTGTGACCTATCAAAGGCCTTTGACTGTGTGGAACATAATACGCTTTTACTTAAATTGAAACTTTATGGTATTAGAGATACCGCACTCAATCTTGTTGCCAGCTACCTTAGTGATAGAATTCAGTATGTAGATGTTAATGGGAGTAGGTCTCTAGGTTTGCCAGTAGGAATGGGCGTTCCACAGGGCTCTATTCTCGGTCCATTTCTTTTTTTAATATATATTAATGATTTGCCGTTCTTTGTACAAAATTTATGTGATATTGTTTTGTTTGCCGACGATACGTCACAAATTTTTAAAGTTGATCGTAATTTAAGTAACTTTGATACCGTCAATAACACTCTTGCACAAGTATTAGATTGGTTTTCGACAAATAATTTGGTACTCAACTCAAGCAAAACCAAATGTGTTAAATTCTCTTTGCCTAATGTCAAAAGTGTTCCTACTAATATAATTTTAAATAAGGAAACAATTCAACTAGTCGAATCAACCGTATTCTTAGGTGTAACTTTAGATTGTAAGCTTCAGTGGGGCGCCCAAATATCCTGTCTCGCAGTAAAACTTAGTTCTGCAGCGTTTGCAGTTAGAATAGTTAGGGAATTCACAGATATAGATACTGCTAGACTAGTTTACTTTAGTTATTTTCACAGCGTAATGTCTTACGGAATAATGTTATGGGGTACAGCTGCTGATATACAGACTATTTTCGTCATTCAAAAAAGGGCCATACGTGCAATTTATAAGTTAGGTGCTAGAGATTCTTTACGTGATAAATTTAAAGAAGTAGATATATTGACAGTTGCATCGCAATATATATATATGCTAACTTAATGTACATTAAGAAAAACTTAATTCTATACCGCAAAAATAGTGATTTGCACAAACTGAACACAAGGAATAAGCATAAACTGGTGGGAACTAACTACCGTCTACATAAAGTTCAGAACTCATTTGCGGGGATTGGTATACGACTTTTCAACAAATTGCCTCTTGAAATAATGAATTTACCCATGCACAAATACAAACGGACAATTAGGAAGTTTCTTTTACAAAGGGGTTATTACACTATTAAGGAATTTTTAAATGATAAGACACCGTGGGGATAGGCTTAGGCTTGTTTAACTCACGATTATTTTATTTACATGTTAAGTGGAGATGCCTCGTGAACACATGATTTTTGCAGGATTTGGATATTTTTATGATTTGTTGAATGTAGTTTAACATTATTTATCTCTGATCATATCATTGTTCACTTGTCACCTTCACAAAATTCTTTCTACATTTGCATTCCTTCACGCGTTCCACTAACTTATGATAATAATAACGATCTGGAAAATGGAGGTAATTGGCGGTCATGGTCAGTATACCAATAGATTGTTTCTTACTGCTGGTTCGTAACCGTTGTCGTCATGCTCATTAAAATGTCATTTCTTGTGGTGGCGTCGTGTGTCGGGTCATCCCTGTCCCTCTAATATGGCGAGAGGGATGATGGCTGGCACATGCATCATACTCGTGAACGGGTGCTACTTGCGATGACTGGTCGATGACGGTCTTGCGGGCTGGTATTAGATTTTAATATTTAACTGCATCATTTCCATCATGGTTCTGATCACTTTCGCGGATTGCCTGCATTATTAGGTATATATAATGTAAGTGGATGCTCCTGGTTCACCATGTCTATTCTGAGGAGGCTAACCAAAAGTATTATGCTTGAGTATTATGATGTACAGTAAATATATACAAGTGATATAGAAGGTGTAACAGTTGCAGCACCTTACAAAATGTAAATTGTGTATTATGCAAAACCTGGCGATGAAAAAGAGTGACCGTGAGTTTTATTGCCCGTTCTTTCTCATGGTTCTACCTATTGCTTTGCGAACGTGGCAGTAAATGTAAATGTAGAAGCATACAGTAATAATGTTTTAAATTTGAGTATAAGTAATTATTTTATAAATTTATTATTTTGACGTTCATAAGCGTCACATTGTGACCCAAATGAATAAAGGATTTTGAATTTGAATTGAATTTCCAACCGGATTTTACTGAACATTGGCTTTTCCACAGAGCGACTGCCTGTCTGACGCAACCCAAAGGGGTAGCGATATTCCAAGGTTTAGTGTCAGTTTATTCATAGTTACTCACTCCCCATAACTGCTGTCAAAGATCTTCATGATAGCCGGGACCGGTTAACGTGCTCTCCGAGGCACGGCGCAAGCGACAATTTACAATTCAACTGAAAATAGTGACATAAAAATAGCAAAACCACTGAAATAAAATTCACTTTGGTGAAAAAATTGTTTCGTATCCTTTGTATGTGTTGGTTTTGAACCGGGTTCATAAAATAAAGCATGAATGAAGTTGACTAATTATCTTCGTATAAAAATGTAACTGGAGTTAATTAATTAAGACGATGCAGAGTGCATCACAGGAAGCTACGTAATAAATTGTATGAAAAATGCAGACACGATGATATTAAATAATGAGCTGTGCTTTATTTTAGTCGCCTAGTGAGTTATCGTTGGGGAAGCGGTCCTTGTTGGAAAATATTGTGTGTTAAAGAATTTTAGTTTGAGAAAACTTCCGTGTAAAAATATCCTTAAAATTCTATTTTTTTAATTAGAATTTCTATGGTACAACCGTTCCATCATCTCTAAGGATCCTGTTGATTTGGTGTCCTAGTCGATCGCAATGCGGCAACAGAACTTGAGGATTATAATTATACTAATCATTTCATAATCAAATGTCCATAAGTCATAATTAAATATCCATACATATTTTCTTCATCATCATCATCCTTTAACAATCCACTGCTGGACTCGAGGCCTCTCCTTTGAAAGGAGGAATCGGCCTACTATACCACGCTGGCCAAACGGGTTGGTATAGGGTTTGTATCAAGTTTTCCTTCTCTTACAGTGCTGTTCTCTGCATAATATGCTCCCTCTGTCGGCTCTTACGACACCCATGGGACGATATGGGGTGGTGACATTCCGTATTCTTAATCCGTCACCACACAGACAGTTTTTTCTTCACACTTCGCAAATAATTTTAAAACTTATTTCGTAATCTACTTGACATGAACATTGTAACTGTACCGTAAAGTAGTTATTAATATACCTTGTGCCTCTTATTTCCATGTCCGTAAAATGGTTTTACTCAATAATATTCTTTTTTTTGTTTCAGGTACGTAGGCGTCAAATAAGCGTTTCTTTCTAGTCTACTAAAACTTCGGCATGTGAGTAAATGAAACCAAAGCAATTGAAGAATTCGTGCAGCTTTACATCGATATGTAGCGCTGAAATAAGTTGTGCCAACAGTCGCTATTACTACCGACTTCATATTTGATTTTCAAATATGCTACTTCATTGCAATAATTACCTCTTTGTTTCTAATCTACAGACAAGTCCTGCGGTACTTTACTTTCTATATACATACATAAATAGACTCACGCCTGTTTCCCGGAGGGGTAGGCAAAGACGGAACGCCATTTGCAAGCACCTTGAAATACCTCTCGTGCTTCATTCACTCCCATCAAGATTCTCATGCATGCTCTTCTGTTTAGGGTACTTCTAACAAGTCCTTTTACTTTCTGTATCTGCTTCCAAATCTCGATAGCAACATGCATTTCGGCGATAACAGCCGATTGCATCGGTAGATAAATGTTACCAACATGAATATACTTACCTACTGCTATCTACCCATTTGTATACAGGCACTAGTCTAAACGCAAACAGTGGCATTAATTCTACCGCAATCAGCGACGTATTAGCTCAGTCAGCGCACATTACATTTGTGTTCGGTTGATAACTTAGTTAGTGGCCGTCAAACATGTTCAGTTCGTCACTCGCTATAACGCGGCTGCTCTCTTTGTGGCGCTTGTCTGATAATCACGTGACTGGTGTGTGTGCATAATGCACGAATCATTTGTTGTGCTGTGACGTCATTTTGCAACACTATTAACCAATTGTATCCGGTGTGTATATTATTTATATTGGGTGAATATCGCGATAGGGTTAAGCCTCTACACAGAGCCCACTGCCGTCGACCATAATATGGCCTGTGACGATGCTGTTATTGCTATTATAGATCACGAACACAAGACAATAATACATGCTTTATAAAATGGAAACCGACTTTGGCTGAATAAATCAAAACTAAAATATTTGGTAAAATTCTACGACTGTCTAACCGATTATAAAACCCCGAGGTAGTTTTCTTAATTATTTGAATATGACTCGCATTATTACAAAATGCCTATTGAACCTATATTCGGCCTATTGAAGATACACTGGTGTGTAGTGCCAGCGGTTTTTGACGTTAATCGGTTTGAACATTATTTATTGGCGTTTTATGTTAAGCTTTCTGATTTGTGTTTGGAGTAGTTATGCGATCGGTTCGCTTGGCTTTAGTTGCACGCGACCATTTCCTGAGTGCGTGAGCGGTAACGAGGTATACTGGGCTGACGGCGTTTTCTGTCAGGTTAGTTGCGATAGAAATTAAACTTGTTGGCACGTAAACAGCAGCAGTTCAGAGCTGCTCGTGAAGACGTCGATAGGTAGAAATAAAAGCTTTGAATTCAATTTATTTACTTCATTTAGTTTACGGCGTACCTATAAACTTGTGATCGTCAACATTTCTTTACACCCTTGCTCGGATAGCAGGGCTATGGGAAGAAAATCATGCCACTCTCTTAATAGCAAACATGTTTTGCAATTTGTATCTGACTTGGCCTTTACTCAGTATATTTTATTAACGATAAAGAAAATATTAATTCAATATCTCACTACATATTCTTATATCCATACATCAGCAATTCCCACTTACGTTTTTCACCAATTCGTCGAACTCTTACTATCAGTACATACTTCATCAGATTGGCAAGTCGTAGCGTGCGGGCCGGCGGCGTCAAACGAAGCCAATCAGCTGACGTCGCGCCGACAGTTCACAACTCACAGAATTCGTTACTTCGTCTTTTTTATCGTCTAATAGGCACAGAAATTAATTTTTAGGTTGTATTGTTTTATGAGTGAGTGTTGTTTAGTTGGGTTGAGAGATCGATGGACTGTTTTACAGATACTAAATGGACGACGCAATGTATCCTTTAGAAGAACCCACGCCTATATTATTTTGAAAATTGGGTATCCTAGGTTAATCCTTGTATAGTCAGCTATCCTGTCTGTCCTTCGAGATAGAACAAAACTGAATAGTAGGTACAATATTAAGTTTCTGAATACTTATACATGTTGAAGTGAAATAAAAATTGGGCAAGTGCGAATCGGACTCGCGCACGAAGGGTTCCGTACCGTCATCGATAAAAGAAAATCACGTTTGTTGTATGTATACTTAATTTTTTTTTAAGTTTCTACCTGTTTATTAAGATCGAGTAACAAATTGCTTAAAAATTACGTTTGTTGTATGGGAGCTCTCCTTAATATTAATATTTTTTATTTTTAGTATTTGTTGTTATACCGGCAAGCAAAATACA
Organism: Euclidia mi; assembly: GCA_944739405.2. NCBI lineage: Eukaryota > Metazoa > Arthropoda > Insecta > Lepidoptera > Erebidae > Euclidia > Euclidia mi. Next base: position 84,420,721 of record OX123189.2, on the reverse strand, counting down.
TAATTTGTGAAAATTTCAGCTTTCTAGCTATCACGGTTTATGAGATACAGCCTGGTGACAGACAGACAGCGGAGGCTTAGTAATAGGGTCCTGTTTTTTACCTTTTAGGTACGGAACCCTAAAAACTATAACAACAATACTGACTTATTAAACCTGTATTAAGATACAGTTTTTATAAGACTTCGAAAACATGCACCCTAACATACGTTTATTAGTTTGGTTTGTGTAGTTGTCAAGTCCTCAGTTTTTAACTACTAAGCAGTACAATAAAACAATTTTGCTACATACAGTATAATAATAAAGAAATGTAAATAATTGTATACCTACCCAAATACAATAATCTCATATTTAGGTACCATCATTATATCATGCAGATCTCGACACAGAAACTGATACGTAACTCCGCGTCAGCATGTGAACAAAACAAAACATGTATTATTCACGCAATTACGCCACAGATGAATTCCATGAGACTTAATACCGTCGAAACAAAAAGCGTAAAAGAGCATAAATAAACGTTGTCCCCTTGACGCTACTTGGATTACAAGGAAAGGAACGTTGAGACAAGGCGAACAAGTAGAATATTTTCTCTCTGAGATTACTCAGAGCCAGCTAGTTCTTTGTTTTTACCCGATCTCCGAGATCTTCTGGTGAAAAAAATACATCCCGTGATGAATAATATTATGAAGCTTTAATAAAGAAGACATTGCGTAAGATTCGTCTAGGAAACCACTACTCTAGGTAGCCGCATAAGCGAGCCGGCAAGTCTTCACTGGCAAAACTTCATAAGCATGTTTTGCGACTGACGGTTTGCGTTTACATTTGTTTATATAACATAATAAGACCCTAAGCATTTCGGTCAATAAATCAACCTATATCAGTCCGCAGCTGGACGTACGCCTCTTAAGTTTATACTTGATATAAGAGGCATTTGGGATAATACTTTGATTATTTTCCTGTTGACTGAATTCAACCATATTTGTAGAAAGAGCTACTATTTGTTCTAAAAACGTCTGACACTCAAGCGACGCTTGAAGCAGAAAAAATCATTTAAGGCTCGGCAAGTTTTCGTGGAAAATGTATTTTCCACGTCATTGAAGTTTCTTCGTCGCTATACCGGAGTCTCTGTGTGTGTATGTGTATGTGTGTGTGGTTTATTTTTGTACTACTTTGTGCTCACGGTCGCTCGTCCACGTATTATGAGAAAAAGTTTCTGAAAAGCTGGTTAATTTGCATGGCATATTCGCATCTGCAACGTATCTGATACGGAATTTATAATTAAATCACCGGTAACTTTACGCTGCCTGGTCATTTCACGTGAATTGAACTGATCTCATTAACTTTAATTATATGAAGGTGAACTGCAATTTATGTTACTATATATATAAAGATAATTTAGTATATTGTTTTTATGTATTAATGAATTTTTTTTATGTATGTTCATTTACTGCAATGTCTCTTTCGAAGTCTTGTCTAAAAGGTTATAAGGCAGGTACTGCAGAAGCACAACAAGGTCATCGGGTGCTTTAAATTCCTTTACAAGCGAGTGATCAATCAATATGCATAGCTTTCTTATGCATTAGCTTAATAATTACTGATATCGATCATGCATATTATAATATTCTGACAACCCATCGCTTTGTTCTATGATGATACACTTCATTTATTTGCTTAATAGCCGTATCGGCAGCTTTAAGTTTAAAACATTTAAAGCTTGATACTAAGAATTTATCTTAACAACAAAAGTATCATGACCTTCACAATCTCGTAAATTGTACTTGAGAAACTTTAATTACTATGCCTGATGAAATACAGAGCCGATCTTAGGTCATTATCACTTTATGCGCTAATTTTCTCAGTACTACGATACATTTACGAGAAAATTACTACTAATAAGTTCTGTGTTTAATTTCTGAACATTAAACTATTACGCTTTGTAATGAATTTACATCGCGTACGAGTATATGTATGTATGTATGTTTCTTTATGTGGGGTTTATGGATCAATTTCACCAGTTATAGCTACTATATCCATATCCAAATAATTATTCTCTATTTCAATAACTACTATACTTATACAAAACTGAAACCCAGCATAGCACGCGCTTTACCCTGGAGTCGTTGTAATCAACTCAAGGTATATATAATTAGTTCTATTGCTAGTCCATAGGCTTCTCAGTTTGATACCGTGTGCTGACGGATTAAGAATACAAAGAGGTGTAGTCCCATTTTATTCTGTGCATGCTGTAAGAGGCAACTAAGGAAAATACACGAAGGCAATAGTATTTTTTGGAAGAGACGGAAAACTCGTCATTAAATTCTATATCAATCCGTCTGTCCAGCGTGGTATAGTACGCCAAATCCCCTAACTGACCCACAATACTATTGTGAAACAAAGTAGGAGTGGTCTATGTCCAGCAGTTCAGTTGTGAAAGGCTGTAATCAAATTCAAACTAAGTATTAATTGGACTTTTTTTAGATCAACAGGAGCCAACATAAAAAGTAATTTTCGTCTTGTCTGTTTGTAGTCATACGGGGTATTTGTTACATTTTGATGTAATAGGTACAAATACCCACTGCTGAAGATTCTATTATTTGTAAGGATGAGTTTACCATCGGTCGATGTTCACGAGGCGTGTTCGAGCTATTATTCTTAATGACGTGATTGCTCACTTGATAAGGCTATCGGACAGAAGTGCAATCGTTAGTTGAAGGCGAGACGTTTATCACGTTAAGTACAGTTTACCTCGTGAGCGTATAATGATGGGTGACCATTATGCTTGATGGCTTACGATATCTTGAACAGCATGTCGTTATTGACGGGTTATGATATACTAACACTCGTGGTAAATATGGATGATTTTTTGACTTGTTCAGGTGTGGTTTCGATTGTATTGTCAGGTCTGACAATGTGTGGTATGATTATATAGATATTATGTTTATAAATTATATAACAATATTCTACCACATCAACACCATCTAAAATCCAAAATTTGCATATAGCTCTACTAAACTTTTTACAACTGTGCAGCATAAAAAATGCGATGGCAGGCAATTAAAATCGAGGCTATTATTTTATAGTTCGAGCGCGTTTGCGATTTAGTTCTAAAATCTGTGCGGCAGCAGTAGGTAACAAAATGGTTTTATTAATTTTAATCCGAAAATAATTGAACTAAATCTCTTTTCACCTATACGAAAAATTGCGTAAACCCGAACTATTCATTTTTTATTCGAATAGTAACGCCAGTAATTACTAAAAATAGAAACATCGTCACCCTCCTAGTTTTATCCCAGTTAGAACCCGGGGTTCGCTTTCTTCCAACCGGATTGAAGTGAATATTGGCGTTTCCACAGAGCGACTGCCTGTCTGACCCCTTCAACGCAAATGGATAGCCATATTCCATGGCCCATGGCTTAGTGTCAGTTTATTTCATAGGTACTCAGTCCCTATAACTACTGTCAAAGATCTTCATAATAGCCGGGACCGACAGGTTAACGTGCTCTCCGAGGCACGAGGCAAAATTTTAGAATTTCAATTAAAAATAGGAACATAAGTACACCAAAACGAAATTGAAATAACGTTCCTTTTGGTAAACAAATTATTTCATAGCTTTGTGTGTGTGGTTTTGAACCGAGTTCATAAAATAAAACACGAATGAAGTTGACTAATTATCTTCGTATGAAAATGTAACTGGAGTTAATTAATTAAGACGATGCAGAGTGCATCACAGGAAGCTAGGTAATAAATAGTATAAAAATGCAGACACGATGATAATAAATAATGTGCTTTGCTTTATTTTAGTCGCCTAGTTAGTTATCGTTGGGGAAGCGACTTGTAGCAGACTTGTAGTAGTTGTAGAAGTGATTGGCTTGGTAGTATTTTAGTCTGAGAGAACTTCCGTGTAAAAAAATCTTTAAATCTAATAATAATTAAATTAGTATTTCTATGGTACAACCGTTCTATCATCTCCTGGGATCCTCTTGATTTCATGTCCTAGTCGACCGCAACGCGGCAACAAAACTTGAGGATTATTAAAATTACACTAATAATTGCCTAATTAAATGTCCTTGAGTCCTAATTAAATGTCCATAAATATTTTCATCATACTTGGCAAAACATTTAATAACTTAATTCGTAATCTATTTGACATGAACAATGTATTACCGTAAATTAATTATTAATATACCTTGTGTATCTTATTTCCATGTCCGTAAAATTGTTTTCTTCAATAATATTATATTTTTGTTTCAGGTACGTAAGGCGTCAAACAAGTATTTCTTTCTAGTCCACTAATATTTCGGCATGTGAGTAAATGAAATCAAAGCAATTGAAGAATTCGTACAGATTTACATCGATTCGTCGCTACTAGTATCACAACTACGATTCTAAATGACAATTATATTGCCCCACACCGTATTTTTTTTAGGGTTCCGTACCTAAAAGGTAAAAAACGGAACCCTATTACTAAGCCTCCGTCGTCTGTCTGTCTGTCTGTCTGTCTGTCTGTCTGTCTGTCTGTCTGTCACCAGGCTGTATCTCATAAACCATGATAGCTAGATAGCTGAAATTTTCACAAATTATGTATTTCGGTTGCCGCTATAACAACAAATACTAAAAATAAAAAAAATAAAAAAATTAAGGGGGGGTCCCATACAAAAAACGTGTTTTTTTTCGTATATTTTGCTCAAAATTACTAACTGTTACAGGTAGACGCTTTAAATTTTTACAGAATATGTAGTTGTATATTACCTTTTAAAATAAATAATTAAATTTAAAAAAAAGTAAATAATAAAGGGGGGCTCCCATACAACAAACGTAATTTTTAAGCAATTTGCTACTCGATCTTAATAAACAGGTAGAAACTTATAAAGTATTTAAGTATACATACAACGTGATTTTCTTTTATAGATGATGGTACGGAACCCTTTGTGCGCGAATCCGACTCGCACTTGCCCAATTTTTTAACTTTCTAATATAAGTAGCATTGTAACAATTGTCTCGTTGTTTCCAATCTTTACACAAGACCTGCAGTATTTCTGTATCTGGTTACTGTTCCAAATCTTGATAGCAACATGCATTTCGGCGAAAACAGTCGATTGCGTCCGTATACATCGGTAGATATACCAGCAACATGTATGTATTGTATGTTTGTATCTACCCGTTTGTATACAGACGCTAGTCTAAACACAAACAGTGGCACTAATTCTACAGCAATCAGCGACGTATTAGCTCAGCCAGCGCACATTACATTTGTGTTCGGTTGATAACTTAGTTATTGGCCGTCAAACATGGTCAGTTCGTCACTCGCTATAACGCGGCTGCTCTCTTTGTGGCGCTTGTCTGATAATCATGTGATTGGCTGTGCGGGCATAAGGCACGACTCATTTGTTGTGCTGTGACGTCATTTTGCAGCACTATTAACCAATTGTGTCCGGTGTGGTGATATACTGCGTGAATTTAGCTAGCAGAGTGAAAACATTCAGTAACTTTTTTATCTTATCGTAAAGCAGATATATCAGAAACAAAGGTACAGAAAAATAATCATAATTATATGGTTTGTTTGCGGAGATGTTGACTAACGTTACCAGATTTTTCAGCTGTGCTTTAAGTCTACACAGACCCTATTGCCGTCGGCCATAAGGCCAGTGACGATGCTGTTATTGAGAGATCACGAACACAAGACACATGGTTTTTTTCATTGGACTGGCTAAATAAATTGGAACTAACATTAAGTTAAATTCTATGACTAACTAACAAATTAAAGAATTAAAACCCCGGGGTAGTTTTTGTAATTATTCAAATATGCGTCGCATTATTACAAAAGCCATTAAAACACTTATTCCAATACAGTTTCAGCTCAGTTAAAAGCGTAGTACATCATCGTTGAAAGCATATTTGTCGTGCAAAGCTTCACTGTATAAAACGGAGGCTTTACTTAAATCCTCGGTGTTGTGCCAAGCACTCGTATTAAACCAGACGTATCATAGTAGGAGCGACACAGCTCGCATATAATTAATGATAGCGAATTTACATAATATCATACGCTAAATTAAACTAATATTCGGCCTATTGAAGATACACTGGCGTGCAGTGCCAACGGTTTTTGACGTTAATCTGTTTGACCATTATTTATTGGCATTTTATGTTAAGCTTTTTGATTTGTGTTTGAAGTAGTTAGGTTCGTTTGGCTTTAGTTGCACGCGATCATTTCGTAAATGCGTGAGCGGTAACGAGGTATACTGGGCTGACGGCGTTTTCCATCGGGTTTCTTAGGATAGAAATTAAACTTTCTGGCACGTAGACAGAAGCAGTTCAGAGCTGCTCGTGAAGACGTCGATAGGAAGTAGAAATAAAAGCTTTGAATTCAATTTATTTATTTCATTTCGGTTACTTACAGCGTAACTATAAACTTGTGATCGTCAACATTTCTTTACACCATTGCTGCTCGGATAGCAGGACTATGGGAAGAATCTCAAGAAAATCGTGGCACTCTCTTAATAGCAAAATTTTTTTTTGCAATTTGCATCTGACTTGGCCTTTATTCAGCATATTTTATTAACGATAAAAAGAAATCCTTATTCAATATCTCACTACATATTCTTATATCCATACATCACCAATTCCCACTTACGTTTTTCACCAATATATCGAACTCTTACTATCAGTACATACTTCATCAGATTGGCAAGTCGTAGCGTGCGGGCCGGCGGCGTCAAACGAAGCCAATCAGCTCACGTCGCGCCAACAGTTCAAAACTCACAGAATTTCTTACTTCACGAGATTCTCTACTCTATTTGGTGTTCCATTTTATCGTCTAATAGACATAAACGTTTATTTTTAGGTTGTATTGTTTTATAAGCGAGGTAAAAAGTGTTGTTTAGTTGGGTTGAGTGATCAATGGACTGTTTTACAGATAGTAAATGGCCGACGCAATGTATCCTTTAGAACAACCCACGCCTATATTAGTTTGGAAATAGGGTATCCTAGGTTAATCCTTGTATAGTCAGCTGTCCTGTCTGTCCTTCAAGATGTACAATATTTAGTTTCTGAATACTTATACGTTTGGATGTGAAATAAAAACAATAACAGCAATACTGACTTGTTAAACCTGTATTAAGATATAGTTTTTATAAGACTTCGAAAACATGCACCGTAACATAAGTTTATTTATTTGTTTTTTTTAGTTGTGAAGTCCTCATTAACTACTAAGCCGAACAATAAAACAATTTTCCTACATATCGTATATTAAAGAAAGAAACATTTTCATATCATATTGCATGATATAATTGTATACCCAAATACAATAATCTCATATTTACGATTATTATCACGCAGATCTCGACACAGAAACTGATACGTAACCCCGCGTCATGTGAACAAAACAAAACATATATTATTCACGCAATTACGCCACGGATGAATTCCATGAGACTTAATATCGTCTAAACAAAAAGCGTAAAAGAGAATAAATAAACATTGTCCCCTTGACGCTTCTTGGATTACAAGGAAAGGAACGCCGAGACAAGGCGACGGCAAAGAGTATATTTTCTCTCTGAGTAATGCAAAACCAGCTAGTTCTTTGTTTTTACCCGATCTCCGAGATCTTCCTTGTGGCGTAAGGTGAAAAAAATACATCCCATAATGATGAATATTATGAAGCTTTAATAAAGACATTGCGTAAGATTTGTCTAGGAAACCACGTAATACGAGCTCGCTGTCATTTTACTAGTTCATTTAGGTAAAAACTTTAAGCATAAGATAGCCAATGAGCAATCTCATATCGAAGATTTATTCTGCCATTAGCAGACATGGAATTATAGTGTTGCCCGCATCCGCAGAAGTGCAGTATTCATTTTCGGCGGCAATCGATTTGCAAATCATCCAAATGCTTTTATTCTATTTGGTCCGGTAAAGTTATAATCAACCGCAATAACTCGGAAAAATAAGAAACGAGTATCTTTATACAAAACGAATAGAATTAGTTTATTTTAATTTGTTATAAATTGCTGTATTAGCTGTATATAATATGTATCATGAGCAATTTTTTAAAACACCAAGAATATGTAGTAGCCGTAGAAGCGAGCTGGCAAGTCTTCACTGGCTAAACTTCATAAGCATGTTTTGCGACTGACGGCAATTCAATAAATCAACCTGTATCAGTCCGCAGCTGGACGTACGCCTCTCAAGTTTATACTTGATATAAGAGGCATTTGGGATAATACTTTGATTATTTTCCTGTTGACTGAATCCAGCCATATTTGTAGAAAGAGCTACTATTTGTTCCAAAAACGTCTGACACTCAAGCGACGCTTGAAGCAGAAAAAAATAATTTTAGGCTCGGAAAGTTTTCGTGGAAAATGTATTTTCCACGTCATTGAAGTTTCTTCGTCGCTATACCGGAGTCTCTGTGTGTGTATGTGTGTGAGGTTTATTTTTGTACTACTTTGTGCTCACGGTCGCTCGTCCACGTATTATGAGAAAAAGTTTCTGAAACACTGGTTAATTTGCATGGCATATTCGCATCTGCAACGTATCTGATACGGAATTAATTTATAATTAAATCACCGGTAACTTTACGCTGCCTGGTCATTTCACGTGAATTGAACTGATCTCATTAACTTAAATTATATGAAGGTGAACTGCAATTTATGTTACTATATATATAAAGATAATTTAGTATATTGTTTTTATGTATTAATGAATTTTTTTTATGTATGTTCATTTACTGCAATGTCTCTTTCGAAGTCTTGTCTAAAAGGTTATAAGGTAGGTACTGCAGAAGCACAACAAGGTCATCGGGTGCTTTAAATTCCTTTACAAGCGAGTGATCAATCAATATGCATAGCTTTCTTATGCATTAGCTTACTAATTACTGATATCGATCATGCATATTATAATATTCTGACAACCCATCGCTTTGTTCTATGATGATACACTTCATTTATTTGCTTAATAGCCGTATCGGCAGCTTTAAGTTTAAAACATTTAAAGCTTGATACTAAGATTTTATCTTAACAACAAAAGTATCATGAACTTCACAATCTCGTAAATTGTACTTGTGAAACTTTAATTACTATGTCTGATGATGATGAAGTACAGAGCCGATCTTAGGTCATTATCACTGCATGCGTTAATTTTCTCAGTACTACGATACATTTACGAGAAAATTACTACAAATAAGTTCTGTGCTTTAAGTTGTAAATATTAAACTATTACGCCTTGTAGTTAATTCACAGTGCGATACGAGTGTGTGTATCTTTATGTGTGGTTTATGGTTTAATTTCGCTAGTTTTAGCGACTACTAGTATATTCATATCCAAATAATTTTACTCTACTTTAACTCATATAAATCCAAAAACCAAGCATAGGACTCATGTTACCCAGGAGTCGTTGTAATTACCCCTAGTTATAAATTGTCCCATTGCTGGTCATAGGCTCCTCGGTTTGATTCCGTGGGGTGGCGGATACGAGGTAGGAGAGACTACTCAATTCCATTCTGTGGTTGTCATAAGCGGTGACTAAAGAAAGGACACGATACGATGGTATCTTTTGTAATCTCGACATCAAACTCTATGCCACCAATCCATCTGTACAGCTCGGCATATAGTAAACCATATACTCCAAATGACTGTATGCTGTTATGACGCAAGGAGAGGCCTATTTCAGCAGTTGATTACGGAAACCTGTATGATGATGATAGAGTGACGATTACCAATTGACAGAAGCCAATAAAAGAAGTACCTCATATAACTGCAAATTCTAATAGGTAGGTACAAATACCCACTGCTGTAAATTCTAGTATTTGCAAGGATGAGTTCACCGTTGGTCGATGTTCACGAGGCGTGTTCGAGCTTATTATTCTTAATGACGTGATTGCTCACTTGATAAGGCTATCGGACAAGCGCAATCGTTAGTTGAAGGCGAGACGTTTATCACGTTAAGTGCCGATTACCTCTCGTGGATATGATGATGGTTGACCATTATGCTTGATGGGTTACGACATCGAGAACAGCGTGTCGTTATTGACGGAGGTTATGATAATTACTAACACTCGTGGTAAATATGGATGACTTTTTGACTTGTTCAGGTGTGGTTTCGATTGTATTGTTAGGTCCGGCAATGTGTGGTATGATTATATGTATAGGTATTATGTTTATAAATTATATAACAATATTCTACCACATCAACACCATCTAGTCCCAAACTAAGCAGAGCTTGTACTTTGGGTACTAGACAATGGATAAACAACGTACGCAAATACCTCTACGTACATAACCTAATTTTAGTAGAATGAAATTACGATTTGCGTTTGAATGAGTACCTAAAAAGTTGTGTACATGAAGGCTGTAGGTATATTTGACATAATTGATAAAGTTTGTTTTATATGAGAAAGAACTCATTTAATTAGTAAACTAATTTATCTCTTGTAAATGTCACTGTCGGCATAAATTTCATTACCAACTACGTAATGAACATAATTTTCCTCATAGGTAGGAACACAGTAACACAATTTGTCAGTATAGAAATGACGTCGCATTTTTCCAAAGTTATCCGTTTATACCCTCTATATATTTTCATTAAACGGAGTCGAGTGGAGACGGGAGCGGTCGCTAATTTATTGCATCGTTCTAATGCGGAATTTAATAAGGTGCGACTTGAAATTGTTCGCTTTATTCAGTAAATATTGTCGCCGTCGTGATGAAGTTGCGTGTGAATGCTCTCGCGCTTTATTGAGATGGGTTTTACATCACATAAGCATTACGTCCCTATATTACTGGTCGTTTTTAGGTCAGATGCCGCACTTTGGCATGGCGCTGTCACTATACGTGTGATACTAGTGACATAATGTAGTTTCTAGTGGGGCCCTAGCGTGTATGTTGCTACCGATTATTTCTTTCCCAATTTCTGAATATCAAAGAAGGATAGCGTACATAGCGGTTATAGCGTAACTAGACCGTTTGATATACCTAGATCGGTAAAGTGAAGCAACGGTTGCACAGGTACGAACAACGGGTACAGGGCAGCGGCATATGGATGAGCGACCGCATGTGGCATTTACATCAGAGGGCACGTAAAGCGGCCTTGTGGGAGGCCTTTGGGCGGTCTGAAAACTTCAACCAGAATTAGCCACTCACACGAAAAAGGAAAAAAAAGAAAAACGATATTCGGATTTTTAAGCTCTAAGAATATAAATAACCACAGTTAAACGTGTATTTAAGAAAATATTGCCCCATTGCTCTTATGATAACGTTATCTTGAGCCGTCAAACCCGCTCTTGAAAAGTCGTTGAAAGTAATGATATTGGCAGGTTACACACAAGCTCTCCGAAGCGCATATAATGAATGGGAATTATTCGCGTCTTATGCCTTCACGCCTGACTTAATTATGGAAATGAGACGCAGTCGAGTGTTACTTCCAAGTTCATGTTATTCCGTTACGTTAGGAAAATGTCCAGTTCACCTGGCAGGTAATCTTTGAAGATCTCGTGAAGTGAACTTATGCATTGCTTAGACTTTTTCTGTATTAGTCAATTAATTCCCAGATGCCTAGATTTTATTTTGGAGGGATTGGGTTGTCTCTTCAACCATTAGAACTACAATAAATATAGACATCCCAACGTGGGCTTCAAGTATCAGCAGATCTCGTGGTAATGCCAATGGTTACGCAATCAGGCGGTGGTGCATACAATTAAAAGTTAGCAAAAAAGAAGTTGTCTTTAAAATAACTCTCTAAAATATCGTCCAAATTTTGTCAATAAGAAGGTTCGAATGATGCTCAAAACTTTTCGCGCTGATGGTAAATACCAATTCAAATATCTGTACAATCTATGGACTATCTTTCAAGACTTCGAATATTGCAATTACGAAAACGATAAGTGGGCAGACATTTCAATAATCTCTCTGTTTACCACCTACTTTTAGATTCTACTTAACGAAATTCGCTGTAAAGTACCAACCGGAATCAATTCTGCAGCCCATATGAATATCAGCGGTTTTGTTGCTTACGTTGCAAAAATTCCACACACTCAACGCTTTTTAGATTGGATCGCGATCGTCCGCAGAGAATTCAATTCATAAATAAATATGGCGTCGGTCTGGCGCCATCTTGCCGGGAGCAGCGGTGGGAGCTGGCCCACCGAAGTGTTGCGTGAGGGGCATGCTAACGCGCCACAGCCTCTCTACTACAAAATTTAATATTACCTATAAATAAATCAGTGTCAAACGGGCTCCGATAAGACCTCAAGTAATGAAGTGGGAACTGGCAAATTAATTTGTCAGTCCGACGTGGCGAGGTTGCCCTTGGTCTGACCATTTATTATTAGTAGTTTTATTGTTTGACATAAAGCCGAGGCATAACAAAGGTACCTTTGTATTGGAAGGTAAGGCAGAGGTATATCTACAGCGATAGTTTGATTAATATGATGAATAAGGCTAAAATGACACGTTTAGCATTTACGGGCTTGCTTACCAATAACTTTCGTCTGAAATTACCATTAATTTAGAAATTTAGAATCTGCATGGCACTGACCCATAAGAGGCGAGAATTAATTCCTTAAAATGAGGATTGCGTTACCGCTTCCTATAATACGTTTTCGTAATTCGTCCTCAGTCAGCATGAAATGAAAACCAGAATTAGTGAATAAATACGGGGTATGGCAGTAATTATAGTGCGGTGGCATATCTGGGTCGCCCAACTGGTTGACGACTCGCCAACCCAGATGTCACTGCAGCGATACCGTCGAAGCGAACCTTTGTTAGCAACGAGATAGCAGTTAATGAAAAACAAGTTTAAAAGGGGTGATACTCGTAAATCTTATCCAATATCGCCATTACCGTGAGATGGTACGAAGTTTCTCTTTATACCAATAAACATATTTTAAGTTCCATTATAAAGAAATGACTATACCTACTTAAACTATACTTAAAGATAGTGGTCAGTTAGCTGTACAAGATAAAAATAACCATGACTGAATATGTCGAATTTAACAACATTTAATGTCCAGTATATCTACGAACGTTAGGGACATCCCAGCTTAATTAATTATGAGTCACAGGGATTTATAAAATAATATTAAACAAGCACACCTTCCAATTAATTTCTAAAAATACTTGGAAGCCGAATAAACCAGCAGTACTGTTTGCTTCTAAGAAAGTAATAAAAACTGAGAAGTTGATGTAATTTGCTTTAACTGCTTTTGTAGTTTAGCCAAATCCTGAGGCACGAACAGACGAAACTTATAGCGATGTCAGTCACGTAGCGTTGAACTATTGATTTTCAACTTTACTATTAAGCAGGGTGAACAGGTCGTACCGCTTTGAATAGAAGCTTTTTGTTATACAATCACGAAACAAGTAGGTCGTTCTTCAAGCTTGCCAGACTGCTGATTCAATACACGAATTTATTCGATACATAAATATATGGTTATGCTTACATTTAGTATTTGAAGTACAATGATATAGTAGTGGCTGATATGGCTTAAGAGAGATGGAAAACATCGAGATACCTACGAGTAAGAGGTATAGAATCACTTCGTAATTTATGTGTGAACTTGTTGTTTGCAATCCTCACTCTTCGACTTAAATGGATAATTATTTTAATTTGATTTTACGCTGCTTCAAAATGGCAAGTTTTGGTGTTTCTGTTTCCCATTTCGGTGATTCTCATTTCGCTATGCATATCATCCGAGATAAAAAGACATATCAAAACTAGACAGTTGCTTGTAGTTTAATAACGAACTCAAAAAATAAAGTTATCTGGATGTATGACCAAAAGCACCCGTCTGTAAAAACGAGACCTTTTTTAAAGACAATTCTCCCACTATGCGTAGTCAGACGATCTATATGTAGCGTTCTGAAAAATATGTCGCTATACATATAGCTTTAAGGTATTTATTCAAAAAGATTCACGAACCAAGAACAAAGGAATCAGTCACACAGTCAATGTTGGAAACAGATAACAAAATACGGTTATCAAGTCCCGTAACAGTTTCACCAGGGCGAGCACCCTGAAGCTTGCGGAGGGAGAAATTAAATGATTTCCCTGTAAGCGATCACACGAATAATTCCATTAGCCCCCGAGCATTCACTTTAACCGAGTTCTGCTCAGACAAGAGCCACCGATTTCATTGCAATGTTTCTTGAGATCAAATTCCGATTTGAATGGGACTTCTCTGGTGCAGCTTTGAGATATCCGGGATGAATGGTACTGGATTTTGGACATTATTTATAATTAAAAGCGTTGTTGCCTAGGATATTGATACATACATAGTCTCACGCCTATAACCCCGAAGAGGTAGGCATAGGTGTATTTCTACACCCACTTTTCGCCAGATATACTTTAGTCCCACGTAATAAGGGGCGAGCCTATTGCCGAGGATATTGATGCATATAATTTAATCATTGTACGTCAGTAAAGGGTAAACGTATTTGAGTTAACAAATAACAGCTGAAATAAAAGAGAATTCTTCAAGATTTAAAGAAAAGAGTAGGCTATAACTTTAGTTGTTATTGGTTACACAGCAATCTCTGCCAAAAACATAGCGGCAAAGAAGCGCTATCAACAGCTATAAATGATTTTGCATATGTCACCTACTCAATTTTGCTTTCACGTGGCCTCAGTTTCACTGACCAGTATGTAATGCAGTCTTAAAATATGTGATATTTATTAAACTTTAATGGCGTTATGAGTTTTGACGCATTTATTAATACTTGGATCTTGGTTATAATCAAATCAAATCATCTTTATTGCTCAATGGTATAACATAGATATTTAAAACTAAACAGTATTTACATCAGAATTTACCCTTTAAGGTATGCAATAATAAAATTAGTGTTATAGGTTCATTTTCAACCACGCATTTAATTTACGTTTGAAATTTTTTTCTATGGATTAAAAACATTTATTGCCTAATAATTTGTGTAGTTATTTTTAAATTTATAAAATGGTAACTCTTTTAAATATATGGGTAAGTTTGGGTACATGAAGTCGATTTCGATAAGAACGTTTAAAAATTTCCAATATACGATGGCGCATGGAAAATTTCTAAGTAGTATGCAAATAAAATGATAGATAGTATCTTTATTCTTATGAAAATAGTAGGAAAAACCAAAGCTTTTCCTCTTCTTAGAAGGGAAAAGGCGAACTTTTCATGATAGTCTTACACATGCCAGCCATTCAGAGCTCGAAGGCTGTATTGTGCCAATCTAGGTTAATCAGAACCAAAGCCAAACAATAAAAGTGAAGTGGTCACAACAAAGCCATATCTTATCATATCTATAAAGCGGGACGCAGACCGTAGAGCTGATTGTGTCATATCAAATTGATCACTTGAAACTTATCATATTTTTATATGGAAACTAGTTGAAGCTGGAGTTGCGATAGTGCACTATACTCCACACTTAAGCTTTAGTAGGTAAATGTCGCTCTAATAGACTATATTACTAGTTTAGCGCAAATAAGTGACGCGCTCTCGCTTGTTTCCTTTTTCCTCTCTTTCCCTTTTTCCTTACTTTCTGCGTCTCTCTCAGTAAAACAAGAACTAGCGAGGCTAGTAAACTCAAGTTTCTGGACCTCAAAATGCCGGCTATCAAGTCGTTGGGCTGGTAGTCCGCTTTAATTATTACAACCAATAACTATCCAGCGAGTTACCATTGTAGTTTATTTAATTTATACAATGAAACGATGCGTACTTACTAAAAGCAATACACTTGCTTAATCAATATAAAGCAAAAACGATTGCAGCAATTAAAATGTAATAATCGGAAGGTAAATGTAAACTAGGACGGCAAGCGCAATTTGCTGCTGAATATACTCATCATCCTCATCATCCTCTTAGCGTTATCCCAGTTTCAATCTGGGGTCCGCTTACTAGTCTAACCGAATTTGGCTGAATATTATTTAAATAAAAATAAATAAATAAAATAAATTAGCTTTTCCACGGAGAGATTGCCTGTCTGCCCTCCGCAACCCGAAGGGATAGCGATATTCCATGGTTTAGACTAGTGTCAGTTTATTTAGAAGGTACTGACGCCCTATAACGACTGTCAAAGATCTTCATGAAAACCGGGACCGACGGCTTAACGTGCTCTCCGAGGCACGGGACAAGCGATAATTAACAATTCAATACGCACATAACTCCGAAAAGTCATTGGTGCACGCCGTGGATTCGAACCTGATACCCTCTGCATGTCAGTTTGTTGGTATCTCCACAAGGCTATCGCTGCCTTATTGTATATTTGCTGCTGAATATACTATTAGGTGTATTTTTTGTGTATTTCAGCATTATTAGCCACAGAGAATTATTAGCCATTTAAAGCATGTCAACCATTGTCAAATATCCACCCACTCGTACTACACAATAAGGCTGTCTGATAATGACCATAAAATAATGATCGCGACGATTCTCAATACATGTCACGTTCGGCCGCTTAGCACGCACTGCGAGCGATTCTTTCGCACGAGTGCTCGGCAGGCGCGTACATACTTCCCGCGGGAAATCACGACGTCGTATGCTCCACCTGCTGTGTAACCGATCGCTTATTATAAATGGAACTAAAAATATTGGTATATTCTTAAAGTCTGATAACGATATATTTAAGATTAGAGATGCGAAGATAGATAAAAAGCGGAAAGAGGCGAGATATACTTAGTAAATAAAATGGAAAAGCGAATATTCTGTCAAATCTGGTTAGAGCCATCAGCGGACTCCGTGCTTCGGGAAGGTCTTGGATGGAACCGGGATGATGACGATAAAATATACTATGCAACTAGCCATAGCTCGCGGTTTCGAACGTCACACCGCCATCGAACCGTCGCCTCGTACTTCATCGCTCGTGGCGTGGATGTTAGTAGCATAAATCCGTCTGGTAGTTCCAGAGAAAGTCACGTACAAAAAGAATCTGCTTCACTATTCTTAATATACATAGGTATCCTCGTACATACATAAGTAATGTACATAATTATGGGTAAGCTGACGCCCCAACAATACTTACCCTTGACCTACTTCGTTGACACAAACTAACCTCCAAATCATTTGAAAGACATTTGCCAATTGCTCAGTCATCATTTCAGTTCACAGACTACGGTAACAAGCGTTCATTAATGAACAAACGGAGCGCGGTTAAAACAGAAAGCATTTATAAGTACACTTGAATAAACAATTCCTGTCAGATATTAATCAAACCATTTGCAAAGTGAGCGCAATTCTACGCTGACGCATAGACAGCTTTCCAGCGAGGTCACGGCAAATTATGCTAATAGCCTTTACGGGTCGTCGAAGGACACCGCGGTAATTTTAGTGGGTACACTCCTAACGCCTGTAGGGAGACAAATACCGTCTCTGCCTGCCGCAAGCAGCGGATGATGAGCCCGTAATTGAGGTCTAAGTGAAGACAAAGATAAAATAGTAGACAGGACCTGTAATAACCACTTTGGTGATGGGTGTCATCATAGGTGATTTTGAATTTAGCTAAGGTGCTACTTAAGGTGGTCTTGTTTTTTTATATATATGTATAGTCACCTTGTTAATAATCACCGCCGCCCATGGACACAAGCAACACCGGAGGATAACATGTGGGATGCCTTTTGATGGGAAATGAAATATGAGAAGGAGCAGGATGAAAGAGAAAGAAAAAGTGGGTGAGGCCGCCGGTTGTAGATTCTGTTTGCACTACCGAGATAGTAAATGCGTTTAATTTGAGATTACAATAGTTAATATTTCATTCAACAAATAATGTTTGTCTAAATATAAACGGTAAAATCTTGAAACAGGTTCAAAAGAAAATAACACAAACAAACCTTTGTTTGGATTTCCCCAGTGATTCCAACAAATTTGAGGATTTGGCAAATTATTCTGCTGTTAGACACGGTTATGATCCATCAAAAGCGATTTTTTCACACTACTTGGTGGTTTAAAAACAGTTGTAGCCATCTATTATAGACGTCCAAAGCTTCAACATTCTATAAAATCTAACCATTCTATTTGGTTAAATGTACACATGATGTATTTTAGGCTGCCTTACTTCCTGCATTTTATTTTATTAGTTAGACATTGTCCATGCAGTGGCTTGAGCTTAAATCACTACTTGTTTACACCAGGCGTTTCTTCGTCGAATCAATCAGGAGCTAATTTGATTTTTGATGAAATCAGCAACTCCTGGTAACCGGCTACGAAATGTAATTATCACAGAACAGTTAAGAGAGATTATTATCAATGCTCGACCAAATACATGTCTAGTTTGACTGTTAGTAAGCTTATTCATGGGCAAATTGAAAACAAACTCCTTATCGCTTAACAAAAGCATCTTTACACTCAAGTTTAATATCAAAATCACTTGAGACCTAATAAAAACTTTCTTATTGTAATAACTGCACTATACACAATCACAAGTTGCCACAATTGCAAAAATAGACAAAGATATCGTAGGTACGTTAGAAAATGAGCTTCGGTCGGGTTATTGAGTTGATCGTAACGAAGTTTTGTAAGGATGGCATGTATTGTGTAATAATTAGTTCTACTTCCTTGAAGGCTATGATCGGTTTGTTGAACGTATAATTTGATGACGATGGCATTTTCCTAAATAGAGAACGCCTGGGTTGTGAAGTGTCCGCAGCTGGTGTAACCCACGCAAAAACGTGGTAGCAAAAACAACGTATTTCATCCTTATTTTCTTTTTGAACAGTTTCGCGATTGAGGCGCGTTATATGATAACGTTAGTGTCGGTGTCTGGCTTTCATTGTACAGCTGAAGATATAAAATTTAAAATAATTTGGACCGAAATTGTTTAAAACGTGTTACCTATTTTCCATGTGTCTACGACACAATCAAAATATTAATTAAGTTACATTTCGAGGGTAAATAGGTAGCTTTGATATCCCGGCGTTTCAATCAAATAGTACGGGTCGTTGCACTTTCCAGTGAAAACGCTCAGTCATACACGCCAACCCGTGACTGTGGTCGTTTACAAACGTTGAACATTGGAAGGTATTTATACCCATAATTTAAAGCAAAAATAAACTTTAGTGTGGTAATTTCGTGATGGTGGTATTAGAAGTGATGGTACCCTCATAAATCAAATAACAACTATGTTGTTAAAAATTAACAAAATGTCTCGGTTTAAATCACAATATGTGAATTTTTTTGATTTATTGTTTCTTATGATTGAGTTCTTAGATATTATTATCATTTATTTGTTCACATTTACTACTGAAACTAAAAATAAGTTTGCCTTTAAAATTGTACGCGATTCAAGCCACCCCAAATAAAAATTCTGGTCCGACAAACCGTAATGAACGCTAGAAGCACACAGACCAACCTAATATCAAATGCAAATGTTCCAAATGTGTTTAGGAGTGTTAGTTACCTTTGCTAGCAGAATTTTTCCCCACCGTCTGGTTTCTTGACCCTCTGACTATGTCGAATACTCCCCCAATATTCCCTTACGGGGGACTTTTAAGCCCGGCTTTAAACTTGAAGCGGTCCATGCATATTTTATTGTAGATACATTTCTTTTGACTGTGATATATGTGTCTGGCTTTCTAAAGTAAGGAACTTAGGCAATCGATATTTACCGAGTCGTCTGAAGGGCCAAAAGAATATGAATATTATATAAACGTGCTGGGTAGTTTACAAATAAAACGTATATTTTAAGGTGCACATAAATATTCTGGTAGTAGCTTATGGCAACGCTGCCCAAATTTTGCAGAACTTGTCTTAATTATGGTTTTTGCGTCCGTGCATATTTTCATCAAGCTCGCTAGATTTTCGGTCCGTACGATACAAACATACATCTCTCTTGCTCATTACAATCACATCACAAGTTTAGCTTACGTTTCTTTTGGTGAACTTTGATATGATATTTCGCCCGAAATTTAACCAGAGTGTTCCGTTAATGCCAAGTTTTATAAATTATCTTAATTAAAATAAAAAATTCGTACAACTAATTTTAGTCTATGGCAAAAATGTTTTATTTATTATTAAGTTTTTAAATTCATTCGCGTCTGTCTCATACAGCAAGTTAAAAGTTGCATTCGTTTTTCTACTTGGTAATAATACTCCCACAAATGCCTTTCTCTAACGATTACGTTGCATGACTGTGAAAGTCTTCAAAGCCTAAGCCAGAACACTATAGTTTATATAGTTCAGTTTTTTTTTGTGTGTTTTATATTTTTGTGACTTATTTTTTTATGTATTTGCATTCAGTTACAGTAGTACATTTACCCCTTAAAATATCTTGCAAATGCAAATCAACACCCTGTTGATCAATTTTAGAGCACTATGAACGTTCTACGATCCTTAACCTCTTGTATGCCGGCATGCCAGACACAATTAAAAAGCTATTGTGTCTCGCGTAGATCAGCGTTCCGGCATACAACGGGTTAATGCAAGTCTCAGTATCGTCGTAAACTCAGAAGTAAACATTGTAAGCAATAGTGACGTGCCGTTGGTATTTAAAACATTGCAGTAAGGATACAATACGGGTTATTTCTGTATAAAACTTTCTATAGGAAACTTTACCGCCCTTATAACAGTTGTAACACGAAACAATTTCATAAGGCTACCGTAACTTATGTGGCTTCCGTCCATATAAAAGTAAATCTTCGAAGTTAATCACTCAGGTCGTCGAACACTTAATGAAGTGGGGTGCCGTTTTATGCGTAACCTTAAAGGGGGAAAGAGAGGCTTGTACGATAAAGACTTCATCTATTTAGCAACTTTATTGAATCGCTATAGAGTTTATTTTTCTTTGTTATTAATATTGGCGTGGGTGCAGTTGGGCCGAATGTGTATCACGACTTTACCAACAGGGGTTCTAGGTACCACTACCATGATAACCAATGTTTATGCGATACGATCGCTTTGCGTTCGCTTAAGAACTTAAGTGGAAATTTGTTTAAGTCTCGTAATAGGAGGGTAGATATCGTGGCTGATTTGAGGCTTGTTACTATTGATTAAAATTAATTAGGTAATAGCGATAGTCGTAACTTGTACATCTATTATGAATAATTATAAATTCAAAGAATGTTTGACAGCTATTCAAATAGTAACATGGGCAGACAAAGATTTTATAATATAAACAACATTATTTTGTTACCATAATGATTTATTCCGCAGGTGATGTGTCGTAAGCATACGTTTATTATCATCACGTTCAATATTTTCACGTAGATTTTAAACTTTAATATAATCTTGAATTTCGTTTTAAAAATTAGTTACCCTAGTAAATTAATGCTATATGCTAGCCTTGCCTAAAAATAATTTCTAAGATTTTCTGTCATATAGTCTGTGAAGATATGAAATGCGTGTTCATTGTGTCCGTAAGTTTTATGCTTGTAAAGTCCTCCGCGACATAGAATTGACACATAAACAAAAAAAACTGACAGTTTAAATTTAAACATGCGCTCCCAGAATGTAGTTCTGGTTTGATTACGCTGTTCGCAATCGGTTCCGATTAATCGCAATGTCTAAGCATCAGATTGTTAGCGATTGGTGCGTTCATGCAAATTCAGATTAGCATACGTATTTCAATCTGTTGCGGAATTATAATTGTTTGCTCGGACGCCTTATTGTTTGATCAAGCCAGTGCGCGCTGATTGCTGAGGAATTGTTAAGGGATTTCTGAGATATGGTAGTTGTTTACATCTTTACTAGCTGACCCGGCAAACGTTGTTTTGCAAATTTCTTTTTTTTTATTATTATTTTTTTTTTTTTGAAAAATAGATGTTGGCCGATTCTCATAGATACCGGATAAGCACAAAAAATTTCATCAAAATCGGTCAAGCCGTTTCGGAGGAGTATGGGAACGAAAACTGTGACACGAGAATTTTATATAGGTATTAGATATGTTGTAATACAAGGACTTACGAATCTATTTGTGAAACATTTCACTCAAAATACCATGGACAATTACTTTCGCTTATAAATGCATAGTATACAAAATAAAAAAATGATCTTGTTAATGGATGTCCACAGTTTAAATAAATATAGAAATGATCAAAACTTCAGACATTCCACAATAAAATTAAACTACGGTTTTCGGTCAGGATAAAACATAATCTAGTTTTCTCTTGACTATGGTTCCTGTACACAGCCAGGTCAGGTAATAGTAAAAAGTAATTCTATAGTATAAATGTAACAACGAGACGTAAAGTACCTATAATACATAGTAAAAAAACATTCTAGATCATTCGGTATAAATGTTTAACTGTTCCGCAGTGTATAGTACCCAATATACACCGCGGAAAGCCGTTAATAGTAGTAAATAAAATAGGCGTTAGTTAATTTCAACGGAAATCAATATCTATAACTACTAAGTACAATTTTAATTCTGAAAATGCATGTCCAAAAATCTAAATTATAAACATGAAACACCGGGTCACTCCTCTGACTGCCTCCGTGGTCCAGTCCAATGGATAGCGTATTCAACTGCTGATTGGAGGTCCCGGGTTCGATTCCCGGGTTGGGCAAAAGTGTTAATGGGTTTTTCCGAATTCTCAGTAGCAGCACGGAGTCTGGTGATGGCCCGTAACGGCAATAGGCTCGCCCCCTATTACGTGGGACCTAAAAATTCATAGCGAAATGTGGGTGTAATATTACACCTCTGCCTACCCCTTCGGGGATACAGGACGTGAGTCTATGAAAAAAAACACCGGGTCCAGTAACCGGTGTTTAATACGTTAAAGTTGCATATGTGACCGCAAGTAGTAAATTTTAAATAATATTAAATGTTGCAAGGATAATTTAGCTTACTTTTAACATTCATTGTAATAATTAGGTACATCGGTGCCGTTAGGTATTTAGTAGTAGAGAAATAGCAGGTGTTTCATCTTTATTTCAAAATGATTATGATTATTACGTGGTTGAGACCTGTAAAAATACGTTTACGTTGAAAGTATTTAGTTCACAAATGTTGTGTGAAGAATGATAACTCAACAGAATAACACACAGCACTGATATTTCACCGTAAATTCCAGACAAAAAACAACAAGACAAATGGAAATTTCATCACAATGAAAGAATTTTCTCTCGTGTACTTTAAATCAACCAGCCGTAAAACCCGTGAAACAAAGCTAGCCCACGTAGCATAGTTTTAGTTCTTCCAAAGGGCGCGCATCACACCACGGTAACGGCCCGGTCACGACCTAAAGCGGCGGGCGACAGCGGCAAGCGATTTTGATGTACATGACGCCTTAAAGGGCCACCCATAAATGACGTCACACGATTTTCATGATGTTTTGATCTCGCCCCCGTCCTTGTCACAGTTGTTCTCATAAATCACCACCACATTTATCATACAATGTCACACTTCATCGACCCCCTTACCACCCTCCATACGTGTGACGTAATTTATGGACGGCTCTTTACTCTGACGCGACGTCATTCGCGGCGTGTGGCCGCGGAGGACTAAAGCCCGCCATGTATATCGAAATCGCTTGGCGCTGTCGCCCGCCGCTGTAGGTAAATTCAGATTAGCATACGTATTTCAATCTGTTGCGGAATTATAATTGTTTGCTCGGACGCCTTATTGTTTGATCAAGCCAGTGCGCGCTGATTGCTGAGGAATTTTTAAGGGATTTCTGAGATATGGTAGTTGTGTACATCTTTATATGTAATACGAGGACTTACGAATCTATTTGTGAAACGTTTCACTCAAAATAGCATAGATAATTACTTTTGCTTATAAATACATAGTATCCAAAGTAAAAAAATTATCTTGTTAATGTATGTCCACAGTTTAAATAAATATAGAAGTGATCAAAACGTCAGACATTCCACAATAAAATTAAACTACGGTTTTCGGTCAGGATAAAACATAATCTAGTTATCTCTTGACTATGGTTCCTGTACACAGCCAGGTCAGGTAATAGTAAAAAGTAATTCTATAGTATAAAATAATGTAACAACGAGACGTAAAGTACCTATAATACATAGTAAAAAAACATTCTAGATCATTCGGTATAAATGTTTAACTGTTCCGCAGTGTATAGTACCCAATATACACCGCGGAAAGCCGTTAATAGTAGTAAATAAAATAGGCGTTAGTTAATTTCAACGGAAATCAATATCTATAACTACTAAGTACAATTTTAATTCTGAAAATGCATGTCCAAAAATCTAAATTATAAACATGAAACACCGGGTCACTCCTCTGACTGCCTCCGTGGTCCAGTCCAATGGATAGCGTATTCAACTGCTGATTGGAGGTCCCGGGTTCGATTCCCGGGTTGGGCAAAAGTGTTAATGGGTTTTTCCGAATTCTCAGTAGCAGCACGGAGTCTGGTGATGGCCCGTAACGGCAATAGGCTCGCCCCCTATTACGTGGCACCTAAAAATTCATAGCGAAATGTGGGTGTAATATTACACCTCTGCCTACCCCTTCGGGGATACAGGACGTGAGTCTATGAAAAAAAACACCGGGTCCAGTAACCGGTGTTTAATACGTTAAAGTTGCATATGTGACCGCAAGTAGTAAATTTTAAATAATATTAAATGTTGCAAGGATAATTTAGCTTACTTTTAACATTCATTGTAATAATTAGGTACATCGGTGCCGTTAGGTATTTAGTAGTAGAGAAATAGCAGGTGTTTCATCTTTATTTCAAAATGATTATGATTATTACGTGGTTGAGACCTGTAAAAATAATAGTTACGTTGAAAGTATTTAGTTCACAAATGTTGTGTGAAGAATGATAACTCAACAGAATAACACACAGCACTGATATTTCACCGTAAATTCCAGACAAAAAACAACAAGACAAATGGAAATTTCATCACAATGAAAGAATTTTCTCTCGTGTACTTTAAATCAACCAGCCGTAAAACCCGTGAAACAAAGCTAGCCCACGTAGCATAGTTTTAGTTCTTCCAAAGGGCGCGCATCACACCACGGTAACGGCCCGGTCACGACCTAAAGCGGCGGGCGACAGCGGCAAGCGATTTTGATGTACATGACGCTTTAAAGGGCCACCCATAAATGACGTCACACGATTTTCATGATGTTTTGATCTCGCCCCCGTCCTTGTCACAGTTGTTCTCATAAATCACCACCACATTTATCATACAATGTCACACTTCATCGACCCCCTTACCACCCTCCATACGTGTGACGTAATTTATGGACGGCTCTTTACTCTGACGCGACGTCATTCGCGGCGTGTGGCCGCGGAGGACTAAAGCCCGCCATGTATATCGAAATCGCTTGGCGCTGTCGCCCGCCGCTGTAGGTAAATTCAGATTAGCATACGTATTTCAATCTGTTGCGGAATTATAATTGTTTGCTCGGACGCCTTATTGTTTGATCAAGCCAGTGCGCGCTGATTGCTGAGGAATTGTTAAGGGATTTCTGAGATATGGTAGTTGTGTACATCTTTATATGTAATACGAGGACTTACGAATCTATTTGTGAAACGTTTCACTCAAAATAGCATAGATAATTACTTTTGCTTATAAATACATAGTATCCAAAGTAAAAAAATTATCTTGTTAATGTATGTCCACAGTTTAAATAAATATAGAAGTGATCAAAACGTCAGACATTCCACAATAAAATTAAACTACGGTTTTCGGTCAGGATAAAACATAATCTAGTTATCTCTTGACTATGGTTCCTGTACACAGCCAGGTCAGGTAATAGTAAAAAGTAATTCTATAGTATAAAATAATGTAACAACGAGACGTAAAGTACCTATAATACATAGTAAAAAAACATTCTAGATCATTCGGTATAAATGTTTAACTGTTCCGCAGTGTATAGTACCCAATATACACCGCGGAAAGCCGTTAATAGTAGTAAATAAAATAGGCGTTAGTTAATTTCAACGGAAATCAATATCTATAACTACTAAGTACAATTTTAATTCTGAAAATGCATGTCCAAAAATCTAAATTATAAACATGAAACACCGGGTCACTCCTCTGACTGCCTCCGTGGTCCAGTCCAATGGATAGCGTATTCAACTGCTGATTGGAGGTCCCGGGTTCGATTCCCGGGTTGGGCAAAAGTGTTAATGGGTTTTTCCGAATTCTCAGTAGCAGCACGGAGTCTGGTGATGGCCCGTAACGGCAATAGGCTCGCCCCCTATTACGTGGGACCTAAAAATTCATAGCGAAATGTGGGTGCAATATTACACCTCTGCCTACCCCTTCGGGGATACAGGACGTGAGTCTATGAAAAAAAACACCGGGTCCAGTAACCGGTGTTTAATACGTTAAAGTTGCATATGTGACCGCAAGTAGTAAATTTTAAATAATATTAAATGTTGCAAGGATAATTTAGCTTACTTTTAACATTCATTGTAATAATTAGGTACATCGGTGCCGTTAGGTATTTAGTAGTAGAGAAATAGCAGGTGTTTCATCTTTATTTCAAAATGATTATGATTATTACGTGGTTGAGACCTGTAAAAATAATAGTTACGTTGAAAGTATTTAGTTCACAAATGTTGTGTGAAGAATGATAACTCAACAGAATAACACACAGCACTGATATTTCACCGTAAATTCCAGACAAAAAACAACAAGACAAATGGAAATTTCATCACAATGAAAGAATTTTCGCTCGAGTACTTTAAATCACAATGCTATTGTATTAAACCAGCCGTAAAACCCGTAAAACAAAGGTAGCTCACGTAGCATAGTTTCAATTCTTCCAAAGGGCGCGCATCACACCGCGGTAACGGCCCGGTCACGACCTACAGCGGCGGGCGGCAGCGGCAAGCGATTTTGATGTACATGACGCCTTTAAGGGCCACCCATAAATGACGTCACACGATTTTCATGATGTTTTGATCTCGCCCCCGTCCTTGTCACAGTTGCTCTCATACATCACCACCACATTTATTATACAATGTCACACTTCATCGACCCCCTTACCACCCTCCATACGTGTGACATAATTTATGGACGGCCCTTTACTCTGACGCGACGTTATTCGCGGCGTGTGGCCGCGGCGGACTAAAGCCCGCCATGTATACCGAAATCGCTTGGCGCTGTCGCCCGCCGCTGTAGGTCGTGACCGACCCGTAAAAATCCCATTTAATTATCGTGAGATTAATGCACTCTGTCGTGCGGTTAGGTTGCGAACACTGTAATTGCAGCCGGTGACGTCACGAGTGAGAACTGTGAACTGTAATAGGGAGTACCTAATTGAATTAAGGGTTGTCTGTTGATATTTTTGCTAGATACCGACAAATTTGGTGGATTTCGGGACTGAATAATGTAATTGTTATGTTTATTTTGGGTGCCGGTGCAGCCACTGATGTAATAGGACCAATATTTCTATTACAAAACGATATTGGCAATTTTGAATTCTTCCAAGGGGCGCGCATCACACCGCAGTAACGGCCTGGTCACGACCTGGAGCGGCAGCGGCAGCAGCAAGAGATTTCGATGTACATGGCGCGTTTTTCTTTGAGGCGTCATTGCCCGCGGCAGAGTAAAGCGCATTTACATTGCCGCCGCCCGCCGCTGTAGGCTGTGACCGACCCGTAAAATCCCATAAACAAATCCCATTTAATTATCGTGAGATTAATGCACTCTGTCGTGCGGTTTGGTCGCGAACACTGTAATTACAGCCGGTGACGTCACGAGTGACGAACTGTGAAGTGGGAAGAGGCAGAAATTGAACTAAGGGGTGTCACTTGATATTTTTGCTAGCCAGCGACAAATTTGATTTGAGAGGATTTTGGGACTAGATAATGTAATTATTTTGTTTATTTTGGGCGCCTCACGAGCTTGTAATGTATAAACGTAGGACTAAAATATCAATCACAAACCTTTTGGTAATTTTGATATTAGAGGTTAGTAGTAATCTAAGGAAAGGAACCACCATTCGATTTCCGAGCCATACTTCCGTCACTTGTTTGTGGATTATTAATCTATTGTGTATAATTGAAGATTCTTTGCAAAATCCGCGCATAAGAATATCTACTCGACATTGCGCATGCTTAACCCAATACGCACTTGACCGGTTTTTTATTTCCTTATTTTTTCACGAGATGAGAATAATACAATCATAAGCATCAATTTATTCCTATATGTTTTCGTGAGATGACAAAACATAATTATATTTATGAGTCTATATGCGCGATCCCTCATAGATATTAATAGTCTGTACGCAAAAAGGATAAATGCCTTCATAAAATATCTAAGTACGATCTCACGCCTGGTTAGATCATGTCGCCTTCATAAAAGCCTTTATTCATATCTAGAACGTGTGAAGTCTGTACCGAAGGTGTGATGTCATAGTTGACTTGTGGAGGAAATTACGATGTCTCTTAGATATCCTGGGGTGTTATCGGAATGTCCTGGATTTGGGACACTTGAAATAGTTTTTTTGTGCGCCTATAAATTTACATTGACGGGTATATTCCCTGTTCTTCCGTTCTGTGTGTCTATGAACGCGATAAACCTAAAACCAAAAAAAAAATAAAGCATTGTGCCGTTTTCACCAAAGATAGTGTGACTCAGCGAAAGGTAGTGTATAATTCTCGCGGGAAGAGCCGTGGACGAAGTATAGTTAGGCACATAAAAAGTTTTAAGTTATGCAAGATGTATTTCTAGATAAAATACAAATAACATGGCCAGAGACGTGCGTGCTTGTGTTAGACATAATTCTCATAAAATACAAAATGTTAATAAACTGCAGACGAATGTGCACGATTTATGTTCAAATAAAACGGCAAACATTTAGTATAAGAATACCGTGTCGGATAAGTTCGGTGTAAGCTCGCGGTCGTCGGCCCGCCATCGATTGCAATAATGTTTTCTAACCGCTTAGGGTAGAACGAGGTGCATTGATGCTACGGAATCAAAGAGAAAGGAATCGTTCACGAGCATGAGATCACTAAAGAGAGAGGAATCGTTCACAAACATGATATCGCTATATCTGTATGATAATGAGGTAGGCAGTATGATAATATCATGGACAAACCCGCCGGCGGGTCGCCGCGAGTCCTTCATTATATTGCAGATTTTATTAGACGATTAGACAAACTATACATCCCTGTATATAATTACTGTATAATGCACCCGTTGGGATAGCGGTCCCTGCTACTGCTTGTTTAGGGTTCAATGCACTAAATGAAAACATCGTAGACAGCCGTCACGGTAGTAATGTAGTACTGTGCTTGTATTTTACTGCGAGTTCATACGTCACATAAATCGTATTTCTAATACAGTGTAAGGTACGCTAAAGCGTATATATGAATAACGAAAGCTACAGTATTGCCACTGTGTAACAACAGTTACACAGTGGAAATAGTGTAGCTTTCGTTATTTATTTTCCGTATACAGCTATAAATAATTTATAAGATTTTTGGCGGGTCACATCTTTAAGTAAAATTCTCCCAAAATTAGTTATATATCTAATATTTTATGTTGTAACAGAAATAGCTTACTTTAGCCGATATAGTACCACTACATCAACAAAAGTTGAGGTACCTACCTATTCTGTAAAAATTCAGTGTAAATTCACATTTCAGTTGTTGGTATTGGATTATGAAAGTTTGTCTGTCAGTGCAGCGCGGCAGCGGTAGCTTTTTAAAGCTTAGGTACGCACTAGTTTTCCATGGCGTAGCAGGTAAGCGCAGGCAACTCATAATTAAGTTTGACACATTGTAGTGCGCCGCTTAATTGTAAACATAGTTGTTGACACTATTCTGATAAATTTAATACAACAAAATCAATTAACTTGATGTAAATACAACTTACCGCTTTAATGATATGAAATTTCAAAGCGGTATTTGAGGTTACTCATTAAAATTTGCTATTTTTAGACACTAGTTTCCGACAGCGGGGGTTGGTTATCAAAAACAAACGTAGCCAATTAAGGTGCTTTTCTGGTGTATAAGGTTGATACTATGAGCTACATTACTGCATTTTTTTATTAAAAGGCGTTCTGTAGTTAAAGAGTAACAAACATACCCCATCCTCACAATATTACTCGAAGATGCCCGCAGTCATGCCAGCATATTTTATTTTAATTTAACCGTTTCTGCCTGATTCCGTAGGTTTTTCGGGAAATCCAAAAATCAAACTGAAAATTCAAATCAAATTCATGCGCCCAATAGTTTTGACTGTGGCTTGTTCGTCACTCAGTAACGCAAGAATTTTACATATACAGATTATTTACCAGAGCTAAATATAGAACACAATTATCTGTGTAAAAGCGTGTACACTATGGCTGCACATTTGTGTATGCAAATGAAGTGGTTCAGTAGTGATGTTATCGGGGGCGCGTCGCATCGCGGTCGACGCCCGCCCGGCGCCCGCTCCATCGATTCTCGTTCCTGTTTAGATTCACGGACGATAAGTATTACTATCGAATGTATCTACAGTAGAAATACTAGGAAAGCACCCGTTTGAAAAATTTGTTAGGTTAAATATTATTGTTAGAGTTTAGAGGTGTATTGTTTGTTTCATTGAAACGATATGAAGTTGATACAGGTCATAGACAATATTCGATTTGTCAATGGATTTCTTATAATTATTACTCCTCATTAATATAAGACGTTGGTGACGTTTAGGCATGGGTTAAAACAACTGTGGTCATGTATTAGTATGAAATACAAATCGCGAAACTTACCGAGTATTTATTGTATAACTAATTGTGAGATCTACCTACATAGTAGGTAGGTACCTACCATATCTTTGACTATGTATAACTATATACCAGGAAACCAAAATAAACAGATGCACCTCAAAACATTGTAATTTGCCACGCCACGGCTAGGTTTTCTTATTTCGGACAGAGTATAAAGTACAGATGTCGACTAATTTTCCGCCAACGACGAGCGCGTGACCTAATTTGAGAAGACTAAATCTGCTGTCCTTTTTCTGTGCTCGGTGTTAGACAGAGATAACATGCACAAAGACTTGCGGACGTAGGAAGATAATATTGAAACAACAAAGAGTTAACATCTTAATACAAACTCACATTGTTCGTAGGTTCGTACTCGAAGAATACTTGCGCCAAACGGAGCGAATACAACAATGTGAGTTTCAACCCCGGAATGGTGGGAAAATACATCTAAAACAGTGTTGAACTACTGTGCGAAGTTAGATTTTTCTGTATTTTTCGAGAAAATGTGCATGAGCCCGACAAAATTCAATCTATACTTCTTTACAAGGATCGCAAACTCTTACACATTGAGATACGCAAACTCTTACACTTAAACAGAGGTTTTTCATAACTTGAGAAGTAGAAAATTAAATATGCGTACTGACATTCCATATTACAGACTTGGTTGTTATGATTATTTAAAGGGAGGAATAGAACATTAGCTTAATAAACAAACAAAAATTATCTACATGATTGTAAAAATGCGGTTACTTACTTAATTGTATTGAATGGTACCTACACTACTGAAGCATATTGTTTTACTTATATATGAATATGTGTATATGTTTATATATATTTGTATCTGTTGATATTTTATATATTTATTGATTTAATATTCACTTATAATATATTATATTTAATAAGTTGTTAACTATTTGTTATCATACAAGTAGCTATATAAGTTATACCTAAATTAATGTCATGAGTACGACTTGTGTTTACCTATACTAGGCCCTGCGAGAATACCAGCGCTGTAGATTCCCCTACAACTATTGCTGACGCAGGTACCTTATTTGTTCTCTTGTATCAACTTATTAATTTTATCTTGTCTTTTTTGTAAATTATGTAAGGAGAAACAAATAAAATATTTTTCTTTCCTTCTTTCTAAAAGATTTATTGTAGGCATTTGTTCGAATTCCAGTCACTATCCGTATAAAAAAGTATTAAGGCGCTGTTATACCTCAGAAGCCGTGAAACACCTAATTTTTCGTCGCGCATCTAGCCATAACGGTACATATTACAAACTAGCAAAAATTAGAGCTTAAAGTCAAAAGTCTGAACAAAAGACTTTTGAAAGAATTTTTCATGTACGTAAAATAGAATCACGGTAAAAAAATCACAAAATCGAGGCAGAAAATAATCTTTCGTCTCACTGTTTGCAATATTTTGATCGTAAGCTGTCATATTTTTTTTGATAATATTGTAGGAAATCTAATGAACTAAAGAATTACCCTATTTATTTTCATATTATACGTGTATATTTTGTAAAATTAAATAAAATCTGCCAAACGTCTATGATTTTGACGCTCGGTAGATCCCATCAATATCAAACGCTTCAGCAATTTAAACCTTATTAGCATAAGCGGTGTACTGAGTGTCAGTTGCTAGTTTACGCCCCGCCCAGACCTCATCATTCGGCTATGAGCCCTGTGAGAGATAGGTCATGTCGCTTGCGTCTCCGCTGCACGAAATTTTACGTAAACCTGTTTGTTATTATAATACGCCGATTTGAGTTCGTAATTTCATGTTTTATGTTATAGACTGAATACTTTGAATCAAATAGGCTTTTCATGTAACTATGGGCACATACATATAATTAGGACCTAAGTTTATACTTTTGTTGCGTTTAATGTGTTATTGTTTCTGTGCTTATAAATATATAATTAGAAGAATAAAATATGGACAATTAGAGAAATGAAGTTCTACGAAGGATTTGTACAAGAAAGCGTCGTAATAAAATAGAAATTCATCCATGGCCAAGTGATTATGAAATATGTAACATTTTTACACAAATTATTTTCATAAGAGTCTTTTATGACTAACTATGTTACTTATATATTATCGATTATGCATAATATAATTATATAAATTATTCTCACAATACATAGCTGCCACAGTTTTAAATTTTTGAAAGAGTAATAAATAAAATCGAATCATTTTATGTACCTATATTTCAAATTCATTAGCTTGTCAGAGCGCCTGGAGCGCTAAGATGCCGCCACGGCGAACAATAATGATGACAGCGCTAATATGGCGCTCCGCAATCCGCACACAAGCGCTAACGAATGTTGTATTATTGTGTTTTGAACATAAACCTTTTTAGGTACATCGGGTAAAACTTTGATTATTCATAAACTATTAGGTATGTCTCAGTACATCTAATATCTTTTTAATTTCTAAAATCAATCATTTATAAGTAAGAAGGTAACTTCTCTGTTTGCTATAACACAAGATATAGTATTTTTTTAATAATAAAGTACGTAACTAATTATCATTATTGTGATTACAGTGAAGTTAAAGATAACAGTTCTGCAACGTCTTACACACATTTGACTTCAGTCATTCCTAACACGATCTGTTCAAGAGCTAGCCAAGTAATGCCAAACAATTTTTTTAACAAATTTGACTCAAATTCCGTAGTGATAAGCAAAAATTACAAGTGGGATAGCAGTGACTGGTTCGAATTGCGTAAGAATATGTTGACAGATTGAAATTTTTGTATAGTTGTAAAAAGAAGAGATAACAGCAGTAAAGCCATCTTATTAAAAAATATTTTGTACAAATAAAATATTTGCAATGTAAAATCAGTTGCGCATGGAATCTAAAATGAACAACTGGCTTTGCTACAACTGGCGAAGCGAGAAAATGTAACAATCGAGCCTTGTGGATTATTCGATTATTGGTGCCACGCCAGATGGATTAATAGGTCCAAATACGATTGTGGAAATTTAATGTTCTAAAGTTGCCTATAAGAATGGCCTGGAGAATAGTATAAGAGCAAATAAAATACAAATATGAAAACATGTTAAAAAAGTGAACTGACTAGTCTAAACAAATATTGTAATTGTTATTACCAAATTCAGGGGCAACGCCACGTTACACGTAAACAAAAGTGTTTATTTGCTGTGTGGAGTGGCAAAAGTATACCACTAAAAATAGAAATTATAGAAAGAGATGATGTTTTCTGGGAGAAGCTTGTGGCGTTTTATATGAATTGGCAGTTGCCTGAAATTGTTGATTCTCGTCAAGCTCAAGGGATGGTATTGCGAGATCACGGAGAGGAAAATGTTTCATCAGTGCTTGAAATTTCTACAATACCAAGCCGTAAAAGGAAAGTAAATGAAACTGTGCCTCGTGAACAACAGCAAATAATAAGTATTGAAGCCTTATCACCTCACACACTGCCTTTAACATTCGATGAGAATAAAGAAAACCTGTCGGGTTGTAGCAGACAGCTAACGTTTGATGAGCTGTAAACTCTGTATTTCGTTAATAAATTATAAATGAATATAAATAAATATCTTTTAATATTTATTTTCTTTGAAACAACACATATTTGAAGCGAAAGAATTTTTTTATATTTTTCCATACAAACATGTATGACGAGAGCTAACGAAAAAGCAGTAACTCAAATTCTAATTCTATAATTTTCTAAGCGACATATCAGTATCTCATGAATAAGGTATATCCACATATATTTTTGATATTTCATCTATTTTGAAAACTAATAATGGGTTGGGTTTCGAAACGAGTCGCCTGAATTTGAGGGTATTGGTAGTGTAGGGGGCTTAAGGTAGTTCGTTTTAATCCCCTAAAATTAATTTTGGCTGCCGGAGTTGCGTCTAAATATTTTTAAACAATTTCCAAAATTTCATAAATACTTCGGCAATTATACAAAACGGGTATTCTCTCGTTTTCCATAAATTTATTTGCACTAATATTGTTTGCCATAATCATCCCCGATCATAATATTTACTTGCACTAATATCATTTATATTAATAACGTTTGCCAACAACTCAACAGCGATAACTTTCATTTGCCATAAAATGACTTTCTATAACAACTTATATCATAATAATTAGTTTCCATAAGTAACACATCTCATAATCGACTCTTGACATAATCAAAATTTGATGTAATTATGAAAATAATCATAATATTGTTAGGTCGAAATTAATTATCGTTAACACCCCGACTCAGTGCAATCCTACTCGGTTAGGTTAGGTTAGGGTTCTCTTTTAAACCTCAACCCAAAAATAGGAGCCCTGCGAAGCAAGGCTCCGTCAACTTAGTCCACATTCTTGACACTAGTTTAATAAACTGAAGTTGGATTAATTATCGTTAACACCCCGACTCAGTGCAATCCGACTCGGATAGGTTAGGTTAGGGTTCTCTTTTGACCCTTAACCCAAAAATAGGAGCCCTGCGAAGCAGGGCTCCGTCAACTTAGTCCACATTCGTCACACTAGTTTATTAAACTGAAGTTGTTCAACTTCTGTTTATTATTTATTTTCTTCTTAGATTATTGAAAACGAAAATTATAGCAAATACATTTATGGATTTAAATTATTATGACACTTGACCGATTATAACCAATGGAATTAGTGAAAGTCATTTTATGTCATTTCACGATTATGAAAACTGATGCGTTATTTCTAATGAAATTATGGCAAATACCAGTATGGCATATAAAATTATGGCATTTTAAATTATGGCAAACATTAGTAAACCTGCAAAACGGAACATAGTTTTTATACTTTAGTACAGTTTTACAAATGTAATTTTTACGTTTTATGTGATAAACGTGAAACGAAACGCAAAACTGCCATCTTGGAATGATCATATTGACAGCTAATGTCAAATTTGTGCGTCATTGCTTTCGAGTGCCTTGGGTTAGGTGCGACTGTAATAAGTAAATAAATAGGTTATGTTAGGTTCTCTATTGACCCTTAATCCGAAAATAGGAGCCCTCCGCAGGGCTCCGACAACCTTAGTTTATTAAACTAGTGTGAAGAATGTGGAAGTTGGCAGTGCCATACACATGCCATACATGTTTGGAGATTATTTTTTTTTCAGAGGAAACCAAGTATTTCCGGCAAGTGAAAAGTTTGAAGGGGGGTTTCAAGACCTCCCCTGCTCCCTCTCCAATCACTCACAACCCCTAAAAACGGCGACGTATTTCGAAACCTTTGCCATAATAATTATACCTATAATAACAATAAACATCCATAAATAAATAAAAGAAATCAACTTTTACTAAACTTCAATTATCTCGTAACTCGCTTTAGTTGAGATACGGCTTTTGCGCTTAGTAGAGCAGTATTGTGTTTTTTAGGGTACCGTAGCCAAAAATTGTAAAAACGGAACCCTTATAGATTCACAATGTCTGTCTGTCTGTCCACCCGTATGTCACAGCCAATTTATTGCAAAACAGATTTGAAAACTGGCAGGAATGGAATTAGATGTAGGTATTCTATGAACTGCTTCACTATTTTTATACAAAAACAAAACAAACATAATAATGGCATCTCCATACATGGAACTGACTTAATTATTTTTATCATCTTACGGCACGTAGGTATTTACCTACTTTCGTCAACATTTAATACCTATAACGTCTAATGTAAACCAGTTTTGCTCATGGCTGCACTGAGAACAAAAATTGCGCTATGCCTATATTGCACAAACAGATTGATGTATGTAATATAAATTTTAATATCAGTATCTCAAATCAATATGCTAAAACGTTTTGCTTGCGATTTTGAAATATTGGAATACGGATGTCGCCAGAATACGGCCGCACGCGACGAGAATGAAGGGGGGCGCCCCGCAGTAGACGGAGCTGAGCTCCCTTCACCTCCCCTGCTTCACCCCCTCATTTACCAAAACAGTCGCTTAGGACAGCGCCTTAATATTGTGTTCTTACCACCGCGCTTTATAATGTTTATTATAATAAATCTTATGTAAATCAATCGTATAATAGGTAATTAAATAGTTACATTTATAGGCATGTGTAGTGGCTGAATTCTCGAAGGCTGGGTAGATTACCTCGGTGTACCTACATGTCCATTACAAGATGCACGTCTTTAAGCTCTGAAATACTAAGTTACTATACTACTGAAGTATATAGATAAATATTCCACCGTACAATTAGAACCGAATCGAAGTTACTCAACAGAAACAAGAGACCTGGCGGAGTTTGTATCGGTTGTAGACACAAGTGTAGTTCTAAAGTTTAGCCGCTATCTCCGAAACCCAAGCCTCGGTTATGAATAACAAATTGTGAAATAAATACCGAGAATGCAGTCGGGCTGCAGCTGCTCAAACTAACGGGTTGCATTGTAATTTAAATTAAAACTTTTGTGAGACAACAAGATATCACATCTCCAGCTTCGAGTTTCAAGGCTTTTGGCTTCAAGTTTGCGGCAGAATTTGCCCAGTTTTTAGTTTCGACTATTGGATTATTCTGTGCGTCAGGATGGCTGGACCATGAGAAATTTTGGAAGTTTGAGCAATACCAAACTTTAGTACCTATTTTATACCATTTGGTACCAGACATCAACAAATTTGTACCTCGCTAAAGAGGGATAACTATTACGAGGAAAGTGGCCAGCCATTCTGACTTCAGAATGGCTGGACCAAACCGGTTTCACCTAGTTGTAGGCGTTATAACTAGTTCATCTTTTCGTTAAAATATAGTACCTCATTGGTACCTGAACATATGTTTTTCTTATATTTTTTCGATAAGCCGTAAATAAGTTACACCTACAAGAAGAATTCGCACTTGCCCGGTTTCCAAAATCTGTATGGGAAAATAAAATTGTTACTTATTTGATTGTATTTCGATTTTCCATGCAATTTCACAATATTTTTTCACAACTGGCTTAAATAACACTCTTTTTGGGCTTCGCCGCAGTCGGGTAGAAAAACCGGGCAAGTGCGAATTCTTCTTGTAGGTGTAACGTATTTATGGCTTATCGAAAAAATATAAGAAAAACATATGTTCAGGTACCAATGAGGTACTATATTTTAACGAAAAGATGAACTAGTTATAACGCCTACAACTAGGTGAAACCGGTTTGGTCCAGCCATTCTGAAGTCAGAATGGCTGGCCACTTTCCTTGTGTTTTCCCTCTTTAGCGAGGTACTAATTTTTTGATGTCTGGTACCAAATGGTATAAAATAGGTACTAAAGTTTGGTATTGCTCAAACTTCCAAAATCTCTCATGGTCCAGCCATCCTGACGCACACGGATTATTTGGTCCAATTTTGACTATCAATATTTCTGACTGAGTTACTCCAACTTCTAAAACTTCCATATGAATTGGAGGTTTAAGGAATAGGGTTCGCCATCTTTTACTTTCCTTTATAGGATGTTAGACAAATACACTGTTACACTACATGATGATTTCACCTGACACTCTCTGGCCGAAGATTAATTATGATCCGTTTTCTATCTTTGTAAAGGAATTGACCGACGACTGAGTTTACGTCCTATATAACTTTTCTCTATAATTACTTTTCATTCTCAGTCAAGTACCGATATTCGCAGTTAATTTCATCGCTATTGCAACGTTTAAATGTATTTGGATTGATAAACAATCTTTCGAATATCTACTTACCTATAGTATTTTTTTCATTCATTTGCTTACTTTTCGGTATAAGAAAACTTTAATAAATAAAAGCAATGTAAGTATAAAAGTTCATTAATCTTACATCAATCTCGTAATCTTTAGCTAGCTACTTATAAATACATTGCAGTTTGGGCACTACAAATATCACAAAGGTACTACCTGCTTATCTCTCTCCCTCTTTCTAAGATTACTGTTATCTCGCAGAGGGCACGTAACCCATTATGGCGAACGTTCGGGCACCAAATTTATGTGATTTCCTCTGATCAATATCTTTTCCAAATATTCTTTAGACGCTGCGTCTATAAATGTAGATAATAATGTTCATGGAAGTACATCGTATGAAAATTACCTCTTAAAGTAATTAAAATCAAGAACCTTAGGAATATATAATTATGCTGGTTGCCACAGAACAGATAATTATCTGTTCCGTGCTGGTCTACTTTGCTGTTCTTTAAAACATGAAGTATTGTAGACCCCACAACAGACCATTTCTATTACCTCTGCTACTAAATATCCTGAATCCTTATCTAAATTTCTAGTTCCTTGTTCCAATAATTGTCACCTGACCTTTTCCAGATGCACACCGCACAGCGTCCACAATAGGTTTGCTCCTAATACTCATGGGTGGGACTTATCTCTCGAAAGCTCTGTGGTGTGCAATAAAATTAGCTTCTACTTGGCAGTCTATGTAATTTCATCGTCCAACGCGCAGGCCACCTTTGTGCTCAGTATCCGCTAGTTTTTAGCGCTTCGCTATCTTTGCTGACCCAATCTGCAAAGATACTTGAAAATGTTTTATTTCACGTCTCCTTGCTTTAGACTCGATAACGAGGAATGAATAGGTTACTAGAATTTGTAGAGATATTGATTTAAGCGTGTCTGAGTTATTGCTCCACCCTCTTACTTTTAAAACAATTCGAGTACCTAATGAATAATGCTGGCGTCCACAGAACTGATGATTATCTGTTTTGTGGACATTCTGTGCTGGTGTCCTTTGATGTTCTTTTATACACAAAACTTTCTGAAACCCACAAACAGAGAGCATTTTTAATATCTTTGCTACTGAAGATCCTGAAGAATCCTTATCTAAAATTCTATTTTCTAGTGCCAATAATTGTCATCTGACCTTTTTCAAATGCAAACTGCACAGCGTCCACAATAGGTTTGCTCCTAATACTCGTGGGTGAGACTTATCTCTCCAAAGCTCTGTGGTGTACAATAAAATTCGCTTCTACTTGGCAGTCTATGCAATTTCATCGTCCAACGCGCTCCGCCTCTGTGGTTAGTATCCGATAGTTTTTAGCGCTTGGCTTGCTCACCTAATCTGCACAGATATGGAAATGTTTTATTTCACGTCGTCTTGCGATAGTGATGAATAAATAGGTAACTAGTAATTTCAGAAATAAACTTTCAGTATGAAATTTGCTGTTCTATGATTTTCAAAGTACCTATTTAATTGTACAAACTTGAAACAGAAAAGAAAATTGAAAATTGCCAATTTGTTCTTCTAGACTTTTAGAAAAGTCTATTCGCCAAATATTAAGACAATAAACACAGAACATTTAAACCTTGCAACAAAATTTATTATACGCATTTCTCTCATCAGCCTCAGTGCTATGTATGAAGTCTAAATGTGTTGCTCTTTATTCTAAGATATTAGAAACCACCTGGTTTTACGACTTATACAAACATTACAAACTACCTACTACCAAGAAAATACAACCAAGTCTCTGCCTACCGCAACGCCCCCTGGCGTTGTAGGTCAGTAACTACCTAGTAACTTATACAACCACAGTGTGCACGTAAACCATAAAACGAATATTGATTTTTAGAGTAACAGTTGTTTCAAAAATAAACATAATTGTATGATAGCACGCCTGGTACATGAAAGAATTTGTTGCTGCGCCAAATTGTGTCGCTCGATACGAATTAAAACCTTTGTGATCTGATTAGTATCATAAGCATACCGAGGTATAAACAGAGATCTATTCGGTTTTCATATAGTCCGATACCATTTTAAATCCAACGAAAAAAAAGCGAACTATTGCAGTTTACCCCACACAGCGAGTATTCGTGCTACCTTTGTTCACGGAATAAAATATGTAGGTAGGTTCATACTAACACTACGTTAGCCGAACACCACAACTTTAGTCTATATACCACAAGAGAATAACAATGTAGTCTATAACTAATCGATAGGCAACTCTAATGCATTTGTCAATATGCAAATTCAGGACTATAAACAACTATACCAAAAGAAAGAAAGACAACTGATGTTCTGGAAAACGAATCTGTCCTTAGACTTTAGAATATATCAGCATACCTACACATTTTAGAGAACATCATTATTCAAGAACTATTGCTTCCTATGCTCCGCTTACACTTGCGGATCGTAGTCTCTTAAAAAGATAACGATATTCTCAGGTAAGTTCAGTTCTTTGTAGCTTCTTAGTGACTGGCGTGTTCATTATGACTGACGACAGCTTTACGTTCGACTTCGAGGAATCTATTTCGTCTTTTTTTTTGCGATCACTTCGTCGTTATATTCTCGGATTCATCCTTGCCTCCCATGTTTTGTTAGTGTACCTGACTAACTTGCTAACAGACAAGTTTTGTTTTACAAATACCTTAGTATATTTATCAGTTCACCAGCTTTCTATTTGTTACTGTTACCGGTCGCATTATATTGGTCCCAAGATATTACTAATCTGTTCGCAAATAATTACACGGCTGATAATTTTTTATCCAAATCCGCAGTTATCCTTTATTTGTAATAATAATTTCTAAACATTGCGGAAACGCATACGAACCACCCAATGTAATGAAATACTATGAATGGAAGCACATGGTGCGTGAAATCCTTACTTATTGATAGCATAAGGCACAATGAACTGCTAAGCAATAAACATATCTTCTTCTAACAACATTCAATGTAAGATGACCCAAACTAGTTCTGACCTCCTGTTTGGGTTGATTTCTATGGATCTTTTCTTTGGTTCCCCCGCAATCATATGACTATGAAGTGCTACAACGGCTATGCGACTTATTCGAACTTTATTTCAACAAAACCAAAAACCCATTGGTCTTTGTTCG
This sequence comes from Euclidia mi, assembly GCA_944739405.2. NCBI lineage: Eukaryota > Metazoa > Arthropoda > Insecta > Lepidoptera > Erebidae > Euclidia > Euclidia mi. The sequence goes on along the minus strand of OX123189.2, from coordinate 84,379,376 downwards.
AATATTATTTTTATGTAGTTTATATATGTTGTGTGAATGTGGTAGAATAATTTATATTATATAAAATTATATATTCTGTATACAGACGAAAACGCAATACTGCAGAATAAGGACGATTGTTAAATGGCAACACTTATTAGTGCGTAAAGAACGTTTAATTTTGCAGCTTGTCGTCGTTCTGTCGTCGTTCACCGAGGAAACGGTCCCTGAATTTAACAAATAATCAAGCGCCAAACAGGATCGCTACTGAATTTATCGTTCAATATTTTATGGAGCGGTTACGTCGAAAACGTGATCATTTGTTACGGTCATTTTTATACTGAAATGTTTTGGAAAGTTTAAGTATTTGTATATGCTGATGATATGAAGATAATTACTGTTAGCTTTATCGACAACTGGGAGGTTTTGCGTGGCATATAGTTAACTAGAAATACCCGCAGTGTATACATATTGTAAGCAATATGTATGCTTAGTTAAGACTAAGCTCGTCGAAAGTGTTACTTAAAAGCATTTTCGGTCATACTAAACTCAATTGTATGTACCTACAATTAAAATAACCAAATAATAGCGTTAACAAACCCTATTTTACCGCAATATAGCAGACGGTTTACATGGAATACCTACCTAAGATTTTACTAACATTACTGAAAACTTGAGCTGAAATTAAATTTCCATTTTACAACAATCGTCCCAATTCAGAGACTTGTTACAAACCTTAATAACTTTGAAAAACCGTTATGCTACGTGGAACGGAATTTCGTGTTCCCAAACTTTCAAGAACCGTATTCGTGACTTGAATGATTGTATCGATACCGACGATAGAATCGATTATTCGCTTACTCGATTCTTTATAACGTTGACTTTGGCAAAAATGGAACCGATAAATGTTTACGTCACCAATTTGTTGCGGAGATTGTAATGAAACATTTTACTTTAGGTGAGAGAGCTAATAAGCCAAATCCAATATAATAGGATATTGTTTTCGTTTATTGCAGAAAAGCTATCGGAAAATTGCGAGGCAGAGGATTCAATTTTAAATTAAATATTCCTTCAAACGTCAATCTCGGAGGCAAACGTCTTCGGGTCAGAAATAAAATTCAATGAAATGTTATGAGACGTAAAATCTTCTTACGAATTAAAAATTATGTTACGTTTAAGCTTTATTTATCCTGAGGCTACGGTGGGCTCGGTTTTATTTTGAATTATTAAAAGGCTCGCCTGTACCTCTGTACCTAATAAGCTCGAAGAATTTATTTACGAGATAATTGTGTTTTCTATTTGGTTGAATATTTGTGGGCTAAGTTAATGATGGCTAGCAATTATATTGCGGTTTTGCGTCTTCGACACGATCTTATATCTAAAGTTCTAAATTAAATTGCCGAGGATATATCCTAATATGAACGGAATCCAAAATAACGTGTTATACTATCAACCTATTTCTACTTGCATATCTAACATACGAGGCAAGGTATGCTCTGGCCCAGGAGTTGCTTTGTCGTTGCTTCATTTACTCGGTCCACACTTTTTTACCCGGTCCCGTTCAATTATGAACTTAAGTTTTTTCTCTACTTCTTTTGTGTTCCTCCTATGATTGCCTGTAAGAAATTGCTTTTAGTACCGCTCTTATCCTTTAGATACATGCGTAATATTCTTCTTCTTATATTATAAAATACTCACCCGAAGTGCTGCTTCGTGTGGCAATTGAATCGACATAATATGGCGAATATGGCAGTGACAAAGTGGCCTACTCACTACACCATACGTGCAATACCTTGTGTTACAATTTTTCAGTGCCCGTAATAAATAGTAACACAAATGTAACCAGCTTGTTACGTAGATAATATTTCCAGTAAAACGTAAAAGTCGTGTCGCTTTTATTAAAAACAAACATGTGTTTTAGATATATGCACACAAGTCATATAGGTATGATATACGATATTTACTACATACATATGTAGGTACCTCTCCCAACATAAATATTTCAGAAAAACTTTAGCTGGCAAACCAAAACAAGAAAATAAACTTGCCTATTCCAGGAAATACACAAATATGCTTTATCTATCTACATAAATACACACGTTTTGCTTATCTATTTTTAACTTTGTTTCCTAAAGCGAGTTACCGAAGTACTAGCACTGCGATATGTTTCACTGTACATTAGCGACGCATAACAGCAGCCTTCTTGCAAGTTTCAACGTAAAACTTGTAGCTCTTAAAGTTCACAACTCTTATAAAATGTAAGGAACCCACTAAAAAGCTTCATGAGTAAAACCGCTGTAAAATGTAGAACCCTGATATAATAGTAAAACAACGCTAAAAGATAAAATGTGACAAAATAAAGAATATTCTCTCGACACGACAGACGGCGACTGGTCATAACTCATCGTCATTATTTTCGCATAAACGGATTTTATCACTATCTAGCTTTTGCTGTGGTTTTTCAACGTGATAGCTTAGCCTGTTTTACCTGTGTAATTATACAAGAGATTAATGAAAGCATCACATTTTAATACTTCAAAAGAAAAATGGTTATAAATATAGTTTTATTCAAAAACAATTTTCTGAGTTTTAATTTGATTTATTGTAGATCCCGACAGTAGTTAGCAATTATTCCAGCAATATCCATTAGTATATCAGAATTTAATTTTGCATGTAAACAGCATAGCTTTTTATTTTATTTTCGAATATAATAGACTCAATTGCATTGATTCAAGTGGCACTCGTTCTCCACTGACTTAATACAGTCATCGTATAACCTTAATAAATATGTAAACAATTTTTCCTACAAATGTCACACCCATATCCAGAAAAGAATACAGACATTAACGTATCGAAATTGTTATCAGTGACAAGCTATTACATAATCTCACTACCCTAAATTATCTTGTAGGTGTATATTTACTAAAATTATGATATTCATAAATGTCTACGTAATAATTTATTTATTTACTGCTGCTCTCTCACATAGGCTTCGAATATCTGTTTCACTTTACGCTATTTTCATTCTGCCTGTGTCTTACAGGAAGCTCGGGCTAGGTAACTAATTGCCTGGCATTTCTTCAGAATACCACCAATGCTAGAGAAATTGCGCTAAAGTAATTTCCAATTGAATAAAAAAAATATGTTAATAATAAGCTGTTAGCCGTATTATTTCTGCACCTCGATAACAGGGCTGCTTATAAGATCGAATAGAGAATAACTACCTCAAACATTCATGTACATTTCTTCAACATTGGGTAAGCCGAGAATGAGTTTCATATAAAGAAGAATTATTTATAATATAAAGATAATTGATGCCGAAAATGAATATCTTCGCTTCCATAATGTAAATTGAAAAGCAGGAGCAGTACAAAGATTAAAATATCATTTTATAAAGTGCTATATTCATTAACTCGCAGTGCCGAGGCATAACGAGAGAGCGCATTTTTCGCTTCCGAATGAAACGTTTCAAAAGACTGCCACGACCTACTACTGCAGTTCATTATTATGGAAGGACAACTGAAAAAAATTACAAAGTACATTTGAGAATTAAAAGCTGCTATACGGCCTAGAAACGCCAAGGAGATAAAGTATAGAACTGGGAATAAACCAGTGAATAAATCTACCCACTCAACTCAAATCTTATTCGGTCCGGACTCGAAGCAACATCCATTTAAGGATTTTATTATTAATCTATATTTTACGATCTAGTTGGAAGACCTATTTTAGTTAATTATTTTCTTTTACATTAATTACAGTTGTGTGTTTATTTGCTGCCCGTTCCCTTTTGTTATTGCTAAATGTACTTACACGTACCTGTGTGTGTATCTGTACTGTGTTTCGAGTTTCATACTTGGAAATTTTTATTGTATTGTTTGTAACCTATATCTTTTTAAAAGTTTATAGAGCACTTTTTCCTATTAATTGAAATTTCAAGTCGATTTGTTTTCTTTTTGGCGTCCTAAAATATAATTCACGTTAAAATAATTGAGTGGCAACGGTATACCACTTCGATTCGTAATCTTCCAGTCACGGAAAACTCGAGAACTTAACACGCAATCTAATTTGGTTCAAGAATATATATTTGCTATAAAAGCAATGTTTATTTAGGTACCTAAAGTGCCTGTACAGGTTAATTGATATGTAGAAATATTTTGTTGGCAATGCGAAGGAGGTTCACGCATCCGAACGTAATTACGCAAACCAATCAAATTACAAAAACATTGATTAAGGAAAATGTGTATGCGAAGACTTCTAATAACGCTGGAAATAGATTTTCTTTTATATTAAATTTTCATTAGACGTACAATATTGTAGCGCTGCCAGCTTCAGGAAATATTTAAATATTAAAGATTGCTTAGAGCCTTTTTTATACTAAGATCATTATACAGGGTGTCACAAGACCCATCACCGAGCCGAAGTCTACTCGTTGTGGACATCATGCCAAGTCATACTAATCAAAAATAATACCTGGGAAACGAATTAAGTATATTTTAAGATTTCACATTTTTTAAACCGCAATTAAAAGCGCGCGTGTGTAATGCTCGAAATACCTACCCATGGGGTTATAGGGCATCTAAAGATCATATTGGCGGGGTAAATGCATCGATTTTGTATCTAATTAGAAAAAATCCATCCTAACTTTGAGCCTCAATATCTCCTGAACCACTAATTTCCCAGGTGTGGTGCTGAAGTAAAAAATGTTCGTAGTGATTGGTACAACAAGGGATTTAATTTTTCGTTAAGACTCTTTTTTTGTATTATATCATGAGGCAGACATTGACAATTACTGTAATCCGCATATCTCATACGACATATCTAGCCTACAACACGTCAGATCCATAAAATATTTTTACGGTCCAGCGTTTGAGCTAAACTAGATTTGGCAGTATCGATTACATTGCCACAGGCGTAACTGGTGAACAAATCTTGTTTTTACATTCTTTTTTTGAACTAAAATCGTTTTTCCAGTTGCAAAGTTTTTATGGACGTACATTCATCTAGTTTAGGATCCCGACACATTGTTACCTGCGCCAAAAACGGTTAAATTGTCGTCTAAAATTCCACATGAAGGCAAGAAAATATATTTAGCTTACATCACGTCACTCGACAATGCCTTATGAGGCAATTTGAGCTCGGAACTACATAGTTGTAAAATGAAAGATGCAAGTCACATCATAGAGCTTACAAGCTCAGAGCTCTTGATTTACCTACAGTATTCAATAAATGTTATAATTAGCTTTTAAATGACTACGTAATTTTAAGTATTGCTGATTCACATTTAACGAACAACTTTTGACGTCTCAGGTGGTTGAGCAGTACAAGTAGATACTAATTATCTGTATCATCAAATGTATCGCGTCCATCTTTCTGTTCATTATTAGTATTTAATTTACGCACTGTGCATTTGTATTGTACGATAGATCATCATCATCGCCCTAGCGTTATCCCGGTTGCATCCAAGACTGACACGCCTTGGAGCCCGAGGTCCGCAAGCTGGTCTAACCAGATATGACAGAATATCAACTTTTCCACAGAGTGACTGCCGTCTGACCTCCGCAACCCCAAAGGGATAGCGATATTCCATGGTTAATTGTTTGGTTGTATGGTGATGGTTGTAGTAGTACGATAGATAGTAATTCAAATGGGTCTGACGACAATATGCTACCTACTTAACCATGCTAGGTATTTTAGGTTTTTGTGTTAGCGGTGACCTGAGAGCCTTAAGATATCTCGAGTACCAATAATTAAAGAGGCTTGTTAGTGTTCAGACCTTTGCATGAAAAAGATTTAAATCTATTTATAATATTATGTCCAAAAATAATAATACATCATCATCATCAGCCTTTAACAGCCCACTGCTGGACTAGGCCTCTCCTTTGAAAGGAGGAATTGGCCTACTATACCACGCTGGCCAAACGGGTTGGTATAGGGTTTGTATCAAGTTTTCCTTCTCTTACAGTGTTGTTCTCTGCATAATATGCTCCCTCTGTCGGCTCTTACGACACCCTTGGGATGATATGGGGTGGTGACATTCCGTATTCTTAATCCGTCACCACACGGACAATACATAATCCTATCAAATGTAATTTTCTAATCATATAGTTGTGTATAAGCTGTTTTACTGCAGAGAACGGGCTTCAATCGGATATGAAAAAAATACACTAGGTCGTATTTTCGGGCTTGCCCGATAGCAGTAGGCAGGCTTCACTTAATATGTGTTTATGTATACAGTCCTAAATAAATGCAGTTTTCAGCCACAATAGCAATTACCTTGTATATAATAATATCTACTGACGCTACAAATAATATGTATGTACCGATTGTACAGGAATTGCAAAGGCAAAATGAGTCCTAAATCTCATAACGTAAGGTAAATATGTTCCTGTTTGTAGTAAAGGGCGATGACTAACATAGGGGTGTCTCCAATGTTTACACTCGATATTACTATGTTTTTAGTATAAACATGCTCGCTCTGTTCGACAATACAACCTGATTTATAACGTCTACGGTGTAATTACTCATGTACTCAATTGATCATACATACATACATAGACTCACGCCTGTTTCCCCGAAGGGGTAGGCAGAGGCCATATTAAACGCCCACTTTTCGCCAGTGTTTTGATCCCACGTAATAGGTGGCGAGCCTATTGCCGCTTATCGGGATATTTTGTTTGCCAGAGCCTCGTCCGTTGATCGGCAGGTGCACCACTTGCAGGTGAGGTTGGCTTGGGACCCTAAGTTCTTGGTGGGAACCCTATGCACCCAATCAATTGATCAATACCTCAATATTAAAAATGTTTTGGATACTCAATAATGCAATATGCGTTTCATTGTTTGTATAGTTTCATTCGGTTTCCTGTACCGCCTTCTGGCCGCTCGCTGCGAATTGTAATACAAAATGTGTTATTTGACCCAAGCCGACACACGCCAAACGCTGCCTATTAACTTGCACCAATCTCGTTCCGGTGCCCTCAAACAAACGCGTTTCAATTTTTCCCCTACACTATTTTCCTCATTTCGAATATTATAACTTACCTATTGGAAAACGAGAATGATACGACTATGCGAATCCATCCCCTACGCAGGGGTGGGGCGCATGCGCGAGACATCGGCGCGCCACCCGTCGCAGTTCGTCCTCAGGCGTCGTCGTCGCCGCCCGTAGCACCGCCGTAGCACCGTCGTAGCGCGTCGACTTAACCCCGCACCTGCAGTGACGTATCGTTGCGTTATCGATAACGTACATTATATATAACGTGTGAATAGCACCGTGTTGAAATTAAATAGCAGTGATATATACACAACGATATAGTGCGATGATACAAGTATTGTGGTGACTGGATTCCGTTATCTGTGATTGTCAGATAAGCTGGGGATTTCTCTGTCACCGTGTCATTTGTGATGTAAGTTGATACTCTAATAGATACAAGTGGTTGGTTGTTTACTCCTGTCCGGCTGGCGCCTGATAAGATTTCATTTGGTTTTTATTACAGCAGACTACGTATATGAATATTTAATTGGAAAAGTGTGTTAAAGTTATGTTTCGATTTTCTTTATTTGATTGGAAACGTATCTATAGCTAAAATCAATACATTGTCAATAACCCTAAACAAAGCGATTAATGTTTTCTTTGTTAGTACTTTTTTTGTAAACCGTTATGTAAGTAGAGGAATTACGTAAATAATTTAAATATTCCTTTAGTGGTCACGTAGGTTTATTTGGTACTACAATGTTATGTATAGGATTAGTACGGATTACATATTCAAGGTAATTTAAACGTCTTGTAACTAAGTACGGTTTCAAGTTCACGCTGATATATGTATGTATATTCATTTTGAATTACGGCCGAGCTTGCGTAAAAAGGTTTTCCCTTTCTCGGTTTTATTTTGTATTAGGTTTGGCCACGGGAAAGGCAATATTGTTATACACATATATAACAAGCTATTATGTACCTACTGGACACAACTTTAGATTAACAAATAAATATTTCGGTCAAGCTTAGGACTGATAAAGAAATATTCGTTAAGCTGACACTACATTCTACTTTAAACTTCGTTTTGAATAACTTTATTTCACATACAAAAGTTTCTAAAACAGAACGTGATGCACGGAAATACTTGAATGAGAAAAGAAATATGACACAAGCAAACACTGCAGTAGAGTGATGACGACCACGACGGAGCGTTGAAAACTTACTGCAGCGTTATTTTTAGTTATTTTCAACTGAGCGAAGGTTGCTACGAAACGTGTTTTTTTCACTGACGTTATTTAGTGCCGAGCGTTCCTAGGGTTAATTATGTAGCAGTTGCGTGTAGCACTGTAGCTAATTGATTTAGTTTTATAAGTAAAACGAATAAAGATTATAGTTTTTGTTGAATGAAGGATGTGATCCTTTGTTTGAATTGGATGTTTTCTTTGTCTGTTCGTCTTCGTCGTTTCGTTAAGAAATGTGGGGTTCTCAGTTGTGCGTGGATTAGGGTTCGGTTTGCCGGTACATGGGTTGTTTTTGAGCTTGATTTTAAGATTTCACGGCCAACATTTTTGTTACTTAGATGACGGAACAAGAAAACGTAGAAAAGTACAGATTTATGTGACGTTTTGATCTTATACTTATATCTGTGTTCATGAGTTCAATAATGCTTCATATACAGCGCTATGGTCTGTGGTTATTAATGCGGTGATGTTGGCTTGCACATGGAACAAAAATGATTTTCTTTTTACGATTTTTTGTTTGAATATTGCCAGATTCCATACGGAGAATTTCTAGTAAATTCTCACAAACCTAAAACTTATGTGCCGGCAGCAGTCCGAGACTGGCAAGGTGATCGGCAAATAGAAAATTAAAACTATTAAAAGCTTTTCCTTGTACCGTAGAAACTTTCGAAGGTATAATAATCGCAGATAATTTGCAGTAAACGAATAATTCTAATGGAAATATTCCCATTAAGAATGTACATGCCTTAAATCTCATTACTAGTAGGGTATCCGAGGCAACCCGGATCAATTCCACATCCCAACTGTCGAAAAACACTAAAGAGATGACTCATCCTTCCCAGAACCTCACCCCAATCGGAATGAATCGTAATAAAATTGGTAGGGGATGAATCATGCGTGCCTAGGACAATTCGATAATTAGTTCAAATAATCCACCCTCCGGGGGTGTAATCTGTCGAGATCCTGAATGGGATGTGAGGGGCGAAACGTTCCTTATGCCATAAAATATGATATAATCCTCGCTGGATAAGACACCGCTTTATATGACAGTTACGTCTCCCAATTCGAATTGGAGAATTTGAATAGATTACGAATGAATACGGTGCTTCTATTTCAAAATACAAAAATAAGAGTCTGAGAAAATTTGGAAGTGTGCGGGTATTCCCTTTTAAAAATAACAAACTAAATTATTTTGAAAACGACGTAACGACGTCATTAACAGTTATAACATTTTTACTTATATACCTACAGTTATAACAGTTACAACATTATTATACTGATTTTGAATTCAACATTATTGTAGACTCTCTAGATTGGAAAGTGGTATTTACTTTCAAATATACTTGTAGAAATTACAGGCGCCAGTTACGTCTAATTTTCTAGTGAACGTTTATTATCCAACCACAGCGCGAACGTGGTAGCCTTAATGTAAAGAAAACCTATAATTTAAGCAGTTGAACTTTCAGTAACCGCGTTAACCTTCGTTGTGCTACGTAATATCATTCTGAGGTAAAGCTAAGCTAGGTTTACTGAGCACGCGATACGATAATACACAAGTCACAACTAGTAGGTGAAAACTGGCTTCCTTTGTGTGGATAATCAATAGACGTAAATATGATTTGAGGCTTATGATTAACAAAACCAGTCATTAGGTATTAGTGAATAGCAAAGTGTTTATTTGGAGAGAATCAGGATTTGACGATTTTATTTCGACATAGCATGCTAAAGTATTCTTATACAAAGTAGAAGTTTGTTTCTTGCACTACACTTGTATGATAATATTTTGTGTTGAACTTGACTATGACTAGTTAAACCAATGTTGAAAGCTCGGACTATGTGCATGGAAACCCTGAAATATAGATAGTAATAGATAAGTAAGAGAAAAAAAATCGGGAACCATATTTTTGTGTTACAGAACATAATGTATATACCTACTTTGTTTTATATGTTAGTCATACATACACTCACGCCTATTGCCCAATGGGTTAGGCAGAGACTACAGGATACCATTTGCAACGGTCCTTATATTAGTCAAGTCAATGCTAGCAAATAAAGTTCGTATTATTTCATAAAATGCTACCAAAGCAATCGAATAATTCTTTTAATGAAGGTCGCGATATCGCTTCCAGTGAAACATCAACGGCGAGCACGGGGCAACAGACTTAATTTCGTTCATGTGCTGTATTTCTACACAAAGGGGGAATATAATAAATCAATTACAGCGGTGTCTGCGTCATGTGTGGATGTGCTCGGTCAGTTATGTGCGGTTCAATGTCGATTGTAAATAGTGACGTATTTGTCTTTAGCCTTTTCGTAGACGTTTCATAAATAAGATGTCTTTTTATGGTAGTACGGACTGTCTGGGCATAGGCTGTGCCCTACGTATCTTTAGACCAGTGTGGCTAGTGACAAAAGATTTCACTGTCAAATTTTGTGTGAATTACCAAAAATGGTCATAATCTATCTAAGATTCTAATTGCGGGTCTAAATTGAATTAGGTGAATGCCAAAGCTTCTACGAGTTAACGTTAAGTTAATCAAAGTTTTGTCGTCAATTTTACTATTTATCCATACTGACAACTGTATACCTATTTAGTTAAGCACTTTATAAAATAAAAATATGAAGCATAAATAAGGAATAATCGACAAAGATAATGAAAGTATCCGGCGCCACATCCTTCTAAGATTATATTAAAATGTTTGTGTTTACATGAGAGTTGAGGTAGCTCGGATAACGACGCTCATTTCCCGGCCGCACGGCAGATTAGCCGGGGCCTGTCCACTGGATAACAGATGCGGTACAGGAAAACAGTACAAGGTGTTGCAAATGTATAATAATTAAATGTATTTGTAGCTTGAACCGATTTACGGTGTGCGCATCTAGACTTGGTAGGAATGTATCTTAAAGAAATTCTTTTTCGCTTTGTTTGTAACTTTTTAGCGACAAATGGTGTCTTGCCATTAAATTGATCATCTTATAAAAACATGGAAAAAAGTTTCGTCATCCAATAACTAATAATTGGTTAATAATTCATTAGAGAGTGACGAATAATGTAGTTAAATACGGAATACGGTTCCTTACGGTATAGTTAAGATTTCCTTAATTCATTCTATCATACTTTTAATGATTCCCCTGAAAATAAGTATGAAAGAAAACCTTTTTATATACATTATTAAACATGCAATTACTAGATCAAGAGTATATCGAGGGATCGGCATCCACACAGACCACTTCTTGGTGTTGAGCCGGATAAGTGGGCTCTTTAAAGGATGGCGACACCGAGAGCTTAATGAAAATAGGATCTTGGAAAGAATTAAAGTAGAAAATCTACAAGAGAAAGATGTGAAAGATGAGTATAAACGAAGATTGATAGCAAGATTTGAGAGGTTCGATGGCATAAATGATATGGAAGAATTATGGCAGGCCTTTAAAGAAGAGGTAGTATGTGTAGCGTCTGAAGTATGTGGTGTGACCAAGAGACTGAAAATACGAAAGGTTAAGAATACATGGTGGGACAAGGATGTACAATCAGCAGTGTCAGAGAAGAAGAAAGCTTGGTCAGATTGGTTGGCTGCCATAGCAAACGAAAGAATGGGAAAAGCAACGAGTCTAGACATACATAGATGAAGCAAGAAAGGTGTTTGTTAGGTCAAAAAGAATAGTGAAAGAAATGGTTAAAAGGAAAAAAGAGGAAAAGAAAGATGAGTTTGATAGCAGATTATCTGACGATTTCCAGAGAAACATTAAGTTTTTCTGGAAATCCGTTCGTGCAGTTCGAGGAAGAACTCAATCCTCAGAACACACACCCATCAGAGACGAGAATGGAAATATAGTAAATGGTGAATTGTGCGTGTTGAAGAGATGGAAAGAGTATTTTGAAAGTTTATTTGAAAGAACGGCGATAGAGACACCGATAGCTGAAGTGAATGGTAATGATAGCAATGATGAAAGCGTTATTGGCGTGGATGAGATCGTGAAGGCACTGGGAAGTATGAAAGTAGGTAAGGCTGCAGGATATGATAGGATTACAGTCGAAATGCTAAAGGCTGGACAGGGCATCATAGTTGGTCAGTTGCAGCGGTTATATACATAACTTGTGTTGGAGCACCGGCCGAGTACCTAATGACTGGACTACAGCTGTAGTTGTGCCTCTTTATAAAGGAAAAGGCTCGCAACTAGACTGCAAAAACTATAGAGGCATTAGCCTTCTCAGCATTGTTGGCGAATTGTATGCAAAGGTACTTATTGAAAGAGTTATGGAAGTAACCGACAAGAAAATATGGGATGTACAAGCATGGATGGATTCCGAAAGGGTATGGGATGCACGGATCAGGTTTTTTCCTTGCGAAGCATAGCCGAAAAATTTTTGGCCAAAGGCCAAAAGGTCTATTGCGCATTCGTGGATTTGGAAAAGGCTTACGATAAAGTGGTGAGGAATGAAATGTGGTCGGTGCTGTCAATGAACGGGGTGGACAGCAGCCTCATTCGAGCTCTGAAATCCCTTTATGAGGATTCTAGAGCTTGTGTGAGGATAAACGGGGCATACACTGACTGGTTTACCATCGAGAAAGGTGTTAGACAGGGATGTGTAGCGTCGCCGTGGCTGTAAGTGAATGTAGGTAAAACGAAAGTTATGGTTTTTGAAAAGGAGGAATGCGTTACGGCTTGTAATGTTATGATCGATGGACAGGGAGTGGAACAAGTGAATGAGTTTGTTTACTTAGGGACGTTGTTTACAAGAGATGGTAAGACTGAAGCAGATATTGAAAGGAGAGTTAATGCAGGTAATAGTGTGAATGGAGCTCTGAAGGCGTTTATGAACATTCAAAACGTGTCCAAAAAGGCACGTTTGGCTGTACATAGAGGTGTGTTAGTGCCTACCCTTATGTATGGTAGTGAAAGTTGGGTGTGGCAGAAGAGATTTGAAAGTAGAATAAATGCTGTAGAAATGAGAGCACTGAGAAGTATGTGTGGTGTGTCTTTGACCGACAGAGTAAAGAATTGTGTGATACGAGATTGGTGTGGGGTAAAAGAAGATGTAGTGACAAGCATTGAGAAAGGCATGTTAAGATGGTTTGGGCACATGGAGAGGATGGATGACGATAGACTGACAAAGAAGATATATAAGGCAAGTGTGAATGGGACAGGACAAAGGGGAAGACCTAGGCGAACGTTCTCTGACCAGATGCGAGACATCCTAAAAAAAGGACAAGTCAGAAGTACCCTTAACAGAAGAGCATGCATGAGAAACTTGATGGGAGTGAGTGAAGCAAGTGAGGTATGTCAGGATCGTTGCAAATGGCGTTCCGTAGTCTCTGCCTACCCCTCCGGGAAACAGGCGTGAGTCTATGTATGTATGTATGTATGCAATTACTATTGCTCTTCATCTGCCGCACATATCGTGCTTATATGGTTTGTATTAGAAATAAATAGCCATCTACCCACACACATCGAATTGTCCAAAACCATTTCACGTGTTCACGAAATTCCGAAACATATACGCATAGAATTCACTCAATAGAATTAATCATTGAAAACTGTGGCGCTCATGAATTCAATTTCAATGAGAAATTAATTAGCTAGACTTCTATTTGTGATTTCGAGGCCTAATAGTTCTCACTTCATGTAATTGCTCAGCGGTCCAATTACGTAAATCTGTTGCCATGACTACAAAGTATCAGTAATTCAATTTTACTTTTTGATTTTATGTCTATGGTTTTATTTATGGATTTTTCAGGGTTATTGGTTTTATCTGCTTGAAAATTCTCAGTAGTAACGTGCATGTATTGCGCTCGATAGTCATAGCTTCCGTGGAATAAACAGAAATATGGGTGTGCAATTGACACTGCTTTTTGGATTTGTATTAAAGTGTGAATATCTACATATGCATAGATGAGAGAATTAGTATCAGATGGAACGCACGGCACAGTTGCGTGCGGCCACTAAAGCAAATACAAAATTGAAAAGCGAATACAAACTCGTCTCAGTGCGCTACGACGCATCGTACAGTTCACGCGTCACGATCACTTCAACTTTTAAATTCTCAAAATGCCGTCTTGCGTTCTTAAAGACTGTAAAAGTTGTTCCTAAAAACAAAAACAGGAAAATGGAATATCTTTTCACAGGTAACTATTGATAATTTGACTGTTTCCTAATTTAATTTCGATAAAATTCGTATTTGTGCAAGTAATATGTAAGTGTTGCCAGTTTTTTTCGACGCCGTTCTGCCTGAATTAGGGAAAATGCACTTGTCAATTGATTATGTGATAATGATTGTCATGTTAATGAAAAATACATTACCGTATTATAAAAGTATATTGAAGATATATCTTCTTTCTCATAAATATAGTAATAGAATTTCAATTTCCATTAGTATATACCTTACATAATATTGTTTTGAGTTCGATCCCCAAACGATCCAAATATTCGTGTACACCCTGCTACTCATCAAGCTTATACACTTTGACCTTTGCACCGTTCTTATGGCGTAAAGAATAAGTATCAAAATCGTACAGCAAATGTTTAGCTTGACTTGGCGCCGTGTGTACATACATACTTATGGCGTAGGGAATAAGTATCAAAATCGTACAGCAACTGTTTAGCTTGACTTGGCGCCCTGTATACATACATACTAATGGCGTAGGGAATAAGTATCAAAATCGTACAGCAACTGTTTAGCTTGACTTGGTGCCGTGTGTACATACATACTTATGGCTTAGGGAATAAGTATCAAAATCGTACAGCAACTGTGTAGCTTGACTTGGCGCCGTGTGTACATACATACTTATGGCGTAGGGAATAAGTATGAAAATCGTACAGCAACTGTTTAGCTTGACTTGGCGCCGTGTGTACATACATACTTATGGCGTAGGGAATAAGTATCAAAATCGTACAGCAACTGTTTAGCTTGACTTGGCGCCGTGTGTACATACATACTTATGGCGTAGGGAATAAGTATCAAAATCGTACAACAACTGTTTAGCTTGACTTGGTGCCGTGTGTACATACATACTATTTATTTCTCAACTAATCGACGCCAGCGGCTTCGCACGCACATATTTTCGTATTTCTCGTTTTGCCCGATCCCGTGGGAATTTCGAGAAATCCCGTCTTAGTGCACCCCTACGGTTCACAAGAAACATACATGCTAAATTTCAGCTTCATGCGCCGAGTAGTTTCGGCTGTAGCTTATCTGTCAGTCAGTCAGTAACGCAAGGATTTTATACATATACACACATCAACAAAGTCTAGGGATATCTTAATCCTAAATTATTTACGAGTTTATAGTTTAGAAACTTGTTAGTTTCCACAAAAAGTTTATATACAGATTAAAACCTCTTTTATTCTATTTTCAAAATTTGAACATGGAAAGAAAGAAAACAAAATAATAAACAAAATATGGCGGCAAATTTGCTAGTAATTCGTTACATTAAAGAAAGTTAAAACTGTTTTATTATAATTATTAATGAAAAGGGTTTTTAATTGTTTTTCTTTTTTAATTTAACGTGACGTACGAACTTTAAAAGTCATGTCACGTCGTCATCTGAGTCGAGATGAAATGTTACGAGCCGTGGGCATCTTAGAAAAAGGTGCAATTCAACGCGTCGTTGCTGAGGCCCTACATACCAGTCAAAATGTGATATCAAGGTTGTGGTCACGTTATCGCAGTACTGGAGATGTGGCCGAACAGCACACAGGTAGATATCGTGTTACTACGCAGAGACAGGATCGATTTCTCCAAATGACCGCCAGAAGACAACCCAATATCACAGCGCTGCAACTAGTGCAAAGGCTCCAGGAGGACCACCAGCTGCTGGTAAGCGACCAAACCGTGCGAAGAAGGTTACATGAAGTTGATCTTCATGCTCGAAGACCATTGCGTGTTCCAGCATTGCGACGTGGCAATCGCGGTCGGCGGCTTTCGTGGGCTCGGGAGCATTTACCATGGAGTGACGAACAATGGTCTTTGGTGCTGTTCACCGATGAGTCCCGGTTTAGGTTTCACCCGGATTCACGAAGAACACGCGTTTGGAGAGCTCCAGGGAGAGTTAGCCGTCTACGGCACCCTCAGGAGGTCCACCCATACCAAGGCGGGACAATCATGGTGTGGGCAGGAATTCGTCTTGGCGGACGAACCCAACTCGTTTGGATCCAAGGCAGCATGACTGCACAAAAATACCACGAGGAGGTAGTAGAGCCCGTTATTGTCCCACACAGAACTCAAATAGGCCATGAATTTCTACTCATGCACGATAATGCTCCTTGCCATACGGCGCGGCTGGTATCGACCGCTCTCCGAGAGCACGATATTCAAGTTTTGGATTGGCCTGCACAGTCGCCCGACTTAAATCCTATCGAGCATGCCTGGGACATGTTACAACGAAAAGCTTTGAGAGATTTTCCACCAAATTTGACGACTGAACAACAACTTTACGAACACTTGCAAAGGACATGGGACCTCATACCACAGCAAGACATTGACAATTTAATTTTAAGTATTAACAATCGATGTCGATGTGTAATCAAAGTAAGAGGTGGCAACACTGATTATTAATGATTAGATTTTACAAGATTTTTTCCATTTTTATTAAAATTAATAGTTTTTTAAGAAGAAATGTTTGTTGTTATCATACTAATTTAAAACAAAAAAAAACACGAAATGTTTTTTATTTTTATTAAAGACCTTAAAATAATCTATGATTCTTCTATTTACTGTATCAGAAAATTCTTCATAGATTTTTAGATATTTGATGAAATATAAAATATCCCTAGACTTTGTTGATGTGTGTATACAGATTTAAGATTTACGAAGTAGTTAAAACTTAACTCGGTACCTACATTTAAGAAATGTATTTATAAAAGCATTAATTAAATCCATGGTAAATTCTTCAAAACCGCAAATGAATATAAGAATATTACATAACTATATGCAAAATACTGGGAGATTATTCATAATCTGGCAACTTTACACACACATAGACGCGCGTGTCCGTACAGTGCCAGTCGCCAAAGGTCACGCACACATAGCTGTCAACGTGCCACACTTAGTTGGACGAATGCGCTCTATCTGAGACTAATTCTCTCATCTGTGTACATATGTATGTAGTTTTATTTAGACGTACTTTATACTCTATCGGTCAGAAACAGAAAATTACATTCGTGATCTCAAATAGACAAATAATCCTAAAAGAAAGTTTAAAAGTTACAGTTGTTTACCATCACATCGTCAAACTCAAACTAAAACTCAAATATGTTTATTTCCATAAAAATGTTTAAATTTTTTGGACACGTCAGAAAGGTCATACAAATGAAAAATAAAAAAGTAACTTTAAATGCATATTAACATAATTGAGCATTGAAAAAAAAAATGTCTGTTCAGAAAGCAGAGCCTCGTGAGAAGAATCAGGCAAGAAACTCACGGGCCACTCTTTCCATCGTCTTGATTCGTCAACAAAACCATACCTCAGATGGATTGTATATCACTCAAAATGATAAAACTGCAAACAAAATTTTGTTTCTCACAAGAAACGTATATTTTTAATGTAACCGAAAGAGATGTATATAAATGTACTGCATATACAAGTTCCACGTATGCAGTGAAAATGAGGTGAATCTCACGAGATCGGCCTTCAGTCGCGTCGCACCGCGGCCTAGCAACAGCGGCGGCCTCCAAAGTCAGCTGTTCGAAGTAACCTCTCGAGTTCCGCGATGTGATGTAACTTGATCGATATGTAGCTGTACCCACCGACTTCAATGCTGCTTAGGAAGCATTCTTCTTCACATTCTTTGTTCTACAAAATTAAAAAGGAAGTCTTTTCGTTCGAGGTGGTTTATAAACACCGACACTAGAGTTGGCTTCACCCAACTCTAGTGTCGGTTTTTATAAACCGCTTGAAGGCCTCCAACATGGCCTAATAGTACTACTCCCGTGATAAGAAACAGGGATATGCGGCTTGACGTGTCCTCCGAAGACCGGTAGTTAATGTGACCGGCGTTCACCCATCCAAGGGGTGACCAATCGGTTGCGAATGAAAGGACAAACCACGTTATGAATGCTACTAGTATTTTCTCCGTACTAACTAGCTATTAGAATTACGGACTTAACAGTTTTACAAAATTTGTACTACCCTAGTTGCAAAATTTTAGTTGAACTAGCCAACTTAATAGGCTATTAATCAAATATATTTAAATGTAGCGTATCATTTACAATCTGGAATTTATAGCCACTTCTTTGTTGCCTGCTGAAGTGACTACCATTCGTGCTTGGCACAGAAACGGTCAGCGCTCGAATGCAATTTTGTGCGTCTTACCACCACTTATTAAGACTAGATGAGCCCGCGGTTACACCAGCTTTATTTAATGCTACTGCGCCGCTCCCGTGGCTCATAGCGTGATGTTATAGACTTAAGTCTTCCTCGATAAATGAGCTATCTAGCATTAATATAATTTTTCAATTCGGCCCAATAGTACCTAAGATTACCGCGTTCAAGCAAACAAAAAAGCTTTCAGATATAAAATCATAAATAAAGATATATTAATATTAGACGAGACGAGCTTATAAGTAGCTGTTCATAAAAAGCTGACGCTGTCATCTATATTTATTCAAGACACGTGTATCATTTTGCCTGTATTGTTTATAAAATGGTAGCAGAAATATTGGTTTGATATAAATTCCTGATTTTACGCGCCGTCAAGTCTTGATACTCTTTATCTTGGTAGAAACAATAACATCTAAAATGTAATATGAATTTATTGTTAGCGTTATTTTCCATTTTGGTGCACGTATATATTTAAATAGCAATAGGTATAATATGAATAATACATAAATTTATGCCTCCCATAACTAAACCTCATCGTATCAGTCTTAATTACATGTGTAATACATATAAAAGTATGTGCTTCGGTATTTTTTTCAGTTTAAACTGACTGATTACTTTTTATTATAGAGTAACATGATCGTTATATTTACTAACCTTTATAAATTGCTGGGACTTGATTTAACTGTTTTTAGCCGAAGAAGGAATTTGCAACTTTATATTTTGCCTGCGTGTAATCCCAGATCCAATCCGCTTTTTTTATGACTCATGATGGAAACCAAACAATTTACAGGCTAACCCCCGCAGGCTGGGCCTCTAAAGGGGCTCAGTCTAGAGAGAGTGTGGTGACTCTCCGACGAGAAGCGCTGGGACAATCCACTAAAACCACCATGGTGTTCCTCTATCCGATCCCATTGAATGGCGGCGTCACGGGAACTGCGATAGCATTACTGACGCGACCACTCAGCTACCCTGGATCTAAATATAAACCTATACATAAATAGATGTTAAAAATTGTTTTATCAAACCCTTCATTTTCCTTAGTATAGTTACCTGTTTGAAGTATGTACGTTCATTCTAACAATATCATTTGACATTTTGGCTTCAGCGATGCTACACTGATTCACTGTGTTAGTATACTGTGCCAAAACAGCTAACTTAACCCTACCTGAGTAATTCCCGCAACTGGGCACAAGTCCCCAGCAACAATAATGTCCGTGTTCGGTTACAAACAGTTTTGATTGATTGAATGGCTGCCAACATGAGCGATGATAACGCACTTACTCCTGCACTCAGCCTATTTGAGGACCATAAACTGACCATTCATTACGTTAGTTTTCAATCAATAAGTATTTTTCTTTTTTCTGTTAAAAACCTTTAGTGTTACATGTTTAATATGTACCTTTCCCTTATCCTAACCTATAACAATTGTAGAAGAAATACAGGAAATAACGAAAGTTTTGGACGACTTTTCACATAGGTACGTCTAATTAACTACCACAGGAAGTTGGAAAACATGAACAGTTGAAGGTTTTGTATATCTGTTGGTGCCAAGCTATTTCAAACACGAGGCAGTAATGATCTTATGCCAAATATAAAAATGTTAAAACTTTCGGTCTTCGGCTCGACTTTAAGGACTACTTATAACGCCATAAATAGCACTTTCAATATAAGGCTGCCAGACTACCATTAAGTTCAATATTAATAAAGAATTACCCACATAGCAGAGAGTTATGTAAGAAAATTTACATGAACTTAAGAACTAAGTAGCTTTTTTACTCCATCCATTTGGCAATATATTTCGCTGCCAAACTATCTTACCTAATAAAAGTACATTCATTTTTTCGTACACTTGAAATCTGCTCTAACAGCGAATCTATATTAAAATGCGATCAAATAAGCTTAAATAACATCGCGAATACAAACAATGTTCGTCAATTGAGCAACTTATTAAACAAGGCAGGCAAAACAGTTTAATAAAAGGCCACATTATTGACACTTCGAAATCTCAGCTGCCTGTAACAAATAAAGGGTGAAGTTTTCCATTCTTTTTTTAAAATTGCCTCACCCAGGCTCGAGTAGCAGTGGCGTCGGCCAACGTAATATGTTCGAGGGAAATATTGCTTCAGCAGTTGAAAATTCCCATTTTACCCCGCGATATATAGTATATTTGTTTCGTATTGTTAATTTTACTTTCGAAACAAGTAATTGGGTTTGATTGAAAACATTAGCGAATGACAAAATAATGGTTTTAATTAAAAGGTGTGTTTCTGGATAGGTGTGAAAATTTAAACCAAAATTGCTTGTTAATGGTTTCATTGTGTTGGGGCTGTGTTTACAGACAAATGCGGGTAGTGAAATAAAAACAAACGTTGTTGTTTGTATGTGGGTGTACAATGCGTGTTTGTTTCCTGCGTTACTTTGAATTCAAAATACGAAACTGTACATGCAGTGTGCTAGTTTCTCTGTTGCTTTTTACGATAATCATGTCTGTACGAGCCCGGGTAGGTTGCTAGAATTACGTGAACTCTGTTCTGGTAATTAAAAATGGCTTGCTTTTCCATTTGCGTAATGCTGATAGCGTTCTGCATTCACACACTAATATCACAGTGTAAGAACACACAATGTTCATCGTCTTTGATGTTTTGCCATGAGACGCCGTCTAGACGCAATAAAATAAAGTAAATTTGTGCATCAGTACTGTATTGTTGATGGACACATTTATGTTTTTTTTTTCTTACTTCTTTCATATTTTATTTATAAATAATATAGCTATTCAATACAAAACAATTTATAGTGCAGTCTGTGATCATAAAGTAGATGTTAAATTATAAATTAGCTCTGAGAACGTTCATAACGACACGCATTGACTGTAATAAAAAATTTGCGTCGTACAGTCTTGATTACGAAATAGATGTCATATTAGTAATCGAAGTTTCCGAAAAGCGTCTGTGTAATCTGTGTAACCAGTGCCTACAGCGATGATCATCGTGAAAGGCTATTTGTATTGACGCTGATTCTATTATAAATAAGACCTAAACACTAGACCAAAATATTTGGTAAAAATGTCGTCAGAATATGTGCGATTTAATAACGAAATTCCTTAATACGACTTGGACATTAATATAATATTCTTATTAACAAAAGCACAACATATGAATGTCGCACAGCTGCTCGCATTGCGAAATTCAGCTCGGTTTTGTACAACACAATGCTCATTGCTTAGACAAGTTTATTGTTCTACCGCATATGAAGAACTAGTGGTCTTCGTATTGTGCTAGTTTATAATTATCCTTCTGGGCGGGCAGTAGCTTTAGAGTTATGAGCTGCTCTTGTTTTTGAGCAGTGCGCACATGTGTTAAGTGGTCTCGAAGTAGATATGGATTATTTTTGATGTGCTGGTTCAGTATCTTGTCTTTTGAGCTAGTAATTTACTGCTTGATAACTCTGAGTCTTATCCTTTATAATTATGAGTTCTGTCATTTAATAGTGTGTGCTGTGATGAGTGAGTGAGAGAGTGTAATGAGAGCTATTAAATAGCATTACAAATTAAAGTTCTAAGTATTTCAATCCGTCAAAGCGGCAAGAGTCGCCGCGTCGTTTGTGTAAAACAAAATGCGATGTTTTTATGGTACGTCGAACACATCTCAAAAATGTGTGCCAGCCCATAGACTAATAATTTACTATTTTATTTTATTTTATTTTATTTTTTTTGGGATATAAAACAGTAGTACAATGAAAATTACAAGTAAAGCATATTAAAATTAATAAAAAAATACTTATCATACTACTAACAACAATATCCACTTATTATTATTACTATGAGTAATAGAATATGGACCACTTACATTTCGTAGATGTAGGTCAATGTCGATATAAATTATATAGGTACAATTAATTGTATCGAAAGAAAAACGTCCCAGCCTCAGGCAAATAATATATTCCGTGATAATATTTATCAGGAGTCCTTTCTAAACACAAAGTTTTCTAATACGTGGCGTTATCGAAAGTTGTCGATAAACATCTCCGGTGAACAGAGGGCTAAGTGTCTCGCTTACCTGAGTCTTAAACTTAATAAGCCGGATTACGTCATAAGCTTAGTTTAAAGTCTAGATTGATATCTTGGGACAAGTTGCTGCGCAAACATCGTAAACACTTCAGTAAATATGTTACGTAAGACGTCCTGTTGCTCTACGTATTAAATCTGTTAGTTATTGGAGGGTAGTTGTTGACACGAAAGGTTAGCTAACAAATAATATGATGTCTCGTCTTGATCACATGGCGCGAACTTGTTTGTGACTTTGTAAAGTTATTTATGTAAATGTTATGACAGCGCTAAATCGCAAAGAAACCTTGTTTAAGGGCTTTTCAGACCGACTGATGTTATTCTAGGTGTACTTTCCTGCTGGTTCCTGGCACTGTTTTGGCCGCAGTTTTATCTTCGCATGGAGTAACAATGTTTACAGACACGTATTACACACACTGAACCGCCGCAATAGCTTCTTATTCGTCTTGACGTGCGATCTTATTAAGTCATGAATTTTCAATTTATGTAGCAATGTCTAAACTGTGTTATATTATACCAGCTGGATGATGTTCTAAATAGTTGACTAAAGATTTCACAAACATTTCTTCTGTAGTATGGCATTTTATTCGGCATTTTTATTTTGCACGGATCTATCTACCTTATCATAGTCCTCAACACAAATACTGAACATGAATATTAAATGATCATTGCGGAGCGAGTCAAACAAGGGATACTACACTCAATACCGCAAACTGTATCTAAGACTGGACACAGCGGAATACCTTTGCTGACCAAATATAACTACTTCTTTAAAGGTATATAAAGCCTATAGTTGTGTAAAGTTGGTGCGCCGCGGCATCGGTTTATTATTGCGTCAACCGCCGCACATACCTATGATATATAGCGAGTGTTAACCTCGACGACGTGTTGGCGAACAATTTATTGTGCCCACAGCTTATTGAGAAATCACTCCCACCCAACCAAAGATTTTATTCAATAACAAATCCCAACAGTGGGATCTTTGTTAGGCTATAAAAAGACAGATTCACTTTAAGATGTAGGTGTTCTTTCTGTATTGGTGTGGATGTTTTTCAATCCAATTTATGGATATTTGAGTCCAACCAATTATACCTGCTAATATAGGATTACCAATTATTATATAAACAATTCTTGGAGTAGCGTGGTGGGTATTGAAGCAAATTGGGGCGGCCGATCCTTACCTAAGCAATTTACTGAAACATTAGTAAGTAGCTTACACAACGTTGATTAACTTTGACGATAAAGATAGCAAGCAAAATTATAGTAGGTATAGAAGAGGATACCCACAGCTATACCTGTCCATTTATTTTAATTTAACTATTTCTACCTGCTCCCTAAACGCACCTCATCATCATCATAATCAGCCCTATATGGTGTCCCACTGCTGGGCACAGGCCTCTTCTCAGTATGAGAAGGGTAAGGCCATAGTCCACCACGCTGGCCAAGTGCGGATTGGCAGACTTCACATGTCTTTCGAGAACATTATGGAGAACTCTCAGACATGCAGGTTTCCTGACGATGTTTTCCTTCACCTGTGCAGTCTCCAAAGAGACATGTATCCAAACATACATGCCAAATGTCAGCTTCTTACGTCCAGTAGTTTTGACTCTGGATTGTCAGTAACGAAAAAATCTGATCTTAATATATAAAATCCTTGTGTTACTGACTGACTGACAGACACGCTACAGCCGAAACTATTGGGCGCAGGAAGCTGAAATTTGGCATGTAGGTATGTTCCTTGGGGACCGTAGGGGTGCACTAAGAAGGGATTTCCCGAAATTCCCACGGGATCGGCCAAAACGGGTAAATTTAAAAAAATGCAGGCTTAGTTGCTGGCGTCCTCTAGTACTAATACCTATATAGCTGAAGAGTTTGTTTGTTTGTTTGGTTGAACGCGCTAATCTCAGGAATTACTGGTCCGATTTGAAAAATTCTTT
Organism: Euclidia mi; assembly: GCA_944739405.2. Lineage (NCBI taxonomy): Eukaryota > Metazoa > Arthropoda > Insecta > Lepidoptera > Erebidae > Euclidia > Euclidia mi. The sequence continues at coordinate 84,354,864 of OX123189.2, read as the reverse complement.
CAGTGTTAGATAGTCCATTTATCGAGGAAGGCTATAGGCTATATAACATCACGCTATGAGCGACGGGGGCAGAGCAGTAGCCTTAAATAACGCGGGTGTAACCGCGGGCATCCTCTAGTTTTATATACACAGTTTAATCAAAATATTATTTGGCACACATGCCAAGGTTTGGCAGATATCTTTACTATGGTATTGTAAGTCAACAAAATAGCAGTATTATCTACCTACTTGATCGAAATTCCTAGCTTTTCTTTCTTTAATGCAGTGCCATACTTTACGGAGTTAAGGCAAGCAAGCACGAACAATTAAAGCATGGCGGCGAGCAATGAAGTTTAGTACCGTTTTTCAGCTTGTGCAATTTTAGCTAATTAGAGTTAATTTAAAAATGTCCTGGGTGCGTTTGTACGTACCGGATATACCTACTTTTGCTGTTTTTGTTCGCTTTTAAGACAGTTCATTGCCCGTGTAATATATACGTGCCCGTTTTATTTCGATTGGTAGGAAAATTTAGTACTATCACAGTGAACATGTTTTTAGTTTCCTTTTGGAATGGAGCTATTTTCTCTATTTTTAAAACAGTACTAATTTGGCCAATACTTATAAGTGGAACAGCAAACAGGTTTTTAAACATTTTTTCTATATGCAGGTACCTATACTTAAGAGTCACTTTACGACTATGAACTATATACCTTACCTATAGAAAAAATAAATTAGGCAAAAGAAATGAAACAGACGAAAATTCGGCCAACCTTAAATGAAATTACTGGTAATGAACAAAAGTAAAGAAAAAAACATGATCTATTGGCGCTCTCATAATAATATAATAAACGACATATTCTCGTAGAATGGCACGAGTGCTTCAAACCGGCCAATTCACTGGCACCACTAAAAACTAACATATTCAAAAGAAAATACGTGGCAACATCCCCTTGCCAACTGGCTCGTCCAGTCGCATGTGTAAAACCGCGTGTTACCGCCGATCGTTAGTTCGGTCATTGACTCCCACAATGCGGCGTACTACAGCCTATTTCGATTGTGCCCTTATACACACAACACTTCCGCACTATTAGCGCCGGTGACGAAGCGATTCACTAATGGAGCCGAATTCCTTGCTTGCTATGTGCCTGAAATTGATTAAGTTTTTTTGTGGGAGAACAGAAATACGAAACTATAGCCATATACTGCGATATCGGTAACGGCCCACGTTGCTACACAAACGTCTGATTATTTTTTCTGTAAGAGAAAGAAAAATAACACATTTATTTTGCTTTTGAGATACATGTTACGATATAGGAATTACAACTTTCGTCATCATCAACATTACTTTCATATTTTTAAAATGTCGTTTACCCAAAACAAAGGTAGCTACGTGGTATGTATTATTATTCTTTATTTTCGGCCTCTAGCGTCCCTGGTTTATATCCTGTAGAAAAATGTAAAAGTAATTTTACATTTACGATGCAACGTCTACAATTAAAAAATAGACGGCATCGGTTCACAACAGGCGCCCATCTTGCTAGACGCACTGGCGCTCATATACCTATATTGGAACTTAAATAAAATATTAATATGACGATCATAGACAAAAATAATTTATCAAGTAGAAATTCACAATAGTTTTTAGGCGTAACATATTTTTTTATAAGCTATCGGAGATACATTAATAGTCTAAGCATTAATGGTATAAGTGACTGTAAGAAAAATCCATCACATCAATAACGTAATTATGGATTACTGTACAAATTCCAATGATTTATGTGCCGCCGAGCCGTTAACAGTTAATTTAAATTACCTACAAAATTTTGATATAACGTGCGACCCAGACTTGGTAATTTTTGTAACGATGTGAAATAATGGTTTACAGGAAAAATATATGACACTACGTCGATTGTAGAGTAAAATTTTAAATTGATACTATGCAGTAACTTTAAAAGATCCTCATAACTTTAGCCGACATGTGATATTTCCAGTAATTCACGTTCTCATTATTCTGAATGTGAATATTTTATACAAATAAAACAAGAAAATTCTGTACAAAGTAAAAAGAACGACATATACCTCAGATATTCAATGGTAATATCATGCCCCATCCTGCTATGTAGTTTCTGGTGGTTTACCCGTGGTTTTTAATATTGTGAATAATCGTCTAGAGATTTTTCACAGTAATAGTTTTGGCCCCATTCTGTAACTAACATATTAACATTTGTTTCAACTAAATATAAATACGATGTTTACCTTCAGAGTATATGTCAGTAAGATCCAGGAGACAAAGCAATTATAATATTGGGCCACGCTTTCTTAATGCCTTCTAAATTATACATATGTACAGGTACACTGGATCACGTAATGCGATAAACAATCCAACATTAGCGTAGCAACCCCAATAAACACCGCCGTTACAAGTCACGTTGAAATTCAAAACTTATTGGCATAAAGACTCACACGTGCCTCCGAATCCAATATCCCAATAGCAGTAGACATATTATTTCGTAATTTACACCCAATTCCAGGCAACCTTAGTCTCCGACGGCGATACGCGAACAGTATCGCGACATTAAAATATAATTCAGTGAATATTTGTAATAAGTAATGTGTTGTTTTGTTGCAGGTAAGCATGATCAATTTACGCAATATGACTACAGACTTCGGATTGGTAAATACTCGCATGTGTCAAAGGAATCTGGTCTGGTTGATGAAGTTATTGTAACTTGCTGAGCCTGTAAGCAATATGCTTGTAGTCTAAATAAATATGAACATGTATTGTTTGACATAATAATTTGTAAAAGCAAAAGCAAGCCAAATCTGACTATTGTGATGGTTAGTAAAGTCGAAATAAATTTATCAATTAAGCGTTAAAGTAGATTCTAAAACAAAATACCTGAAGAATTTATTTTTATTCAATTATTATCTTTTGTCTAGAGTATTTTGTATATGTATAAAAGTAGGGAGTCCTGAGAGGGCGCGTATTTACGCTCTTGACGTGACAAGGTTATATTTACTTAGGTATATTTTGATTATGCTTCTTAAGATAATACTTTGATAGGATCAAACCGAAGATAATCACTGTATAAAAATAATGGATACGGAAGGCACTTTCGTGAATAAAAATCCTTACTCAAATTCGCAGCGAAGTAAATTTAATCTAAATTTATTTTCTACGACTAGAAATCGTACAGAAGTACTAAAGACTATCGTAGTATAAAATTCGATGTGTGAACTTTACTTATGTATAGCACATTTAGTATTTTCCTCATGCTAAACCGTCTGCACCGACGCCGCGACGTGAGTTGGCGACTTGGCATTTCTTAGTTCAATATGGAGTTTACGAGTTCAATTGCTGAATCGGTTTAAAAAGACTCGACGGGGATGAATGTCGTTTGGTATTTTATATGTGGATAGAGGAAAAGTTTCCATAGTGTATTCTGGTTTCTAGGAGTCGTTGATTGACCCGTCGCACCATCATGATGAGATAACTGAAGCTAGTTTACTCATCATTATCATCTCAGCCAATTCTAATTGCGATCCAAAACCTTCTCGCTTTGGAGGCCGGTACGCGATGAAACTGAACCTAGTAGATATGTGAATGAATGAAGCTTACCTCAACCAGTGAGATTAATTTGATTAATTTTAATATTTCTCAGTGAGACCAGTCACTGAACAACCGTTTTAAAGGCATTATAATTACCAAATTGCTGATATCAGCGACATCACAATCGATAAACCTACAAAGAACTTGCTCACTTCGAATTTTGTTAGCTAATGTTCTTTGAAATTCTTTCAAAGATCATGCTGCTGTATGCACTTATTAAAAATGTATAGCGTTAGGACAGCATAGATTTGTTGTATTTTATAATAATAATTATTATAATTTTAGTAGTTCCCTTAACACGCTACTGCTTTCGGTACGTTCGAAATACGTTACAGCACAAAAAGTTGTACTATTCAGAATCTACGAATAGCGAAGATCCAAATTGCCTGTAAGTTCGCGTCAAGCTGTCAGCCCCTACTTACCTAGATCAGACAGTTTGTGAGTGATCGACCCGAGTCCCTAGCTCAGGTACCGCAATAAAAGTGATTACCGAAAAATGAAGTAGTAATAATTCAACGGGACCGGGGTCCGCAGTCGAGAGGTCATACATATTGACTTGATATCGAGAGGTTTGTCTCACCTTCGCGTTACTGAAAGCTCATCATAATTTGAGATAGAAGTATCTTCAGAAAATGTACTTCCAACTGAAGTAATGATTTGACTGGGTGGACAAAAATGCTGGTATATAGTAAAAAAGAAGTGACGCATTTAGGGGTTACTTCCGGTCATCATCAGTAACTGAGTACAAATGTTATAGTCCGAATAATTTAAGTAATAGATCGATTATTGTGTGAAGGTTTCTCCCAAGAATTTGAAACTATGCTAATTAAAAAAAAACATCAGTACGAGGCTTTAATACTCTTTTAACACGCCTTTTTAGAGCCTTATTTAAACAAAAACTGTTTTTTAGACTTCGCAATCCATCGTGAGGTCTCATCATTTACGCGTGCATTGTTAATATATTAACACTCGTCATCTTGGCTATTCTGCCATTTTGAATTTAAAACTTTGTTGCTTTGCCGTGAAATGTCAGCCAAATAATTGCGTATACATAATTTCAGCTCAATAGGTTGAAAATAAATGGTATATATTCAGTTGCAATGTTTGACCCGAACATACATTCAAGTTAAATGTCTAGCTTGTAAAAATACAAACACATTTTTATTTTAACTTATTTTTGTGAGTGTACCATGAACCCTTTGTGTATATACCTGTTATCTAAACCATTGAAGAAAGGTATCTTATATAGACATATATGTAAAATTAGGTACTCTGTCTGAATGCAGTAATTATTTTCATATTTTGTAAAAACATGTCAGTATGCTTTCTCCACCATTAACATGCATGACGTGACCTATATTTTAACTAAAAGTTGAGCACAGCTTGCATACACTTAAGTCGACCTCATTCATATCAAAGTAATCAAAGAAAGTAGACAAAGGAATCGGCAGAGCCAGTCAATACTAACAACGATGGTAATTTAGCCTTTGTCTGGATGGAATAGCTAACTATTCCAATAAACTTAATGAGAGTCAACGGCGTATGATCAAGCTGTGGCCACACTGAAATCTGTGCTAATTTTGTAAAGCTGAAGAGTTTTTTTGTATGCGCTAATCTCAGGAAGTACTGGTCCGATTTGAAAAATTATTTCAGTGTTAGGTAGCCTATATATCGAGGAAGGCTCTAGGCTATATAACATTACGTTACGAGTCACGTGTGCGGAGCAGTAGCATTATATATCGCGGGTTTAACCGCGGGCACAGGTAATTAATTACAAGAACGAGTGAAGAAATATTGGGCAGTTGTGAATACTAATAGATTTGATTGCTTTATTATGTTTTGCACACAGAAGCACACTTATAAGTATAACACACCAGCAGTGCTACGTTTTGGTGTAGGACAATATTATTGATATTTATTCCATTTTGCTAGTTTGCTTTTAAATGCAGTGAAGTTTTAATGTACCTAATTATGTTTTTATATATTATTATCTAATTACCAATGGATCAAATTAACTTAATACTTATTGGCTATTTATCTTTGGATTTTTCTTAATTACTTATAATATGCTTATAATCATTTTATTATCTTCGCACATTGTTGTGATGATATTTGATTTGTACGTGATTGTGGTGTGTGTCAATAGGTTACTCATTTTAAACATAAATCATCGTCGTATCAAACACATTCACCAACCAATACTAATAATCTTCTATACGAAATTCAGTTCATTCGAAAAATATATTCAAATGTATACAACCAATCCAATTTTATTGGAATCGAAAACTCGAATATTGAACACTTGTGTTTAAAAAATACAATCGCTGACACATACACATTAGGCGGTATAAGGAGCACGTCATCGGGAGTCATGGGGGTTTCTCACACCCCACACCTGACTCACTGTATTGAACATGTTTTCGAGTCTCAACAGTAATGTTAAGGGATTCCTATCTAGTAATAAGCTGAAGACTTAGTTTGTTTGGTTGAACGCGCTAATTTCAGGAACTACTGGTCCGAATTCAAAAATATATATAACTAGACGTCGCCAGCGGCTTTGCCCGCGTCAGTTATACATGTAAACCAGCCCCTTGAATCATACTATCTATAAAAAAATCTATTATATAAATATACATAAATTAAAAAAAAAACCGCATTAAAATCCGTTGCGTAGTTTTTAAGATTTAACCTCTTGTATGCCGGAATACCAGACACAATTAAAAAGCTATTGTGTCTCGCGTAGATCTGCGTTCCGGCATACAAGGGGTTAAGCATACATAGGGACAGACAGACAGAAGACAGACTTTGTTTTATACTATGTGGTGATAATCTTTCAGTGTTAGATAGCCCATTTATCGAGGAATGTATATAACATCACGCTATGAGCCTCGGGAATAGAACAGTAGCCTTAAATAACGCGGGTGCAACCGCGGGCACATCTAGTGTTATAATAGAGACCAATGTGTCGTCCTGGGCAATCTTATTCAGAATTATAAGGAAGGTCCGTGACTTTCTTTGTGTGTGTTTAATGTTCGTTACGTGTGTGTGTGTGTGTGTGTGTGTGTCGATCGTTGATGGGTGATGGGGTGTGGTGTGACGCGGCTGTGTCATTTGGCCGACACGACATAACAAATGCTTTGATCAAATTGTATAGCTGTTAACTAAGCTTTGTGTAGCTTTCTGTGTAACGTGTAGCCACATTTGAATAGCTATTTAGTGCTGCTTATCATGATTTATGTGCTAGCAGATTGGCTCTGTATTACGGCGGTGCATTATTGCATGTGTCTTCGGCTAACCTAGTTAATATTATCAAGTCTTTCGTTTGTTAGAATATGTTTGTTGATGGATTGTTTTACATATAAGGAGGTTATCTGATTTCTGATTTGTCTTTACCCCACCTTTGAGTGATCCCAACTGAATATCATCAAAACCACATTAAGTATTATTGTAATCATCAAATTACTGACTGCCTCCGTGGTCCAGTGACTGCCTCCGTGGTCCAATGGATAGCGTATGCGACTGCTGATCGGAGGTCTCGGGTTCGATTCCCGGGTCGGGCAAAAGTGTTACTGGGTTTTTCCGAATACTCAGTAGCAGCCCGCAATCGGGTGATGTGCCCGGTAACGGCAATAGGCTCGCCCCCTATTACATCGGACTTAAAAAATCATGGCTAGAATTGGGTGTAATATTTACACCTCTGGGGTAGGCCCTTTGGGGATACAGGCGTGAGATAATAAATATAAAAAGTAATATATATATATATATATATATATATATATATTTTGCTTATACTATATTACGCTGAAGGTCCAATTTTTTTATTTATCAATATAATTCTGTTTCTTGTATGTATACTCAAACGTCAAGGAAATGAGCGAGCAGCTTTAGCATTCATTTTTGGTTTTCGTTCATTTTACCCTAAATATTGAACAAACGATACTTCTTTTATTTCCATCAACAAACACATAACGGATAGTCTGTTGTGTATTTGAATTACACACCGCAAAAAATAAAATAAATTCTACCCGTATTTATTGTATTTTTTCTACTATTATAATTAGTTTCTTCATGAATACCTACTTATGAAATAATTCCAAACTGGATAAATATCTTTGAATCTCTGTGTAAAGATGGGGCTCACAATATAATCAGCAAATATGTAGAATCTTATATATCCCACGAACTGTGGGTAGTGTACACCTGCCCTATTGCTGGTACACATGTGTATGTACACATTGTCTTCAAACATAACATTGCTAGACAAACCGAGCCCTTTGTCCGTTGATTGCAGCCGACGTAATAAACAGCAGGTAGATGCTTACAGATCCATTGCACGCAAAATTGGGCCGCTCTCTTGGGGTTTTGGCAGCCATCATCTCAGTGTGCTCAATGATGGAGAGCTATTCACATACGGCATACATTTAGTGCACTCGGAACTCAGACAGACGCCCAGACAGTAGTTTAGTCTACCTTAAATTTACGTAGCTAGCATCACTCTATACTTTTACGAGCACTTCGCACATAACAAACTGCGGATTGCATCCCCAAATGTCCTCAGAAACCTTATCATAAAATTGCCTAAAATATACGGAAGCTAACAGTTCTATTTCGCAATATCATTTTGTGCTTTAGAAATGGGGACGATCTCTTGGCGCCCAACGGGGGCCTCGGTTGTCAGATAAAAAATAATAAATAATGAGTGAGGAAGGGAGGCGGGATTACAAAGGGAGTTTCCGATGGGCAGAGATCAACGAGATTTTGCGTTTTTAGACTGCGCTTCACTGTTCGTTTACGAATCACTGCTTATATTTCGTTCGACCAGGTTTCCGGGATTTAGATCGCGCATGCTTTTTGATTAATTTATGCCTTAATATACATATTTAGGACGCCTCGGGCCCTCTAACTGACAATTTGGGTTGTGGAATCGTTTATGTAAATGGCAGTATCTGTTTATTGGTATGTACACCTTGATTTATTTAAAACAGTTTCATTAATATTTGATTATGTGAAGAATAATTGAAGCATGTATTTGTTTGAGTTATTATTTCAAGTTGAAAACTATTCGTGAACATTTTGAGTAGGCGTTGACTTCATGCGATGAAATTGAAATTAAATCTAAACACAAGTTTTATTATAACTAATTTCAATTTCATCGAATGCTTTGAAAAAAGGTACCTAGTAATAATAATAATAATAATAATAAATTTATTTATCAACAATTAACGATACAGCTTGTACAAAACAAGATTATAGTTGATAGACTGAATCACATTAACTATAATAAAGCTAAGCTAATATCATACACGAAAATAGCACTGTGCCTTAAACTAGGTTATACCTGTATCTTAAGGAACAGTTTTAAAATATACTATACCTACTTTATGACATATAGCGAGTGTGAAGCAAATGTTGTACAACTAAAGATTACTTATTATGTTTTAAATTTAAATTGAGTTTACATCTAATTTAATGTATGAGGGTGTGTGTTTATGTATGTATGTGGATGAATGTGTGTGTGTTTATGTATGTGTGTGTGCGTGCACATGCATGCTCGCACATATGTATGTTTGTGTATAAATCTGGTGTATTACATAATGGAACGATAGTTCTTATGCGATGAATGTGAGAAGGGCCTCTGTTTCATCGTAGTCCTGCATAACGGCCCTGTCACGACCTTGCCGCTCCGAGCGGCGGCTTAGCGCGGGGCGACGAGCGGTAAGATCAAATGTATGAAAACGTTCGAAGCACGCCACGAGCCGCCGCGCACAGCGATAACGCGCGCGTTTTTTTTGGCGCGATTGGCTGCGCGGCGTGCGGCGCGGCGGGCGGTGCGGCGAGCGGCGGGAACAAATGTACTGCGACCGAGTCCGACGCCACGACTCCGAGCGGCACAGACAGCGTTACGCGAGGGACGAACTAGGCGGTTAAACTATTTGTTAAATATTTTGTGGCGGTAATGAATACGGAGACATTTAAAGTCGAAATTTTAAAACGGTCGCGTGTATGGATAGCAACACATCCGCTGTATAAATACAAAAATGTTAATAAAACGTTGCGAGTTGTAATGAAACAATGTTTTACAGATTATAATGGTAGGTTTTAATATAAATCGCAAACATTAAAACATTGTGTAATATACATATGTACCTATTTAGGTACAGACACAGCTACTATGAAAGTTAAAAGGTGATTTACCTACCTACTTAACGTAATATACGTTGTGTAGGTACCTATTCAACGCCTCTTTAATTGCGAATATGCATTATTCCTTTGATATAAAATACTTGTAAGAAATGAAGATCCAATGTCGACAATTTTGTAGGTAAGTATACCGTATAGTTACACAAAGATATCGCCATATTTATGGGTAACTCCGTCGGCCCAAATACGTCGACATTTGCCGCTGCGTTTACCGCTGCTGTAGGGTCGTGGCGTGCACGACGCTCTGCCGCGCCGCCCGCCGCGACGCGCGCCGCTTAGACCGATCTCGTGAACAGGCCCTAAGAAGCCACTCCGTGATCATTGACTTTAGTTCAAGTTTATTTAATTTTGATATGTTCATTTTTTTGTGAACTTTATTATATATGTACGTGCTTAGAATATAATATTGATGTTGTGCAAAAGTGGTGTTATGATGTGAGCTAACGACTAGATTTGTACGTTTATGAGGATTTGGTAGGGTGACACTAATATGTTTTCTCGAAACACATCGAAGAACATAAAGTTGGCGAACTGTTAAGACCCTGCATTCATGGTATAGTTGTGTTGTGGGGTGACGGAAGGGTTTCCGTGTCATAACTTTAAGTATGGCTCTATGTGCTCTTTCAACTTTTAAGAAGTTTGATTTTGAAGCTCCACCCCATGCAGGAATGCAGTACCCCACTACTGATTGGCATAGCGCATAAAATACCATTTTTAGAGTGTCAAGATTTGCAGAGGCTCTGAGGGATTTAAAAATATGGAGAAGTCTCAAAGTCCGTGTGGTGAGCGCATCAAGTTGTTTACTCCAATTCAATCCCGCGTCAATATGTACCCCCAGATACCTAACCTCGTTAGTCCTTGTAAGTTTCGGGCAGTTATACTTGCGGACACTTGTGTGCTATTATTGAAAAGGAGCATTCTGGTGACGTGTTTTGGCGGATGGAGAATGGGATAAAATATGTTTTCTTTAAATTTAATGTTAATAAATTTGACCTAAGCCATTTTGTTATTTTGTTTAAAGCTAGTTCTGCGCTGGTTTTGACATCGTCCCAAGTTGAGCCACTGACGAGAATGACTGTATCGTCGGCATAGGCGTAGATTTCGGTGTTGGGGAAGTTCATGTTACAGAGGTCATTGACGTATATTGGGAACAATATTGGGCCCAGAATGCTTCCCTGAGGGACTCCGTAATTCACATATACCTCATCGCTTAGGTGTTCACCAATTTTAACTTGTAAAGTACGGCTAAGGAGATAGCTCTTGAAGATTTCGAGAGGTTTGCCGCGTACGCCTATGCGCTCTAGCTTTGACAAGAGTAAGGGAACAGAAACTGTATCAAAAGCGCTGGAGAGATCTAAAAATATACCTAAATTTGGTTTTATTATCTAAGTGTCTAGCAACGGATTGCGTAAAATCCAGAACTGCATCTTCTGTCGAGATTCCCGTACGAAAACCTTAGTAAAAACATTAAGTACTGCATTTTCGTCCTAGAGTTCTAATATAAAATTTCAGTATCATGTAAAAAGCTGTCTTATGGCGCTAATATACTTCTATTTACATTAAATATACATAAAGCTTTAGGTTCAGAGAGAAAATGTCGTGTTAGCCGAAGAGCTACTCCAAATTCCACTTACATCGACGCAACGATCTTGCGCGTCTTAATAATAATCTAATTCGGCCCTTATCCGATACGTCCATTAACTCGAGCCAAAATAAACAGGATTTTTAACAAGAAAACTGCTAATACTGATGGCACCCTCAATACCTATCGTATCCCATCGTTTGGAAGTACCCCATCTGCAAATGAATGAACTGCTATCAGCTACTTATTTCCCTCGGAATCGTTCGTTCTCATTTGTTAAGACAATTTCGGTACGTTTATAAGGTCGTTTTAAAAGTATTGGTTTTACTGTTGGTTTTGTTTTATCCATCTTTGGTTTACGGAGGATGAAGTGGCAACGTTTGTGCTACTTAACATTGATCGGTCTGTTTGAGGATAATGTATAAGGAAAAGTAGACAAGCAGAAGCTGAACGGAATTAAGTACTGACGAGATTCTTTTGACTGGCAGACTCGTCTGTTTAACAGATTGATCTCTATCAGATATAAGAAATAACGAAGTAGAGAACATGTGTGCTAGAAGTGATATTATTTGGAATACTACTAATTGGATATAACTATTTGGAATCGCCGCAGTAATCAAGTCTGCATCGAAGTTACATCCACAAAGTAACAATATTAAACTTCGAAATAAAGCGAAATGAAATGTAAATGTTTACAAATATTGCAATAAAATTGTGAACTTTGAAAGCCGCAATTTGTACTACCTACTATGTGTAGACCGCACAATTTGGGCCTCATATCGAAAGGGCACAACCACAGCTGCTATTTTGCTAACATTACCTCATTGTAACATAATGTGAATAGAAGAACTACAGAAATAATAATTATTAAGACTCCCTCCGTGGTCCAGTGGATAGCGTATGCGACTGCTGATCGGAGGTCCCGGTTTCGATTTCCAGGTCGGGCAAAAGTGTTACTGGGTTTTTTCAAGTTCTCAGTAGCAGCACGGAGTCTGGTGATGAGCCCGGTAAGGGCAATAGGCTCGCCCCCTATTACGCGGGACCTAAAAAATCATGGCGAAATGTGGGTGTAATATTACATCTCTGCCTACCCCTTAGGGGATACAGGCGTGGGGCTATGAATAAAGAAAATAAGAAACATAGTATTTATCGAACCTATATTTCATGGTATATGGCAGTTGGGTAGTTTTTTATTGAGCAACATTTCAGAATGTTAGAGCACAACATTGTATAACAAAGCAGTAAAGGTATTTCCATAGATTGTTGCTAAAAGTTATTGAATGTTGGCAAATGTCGCCGTGTTCCTAATGTTGTCTACAAAACATAACTGCGATGTGGATGCACCGTTAAAGAATACTTACTAATAATACTATTTGCTGACCTTTCATAGGTCGGACCTCAGTGGTTCAGGCTGTAAAGTTTATGTAAATGAGGTATCGTGATATCGTTTGATTAAAATGTTTTTGTTCTACAACCCTCACGTTATGAATGCAAGTTTTATAAGACTTGAAATTTTACGAGACACAAAAATTATGTTTAAACCTTAATAACTCAACTTAAGATGGCTCTGAGGACCAAATTACGTTTTACACGGTTGGCATGGTGTAAAAATAACGGTATTTAGATGTATTTTACACTTTCGAAACGTTGAATGGATAATTAAAAACACCTGGGATACAAAAATATTACAAGATTCCATTTATTATAGAAACGAAAATGATTTTTCTGTCTAGATTATGTAGAGATAGATACGGCTCTGTCCTAACTTTAATAAGCAGAAAACATACATATCTGTTGCCCAAATTTCAAGCTTAAATATGAAATGCCTCTTCTGATAAAGACTGAACAAGTTTATGCCTCATTATCGGTAGCATGCGTAAAAGAAAATTTATGCCGTAAGTTCATCGAGTTGTCGCTATCACCCACCCTTAAACATTTTCTTAAACCAACCTATAAAATTAATCTCAAGTGAATAATGCTCCCCCTCCGAGGAAAAGATCATTCTGATTTTAAACAGGAAACGGACTATACTCTTTAGGTTAAATTGTTTTTAAAAAAGGACAAGTAAAGTTTCTGCTTGTAAAATATTGTCAAAGATTTGGAACCTCTTTCTTGATGTAACGAACTTTGTATGTATGAAGGTAGCTACAGCGTAGAGCCTTTGTCTCCTGTGACTTTCGTGATATAAGGCTGTCCCTTTTTTCGCAAGAATAATGTTTCGTAGGAACGACGTTATGTAAGCGATACTGTTATGACGGGGCGGCAAGAAAAGGCGGTATTATTGACGTTGATTTGACAATAACGCCCGTTTCTTGTCCTAAGCAGATGTGGGTATGTAGTAGGTAATTACTTAACGTTCATTACGTGTATATATCAGTGTTGTGGTAGATTTACAAATTAATGAGATATATATTAAATTTATTTTAGTCATGAACAGATTTTAAATCAAATATTTATGTGATTATTATAAAGTTAGGTGTTATATACCATCATCGAACAAGATCACAGAGATTAAGAAAATCAAAACCGAATCTGATTTAAATTTCAATCCTTTGTTTTTCCAACAACACGAAAGCCAAAAGAGGTACACAATCTACTTACAATAGATAAGGTTTGGTACATGGATTTATATATCGAAACGTTTGATGTACGCACGCGATTTGTGTTGATGAGTTTTCTTTCGAATCTCCAATATGGACGGTGATAGCTAGCGAAACTATAGCTCTGTTACCATCATCCCTATGCAAGGGACCGTCGCCTTTTACGACCTGTCTTCCCTAGGGCGAATAAGGGATTTGCGATCTTTCGTACCCTCCAGAAAACTTGTACGCTCCCCGTATAATTTCAAATATCATTGTTAAGTTCAACAAAATAAATACGAAACTATCTAGAGCTAAAGTCAAGTAGTTGTGGCCCCTACGTACCCTCTGAGACGTTACTTCATCTACTAACTGTCCAAGTTGGAGCGTAAATCAATTCACCTCACTAATTTTCTCGAAACTTTCGAAGAAATGAGAAAAAAGCTGTACCTGTTCGCTTTTATTACTGCTATGGGAGCGGGACAGTTTCTGTTCCAAAACCGAAGATAGATATCTGGTTTCACTGGGACCAAGACACTGAACTTTTTGGTTTCGCTTGATAGGAGATGACACATCACCACACCTGTGTTATACATTCCAAGTTTTTCTTTTGCATTTGGATTATTGTTTATAACTGACCTCGCAAATAACGAACTAAATCTAGGTATATTAAAGGAAATAATAAACGATGTTTTTTGATTGAAAATAAATTGTTGAACATCAATTGCACGTAAAGAAAACAAAGATATCCGAAGAATAATCTATAACTGAAATAAAAGTAAACCAATTGAAATCTATTGCCGTTGTTCTTCTCTCCCTGTTTCGGATCAGCTCACCAAATTTTTGGCAGCAGGGTCTCTATAAAAGCATCAGCATTCTCACAAAGCGTAGGTATGTTCCAATCATATAGTGCATGTTTTCAAAAAAGTTCATCTAAGTCTATGAACCCGTTGCTTCAAAACCAGTATTTATTTTCACAAATCAACGCGCAAGGCATCGCATCTTTTTCACTTATTTTCTAAAACATCTACAAAACATTTTTCGAAGGGAAGTTCTTGGTATATTTAAAATGAGAGGCGGCAACGCTTCGCTCTGTCGCATAAAACGGGTTGTGTTCATACGTTCGCACGTCAGCCACTCTTATTACTCGAATATTTACGAGTTTTACGCGAATTTCGAATAGCGCCCTGTCTTATCAACATTCATTGCGTGTTCCATTGACACGGTGCGTTCGCGACGTAATCCGGGCATACCGTGGATTTTATTCCATGTTAAATTATCCCTTAAAAATGATATTTAATCCGTTGTTCGCTGTAGTGGAAGAGATTATGGCCGTCGCTCAAGCTGAAGTTAAATCAGCTTCTTTAATTTGATTGGACAGTTCTGGAGTGCTTTAACGCTTAATGGCGGTAGTTAAGCTCGGTAGCCGATGTTGCATTTATTCAATTAGTCTCTGTTTAGATTCTTGGTTCTAGTTTGTCTTGTAAACTAATAAGATTCATTGTGATTATAGTATTTATTACAGTAACATCACGTCTCAGTATCACTAGCTGGATATATAAGTTTATCATTGTATATTTGTATTTCATAAACCTAATTCAGGGTCTTACGTAATAGCTTTGCTAAAACTGATCATGTGTAGGATATTGTTTCTTGAATATTTGATCTTATTGTAAAAAAGTGAAGATCATCATCATCATGCATAGCCTGACTTTGTCCACTGCTGAACATAGGCCTCTCTTTCTAAATTGCCTAATGATATACCTCTAGGAATATGACTACGAAATAAATAAATCTCATACATCTACTCTATGAATAACCGACTACTGCATACGTAATATAGACACATGAGTAGATAAACGGAACAGAGAGACAGCTTCTTAAGAGCTTGTAAATGTGTTACCTATTTTGGTAGGGTTGTCGCAATGGGTTAAGACAAATCGCTTGTTCGGTATACGACAGATTCTGGATTGGACAGATTCGTGATGAAACTTTTAAAATCACGGAATAAAAATATACATTTGTTACCAAGGACACGACGTGACGACGTGAATTATTTGACATTCCCAACGATACCACTAATAGTGTTGAATATTTTCTGGCTATATGATCTATTTTGCTAATAAACATAGGAATCTCCTTTAGCTATTATGTGCCACTAGTTTTACCACGGGGATAGGTATCTAAAATAAGTTTAAAAAGAAATTGTGTAAGACAAATGAACTTCTACAAAACAAATGACTATAAAATGATCAACCATCGATAGGGCTTACAAAAATCAGGTGCATGCGATTTTCGACCTTATTGACAATTCATGACAGACTTTTTTTTGGTATTTTCTTGCTTTCTGACATTGATACGTTAATAAAATTATAAATTCTGAGTTACGTCAATAAGGTCGAAAATCGCATGCACCTGTTTTTTGTAATCCCTATCGATGGCTGATCACTTTCTGATAGACATTGGTTTTGTAAACATTAATTGCTTTTACACAATTTCACAACTAATGAGTTCCACTGGGGGATCGGGCTAGGAGATCCTGGTGGACAACGTGCAAACATGTAAAGTATTTCGTTGTCAACATTGACAATATTTATTTCAAGATCGAAATATTCGCGAAACTTTTACTCGAGCTATTCAACGAATGCGACAAAATTATCAGTAGGTATACCTAATTAAAAAACCCAATTGTACGTTACCATCGTTAAAATCTTTATAATGACTGAATTATTTCATCTAGTAAAATATTAAAACTTGCAACGTACCAAACAAACAACGTGCGTCGTAATAACCCTAAGATTGTCAACTGCCTGTGCCTACGTAAACCGGATTTTTCCAGTCTCGCTGCGTACACGACAAGGCGGCCAGTGGTCACGCACACATAAGCCGCGTGCTTGTAGTAGTGCAACCGATTCGCGCTGTTGTATAAAGCTGTGTCTCTGTTCCGTTTATCTACTCATGTGATATAGATCCAACAACTCAATTTCGACTGCACGGTTAGCGTAGTGGATTAAGCGGTCGCCTAGCCGCTTGACACTGCGCCGAGTGTTGTGGGTTCGATTCCCACACGAGACAACACTATGTGTGATCCACAAATTGTTGTTTCGAGTCTGGGTGTTCATTGTGTCCGTTGGTTGTATGTTTGTAAAGTCCCCGCGACACAGGATTTATTGTGAGTGAGAATGGGAGATGTAAAAAAAAAGAAAAAGAAAAGAAAAAAATCATTTCCCTCCGCCGTGAAGGCAAGGTTTTTATAAAACCATAGCGAGTTTTCATATCCCTAACAATAGCGACCATACAATGATGTCAACGAACGCCAACGGGAACTGTAGGTTCTTTCAAATGGCCACATAAGTAAGCTCGTAATAACATTGTCAAACGTAGACCCAAGAAATATACGTACAATTTATTACGGTACATGTCGTACTTTACTTTGAGCTATTGTGTGTGTTTTGTTCAGATCTTGAAGAATAAAAATTGATTTGATAGGCTACTAAACAATGGCTTTATTGCTCGTAAATATTCAAATTGCAGATGACTGCGCAACGTCGTTCTTATTGAATTGATCATATTCTGGAAACAGTTATTGATAGAAATTTCCTTTGACTAAGACGCAATTCGCCACTCGAGACTCCACTGACTGACATATTCGTAATAACTTTACAAATTGCTACGCCTCAATTTTCTACCATAATGAAGTTAGTAAAGATATTAGATTGAATTTATTTTTCCTAAAACTGTCTAAAACTGCTCGACTTCTAATGACAGTTTTTATATTAGGTTCTATGAAAGTCACTTTGTTCTTTTTCATATTAATATCCGCTCAATTCCATAGGGTACATTAAGCCTTCAAGTTATTGAAAGCATAAGACACTGAAATGATCATGAATCATTAAACAGCTCTAACAAATTCACCCCAACCTCTATCTTTCAAAGCACTGTTCACAACTCCCCTAACAGTATAATAAATAAACAACACCTAAGCAGTTATGAGTATATTGCTCGTTCAATTCATGGCCTAAACTATAAATTACTCGCGTAGGTACACGAGTTATCCCAGGCCATTAAGTGCAAACTGCGTGCAAACTCCATCATGGTGGCAGTGGATGTCGCAGTCGATGCATCACCCGCTGCGGGTGCATTAGACAAGCTGTTAAAAGTCCTATACGATTTACGACCTCCATTATCCCTTTAAGTTTATAGCAATATAGATGCTGTGCAGTTCATAAGTTACGGATGATTGGCGATTTTTTATTTTTTTATTTCTAAAAGCAAATCGTTAATTATATTTGCTTTTAATCGCAAAAATATATGAAAAGTAGAACATTTAGTTTATCCGCTACGTCAGTATAACAGGAAAGTTAGAATTTGTATTAGGTAAGCATTTCACCAACTGCATCATACTCGAAATTAATTCTCTAATTACTCGAAAAAAATTAATAAATTAAGCTTACCGTACGCTTCTTCGAAAACAATTGATTTCATTCCGCCAGTACGATGCTAAAGGATTTCTGGGAATCAATTTTGTTTCCGACGTTTGATAATACGTCATTTAATAAGGTTTATTTCACAAGGTTACGTTTTGGGGCCATTGCTTTTACAGAGATCTTGTTAAGAATTTATATGCCCTCGAGGTTTCTTTTTGTAATAATAAGTACATTTTATGATCATCTTTATTTAAGAATATGGTATCTTTCTTTTATATTTTTTTATTGTACACATTATAAATTCTACGAATGGATTAGCTGGAAACTTCTCTTTCTAATTTCTTGTTACGGCAACCGGACATTGAGCACTTTCATGGAACAAACTTGCGGGCAACGCGTAGTTAGTGAATAAAATGAAAGCGTAAGATGCATTAAGCTTATCCTAGGTATAATAGTCGACAGGCGGAAGTGGTTACTGGTAATGATGCTTTTAAGCGGCGAGCTTACGAACCTTTGTTTGTTAAGTACGCTATAACGTTTAAATGTACAATGAAGTTGTCACTAGCTTTAGTTTCACCAATTTGAGCTGTGACATCGGTACTTTTCTCGTTTCAACAGCAAATTTTCGTAACAGTTCTATTTTTATACAGATCAAGTAAAACAAAAGGCCAGTGTCAGTACCGAAAAGGAACTAAAAGACATAACAGTTGATAGAGCGAAATGGAAATTGTTATACCGACAAGTTCTGTCAGAAGAATGATAATAAAATCAGCTCTGAATGAGACCAGTTAGGGTATAATATACTGGTCCTGCCTAGTGCGGTTTGGTAGACTTCGAATGTCGTTTGAGAACGTCATCTGTAGCTATTAAACATGCAAGTTTCTTCACGACGCTTTTCTTTGCCGTTTAACATAAAACACACAATAGAATAATATATCGAGTTTGAAGTTACTACTTCTAGGCTACTATTTATAAGTATTGTTTCATATAAAGATAGTGGTCAGTTTCATACATAAAGCAATTAATTTCGTATAGATACGCAGTAACATATGTTACCTGACGTACGCTAAAGTACAGACATTAATCACATGTGCACCAGATGGTTACAACGTAGGGAATCCTGTTAGGCACTAAAGTCGTAACATGAAAACTAATATCTCTGTTCTGACATCAAATTACGTACAAACCGGTCTAGGTTCTAGTCCTTTACCAAGGTTATGACGTCGCATTTTGTGTGTATTACGTAGTTGAGTCTGATGTGAAAAATTTAGATTTCGTTTGAAGCATTTTTACAGAAAATTGTATTTTAAAGCAATTTTAGCGGTGTTGGTAAAGAATTACATATGAATTTCAAATCTTTTATACATAGGTATTTTTAACAAAAGTCACGCAATTTAAGGTAAGAACTATAATAGACCTAATAAACAATCAAATAAAAACTAAATATTACAGATTTTTTACAGATTTTAATGCAGAACTATGCATTTGATTTAAAATTTATTATTATATACATTTATTATTTATTTATTTGGGTTCTTGGGATAGAGGTTGCAGATTAAATATCCATATTCCGAGAATAGTGCTTGAATCATAAGAATTTAAACGTATTTCATACATTGCATGACAGTGAAATATTAATATCCACAATGAATTTAGCATTAGGCATAATCAATCACATTAATCATATCGCATTTTGATATGTATTAATGGTGAAACCCATATCGACGCCAATATGTTGGGGCAAATATTAACGTGACTAATAACTAATAACATTTGCAAATAACATAAAAGTAAGAAAGTTAGGTATGAAACTGAAGCTAATGGTTGAAATAATAACATATGTATCTCAGTGTCAAATTCATTCAGAAATTAATTACTATTATGATATCTGTACGTGATTGATATTATCATGAGTAAAATTTATGTAAAGTCTTATTTAAATCTGCTTTATCATAAATCTACTTAAGAGCCTGCTTTAGAAATTATTGTGAATAATATTATCTGTCTCCTCCTTACAGATCTACCAGCATAGTTTTTGCATTCAAAATAAGAACATAACCAAGTTAATAAGTACGTACTTTAACGATCTGGAACTTTTTAATCGAGTTGGTATCTCCTTTCATGAGCGCAGAGGTTTCCACGCGACTGATCATTTCCACACTCCATTAAAACGGTTTAATGTATCAAGCATCAGCTTATTCATCTCGTTGTCATGAAACAAAACATTTTTAATTGACATTTCCGCGACGCTGATGTATAACAGCCTTTATGAACGTGACATTAAGGGTTGAGCTACACCTATCAGCACCGCATCGCACTTTCGTATGCTTCTATCCTTTTCTACTAGAGCGAGAAAGAGAGAGGGAACGCTTCAGCACGCCGCGGAATCGAAAAGGCGATCGTGTTCCCTCTCTCTTTCTCGCTCTAGTAAATGACGGTCCTAAGCGACAGAAAAGGATAGAAGCATACAAAAGTGCGATGCGGTGCTGATAGGTGTAGCTCAACCCTAAGTTTCATGTTTCACTATAATTAATTAAATTATATAATATAAAACGTTACGTGTA
Organism: Euclidia mi; assembly: GCA_944739405.2. NCBI lineage: Eukaryota > Metazoa > Arthropoda > Insecta > Lepidoptera > Erebidae > Euclidia > Euclidia mi. Next base: position 84,333,922 of record OX123189.2, on the reverse strand, counting down.
AAATGTTACCTCAGCAATGTTACTGGCTGCGTACATGCGATGGTTGATCGATATTCGCAGAGGTCGTTCAAAGATTTTGTTGTTATAACAAAAGTAATGATGTTTGTAAGGGTGAAACTAATCGAGATGGTACGTGTTACCTTAAGGAGTGTACGTAGAAAAGCCTATTAAGTTTCCTTGCTCATCCTTCGTAGGATCGCGCGTGACCCTGCATAAGATGCCGCAGAATATTGATAGATAACGAACATTTTATGAATTGTGCAGTACGGCGCACATTCTCAAGCAGAGAGCGTACGTGGACGTACCTTTCTTGCGTGACTCGTAAATCTTATCCATGTTTGAAGTATGAGTTTCGTTACGTGAAGGTAGCTCAACGAATATCTTGGATTTCGAACATAATACCAACTCAAAACCAATATGACAGAAAGATACTTTCGAACGGCTTAAAATCATAGAATAATGTGCAGTTTACGAAGTCACGGACTGTACATAGGTATTTGCTTATAAAAACTAAACGCTTTACGTCAGCACGTTTAGTTAGATTGTGGTAATAGGCATTCCCTTAAATACAAATAATAAACGGCAATCGATTGTAGTCACTGCTTCGATTAAGTTTATGTAAAACTGCCTCAGCTTTTAGTGCCTTTTCTTCCGTTCTAGATTAGAACTTATTGTGTAAGGAACAAATTGAATTAACAATTCTACAGCTTTCAAACAAATATATATTGAATAAAAAGTACACAAAGAAATCTAATCTTTATTTACGTGTTTTCATTTATTTACAAGGAAGAGCTTAAATTACGATCTTTTTTAGACTTACACGATTTGTGTAGGTATATAAGTTACCTACGTTAAATAAAACGGATATTAATCGCCTTAACCATTGAGATCTACATAATCGATAGCGTTAACTAACTTATTTAAATAGCTAAGTGCATTGCCTAAAATATTCCCAAATTACAACATTTTATACCTACTTAGATTGATATGACACAACATTTTACTAAAATCAAAACGTTTCAGTGACACCACGGAGCGGGCAATAGATACAAACAATTCGGACAAGTGATTTGTATTGTCCCGGTTACAGGTGTAATGCTAGACAATTTGTCAGTCAAGGGTCGATGGCACATTCGATGGTACATTTTACTAACAGCCGCTAGTGGCCCATTTCACTTATTAATCCGAATAGCCCGGCCGTTCGGACCACCCTTGAAATTAACCGTTCTAATGTAGTTTTATTAAGGTAATTTCTGTTATAAACGCAGCACTTAATGTTCTTAATTTCTTTGTTTTTTAGATTTGCGAGCCTCGTAGATTTTTTATTATTAAATGGTAGGTCATTCCGTAAAGGCAAATTTGTACTGGCAAATTAGTTTAATTATTATTTTGAAATATTTAGTTTGTTAAGATCGGTATAAATTACAATTTTCGCTTCTCACATATCAATGTATTTAGCTTGGTTTTGAAATCAAGTTATAGTATGCCTAATAATAGAATTTAATCAAACCAATAATACAAAGGCGCAAATCGAATTCAATCTGCTTCCTATTCCTAGTCTATTGCTTTGTAGTTTAATATGCCTACAGAATATTGTATTCAATGTTAGACATAAAGAAGAGCTACAAATAAAATTCAATAACTTTCCCAAGAAATCAGTGAACTGAAAGCCCAAAGTCTTAAACATCGAACTGTTAATATACGAGGAGATTATTTATTCGACTTAAAGTTGCAAACCTTAAACACTCTCACTTAACTCCCTATAGATTTACGTCCGTTACACTCTACTTAATCTTGGATTTAAACATCCAACCTAAAACCTATTAAAATTAATATCTTCGCAATTAAGTTTCCTTAAATTTCCTCGGCTTTATCCTGAAATTACGTCGCAAGGTGAAGACGGAGAATTTTAATGTCGAGTGTATGAAAAGTAAAGTGTTGTTTGTGTCGTCGCTTACTAAGTCTTAGACAACGGGTACATTGCTGTGTCTTATTTTCAACTAGATGAGCCCGCGGTTATTTAGAGCTACTGCTCTGCTCCGTGGCTTATAGCTTGGTGTTATATAGCCTATAGCCTTCCTCGATAAATGGGCCATCTAACACTGAAATAAATTTTAAATCGGACCAGTAGTTCCTGAGCATAGCGCGATCAAGCAAACAAACAAACAAACTCTTCAGCTTTATTATATTAATATAGATGCGCGGAAGATTCATGTAAGGATACATGAGAATTAACTATCATAGTAATATTCGAAATTACTTACAGAATAAACCTCATGATAACTTAAGAAGCCTGGATTAATTTAAAACACCGCTTCAGATTACATCTGCCGTGGCACAAACCACAGGCTTTATTAAATGAAATTTCTTAGTGTTCTTCATACAAAATAAATTAGTGTTGCACCGAGAGTGGTCGCGGAGTCTCTCCGCGACCACTCTCGGTGCTAGACGAGTGAAACGTCGGAAATAAATAGGTATTTATACCTTAAATTAGTTAATTGGACGCGATTAAGACCAGGGCTTGGATAACGGTATATTTTTCGAAACGTTTTCGTCTTAAATACCTAAGAAACGATTTGTTTCGTTTACGTTCGAACAGAACGTTATAAAAAACGTTTTTGAAGAACAATTATAATTTAAATCGTTTTTGATTAATAAACGTTTTAAAACCGTTTTTTTTATTTTTGGGTTCAACAGGTATTAATATGAAACTACGAATATCACGAATTTCATTCAGTTGATATTTTACGGCCGCGCATTTCTGACATTTTCATTTTACTTTCATCATTGTAAATGTAATATGAATAAATTTGTTTTTTTCTCTTTCGTCCCATTTTGTGAGCAAGAAACAAACACCAATTATTAACAAATCACTCGCAAGGCAAGTCACAACACAATCTCGATCAATACGTTAGAAGCGCATTGGAATTACTGATGCAATGAAATCAAAATATAACATATTTATCATACAACGCTAGGCGGAACCCGATCCAATTAAACAAGTTCATACTTGTCGCTGCACACCGTACGCGGCTGCGTCCTGCGGAATAAACCGGTTTTTACCCCGCGGAAATAACGTTCTCATTTTGTTTTCGTTCCGAACAAAATGACATACAACGAACTGTTCAAAACGTTTTAAAAACGTTATTTTAAATAACGTTTCCAAGCCCTGATTAAGACCCGCTAATTTATTTTGTTTGATGTATACAAAACGCGAATGTTTAAAATCTTGTTGTTCTGTTCTAGCCTCGCAGGAGAAGATTTTAGCAGGCCTTAGTTTAGGTGTTTAACCTTTAAGTGATAGTCACAGTAGTTTATTGGAATAGAATACAGATTATAAGTAGGGATGGAATAAACCTCAGCATATACATACCAGCATATCGGGTGTGAGGTATTATAAGGCGCTTACGCTACTCATGTCATATTACCTACATCGATATCGAGAACAAAGCGAGCGCTACAACGGTATCCCTTGACGAGAATTCCCGAAACTCCAATATATCTTTGTAATACACACGATGAACAATGTCGGTATTATTTTACATAAATTCACATAACAAACTCCTTTAAACTTCAAACTCATTTGTTTCTGAAGTCACGAATTCGTAAGAAACGTTATTAAAAGTTTTATTACGTTCTTACGGTCGTATACTGTGGATGTATAAGACTAGGTATAAGTATAGGAGGATTTTTAAGTGCAACCTGGAGTGTTCTCGGCTGGACCTTTCTCGAGCCTCAAGTGCGATATAAATCTTATATCTAAGCGTACCTGTTTTAATACATTAAACTTGAATAAAATTATAATTGATTGTATTCTCGCGAACTTGTTTCTTGCGGCGTTTTGCAGAATACTGTTTGTTTTTATTTTGGGATTCGGTTGAATGCAAACCAAAAATTAAAAGCAGCATGTTAAAGTTTCTGACATGTGTTGTGAGATAACAGATCTGACATAACCAATTATCAGTCTTTTAAATCTTGTTAAGAGATTAAATTTTTATGAAGAATTAACTTGAATTTATTTATATTTATCATATAAATATAGTTTTAAATATTCGATCATGTTAATGTAAGTTGTTATTTAGACATAAAAGTCTTATGCCGTAGGTCTGAAACAATAGTCAAAACCAAAAGCTCGCTTTTTAAGTACATACATACATAGACTCACGCCTGTTTCCCGGAGGGGTAGGCAGTAGGCAGGTAAGTAACCTACTACAAAAGCCAATATTGTTTTTTGCAGAACATACTAGCCCGATACGATATTGCTACTGTGAGTTGCCATAAAGAACTTCAACCGATCTGAATAATAAACTTAATATTATTTAAGTATTATAAAATATATTCACATATTTTTAAACCTTCATAATATTATGTTCTGCAGTAGGTACTCAATCTCAAAACACGCCGCGCATACATTATGCAAAGTAATTAGTGCACGCGAGTGAACTCAGTAGGTACTAGTAATAAAACACTGATAAACCTCGCGCGGAACATTTTGTTCGACAATTAGGTACATCTGCAGTTTTACGTGTTCACGAACTGAGCCAAGTTGTAAAATATAACATCAGTGAATGACCTTTGGTGAGCAGAAACGAATTCTTATGTAGCTAAAGTAATGCTCATTTAAGTGTAAGTAGTACTAATAGCAGCGATAGCCAAGTGGAGAGACCGACAGACAGAGTGTCTCGGGTTCGAATCCACGGCACGCACCAATGACTTTTCGTAGTTACGTGCGTATTAAATTGTTAATTGGAAAGAAGACTGAAGAAAACATCGTGAAGAAACCTGCATGTCTGAGAGTTCTCCATAATGTTCTCGAAAGACATGTGAAGTCTGCCAACCCGCACTAGGCCAGCACGGTGGACTATGGCCTTACCCTTCTCATATTGAGAAGAGGCCCGTGCCCCGCAGTGGCACAGTTTAAAGGGCTGATTATGATGATGACGATGAAGTGTAAGTATACAATTTTAGATAAATTTTAAACTTTAGCAATGTCTATACATCATATAAGGTTATTTGACGGGTGTTTAGCGCGTTTACTAACTTTAAGGTATAAATATCGCTGAGCTGACATCAGGTCCTGCGCAACCACTACTGTTTTATACCAGTCGAAACGTCGGCGAAAACCAGAGCAGATACCTAACATAGGTTAGAAATAACACCTGGTGAATAAACTTGTATGTTCATCAAACAAGTTTATTCTAATTGCTAATGACATAGGGACGGTAATTGTAATAATATTTTAGTAATATTGTTTCTTATTTTATTAATATTTTAGGCACTAGCGTATTCCAACCAAGTTACAAAAAGTAGTAAGAAGATTTAGTGCCTAAGGCAAGGCTACGAATTGTAACATCAAGGACGCAAGACATAAAATACTAAAATAAGCTGCTCCTTAACATAAAATACCATTTAAATTTAAAAACTTACCTTTCAGTATTCTGCGTTTATTTAATTTTAAAAGCATCCCGTACATTGTTAAGCGGACACAATGATCACGAAGTAAACATCCTCTCTGTGAGTGCATAACTTTGCCAGTGCAGCGTAATTAACTTGTCAAACGAGCAACAAAGAATACTACTTGTTCAATATAAGTTAGAGAGCTTCCTTTTACAATTTGTCACAAAACTGTTCGTGACTTACACCGTACTGCGCTGCTCTGTGTTGTATTTAAGTAAACGATGCAATAGCGATACGATAACGATACTATACGAAATTCGTTTCATAGAAACCTGGTGGACGTTAGCAAAAAGTTAAGAAAACAATGTACTGTATATAAAGTTAGCATTGCATTTATGATTTTCCTTCTGTGGCCAGGAAAGCCTGAAATTATACTATTTTCTAAAATATTGGAGTTAAGCACTAGCTTTTAACCGCGGAGTTTAAGCAAACTTGCGGATCAAAGGCACGCTAAAGCTTACTTTATATATCATTGACGACTTATGTAGGCCACCATGCTCCATAAGCGATCGGTTGTTTAAGATGGATTCCCCAGCCATCTGGCAACCCTAGTTATGACATAAATATACTAAAAAGTGTGATAAAAACGTTAACCCAACACAATTTACCTCTTTATTGGTCATACATTTCCAAAATAAACATTCACAAACTGAATACTTCTACATATTCACAACAAAGAGACCAGCTATAAATCCATATCGTCGCACCCCGCTTCACCATATCGTCTGAAGTAAAAAGATCCAGATCCTATATAAAACGCAGAGTAAAGTTTAAAACTCGAGGGATTGCGGACGCGAGTTGAGCACTAAAGTACCAAGTTACGCCTTCTCACTGCCAAATAGCTTTATTTGATGGCCAACTTATAGGAGTAGGCGATTTTAGATCATATTACTTGACTATTTCTGTGAGTGTCTTTGAACGGAGTTCAGAGCAAGTGGTATAAGTTCCGTTTTCTACTATCAAATACTTAGTACCTACTTATAGAATATTGATTAAGCAGTTGCATAAGAAGCCATTTCAAATACAACGTGTTAAAAGGTAATGACGTCTGTTTATATCCAGAATATTAATTTCATTTCATTATATTAATGTACTTCCTGCCAGCAATTTTAGGTAATAGCCTAATCATCTATACTCCGTGTTTTTTGTCAAACTACAAAAAAATCAATTTTTCTAAGACTTAAAGAGCTTTTATATGCATAGATTATAACGATATTCAATATTTCTTAAAGTATAAATATTTTACAATATTTGATTGAAGAAATTTTGTAATATTGATTAAAACGGGTTCTTAAATAAAACTGCAGCTTTTGGCAATGTCTAGAATATACTTGCCTCTATCCATTAAGGAAAATTCTCGGGCGTTGTTTGTTACTAAGCTCTCAGGGGACTCTGATTCCATGTTTTATATAGTTTAACTCACGACAAGCAATCCATTAAGCTTCCTATCGATCACGTTTTATGAGAATCCGTGAACTGTTAAGAACGTTCTTTGATATTAAACTGTATACATACATGTGTATGACATATTTGTGTTGTTTTCTAGGTCTGTTGAATTTATTGTGTTCTTATATTGTGTGTTCCGATCACACTAGAACGTATTTAACTGAAACTTCTTATATTAGCTCATATACACAAAATATCATATTTTGTCTCTATTTATTGCGCAAAACAATGAGAATGATGTAAAATTTTAACTTGCAGTTGCTGAATATTCTATTTAACAATACCACGGTTATAATTACTTTGGAACAGTATTTCAGTAATTTTAAACACGATAAAAAATTAAAACTCGGCTTATGGCAACATTGACATTCATATCTTCCATAGCCAAAAGGTTAAAAGTATTTGAAAATAATTGATCTGTTTTAATAAATATAATTATATTTTCATAAAAGCTGTGTGTGTATTGTCCTACTATACCACGCTGGCCAAACGGGTTGGTATAGGGTTTGTATCAAGTTTTCCTTCTCTTACAGTGCTGTTCTCTGCATAATATGCTCCCTCTGTCGGCTCTTTCGACACCCATGGGATGATATGGGGTAATGACATTCCGTATTTCTAATCGGTCACCACACAGACATACTATATTATGATATAAAACGCAATATATTTGCCTTCTAACCTAAAATCTGCTGACTAAAGTAACCGCTTTGATTGTCTACATTGAAGTTGTCCGTATTCTCTCTAGACAGCGTCTGTACCACTGTCTTACATAATACACTTTAGGATTTTCCAGGCAGTTACCCCGCAATTGCGAGAGATAAAAAGCCAATAGAGCAGCTACAAAAATGATTCATTTTTATTTCAACAGTCCGTCCCTTAACACCCGTCTATGTAAGCAATTTCTTTTTAAAGTACTGTATGTACAAGTATGTACTGACTGAGCAGCGAATATCTTTTTATGTGAACCTGTTGCGTAAAGCTACTAGTATAGGTTTTTCAGAACTGTTTGATACTTCATCCTAAGAATATTTTGCATTCTTGGTTTGAAATATAGTCGCACCTTTTATGAAAGTGAATTAAAGAGTTCCCCGTAATTAGGGGGTATTCCTGAAAGCGCAACTATTTTTGAGCGCAACTAAAAAAGCGCAACTACTTTATTCCACAAAGCGCAACTAAATATTAAGATGCAATAGTGCTGGTCAATAACAAACGGAAAATATCGATAGTTGGTAAGACAGGACATTTTAGTATACTTTAGCTGTAGCTGTGTGCCTGAGTTTTACCTATACCATCCAGTGCTTTATTTCTCATTCATGACCCTAAAACCAGGTTTTTTTATTAGGCTACTAACTTCTGTTCATTTATGTTACCCTGGTACTTTTCAAAACATTCTACTGATTGATCTTTGTTAGCAGATTCTATAAACACTTCTAACCTCTGTTCATTTCTGTTATTCTGGTACTTTTGGAAACGATCACCATAATATAATAAATAAAAAGTGGGCAGATGATTTAAAAATCCTATCGATAGTAAATAGTCCTTTAAGAATCTGTTATGCCCCTTCACTATTTTTGGACGTGGTTGCGCTTTGTGGAATAAAGTAGTTGCGCTTTTTTAGTTGCGCTCAAAAATAGTTGCGCTTTCAGGAATACACCGTAATTAGCTATCTTTGTTTAAATAAATAACTTAGAAACACAATTCATTATATTTTTGTCCTCTATTATTAAAAAATGTAGATATATTTAAACTAAAATGCAAAACAGAATCTTAAAATACGATAATAGGTATTTGTTATTTCTTATTTTAAATCCTCTCTTTTAGTTCATACACAACACTAAAATGTACTATCCTCTAGCGAATCTATGATCCTGTATACCTTTGAGTTTGTTATCACACCTCAAGAAGGTTATTTTCTTTAATTACTCTGCACTACTTAAAAGTCTTCAGGTAGATCCATTTCTCTAACCAGACTCATACATACTTTACATTTTCTCTCGTCAATGAGTCGCAACTCCACGGTCCGAATTTGAAAGTTAGTAATAAATTTGCCGGCGTGTAGGCTTTTATCTTGGGATGTAATACGGGCTGATGGGAGAGAATGTTTGTATTGCATTACCCACCTCGACTTGCTAATTAAGTGCGGGGCTAGTTCGTAACTGCGTAGCTTAATGGAATGTGCGACCGGTACATGGCTCTATAAAGAATTTGTTTCACGGTGAAGGTTAACATTGTGAACATTGAAGAGCTGATTTTGGTATATAGGTAAAAATACTTACTTTAATATTTAATTTTATATTAGTACTTTTATTTCTTGTTTTATTGTTTTGCTGATCGAGTTGTATTAAGTACTAGAGGACGCCAGCAGCTACGCCTGCATTTTTTTTTTAATTTACCCGTTTAGGCCGATCCCGTGGGAATTTCGGGAAATCCCTTCTTAGTGCTCCCCTACGGTCCCCAAGGAACATACATGCCAAATTTCAGCTTCCTGCGTCCATTAGTTTCGGCTGTGGCGTGTCTGTCAGTCAGTCAGTGACGCAAGGATTTTATACATTAAGATTGTTAAAGTATTGTATTGTAAAAAAGACAACTCCCGCACTAGGAATAAATCCTGTGTCGCGGGGGACTTTACAGACATACAACCAACGGACACAATGAACACCCAGACTCGAAACAACAACTTATGGATCACACAAGGTGTTGTCTCATATGGGAATCGTCAAGCGGCGAGGCGGCCGCTTAAACCACTACGCCAACCGTGCAGTCTAATTTTATACTGTCAACGAATTTTTGTTTCTTGGTTTACCTATTTATCAAGCATAAATATTTAATATCATCGTAACGCCCAGACCACTGAAGCTAGAAACATTAAATTTGTTAGCGGGTTCCTTTTATGACGTAGACACCCACGAAGGAAAGATTTTTTAATATGCCTCCCCAAGAGGGTAATATGTGTCCGTGAGGTGACGGATTAAGAATACGGAATGTCACCACCCCATATCATCCCATGGGTGTCGTAAGAGCTGACAGAGGGACCATACTATACAGAGAACAGCAATGTAAGAGAAGGAACACTTGAAACAAACCCTATACCAACCCGTTTGGCCAGCGTGGTATAGTAGGCCAATTCCTCCTTTCAAAGGAGCGGCCTAGTCCAGTAGTGGACTGTAAGGGACTGATGATGAAGAGGGGAATACAAAGTTTAGGGCAGACGAAGCTACCAGCGACTGGTAGTTTACAATAAAATGTTAAATTTAATTCGATTTTTACGACATTCAAAAATACACAAACGCAAATAGAACCCGCAATAGACAGACCAGTGAATGAAACAAATCTATACATATATGAAAAGGCCAACGGCCACTTAAAAGATTTGGGTCAGCAGATTTGTTTACCAATCTCGCAGGCCTTTGCCAATGGTTTACATAATCCATTAATTTATATTGACCTAAATCCCTTAGTAATTTTTTATTTATTTCATTTATTTATAGACTCACGCCTGAATCGCCGAAGGAGTAGGCAGAGGTGTAAATATTACACCCACATTTCGCCATGAATTTTTTAAACGAAACTGAAACGAGCCTATTGCCGTTACCGGGCACATCACCAGAGTCCGTGCTGCTATTGAGAATTCGGAAAAACCCAGTTACACTTTTGCACGGCCCGGGAATCGAACCCGGGTTCTCCAACCAGCAGTCGCATACGCTATCCACTGGACAACGGAGGCAGTCATCCCTCTCTTAGTATATGCCTAAATATTCAGACAAAATATATCAGTCATAGTTTATTACGTGAAACTAATATCCAAAGATATAGGTACTAATTTACTAAGGTTTGATCCATGTATTTAAAACTTATCCGGGCTTTGGTAGCAGATATCTGGTATAATTTAAGTTGTCAACTCGTCAAGCTACTTAAATAATTGGATTAAAGATAATTGATTAATTGTAAGTAGGTGACCCATCTCTGGCCGAAGCCAAATATTAACGTTAAGCCAACAATTATGGAGGGGAGACTATTGGATTCCGGACGTGACGGGAATTAATATAGCTATCTCACATTTTACGCTCGATATTATTATTATAGCCAACGATCTTACGCCGCCAAATCTCTTCAACCATCGAGATAAGCAGGTACATATATACGTGCCTATGTTGTGTAACATTAACTTTTATTACAAACGTGTGGGGCGTCGATCTTACGAGGTTTGGTTACGAGTCGCTTCGACGAATGAAGCTATACTCTACTGTTGTATAAAACGTACATTACGTCATAAAATGTTTATACTAGAGACGTGTTACACCGTCGACGCTAAAATTAGCCCCGTCTGTTATGCGAATTAATTCAGACCCTTAATTTAGAACGTCGGGCCGATCTCGGGTCAACGCATGTTATTTCTTTTATTAACATAAAGCCTGAATTTCTACGGCCATAAAAAGGAAATTTATTTCCAAAAAATGCTATTTAAAATAAGATCATTCGTATCATCCCCCTCCGCGCCTCCACGCTTATGTCCGTTCTAACCAACATCGGTTTTGTCCCCGATTTTATACTAAAAGAAAAACCTTTTTCACTTGTTTGCATCCTTAAACCCTCAAACGTTTTCATTTCAAACGGATGATAAAATCATTACACACATTTTGGAAGGGAAAAGCCTCCAGATGTGATAAAAGGAATTCTCGAGTATTCCATTAATGAAGTGACGTTCAAAAGGACAATATGGTGGCTTGTTACGTGTGTAGTAACAAAATAAGAGTTACAAACAAACAAAGACGAACGTTTCGTACGTTGCCAAACTTTTTTCTTTTGTCTTAAATTGAGACCGATCCTAGTATAAGATCGCAGACACATTAACTTTATTTCGTGTTAACATTGCATCTTTGTCTGGTCTACGACGGCTTTTGTCGTAATTAAGATCAAAGCGAGGCTCATAAAATCGTATTTTATATTGTTTAATGAAGTTAGCTATTAAGTGTAAGAAAAGGCAATGAACTATTGTTTAATTGCGATTCCTGCGAAGAAGCAATTTGGATTTTGTTATTTTCAAACAAGATACTTTATGCTAACTTTGTCTGAAAATAAACTACACTACACGAGGTTAAGTCCACGAAACCTTTTAATTGACTTCATACATAAGTTTCCAAACACTTTAAACGAAGCAAGTTTTTAGCATTTTCTAATCAGGCAAGCCGTATCATTGCAAAAAGATTGTAAGCAATTCAGGCAGTTTAAACACTAGCAGCAAAATAATTTTAAAACCAGACACTAGGTACTCGCTCGGTTAGTATACCAATAGTCTCGACTGCCTCTTGTTACTATACCAAATTGAATGACAAACTACCTTTATACACTATATACCTTTATATACTACCTTTATACATAGAACCGACTTGTGACAACTTAATTGTTGCTCTCCCATTTGTATAATACTACCTTTATTAGCGTAACGCTCATTGGGGACCAGAGGGTCCGAATCCTTGAAAGGGAATTAAGATTATGCCGACAGTAGGTACTTAGTCTTATCCGGATTTAAAAACAAGTTAGATCAGTCGCTCCATTTTGCTAAATGTCAATTTGTTTTATTTTAAGATTTGAGTTTTTAGTTGTTTGGTTTAAGAAGGTTGTGTGACTCCGGGCTTGTGGTGTTGGCTTTACGAAAACTTATTATCAACTTATTTATTAAGTGGAATTTGTTTGCGAGACGTGGATTTAGTTTATTTGTAGCTATTATAGTGTCAAATATGTGCTATACTAAAATCATAGCTGAAGGACATATTTTACATTAGAATATCTTTGAAATATATGCTTATTTTAATGTGTAACTGCTTTCATTACAATCTTGTCAATATCTAGACTATATTTACATCTCACAGTTCGATTTATATTCTTACCGTGTACGTTACTCTTCGACGATAGATACAGACATAGTGATCGTTTAAAATGCAAATATTCCATCCAGCTCGCTTCACAATACAAAATGGTAGCTATTCAGGACAATCGTCGTATTCGCAGTCTTCCGCCGGGCTCGGAGCATCACTGACACGGTGGATTTATTCATATTCAAGCGCAAACCAAATGTAGTTAGGTAGGTAGGTCTAGCCCCTTTGGTGGAAAGCTCTCTCTTGCATAATTAAGTCGTCTCTTGCCCGGTCCACCGCTTGTCGTTCTTCTAACTAGAATCATGTTGGTCACTGATTGTAACTATCGATCAATAGAAGTAGTCGAAAATTATCGATTGGTTTTGATAATAATACTATAACACGATTAGCACGCAATTATGGCTAGAAATTACAGGAATTTAATTGAAAATCTCACAAAAAAGCATATAGCAAAAGGCGCCGTTAAAGCTTTTTTTCTGAGATACTTAGGTATGTCCTAAAATATTGCTATCAAAACTTAGGTATTTCTAAACACCCCACCTTAACCCTGCGGGGTTATTCGAGCGTATTATTTTCCACACGGCACTTTTTAAAGCCTTCTAAAGCACCCAAAAGTTATGATGGATTAGCACTTAGTAATGTTAGGTACGCACGTTTTAAAAGTAACCCTAGGGACGCCCCGTACTTAGGATACATTGTTGAAGGTCAAATTTTAGAGTATGATTTCACCAGATTTTATCGTTCACCTATAATTTGTATATTAGTATATATAGATTTGTATATTAGAATATTAGTATGTATAATATTCAATTTATAATTTGAGTTGTATTTTCATTCCTGCAAATTCTACGAAATGATTGCAGATCTAGCTTGACTTGCCATTTGGCAAAATTAACCAACAACTTGAATGGGTGACCGTTTGTGTCGTATTTCTATTGTAGTGCTTCTAACCGTGCTTTGAGGCCAAGTAAAGACATCGATCCCGTTCTTATCTTAGGTCAAATGATCAGATCATGACGTAGCCTTTCGGGCTGTGAATAGCCGCCCGCGCCAGAGTTGACTACACACCCAAAAAGAAGCAGATTACGAATATTGATCTTACCTTAATATCTATAATTATGCACTGATAGCGTAGATATTACGTAGCATATAATGTTTGTTTGCTACGGCGTAGCATATAATCTAAAGTGATCAGAGAGGTCAATCACTCCCTCATTACACAAATACATATAACCAAAGAAATACTTGTGTACTTCCAATATCAGTATACAAGTAAATATTACAGAGCACGTTAGTACTGTGTTGGTGTATACTTGTATGTGATACAATATTTATAGATAACGGGGAAACGGCGGTACATTTCAAACGCGAGATAAGGGTAACCGCAACATCGGAAAGTCTTTGGTGAGATCTTTTGAAACGGTACGATGCGGCAGTGCGGTGGAAGACGTTTGCCATATGTACTACAGTTTGATATTACCTTTATATTTAAATACTTTATATTAATATATACGAGGCGTACAGAATGAAAGTTAGCTATGACACAAATTATGTACATACATGTATTTAGCAACCTTTGATTCTATACGCTTAATATACTTTATAATATTTAAAATAATACACGCAGCACCATCTAGAACTCTACTGTGGGTTCTAGACCATTGATGGACATACATAAATGTTTTATTTTTTTGTAAATAAGTACATTTTATACATTGAAATATATATAGTCATTAATAAATTGAGAATAGTGTTAAGGAAACTAACTATAACTAGATACAGCTATCTATGTTGATATTTACTTATAGTGAAGGGACAGAAAGTAGGGTAGATCAGATCTAGCTAGAAGGCTCTGTTTTTCTGTATCTGTGTTCGACGGCATTTAATAAATTTTAGGCCTCATCGGTTCATTTGACTATAGCTATTACGAGGTGACGATCGATTTTAAACTTTCGCGATTTGTATACATCATACAAAATAAATTAGCGGGTCTTAATCGCGTACAACTAACTTATTTAAGGTATAAATACCTATTTGGTTCCGACGTTTCGCTCGTCTTGCACCGAGCGTGGTCGCGGAGAGACTGATGAGAGCTCAGCGCCGTCTTGTGGAAGTGCGGGTTTCGGCACCTACCCTCAGTGCTCGGCCACAGTGAAAGGCGGGCGCGGGTGCGGGCGCGACGCGGGCAACTCAAACATATGGAGCTCTATAGAAGTGTCCGTAGTGGGCGAGCGGGGCGGCGAGCGGTGCAGCGCGGGGAGCACGCGGGCAACTCAAACCATAGAACTTTCATACAAGTGTCCGTAGTGAATGTGCGGGCGGCAAGCGGGAAACAATGCGGAGCGTGCGGATCTCAAACTTTTATGAGCAATAATATTATAAATAATTATGAAATCAAATGCGAGTTGAACTCGCTCATCAAGGTTAACGTAGTAGAGGGATTCACTTAACATAAGCATAACGTAGCCCCCAGCCTATTATCACTATACAGTTTTGGCCAGCAAAAATAACTTTGGTTTCTGTAGTGTTTGTGTATCGATATTGTTTATTGATATTGAGCACCAATAGAATAGAATACATACATACATACATACATAGACTCACGCCTGTTTCCCGGAGGGGTAGGCAGAGACTACGGAACGCCATTTGCAACGATCCTGACATACCTCTCTTGCTTCATCCACTCCCATCAAGTTTCTCATGAATGCTCTTCTGTTTAGGGTACTTCTGACCTGTCCTTTTTGTAGGATGTCTCCAATCTGGTCAGAGAACGTCCGCCTAAGTCTTCCCCTTCGTCCTGTCCCATTCACCCTTGCCTTATATATCTTCTTTGTCAGTCTTTCGTCATCCATCCTCTCCATGTGCCCAAACCATCTTAACATGCCTTTCTCGATGCTTGTCAATACATCTTCTTTTACCCCACACCACTCTCGTATCACACAATTTTTTACTCTGTCGGTCAAAGACACACCACACATACTTCTCAGTGCTCTCATTTCTACAGCATTTATTCTACTTTCAAGTCTCTTCTGCCATACCCAACTTTCACTACCATACATAAGTGTAGGCACTAACACCCCTCTATGCACAGCCAAACGCGCCTTTTTGGACACGTTTTGACTGTTCATAAACGCCTTCAGAGCTCTATTCACACTATTACCTGCATTAAATCTTCTTTCAAAATCTTTTTCATTCTTACCATCTCTTGTAAACAACGTACCTAAGTAAACAAACTCATTCACTTGTTCCACTCGCTGTCCATCGATCAAAACATTACAAGCCGTAACGCATTCCTCCTTTTCAAAAACCATAACTTTCGTTTTACTTACATTGACTTTCATTCCTTTCCTCTCTAACGCACCATGCATGATTGTTACCATCTCCTGTAACTCCTCCGCTGAAGATGCAAGTATTACCTGATCATCAGCATAAAGGAGGCATTCGACGAGTAACCCATTCATCCTTAATCCGCAGTCACTACGTTTTAAATCTTGTTGTTACTCGAATTTTCCAATTTTTATTCAAAATATTATTTTTATTTTTAATATTTGCCAAATATATATAAAGATTTTCCAAATATCATAAAAACCAAAATTATAATAACAGTTATGAATGTGATTTGAACTCACGCCCTCAGACCGTGAGGCGGTTGTATTATCCGCACGGCTACAGCCTTGTTATCAGTTAGTTGCGAATTTGGTGATCAATTGACATAGTGTTGCTATGGTGAGTGTTAACGTCATCTAACTGAAAATTCATATTAATCTAGCCGCGATCCTAAATTTGACAAACACTGTACACCGCACCCGCAAACGCGCCACTACGGACACATGAAGACGCGCGCGGCGACGCGCGCGGCCCGCGCGCGAGCTGCCCGCGCTACTATGGCCAAGCACTTACTTGGTCTTTATTTAAGTTCGCAATGTCGGTACTCCGACACACTACACTAATGACGTCTACACACTGTTGAGATTTATCACTGCGGCGGTGTCTACACAGCGCGGTGTCTACACAGCGCGGTGTCTACACAGCGCGGTGTCTACACAGCGCGGTGTCTACACAGCGCGGTGTCTACACAGCGCGGTGTCTACACAGCGCGGTGTCTACCACTGTTCTGTTTGCACTGTCGGTACTCCGACACACTACACTAATGACGTCTACACACTGTTGAGATTTATCACTGCGGCGGTGTCTACACAGCGCGGTGTCTACACACCGCCGCAGTGATACATCTCAACAGTGTGTAGACGTCATTAGTGTAGTGTGTCGGAGTACCGACAGTGCGAACTTAAATAAAGACCAAGTGAGGGTAGGTGCCGAAACCAGCACTTCCACAAGACGGCGCTGAGCTCTCATCAGTCTCTCCGCGACCACGCTCGGTGCAAGACGAGCGAAACGTCGGAACCAAATAGGTATTTATACCTTAAATAAGTTAGTTGTACGCGATTAAGACCCGCTAATTTATTTTGTATGAGGTGACGATCGTCGTACCACAAATGTTCATAGAATAAAAGTACACACTTCAGTGAATCTTAACGATCTAATCTACTTTATGGATGTAAAGAGTATTACAAGAATAATGACAATATTTTGGTGATGTCATCGTTTTTCACTGTAGTTTAATCTCCACTCTTCTAATATCATTACATACGACATAAACGATTGAGTATAATGAGTATGATCATAGTACGAATGATTTACCAACGTTAAAATATAAACCAGTAGACAGAACCTGAGAGCATTGCGATGCAATTGCAATCTATATTCCAGTGATTTCAAAATCGGAATATTTAGTATTTCTGCTCTACAGTAATATTAATGATTGGAGCATAATGTCACATGTGAGAATCGCAGCAAATGGCCTTTCGTAACTTCTACCTAACCTCCTGGCAAACAGACTCCTTACCTTTGACAGCCAATCACCCCACTCCAATAACAACCCTACAGGTCTAACAGTATTAAACCTCGCAATCTCCGTATATTCGTCACGTCCTCACACGCTCAAAGAGATGTCACCTACACCTTATACCTACGCGCGCTCCTGCTGTGACTGATAGAAGGCTTATTGTACTAGACGTTGGAACTCAGCTCCTTGTGAATGTAGCTGAGGCAAAATTTTTGTGAGTGAAACGTAGCTGGCTAATGCCACGTTATACTGGTAAGGTAACAGATGCTTGGCATTGATTTTTGTGGCGTGGTTTTAGCACCAAGATTGCAAAGCACTGTATAATAAAACGCCAGATAGTCCAACTTGATTGTGCATTTGATGGAATTATCATTTGGTAGGCAGGCAAGTGGCACGTCACGCTAGTGACAGATGCTTTTCATCGATTTTTGTGGCGTGGTTTTAGCACCAAGATTGCATAGCACTGTATAATAAAACGCCAGATGGTCCAACTTGATTGTGCATTTGATGGAATTATCATTTGGTAGGCAGGCAAGTGGCACCTCACACTAGTGACAGATGCTTTTCATCGATTTTTGTGGCGTGGTTTTGGCACCTAGATTGCATAGAACTGTAATAAAACGACAGATGGTTGGACTTGGTTATGAAACGTTTGTGCATTGAAGGTAGAATTCGTTTGATAGAAAAGGGCAGGCATTGATAACAATTAACAACTAGACATCGCAATTTGCCAGTGTCGCTTATAGTGACAAACAGTATACTACGTAAAAGCCACATAGCAATAATAGTCAGCATATTTTCATCCAAGTTCATTCAGTAGATTTGCGTAAAAGAATAACAAGTGCCCCTTCATTCATCCATCGTCACAAATCATCTGCGATGTTTCGATTCCATGTAAACCATGTGAATTTTTTATAGTATTAGTATTATACTATGAAAAATTCACGACAAGCAATCAAAGCTGAGTCGTAAACTTATACCATGTCACCAAGAAGCAAGTCCGTTGACACTTCCAAGCTCATTGGACAAATAAAAGTCACTTCCCTTCATTGTTCGTTTTAACGAGGTGTACGTAAATACAACTCTTGACGCCCCCTATTCAAACAATAAGACGATTTTCATTAGCTACGAGTCGGGATAATTGCGACGTAAACTGCAACCAGCAGGCAATTACGTGACATCTAAGAATAAAATGACGCCAGCTATTGCTGAATATAAAACACCTCTTCACGATTTTCTTTACACGAGCGTAAACCTGAAAAATATTTTTTTTTATACAAAACACTAGCTTTTGCCCGCGGCTTCGCTCGCGTAAATTTGGGGTTCTCTAGTTATGGTATATCACCTATGTTCGGGGTAACACAAATCTCCTTTATTGGGCGCATACTTCCATAATTGTCGTTTTAACTGTTTAAAAAATTTAGTATAACTGCAAAAAGTATTTACACATACATTTGCTCCTTGTTTAGTACTCAAAATGTTATTCGGTATCTGTGACGTTTCGCTAGAGTGGCCAATATGGCGACTGTGATTGGTTTGTCAGAACCATAAGAATTTAACAAAATACTCGACAATCCGAATTTTGCGGATATATGTTGTCGACTCAAAATCTTTATTTTTTTATGTTTTATTATTCAGGTACCCCTCCAACAGCACATATAAACAACTACAAAGAAACAAACATTTACGTCGCAGCCCTTAACGTGCGCACGCTGAGAAATGAAGAACACCTTATAGAACTAAAAAATGCGTTAAAACAAATTAAATGGGATATCCTGGGCCTCAGCGAAGTAAGACGAATGGGAGAAAAAATTACCTCTGAACCAGACTTCTTAATGTATCATATAGGAACGACACCAGGCCTTCATGGGGTTGGTTTCATCGTCAAAAAATATCTTGAAAAATCAATTGAAGGATTTATTGGAATCTCGGAACGCATAGCAATGATGAACCTGAAACTACCGGGCTATAAAGATCCTTGGTCTATTTTACAAATATATTCACCAACAGAACAATCGGACTTAGAAACCATAGAGAAATTCTACCTTGACCTAAATAGCACCATCCAAGAACAGGCCCACAAAAACTTGATCATCATGGGTGACTTCAATGGCCAAATTGGAACTAGGCGCCCGGGAGAAGAAACAGCACTAGGACCATTCATCTACAGAAATAAAATTAGAAGCAGAAATGGAGAAAAACTTATAACCTTCACACTAGAAAATAACTTTACCATTTTAAACTCTGTATACAAGAAAAACAAAAAGAAGATGTGGACATGGATTTCACCAGATGGGAAAACAAAGAATCAAATAGATTTCATAATTACCAATAGAAACAACTGCTTTACGAATTTTGACGTCATCAACCAGTTTAACTTCAATACCAACCACAGAATAATTAGAGCTGAACTAAAATCAGTACGACCAAAAACCTTAGACCGAGACAGGAACTATCAACTATCAAGCTTAGCAAGCAACAAAAGGAGCAACTAGTACTCACCCTAGAGGACAAATTTAAGGACCTAGAAGAGTACGCAAAGACCGCAGGAACTCAGGAAAAATACAACTGGATAGAGACTATTATTAAAGTTCAACTACAACACATTAGCAAGATAAAATCGGATCCGAGGAACGTGTTAACAACTAGTACTATAAAATTGTTAGAACAAAGAAAACAGCTAATCAACACAAAAGATATAAACGACAGAAGAAAGAACATAGCGAAAATCAGTAAAGACATCAATGAAAGCATAAGAAAAGACAGCAAAAGAAGAAGAATGGAAATTATTGAAAAACATGTAATCAAAACAGGAGGTGTTAAAAAGCTAATAAGGAATTAACAAACTCAAAAGACTGGATCACAAAAATTAAAAACGACAGCGGAGAATACAGTCACCACAGAAAAAACATCTTAGGAATGGCCACATCTTATTACAGAAAGATATACGAACACAGCACTGCTCAAGACGAAGACGACTTAGAGGAAACCTCAAATGTCCTTAATATCCTTCAGAGTGAAGTAATAAACGCTATAGATATTCAAAAGAGAGACAAGGCACTAGGACCCGATGGAATAAACAATGACATCTTAAAAGACTGTAAAGAAGTTATAGCACCAGTCCTTACCGACATATTCAACGAGATATTAATCACCGAAATAATCCCACAGCAATGGACAGAATCAAACATTATTCTTCTATATAAGAAAGGAGACAAATATGAAATCGGGAACTACCGCCCCATAAGCCTAATGTCCAATTTATATAAAGTATTTGCTAAGATCATACTAAATCGGATTGAGAAAATACTAGACGAACACCAACCCATTGAGCAGGCGGGTTTTCGCAAAGACTACTCAGTGCTCGACCACATTCACGTAGTACGCCAAGTCATGGAGAAGTATAAAGAATACCAATGTACCTACTACATAGCGTTCATCGATTACAGCAAGGCATTCGATTCTTTATTTCACGCAAAGATATGGGAGTCATTAAAGGAACAAGGAGTTGACCACAAGTATATCCGCTTAATAAAAAACGTTTACAGTAAGAGTACAGCGAGAATACAACTGGAAAAGAAAGGCGAACGTTTCAAAATCGGCAAAGGCGTACGACAAGGAGATCCTCTGTCACCAAAATTATTCTCGGCGGTACTTGAGTCAGTATTCAGAGGTCTTCATTGGGAAAATCTCGGTATCAACGTAGATGGTCTCTCACTAACTCAGCTGAGATTCGCAGATGACATTGTGCTATTTGCAAAAACTCCAAAAGATTTAACAAAAATGATAAACGATTTGGCAACGGCAAGCGAAAAGGTGGGGTTACAACTGAACCCAGAAAAAACTAGGGTGATGACCAACGGAGAGAAAACAGCTTTAAACTCAGGGAGTAATCAAATCGAGTATACAGAAGAATATATTTATCTGGGACAACTAATAACAAATGATAACCCGATGCGCAAAGAAGTTGAAAGAAGAATAACCAATGGCTGGAAAAGGTACTGGGCTTTAAAAGAGATTATGAATGATGATATGATAAAAACCTGCATATTAATACAAAAAGCAAACTTTTTAACACCAGCATATTACTAGTTCTTATGTACGGCAGTCAAACATGGACCTTGTCACAAAACATTACTAACAAACTTGCAACATGTCAATACGCAATGGAAAGAAGCATGATGAATGTGAAAAAATCTGACCGACTGAGAAACTGTGTAATAAGAAGTAAAACAAAGGTTACAGATATAACATACAAAATTAGAAGACTGAAGTGGCGATGGGCGGGACATATGATAAGAGGAAGAGATAAATGGAGCAAAAATGTGACGCGATGGTATCCAAGAGAGGGAAAAAGGAAAAGAGGGAGACCACAAAAAAGGTGGGACGATGACATCAGGCAAGTGGCAGGCGTCACATGGAACAGAGTGGCCCAAGAAAGACGTGAGTGGAAAAGGTTGGAGGAGGCCTTTGCCGATTGGCAAACAGATCCTCAAAAAATAAGAAAATTCAAGTAAAGACTAGATTAAGGATAGCATTAATTAATATTTAAGTTTTGATGTATTTCTATTTTAATGTAATTGTAGGCTCTGAATAAAAGGCTATATTATTATTATTATTATTATTCAGGTAAGGTTTTTATCGTACTCCTTGACGAAATTATTAATATAAGATTTGACACTGCGATAGCAGCGCAGTCCGTCGGTTCCAATGTGAAACATGCCAAAATCTACAACTACTTACAAATTAAAATTAAGTAAAATAACATTTTCCAGTGGACTAAATTGTAAATCTTAACCATTCTCAAGTCCCCTTGAACACACAAAAAATTCATCAAGATCGGTCCAGTCGTTTAGGAGGAGTTCAGAACACACGCACAAAAGAAATATATATATATTAAGAAGAAACACGTCAGAAAATACCGTGACGCGTGGGACTTTGCAAACATAGAATAACCAACAGATACAAATTACACCCAGACTCTTTTTTATAGCGTCATACCTTTACCCCTGAAGAGGTAGGCAGAGATGTAATATTATTCCCACATTTCGCCCTATGAATTTCAAATGCCACTTAATAGGGGGCGAGTCTTGTAAAAACAATTTTATTTATGGATCACACAAAATGTTGCCTCGTGGTGATCAAATCCACGTCAGGGGGTAAGACTTAACTACTACGCCAACAACAGTCAAACTTACGTCTCAATCATATCTAAAGTACCCCAAACAAACTAACCCCGTTGAATCGAGCTCTCTCACTTCAGCGCGCAGTATCACGCATAATAAGGGTACCTACAGTTAATTATGACTTCATAACGTCGGAATGCTAAAATGTTTGTCCGGAGCCAACACGCCCGCTACGCCCACTTCAACGATACTGCACTGCATTAATACGCCGCCAAACATTGCGTATTAACATATTATTAAGCGGAGAATATTGCGTTTAAATATTCTAAAGTTAAAGAGCACTCTGGGATGAAATTAATTGACAGCAAATAATGTGCATGTATGTTTAGATTCTCAATTCTCTATGCTTGTACGGCAAAGGTTCAAAATACTGATTGATACATACATACATACATAGACTCACGCCTGTTTCCCGGAGGGGTAGGCAGACACTATGGAACGCCATTTGCAACGATCCTGACAAACCTCTCTTGCTTCACTCACTCCCATCAAGTTTCTCATGCATGCTCTTCTGTTAAGGGTACTTCTGACTTGTCCTTTTTTTAGGATGTCTCCAATCTGGTCAGAGAACATCCGCCAAAATACTGATAGCTAAAAGATTAGATAGCAGAGGTGTATTTCTACACCCACTTTTCGCCAGATATACTTTAGTTCCACGTAATAAGGGGCGAGCCTATTGCCGTACCGGGCACATTTCCAGACTCCGTGCTGCTACTGAGAGTTTCGTGACAGAAAAACCCAATAACACTGCCCGACCCAGGAATCGAACCCGGGCTCCTGGTCCCACGCGCACATGTACAAGATTTTTGACATTGATTTGGTATTCACAGGCAGAGGTGTATTACATACCCACACTTCGCCAGTTATGTTTATCTCACAATGTAATAGAGTGCGAGTCTATTGCCATCTACCGGGCACATTATTTAGCGGGCGATAATTAACATTTTTAGTCAGAAAAGTCGGGGATGTGTGCCCGTGGTACCTGGGGATCGAACTCGAGACCATAGTCTCGGCAGTCCGTTACGTTACACCACTATGCTATCGTTGCTATATATATAAATAAATATTACTACAAAAATAAATAAAATATATGCTTATTATGTAGCATTGTAGCAACTTTCCATGTCACTTCATACAGCAGCCGAAAAAGGTTTGTTTGTAAATTGAGCTAAATCCGAAACTTACATTTGAGTCTTGGGATTTTAGAACAGTTTTAGCAGTAAATGTAAATGTAGAATCATTAAGTAATTAACTTAAATTTTGACGTTCATAAGCGTCACTTTGTGGCCTAGATGAATAAATGATTTTGAACAAAAAAGTAAGCCGATACTATTGTGCCATCTATCCTTTAATTTGCATCTAGCTCATTTGGTTTCGGAAACGATTCATTAAGAACTTTCTCCATATATCAATTTACAAATTTGAAATTTAGGCTACTATGGTTCTCACGTCCTCAATTACATCTTCAATCTAACAAGGATTAGATGGAGTGAAGCCGATGGATAGCTATTTGCAGGTGCAATATTCACAGAAGACGGATCAATCGCAAGGTGTAACGGAAACGTCTTTGTGTTAAGGCATACAAGGATATATATTGAGCGTAGTTTAGCTCATACGGGACATGTTAAGACTTGCTTCATTGAGGAAGTCTACGGGCCTGAAATTGCTTAGCATATTGCTTAACGGCCAGGTCACGAGATCGGTCTAAGCGGCGAGCGGCGCGGCAGGGGCGATGTACATGGCGCGTTTATTCTGAGGCGGCCGCGCGCCGCGTCACAGTAAACGCGCCATGTACATCGAAAACGCTTGCCGCTGCCGCCCGCCGCTGTAGGTCGTGACCGGGCCCAACTTGCATAGGTATAATCAGCAATTGATTGACATAATTTCATTTAAAACCGGTGCTCTATTGCCTAAACAATAAGCATTCAGGTTTAGGCTTGATTTAGTTTATTTTGCTAATCATTTACATTACACATTTTGTTTTTTATTACTTATCCCACTCTCTACTGAATCACCTGTTTAGTCCATTTTGGTCCGCCGTCTGTCCTTGAACTAGGAAACCTACCAATATACTCATAACAAAAACTTGAAGTACTAAGTGTACGTTCTGGTAAATAATTATAGTTCGTATCCTACAATAATACATTTTTATACAAACTTGTATTCTTTTATTAAGCTTTTATAATTAGTCTCGGACCCTCGCACCTCAACTAATTTGCAGCAGTCCCATTTATAAGCAACCATTATATCGCTGTGAATTTCGCGTGCCGCACTAAACAAACTTGACCGTCTTCTAAATAACTGCATTCGATTCATTTTCAATCTTCGCAAGTTTGACCATGTGTCCACTTATCGTTCTCAATTGAATTGGCTTCCCATTCGTCAACGCCGTAGCTTGCGTGCTCTCACAACTCTCTATAGTATTCTTACGTCTCCTACTCCCCCTGAGTATTTAACGCCCCTCTTCCAGTGCCTAGGGTCTAACCATGCTCGTAACCTTCGCTCTTCTAATAACCTGCTTCTCATGGTTCCCACTCACAGCTCTAATTTTCTTCATTCTTCTTTTACTGTACAATCAATCCTTCTCTGGAATGCCCTTCCTCTTGAGATCAGGATGGCCAGGACCAAGTGCACATTTAAGTTCAAAGTTAAGGAACTCTTGTTGGCCGATACAGCCGGTGTATCATAATTCATTTATATTTCATTTTGTCTTTTAATGTGTATATATATATGTACATATTTATATATATTTATATATATATTATATGTAGATGTACTAGTATGTAGTAATAATATGTATTATTTGAAATTATGGTTTTATATATTATATATTGCTTATATATCTTTTTACTCATCGCATGTATGTATCTTATATGTATATACTATTATATATATATATATACTCTATATAGCTATGTTAGTTCAAACTTAAGGTTCTTTTCATTATAGGTATTTATATAGCGCCTACTTCTTTTTTCTCTGCACCATTCAAAGGTAGACTGGGAGATAATGCCCATGGCATTAAGTCCGCCTGTATACGCTGCGTATATAAAGTTTTTTAAATAAATAAATAAATAAAATAAACAATACGGCATGGCTCGCCCCTGCAATCGTGCAAACATTGAGGTCCACAAAATGAGGGAGAGCTTTCTGTATAACATTGCAACTTTAATTTACGTCACTGTATTAAAACGATTTAATAGAGTAACGTGGAGTAACTAAAAGATTGAAACATATAGATGCTTATTTTCTTCAGATGTAGTAACTACAATAGTAATCATAATTTGTATATGTTTTGAGTGGTTGAAAATGCACGTTTTAGCTGGTAGCGGCTCATCTGCAAACAATTTTACATAACAAGGTCGTTGCAATAGGTTCAGCAACGTCACGCAATAAGAGACCGACCAAGGCTTTCCAACTTAATAAGAAGCCATACTGATAATTTTGCTTTCGGCAATACATTTTTAAATTCTGTACTTCAAATATAACGAGTCGGAGAGTTCAATAATAAAACGAAAATGAACAAAATAATATCAAATTGCCCTCCAGACATCCAACAAACAAAGTCAAGCCTGTCAATGTATCATGTTAGGTATGATAGAGAAGTTTTCGTATCAAAAAGAGAGCTCAGTACATTCGGTCGTCCTAGATCAGTTTGATTGCCGACAAGGGTCTGATTTGTGTAGTGTTCATTGTTTTCAAACTCCATTATCCCACACTGTCAAACAGTGCTGGCTCGACAGTTTGAATTAACATATTTACCCCAGTTAGCTATTGTGCCTTTGTTTCTGTGTTGTGTAATACGTTTTCTTGATTGTCGTATACGTTGTTTATGATGCCTGTTGGGCGTGGTACTATAAGACTAAGCCCTTAGCGAGCATTGAACTACGTGAAAGCGTGTTACGAATTCAGTTATTGTCTGTTTTGCTTAAAATATTTTCATTCACATAAATATTAATATGTTCCACCTTCTTAGCCGACACATACATATGCTACGCTGAAATTTCGCCTCAAAAAACGTTTTGATATTTTCTTCCAGAAAGCTATCCGTGTATCGTAGAATATTCTTTACCTTAGAAGCCGTGGATTAAGGGTTTAAGTCTATTAAGATTGAACGACTTGACACTCATTAAAGTTACGTGTTTTATTATCCGATGAGACGTCGCCTCAAATTAATTGGCTCAGCGGTTAACACCGCGGGCTGTGAAAAGCGAAATCCGCTAGAAAAAGAAAATGTCTGCGGGCGCGAATTCAGTGGATTATCTCGAGACAAATTTTTAAAATAGCTGCTTGTTAGTTCGTCGGGAACTTTTCCATTTCGTTTTCATGTTACACGTCGTTTTTTATTATTTTAATTCTCGTTCCGTCTTTCTACAACACGAATTACGAGTCCATTCCTGAACTTTCATCATTCTTTTTATATTAATATTTTTAAGAAAATTCGTACAGAAAGTAACAAATGGCAAGTAAGCTTATGTAATATTCTTTTATATACGTTTTAGTCTTCTTCATAATTAAAAAGGTACAAGATTTTTACCTCTTCATGATTTACCGACTAAATCAATTGAATTAGGTGCATGTATCTACCCGAATTTTGTAGGGTAGGCAGGAAAATGTTACTAATAGAGCAGTTACCTACTTTTGGAGACTTATAATTTATTGCTGGCCTCCCTCTTTTGGAACCCTATAGTTTGCCATACATAGCGATAAATCAGGTAAACCACTATAATATATTGTAGTACAAATGTTTGTTGGTATACTGAAGATGATATCCAATAGTCAACTTTGAAGTTGTAAAAATCCCTCGTATTAGGAATTTAATCTATGGCTACCGGTATCTATGCGACTCCGACGCTATGGGACTTTGAAGGACACTGGTGGATTTGGTGTCAATTCTCGAATGCCTGAACGTTTTAGTCTGTTCTTTTCACGTGAGCCCTCCGCCTCTCCAGGGCAGAGGGACCTGGGACTAATGGGTTTTCCACCTTTCAAAAAAAATTACGCTTCGTTAAAACGAGGGCAGTTCATTTTACCTACCATATAGATTAATCAATGTGTACAAAAAAGTTGGAAATTCGAAAGGCGGCAAATACATGTTGATTATAAAGATTGGCCCGTCACTGACGAATTGCGTATGTGCCCTCAATGAGCTCCAGAGCCAACAACTGGCTGCCGGAGATAAGGACTTCATTCGTTCCGCTTCTCACTTTAATTTTGAACGTAGCATTTTATCGTTTTAAAAATATCAAGTGCGTGCATGAATTGAAAAAAGAAATTGAGTGATATTGGATTTATGGAGGGTAGATTTTTTAATAAAAATACTAAAATAAAGTAATCATCATTATAATGTACAATCAAACAAGTTCCTGGTCGATCAGTTAAAAAAAAATCCTTTGGCTCGCTCTTAGAGTCGAGGCACACGCACACTAATAAAAAGCCACTCCCCCATATTACGTTTGACTAGGGAACTGGACGCGACCATGTCTTGCTGAGCGATTTTCGCCTTAATGGTGTACTAGCGTCAAGTTTGGCCATTGTATATACTTACTACTGAAGCTAGAAACTTGCATTTTGGACAGTGAGTTCCTTTTATGGCGTAGGCACCAACCAAGGAACTTTTTAATATGCCACTCGTAAAAGGTTTAGAAAACTTGAAAGTATAAACTTTCAAGTTTTTAGTAAGCAGACAAAGCCGCAAACGACTGCAAGTAAAATTTAAATTATATGCTTGTAATAATACTAACGCCTAAATCTTGAAAAAAGCATTTTACTAATCGAAGCAGATAAGAACTTAACCATGATTGATATCATCATCATCAGCCCTTTATACTGTCCCACTGCTGGGTACGGGCCTCTTCCCATTATGAGAAGGGTAAGGCCATAGTCCACCACGATTAATATACCTAAGTTAAAAGGTTTGTGCTCTGATCATACATACGTATATTCCACTACTCAGTTTTAGATACTTCGTGAAACGTCTCGAATCTGGTATTCTACTTACTAGCCAACTTCATAATTAACAAAACAAGAACAAGACTAATATTTTCAAAAGTCACAACAATATGATGAGTAAGAACGTCGCAAGAAGAACGTCTGGTTGAGACGTCGAAACAACAGTGAAACGGCACTGTAATTAGTTGAGGAATAATTAATATTTTTAATTACATTACTGCAGCGCCAGCTTCGGATATATAAAAGACTTTATTTTTTCGCGAAATTGGATTAGCTACGTGAAGTGAATTATCATAAATTCACCTTTAAGTTGAAAAATACGTTCCTTAAGTTTCGTTTCCTCTTTTACAACACTTGTAGGGTTATTGACCTGAACTGGAGAGATTGCCTATCAAGAATTACCTAGTTACAAAAAGGATAACGATGTTGTGAATTCCGAACAACTTGCTTTTAGAATCCATAAAGATAAAGAAATAGTCCTAGTAGAGGAGAAAAAGAAAGAGTTGTTCAAGCAGACGGGGACAGGAGGACGACAAATTAGGATCTTCATCTCGAAGAATTAAGAGGATGTTGTTGAGTAATCATCAATCAAAACTAAATCAGAATTAATTACATAGACTCACGCCTGTTTCCCCGAAGGGTTAGGCAGAGGTATATTAAACGCCCACTTTTCGCCAGTGTTTTGATCCCACGTAATAGGTGGCGAGCCTATTGCCGCTTATCGGGATATTTTGTTTGCCAGAGCCTCGTCCGTTGATCGGCAGGTGCACTACTTGCAGTTGAGGTTGGCTTGGGACCCTAAGTTCTAGGGACCCTATGCAACACAATTAATTAAACAAATTATAATTGAACACTGTGGTTTTTCTACCTCGAAATCATGAATATACATCATATAGGTAATACTGTGACAACCGCACAACCAATCAAGGCATCAAATCCTCCAGACTGAAGACCTTAGCCGCTCCTACAGTATAAACAAACATTTAGTACGACATGATGTAATAGTGGAGGCAATTTCCAATAACTACAACATGTAACTTGTGTACCTTACAGTAAACTGTACTGTATCGGTCTTTATGTAGTAATTAACTGTGTAAGTGTTGAACACCTTCAATGTACATCAGTAATTGGAGCGAAATCTTTCCATGATTTGGCAAATTGCTTACTCTCTGTGTAATATTTTGAACCACGAATAGAATGGTGGTTTATAAAACTGCCTATCTTTTGAAATTACCTAAAAAATATTGTGGGTTCAATCTCATACGAAATGAATGAGGACTTTTTCGTAATCCAGTATATGTCTTAAAAACCAAAAGAGTAAAAACATGTAAGTGTATATCGGTTCAAAAATGAATATATCAACAAATAAAGTAAATGTTGCTGGTCGGGCAGCGACATTTACGAATGCTAGGCAGTGGGTATTGGCTACATGTTACGGCGCGCACCACTGACTTTTCGAAATGATGTGCGTATTAAATTTTTAATTATAATATATTAATAATATTCTACCACATTCACACAACACCATCTAGTCCCAAACTAAGCAAAAGCTTGTACTATGGGTATTAGATAATGGATAAACATACATATATACTTTTTTTTTTGTAAATACATACATATTATACATAGAAACACCCAGACCACGACAAACATCCATGTTCACGCACATAAATGTTTGACTTGAGCGGGAAACGAACCCCGCGGCCGACCAACCGGTTGTCTAATAATTATCGCTTGCCACGTGACTCGGACAACACGTTTTGGTACCGACTGCCATGCAGATCTTTCACATTATTTATAGGGAGTGAGTACCTTTGAATATTTTTGGGTTATGGGGGTTCGACACCAGTCGTTCTATGGCAAAGATAACATCTCTCTCTTTAACAGGTGGCGTTGTCGAGTGAAAACGTAACAAAATAAGCTGCGTATTTTAATCAACAACAACTTACGATTTAAATCTTCTTCTCTTTCTATTTTTAATCCTAATCTGGTTGGACCAGAAAACAGCTCTTAAGGTGATTTTCCACCAGAGTGGCGAGACGAGACTAGGCAAGAAGAGAATTGAAATCGCACTGACCCTTTTCCACTAAAAATAGCCATCGCGAGCTCGCGCGTGACCGCCGCGCCGCCCGTAGGCTTCAATAGATAAAGATATAGGTACAGTGCTGTTTGAGTTCGTCTTGCAATATACACGCAATTTCTATCGCGAGAAGCGTGTTTCTGTTGCAAAGTTAATTTATAGTCTATGTCGCAAGCAATACGGTTCATTTTTACCCAAACAAATATTTCAATTCACGCCTCGCGTATTCTCGTTAATCCACACTGTTTCCACCAAAGATGCGCTGGGAGAGAATTGAAAATTTTCCATACAAATTTCAATTCTCTCCTCGCCTCGCCTCGTCTCG
The DNA here is from genome assembly GCA_944739405.2 of Euclidia mi. Lineage (NCBI taxonomy): Eukaryota > Metazoa > Arthropoda > Insecta > Lepidoptera > Erebidae > Euclidia > Euclidia mi. The sequence goes on along the minus strand of OX123189.2, from coordinate 84,302,694 downwards.
CCACTCAGGTGGAAAATCAGCTTTAGGCAGATGTCTTGGGTGCAAACGGGATAACGCTAGAATGCTGATGAAAAAAACTGTGTTACTCGTAAATGACCTTGTTAGGATCTATAAGTCTGAAGAATTGCCGCAAATAAATATCACACATTTCAAGGGACGTCATTGACAATTTTAGAAATAACTGAGACCTTAAATTTAAAAATATAAATAAATAAGTTCCAAACGTTAAGCTTACGTAATGACTTAACGAGAATTTGTCAAATACCTAGAACATGTCTGTTACATATGTTATGGTTCTGCGTAGTAAATTGACTATCTATTAATATTTTCTGTACGTGGTATGATAATCCTCGAAAATCAAAGCCAAGCTGACATTTACGAATATTCCAGAACATTTTATAGCCACCTACATCCAATCCCGAATTTCGCTCGCACGTAATAACCATGAGTTAAAACAACTCCTATGTTACTAATTGAACCGTATTTCATTACTCGGTGTTCATTAAACTTGCCGAATTGTTTGCAACGTCGGGCAAAAAATTTAAATTGTTTTGTATCGGACGTGACAGATTTGGGAATGGCGAACTTTTTCACGGCGATCAGAGGTCCGGCAATTTGCGTAATGCCTGACGATTCAGACCATAATGGAACCATCATAGAAATAGATTTACCGCAACAAAAACCATCACCAATGTGGTATACAACAAAAAGACTGTATAATAATAGAAACATAGAACATTTTAAGTCTAAATTACAATTACAAAATTGGCAAGACATCATAACACTAAATAATAATATAAATAGCAACTACGATTCATTTAATAACACACTACTAAATATTCTAAATACATGCATACCCATTTGTAAAGTAAGACTAAAAACTAAACATAAAAAGCATTGGTTAACAGTAGGAATAAAAAAATCCTGTAAAAATAAGCGATTATTAAAATTACTAATAATAAAAACAAAAAATCCTATTCTAATAAAACATTACAAAAAATACGAAAAAATATTAAAACAAGCAGTAATAATAGCAAAGAAGAATCAATATATAAATAAAATAAAATCCTCAGAAAATAAAACTAAAGCCATGTGGAAAATTATAAACGAAAGAACTAACAATAAACCAAGGCGCGTAAAACAAAACTTTGAAATGTACATAAATAATCATCTCTCATCAGAACCCAAAGCAATAACAAATCATTTTAATGACTTTTTTGCCTCAATAGGTAAACAGACCTCTAACCATTCAAGCAGAGGATCTGCCGATTGGTGCGGGCTAGACCTTGAAAATACAATGTTTCTCAGTCCCGTAGAAGCATATGAAGTAAAAAGAATAATAAAAAATTTGAAAAACAAACGTAGTTGCGGTTTAGATGAACTACCACCGTTCCTAATAAAACACTGCGCCGACGAACTCACTCTACCTTTTTACCTACTAATTAACCAATCATTTTTGGAAGGAACTTTCCCTGACCAATTGAAAAGAGCCCTAATAAAGCCTATTCACAAAAAGGATAACAAAAATGATGTTAATAATTACCGCCCCATAGCTCTTTTGCCCACAGCATCAAAACTGTTTGAAAAAGCCATGTGTGATCGCATATACAACTTCTGCGAGAAATATAAAATATTTAGCGAATGTCAAAACGGCTTTCGAAAAAATCGGTCGACTACCCTAGCAGTGTATAAATATGTTCAAGAAGCCTTAAACATAATAAATACCAAAAAATACGCAGTGGGCATACTACTGGACATGACCAAGGCATATGATAAAGTACAATTTGATATATTATTAAATAAACTGTACAGAATAGGAATACGTGGTAAAGCACACGAATGGCTTACATCTTACCTACATAATAGAGAACAATTAGTTGAAATTGAATATTTTAATCACAAAACTCACACTATAGAAAATATTAGATCAGATACTATAACAATAAATTCTTCTATCCCCCAAGGAAGTGTAATAGGCTGCCTCCTATTTTTATTATACACAAACGACCTACCTAACTGTATAGAAGGGCCGTGTGTCCTATTCGCGGATGATATTTCTTTACTCATCCCATGCCAAAACGCTTTAAATATAAACCTAATTCTAAATTCTATCCTCGAAAAGACATCAAAATGGATGGCAGATCACAACCTAGACATTAATTTCTCAAAAACCAAATTGATGAGTTTTCATCCCCGTCAAAAACCACCCTTACACCTAAATTTCTCATATAATAATATAAAATTAGAAGAAGTTACAGAATTCACTTTACTTGGTTTAAACATAGACACACACTTAAATTGGAAATGTCATATAAAGAAACTCAGACTCAAATTATCAAAATTTTCTTATGCCTTGCGTGAAATTAAGAAAACTACTGATATGCATACGGCCTTGATAACATATTACGCATATGCCTACTCATGGCTTAGTTATGGCATCATACTTTGGGGAAATAGCACAGATACACCAACACTTTTCACATTACAAAAAAAACTTATTAGGATACTGGTCAACATAGATAAAACCGACAGTTGCAAACCCCATTATCAAAAGCATAATATTCTAACCTTATCTTCCATATATATATTAGAAATGTGTAAATTTGTACGTAAATATCCAGATTTTTATAGTAAAAGACAAGACATCCAAACAAAATATTCATTACGCCATAAAAATAGACTAAATCTACCCACCTCTAAACTAACTATGCACGCAACAAGCCCATTCGTTATGACAATAAAAATATATAATAATCTCCCAGAATATTTAAGAAATGAACCAAATGATCAGAAATTCATATACAAGTTAAAACAAATATTAATAAATAAAGCGTATTATACAATAAATGAATACTTAACTGATAAGCATATACTGTAGTAAATAATGTTAAAATCAATGCATTTACATAGGAAGTAAATTGAATACACAATTTGTAATTTTTAAGAGTATAAAGTTAGAATAGATTTGTAAAATAATTACAAGAAAATAGATAAGTACCTACATAATGATTTAAACCTAACTAAAATTATTACTTTACCGATATTTGAGCTCTATGTGACTTCATCCTCTCTCCTACGCTGCCGTGCCCTACAGGGTCCATAATGAACTGTATACCTATTTTTATAACATCTATGTGACATTATGGTGTGCAATAAACGTATTGAGTATTGAGTATTGAGTATTGACGTGGAACTATTTGGACTAATTACAGTTCTGCGTCTGATTTTTTCGAAATTAATATTAAATCTGCATCTGTCGTATTTCGAATGGAATTTGGTTTATTCGGTAAGTGTTAATTGTGCGTGTTTTCAAGTAAATTTCCTGAGCATAAAGTACAAATGTAACTACGTTACTAGGCAAAATAGAATGTGTGTTCATTTATTCTTAACGGCAATCAATACGGGCAAAAATCTACCGATCGTTGTATATCTGCGTGCATATATTTTGCATGCTCACTATCACTATGGGTTCTTTTAGAAATCAGGTCTTTTAAGAAAAATATATAAGTACGTATCGTAGGTCCCAAGCAGAAAATAATTTTCTCTTATCTAATCTAAGTAGGTACAATAGCAATTGTCGTTAAAGTATTAAAAACGACAATTTCTGTTTGAAAATAGATTTTCCATGTAAAAGGAATAATTACTTCCTCGGGACCACCCGTAGCTGTTACTCAGTAATTTTGCTTTGTATGTGCAATTGACAACAAAATGAACAATATGCGCTCTATTACACTTCTATTGACATATAATTTCCTGGTACAAAACCTTCATAAAACAGTTCCTTGAATCAGTAATATTTACTAAACCGGGACAAAAAGAAATACAGTCAACATCAAACAAAATTCAATTTTACAATTTCTCTGCAAACTAACATTTATATTTCTAGATTTATCGAAGCAAAATTTTGCACATTGCTCACCAGCTGCAAACGAATCTATCAAAAAGGGAATAAGATTCCGAAGCGCAAATAAAATTCATTGAGTCTTAGTACCTTGTAAATAGAGACACTGCTTCTTAAGTACATCTTAATATTTACCTATTTTATATGCAGCGTAAAGCAAACAAATATACGTACGTACGCAATGTCTAGCGTTCCTAATTTCGCATTCATATTTATTCCGTGTATGAATTAATTCTGAACTCAAATCCCATTTTCCAAAACAATCCTAACACCTCCGCAGAAATGAAGCACAGACAAGCAAATGTTTCGTTGATAAACTGTATGTTTGTGAGCGATTCTCTGCCATTTATAGCTTCATTTAAAGGGTTTTAAACCCGATAAGTGCTTTTAGCGAGGCCCTTATTAGGGCTTGTATACACAGGACAACTGCACACAAGGGGAGTGCAGACAACACACATCTGTTTGTTTTTGTTAGAGGTGTCTGTGTTTGTCTATTTTTCTCTTTGCAGGAAAGGATTTTTTTGTTGCGTTGTGCAATCACGTTGACCAATCAACCGGCTTTATGTGGATTATGTTGTAGCATGCTTTCGTATTGCTTCTAGACGCAATCTGTCTTTAATTATGATGGTGTACCATCTGATTAAAAAAGCAACAATACAGTAGAAATGTGTGGTCTTATTTAAAGTCTTTTTTCAAGTATTGCGACGTGTTGAACTTTTGAAGTATTTTATTTACGGGAAAACAATTTTAATAGATTTACTGGTATTTTAGGCGCCATTATACACAGTGATCAATCCACAATCATGAAATACTCGCAGTTAAAAATACATAATTATGTATCGTCATTTCACAGCAACTTTCGATCTTATTACCCAAAATAAAATAACAAACTCGAGCCGTCAACATTACGGCAAACAAACGGAACATTCACCAACGAATAAATTATTAAATCAGTACGCACAATGTATGGTAATTATCGCAGCGGTAAAGTGATGTATTGCGTGTGGGATCTGATTCCTGACCTCCGGCTGGGACCTTGAACAACATACCTACTGATATGAACGTGGGGACAGAAAGGGTGCTTTTGTTGTTAAAAAGGTCTTTTGTTAATCGTCGCAGCCATGTATGTACGTATACAATATTCGTACGAATGTACGAATATTGCCAAAGCTGTAGGTATGGGTCGTTGATATAAATAGAGAGGTGTTATGTCTAGCGCTTGAATTTGATTTGGTTTATGCAAATGTATCGTTTTAATAATTCGGGTTACGTTACAGAAACTTGTGTAGTTCTGTCCTGTTTATAGATAGACATAAATCGTACAATCTCTGATTACTAAAGTACTTTATACATCAACGACGACTAAAGTTCTATCCAACATACTACAGTAATATACTCACTACCAGGTTGACTGCGCGCACAATCCAAAAAAAGAAAAAGAAAGAAATTAAATTCTACAGTATTATACTCACTAGCGGCCATTTTCAATATTCGATCCATACATGGATTTTGAGATTCGAGATTCGTGTTTGACATATTTTGTATGGAGCTTATGTCAAAAACGAATCTAAAATCTACAGATCTATCTACAGATCCAATTTTGAATTCCGTAGTAGAAGATTGACAACGCGCTCAATCCAAAAAAGAAAAGAAAGAAACTTACAACAAGAAAAAGAAAGTGTTGCTACTAATACTAGGTCACAAAGGTAGTTCTTCTATAATTTACAGGTAATCTTATATTGACCGTAGCGTGTAGGAATTCCATTAAGTATAACCTAGACTTGGGAGTGGTTCTTGAGGTAGGTATTTATTGTTGAGGGCAATCGATATGGGCCACGTTTCGTTGAGTGGGAAATCAAAGCAAGCTTATACATTTTTGAAGAAATGAACTGAGTTTCAATGCGGTACTAAGCTCAATTAACATTTAATTTGGTTTACAGGAGAAAATCAAACTAGAATTACTTGATTTCGTTCAGGCTGAGTACTCCAACAAATACAATTATTAAATGATTATAAAATATTAGAATATTATCAATTCAATAACGTCTTTTTTGGTCCTGTAGAGAGAATAAGTGTACCTTTATTGATACTTAACTGAGGAAGTTCATCAACTTTCGATTAAATATTCTGTCACTTTCTGTATAAAATGCAGTAAATCCATCCCATCTGTCCGAGTTCTCCGGCTCTCAAATCTCTCTCACTCTAATATCCTATGCAGCTGTCATGCATAAAACCGGGCAGATTTCGAAGTGCGCCGATTCCAACGTGTGTCCCAAAGCTCTGCAGTACACCGAAGTGCAATAAGCTTTATAAGGGATTATTTTAATTGCAGCTATACACCGTATGTCCATACCTGTCGCATCTACTCCGTTTTTTATATTCGCTGTTAGTATGTTTATTTAGTGACCGTAACACAAAAATTGCGTCTGGAGCGTGAGGTGTCTTAAAATATATTGCTATACTAGCTGACCCGGCGAACTTCGTACCGCCATTTATGTATAATATAAACCTTCTTCTTGAATCATTCTATCTATTAAAAAATCCGCATTAAAATCCGTTGCGTTGTTTTAAAAATTTAAGCATATTTAGGGACAGACAGACAGAAGACAGACTTTGTTTTATACTATGTAATGAAGAAGATTGCTATTTGCTTATAAGACGTTCGAATAAATATAATATGCTCTATTTTAACGGATTTCATATCATATTTACAGGATATCAATTGCTGAATGTCGCTACAGAAACAATTAGGTACATCGAATAACCATATTAAATTAAATACCTTATTGGAAACACATATCATACAGAAATTGGCTCTGAGGTGACTTGTATATATTCTTACATACTGGTTTATAAAATAAAACATTTTATAAACTAATTTATTTGTAAATTGCCTGTTTTAAGGCAATCGGCAAGGTATCATGTATTCTGGATTAAAACGCCTAAAAGCTGATCTATATAAAATTCGCATTAAATGAATATTCACAACAAATTGATCGCCTGATAGCCAACACGTGTAGCCATCAGTTTCGGCTGTCATGAGCACGTATGTACGCAGTTGATATGGGGAGTCGGTACCGTCCAATGTTCCGACAGGAGCAAACTTTTGAACATCGTTATCCCTTTGCGTTGTTGCCTGACATCGCTCGCCTCGGGAAAAAGTGTTATCCAACCTTATTTCAGCCTTAATACATTCTGGTATAAAGTTTTCGAGCTTTTACGTTAACGATCCGGTGTTACATATTGTTTTTAAAGTTATTAGCAGGTTGCTTTAAGTGATTAGCATTTGGGTAAATTGTTTAGCTGAGTGTTTTAGTTTTGTTGCTAGTGTTAGGAAAGCCTGCAATGTAATTGATGGAAATCTTACTTTGTAATGAGGTAATTATATATTTAGTCCCAGTTATCCAAGTATATATTTAAAGTTGCAAACTTACTGTAAGCATGCAATGAAATGCACTGCGAGGCAGCAGACCAAGCGCGGTTTCTTTAAAAAAAAGGAGTCATCTTCTTTGTTTAAAGAAAGGCTTCTTTGAGGCAGACGAAAATAGTTATTTACATAATTGCTGCACATTTCTGAACATAAATTATGATAAAATGCACTCTGCAATGTGAGGAATTGTAACGTTACACGCAATAAACTAGTTCTAGTAACAGTATATGGCATATCGCCAATGTAACATCCTTGTCGACTAGCACACTGCACCGCACCATAAGCCAAGAAGGCGAACATTCTCCCATATTTATGGGTACAAGGGAAACTGAACATAGCTCCAGCACATCGGTGGTTACAAGAACACTGTACTTCTTGGCAAGCGCCCCCGACAAGCTTGGCGAGTTTCATAAATATTGTAGCAGGGCTTGTTACTTACTTGTATTTAGGCAAGAATATGGCGATAGCTATTTATAACGAATCTGCTATATACAGAATATGTAGTCATGTTTCATGTATACTGCCCCTTTGGACCCATAGGAAAGTGCTTATGATTACTTTTGCAAATTGGAAAAAAAGCTTATAAGAAATTTTAAAATAAAAATAAATGCTTAACGCTTAGAGGCTTCTAAAACATTGGGTTATTGATCGCTCGGTCCCTGAGGGTTTGATTTATGTGTAGGGGAAAATGACTTGTCTGAGTGATGCTATTGCTATCAATTATTATTTGTGATGTCACTTTGTTCTTCCTTCCAATGTACTTTTTTCAATCATGTAGTCTTGAGGCAGGGAGTACAGATTCTCAGGATAAATAACTTAGTTCGAACGGTGGCTGTGATTTTGCAGCCTTATCTACGAATATATTATACTAGATGAGCCCGCGGTTACACCCGCGTTATTTAAGGCTACTGCTCCGCTCCCGTGGCTCATAGCGTGATGTTATATAGCCTATAGCCTTCCTCGATAAATGGGTTATCTAAACACAGCAATATTTTTTTTAATCGGTCTAGTAGTTCCTGAGATTAGCGCGTTCAACCAAACAAACAAACAAACTCTTCAGCTTTATATATTAGTATAAGATTCTAATAGACTTCACTTACCATACTGCTTAATCACTCAACTTTGAGTCAATCTGGAAGGCAAACAATAAAAATAAACCATTCTGGCGCTTCACTTACTCCAACGGACATGAGACCGTAATTAAGAAGCGTATTTAGTTTCAAAACTATTTGGGAAACCCCGAATATCATATACATAAACTCTCATTTGGTATTCCGGTATACCCTACCAGTTTGGAAACTACACACTGTTCTTAACACTATTTACACTAGAGCTATATGCCCTACTATGATCGTTTTTAAACTTTCGCGAATTGTTTGCAAGTTTATTTAATGGGTTTTAATAACGTAAGCGGTCGTGGTCATTATCTTTACTTACTAATGTAAGTATATTCCACCTGTGTCGGTAAACCGATATGTCGGTATTGTTGCAAGCGCCATGTTCACGAGTATACTCGAAGCAAAGGTGCGTGGTATATATCCCGTAAGATAATTCTTACGGGACATATACCACGCACCTTTGCTTCGAGTATACTCGCGAACATGGCGCTTGCAACAGTACCGAAATATCGGTTTACCGACACAGAGGTGGTATATATCCCGTAAAAATATAAAAGTACGCGGTAGTGGTCGTTGAGGGACTGTCAGTCCGTTGCAAGCCGGTCGAAAAAAGAAGTGGTATTTATTATCCTAAATTATTTAATATTAAATTAAATTTATATGATTTTTTTATTATTTTATAGACGCCTTTATCCATCTAGGAAGAGGTGTAATATAACACCCACATTTTGCCATGATTTGTTAGGTCCCACGTAATAGGGGCCTATTGTAGTTACCGGGCACTTCACTAGACTTCGTGCTGCTACTGAGAATTCGGAAAACCCCAGTAATACCTACTTTTGCCCGACCCGGGAATCGAACCCGGCACCTCCGATCAGCAGTCACATACGTTATCCACTGGACCACGGAGGCAGTCATATTTAATTTATTTATACGGAATAATACCCTAAATTATTAAATTGTAGAAAGTGATATGAATCAGTTTGATATCACAATTGCTGCTAGTTTTGTCGGCGTGTGTAAGGAAGGTTGACCGCAGGCGCGGCCACTGCGGTCGCCCGGCGTCCGTCGCACACGCCCACATATGAATTATTACACCAAACAACACTGGTTTATTGTGAGGCTAGTGATAATACTGGGATAACTTACGATGTAAGTGCACTGTTATATCACGGGATTTATTTGCGGGTGCGAAATTACGTATAACAGTTAATGCTTCCAAGTTGTTGCTACTGCTGATTATCGGGCTGTTACAAATTGTCCGACAATAGCTGCTTATATCATCATGGGAATGATGTCCCATGATCATATAAGCAGCTATTGAGTTAATAGAATAAAATAACACGACTACAAAAAATTTAACAACTTCATGGCCTTGGCGTGCCTTGCAGTGTTATGAGATTAACATAAAACGTATGTCAGTTGATTGAATGGTAACCAAATGTCTACTATATTTATAGGTATTTTATATTAAACACTTAAATCACAATATACTTAATTCGTATGATCAAATTGAAGGCTCCTGAACTTATAGTGACGCAAAGTGTTTTCATTATTTTGACAAAAATCTTGTGTAAAGGAAACCTCTTAAGTCTGTATATCTTTTAAAGGTCAGCTTACACAAAATAACGTATTCGTTCGATACAAGGACAGTTGCCACATCCCTGTTCCACCTCGTAACACAATACGCGAACAGATGGTCGTGACAACCCCCGTCACCCAAAGGTTCGCATAACTAAACTTTGTTAAATATTTCTATAGGTACTGCAATCGAATATCTATAGTAGCGTTTAAGCAATACAGGTAGTTTTGGAGCGGGATCTTTCTTATTATTTATGAGACTAGCCGTTTCCCGCGGTTTCACCCGCGTCCTGAACTACTTCGCGTACCCGAAAAAATAAATTTTCTAAAATAAATTCTAGCCTATGTTACACGCAGATGTGATAATGTAGCTTTCTAATGGTGAAAGAATTTTTAAAATCGATCCAGTACTTTTTGAGTTTATCCATTATAAACAAACAAAAATAAAAAAATTTCCTCCTTATAATATTAGTGTAGATAATTTGTCCTGATTGTCATAATATCATCGCAGGCCCTAAGTACTGAAGCTAGAATCATGAAATTTGTACAATGAGTTTAGGGAGGCAGTCACTAAGGAAGGACTTCTTAATATTCCACTCCTGAGATAAAATAAGGGTTAAAGTTTTTGAAGGCAGCCTTTTGAAAATGCGAACAACATCTAATTGTTAATAAAGCTTGTTATATTTGTTGCTTAAATGTTTGCAAGCACAGGTCTACTGTGTTGGATGAATAGACGATAACACTAAATAATACAAGTACATTATTTTTAATAAGATTATTTTTTAATACTTTTCGATTATAATAAGAAGTTAAAATTAATATTGTCTAAAACTAGGAATATTAGGGTTATTAAAATAATTTAATTATAATTAATATTGTCATCTTTCGAAAGTCATATTATACCCTGAATTTGGTAATTAATTAGCATGCCGCTGTGCCGGTGAAACATGTCGATACTCATTTATTAAATGGAAGTAGTGTTTCTTGCAATTAATATATTATTATTATTATTAAAAATGGAAAGCCTAATCACCAGACTATACAATTGTATACGTTTATATTTAATTAGTGAATGTTTAATAAAAGCATATACATGTATATCTATTACATAAGTATAGAAAAATGGAACAGTTGGTCGTCTTAAAGTTGGGTGGAGATTTGCCATAAGTTGTAAAACTTTTCTACTTTAAATAGATACTTTGGTTTTGGGTAGCCCAACTTACAGACCCTCTGGAACCTTTATTCATGAAGTTGCGTTAGGTATTAGGGTATTGGTTCCTTTATATTTAATAACATGGTGGATTGGGTATTACGACTAACTTACTACTTTTATAAATGCGAAAGTTTACGAGGATGGATGATAAAGTTTTGGTATTCTTTAACGGAAGATCTTTTTAAAGGATTTTATAAAACTCTGTAGTAATATAGTTTATTAATTAGAATATCTTTGGTCGCGATAACCAACATCAACGCTGGCGATGTTATGCCGTGTTTCCACGCTTGCCAAGCCTCGACAAGCTTCCACAAGCACAAGCGTGTAAACAGGCCGTTCGGCTTGGCTTGCGTGAGCTTGTGGACGCTTGTACAGGATCCGGTCTAGGTTCGGTTTTTGGACACAGATCAAAGGGCGCTTGCGGCAAGCGCTTGCGACGCATTCACACGTTGGCGCGTGCTTAGTAGTCGCTGTGATCTCGAAACGAACGCACGTCTAGTTCTGTCTCTAAATGAGTGGCTGGTCGAACTTCCTTTGCTTGTTTGTATGATTATGCACTATATCGCTCCCAGAGGAATGTCACGAGGGAACATATTAATAATATGCAGGTTTATTGACATACCTAATGCCGTAACCTATATGGCACCAGTAATATTTCGAGGCTATGTAGGTAAGGGTAAGGCAGAGGCCCTGGCAATCTACATCATACAAAATAATTGGTTTTGCTTCTCTTTAAGTGTATTTCAAATAAAAGTAGGTTAAACCAAAGGTTATAGTCGATACAGGTTCGGTGTCCGCCATGCTTGGATGTACGTAGCATACTGACGCATTCACAAGCGTGTAAACGGCTCCCAAACGCCAAGCGAGATTTGTGGACGCTTGGAGCTTGTGGAAGCTTGTCGAGGCTTGGCAAGCGTGGAAACGCGGCATTAGAAGTTTAATCAGCTTTCGCAGACGCCTTTTTTTTCCTCATGTACCCGTGTGTCGTGGGGTCGGGTATCACCGAAGCATTCCTCGCTACCCCCCGACGGGTATTGGCCCGCCAGATGGTCAGGCGAGCCCCGAACAAAACCTCCTTGGCGGCGGATGAAGGTTTTGGGCTCCGCCGCCAAAACACCCAGCGGCCGCAGAGGATAGGGAGGACGGCAACGCAACACCGCATCTCCTCTTCCTCTGCGGCCTTTCTGCGGCTTCCTTCCACCGCGACGAAACAAATGGTGCGACCCCATTTGGTCGCGGGAGATAGGGCGTGCGGCAACGCAACACCGACACGCCTCTCCTCCCGCGACCGCGTGGAGCGTCCCCTCCCGGGATCCCGCTTCACCGTGGGTGTACCTCAAACCCACGGTTACTGAGCCCTCCCACCACGATAAGGTGGAGATCCCACGGAGGGGAGCTTTCGCAGACGCCTTACAAACATAAAGAGACGACAAATTATTCTTCACACATCCGGCCTGGTAAAAAGTTTTAAAAGGTAAGCCTAGAGATTACCTTTTAAAAAAGACGTGTGAGCATAAAATATAGGAAAATCTATTTAGAATGATGAATGAATGCGGGCGGCTCAAGATCATAGCGAAGGTCCAGCATTGGAAATCTTTCAGCTTAAATAATGGAGCAGAATTGACTTATCTTCTTAATATATAAAATCCTTGCGTTACTGACTGACTGACAGACACGCTACAGCCGAAACTATTGGGCTCAGGAAGCTGAAACTTGGCATGTATGTTCCTTGGGGACCGTAGGGGTGCACTAAGAAGGGAATACCCGAAATTCCCACGGGATCGGCCAAAACGGGTAAAATTAAAAAAAATGCAGGCGAAGCTGCTGGCGTCCTCTAGTTCTGTATATATCATTATGATTATAATTTGAGTCGTCGATTGGGTATGTTGGTTTAAATGTGTTATATATAGTGCAATTAAAGTATAAACATTAGGTATTATAATTTGAATGCATAAATTTAGACGCTGAGGGCAAATATGTTGAAACCGGCTTCGCTCTTGAGTAGTCAACTAAAACGTGGCGCATTACACACGCGTGGGTCGAGAGTGACGTAGTCTCTAGCGCACGTTGAATGCCATGACATAGATATCACGTGAAATATAATAAATTCATCCATACCTACTATCCATAAATAAATTATAAATGAAAAAGTATTTTTGTTAATCTTTCTTTCATATTGCCACGGAGCAATGTATTGGTATGATGTTTGTATGAGAAGATAGTTACGAGTAGGAGGCTGGAGAATTTCAATGGGGTTTTTTACCGCGATAACCGACACACGTGAAGACGAATACAGTACCTAATCCGTAAATGCTTGACAAACTTTGGGCTGGTTAACTAAAGCAAGAGGGACAAACACTGCTCACTGCAAAACCAATTCAATGTATAGGTCAGTTCATGAAAGATGACCACTGCGCAGAAATCATTTTTAGGTCCCCGTGGAGGTGCGTGGTGAGGCGCGGGTGGAATGCTTAGGGAATACGTCAAGAACGGAGCCACGCCATTGGTGCACGAATGTACATATGCGCGACGTAGTCCGCAGGTAGTAGAGCCTTGCTGATTTCAGCATTAATGGGCCGGCTCGACCGGGGAAGTACTACCCTCTCATAGAAAATCGACGTAAAGTAACAGTACCTAAACTGTTGCGTTTCGTTCGGTGAGTGAGAGTTCCGGAGGCCCTATCCCCTATTCCTTCTCCCTCATCAAACTCCTTATCCTATCCCTTTTCCCAATCCCAAGGGGCGGCAACGCACTTGTGACTCCTGTGGTGTTGCTCGTGTCCATGGGCGGCGGTAATTGCTTACCATCAGGCGATCCGTCTGCTCGTTTGCCGCCTATTACTATAAAAATTGAAAAAAAAAATGTGGTCAACTTTCGTGAACCGATCTGTACCTACATATAAATATTTGGTACAAAACTAAGCATATTTATTCACAAAATTAATCGTTCTAGTCCAACCGATCTTCCATTTTGGAGTGCAAATTACCACGCCTGCCTGCTTACGCTCAATACCCGCCGCCTTCAAAAGATCACTAGGCGAAATTACTTTTTGTGTTTAGTCCTTTGTCGACCTTGGGCCAGAGGGTCCAATCGATTGGTACCATCGGTGAATGCTGGTAATAGGAGTCATGTCACCCATGGCGTCTTGAATAGTTTCGGTCACGAATTTTGACTGGCTGGAGTATGTTTCTGTTGTATCGACTTTCTTTACTAGATAGCCCTTACTCATGCCTGGCTTTTGTCCAGCCCCTGACAACTGTAGGTTGATATAAGCTGGTGCTTATAGTCACTGAGGTTCAAAAAGGTTATCTAATAACTTATTTTTATTTATTTATAGTCTCACGCCTGTATCCCCGAAGGGGTAGGCAGAGGTGTAAATATTACACCCACATTTCGCCATGAATTTTTAGGGCCCACGGGACGATTACGTTAGGCGAGCCTATTGCCGTTACCGGGCACATCACCAGACTCCAGGCTGCTACTGAGTATTCGGAAAAACCCAGTAACACTTTTGCCCGACCCGGGAATCGAACCCGGGACCTCCGATCAGCAGTCGCATACGCTATCCACTGGACCACGGAGGCAGCCATCTAATAACTATAATCAAATATTTAATCAAAAGGAGTACATTTTTGAGCTTTAGTGCCGAAATAGAATCCTTCACTCGGGCTGTAGATATACCTAATTTACAGTTTTTTTAACAGGGTCCGTTTCACACCAGGCCTAAAACAAAGTGCATCAGTATGACAGATTTCAAACGAACCGGATAAATGTGCCCGACAGACGGTCGTCCGACATTGGTACTCCGGCAGAACTAACACCCATTCAACCGATTGCTGCTTCCAATCATCGTGTATAGTGTGTAGTCGTGTGTAGTCAAATTCTTAGTTTAACTTATTTACGCAAGTATAGTCACAAAGTAAAGTAATTTAAATTGTTTTAATATAAATACGTGCATGTTTGCGATCCATCTCGTTCCACCGTGAACCAAGTACTGTGAAAGCCAATTATAAATCCCGCTACCGGCCACAGCGTGTGAAAAAGCACTGAAGCTAATGTACAAAGTTGAACTAGCTGAAACGGCTACTGTAGTCCGAAACACGAAGTTCGTACACCATAACCGCTAGACTATTACGAACTTCCAAAACGTTCCGACCATAGAGGCTGAATGTTTTACACTAACCGAACTAGCCGGCACTGGCCGCTAACAGCAGGCTAATTTGAAAAACGAACAGTGAGACTGGCGAAAATTAAAATGGCCGCGGAGCAGAGAGTGTTCGGCGAACGCCCCGGTCGACCGCACGCCGCACTTTGCCCAGAATTAAAATTGCGACTGGTACAAGCTTAATATAGTCTAAGGGTACAACTTAAGACCGTAAGTAAGCAAGTAAAAAATATCACTTGATTGTCTGTAATTTGTCGAAATCACGTGCCAAACCAACCAAACATAAACCACCGACTATCTACGGAATTCAATATTCGAACTATAGATAGATTTGTAGATTTTAGATTCGTTTTTGACAGTTTTTGACATAAGCTCCATACAAAACATGTCAAACACGAATCTAAAATCTACAGATCTATCTCATCATCAGCCTTTAACAGTCCACTGCTGGACTAGGCCTCACCTTTGAAAGGAGGAATTGGCCTACTATACCACGCTGGACAAACGGGTTGGAATAGGGTTTGTATCAAGTTTTCCTTCTCTTACAGTGCTGTTCTCTGCATAATATGCTCCCTCTGTCGGCTCTTACGACACCCATGGGATGATATGGGGTGGTGACATTCCGTATTCTTAATCCGTCACCACACGGACATCGGGATCTATCTATAGTTCGAATATTGAAAATGGCCGTAAATCAGGGTAACGACTTTTGTTCCGTGGATTGACTTTTCAGAACTACTTAATCATATTGGTGGTGCTGGTCTTGCAGACTTGAAGACTAAAGCGCGCTTATTTCAATAATCGCTATCATGACATGCTTGTGCATGTTTAACTAAACTAGGGCCAATATTTGCCAAGTAAACAGTATTACCACCGTTCACACTCGCTTGTAATTTGTCACTTAGACCACAAATAAGTTCTTGAGACATTACTATCGCTGGAAATTGCACCTTTAGTTGTTTTTGTGTTTATGGTTAATATTACGTGGAATGCAGCCATTAGTGGCTACAGTCTGCGTTTAATGCTCTTACGTGGTTTATTGTATGAACTGAAAGACTTATTGTTTATTTCTATAATAAAAGGATTTTAAAATTGATTGCGAATTCAGTTCCTTTTAATTGCATGTATGGTGCAAGTGGAAAATGTTAGTAGTAGTCGTAATGTTTATATTGCGGGAAGATATACGCCGTCGAGTTTAAGTTGACATTCTCTCGCAATGTGTCATAAATATTGGACTTTAAGTACATGTATAGTAGTAGTAACCCTTTAAATTACAGCGCCTTCATTCCAAGCCCCATTGATGCAACGGACGCAGAAGGAACAAGATTTGGAAAAAAAAAAACCAAACGAATACTTGAATACTGTTTGTGAGAATAGTATGAAATTAAAAAATAGTTTTGCCCTCGAATTGAAGAACTACTTCGGTGGAATCCGTCTTTCTTCTCTATTGTTTTCTGTTTAGTCTTGTTATGGTACAAGACTAAACAGAAAACCGTACCGTATTAATATAATATATTATTTTTTCTCACTAACAACAAAGCTAATTCACCGATTGGCCTGCAGTTGCAATTAACAAACACGTATAAAAGCATATATAACGAACTTACTTACCTACTGTCTAATAGACTATCTTATACCAACACAGTTTAACAGATGTAAACTACCGTTAAGGATGGTGCCATAAATAACAACTTTCTCTCTCTCACTCTAGGGGCTAGAACCCTAAAGGGTTAGACAGAGTCGCACAACGCTTGTTATCCTAAATTAAGTACTTTATAAATAATCGTGTCATCGTAATAGCCTGATTGAAACGTTTAATGATAGATATTTCACTAAAATAAAATAAAAACAACTACATTCACCGAAATCATAAACAAAAACATTCCAATTACTTTAAACTCTTAAAACATTTTAGAAAATCAAAATCTTAAAAATAAGTATTAAGTACATTGATGTCAGCTTTCTTAAATACCTCAATTGCTGCAGTTAAGATATCCCTTACCAGCAAACAAAATACCTATTTTTGAAATCGTATAGACAAAAACCTTTAAAAAATCGAATCCTAATATCCTACAATTTTGATTGCCAACGCAAAACCATTCTTGCGTCCATTTCTTGCCCAACAAAGAGATCCAAGACGATCTCATTTATCCATCGAGAAATAAACATAACCAACCATCGCCTTATCTTTTGTGTACATACTTACATAGGTATTCCAACCTCCAATAGACTTTCTAAGTAAACAACCGCAGACTTAGCCGTTGGTAAACACCTTATCGACTTAAATAAGATTTGGCTAGACCGTTTTAAATCGATTTCGGCCGTCCTCCAACGTAATAATTATGGTCAACTTGTATTACTTATAAAGCCATAATAAGATAAGCTGCGGTTTCATTTAGTTTTAGAACAAGAGTTAGTTGGCATTGAAAACTGATTAAAGTGTAAAATGCAAGGATTTGGAAGGAGTCCAAGCCATTTACTAAATATTATATTTTGGACTATTTGAAAAACTCACAAAAATCCATTTCATAAGACTGCTCATTTTGGGAATGCTTAGGTATTCATTGTTTATATTAATAGGATTCTACTGAAAGCGTGGGTAAGCACTTGTACGATTCATACACGTCCAAACTACATATACCGCACGTATGCTTTGAAATGCCCTCCAAACTCCTCTCTAAATGCTTTAATTAAGTAAGCGACATTCAGCATAACTAAATTATATACGGGAAGTGTAGTAGAGTTCCCATTCCGCAAACTTTAAGTAGGTACAAATTGCTGCATTGCACTTTCCCTACATAGTTCGCGATCTATGCCGAATCGCCGTTACTATATCGCTTGGCACTGAGCAAATCTAGTGTGATTTGCATACAATTTAAACCTCACCTTTCGTTCTATGTAACTGGGCACGCGTTGAACAAAATTGGGGCAAACTTTATTCATAAATTATGCATGCCATTCTTATTTATACCGTATTTATATGCGCTAAAATTCTTCAGAATATGTAAGTTAATTTCATTTTTTGCGGCATCCAATTTTGTTTTGATTGTCTTGTTTAACAAATTGTGAAAGTTTGGGCGCTTACGCTACCATGAATCGTGAGCTTTTGCGTATTTTTTGGGCTTGATACAATGAAATTGAAGCGAGTAGAAAAAATATAAGTAGGTACTTTAGTAGAGGTATAATACAATAAAAATAAATACATTTTTTTTATGACAAGGTGACAAGTTGTATTAATTCCTAAACAAAATACCTACTGTCTATAAAACAAAAAATAAATATCTTAATTTAGAAAGTGTGATTATTGTTGTTAAGGCCTTGCCACACGGCACAATTTTACGTCCAACTTGACTAAATCACTTGATGAAATCGTGACGTGTAGACGCCAGTCGTCCAACTCAAGTTCATCGGGTGGGCGGTACCACCAGATTTTAACCAATCGGGTGGACGGAATGAAAATCAGTGAACTGAATGTGTCGTGTAGACGGGCGAAGCCAATTCGATTGAGAATCTGATCAGTGGTAAAATTGTGTCGTGTGGCAAGGCCTTTACAAAAAAATAAAAAGATGTTGTAAAATACTACAAAATACATTTCAAAGACATCTCATTGAATGACCAAAGATATCTCAATCTATACAATCTGTCTGACAATAGTAGATACATATTTTTGATAATGAAATGTCTATGCCGAGTCTCGGGGCTAAATTCCTTTGCCAGACATTTTATTATTAAAGCCAAGACATGTTAATGAAAAATATTTCCGAGGTACCTTCTATAGTTTTATTATATGGTGGTTCGTCTGCCAAGATCATACGTTTATGAACTTACTTGTTTCTTGGCTCGCAATGTCGCCATCTTGGGCAAAATGGCAGCCAAGCTTCATAATTTATTCAACGAATTTTATATTTTGTAAGCACTTTCTTAATGTTTGTTATTTTGTTTCAGGCATAAGGAGGATAAAACTATGAAGAAAGGTAAGTGGTTGTTTTAAACATCTTTTTTTCATGTAATAAGTACGAGTCCCGAATTAGTAGATATTATTTTCTTTAACAGAAAGCGATTATCAACTGTATCTGGCATGTTATTGGGCCATGTTATTATTTTATTTTTGAATTCATATTAATTTAAAATATAATTATCATAATTCTGTGATTAGGTATTCTTATGCGGATCAACTTTCCAACGTAGGAAGCAATTTAGTGAATAATTCTAAAATCATTTATTAAATTAGAATTGCAGTATTAGACAATACTGATTTAGTTTCTAATGTAGTTAACTCTTAGAGCGTAACTGTTATTATAAATATTAGTTTGTTTGTATGCATAGTGGTGGGTATTTCAGTTTACTACCAATGTTTTTAGAAATATACCTATTCTGCTGGCTTTTATTTCGCCGCTAGCAGTTATCTTACATAAGCATAATAAGCTTTATCATCCAAATAAAACCAAAGAAAAAGCAGCAGGTAAGCATTTTACTCAAAGAAACTTATGCGCAACTTGAAACGATATTATGTCCATTATTACTTCACTAATGAGGTAAAACATTAGCATTCACACATTAAAATGTAGTCACGAATCATTTTCGAATTAAAATGGTAAAACGTTCTGAGCAAATGACGGCCTTAAAAAGACTACACAAGAATGTAATATAAGTGGAAAACCAAATGTATATCTTGGAATCACTATATAAACTAGATATAGGAATTTAAACTTTCGTGGTCATTTAAACTTTTAAATTGTCTTTCGGGAAATATCGGTTACTCCAAACAAAGGTACGTGGTATATATCCCGAAAGACAATTAAAAAAATATATATAAACTAGAATTTAAAACACACTATGCTATTTCAGACTTGTTCAATTCAATTCGTTGTTATTCTGCGATGATGGAATCGCGTTAAGCTGGGATACACAGCTAGCTGCATGGGCAGCTTCGATTCGAGCGTTACTCTGTCTCAACCTGAAGCACAACGCGGCATGAAGTTGAGGCAGTGTCTCCTTTTGCGCTGCCACGAGTTGAGGCGGCTGCTCGAACCTGTACTGGGGGCTTATTCACTATGACCATTTAGAAGTCTTAACGTGTTTTGACGTGCTAGTTACCTACGTCAGCACGTTATTGGCTTAAACCAGCTTAAACGGTATTCACTATGCCAACTTCAAGTTTGACAAGCACGGTAGCGCATGTTTCGGACGCGGTTTTAGTTGTCAAAATTCCGTGAGCTAAGAGGTCACGTAACGCGTTTATTGTAAAACGATAGAGGATAAATAAGTACTAAGTTTATTTGTTTTATATTAATTCCAGTGTCCGTTAGTGGTTAAATGCTAAGTTTATTTGCTTTTTTATTTACCAGTGTCCGTGTCAAAGTTGTTTAATTAAATATTATGTTTAATGAAAATGGACGCCTGTCGCTGGCGCCAGCGTCTCACTCGTCTTCGAATAAATAATAAAGCCACCATCCATGATTTATTAGATTCTGTTAGAATTGGGCTATTTGCTGCACTAACCGCACATAATTTTTTTTATATTGTAGCGCGACTGCAACTGTCATGTCTGTCATCAATGTCATCATACATATATGTTATCGTAAAAAAATTGACTTAAGTACAAAATATGAAATAAACTTTTAAGATCAATTTTTTATTTTGAGATTGTGCCTGGCGAAATTGAACTAAAATAATATAATATAAGTTTTATTAACCTTTTTTATTTATATTGTAGCTTATAGTGAAAATTACAAGCTAGTAAAATAATATTTATAAAATCGAAATTGAGCCGGCAAACCGGCATTAAGATTTATGAACGAATGTTGTGAAATTGATAACTAGGCATAGACAAGCTGTCGTATGGCATCAGAGAGGTTGTAAGGTTATATTTCTTTGTATGGCATTGTATGGCATACTGAATACAATATTTTGATTGTCGTGGTACGTCACGTTACTGAATCACGTTTACGTCTAGTGCACGTCACGATGACACACGTCTTGAACATGTTATTTCAGTGGTCATAGTGAATAAGCCCCCTGGATGGCACCCACCTTTGCGGTCCTGTCACAGCTTACAAGTAGCAAGCGTTTTCGATTTACATGGCGCGCTTTGCTTCGCCGCGGCGACAGATGTAGCCTCAGAGTAAACGTGCCATGTACATCGAAATCGGTCGCCGCTGCCGCCCGCTGCTGTAGGCTGTGACCGGGCCGTTAGATTTCCTCAAACTAAACTGGAAAACTCTTATTATATGCCTACTTTAATTACTGAGTAAGAACCTAATTCTCTCTGTCTATGAGATTTACGTTCATGGCTAAACCACAGCATTGATTCATTAATTTTAGAGCACACTACGTTAGGGGTTAAGCTTCAATATCAAGAAAGGCCAAAGGCTGCTTTTTAGTCACCCGTTGAGAGATAAGTAGTCATGAAATAATAATGTATTTACCGAGATACATTTAATGTGTGCCGTGTAGGTATAGCTATTTTAAATTTAAAATGTTATTTTTATAGACTCACGCCTGTATCCACGAAGGGGTAGGCAGAGGTTTAATATTACACCTACATTTCGCCATAAATTTTTAGGTCCCACGTAGTAGGGGGCGAGCCTATTGCAGTACCGGGCACATCACCAGACTCCGTGCTGCTACTGAAAATTTCCTAAGGGAAAAACACAATAACACTTTGCCCGACCCGGTAATCGAACCCGAGACCTCCTAATCCCACGCGCACATTTATGCCGCGACATTAACGAGGCAATTTAAAATAATTATTGTAAAATCACGCCGCGCCACGACAAACAATTTTCACAGGACCGTTTGTTTGACACTGAATAATTTATATTGATGTGACTGTTTCAGTATTCGTGATTGATAAAATCATATCATGTTTACTTATTATAGCACTGTACAAACCCGTGGCGAATGGGGCAGTCATCATTTATGTATAAACAAATTTAAAATGAATCTTGTAACACACAGGATGTCACAAGACTCATCACCAAGCCAAAGTCTACTCGTTGTGGACATCATGCCAAATCATACTAACCAAAAATAATACCTGGGAAACTATTTTTTTAAGTTTTCACATTTTTAAACCGCAATTAAAAGAGCGCGCGTGCAATGCTCGAAATACCTACTTATCCATGGGGTTATAGGGCATCTAAACAGCATATTGGCAGGGTAAATGCATCGATTTTGTACCTAATTAGAAAAAATCCATACTAACGAGGCTCAATATCTCCTGATCCAGTAATTTCCCGGGTATGGTGCCGAAATAAAAAAATGTTCGTAGTGATTGGTACTACATGGGATTTCAGTTTTCATTAAGGGTCTTTTTACATCCTGTATATCGTCACGTGCAGATCTTATGCTGACAAGTATTTTTCAAAATCGATAATACGTAAGTATACTAGGTGCAAGGTTCAAAGGTCGGTATATTTTTAAATACGGCCGATATTTATTTATATTAAACATATTTCAACGACTTTTGAAGACAGATACATACTAAAAATTTTGCATGAATCTGCTACTAAGGCCTTAGTCTTCTCATAGTAAGAAGAATATCTAGTAACGTACATTCTATCTTTCTAACTAAACCCTGTGTAACATAGACGCCTATTACGAATAAGTTTCAAAATTTCATTTAACATTTTGTAACGAACAGTCCCTAAAGAAAAACAATTTTGCAAAGAGAAGAAAGAACTGCTCTATTTTTTAAACATTTAAACAACTTCTTAAAAATCGCTTGCTTTAAATTTTACCTTTTCGTGTTGCCAGAGTAATTATAATTTCCTTTGGAAGGGTTTCCTTGTCCAAACTGTTCTTACACGGCGAAAAGTATGAAACAAACTTGTTACGAGATGGCACCTGTTTATAATTTTATCTAGAGACCAATAAAGGGTGCTATGTAGTGCTACTCCCTACTTTGATAAGTGTGAACTTATTAATGTAGGGAGTAGTGGGTGTTATACTTGAATGGTAATGTTTTAGATATTTTTTTTTTGGAAATATTACCTAACGCGATGACCAACAATTAGATTATCGATATGATTAAGCACCGGCAACTTAGAATTCTTACCTGGTTTCGCTCGCTTTAAAATTATCAACTATATTATGACTTTAAAACGAGCACTTGAAAGAACCTTGAGCCGAACCACGCGGCGATGTCATCGAGGTGAAAATTGTGACGACTCAAGGCGTTCCTAGTAACTCTGATGTTCTAAAAATGTTCACAAACAATATTTTTATAATATTTGTTACTGTAAATTCATTTTCTTTTCATTGCTTCATTCGTTTAATTGTATGCCTTACTAAAATCTTATGACTAAAGCAAAATCAAAACATGCATTACATATTGCTCGAATCAACGAACAAGTCTCTGAAATGACACATGTAAACATACTACAACAATGTTGTTAGTCCTGATTGCAACCATCATAACAACCACAGTGTAGGGGCACCACTATATATTGTGACTGCAAGTCGACAACACTCATAAAATATGAAATGAAAATTATCCAAAACGTATTTTGCTCCAGCACTGAGTGAGTGTTTAGGTTTGTTGAAGTTCTAAATGAAGCATTTTAGAAAATGTTCTTTTTATTATACCATTTTCTATTTCATTAATTCTATGCTTTGGTTTTAAATAAAAACTATAAATATTACACATGACAGCAAATTATATTAGGGTGGATAAAGAAATTTTCAAATAAAAGCATCGAATATACTTGAGCTTAGTTATAGCTTGTAAATATTATGGTTTTAGTACCAGAACGATTGTACGAATGCAAAACGCTTCGTTATAATATATTCGACAGACTTTCAAATTACTCTTCGTCGGGTTAAACAGAGTGGATTTCGGTAAGCTTTTACAACCTATGATTGATTGAACCTCTATAAATCCAAAGCCAGTTCGGGACTGGCTTAACCCTGGCTGCACGTTTTTGTCTGAATTGACCCTTATTTGTTCTATCGCTTTACCGAGTTGAAAGGTACCGATACCTTTACATTAGCAATGTCTTCATAACGTAAGTAGGGATGTGGCCATTGGGTGCGAAATGACCGCCTTATTGAATGAATGATACTTTCCAAACTAACTAACACTATTGATTTTTATTTTCTATCAACACATACGTTGGTCTCGCGGCATAAATGTGCGCGTGGGATTGGGAGGTCTCGGGTTCGATTCCCGGGTTGGGCAAAGTGTTATTTGGATTTTGTGTTAGGAAATTCTCAGTAGCAGCACGGAGTTTGGTAATGTGCCCGGTACGGCAATAGGCTCGCCTCCTATTACGTGGGACCTAAAAAAATTATGGCGAAATATATGTGGGTGTAATATTACACCTCTGCCTACCCCTTAGGGGATACAGGCGTGAGACAATAAAATAAAACATACAATATTGTGTTTATTGGAAACGTAATGCAAATGTACATAAGTGGACGATAAAATCTCGTCTATTTCTATCTAATTGAGTATGAAACGAAGTCACACACCACAACGAAGTCAACCACAGAGTCGAGTCGTTTAAAAATGTTATATTGTGACTCAATTAAAAAAATCATGTAGGGTGCCACTTTAACGAGCAACTTGGGGTGCTAGTGAACTTGTTTATCGACAAGTAAGGGTTAGTACTTCGTATGGCACGTTTAAAGCTCTAGTGGACACAGTTGATAATGACGTCACTATTCGCCTGTGGTTTTATGGTTTGTTTGTACCAAAGGGGCAGCACGTAAAAGAGCTTTTAGTGAACACTGATTCGATACAGACTTGCTGGGCCCACTTGCACTTTTGTTTGTAGATGTTTTGGCACTTCGTTATTAGTTTTTCTTCAATCCTTATTAGCAACAGGAAGTCTCGTAGTGATTTCGTTGACCAGCTAATAACCATCCCCTGGCCATAAGCTGGCTTTTGCAACTACGGTTGCGGGGACCGTACGAGGTTATAGGCGTAAGTGAATAGGTAACATAGGTATTGTTCCTTCTATTCTGACGATATCTATATACATATAATCAGGTTTATTGGTTCCTCTGTAGCAAAATTTTCTTGCCCGATATAAGTAAAAACGGAACAGTCAGTTGCCTACAATCTGGCAAGCGACTGATACATTATTACGTTCCGTCGTAGACAAACTAGTACTAACACTAGCGCGAGGGTAGTGAACACCCCGACCATCGACCTGTCGCTCTCACACCCGTTGACCTTCGGTTTACGACTTTTAAATGTCGCCAGTTCGCACGGCCTCGATATTTTGTAACAGAATTAAGTCCCGACTTTTACGGGTCACATGCTCTATTTACTGGTATTCGATGGCCCGGAGTGCTGTGTGCTTCGAAGCAAATAGGAAGCTCTTTCAAGTTAGTTTGGATCGAAGGTCTAAGTATATATTTAAGGATTAGTAGGTCAGATCATACTCTTCATGGAGATGTCACTTTAGCACCATCATATTGATGATGGTGCGAGAGGAAGATTGTTAAGTCCAGTTTGGATCGTAAGTCTACGTAAAATTATATTGAATGTTTTGTAGGTCAGATCATGCTCTTCATAAAGATTCACTTTAGAGTCTCTGATTGATAGGTGAAATATAGGAAGCTTTTTCAAGAAAGTTTTGATCGTAGGTCTACGTGTATGTTGAATGGTTTGTAGGTCAGAATTTGCTCGTCACGAGAGTGTCCTGAATGAGAGTCAAATACAGAAAGATTTTTAAGTCAGTTTGGAAATAGGTCTACATAGTATATATTTAATGGTTTGTAGGTCAGACCATAAGTACTCTTCATAGAGGTGACACTAAAATTCAAAAGCGTATAAAGAGCGACGTTGAGATCTATCCTTCTGGAAAAACAGACTGGGTATATCCGGTCAAGGATGACCCTTTTACATAGAGCTTCATTTGTGATATTGTAGGACCCAATTTGGTAGAGGTAGTTTTTGTTAGAATATTTATCAGTGTTATACCTATGTCCAATGGATATGATATTTATAACGATGAAATCTTTAAATTGTGTATCAGAATTTAACGTAACGCGATTATAATTTGGTATTTACCCAACTTGAGAAGCGTGATGTTACATTGATCACAAGTAGAAAGATGCTGCTAAGGTGGGTTAAATTCTTTTGAATTCTTTCGTGTTCTGATATTTTATCAGTGTAAAACCACCACCACTCTCACTATATGTATTTTCACGATACCAGTCAATAGGTACAACATTGCCTAGCATATCTCATTTACTCGATTCACATCGCATTACATAACTCTTCACAAAAAAATATGTAACCAACTAAAGCCATACTCTCAAGTAAAAACATTTTTCATTATCTAATTAGAGGGTAACCCTTCCTCACGAAAAAAATTATACAAAAACGAAAATAATCGTTGCTCAAGGTCGTGTTTTCTCTCGAGAGGCTATTCATGGTACGAGGAGGGTTGGTGAGAGATTTTTCGTGTACACTGTACACTTGTACAGAGGCACGTGTTGTCTGTGGCCGGTTGAGTTATGTCCACCCCGACACGTACCGAACCATCCTTAGATATATCCTACTGACCGGCGCCCCACGCTTAGACTACATTTATCTTCAACTGCTAGCTAATGTGGAGTTTGAAGTTGATTTAGGTGTTCCATTTTTCAAAACAGGGTACCTATCTACGAGGATACAGTAAATACAAGAGTCCGTCAGCGTCAACTTACTCTAAGCTTTAGATCCAATGTGGCAAGATTTGTGTGACAATATGTAATACGTTCTCGTAAATATAATACAGGATATTAAGTTTTAATTAGAACTATTAGCAACACTGCTATATTTAAGAACATGTTATGACATTTTTAGAAAAATGTGGTTTATTTATCGAACCGTTTAGTGGTATAACATTTTTGACATTGACGACCGGTTGGCGCAGCGGGAATGTAAGCGACTGCTACGCCGAAGGTCGCGGGTTCGATTCCCGCTCAAGTCAAACATTTGTGTGCATGAACATGGATTTTGTCTTGGTCTGGGTGTTTCTATGTATAATAATGTATGTATTTACAAAAAAAAAAGTATATATGTATGTTTATCCATTATCTAGTACCCATAGTACAAGCTCTGCTTAGTTTGGGACTAGATGGTGATGTGTGTATGTGGTAAAATATTATTATTATTATTATACATGTTGTCAAATTTATTGAATCTGAAAATAAGACAATAAGAGGTACATTGCCATAAACACCCTAAAATTTGTCCTCACTCTTTTCTTTAAGCTGTGCATATGGTAATACGATAAATTAAATTCCCTAATACAAAGTCATGAAACGTTTTTCTCTTTCAAACAAAGACGGATACGGACAATTCCTCCAGCACATCTCATCTTGCCTCTATTATATTAAATTTTTTTTTCTGCATGACAGTTAAATGAATGGCGCTCTCTCTATAAATGGACTTTTAATTACCGTCAGGACTGGAGTGTCCCATTATTTACGAAATTCATTATAAATAAGTCGCTCGTGAGAGCTTGCTAATTGGTGAACTGTACTGACTTCCTACCAAAAAGGCATGTCACCCTAGAGGCTCAAAACGCTTTTACTTATTATCAAAGTTATATCTTATATTCACCTATTCAAGTTTTAATTTTGATTGAATGGTAACCCTCTTTTATGTAGCAAAGGAAGGGTGAGGCTCTAAATGGAAATAGCTGTGATTCCATTTGCTTTGGAAGGTAATTCTTTGTTTCATTTTTCTGAATGATTAAATTAATCTAAAATGCAAACTGGTAACGACGACCTTCAAATTGAGTTTGATTTCTGCGAGAAACAGGAAAATTAGAAAAAGAAAAATAACATTTAAGTGGGAACACAACGGCCGTTTTTTCATACAAACGTAGTCTCCTGTTTTCTCCCTGGATAATGCCAGTAGAGCAATTATTTTTTTCCAAAAGATGTATTGCCCCGATTGGCATGTCCCTATGTTTTCCTTTTTCTCATAAATTAAATATTATAAAAGACTAGAGGACGCCAGCAGCTACGCCTGCATTATTTTTAAATTTACCCGTTTTGGCCGATCCCGTGGGAATTTCGGGAAATCCCTTCTTAGTGCATCCCTACGGTCCCCAAGGAACATACATGCCAAATTTCAGCTTTTTGCACCCAATAGTTTCGGCTGTAGCGTGTCTGTCAGTCAGTCAGTAACGCAAGGATTTTATATATTAAGATATGAACCTTCAAATACATCAAAAATTAGCCAGATATTCCGCTGTGTTCAAACATCCAAAAACCAAATTTGGCTAGATTATTTAAAAAAGGAAAACATAGGAACACGGCCAAAGCCTTTCTTTAATTTAATATGAAAAAACTAGCTAAATCGATGAAGTTTTCGAGAAGGAATCAAGGGAATACGAAACGTTGATTTTGTGTACATTAAATACCTATTAAATGTACTACATTTAATAGGTATTTTTGGTCCAAGCTGCAGTTGTCTCTATCGCGCTCTGCGGGGGGAGGCTTGAGGCTGCGCGACAGCAATAGATTTTACAAATACCTATTTTTCAATTCTCTCGCCCGTAGTGTTTCCTCTTAAGTACTGCCGATGCAGGCTATGTACAAATAAGTATTCAAAATTTTTGTCAAGCCACTCCTGATGCAATTAACTAACCCATATCTAAACAAATAAAAAGCAAATACAAGTACAGCATCAAAAGAAACATTTGTCACATTGACCTACATAAAGGGAAAATAAATAACGTATACATATGGAGTTCGCAGCTCGGAACTAGCCTGTAATCTTGAAAATAACATGTAACGATATGAAGTCTTTGTGTAGCCGAGTGACGACTGTATCAACTTCCCCTTTGTCTTTGGATGTAGCAAGATAAATATGTAAGATGTACAATGTGTATATGGATTCTTGTCTCATTTTGTTGCCTTGTAAGACATGTTGGATTTTGTGTGTGTCGTGATTTGATCAACTGACAGATGTTATGTTATTTGGGACGGTGGGGAATGTTTTCATGGGTGATATGATCCAACCTATACGTACTTGGAACCGCCATAGGTGCTATAGCCACACAGAACTGTACCGTTTAAAGAATTCGGCACTCATCGGTAATAAAAGTACTTACCATACACATACATACATACATATCGTCACGCCTTTTATCCCCGAAGGGGTAGGCAGAGGTGTATTTCTACACCCACTTTTCACCAGATATACTTTAGTCCCACGTAATAAGGGGCAAGCCTATTGGCGTACCGGGCACATTACCAGACTCCGTGCTGCTACTGAGAATTTCGTGACAGAAAAACCCAATAACACTGCCCGACCCAGGCATCGAACCCGGGACCTCCCGATCCCACGCGCACATTTATGCCGCGAGACCAACGAGGCAGTCGTATACAGTTTGAAGTCGAGTTTTCCGTCTCTACGCAAAGATGGTATTTGCATCGTGTTATCCCTTAGTCGCCTCTTACGACACCCACGAGAAGATAGGGGGTGGTGACACTTGTATTCTATGCCGTCAACCACACAGTACTTACCAATGAATTAGTTTTCAGAAATAAAAACACCTTATAAAATTGTTTCACTGAGCTAAGTTGAAGAAGGCTTACTTCATTACTATACAGGTTGTTGATCTGAATTTGTAAAATATTTTAGGATTACATTATAGACATTATACATATTCACCTAAAATTATTTGAAACAATGTGCGATAATATAAGATCCTATTTTCATTAAATGTTACTTCGATCGTAAATCAGAATAAACTGTTGACTGGCGCAGAATAAGACTGCATGGTAGGCGCGTGCTTGTATAATGTGCTTGTATAAAAAAAAAATTGTTATTGTAAGTTATTTTTTCATGAATTTGTATTCAGTTATAGTTATATTCACCTTTGAAAATATTTTGCAAATGCATATCATCCAAGGGCGGATCCAGCTTTGGCGCCAGGAGGGGGTCACATAGTCGTGGTCAAGTCAAGAACTTATAATTTAATTTTGATAACAATAGATACAAGTAAAAAGTAGGTATTTAATTAATGTACGTAATAGACCAGTGTAGATACGTTAGACAAAGGTAAAAAGTTAAATAAAATTACAGTAGGTTGAGACCCATTGGAGAAGGAGGAGAATATAGCGATCATTAAAGGAAAAATAAATTACGGGCGATCTGAGGTCGGGAAGTGGATGGGGTTGAGATTTTAAGGGTAAAAAAGGGTTTATCTCGATTGCCAGCAAAACTACAAGTCCTACGGAAAAAACGTCAGTGGCAAAGTTGTAGGTAATAAAAAGATCTACAACTTTCGTATTTATATTTTATTCACACAACGTCATAATTTATGTAAAAAATTCAAATAACCAAGTTTTTGGTTTTTTATTTTTAACTTTTACAATAGTTTTTTCTTTTACACGAAATTTGGTGAAAACTTGCCTTTTTATGTTCCAAACAAACTGTTTATGTTTTTTATTTAAAGTATTTATTTTTACGCCTTATTTTGACTTAAATCGAAATAAAACCCTTATTTTTGATTGAAAATTTTCACGTCAATATATCAGCTTTTTTTTTATTGTTCGGCGTTTTGTTCTTTGAAATCTCTACTTTCTGATGGTGTGAATAAAGTTTACATTACTAAGGTAACCGTTCTCAGAAAATGCAACGAAATGAAACAACCTCAAGACCGATTTTTTAAATCATAATGTACAATTTTGAGATATTTATTGAAATTAACACTTTAATTACTCGAAAAACGTAAGATTCCATGCTACATTGATAAATAAGAACTTAAAAATCTATATAATATACAACTAAAATTAACAACCAAATAAGTTAATACTACTTATTTGAAGATAATGTATATAGGTACCTGAGTGACCCACAGAGAATTCGAGCCCATCAATAGTTATTTTAAAGAGAAGTGTGGAAGGGCTAGTTGGATCCCAGCCCTGACATGTATTTTTATGAATAATGTTGTTCACTGTTCTGTATTTCAAATACTGACTAACTGTTTTTATAGCTGATATGAAAAACAAGTAGTAAAGCCCAGATTCACCGAGCCCTTCCCCTTTTCTCTATAAAATAACGAATGATGGGCTAAAATTTTCTGTTTGTCACTCAGGTACCTACATACATTATCTTAAAATAGCAATAAATAGAAGTCTTACGCTGTAATTTAAAGAAGATTCTATAACTTTCTCAAAATATTGTAGATGTCTTATTATATAGACTTATTTGGTTGTTAATTTTAGTAGTAAATTTCGATTTGCAAGTTCTTTTCTATCAATGAAGCAAGGAATCTTACATTTTTCGAGTAACTAAGGTGTTAATTTGTAATAAATCGCTCAACATTGCACATTATAATTAAAAAAATCGGTCTCGAGGTTGTTTCATTTCGTTGCAGTTTCTGAGAACGTTTACACCATCACACCATCAGAAAGTAGAGATTTCAACTAACAAAACGCCGAACAATTTAAAAAAGAAAGCTGATATATTGACGTGAGAATTTTCAATTGAAAATTATGGTTTTATTTCGATATTAAGTCAAAATAAGCTGTCAAAATTTTAAATTAAAAACATTAACAGTGTGTTTGGAACATAATAAGGCAAGTTTTCACCAAATTTCGTGTAAAAGAAAAAACTATTGTAAAAGTTAAAAATAAAAAACCAAAAACTTGGTTATTTGAATTTTTCACATAAATTAAGACGTTGTGTGAATAAAGTGTAAATACAAAAGTTGTAGATCTTTTTATTACCTACAACTTTGCCATTGACGTTTTTCCCGTAGGACTTGAAGTTTTGCTGGCAATCGAGATAAACCCTTTTGACGTGACAACGTCTTATAAATTGGTTTGCCGGGTGACACTTCAAGAAACTGCGTTACGCTCCGCTCACGTTATGCGCTCACAATGAGAGCGAGTGAGAGGCACGCGTCCCGCCTAAGAGCGAGAGAGACAGACATAAAAAGTGAAAGGCACGCGTCTTTCATCCTTCTTCCTACTATACGAATGAATATTCACATTAAAATTATTTTACCACTCAAAGTCGTTGTCACGTAAAACTTTCGCCCGTATACCGACTTTACAGGCAACCAATTTTTTTTACCCTTAAAATCGCAACCCCATCCTCTTCCCGACCTCAGATCGCCCGTAATTTATTTTCCCTTAAATTTTGCTATAAATTCTCTTTCTTTTCCAATGGGTTTCATCCTACTATAATTTTCTATCGTTTCAAAAATTATCTACCCTGGTCTAAAACCTTTGCCATCATACAAAAGTTACATTAAATCTGTATGGTGACAAAATATATACTTAAATAAAATCTTTATGTTTAATTAGAGGTCCACCTAAGTCCTGGAACCAGCCCAGGGGGGGGTCATGACCCCCATGACCCACCCCCTGGATCCGCCCTTGATATCATCACGCTGTATAAATCCTAACGTTACCTTTACAAAACCAAAATTTACAAAGTCATATTTGTAAAGCCTGAGATTAACAAGTAAAACCTAATATATACCAATATACTAGCTTTAACAGTAACATACAAATACACCCCAATAATCATTTAAATTATAATGTAGACGTCCATGACAGTTTAAATATTTTATATATACAAGGTTTCATACATGAAACGAGGCTATACATTAATAGGTCAAAGTATACTCACACTTTAAATTGATATATGTCAGTCTGTACATTACACAATTAGTAGCTGACAACTAAATTGTTTATACCAACAAAATACACTGAACAGTGAATATTACTTTGTTTGATTAATGACAGCACTAAGTTAATATAAATTGTTCGTGAAATGTTTCAGTTTCGAATATTAATTAGTCATAGGGTATGTTGAAATTAGGATAATTTGTAACCTAAACAAGCCAATGATGTGCGT
This sequence comes from Euclidia mi, assembly GCA_944739405.2. Lineage (NCBI taxonomy): Eukaryota > Metazoa > Arthropoda > Insecta > Lepidoptera > Erebidae > Euclidia > Euclidia mi. The sequence continues at coordinate 84,269,456 of OX123189.2, read as the reverse complement.
ATTCTAAATTGACTCCAATAATATCGGAATTAAATGATATTTATTTTCCTTTATTTGTATTGAAGATGCTAAATAAATAAAATCAATCGTAATGAATGAAAATCCATTAAGCCTAAGGGATTGAAGTCTCGGTGCAGCATCAGAGAAATTAAGTGGTAATTCTCGCTCTTTAAATATTCACAATTTTACGAAGACAAATATCAAAAACTTGGACACATCTAATCGGCTCATCTCTACTGAGGCGCCTACATTTGTCTCGAATACATCCTAATCGATACACAGATTATGTATATAGCCAGATAACTATTTAAAATATCACGTTTCATACTATATTTTGCATTCATGTTCCTTTAACTTTGCGGATATTCATTATAACTTTGCGGATTTGTAAAATGTGGGTAACTTGTGGTCATGGGCTAACTAATAGGTTGTCGATTGCTTTGGTTTCATATACCGTTACTTTCTGCTTCATTCACTTCTACCATAGTTCTGACCATGTTCACGAGTTGCCTACATTAAAAAGACGTAAGTGGATGCTCCTGTTTCACCATATTTACTTTGGGAGGCTTACCATTTATAAACATCATTTACTGCTTGAGTATGATATCAATAGTTACTAAAAATTTTACTAGTAGATATCTACAATGTGAAACAGTTGCAGCTCCTTACAAAAATAAAATGTACCACCATTATATTTGTTTGAAAAGAGTGGCCATGAGTTTTATTGCCCGTTCTTTCTCGTGGTTCTACATATTGCATTGCGAACGTGGCAGTAAATATAAATGTAGAATCATTTAGTAATTAACTTAAATTTTGACGTTCATAAGCGTCACTTTGTGGCCTAGATTAATAAATGATTTTGACTTTTGACCTTGACACGTCAAAATACATTTAATTAAAAACAATAATTCTACAATAATTTTACAATTGAATACTTAACAATCAAGGCCAACTAAACAATCAAGGACTTCGACATTTAATACTCTTCAGTTTGTTGTTCATAAATGTTTCATATTTAAAAGAGGCATGTCAAGATGTTTCAGGAGCGATAATTTTTTAAGTTTTGTGAGAAAAAAGTATGACAATTGCCAAATTTCTCACAGGTACTTTGTAATAAACTATTTCGGCCTTCTGCTTCACTCGCTTGTTTACCCCTCGAGACATATAGCATACGACTAGACTTAGCAGGTGTAGATGCGTTCAATAAAAACCCAAGTTCGCATTGCCTGTATTCCAGGTCACCAGGTCTGTGCCCTGATTTACAGTGTCTTGTTTACGTAACTACTATTAGGTGTCTTTGGATACTGATCAGCAATATCAATACTAACTACTACGAATCAAGAGCCAGGTGCTGTAATACATGCATCGGAAGGCGGACCTACTATTAAATAACCTAACTGCCAAATAAGTAATTTAAAAATGACTATTAAGTAGGCCATACACGCTATGGTCTACCGGAGAGGTTACCTGCGCAGGTCAAACATGTACATAAAACTGCACAGGTGTATTCCCACACACACTCCGTTATAACTGCGCAGGTATACTTGCACAGGTAAACCTCTCCTGTAAACTGTAGCGTGTATGGCGGCCATTATCTCTTGACAGTTCTTCAGATCAGAAAGCACATTCTGAATTAGTGGTTATATAGCACAGATATGGTTATATAGGAAAAGCGTTCAGTAGGCACTAAGAAACGCTTTAAAAGTTCAATAAGGAGACATTTCATTTTATTATTAGTGCAATATACTTTGCCTTTTTTAGCTCACTTCCTACTACATACCACTACACAAATACCGCTAGTTTGAATATATTGCCTTATATGAACTTTTCTTTTTTTGGCTAATAAATATATGCATGTCCAACAAGTCCCTTGCACTCAAACAATATATAAACCGTCCCGTTCGAACACAGCTGCGGACGACACGTAAGCCGATTTCCCTACATTATGTTAGGGTAACAAAAAAGGATCATGCTGCGACAGCCCATGTATCGTCCAACGTAATAAAAACATTCGGTATAAAGTCGCCCCTAGTAACGCAGTCGCGACCCTGCCTTTACCGGCGGGCCATAAAATCAGCGGGCCTCGGTACACTCATACCACGAAATATATTCCATAAACTAGGCAAACCTGCACAAACTGTTCAATATTTAAATGCGCAAGCCTGTATTGAACTATGATTTGTATTGCATTTGGAGGGAGACATTTAAAATATTATCATTTTGGACTAGATTTGTATAAAAAAGGTAAGACGTAAGTGTAGACGTTTTCGTATAAAACCTAGTTGCCGTAAATGAAAGCATTTTGTTCGTTTTATGATTATTCCTAGGACAGACATTTGGCGTTTTACGGTATTTGCGATAAAAAGATGTATAAAGGCAGCACTAACAAAAGGAACTATATTGCTTACTTTAACTAAGTGTACAAGTTTGTTATGTGAATTATGTTAATACTTGTATTAAACGTAGATATATAAATACACTAGCTGTTTCTCGCGGTTTCACCCGCGTCCTGAGGAAACTACTTCGCGTACTCGGTTAATTTATGCCAAGTTACTTCTTGGTACATCAACTATCCGCCAGCGAACGTCCCGTCAAAATCGGTCCAGCCGTACCAGAGATTAGCGAGAACAAACAGACAGACAGACAAAAAAGTTATAAAATGTAATTTCGGTATATGAAACGTGTGTACATCCATATGCATTTAGTAAAAAGCGGTTATTTTAATATTACAAACAGACACTCCAATTTTATATGTTTAGATGTATAGATATGTATAGGGAAAATACTAAGCAAGAACTAAAAAGTCATCAGTCATAAAAGGAGCTAGTTCATACTTACGTCTAATTATGGTAATACATGTCGGTTTGTGTATGTAGTCCAACATTTAGAAAAATAGGATCTATACATTATATAATGTATTTATCTAATCGTTTAGCAGAAATGAGCGGCACATAAATAATTGCGGGTATAATTTCAAAACACATTATCGCGACAGCAAATGCAATTATTTTCACATTAAAAGCCTGCGTGAACAGCTACGCTTAACCCGCTTACTCACCATCAGTTTTCGTGGCCTCCCCGCTAATGCTCTATCGATCTGGTAGTTTGGCAACGGTTACAGTCGGTGCCATGCGAAACACGTCATTGGTCGACCCCGTTACCTCCCTCAACTCGATAATAAACCCCAAATGCTCTAGACACGATTAACATTTTACAGTTGCATTTTAGTTGAAACTATTTTGTTGGTAACTTATATTACCCCTACCGGAGGTCATTGAAAAGATACAGACATTTAAAATTGAAATGCATGTTGCGAACCTTTTAGAATTATGTCGGTAGGTTTGAATTATAGCCCCTTTAAAGGTGAAAGAAAACATCGTCGGGAAACTTGCGTAGACTCTTTTCCTTGCAGCGGGTTGGAACCCTTCTCATATTGAAAAGAGACCCATAATTATTTATAGGATTTATCATTGACGCATAGTTTGTGTTCCAAACGTATATCAAGCACATTATACTCAAAGCACACATGGACATGTTGATAACCAATTCATTGAATGTTTATACATACATCTGTTATTTTAATTCATATTAATATTTGGGATTAGGCGTCCTTAGTATTACGAAGTTTTGATGAAGTCAAACCAAAACTAAAACCATTGTCTCGTTTCTGCAGTCTTATAACCTTATTTAAGGTCGTACTGCTTGAATTACAAAGGTAAAGTAAGGTTGTATGCCATATGGTCTACGAAACTCCGGAATTTCGAAAATTTGATTCGTCAAAGCAGTGATCCCCTCACTGCTTTGACGAAAAGGATCGTATTCGTAGAGGAACCTTTGTAGCAATTTTGTTTACGTTTCATATATCTGTTCGATACGAGGGAGATATCGTGTCAGCTGTCCCTGTATGCAATATGCAAGATTGCTTTTATTGAGGTTGTGAGGTTTGTGTACACAATCGAACAAAAATCGTCAAAGCGTCTGAAGGTTTCGGTCACCGAAACCTTTTGAGTGTCACTCAATAGCAGTATTGCTATATTTAGAATATCATTGCCTCAGGTTATTAATTGTCTCACTGCTCTCGTTAGGAGAAGGACAAGGACATACTCCATCAAGTTGGCCAAGTGCGATTTACAGATTCCGTATGTTTTTCGAAAACATCATTGAGAACTCTCAGACATGAAGATTTGCTTTCCACGTTTTAGCAAGCTATAATTAACAATTTAAAACGTATATACTTAACTTCGAAATGTCCAGTAGGCAATTTAATCAATTTCAACGTGTAAAATGGTCTGCCTCTGTGGTCCAGTGGATAGCGTATGCGACTGCTGATCGGAGGTTCCGGATTCGATTCCCGGGTCGGGCAAAAGTGTTACTGGGTTTTTCCGAATATGAAAAAATGATGTGCCCAGTAACGGCAATAGGGAAATAGGGGGACCTATTACGTGGGACCTAAAAATTCATGGCGAAATGTGGGTGTAATATTTACAACTCTGCCTACCCTTTCGGCGATACAGGCGTGAGAATATAAAAAAAATGTGTCCAAAAAGATGCACGCCGCACAGATGCATAGGTAAAAGCATAGCTTATCGAAATATACATCCCTTTCATTATTCCATTGGCGAAATCTCTAGAGTTCACTACCCCTTATATATCTTGTCTACAACCAAGATAGATGAGATAAATATCCTTGAACTACTTGGCAATATATAAAGTTGTCTGGCTTCAGACTGAAATCCTTTGTATTTTAGCCCTTGTATTGGCAGTATAGCTAAGTTTTGAAAAGTCTGCGATACGTAACCGGGCACATGATATGTCTGCACTACACGATGCCCGCAGCTACGCCTGATCTTTTCATTATAATTTAACTGTTTCTGCCCGATCCCGTGGGAATTTTGGGAAATCATTTCTCAGTGCACCCAACGGTCTCCAAGGACAAACATGCCAAACTTCAGCTTCTTGCGGTCAATAGTTTTGGCTGTGTTTTGTTGTTTTTCAGTCAGTCAGTAACGCAAGAATTTTAAATATACGACACCTGCAATGAAAAACATCGTAACTCCCTTATTGGTGAATTTGAGTTACAATCATATCCACAGTAAACAGAATTTTTTTTTTATGCGCTTATCCCTGTATCAGAATTCATTCGCGTTACGATTTTAGCCAGTAGAAAAAAAATTTAACTTGACGTCCAATGAAGATGACAAAAGGGTATATTTAGTAACACGCTAGTATGTTTGCCTATCGTTAATAATATTAAATATTTGAGCCATTGTATCTCAGACTTACAATATTTTTTTATTGCAAAGTGTAATATACCATGCAAATTTGCATTGTAAGTCTGAGATACAAAGTCACATTATAATGTTTACCCCTAATGTGTAATATGATTGTAACTCACAAAACTAATAAACTACGTAAGTTACTAACACACTAATCATATGTAAACGTAAAATATTCCCTCAAGTTTTTAGTTTTCAAATTTCAAGGCACTAGGACTTAACAGAATTAATTGAGATTTTTTTTAAATCTTTGACGCGCTCTCCTGTAAAGTTACAAAATATGAGTTACGATCTTTTTCATTGTGGGTGTCGTATAGAAAATATACATACACTAGCTGACCCGGCAAACGTTGTTTTGCAAAGTTTTTTTTTTTTTTGAAAAATAGATGTTGGCCGATTCTCATAGATACCGGATAAGCACAAAAAATTTCATCAAAATCGGTCAAGCCGTTTCGGAGAAGTATGGGAACGAAAACTGTGACACGAGAATTTTATATATTAGATATACGACTTTAATAAAAAATAAGCAGAGTAACCTGTAAGCTAAGTCTTTGTGAATACATCCATTTATATTACTCCTCATGTTCAGCAAAGCTTAGTCTAAAATTTACAAGCAATAAATTTGTACAGGCTCTAAGTCTCGGGAGACGTGGCAGCCGCTTTCAAAGAAATGGGAGAGCCACACCGCATTTGATTTACATACTCTCACACTGTCAGCCAAGTTGGTTGTTGATCACAAATGTTGGCACATTACCAGGGATTATATTTTCGTCTGCTAAGTTGTTACTCTGCTTATCAGAGAGTATGTATTATTAGTCTAACTTTGTTTTATCAAGCATATTGGATTGGTTTAGTATGAGCAGATAGGAAATTTTAGTTATTCCACGAATAGAAATGTTAGTAGTATAAAAGTTTCCAAATAAATATGGCTACTGCGCATATTGATTATTGATCGCAAATATTTGAGCACAACTAAAAAAACAGCGGCTCACAGTTGACTGTAAATCATCCTTTTTTTTTCACTTGTTGTACATACCCCGTACATTTTTAAGTAGGTATATTTGGTGTAAAAGATAATAATATAATAACAATATCCTACCACATACGCAGGTCACCATCTAGTCCCAAGCTAAGCAGAGCTTGTGTTATGGGTACTAGATAATGGATAAACATACATATATATTATACATAGAAACACCCAGACCAAGACAAACATCCATGTTCATGCACACAAATGTGACTTCAGCGGGAATCAAACCCGCGACCTTCGGCGTAGCAGTCGCTTACACTCCCGCGGCGCCAACCGCTTGTCTTAAAAAGACATTTGCTAATTGCTACATAACAAGAAGTATGGGTAAGTATAATATTTTAAGAAAAATAAATACATTGGTGAGTTGAACCACATCATAAATACATATAAGTACACAGTCGGACTTGGGCGTTGGTCGCAAATGTTGACAATTGGCACGCAACCAAAAAGGAACAATAATAAATTATTGTTTTTGTTTCCTCCAAAACTTTGCACTTTATCAACATTCTTAGCAGTCACTATATTTTTAGTCATTTCTTTGAAACACTGTGTTACAGCTGGTTTGAGGAAATACAAGCTTTATCGTACCTATACATTAAATTAGTAAATTTTGTAGTCACGTCATTGATATATTTCTGTGGAAAATGCCGAAAGGTTGATTTCGTGGAAAACTTGTTACATGACATGGTAACGATATAAATACTTAAATAATAATTAGCTCTAAAAGAGGTAGGAGACAGGGTCCAGACTTAAAACTTAAAATTTTATTGAATCTGGAGCAACTCGACTGGTATATTATATCTACCTTACAGTAAATAAAAGCTCTCTCGGGTTCGATTCTCGGGTCGGGCAAAGTGTTATTGGGTTTTCCCGTTAGGAAATTCTCAGTAGCAGCACGGAGTCTGGTAATGTGCCCGGCACGGCAATATGCTCGCCCTCTATTACGTGGGACCTGAAAATTCATGGCGAAATAAGGGTGTAATATTAAACCTCTGCCTACCCCTTTGGGGATACAGGCGTGAGACTATAAAAAAAATATATACTTATCAAATTATTGCGTTGCGACAGACAACGCACTGCCAAAACTACAAAGCGCAAGAAGCTGAAAGGAGATGTACCAAATACGGCCTGTAGCGGCCAGAAAGTTGTGAATCTTTGAAATTAAACATATATTTTTTTAAATTTATACATCGTTTTCGTTTCTTGATAGAAGTTCGGTGAAAGAATTTAGTTTTTAAAGATTATAATTTTGAATAGGCTATGGTAGTAGCGGATGGATGTTGCCAGCATTAAAAATAAAATGAAGTATGGTAGGCAGAAATTGTTTTAACGAAATAATATATTTTATTCTCTTTATAAGTAGGTATATTTGTAAAAAGAATCAAGAAATATATAATTTATTATATAATATTTCATAATTATTAAACTGTTTAAATCGTTTTGTTTTTTAATCGATAGTAGAAATATTTTTTCAAACCATTTGCAACACATTTTTTATCTGTTATGTCATTCGTGTTGCTACTGCGCGTCGTAAATATTTTGCTCTGATTTATTGGTGTTTTCGTACGGTTTTAATGCAATGTAATTGAATATAAATTCAATAATAATGATCAGTACCTTCTACCCATGCTAAGAATATGCAGCGGTGTTTGTGATTGTGGTTAGTTTTTTTGGACGAGTATACATAGTACGAGGTTCCCTAGTACGCAGGTGATTATTCATTATTATTGGCCTCTCTTTATGTAGTTTTTGTTCTTTATGACGCAAAGACATACCTTTATTTACATCAATGTATTATATTTATGTTAAAATTCAATTTTGAGGTATATTTAGTTGTGGAATAATTGCCATTTCAAATATCTCGTATCTTGTTTCCACAAAAGTTATTTAAAAATATATTATACAGGTTAACAGAGTAGTCATTTATCTTCAAAACACACATGGTGTCGTGTTTGGCCGTGCCAGGCCCATAATGTATGGCCAAATGGTACATCTCCTTTGGCATGTGTGTTCCCGCAATTAGCTTAGCTCCGGGCATTCTCTAGTTAATGACATTAAAACACGAGAACTCTTTGAATGCATATGTTATTCTCTTCTAAAACGAATCGATTTGGACTTCATCTGGTATGGATTTATAATATTTTTAATGCGCTGTATTATGCGGTCCGTAAGATACCAACATAAAAGTTCTGTTTGAATGTATCAAACATGAATCCAAGAGTAATGTTTGTCGAATGCCGAAACCCCAATGGTTTGAATAAGTAACTGTAGTAATGGTACCCTTAAATATTAACTGGGCGATCGCAGCTAAATTGGGAACCCGTTTCACTTGTCAACATTTTTCAGAGAGCCGTTTTTATTGTTACATTGCTTTCGGCTTTAGAGGGGACTCCGTTGCAGTCTTGGCAAGGGTGTTTACGAGCATTTCTTAGCGAATGTTCTGCTTCGAAGGTTCACCGGGCTTCTAGTTGGATATAAATCTTAGTGGGAAATTGGCTTCACAATTTAGTGCCTTTGTTTTTCTTCATAAATTGAACTAGAGACGGAGTTCGTAGAGTTTGAAAACAATGAAATTACTCCAGCCAAAGTTCTTAGCCAGCGGCAACTCCTGATATTAAGATTAAAAAACTATGAACAATCCTTATAACTATTCACATGGTTCGTAGCGGCTTTAGTAGTACTATTTTATGAAGCACACAATAACATTATATTCACCAACGTTTGTTAAGTCACAGATTGAAAACACAATAAACAATATACAAAATAATTCGGTTATTTTTAATATTTTTAGGTTTCTCTTTGATAATGTATGACAACCTTCACCTCGCATATTATCATGGCTGCATCTCATTAACTTACTTAAACTTTTGCCACCTGACAGACGATTCCATACGAAGGTAGTAAATTACAGGAGCTATTTTATATTTTACTTGCTTTCTCGCGGAGTTTTACACGCGTAATTCCTAGATCTCGAGAACGACTGAATCTACCAAGTTGTGAAAAACCCATCCAGAAACCCGCTCTGGTACAAACACAAAACTTCAACGATTCTATCCAGCTATCCTTTTCTCTCTTTATTAGTTTTATACTTACATGTACTTAATTCAGTCCCAGCCTTGTCAGTAACAAAGTCTAACGAAGAATTTGATATTTAAACTGGCTGATGTAGATAGCTTGCTTAGATTTAGTAAACAATGAAATACATGCAACCAGTTAATTAGCAGATAGAGTACACATACGTAAATTGTTTATGAGTGACGATATGAGAACGTTAGTGTTGTTTCTCTTTGATCCATAGATAATGTAACATAATTACTAGGACTATAGAGTAGTCGTGTTCGTTCATGAATATTGTTCTTTGATATAACATATCTCTATACTACCAACATTCCTCTGTAATTATTATAATAACCAACATTTACCTTGTGCTGTTGATGTTTACAGTCTGGATCTATACAATTGTGGGCGTGAAATAATTATAAGACCTTTTATTGAAATATAAATAGGAATATTTAGGACGACTATTAATAGATGTATCTACTTAAACTTTTTAATGAAGTCAGGGATATTCTCGGCTGTATAAACAAAGTGATATTTCTGGAACTGTTTGCTTTTAGACATAGTTTAGAGCTTATTAGGTATATGAAATGTCTGCTCGTCTGGCGTAATGGTTCAAGCGGTCTTCTCGCCGGTTATACCTGCGTCGAGTGTTGTGGATTCGATCTGCATACGAAACAACACTTTTGTGTGATCTACAAATTGTTGTTCTGAATCTGGGTATACTTTGTGGTCGTATGTTTGTCATCCTAGTGCAGAAAATGTCTTCAAAAAAAGCTGTTTTCCCGGGTCAGCCTAGTCTTTAAATGCGCGTCTTAAAATTGTACGAATCGAACCCACAACATTCGCACTGTCAAAGGGCGAGACAGACGCTTAAACCACTACGCCAACCAGCCAATAACGTCAGCTTAACGAAGTGGCTTTTGCCGGTAGAGGCGGTGGCGTAAGACTGGCGGCGGCGGCGCCATGAGCGCTGCGGCGCTTCGGGCGGACGTCGCGGGCGACTCGACGCCCGGCTCCGACGTCGGCGAGCGGATCACGCGCCTCTTCCCCAAGTGCCGCCCCAAGAACATGCAGCACCAACACGACAGGTAAACAACAACATACCCAGCACTCGAGTCTCTCACCCCCGGCTCCGACGTCGGCGAGCGGATCACGTGCCTCTTCCCAAAGTGCCGCCCCAAGAACATGCAGCACCAACACGACCGGTAAACAACAACATACCCAGCCAATACCCAGCACTCGAGTCTCTCACCCCCGGCTCCGACGTCGGCGAGCGGATCACACGCCTCTATCCCAAGTGCCGCCCCAAGAACATGCAGCACCAACACGACAGGTAAACAACAACATACCCAGCCAATACCCAGCACTCGAGTCTCTCACCCCCGGCTCCGACGTCGGCGAGCGGATCACGCGCCTCTATCCTAAGTGCCGCCCCAAGAACATGCAGCACCAACACGACAGGTAAACAACAACATACCCAGCACTCGAGTCTCTCACCCCCGGCTCCGACGTTGGCGAGCGGATCACGCGCTTCTATCCCAAGTGCCGCCCCAAGAACATGCAGCACCAACACGACAGGTAAACAACAACATACTCAGCACTCGAGTCTCTCACCCCCGGCTCCAACGTCGGCGAGAGGATCACGCGCCTCTATCCCAAGTGCCGCCCCAAGAACATGCAGCACCAACACGCCAGGTAAACAACAACATACCCAGCACTCGAGTCTCTCACCCCCGGCTCCGACGTCGGCGAGCGGATCACGCGCCTCTATCCCAAGTGCCGCCCCAAGAACATGCAGCACCAACACGACAGGTAAACAACAACATACCCAGCACTCGAGTCTCTCACCCCCGGCTCCGACGTCGGCGAGCGGATCACGCGCCTCTACCCCAAGTGCCGCCCCAAGAACATGCAGACTCTTTACACAAGACTCTTTTATACTGTTTATTACTCCTTATGGCATAATTATGTATTTATGATCTGAGTCTTAAACTCGGATGTTGGCTCTAGTGTAGACTTAATAGTTTGGTTGTCTGCAGCTAGTACTTTCAATAGGATGGGCTGTTTATAGACTTAGCTATTGACAGTTTTCAAATTAGTTTGCACAATAGATTTGCACGGATGAGATCATGGAATGATTAAGTTTGATTTTCCGCCCCTACGCTTTTGATTTATAATCGCTGCCTTAGACCAGCTAACTCAATGCTAATAAGTAAGTAGTTTGAGTAACTCACCGAATAAAGAACAATAGCGATCGCTAAGTACTTTTCAGCACTTGTAACTATTCTCTCATATATACCACGCTATTTAAAATGTCATAAGAGGAAAATCACAACACTGGCTGTTGCTCAAAGATCTCCTGTTTGATCGTAAGCTTAACCATAAATTACGATCCAATCAATCACTACCAACTAAGCGTCACCACAAACTTTTTATTAATGTTTTTATATTGTTACGTCGGATTCCTTTGCGAAATCCGACGTAAACGTGAAGTCAAATTGGGTCCGAAAATATTTGTAATTGTTGGCCTAGACGGCGGCATGAGCCCGAAAATACGGAATATAAAGGCGTTTATTTAACCAATGAATACCCATAGTTTTTCAACGAACCTATAGCTGTATGTAACGACGATTGCGTCACATGCCATCCATAGGATAAAAGCTATCTATAAGCAGACCGTGATGTTTCAGGTTGGGCTCCGGCCTGGAGAGCCGCGATAACAACGTGAACAACGGCTCTTCGGACGAGGAGCGGGGCAGCGAGAGCCTCGTCATACTCAGCTCCAAGGGAGGCACATACAAGCTTAGGGATTCAAGGTGAGGATATAGTTACCATTATCGTCTTACTATTCGCGCGATTGTGCTCCACAGATTACAAGTTGGAGTACAGATGGAGTCATCTGTCATAGTTCTTAAACTGTAAAGAAATAAGTAGTAATCTGTCCTTTTGAATGAAAGAAACTCGACTGGGTACGCCGATTTTAAGAGTAGTTTTGGCTTCACTTTGACAAGCGAGGGTCCTTCTTGTCTACTTTAGAATTCTGTGTTGTAATCCAAGACCTTGGAATTCGAATAGCCTAATTCTTATTTAGTAAGAGTTATATGATTTGACCTACTATCTTGTTGGGATCGCGAGAAGCACATCGGTGTGGATGGCTCAAGATAGGTCTTCGTGAAGAGTCTAGGGCCTATGTCCGGCAATGGACGACTTTTGGTTAAGATTATGGTGAAGACGCTTTGATAATATAATAGTAGTCTAATGGACTTTAAACTTTTGACAGGGATGTGTAGCGTCTCCTTGGCTGTTCAATCTGTTCATGGACAGTTGTTTGGCCGATTTGAAAGAGTCTGAATGTGGATTAAGAATGGGTAAGTCAGTGTTTAAGACCCTGCTATACGCTGACGATCAGGTTCTATTTACATCGTCAGCGTCGGATTTGCAGCAGATGGTCACCACGATGAATGAGGCGTATAAGAAGAAAGGTATGAAAGTGAATGTTGACAAAACCAAAGTCATGGTCATAGAGAGGGACGGTAGTGTAACTGAATGTGACGTAATGATAGGAGATGAAAAAGTGGAGCAAGTGAAGATGGAAAATGTGAGGGAGATATTGAAAGGAAAGTGAAAGCAGGAAATAGTGTAAATGGCGCCTTGCAGTCCGTCATCAGCAATGGTATCATCCCAAGGCAAGCTCGCCTTGCTATACTGCAGGAAGTTTTGGCGCCAATACTGATGTATGGTAGTGAATCATGGGTATGGCAGAAGAAGCATGAAAGTAGAATCAGTGCTGTGGAGATGAGAGCTTTGAGAAGTATGTGCGGAGTAAGGCTGATAGATAAAGTGAAAAACAGTGTGATACGAGAGAAGTGTGGTCTAAAAGAAGATGTACCTAGTGACAAAGATTGAAAAAGGAATGTTGCGTTGGTTTGGACATTTGGAACGGATGATTGAAAGAAGAAATACGAAAGGAGTATATCGTGCGAGAATAAATGGAAATGTCGGTAGGGGACACCCTAGGCGGACGTACGCCGACCAAATAGGTGACGTACTGAAAAAGGGCCAAATTAAAAGTACCCATAACCGACGCGCATGCATGATGTGGTTAATGAAATGTCGAGGAAGCGAAAGAGGTATGTTTGAACCGAAGCATGTGGCGTTCCATAGTCTCTGTCTACCCCAATGGGAGACAGGCGTGACGATATAGATAGATAGATAGATGGACTTTAAACTCATTGACTTCATGGATCCCAGATTTTTCGGTCGGTGAATAAAAATCAAATTATTAAATATACGTATTTTCAATGCGGTATGTCTAAATGCCGTATTTCGCGTCTTGTACTATAATGCCACTCTTCATCGCCCCCAGTAGATTTTTACGTGATCAATTTATTCTGAAACTTTTACTGAAGGGACGCGACGCACGAAACGCAGCGCATAAATAAATATAGAAAAAAATAACTTTGATGTTGCCACAGCAAAATATACGTAAACAAGGATAAGTTATGCACAAGAAAATAAATACGTGTTTTATGTGACGGGTTTTTGTGAGTATTTTATTGGAATGTGCCGGAACCTGCAGTTGCTTCATACTTTTGTGATTGTTTCACCCTTAGAAGTCCCCTTAAAAGGTGAAATCGTGTAGGGACGAAACAACGCATACCTACATATATAAAAATTGGATGCTGCTTAACAGGTTTTTAAGTGATACAAATATCCATGATATAAATTTAACAACCTTTTAAATAGGCACAGCCTTAGAGGTATACCCAACTTTGGAAGCATTTTAAAAATAGGATATACAGGTTACAAGACCCATCACCAAGCCGAAGTCTACTCGTTGTGGACATCATGCTAAGTCATACTAACCAAAAATAATACCTGGGAAACGATTTTTTTTTAAGTTTTCACATTTTTTAAACCGCAATTAAAAGCGCGCGCGTGTAATGCTCGAAATACCTACTTATCCATGGGGTCATAGGGCAACTAAGAACATATTGGCGGGGTACATGCATCGATTTTGTACCTAATTAGAAAAATTCCATACTAACTTTGAGCCTCAATATCTCCTGAACCAGTCATTTCCCAGGTATGGTGCCGAAGTAAAAAATGATCGTAGTGATTGGTATAACATGGGATTTCAGTTTTCGTTAAGGGTCTTTTTACACCCTGTATAAAGGTAAATCTAGTTAGACCGTGCCTCTCGTTTTACAAAAATGAATCTGTAGGTGACGAAAGGATGACGAAAGACTGACCAAGCAGATATGTAAGGCAAGTGTGGAAGGGACAGGACGAAGGGGAAGACCTAGGCGGATGTTCTTTGACCAGATTGAAGATATCCTGAACCCTAAAAAAGGACAGGTCAGGAGTACCCTTAACAGCAAAGCATGCATGAGAAACTTGATGGGAGTGAATGAAGCAAGAGAGGTATGTCAGGATCGTTGCAAATGGCTCCGGGAAACAGGCGTGAGTCTATGTATGTAATCTGTAGGTTGCTAGGGAGAATGATACCGCGAAGTCTGCCAACGTCATCATATCTATTCAACACAAAAAGAACAAGAAGCTTCTGCAATAGATAGTTCATTTACTCAGACTAAGTTGGAAATACCTATATTCTCACACAAAACTTCGAAGCAGCCTAAACCTATGTTCTAAATACCTACCTAGATTTAAGAGAGACTGTCTTTCTGTTTAAAACCCGCAGTATGCTTTCTAGTATAAACGTACCTATGTGACTAATGTGAGAGAATTTTAGTATCCCAAAACAGCGTGCGACCTTCGCAAACCAAAGGGATAGCGGTATTCTATGGCTTAGTAAATCTGATATTTCAACTGGAATATAATTTTGTTTCCAGGATAATAGAGATAGCGGGAGGTCGCGAGCTGTACTCCCAGAGCCGGACGAAGGCGGTGCGCAAGTTGCGTCACAACAACACGCACAAGCACAACCTCAGGAACAAGGCGCGACCCGCCAAGGACACCGTCGACTTCGCCGCTGATAACCTTGTTAATGAGGTAATAATATACTCTTTTTTATTTTTGGCCAAAACATTATAGCGTCGCCACACCGTTAATGGTCAGTGACGCAAATCACGGTTGGTTCGACCGGGCTTCGGCTCGTTCTATGGCACTGGCGAGCCCAGTTTAATAAGAATTCTTCCTTGATAGCTACCTCTTCCGCCTAGTAGCAGACGAGGACGGCTCCTGTGGGTTATGGGCTCCCGTTGAGCCGTACACACGCTCAGAAATTACAGCAGTCGTAAATCGGGACAGGTGTAATATACTAGTCTTTCCGACATTCCCATTATAGCCATGTCATCAAGTTTCGACACATCTGCATTTATATTATTTTAAATTCAAAGTATCGATCTTATGTGTGAGCCTGTGTGTTGTGCGAGTCTTCGCAAACATTTAATTCACAAATCACATCAAAATTTGCTTTTTTTAGGATCTGATAAAATCCAGCACATTTCTATAAATATCTTCTCAATAGATAAATATAGTATTATTATTTTTTTATAGTCTCACGCCTGTATCCCCTAAGGGGAGGCAGAGGTGTAATAATTATTACACCCACATTTCACCATGAATTTTTAGGTCCTACGCAATAGGTGGCGAGACTATTGCCGTACCGGGCACATTACCAGACTCCGTGCTGCTACTGAGAATTTCCTAACGGAAAAACCCAATAACACTTTGCCCGACCCAGGAATCGAACCCGAGACCTCCCAATCCCACGCGCACATTAATGCCGCGAGACCAACGAGGCAGTCTAGAAATATAGTAGTGTAAGGAAAATCAATGAAACTAACAATAGTACGTTCACTAATATAGCCAGTCTATTCAATGTCTTTAATAACTGTAGTAACAACATTATCTAATCTCTTTTCCAGATATCTCTACACAGAATAAACAATGAGCCTAAAAAAATGATATCCCGGCACACATCACCTACTTACACGAACGGTGATCGGGACGCTATCATAGATCAGAACAACATGGGCATTCCGAAGAACAGCTCACCGATCCTGGACCCTCACAAGACCACTGACGTCAGCACCAAGAGTAGTCCTATAGCCGTCGTGGCTGACGGCGAAGTGGTCGTTTTCGACGATAGCGACGATTGGAAAGGTGATTTGATTATGTTTTTATGGCGTTTCTTTCTTTCAGTCTTTCATGTAGGTGTTTGGACAGCGTCATATGGCGTTTGTGGCCTACCAATAATTAGGTGAAATCATGTAAATATGTGTTAGCTATCAGTAAATATTATCAGCTGTAATGTGAACCTACATTACACATACTAAGACTATTAAAAGTGTATTAAATAGTTGTCATAATAACGCTGGGAAAGAAGATGGACAGTAAAAAAGAAAAGCTTTGCTCATCTACCACAAAAAAGCAAATTACATAAAAAATATATATGAGGCATACTTGTGAACCAAAGAGAAATCAGTAATAAAGAAATATTATTTAAATACATTATGAAAGATAAAAACAAGTCTTCATCTATTTCAGTTGATAGATTCGCAGTTACAAAGATCAGAATCGGCTAATGTGGCTATTGTATAGTGTATAAAGCTTTCTTACATCAATAGCTGTTAATATTTGTGTAAGCCTGTGAACCCACTAGAGATATGCTTGGTAACGGAACGCGTTATGTCCGTTGGTTAATGTTTGTAACGTCCACCGCGATAGAAAATTTATTTCTTGTGCGGCTGTTGTCTTGAAACTAAACGGTTTTTCTGATTCAGTTATTTGCCACCTATGGTTGACACAATTCAATTACTCTCTTTTCACTTATAGCTCATAAAATTTGTGGGCTGCAGGCATTCTCTACTGAACTATATGTAAAAATGCCTATAAACCGGTAAAAAGTTCTGCTACTTCGCATGTCTCTATTAAGTACGCAGTCTTATCAATGTCATAATGTTTATATATATCTTGTATTAATTTCATTTCGTTTCACCAATCACCCTCGCTTCTGTTTGTGCTTTTGCTTTTGTCCACTGTTTACACCTGTTTAATTGATTTTAGTGGAAACTTTTGTTATCCAAATCTTCCAGAGAGAATATAATTGATAAATTTGTTGATAAATTATGTAAAAGCTTATACTATATAAAGGTAAGGTAGGTATATTAAGGTTATACTTAGCTATTTTGGTTTCGTAGTATTGATAATGTTATATTAGTTTGAAGCAATTTGTAAGTAGAGAAAGATTTTGAATTCATTAGTCTTTCTTAACCGGTATTAAAAAACCTTTTTGTATTTCTGTTATATAATTATTTATTTACACATATCTGCATTATCTCAACCTTTATTGTATAATTAGCGCACTCTATTAAGCCACATGATCTTACTTTAATCGACATCTTCAATTGCTCGTACAATTTATCAATTAACCACAATTGGATAACAAAAGTCTCCACAACTAACCGCCCTGTTTCCGTCCTGTCCAGTGTATCATTGTAATTCATACCTTGTTTTTCTGTTTCTTTTATTTTCAGTGATATTGAATTCTGTGTCTCTAGGTTTGAGGACGGAACCGGAAGCTAGTGACGATGAGATCGATTTGAGTGTAAAGAGAACTTTAGACAGTATAAAAAATGGTGATAGTGAAGTGAACAATAAGAGTGAAGTGAGTGATGGAAGTGAGTCTTCTCCGTCTCGCGAAGACGTCAGGTTAAGTGATGCGAGTCCCTCAGGGGTGTGGCTGTCGGGTGACGAGGATAAAGGCAGGGTCACGAGAGTTATAGGCGAGCTGCCGATAGCTGAGTACGAAGGCTCGCCACGGCGATACGGTGTTGGCACGCAGAAGGCTGCCAGATCGCCCCGGCCTGGGTTTCCTCAGGTTAGTGTTGAGGTAGTTGTTATGATTAGATAGCTCATGAGCCTAAAAGTACAAGTTCCTAGCCTACCGCAGACAGCAACAGCTGACGACGACATGTCGCCGCGTCACTACCATGCACATGTCACAGCGACACGTCGTCACGACACTGCTGCTGTCTGTATGGAAAATTTTATACCTAAGGGTACGAATTCGTAGCCGACCATGAACTTGAACATCTTTACAAAATTTTCCATTAGGCCGTAAAAAAGCTTTTCTCTAGACTAGTCTAGACAGTCAAAGTAGGGGCCATCATGCCATAATTATTGCTATTTTATTGGCATGATAACTATGGGACTCCGATGTTTGCTTAAGATCAGGCAGCATTGAGTCTTTTGATAGGTATCAATAAAATATAAATAAAAAAAGATGCAAATAAAATCTTTTACAGGCTTCTGAATAATCCGACTAAATTCATGTTTTGTAACTTAATCCAAAAAACTAATTTCAAACAAAGAATCCCTATAGTGCTTAAATTATTATCTAAGATATCGGTATTCCGATGATAAATATTTTGATATTAGCCTAAAGAAATGAAATATTTTATGACAGAACAAAACGATTCGTCAACAAATCCAATAAAGAATATTTTACGTATTTTAGAGGGTAGTCACAGAAAGCAGGGACGTAACGCCACCTTCAAGCTCGGCGGCGTTCGACTACCTATACGAGTTCTCGGAGACAAGGAAGGTTCTAGAAGAGTTCTTCCGATGCCCCACCACGCAGACTGGCCAGACGCAACTCAGTACCAACGATGAGATTGTCAACTTTCAGGTAGTTATAAATATTATAATAGAAAAAAAAGTTTGCATATTGTTGTTAGTTATTGTAAGTTGATCTGTGTACCTAGTAGCCTATTATAACCATCGTATAGGGCTTCTATAATTTTCGTTATATTAAGCTATGCCGAGCAGTGGCAGATCCAGAGTAAGGGCTAGGAAGTTGTACCCTCTCTCAAAATTATCTGTTCTCCTACAAAGACAAGCGACATTCAGTGTTTTTTTTTGATAAAATCTTCATTGACCACGTAAGCTAAAATAAGGCCCCCGGGGCCCCAAAAAAAAGCCTGGATCCGTCTCTGATGGTGATGTAGTAGTTTTGAGGAAGTTTTTGTGTTGAGCTTTTGGTTGAATAGAATTAGGTGTATTGTAAATTTGTTTACAATTTATACCAACCAGTATACTTATGATAGTTGGACATAAAGCTTACAGCTAAAGTTAGTATTAATATTCGATATTGCTGTATCGATAAAACCTTGGCACAAAATCCGACGAAAATGCAAATTGTATAGTTAGTTACAAGTTTGCAAGCTACAAACAATGAGGAAGAAAACGCAATGAAAATAAGTGTACAATAAAACACTTTTTCACCACAGCAGCTCAAACATGCCGCTTTTGCTGCGAGACAACAGTGAACAAAACGCGATTTTGATTCGAGCGTGAGGCAAAGTAGCTTTTTAATTTTTCAATCTTCAGTGCCACGAATTGACATTGTTCAGCCACAAATTTGAAACATTTGAATTTTACTGTGCTCTGTCTCTTTCACATGCATATAAAAAGTGAGTGAAAAAGCAAACCCCTTCGAATTCGAAATTCGATTTTGGAATTCGACCTCAAAGAAAACACCTACGGCAACGCAAAAAAAAAAGAATAAAGAAATTACTTTTTTTATATGTTATTGTTTACATGTATAATTTATTATTGGATTTTAATAAAAATAAGTCTAATTAATAGTATAAAATTAGTATTTAACCAATACATTTTTATTTAGAATTACAACAATGATACATTTGAAAAATAAACGTCAGGGACGCGGTATTAAAACGCGATTTAAAAAAGTAGCGGGAATAAAAATTTCGCTGATGCTGATACAGTAGGTATAGCGTAACGTATTAAATTTATATTAATATATAAAATAATCTAAAAAGATGAGTGAAACTAGCGATAATGACTGTACTTTAACACCAGAAAAGTTAAATCAACAAGTGATTATGCAGAATTCAATCTATTCCTGTTCATTTCTATGTCTCCTAAGTAATATGTGTTCTCACTGCTGTGGTGAAAAGTTATGTGTGCTACACGAGAGCAAAGTTTTTTGTATCTCGTGCTGTTGAGTCCCTCACCACGCTCAGGATTCTTACTTTGATTCACTCGCTACGCTCGTGAATCAATCATAGAATCCTTCGCTTGCTCGGGACTCAAAATCAGCACTCGAAACAAAAAACAACTTTGCTCTCTTGTTGCACAAATAACTATTTTAGTATGCTTAAAATACAGTGCCTTAACTAGGCCTGTGCTGGAGGTATCCAGGTATATGGCGTGAAGCAGGAGGGGCGCAAAGGAAGCCCAATTAATACAAAAAAATTCAAGTGCACTGTTTATAACTCTCACCGAGGCCATAAAAAACTAGTTACGGCACTGCTAAAATGTTAGTTATCCACGCTTATTTGCTTCAACATCCCCCACATGCATCAACACTAATACTACATCATAACGTGTCCAGTCTATTCTACAGGAGCTAGACTACGAGCTTCGGCGGCAAACGGCCGACTGTCCGTCCGAGAACGGAGTGGAAGGCGGCAGCGAGTCCGAGTGGCCTCATACTACGGATACATTGGACTCACCGCACACGCCGCATAATCACACCAACTTCTTGGGACTACAGGTACATGAAACCCGAGTAAAGTGACAGCTGCCAACTTTGATGTCTATCATCTGTGACAGCTGTCATGTGTGACAGTTTATAGATTTCGAACCCAATACAAGTTTCTAGTGTTTTGTGAGACAAGATGTCTAATGTTTTCGTGATCTTCATTGGCAATAATAATGTTCTTTCTAACTACATGTCGTGGCGGCACGCTTCGGCGACATGTCGCTAGCTACGGAAGGTATTTCATAGAAGTATATAAAAAACAAGAAGTATCGCGGCGACACGTCGCCTGCTGCTGTGTGCAGCTGACTACGATCTCGTATCTTGAAGGTGTGCCAAGGAGAGCGCGGCAGTCGATCGCTCCTGCCGCGCGAGGCTCGCACCACGCTGTGATTGGCCGAGTGTAGCATGTAAAACCTTCTGTCTCCAATCACAGCGTGGCGCATCTCTTGCGCGGCAGCCGCGCTCGACTGCCGCGCCCTTTATGGTTGCACCTTTAGTGTGAAGGAGCTCTTTATAAAGTCATATGTGTCTGTGTGTGTGTGTGTGTGTAGGTGCGTGCGGGCGAGACGTCCCGCGGCGCGGACCCACGTGCACTACGTGTGGGCGCGGCGTGGAGCGGGTCGGCGTCCCCCGGCGCCGCGCCGCGCGCCGAGCCCTTCGCGCTGTCCAGCGACACCAGCGACTCGGCCAGCGACCTCTCGCTCATACTCATGGAGAACGAGCTCTCCGAGATGAAAGGTAGCTATACTCGTGTACACACGTGCACTACGTGTGGGCGCGGCGTGGAGCGGGTCGGCGTCCCCCGGCGCCGCGCCGCGCGCCGAGCCCTTCGCGCTGTCCAGCGACACCAGCGACTCGGCCAGCGACCTCTCGCTCATACTCATGGAGAACGAGCTCTCCGAGATGAAAGGTAGCTATACTCGTGTACACACGTGCACTACGTGTGGGCGCGGCGTGGAGCGGGTCGGCGTCCCCCGGCGCCGCGCCGCGCGCCGAGCCCTTCGCGCTGTCCAGCGACACCAGCGACTCGGCCAGCGACCTCTCGCTCATACTCATGGAGAACGAGCTCTCCGAGATGAAAGGTAGCTATACTCGTGTACACACGTGCACTACGTGTGGGCGCGGCGTGGAGCGGGTCGGCGTCCCCCGGCGCCGCGCCGCGCGCCGAGCCCTTCGCGCTGTCCAGCGACACCAGCGACTCGGCCAGCGACCTCTCGCTCATACTCATGGAGAACGAGCTCTCCGAGATGAAAGGTAGCTATACTCGTGTACACACGTGCACTACGTGTGGGCGCGGCGTGGAGCGGGTCGGCGTCCCCCGGCGCCGCGCCGCGCGCCGAGCCCTTCGCGCTGTCCAGCGACACCAGCGACTCGGCCAGCGACCTCTCGCTCATACTCATGGAGAACGAGCTCTCCGAGATGAAAGGTAGCTATACTCGTGTACACACGTGCACTACGTGTGGGCGCGGCGTGGAGCGGGTCGGCGTCCCCCGGCGCCGCGCCGCGCGCCGAGCCCTTCGCGCTGTCCAGCGACACCAGCGACTCGGCCAGCGACCTCTCGCTCATACTCATGGAGAACGAGCTCTCCGAGATGAAAGGTAGCTATACTCGTGTACACACGTGCACTACGTGTGGGCGCGGCGTGGAGCGGGTCGGCGTCCCCCGGCGCCGCGCCGCGCGCCGAGCCCTTCGCGCTGTCCAGCGACACCAGCGACTCGGCCAGCGACCTCTCGCTCATACTCATGGAGAACGAGCTCTCCGAGATGAAAGGTAGCTATACTCGTGTACTACGTGTGTACATGTCGCTTACGACATACACAACACGAGTATAGACGAACTTTATTTCTCAGAAATTCTTTACCAGGCATCCTAAAACTATTTAGATGTTATTCTGAAATAATGAATAAAAAGCCGGCAGAGATAACAACAGCTAATAAGATATCACTCGCAATTTATCTTTTGCTTCCCTACAAACAAATGCCCCATCTCCTGATTCGTCTCCCTCATGCCGCATTTGTGATTCCTCTGGTTTTGCAGGTGGCCATCGATGCGTCTGCTCGATTACCTCCTATAATATACAAATAGTTTTCAATGGGTTAATAAACATGTAATGAATATAATTGTAGTGTGCAATGTTCCAGTTCAAATGGACACGAACCGCGTGGTCGTGACGCACTTACCGGTCGTCGAAGATGGTCTATCGTCGGGACACGCGTCCGATACCGACAACAATAATCAAATGATACAGGTAAGCAATTAGTTATTTCAACCTTTTCCCACTATGACTAATACTGCTATGGTTAAATCATGCTCCAAACCAAGGATGGCTTCAAAATGAATTGGTCAATAATTATTGAAAATTCCATTGACGAAAATTCTGTCAAAATATTTAACTGTATTGGCGATGCTAAGATTCTAACTAGCGACTCTTGCGGCGAAATTTAGAAGTTGTTTAAGAACGACACTTTCACAGTCACCGTCACTTTGACAGCTCTCAATACAATTTACGTCAGGGAAATACTTAGCCCCAAGGAGCAATTCTTGCTTAGCCCTCCACAGCATAACCTCGAAGCCAAGTGCATTCAAAGCTGTCAAAAGTGTCGTGCTTAGACAACTTCTAAATTCGTAGCTACCGGCGTGCGGATAATCTTTTCATCGTCAAATGAAAATTGAAATACAACCTCTTTATTTCTATAGCTAAAGAATATTTATTGAATTTGAAAATTAATCATCTGTTTTACTAGGATGATGTATAGTTTACGCCTGTCAATAATCGCTTGTCAATCAATGTCATTTTTACTTTGTTTACTATTTATTTTTGAAATTATAAGTTTTTAACTTATACCACTTATACAAGTCAAAATAATCATACATTTCACGGTGTGAAACTACAAAATAGATAACTTATATTTCTCTTTTATATACTTAGGTCTTTATATCCTTTATATCCTGTAAGGTGTAATACATAATGTGTGTGTATAATGTTGTTGCAGCAGTCCCACAGCTCGGTGGTGATAAAGGAGATAGTAGAGAACGGCACGAGTACGGAGCCGCACGTGCTGTCCGACGCTGACCTTCACTCGCTGGACCCATTAGGTGAGCACACCCATTAAACCATTAAACTTACACCACTTCGATGCGCATGGAGCGTTCTACTCTAACGTGACGTCAGCTTAGGCGGACTAGAGCGCGACTTGTACATAGAAAACGCTACCGCCACCGCCCGCCGCTTGTGGTTTTTTTTTTATGTTAATCAGGGATGTTACGGATATGGAATTTCGGACATGGATACGGATAGGGATATTGGAACTATTTTATATCGGTTTCGGTTTCGGATACGGATATGAAATTATTTCGGATTATCCGGTAGATTCGGATAGTTTCGGTTACGGATATTAGATTTTTAAGGAATATCAAAATTACACACAAATCTGTATATATAAAATCCTTGCGTTACTGACTGACTGACAGACACGCTACAGCCGAAACTACTGAGCGCAAGTAGGTGAAATTTGGCATGTATGTTCCTCGAGATGTGCAGGGGCGCACTAAGAGAGGATTTTTGGAAATTCCTCCCCTAAGGAGGTTTAAATGTACACAGGTTGCCAAAGTTCGTATGAAACTTTTTATTCCTTCAATGGATTAATTTCTTACTTTGTATATTGCTTCCTCAAATGGAGTAGATAAATGAACACTAAGAAAGGCTTTTTGGAAATTCTTGAAAAAGTGGATAAAAAGGGGAGTCAGAATTCGTATGAAACCTTTTTATGTCTACAAGGGATTAACTTCATACTTTGTTTATTGTATCCGCAAATGACGTTGGCGAACACAAAGACTATACTTATATATATATTGAAAATACTTCCCCTAGAGGGTAGAAAAGAGAGTACGAGTTTGTGTAAAAGTTTTTATTTATCAATCGAACCGCTTTCATCTGTATATATATAAAATCCTTGCGTTAGTGACTGACTGACAGACACACTACAGCCGAAACTACTGAGCGCAAGTAGGTGAAATTTGGCATGTAGATATGTTCCTTGAGGAGTGTAGGGGAGTTTGTACAAAACATTTTATGTAAGCAAAATTTACGCGTGCGAAGCAGCGGGAAAAAGCTAGTAGATAATAAAACACTTAGGTACTTTCACAACACTTATTTTTCAAGTATTCGTAATTTCGTAATGTTATTAAATTGCTGACTAGTTATGACTTGAACAACAAGAGAAAACAATCAATCCAAAGGACGCGCGCGGCGTGTGACTCGGCCGATCAAAAACAAGTTATCGTAACGTGTCTCATTTAGACTCCGCCCCTATCCGAAATTATCCGAATCATTTATTTCGGATTCGGTTACGGATACGGATATTTTTTTATTTCGGATATCCGATAGTTTCGTCTTATATAGGCATAGACCTACGACTCACAGACTGTCTGTGCCCGGTCCATTACCTTATAAGGTAATAATTCCCAGCGAAGCGCTCTTCGGACTAGGCTGGCTCCGCCTACTGCGTTAAGCGCCTGTAGAGATCATAACGCAATACGGAGTATTAGCCATCATACAGCCTTTCGCAATCGAATTCTCAAGACTGGACTTAGACCCCTCCCCGCCTCCGAGGTCCAGTGGATAGCGTTTGTGTCTGCTGATCAGGAGGTCCCGGGTTCGATTCCCACTAGGTTAATACTTCCCCCGATTCTCTTCCAAACCAAATGAATGCCCCCAAATTCAAAACAAAATCCTGGATTTACCACTCTTGATGTATTGTGTTACTTTCATACATATTCTTTCTACTGCCTCGTTGGTCTCGCGGCATAAATGTGCGCGTGGGATTGGGAGGCCTCGGGTTCGATTCCCGGGTCGGGCAAAGTGTTATTGGGTTTTTCCGTTAGGAAATTCTCAGTAGCAGCACGGAGTCTGGTAATGTGCCCGGTACGGCAATAGGCTCGCCCCCTACTACGTGGGACCTAAAAATTCATGGCGAAATGTGGGTGTAATATTACAGCTCTGCCTACCCCTTCGTGGATACAGGCGTGAGTCTATAAATAAAATAAATACATAAATAAATAAATATATTCTTTCTAATATGATTGACACTGTCTGTGATATACTTATCCTCCTACAAAAAATATGCTTACTCACACATTTATCTACTTAAGAACAAGATAAAAAAATCAATCGGAGGTGTAACTGTAGATAATTGATTCTATGTATTATGTGTAACTACTCAACTCATATCCTGCAAATGTGTCAAATTCTGATGCAGTACAGTGACAAAACTATACAATAATATGTATCGGAACAGATTGATAAGCAGTTTTCCTCATATTAGTATTAATCTGCAAATGTTAGTGATGGAAGTGTAATATATGTTATTGAACGTATATTTTTCAATATGTATGTGCTATATGTGCAATGGTATGAAGAAGAAAAGAGGTTTAGGAGAGCGATGATAGGTATGTTTCACAGTGTAATGTCGTACGGTGTAGTGAAATTGTGTCATAGTGGCAGGTGGTACGGTATTGTTTAGGTTGTTGAAAAGGCATGTATGGCGTTTTGGTGGTTTATAACGAATGCTCAATAAAATGTTTCTGTGTCTAATATAACTGAACAATGCCAATGACTTAAGTTATTGTATTTAAATTATTTATACCGGACCTTTCATATATTATAAAATTTTCTTAAATTAAGGGACACATAATGGGCTTCACATTTGTATAATTACATTTAATTAAATTATAATTATATATTATTCTCATGTCGTTTGTATTTCGCTGGTATGGTGTATCCCCAATATCCGTATTAAATTAGGTACCGAGCTACCCACTGGCGTAACTAACGGTCCGTGGCAGATTCATGGTTTCATGGACGGCCTACGAGACGTCAACCGGATCAGTTTAGATATATTTGGCAGTCAGATCGGGGTTATATGCTTTAAAGTGGGATGTGTTTTCAAACACACGGGTGTTTCGATTGTTGCGAACCGGCCTAAACACTTTATGAACACTTATTTTGTAAGGCCAACTATCGCTGGGTTAAGCCCGGGGTCCGTGTTTGTATGCCAGTGTTGACCTACCCCCCCTCCCCCTCTCTGTAGTAACACCACTGTGTCTACCTACAAGTTCATACACTAATAGATAGTAATGACACAGATATTGTTCCAGCGTGCGGCGAGTCGGCGCCGCCGCCGCCCGCGCCCGCGCCGCACCGCCCGCCGTCCCCCGCGCACACACCACACCCGCCGCACCCCGCACACGTGGCGCACGTGACGCACGTGACACACGTGGCACACGTAGCACACGCGGCGCACGCCACACACGCGGCGCACGGCACGCCGCACGTCACGCACGCGCCACACACGCCACATCATCATCACGCGCATCATGATGATGTGTACCCGCCACGGTAAGAGAAACTAAAAACTTCTTTCGATACCTTATGCAGGCTATTTGTATGAACTGAAAAATGTGTCGCCGGTACATGTCTGTACTAGCATCGATCTAAATTAAGCTTAGGTAGTAGGTTGTGCCAGTTAAAGATTGATGTATTTATTGCATGAGATATAAAATAAAACGTTATCCCAAATTGCCCCATATAGAAGCTAAACACCTTAATCATTACAAAATATATAACGTGCAAAGGTTTGAATGAAATAGAAGTTTTTTCCTAACCACAATTATTAATTTCATCGATATTGAACGAAA
This sequence comes from Euclidia mi, assembly GCA_944739405.2. Taxonomy (NCBI): domain Eukaryota; kingdom Metazoa; phylum Arthropoda; class Insecta; order Lepidoptera; family Erebidae; genus Euclidia; species Euclidia mi. Next base: position 84,241,861 of record OX123189.2, on the reverse strand, counting down.
ACCTTTAGTGTGATTAAAAAATAATTACCCATCGTAATAGGTTAGTAATTAAATTCCATCATATAATTTATTATCACTCTATTTTTGAACAGCAAAAGGCCATCATCAGCGCAGAGCACGGAATCTGTAGAAATCAAACCAGCGAGCGGAGACGAAGGTACTTATTACTTTCATATTTTAATTTTACCCTTTTTCATGTAAAAATGTCTGCCTTATTTATACTGCCCACAGCTGGCCATGGATCTCTTCTCACTGAAAGAAAAATTAAACCATAGACTTACATACACAAACGAACTTACATAGTTCTCATATCTTTCGAGAACATTATGGACAACTTTCAGATATAGAGGTTTCCTCATTATGTTTTTCCCTCACCGTTTAGCTCTAGCCCAACCTAAACACAACTTATTCCTCCCATGATCATTTCATTCTTATTGGTATCGCAGGTCGCTTAAAATCGATCTATATAAAGAGCCTTGACGAGGCCGATGACGTTGAATCCAATATCACCAGGATTCTACCTCTTCAAAATCAATCAAACCATGCTCACCAAATGAAAATCTTGAATCTGCTTCTGATAAATAAGTGTGTTTCAGATGAAGCTGACACGGATCTCGAGACTGACCGACTACTGGGTCAGCAGAGAACCGACGATCAAGGCTTCTTCGATGACAAAGTGAGTACTTTCCTATAATGTTATAAGTTAAAAAGATTGCCACCAGGCACAACTATCCGATCTGAAAGTCAGACCCGATCTGAAAGTCGGGCTCGATCTGATAGTCAGACCCGGTCTGAAAGACTAAAATCTAAAATTCGGACCCTATTTAAAAGTCTATCATAAAGGTTGGACCCGATCATAAAGTCGAACCCGTTTTACGAATGAGACGCGTGATCTGAAAGTCGGGCCCGATCGGAAATTGCTTTCGTAAACTAGCTATTATGTAAAGTAAGTCCATAATGTCAAGACACAAAATCCAGAGTTGCCCACGAAAGCAATTTACAAATAAAAGATTTATGCGTGTTTCACTTTCTTACGATAATGTAGGTCCTACGAGTTGTAGCGCTAAGGCGTGGCGACTGGCGGATAAGCGAGAAAGGAGCACAATCTACTGAATTGCTTTATTTTTTTTTTTTTTTTTATAATTTAAGATAATTTAAGATAATTTGTCTTACTAAATTATTTTGTTGTGCTGTTTGGCATTATGGTCTTTGCTATTATTCTGTTTAGTACTACCACCACAAGAATAATGATAAATAAATATAGATAATATGTTACACAAAATGTCGAGTTTAATAATAGATATTAGTGTGCAGTCGACCTCGTAAATATTTTACTACGCTGTAAATGTGCCATAATATATTCTACGGAGGAACATATATAACTGAAATAGAATGTGTGAAATGTAGTAAAAATAAATTGATGATTGTCATAGTTTAGCAGACAGGCAGTGTCACATCATATCTATGTGTGAAATGTAGTAAAAATTAATTGATGATTGTCATAGTTTAGCAGACAGGCAGTGTCACACCATACCTATGTGTGAAATGTAGTAAAAATTAATTGATGATTGTCATAGTTTAGCAGACAGGCAGTGTCACACCATAACTATGTGTGAAATGTAGTAAAAATTAATTGATGATTGTCATAGTTTAGCAGACAGGCAGTGTCACACCATACCTATGTGTGAAATGTAGTAAAAATTAATTGATGATTGTCATAGTTTAGCAGACAGGCAGTGTCACACCATAACTATGTGTGAAATGTAGTAAAAATTAATTGATGATTGTCATAGTTTAGCAGACAGGCAGTGTCACACCATACCTATGTGTGAAATGTAGTAAAAATTAATTGATGATTGTCATAGTTTAGCAGACTGGCAGTGTCACATCATACCTATATTTCTATCCAGCTTGTCATATTACATCATTAGGTACATCCCATAAAATATAGGCTATTTTTTCAGTTGTGTTTACTACTCGTTCTGTAAACAGACTACTATTGCGTGTTATTCACAACTAGGTAGTATAGGTACAGTCAGCTTCATAAATATATATACATTTACGATATTTTATATGGTTATATTGTCCAAATTTGTTATAATTTTTATTATGTTTTAGATTTTTTACACAAGAAAATCTTGCCTAAATCATAATTTATAAATTAAGTATAATAAACGAGGAGTTTTAATTCATGAAAGTCTCAGCAAAGATATTGAGGGGTATAGCGACTTTTGGAGTTGACTGTTCACGAAATTGAAACATGGTGCCTTTTTCGTGGTTAGTTGATTTCCATTTCGATCCAATTCTTTGTTCATCGATTCACAATTCATCCGATTCGCAGTTACTACAGGGTTATTTTTTCGTATTTAAATGTTTAATCCCGTACTAAGAGTATAACTTGTCAGCGGAGTCAAGTGCCGTTTTAGTGTTACCATAAATCTAAAAATCTTTATATACCGCCCCGTTTATTTACGGCTGATCCTAACATTTGATCTATCCATAAATTCGGAGATTAGGGATATACAGGATGTAAAAAGACCCTTACCGAAAACTGAAATCCCGTGTTGTACCAATCCCTACGAACATTTTTTTTACTTCGGCACCATACCTGGGAAATTACTGGTTCAGGAGATATTGAGGCTCAAAGTTAGTATGGAATATTTTTAATTAGGTATAAAATCGATGCATTTACGCCGCCAATATGTTCTTTAGATGCCCTATGACCTCATAGATAAGTAGGCATTTCGAGCATTGCACACGCGCGCTTTAAATTTCGATTAAAAAAATGTGAAAACTTAAAACAAAATCGTTTCCCAGGTATTATTTTTGGTTAGTATGACTTGGTATGATTTCCACAACGAGTAGACTTCGGCTTGGTGATGGGTCTTGTGACACCCTGTGTATTTGACTTATTTTTATGAAGCTTATGTCAAATATGCATCTCTAATCTACAAATCCATGGATAGGTCGGATTTTTAATCCGGCGGTTAGAGAATAATCCGAGATTGCCATCGAGTATGACGTCGTCTTAACCGAATTATGCGCATGCACTCACGTTTACTTCTCCAAGTTTGAGCAAGTCTATATTTAGACACTAACTAAAATAAAACTTTTTTTGCCAAATATGTACTACAATAATATAAACTGACCTTGTCGATAAAGAAGTCAAGATACTCATACAACATTGTTTAGAATAAACAAGATTAAAGAATGCGAAGCTTCGTGTTATTTTCAGAGATTTCAAATAAAATGCAAATGTTTGCATATTGTTTCACATGTCTATTTTGTTCACCCATCGTTAAGAACGCAGTGAATAATGCGTTGTGATCATCCTATTATCAATACATATTATATCGATTTAGCTATTCAATGGCAGCGATAGCCTAGTGGAGATACAAACGGACTCCAAGGCTTGTGAGTCTTGGATGCAACCGGGATAACGCTAGGAAGATGATGATGATTGATTTAGCTATAGGTACTTTTTCTTCTTAGCGTTATCCCAGTTTCAATCTGGGGTCCGCTTACTAGTCTAACCGGATTTGGCTGAGTATAAGCTTTTACACAGAGCGACTGCCTGTCTGACTTCCGCAACCCGAAGGGATAGCGATATTCCATGGTTTAGACTAGTGCCAGTTGATTAAGAAGGTACTGACGCCCTGTAACGACTGTCAAAGATTTTCAAGACAACCGGGACCGACGGCTTAACGTGCTCTCCGAGGCACGGGACAAGCGATAATTAATAATTCAATACGCACATAACTCCGAAAAGTCATTGGTGCGCGCCGTGGAATCGAACCCGATACCATCTGCATGGCAGTCTGTTGGTATCTTCACTCGGCTAACGCTGCCTTGATTGATTTAGCGATACAACAGTTAAAATATACCTAACTGACACGGTCTTATTAATTATGAAACATCGATTAAAATCGATTTAATGTAGATAGAAGTTTAAGCCAGACTTTATCCGCCATTTTATGTTGAGTATTTTTTTTGTTAAAGCATCCGTTTGTTGATGAAGCAACTTCAGATTTTTTAAATAAATTTCGAACTACTTTACTTTAATAGGTGGTCTAAAGGAGAGTATGAACTAAATCGGTTGCTTTATTTTATACCTACTTGTTAAATATAGTAATTCCTGCAGAGTTAGCCTGCCATATATGGCGTTAGTATGGGTGTTTTTATACCTTGAACACATGTAGGTATGCCAAACAATGCAAGAATAACACATATCTTAAATCTTGTGATTTTAGATTAGGTAGGTAGGAACGTTTTATATTGTTTGATTAAATCTGTGTGTTGGAAACTGGTCATATTCCATGATACCGCCATGAAAAGTTATTCTTACCAATTCAAAAAAAGAGGTAAAGGCTAAAGCTATTCAGTGTCGGTGCTATGGTACGATTCGAACAGGGGCCTTAGTACAATTTTGGACACCAATGGATCGCATTCTAGTCGTTCGTCGACGGGAACATTTTCCATATAATTTTAAAGGTGCTTTCGGTATACAAATGACTGCTTTAACCGCCAAAAAGACATACAACAGGCGAACAAAAAGCGATGAATGCAAATTATGCAAATCATATCAAACTTTTGCTATTTGTACACATACTATCCATCAAAATAGCTGGGGGGTAGCATTATTGGGATTTTAAACATGCACCGGTCGTAGCCGCGAAGCGACTGGGCAATACGGTCGAAACTTCGGCAAGACTTAGGTATAGGTATCGCCAAATTTCTAGTTCCCTCTGAAGTTGCTACGTATAGCTGCGCAGTAATCGAAAATTAGGTGTCAGCGGGACGGGGGCGATTCACGATTCGTAGCGGGACTCGGAACTGTTCGGTCGCTTTCGGATATGTCCGGTCGCTTTCGGATATGATCAGTGCATTCGGATAATTATGTTCTATTGTATTTATAATTTGAATTTGTGTCCGAATCTTCCGTAAAGTACAGTCAATAAGAAACGCTCCACGCAACTTAAAATTAATCTATTTGTTATAAAATGTTTTGTTTTTATTCGTTTGTGGTTGTTTTAGTTAGTTTATTGATTGTTATTTTATCAAGGAGAAAGATATTATTTTTGTTGCCATATTTCCATTTGCGGGCACATGTGCCTAGATTCATAAATACGAGTCATCTGGCGATGACTCGAATTAATTCACACTGTTTCACAAATTGGATATTAAATTATGCGTTCAGATAGTTCTTATTAAGGACACCTAAAGTTCACTATCTGATGATTGAAAAATTAATCCAAACTGCCTTTGTTCTGTTGCATTCTGTTCATAATAATACTATTTTATTTTTACTACCACACCACAGACGGTAAATCAAACCAAGATTTAAAAAAAACGCAGTACCATATTTTTTGTAATTTTCCTTTAAAAAATTACAAATTGACCATCACAATCCATAATATATTACGACACACACCAATCCATTATACATAGTGTTGCCCAAATGCAAGAACAAGACGAGACTTAGCCAGTCTTGGTCTTGGTCTTGCGCCAATACACCTGGTCTTGGTCTTGGTCTTGGTATTGCGCTCCCAGTCTTGGTCTTGGTCTTGGTCTTGCAGCAAGAGTCTTGCAAGTCTTGCAATTACCTATCAGTCTATTACTATTTATTAAAGTTTTTAAATCTTAGAAAAACGTATTAGAATTGGAACATAGTGAGCTTGAATTAACACAGCCATAGTAAAGATCAAGCAGATTAATAAATAACTGAAGATTTGATAAGAAATTCGAAAAATCAACTGTTTCTTAATAAACATTTATGATTTATAAGCTTACATTTGCTAAAACATGTAAAAAAACAAATTAATTACAATAACTTGACTGTATTTTAAAGAACAATATCTGTCTAGAAAGAGATTGAACCCTCAACTTATATGAAATTTAATAAAAGAGTTTTACGATTTATCATTTATTTCAATAAAAAATAAAATACAACACAAATCAAACATAACAGTACACAACAGCTTTATCATTAGGTTATGTTACTTTATATCAATTCTTTTGACCAAGAATTAATACAAAGTAATGCGCATAGGTCCAGTTTTTCATATTCTTTGATACAGTTTTTTGCGTCTCATAGAATTCCTAAGCGTACCTATACACCGAACTGTTACACCTAACTACTCCGTGAAATAGCGCTAAGTCCTAGCTGCAAGACGCAAGAGTCTTGCAGGCTTAGTCTTGTTCTTGCTCAAGTCTTGCACGATCAGTCTTGGTCTTGGTCTTGCTAAAAATACCCGGTCTTGTTCTTGGTCTTGGTCTTGCAAAAACGCAAGAACAAGACCAAGACTGCAAGACCAAGACTGAATTTGGGCAACACTAATTATACATTGACCTGTCTTCGTGCGGCAAGCTTAACCCAGTTCAACCAATACTGGTGATTCCACTTAAGTCACCGTAATATGTACAACTGCTAATAGTATGGAGAGCTTAAAAAATGTCAACTTATACTGGACTCTTTTAGACGCCCGCGAACCCGCAGTATGGTGAAACTGCCAAAATAAGTTGATCTATCTTTGTATGATAAGTCTAAACTATGCGAGCTCAACGAATACTGGACAGTTCCCAATAAGTCGCCATGTACTCTACAACCAAAAGTACTTACTGTAGTACTAAAGACTACACTGTCTGATCGTGTTATTAACGAAGCAATGAGTATTGAGATTAATCACGCGCTGACGTCACCGTCAGCTGGTGTAAACACCTACTGGCGCGCGCGCCGGCCTTGCTCTCCTAATATTTGTGTCAGAGATTATTATGTAGATGTGCCTTTGTATAGTTTTCTGCCTACGGCTTGTAGTATTCTGCGAGATTGTGTACCTATATTAGGCAGGTACATATAGGTAGGTTTCTGCTTACGAGTTGTTTTATTCTTTGAGATTGACTATTTAACACTTTCTTTTATGTTTCTTGTGAAGTATTTACTTACTGTATTGTTTATAAAATACAATAATATAAAAAAAACATTTACTGATTAAGTACAAATAATAAGGAGGTCATACCAAACTATAAATCAAATGAGTATACCTAGGTATTATACTTAATTTTCTCAGGCTGGTCATGCCATTTTATATCAAGCACTGTAAATGTATATTTTTAATCCTACTGCATTTTTTTATTTAACTCCAATATTTTTGCATAAATTCCGACTACAGAATTCGTATTGGTACGCGCACCGAAGAGTTTGTTATTCAAACTACACATTCATATTCATCTCACAAATATCTACATATATCCAAATTAGTCACTTTATTTATTTTACGCTCACATTGACACATAAATATGCATTTGTGTTTATCGTAGATAAACACTAAGCAATTATTCAAATAAGAGATCATCATAAATAACTGAATCACCGTTTAACATAATATGTAAAACAGTTTATACCTACATGTAAATCTGCATATTTCATTGTTCTTTGGCCATTCGTGTGTTTACTTAGCATAAACTGGTAGCGGGACCAGTACGGTATTATCGCGCGAACAAACCACGCGTCCGCTTCGCACCATTATCTGAAATGACCAACCACACTGATAACAACATATTGAACGCTCAATTCGTATTACAACGACGCGACATCAAAACATTTCTTTAAAACATGACCGAAGAGGAAAAGCAACCTTGTCTCTGTGATAATAAGAACGAAAATCCGGTCACTAGTGATATAGATAACGTGGAAAATGTAAAAGAAAGTGCTTGTGATGCACAACCTTTAGATGAAGTGAATTGTGAAGCTGTTGTTGATAGTGTTACTGGTGAAGTGACGGAAATTACTAATGGAATTGATAGTGAAATTACTTTAAATGAAAGTGATGATAAAAATGAAGTGACAAATGAAATTTCTAGTGAAAAAGAAGTGGATGTAAATGAAGTGGACACAAGTGAAGTGAATAATTGTTTGTCAACTGATGACGTTGGTTGTGAGTCTGCGCCGGAGGATGTTGACAATGAGCCAAGTAGTCATGAGGAAACATGCGAGGAAAAGGTTATGATCTTATAAGATGAATTACCTAATTTGGTTAAGATAATATAAATATTAAATTGCGCTTATTTTTATATATATATATATATATAAATAAGCGCGCGTGCAATACCTGAAATACCTTTTCATCCATGGGGTCATAGGGCATCTAAAGAACATATTGGCGGGCTAAATGCATTGATTTTGTACCTAATTAGAAAAAATCCATACTAACTTTGAGCTTCAATATCTCCTGAACCAGTAATATCCCAGGTATGGTGCCGAAGTAAAAAATGTTCGTAGTGATTGGTACAACATGGGATTTCAGTTTTCGTTAAGGGTCTTTTTACCCCCTGTATATGTAATGGTTTATATAGTCGGTTCATCACTGACAGTGCATCGCACCGTGCACCGTAAGCTTGATATCCACTGGCGACAAGTACTTATTTGTGTGGTCCGCAAACGGTTTTCTTCGTGTCTGAATGACCCCAATTTAGAGTCTCACACAGCGGATGAAAATGAAATATGCCTTATAAATAAATATAGTACTTATTTTGATTAAATCTATGAGTCATCTGTGAGGTCAAATAATGTCTGTTCTGAGTTCGTTGCAAGGGGCCATTTGCCCCTGCGAGTTTCGATTTATATAGGTTACAATATTACACATTATTATTACAAGGTTATTAAAAACTAAGGGTAATGTCTTCTCGTATTATGTTTGGGCTTATCAGCGCTTATCAATATCCGTTAGTGTCGTTATGAAGTTTGGATAATGCGAGTTATGAAGTGATAATAACATCGCTTTACAACCCTATTTTGTTTGACAACAAAATAATAAATAATACGAATCTGGATAACAGTGTGGCAACTTTGTGTAGAGCAGTGGTTCTCAAACCTTTTTAAGGATGGAACCCTTTTGGGTAACCAAATATTTGGCGGAGCCCTAAAATAACACAAAGCCGAGTCCTACGTGCACTTTAAAACCATTTATTTTACTGATATACATCTTCGTGGAGCCCCTAGTTTGAGAATGGCTAGTGTAGAGACAAAGTACGTAAGTTAACTCAGAGAAATAACCATGAAAAAATTATGATAGTGTGACCATATAAAGAACACTTCCTCTTGTCTGTGGTTTCGAACGCGGATGAAAGGTGCTATTTTTCATTATATCAAAACTGTTGTATGCCGAACTTGAAAATGTAATAGTTTTCTGTACCTAGTACCTTACCACTTAAACCACTTCAAATTTTGTTTTCAACAAAAGGCTAGGTAGGTACATATTAACTGATTCCATAGTCTAAAGACGAAAGAGTGTAGTTCAAACAATAAACCATTTACTTAGTGAAGGTACCTATTGTAACGACTAATTAGCATTATGTCTATTTCTGTCAGTCTCATTACATTTACAATGGTTGACCATAACACAAAGGAGGTAAGTCATGTAGAATGTACATGCTCTCTCGGACTTACCTACAGTAGGTAGGTACATCACAAATAGCTCAGCTGTTTTAGACATCGTCTTGTTACAAACAATTAATGTGTATTAATTAACTGGACATGGAGCGTATTAAAAATGTGTTTTTATGGCCTATATGTAATTACTAACATTGCTGTTATTGGTTTTTTTATCTGCTGGGTTGCACCTAGGGTTTATCAGTTGGTTGCTAGTGAATGACCCGGTCTAGAAGATCTAGGTTGCTCGGAATCCGGGTCATGACGCAAAATTTCGGGACAATCCCGAATTTCCCGGCCTTTTGGCGATCCTAGCTAACACCAGCCGTGGTATAAGTGTTAGACCCATAGAGTGGTAGTAATCTCTAGTTTCGTGGTCGCATTAAAGCTTATTCGAACTAGGCAACAGCTACAGTGTTGGCACATTCTCTATGTGTACTGGAACCAGATTCAATCCAATAACCGCAGAAAACGACCGTACCTAATCAGATTTACCGCCGGATTCATATCCGATCTATACATGGATTTGGCGATTAGTGATGCATATTTGACATAAGCGCCATATAAAATACATACATACATAGACTCATGCCTGTTTCCCGGAGTGGTAGGCAGAGACTACGGAACGCCATTTACAACGATCCTGACATACCTATCTCTCTTGCTTCATTCACTCCCATCAGATTCCTCATGCATGCTCTTCGGTTAAGGGTACTTCTAACCAGTCCTTTTTACCCGACTGCGCGACGCAAAGGAGGGTAATGTGTTTATCAGTCTATGTATGTATGTATGTATGTAAGTATGTATGTATGTTTGTTTCTATGTGGCGTTCTAGAGACCAAATGCGTAGGCCGATTTTGATGATTCTTACGTCAATCGATTCGTCTTAACCTTGCGAGTGTCACTAAAGACATGACAGTAATCAAAATTCACCACAGCCTCAACCAGACGCCATATTGTCAAAATGAAAAAATAAAATGTCGATGAACTATGTCATGTGGGGTGTCGTTGAATAGGTATTTTAAAATCATCTTTAGGTTCCTTTTATCATTTTTCATTTTAAATAATAGTTTAGGATATATAACGATCTAAAGTTGTTTAACAAAAAAAAATCTCAAATTATTTTTTTTTATTTTAGGATGTCTTCAATCTGGAGAGAGAACATCCGTCTGGGTATTCCCCTTCCTCCTGTCCCATTCACACTTGACTTATATAACTTCTTGGTCAGTGTTTCGTCATCCATCCTCTCCATGTGTCCAAACCATCTTAGCATACCTTTCTCAATGGTTGTCATCTTCTTTTACCGTACTCTCTTATCATATAAAATATGTAAAAAAATAAATTAATAAAATAAAACAAAAATTTGTTTATTGCCAAAAATAAATACATGTTAGAGCTATAACCAGTGGCCCCACTCTAGGCAAGCCTATCCTGTGGGTACCTACTGTATCTCTTATCTCTAAATCCATAGATGGGTAATTTATTGGGACCGACCATAGGTAATTTCTTGTTCATCTTGGGCTTAAAGTTATCGGAAATGCTATAAATAAGATAACATATTATGCTATTGTTTGGTGCAAATAATTTCAATAATAAACTCGGTTCCTTTAGCATGGCTTTAAGTGACTATACGAACCACGCTTTAACATCGTGGGCGCATGTTGTCACTGATAAGCTATGCAAATCAAATACTGTAAGCGGAGTAAGTATATCGGTGCATATAAACAGCGTCTATATATTTTGAATTCGACAAGACTATTCTCGCGTATTTATTACACTCATTAAAATTATACTTACTTATCGTGTCGATGGCAACACTCTAGATAGATTTTTAGATTTGGCCCAAAACTCGGCAGCTCGAAAGTTATTTGGTCCGCTCTCATATAAGTCGTCAAGCGTACACGATATTAAAGTTAATATAAAGTCTAAAACTAAAATAAAAATGGAACCGGGGAAACTAGCATTCAATAAACCCCTGAGTAAACTAAGACAGACTTTCTTAAACAATTACCTACCATGAAGATTAATAGTTACGGCAACAGAAAACTGCCAGCGCTCAACAGAGAAACACATAAATTAAAGACTAATAATGAGAAAAGTTCGCGTGCGTTTGATGACTTGATGCTATGCGTGTATGTAATTTCTTGGCAACGTGACTAAAGCGATTGTACTCATTCCTGTGATCTGGGCTGTGAAGCTGTTGAGATTAATACATTCTTACATGCACTTACTATTAACATTAGGCATGAATGTATTCATATGTATACATACATACATACATAGTCTCACGCCTATAACCCCGAAGAGGTAGGCAGAGGTGTATTTCTACACCCACTTTTCGCCAGATATACTTTAGTCCCACGTAATAAGGGCGAGCCTATTGCCGTACCGGGCACATTTCCAGACTCCGTGCTGCTACTGAGAATTTCGTGACATAAAAACCCAATAACACTGCCCGACCCAGGAATCGAACCCGGGACCTCCCGATCCCACTCGCACATTTATGCCGCGAGACCAACGAGGCAGTCGTATAGGGTTTGATGTCGAGTTTTCCGTCTCTACGCAATGACGGTATTTGCATCGTGTTATCCCTTAGTCGCCTCTTACGACACCCACGGGAAGATAGGGGTGGTGACACTTGTATTCTATGCCGTTAACCACACGGCTAATATCTGAATATATCTATATAACTAAAGGATATCCGGACTCAAAACAGCAGTCTGTGTATCATTCAAAGTATTTGCCACATACATACAATACAACCAATCATAAAACATAACATAACTTCACGCCTTTTGTACCCGAAGGGGTAGGTAGAGGTGTATTACACACCCACGTTTCGCCAGTTATGTTTAGGTCCTAATGTAATAGGGGGCTAGCCTATTGCCATCTACCGGGCACATTATTAAGCGAGCAATAATTAACATTTTTAATACACACATAACTTCGTAAAGTCAGACGCGTGTGCCCGGGGTAACTGGGGATCGAACCCGAGACCATCGACTCGGCAGTCTGTTACGTACACCACTGGGCTATCGCATACATAGATACAACCAAAGGACACAAATAACACCCAAACCGCAAAAGCATATTTCTTCATGATACAAAATATATTTCCGTGTAGGAATCGAACGTATAGCACTAGCGGCTTTCTAAACCATACTACAACAAACTCAAAGTCTATTGATCATTATTCATTACTATGAGTATTGAGTAGTATTATAATATATACAAAAACTAAAAGGTCGTTGCGTCACAACTTGTCCTCGCCGATATTCTAAACAAATAATATACAATGTTGAATCTTTGTAAACAAACAAATAATAATATAGTGTTACTTCGTATTTTATCAGTGTCAGCCTGGCTAGAATCAATATACAATAAGTATTATGTATAACAAACAAATTCCACAGTTAATACTGACCGATCACAAAATACCATCTGATTGACAATACACATCCGAAACTATAAGGCTGGTTATGCTGAAAATTGGCCTGTATATTTCTTGCGCAGCTTAGGGGTGCACTGAGCAGGGATTTCCCGAAAATCCCACGGGATCGAGCAAAAACCGTTAAATATAAATAATAGATATATAGAAAATTATTTATTGTACCTACACCAGATAAAATACAAATGCTACATATTACATGATACCATTTTCAAATGTACAATAGGCGGCCTTATCACTAAAAGCAATTTCTTCCAGGCAACCTTGGGATACCTAGACTAGAAAAGATAAGAGAAACAAAAACAGTGGTGTTGTCATAAAATGAAGTAAGGTCATAATGTGCTGGCATGGCTGCGAGCATCATCTAGTTCAATTATAAATGAATATGCTGAAATATTTCTATAATTGCTAAATAATGGTTTAAAATATTAACTAACCTATACTGTGATAACTCGAGCGGCTCAGTCGCGACGTGACACGTTCTTGCGTCCATGACGGAGGTCGAATCGTTTGACCCGATACGGTATTACACATTCTTACTATACCTACCTACGTGTAGTACTGTATTCTATTTGTTATTTATCTGTATACTAGCTGTTTCCCGCGGTTTCACCCGCGTCCTGGGGGAACTACTTCGCCTACCCAGTTTATTTATCCGCCGTTCGAGTTTAGCGAGAACAAACAGACAGACAGACAAAAATTGTAAAAATAATCATTTCGGTATATGTACCATGTATACATCCATTTGAATTTTGTAAAAAGCGGTTATTTTAATATTACAAACAGACACTCCAATTTTATTTACTTATAATATATGTAATATGTATAGATGTGAACATTCCTGCGTTACTGACTGACCTACAGACGACGCGACGCTCAGGTGCCAGAAGCTAAATTCTGGCTTGAACGTGCCTTGGGAAGCGTAGATAGTAGATACAGTGGGAATTTCGGGTCATCACTTATTAGTGCACCCACTTAAGGAACGGATTGCCCGAAATTACCACAGGATCAGGCAGAAACTGTTTAAGTAAAATGTGCGGTAAATCGGATTTTTTTCTTGGATATTTGACAGCGTGCGCAGCAACCGGACCTATTGCAATATCATTCATACCATTAGAAGATGGAGAAGCGATAAAAGGCAATAAATACCTAAAGGGCCTTAATGTACCTTTTACGATAAGAGGCTAATGATCATCTTTACAGTAATTAAAAACATCTTGTTGCACATTAAGAATAAACAGCGACAGTGTTTGCAGACATCGAATTTTCAAATTTTTCTTCCTCTATGAAGGTATCATAACTTGCGCAATGCACATTTTTAAAAAGAAGACTAAAACGTGTCATACAGTATATCAGTAATCACAATGTTAGTAAAGATATAAAATGTTATTCATTATAGATCCTGTTTAGGCATATTATACAAGATACCTATATATTATTGTCACATTGTCTCAACATAATCCGAAAGTGTTCCATTTGGATCCGTCCTTTCCTGACTATGCGTATGCTTAGGTACGGCTGCCATTCGTCCGGAATTCCTCGGATTGTCCTAATTTGAAGGGCGTCCGGGGACCGTCCGGCAGGGGTTTTTGAAAGTGGGCAATCCATATTTTTTATAGATAACCGATAAATAAGTAGTACTTTTCAGAGGTGTCGGCAAAAAACATATTTCGCCCAAATATCCGGGATTTTTCCCGTGTATTGTGCTATTATCCGGCGTCGGCAATTTGGGTGATGGCAGCCCTCGTTTGCAGTTCATAAATTAGACGAAAAGACATATAAGTAGGTACCTATACCTAGTAGGTACTTATTATCGTAACCATGGTTCTTGCAACAATTTGCCAGATCGTCTCAACATAAAATCCACGAGTGTTCCAACTAAATCCGTGCTTGTCCACTGTACTATAAAACTGTATACTCATTGGTGTCCCATCCGCAGGGCTGGCGCAAACCGAAGTCCCGCACGGTGATGCCGGGCGGCGGCGCGGTGGCTGCGCGCTCGCCGCATTCACACGACGCCGGCGATGCACGGGACGAAGAGGGCATGCACAATGGCAAGGTACGTCGCCATAGGCGTATATATTATGCCTACCCCAGTATGGTCTTGTGCCCACCCCAGAATGTTGGTTCATCATATCAGCCGAAAGACGTCTACTACTGGACATAGGTCTCCCCCATAGCTTCCCACATGCACCGATCCTGAGCCACCCGCATCAAAGTCAAAGTCAAAGTCAAAATCATTTATTCATTTAGGCCACAAAGTGACGCTTATGATCCATCCGCTCTCCGTGATCCCAACAAGATCGTCGGTCCACCTTGAGGGAGGCCTATTTCTGCTGCGACGTCCTGTGCGTGGCCGCCACTCCAGAATCTTTCTGCTCCAACGGCCATCGGTTCTTCTGGCTACGTGCCCTGCCCACTGCCACTTCAGCCTGACTATTCGGAGAGCTATGTCGGTGACTTTGGTTCACCTGCGGATTTCCTCATTTCTGATTCGATTATTGAATTTTGGTTACCGGAGTGAATTTTATTTTATCTTAAGTGGCTGGACACTTAAGACTTCACACCATTGTTTTATAAAGATCCGGGCCAGCCTGGACCTATATATATAACCCTAGATACACCTACGTCCATCGCACTTAGACTTCATCAGGCCCCTTTCGAAGACCATTGCTCGATATAGCTCTCCTAATTTGTGGCTCAATCGCGTTTTGATTCAATAGAATTGGGCCTACTATACCATAATACCACGCTGGCCGGAGTGGCTGGTATAAGGTTCAGTGTTGTGTTTGCTGTCCCTTTCCAAAGATACCATATTTTCCAAGTGTATTTTCCGTGATATACCGTCCTTTCATAACTAAATAGGAAGAATTCCAGCCTAAGTGCCTAGGACAGTACAATGAGTCGCTATTTTTGCGCCAATCTCTCTCTTGTCGTGTTACATTTACCTATACCGAATGACACAATAAATCAATAATAATTCTATATAAAAGTACTAGTATATTATTTTATTATGTGTGTACCTACTCGTATATTATTTTATAACAGTAAATAGGATAAGTCATTACGCAAGATAAAGATTCGGTGATATTTATATAAATACTTGTAACGAATTTAATGGGATATGTAATTCATCATTCAAGAGAGAGAGTGAGGCAATATCGAGTGCACTTGTGTTTGCGCCCACACTTCTGTTTAATAATATGTGCCGTGCAGTTGGTCAGTCTCAAAATTCGGTTTGTCGGTCAATATTATTATATTTATTCATCTCTCCTCTGCCCCTATGACAAAGAAAGAGATGGGAAGAGATCCTTGGTATTGAGTTTTCTGTGACTGCTACTTTACGACATTTTGCGAGAGCAATTGTACTGTAACGTTTTCGTGACCACAGTAAAGTTTTGAAAGACATAGACTATTGTTTTTTTATAGACTCACGCCTGTATCCCCGAAGGGGTAGGCAGAGGTGTAATATTAGACCCACATTGCGCCATGAATATTTAGGTCCCACGTAATAGGGGGCGAGCCTATTGCCGTTACCGGACCCATCACCAGACTGCGTGCTGCTACTGAGAATTCGGAAAATCCCAGTAACACTTTTGCCCGACCCGGGAATCGAACCCGGGACCTCCGACCAGCAGTCGTCTATGCTATCCCGCTATCCACTGGACCATGGAAGCAGTCCACGGAGGTTGACTATTGTGTAGTACGCAATCATTATGCTCACTACAAAGAGGGGGGCTGCCGAATACATTTTTCACTAACCCTGATTAATGGTGGATAAAAAAGGGCTATGAAGATGATGACGACTCTGTAAACTAAGGAATATCAGTTTAAGGCGAGGTTGCAGTACAGTGCGTAGCTCGACCTCACCCCCCGCAAAAACAAAAACACGGGGGTGGCGTCAGCGAGTGAGCGGGAGGAGGGGAAGGGGGGGGGTTTCGTGTGTGCGTGTGCCACAGCGCAGCGTAAAAAAACTGTAGATGAGTTATGCGAACTTTAAAAGTGGCACATTAAAAACAGGCTAAATGTCTCATTTGGCTTTAGTGGCACATTAAAAACAGGCTAACTGTATCATTTGGCTTTAGTCGCGTACGCGCTGCGGTCGGAAGCGCTCGCTCTTTTACTCGCGTGTGTGTACGTTACATTTGAAAATGCCGTCGTGTGTAATGACTCATTACTAATGAGATTTTGCACAAACTATAATAGGAAAATGACTAAAAGTTATGAAATCACTTCTCATTCATGAGTATTACAATATTACAACGTTTTATTTACAATTTATAATAAATTCAATATCACAAATAATAGAGTGAATAAAAAATTGGTATTTAGCGAGTGTAAAAGAGAAGCAGTATTGTGCGTGTACAAAGACTAAAAAACAAAGTATCCAGATGGGACATTCGTAATAATAAAATACTGATGTGTGTTTTTGTTAAGTAAGTAATAAAAGTGATTTGAGGCTGAATCAACACAATATATTATTATTAAGTAGGTTGTACTGCACAGTTCTCGCTGCCGACCCACCGTACCCCTGGCAGTACCCCTGGGGGTATGGTGGGTATTTCAAAGCTTAACCGTACTCGCAGATAATATTGTTGTGTAATAAGTTTATTAATTTCATTTCGTTAATTTCAAGTTCCACTATTTTGTAGGATCATTCCCAGTAGCCCTATTGAACAGTTCTATGATAGAACTGTCCTAATTCTATTAGCACAACTTGAAGAGGAGAATAGAACTAATGGGATAAGTAATAGGAAATGTCCCAGTCTAGTTCTATGTATTTTTTTACAAGGGTATTCAATAGAACTACTGGGAATGATCCGTAGTGTCACGACATCGCGCTCATATATCCGAATGAATATGTTTTGTAGACGTTCATTTGTTTAAGGTGTAAAACAAATGAACGTCTACAAAAAAAATGAACGCCTACAAAACAAATGAACGT
Source organism: Euclidia mi (assembly GCA_944739405.2). Lineage (NCBI taxonomy): Eukaryota > Metazoa > Arthropoda > Insecta > Lepidoptera > Erebidae > Euclidia > Euclidia mi. The sequence goes on along the minus strand of OX123189.2, from coordinate 84,224,041 downwards.
CTACAAAACAAATGACTTACAGAAAGTGATCAGCTATCGATAGTGATTGCAGAAAACAGGTGCATGCGATTTTCAACCTAATTGACATTAGTCAGAATTTATAATTTTATTAACGTAATAATGCCAGAAAGCGAGAAAACACAAAATACAAAGTTTGTCATGAATTGTCAATAAGGTCGAAAATCGCATGCACCTGTTTTTTGCAATCACTATCGATAGCTGATCACTTTCTGGTAGTCATTTGTTTTGTAGACGTTTATTTGTTTTGTAGACGTTCAATTGTTTTGTAGACGTTCATTAGTTTAACACATTTTTATACATACATATTTATTCGAATTGTGAGCGCGATGTTGTGACACTACCCTTGTAAAACATACATAGAACTAGTGGGAAATTTCCTATAACTGTTGTAAATTCTTCTCATCAAGTTACGCTAATAGAACAAGTGGGAAAAAGTATCACTAGTTCTATCATAGAACTGTTCAATAGAACTAATGGGAATGATCCGACAGCGCTAATATGATGATGATGACGGGTCTTCAACAGTACCACAGATTATACCTATAATATACAAAGCATTATAACCATTAGCAGTAATACCTAAACGTTTTATTCTCTAACTAGAGGACGCCAGCAGCTACGCCTGCATTTTTTTTTAATTTACCTGTTTTGGCCGATCCCGTGGGAATTTCGGGAAATCCCTTCTTAGTGCACCCCTACGGTCCCCAAGGAACATACATGCCAAATTTCAGCTTCCTGCGCTTAATAGTTTCGGCTGTAGCGTGTCTGTCAGTCAGTCAGTAACGCAAGGATTTTATATATTAAGATTTATCTCCTTGTTGCTCTATATCATCGTACTAGCGCTTGTCTTCGCTTGTCTAAAAATACAAAAACGTAAGTAGTAAGTCATTATCATACGAGAGATAACACTGTTCAGTTTAATGTCCACGTAGCACGTTGGTACAACACTACGAGCATTTCAGCCAGGAGTACGGTTAAGCTTTAAAAGACCCACCATACCTCCAGGGGTATTGCCAGGGCTACGGTGGGTCCGCAGCGCACAGTTTTTATATTATCGTACTGTTTCAGGTTTCCATTGAATGTGAATGAAATGAGAAGAATAAAATGTACTTTTTTAATCAATGTTATTAATAAATCACATTGACTTTTTATTTACCTACCTTAAATGAATTAATCAAATTTACTTTGAGGCGAATTGAATTTACTCAAGGCAGACAAAGTGATCATGTCGCATCTGAGTCAAATTATTGTTTGTGAAACGGTTAGCATGATGTCACAATGCGCGTCGGTACAGAGAGCATATGTTTATCTCTTTTTCGCGCTTGAGATTAGATGTGCTATCTCACTTACACTTGTTATCTAATTCTTAGTGTGTCGTTTTGACATATTTATATCAGTGTGCGTACGCTTTTCGCGATGCGTGCCACTTGTAAGCGTCGGTTACCTTGTCAGTAACCTGTCTACGGTTTCTTACTAGTATGTCTATGGTTTGAACGAATGAGTTTGGAATACGAATTTCTTTGTACTTTTGCGAAAACGTAAATGCGGGGGTGGAGGGGGATTTTGCGGAGCAATGACGTACGTACGCCCTCAATCACGCCTAGACAGGCACTGATGAACGGCCGGCGAGCAATATAATGCCAACATTTTGACTATTTTTTTCCTCGGAGAAAAATGATAACGAAATTACAAAATCTGTTTTTACCATTTATTTTAAAATAAAGAGCTGTTTCTATCGATAATACTTTCATATAAATTCATTATGGAATCTCTAAGCAGTACACGTTTAAAATTTTGATTTAGTGCCATGTTTGACATTTTTTTTTATCGAGCCAATCATTCCAAATCGTGTTTCTATCTTTACGATTTACTAGAAGATATGTTCAACTTTTATATTTTAATTTTTATTCATTAAAAATATCATAGTTCATAGGATTTTCAGACGTTTAAAAATCTTAAAAAGTACTGCAACCTCGCCTTAACCATTAGTAAAAAATACCCACAGTTTTCATTATACGTTTTATTTAATAAAAATCATTTTATTTCAGGACAAAGATGGCAAGAAAAAGAGCAAAAATAAAGAAGGTAAGTTTTCAGTCCCATTTACCTATGTAGTTTAAATTCGGAACCCTTAAAATTTGTAAGCTAATTTAAAACAAAATCGTCTAAACATACAAATTTTTTACGCTGCGATTGGATTTTAACAATACATGGTGAGTGTCCATCGTATTTATTGATCAGAAATCATATAAATTGCTTAAACATTTGCTGCTGAAATCATTTAAAAGTAAAACCATATAATTAAATAAATCTATATACTCGACTAAATTGTTAACATTCGGTCGTAGAGATGTGCTTCTATCGATTATGTTGATGAATTATATTATTTAGTTTTGTCTTAACATTTTGCGTAGAATACTAAATTTTTTGTAATTTTGAATTTCATTTATTTACTGCATGCATCTTTAGTTACTAACAAACCAATAATATATTATAATTATTCGCAAAAGGTAAAATATGTTCTGTTTGTCTTACCACAAATCATCCTTCCTACCAATCAAACATTCCATCCTCCTAACACTTTTATCTTTTATTTCTAGACGTAACCCGTTCAGTACTCATAGAAGGGGTATTATTCCGAGCGCGGTACTTGGGCTCCACACAACTGGCCTGCGAAGGCCAGCCCACGAAAGCCACGCGGATGCTGCAGGCCGAAGAAGCCGTGTCCAGAATCAAGGTACCAAGCACTAAACATCTGTTATGACTATGACACTTTTCATTAACCCAAATTAGATAAGAATGTTTGAATTATTTGACCCTTTATTTAGTAAGTAATAAGACGTCTTGGAATCGAATAATCGATTCCAACGTGTCTTTTTTAGATAACGCGATTTGATTGGCAATGTTAAAGGGAGAAGTAGAGGTCGTATCGATATCGATAGCGAATAGTAGTAAAACGCTATCTTATATTATTACAGTCTCCTTGAACAATTGTGGATATTTGATAATAAGTATGTATCAGTGTTCAATATCATCTTGTTAATCCAAATATATTGCCAATCAAATCGTATTTTCTTAAAATACCCAACAACATGATTGAGGCCCTATATAGTCTCGTAAGTCTCTAAGAGATATATAATCTACTAATAATACTAATACTTATAAAATAAGTCTTCCTCCTTTCGTATTCTTAGTACATGCATTCTCATAAAGACACAATTCGGCGACTTACCGTTTGCCCGTGTGAATCGGTATCAATGTAAAATGTTTGTATCTTATGTAGATGTTTATTGAGATCAGAGCATGAAATTACTTGTCTCTCTCTGTCCCACCAAGCCAACTGTAGCACTATCCTGTGATCTGTCTTTTGAGAGCTTCGGTTATACCAACCTTTTGCGACCAAAGATGTACCCAATCCATTTATCGATAAATACTTTACCCTCCCTAATCACATTAGTGACGTTTTTAAAATTAAATCGATTTCGCAGGCTCGGTTCCATAGTCAGATTAATCACATTAACATCTATTCATCTATTCATATGAGGTCGCTTTTGTGTTGTATAATTTAAGCTTAAACAAAACGATACTTAAAGACACACAGTGTACAATCGACTACTACACCGCTGTTAGTCGATACTATCGACTGTTGTTTCACATCTCTATTTCAAAAAGTGTGATGCTCTTCGCACCGCATATAAACCTATCTGTCTAAACTATTTGCACGCCAATCCCTTCAACTCTTATTTCAACGATTTCATGGTCATCTTGTAAATATGTAATTTCATGCTCATTAGGATTAGTGTATTGAGAATGCTAGTGGGATATCCTTCATACCCTTTATATGAACGATAATGATAAATATTTAGTCGCTAGAACGAAGTTACCGTGGAACTGACTTGGCCCTGTGTATGTTTAATTTTTCAAATGTGTTGAGTCATCCACGAACCTGTCCGCCAAACCGTTTGAGCTCTTATTGACTTGGCACTAGAGTATTTTTTTCAGTGTGCTCCTCACCCCTCGACCCGACCCAAGAAGATTGTCGGATCCCGTATTGGCCGGCTAGCCTCCTCTGAAAATGTTTGTTTATCTGTCGCTTTCTATTCCGCTTGACGCTATGCTTTGTATCATTTGAGTCCTTTGAGGTCCGCTGCAAGGTAAGGGAGTATGCGATCATATTGTGCTGTGCTAGAGTTTGACCTTGGCATGTTCCGATTCGGGCTAAACGACCTACGATCGTGCTCCTAAAGACCGATTAGTGTCTATACCGAATTCTGTAACCGAAAGTTGAAGAATTCATAAATTTAAAATTAGAATTCGATGTAAACACAATCGTTGCCGACAAAATCGACTAAAGGAAGTACTTACTGATTCAGATTTGCTTTTTATCCATGCACTATTTCATGATATGCACTTATAGCATGTAATACCCGATTCACACCGGCTGAGGTGGCCTGTCCAACACGAGGCACAACATCGCGGAAGGCTTAGCTTAGCACAAGAGTATCCCTATTAATATAAAGTTAATTCAGTTAGGTTTGCTTTCATACTAACGACGGTGGATTGTCGCTCGCTTCTCACATGATCATTGTGTGTTTGTATTCGAATTGTTTTGCTTGCTTTACGCGCCGAAATTTTACATCATTTGCTCATTGGTTTGATTTTATGAATAAGCAAGCCAAACAAATCGTGGGGCTTGGATTTGTTTACGTTTTGGTATAAACGGTATTCAAACTTTTTATATATATTTGCGTTTAATATTTTTAGTGATGATTATAAACTGTTAATAATATTTTGCGTCAGGTATACCAATTTTTTTAATTTAAATGACCTTAAGTAAATCAAATTATAAATAATGTTTTGAAATGAGAATGTTAGCACGCATCTAGAGAATTCTTTTGTTAAATAGTTTCTAATGTAAAGTGCAATTAAATATTCAATAAAATCCTTAGTAATATTTATGCCGTTATGGTAAGTTGAGTATTAACAGAACTATATTTTTGGCATACTTTAAGAAAATAAAAAACCTGTAAAATATTGCTACAGTTTGGCGGAAATTTGAAGAATAATATCGTGAAACAACAAATACCACAAAATCAATTAAATTAAGAACTTCTGTCACATTGCCAAACACCGAAAAATAAAGTCGGTACAGATTAAAAAAATAAATAAAAATAAATCAATATCATAAAGTAAATAATTTACAATGTCGTCGAGATAAAATGTCACAAAACCAAATAAGTCACAACGCTAATAAAAATGTTACAAAACCAAATAAGGGACAACGCTAATAAAAATGTTACAAAACCAAATAAGGGACAACGCACATAAAATGTCACAAAACCAAATGAGTGATAACGCAAATTAGAATGTCACAAAACCAAATAAGTGATACGCAAATAAAAATGTCGCAAAACCAAATGAGTGACAACGCAAATTAGAATGTCACAAAACCAAATAAGAGACAACGCAAATAAAAATGTCACAAAATCAAATAAGTGACAACGCAAATAAAAATGTCACTAAACCAAATAAGCCACAACACAAAAATGTCACCAAACCCAATAACTAAAAACAAGTCGAATACGTGCGATCATGTGAGAGCGTGAGGAGGTTAGCCGGTATTTGTAACAGTGGGGCTGCGACGGCCCGTACTCCGGCGTTTACGCGGCCCCAGCGGCGGTGTTCCGACTCGCCTTCCTTGGGTCGGTCGAGGTCGACGAGGACTCGCGAAGACGCAAGAAGAGACCCAAAAAGAACATGGTAGAAGAAGCCGTCACTAAGATCAAGGTGGTTTGGCTGACTTGCATTTTATGATAGGTTATTTACAGCCGTTACACAAGGTTATTTAGCGGGTCTTACTCACGATTAATTATACAGGGTGGCGCTACCATAGGGGCACTTTTTGAACAGAGGCATAGCGTACAACATTCTGAAGCCTTGTACCAAAAATCAATTAAATCGGTGCAGTAGTTTAGCCACAATATCGATTTTAAGTTCCGCAATTTTTGCACATGCTTTGAATTCCACACAGCTGATACAAAACGGTTAACGCCCCTACATTGCGCGCCGCGACTCACTACGATGCGGGCGCCGACTCGACGCCGCGCGAGGGTTCCCGCATATCTTCGAGGACGCGCGAATGTTTTTTGTCAGGTTCAAGCATTTATGCACTTTATTGAAAAAAAAAATATAGTTTATTTTCAAGTGCGTTAATAAAATCCTCTCCGCTGCGCTCCGTTTTATCTGCGCTGAGCCTAACTTCGGATGACGTCGAGGCGTCGCGTCGGAGCGAGTCGGGGCGTGCAATGTAGGCTCGTTGACCGTTTTGTATCAGCTGTGTGGAATTCAAAGCATGTGCAAAAATTGCGGAACTTAAAATCGATATTGTGGCTAAACTACTGCACTGATTTAATTGATTTTTGGTACAAGGCTTCAGAATGTTGTACGCTATGCCTCTGTTCAAAAAGTGCCCCTATGGTAGCGCCACCCTGTATATTTAAGGCATGGTCCTGACGCGGCCACGGCCGAAGTAAGTTGGCCGTGACGTTGGCAAATACCGAGGTATTTATGCCTTAAATATATTATTTATCGCGAGTAAGAACCGCTAAATAACCTCGTATAATGTGTAATAATCGCGAAAGTTTAAAATCGTTTATTTATTGCCGGTCTCAATATTCGTTCATCCGTGGATATGCAATTTGAGATACATATTTGATTTCTCCATACAAAATATATCAAACATGTATCTCAAGACTCTAAATCCATAGACAGTTCGGATATTGAATTCAGCAGTTGGGTTACATCTATGTCCATGGTAGTTTAAGGCTTAGGGTAACGGGTGGCCTTTAGCGTTTACACATCCATCGTGTCGTGCTCATTTACCTTACTTACATCAATATTTTGTCGTGACATGATGTGACGTGATGTAACGTTATGCGGTGTTACGTTACGTGACGAGATAAGACGTGAAGTGACGTTTTTGCAGAATCGTAGGTACATCGTGTTTAATGACTACCAGCATGATACGATAACACGATTCATGTGCGAACGCTCCCTGACATCGAAATAATAACTGAATCGTGAATCTGTTCTATAAATAAATGACAATATGTACTTCATTCTTCAAAGCGATAAGAGATCAGACATTATTTCGACCGTCAATCAATTGCGATCTAATCACAGTATTCATTATTATCCATCTGAACGGCTGCGAAGTACATTAAAATAGGTATAAATTAAAGATACTTATCGTACAACGTAGGGCACTAAAATGTGCACTCGCTTTTTTGTAGTCACTGCTTTATCCAGCCAGCAGCATTTTAAGGCCACCCTTAACCCTGACCGTATAAATTAGTAGAAATTACCATGGGTAGATTTATTTTGTTGTTTTTGTGTTATGTCAGTGTCTGTAGATGACATTAGAACCGAAATCTTATTGTTAGCAACACTGTGTAAATGTTGCCAGGAAAAAAGTATTATTTATATTTTATTGAAGTTTTTAAATCAAGCAGGTTTTATTAATTAGGTATTTGTGAATGTTGTTATGAAATAATATAAAACTTCAATAGAATATAATATGGCTATTTTATATTTTATGTAAACTCTCCACTGTACTAATTGTGACGGTATTTCCCTTATCGCTGTCTCGGGTTACCATCAGGCTTTGGTAAGTGTCTAAATTCTAAATTAGTAGCCTTTGATGTGAGACAACGCAATGACTAAATATCACTGTATACAATTTATTAATTATTATTATCTGTGGATCTTTTATGAAGTGATATCAAGAACTTTTAAATAATCTTCTTACACCGAAATAAAATAGAGCGGCATACTAATATTGTACTGCTTTTACAAAAATTACACCGCTTCGACTTCGACTGACTAAGAATGACTCGGCGAAACTTCACATGTCACTAATGTCATTAGTGTCATTACATATGTCATTACAATTGAACTCTCGTTTAAGACACACATACACGTTTCGGCAATTATTATGCTTATGCTTTTTGACAACAATGATACTCACGTAAAAAATTACGTACATACAACACCACCCACCCATTTCATAACATGTGACGAATATTATTACTTACTTGAAAAATCCACATTTATATTATTGGTGCAAAATCGCGTATTGTTGCGTTGCTTCAAACCGCGTAGTATTTAGGCAACCGTGTCGAATTTGTTGTACCTTCTCTTTCTTGCAACGGTGGGGTAAAAGAGACCGAAGATATTTGTTTAAACTGTCAGATGATCTGCGCTTCTGTCATGTATGTTCATAAAAATTACTGAACATCTATCAGATGATAGAAACAGTGATTAGCGGACTTTGCGTCTTTCCAATCCAAGACATCTAGCATCGCCTCTGAGACCACGCCATTACGAAGATTTCACACTAGACCATTTGACAGTTTTATGTAAATCCTTTATCCCAGTTTCAATATAGAAAGAGGCACAGACTCGACACACATCTCGACATCACAAAGGCCGCGGTCTCGAACAAAGCGATGAGCGAGGCGAACGAATCATAGAGAGTGGTGCATAGAACAAATTCAATTGCCATTGCCCGCTGTCGCTACCTCTCAAGCTCCGCTCATAGCCTTAATTTAGAGAATGCGGCCTGAGCATAGGATCAGCCTCAGATTATAACCGATGTATCATTATTATAGATCTGATAATCGGGCACTTATTTATCTAAAATTTGACTTTTAAATCAATTATATTATAATAAGGTTATTTTTTATTCAGATAAAATGTTATTTCTCTGAATAAAAAGAAATAAGTTAATTTGGTTATATTGGCAGCGGTGCATTACAGTGTATTAATAATTATTGATGAGGGTATGTTTATGTGATGGTTTTGGGTGGTTAAAATGGTAAACTATAGATAAATTAGCGCCTGAATATCTGATTACTAATCGTTATTCATCCATTTATAACCGGGCCGGCTTCTTTTGCGCTCATGTGAAACCTGTCTAATATGTTCTTTGTCCCTGTTTTATACGTCGATGTTTACCTTATACCTGATGGTTATACTCGGCACCCTTAGACCTTGCTATATAACCATTTGGTGAGGGGCGAGGTATACACAAATGAATGTAATTTATGCACTACCATGCCATGTACCCGAAATATATTCCTACAAGGGCACTAACTTCAAAGCACCAACCGTTTTTAAATATCTGCCGTTAAAATTCAAATTCGAAATTAGAATCAATTGTCAAAAATGTGTCAGATAAGTCATCAAATCTTTTTTTTTATTCTAGGCTCCTGAAGGGGAGAATCAGCCAAGCACAGAGGTGGATCTTTTCATCTCGACGGAGAAGATAATGGTGTTGAACACGGAATTGAAAGAGATAATGATGGACCATGCGCTGCGGACGATCTCGTATATCGCGGATATTGGAGACCTCGTGGTGTTAATGGCGAGAAGACGGTTCGTCCCGCATGAGAACGATTCCGATCAACCCAAACTGAATAGGACTCCGAAGATGATTTGCCATGTTTTTGAGAGTGAGGAGGTAAGAAAATTGCAATCTACGCACAGTCAGCATAAAATATGATCTACCACCCCACGATCTTAATTTGTTTGCACGTCATTAAACAACAAGGTTGATATTCCTTTGAAATAGTATTCTGATCTTAATAACCGAACCAATTAACATTTGGCATTTCTACCTTCAACCTTACGGTTACTTTGATGACACTGGTAGTTTTGTCAAGTCTGTTCACCACTTTCTAGGTTTACTTACCACACATCAATATGACTTAATTGTTTAATGGTGTATCTAGGATTTTGATTTTCGTTTCCGAGGTTTTTATTTTAACTCTAGTGCAAGTAAGTTTTATCATGAAAAAGTACTGCCATTGCAGGTTGCTCTAGGGTGAGCGGGATTGAGACAAACTCTCCCTCCGAACTAGATTCACCTCAATTTATGTGAAAATTTTTGGAACTCCTTATTTTGTTATCTTATTCTTATTATTCATTACGATATGACATATTACCAAGTAGTTACATTTGCAAACAAATTGCAACATTCCATTTATGCGTTGACATTTAACAAAAGTAAATCAACCGAATAAAACACATATGTAAAATTTCTGCTTCATGGTTGCTTCAAATCAATTTATAATTTACAACATACCAGAACGAAACTAATTATACACACTTTAAGAAAGTACTTTTTGTTATATTTGCTTTATTAAACTCGTTTTTTTATCGTAACTCTTTTAATAACTAACATTGATATGAAACGGCGATAATATTTTATCTCACTTATCGTCTATTTACATAAACTGTTTGAATTACATCATACGCTATAAATTTTCTTAAATTGTCATGTGTCTTTCTTATATGATAATTGTTTTTAGGCCCAATTCATAGCGCAGTCTATAGGACAAGCGTTTCAAGTGGCGTACATGGAGTTTTTAAAGGCGAATGGGATTGAAGACCACAGTTTTGTTAAGGAGATGGATTATCAAGAGGTGCTGAATAGTCAAGAAATATTTGGAGATGAACTGCAGATGTTTGCTAAGAAGGAATTGCAGAAAGAGGTATGTGCTGACAATTACTTTTATTACAGTATGTTCTGAAAATAGGGTAGTTGACTAAATATGTTTTATGTCAAAAATACCCCATGTATTTCAAGTCAGTGTTTTCCTGAAAAGGCCTCATTAGAGCCACCCGGCACCCACTCCGCACCGCCTCGCCTCGTGCGGTTAGTATTCTTTATATGGATTTGTATGGGTATGCGCTCACTACATCAACTCCGTAGCGCCACCGGCTCGCCTCTGTCGTAAGCCGTCAACGGACGCGCGGACGGCGGGTGGACCACCCGCCGTCCGCGCGCACTCTCTCTCACTCTCACAACTCGCTGCTCGCATGCTTGCTGCGCGTTGACTACTCGTCGCCGCGTTGACCGCGCGGCGTTCACTCGTTGACGGCGCGCGGTCCGCTGGTTGACCGCGCGACGTCCACTCGTGGACGCCGTGCGGAGTGGGTACCGGGTGGCTCTAATGAGCGTTGACCTTTAAGAACCTTCCTATAGCATTTATTTTTCAAAATATGTATAAATATTTTTTTGTTTTCGAATTTTTATTTTCGCCAAAATTAATGTTTCATTCTGTCAACCCGCACTTGGCCAGCGTGGTGGACTATGGCCTTATCTGTCATATTGAGAAGAGGCCCGTGACCAGCAGTGGGACAGTATATAGGCCTGATGATGATGATGAATGTTTCATTTCATAACAACGTGACAGTCCATGCGCAAGGTCAATCCGCTTTATTTATAACCAAAAAGTAGCTTATCCTTCGTTTACGTCATATTGTAGTCCGGTGAAATGCTGATTTTATAGAAAATGTCTTATAGAAATTATTTTTATTCTTGTATTTTTTGTAAAATAAATGTAATATGTAGCTTCTATAACATGGGCTGACTACCTACTTTTCGGGTAAACACTGACTAAAAGAAAATGATGTATAAAATCGAATAAAAATAAAAACGACTCAGTAATGTAAATTGAACTTCATCATCAGCCTTTAATAGTCCACTGCTGGACTAGGCCTCTCCTTTGAAAGGAGGAATTGGCCTACTATACCACGCTGGCCAAGCGGGTTGGTATACGGTTTGTATCAAGTTTTTCTTCTCTTACAATGCTGTTCTCTGCATAATATGCTCCCTCTGTCGGCTCTTACGACACCCATGGGATAATATGGGGTGGTGACAATTCGTATTCTTAATCCGTCACCACACGGACAAGCCACCACAATTTTACGAGGTTCAAGTTCAAATTGAACTTGAACCTCGTAAAATGTATAGTACAGCTGATTTCTTATCGCAATCTGCCGCAACGTCCCTGAGTAAAAAATTCTTATAATTTCGAGTAGTACAAGTCAGACTGCCTCCGTGGTCCAGTGGATAGCGTATGCGACTGCTGATCAGAGGTCCCGGGTTCGATTCCCGGGTCGGTCAAAACTGTTACTGTGTTTTTCCGAATTCTCAGTAGCAGCACGGAATCCGGTGAAGTGCCCGGTAGCGGCAATAGGCACGCCTATTACCTGGGACCTAACAATTCATGGCGAAATGTGGGTGTAATATTACACCTCTGCCTACCCCTTCGGGGATGCAGGCGTGAGTCTATAAAAAAGAAATAGTACAAGTCCAATCGAGGTGTTTTTCATGTCGCGTAATTATTTGGAAATGAAAAGTAAAATACATTTTATTTGTCGCGACATTTCTGCATTGGTTATACTAGCCGTGGTCACGAGATGGCTCATTTGGTGTAGGGTGTAGGCTTGTGGCCGTTACATAAAGATTACTATTTGTTTTTGTATCTTTGTAAGAGACTCGAGACTCGTGAGACGTTTGACTCGAATACCGTCCGACGAATAAACCTGTATATTCTTGGATCTAAAACAACTATAATCACGTTTCCAGGTAGTAGTACCGAAGACGAAGGGTGAGATCTTAGGTGTAGTGGTGGTGGAGTCGGGCTGGGGCTCCATGTTACCCACCGTCGTCATCGCGAACCTAGCGCCCGCAGGCGCAGCCGCGAGGTGCGGACAGCTCAATATAGGTACGTGACTTCACAGTTTATGTAACCTACAATTACAATGAATACAATTCGGATCAACCTTTCAATATAGGTACTTGACGTTGAACTTTCTAGAACCTAAAATAAAGATTCGGATCAGCCTTTGGATTTCTTAGGGCTACAAGCCCTTCCGTGAGCTTTTCCTTCCTAAGGTAAACGATTTGCAGTGTTTCCCTTGACAAACTATAACCAAAAGTAGGTGCTGAAATGTTGAAGTAATATTATATAACTTACAAAGAATAAGTCGTATACCACAGACATAGATCTACATAGATAACGCAAATGCATGCACTTCGCGTGTCTGAACTCCGACCAAGCGTCGAGCTTGGTCGCCACTAACTTCAGTCCCCGCGCGTCCGTTTTACCGTTAAGTAAACTTTATTCACATTACATTGCCGCGTTTGCTTCGGACGTTTGATCTGACGTTGTGTATTAGGAGACGATGAATATCGCACAAGCGATACTGTCGCGCATCGCTTCGACTTCGTGATACAGGCAACGTCACAGTAGGTATTAAAAAGTCGGCACGCTTGGTTTCAATACAAATCGTGATAGTTGCGTTATCTATGTAGATCTATATCGGTGTCGTATACGCTACCTTTTGTCCCGATAACCGCGTCCCACGCGGGCAAAGCCGCGGTTAGAAGCAAGTCTCTAATAATTCAACCAATTATCCTGCATCTGACGTTGGTTCCAGGTGATCAAATAATCGCGATCAACGGCGTCTCACTAGTGGGGCTGCCACTGTCGACGTGCCAGACATACATCAAGAACTCGAAGCAGCAGACCGTGGTCAAGCTGACCGTGGTTCCCTGCGCACCCGTCGTCGAGGTCAAGATCAAGCGCCCCGACACCAAGTACCAGCTGGGCTTCAGCGTGCAGAACGGAGTGGTGAGCCAACACTTTGACTATACGTAACAGACAACAGGTCAAGATCAAGCGCCCCGACACCAAGTACCAGCTGGGCTTCAGCGTGCAGAACGGAGTGGTGAGCCAACACTTTGACTATACGTAACAGACAACAGGTCAAGATCAAGCGCCCCGACACCAAGTACCAGCTGGGCTTCAGCGTGCAGAACGGAGTGGTGAGCCAACACTTTGACTATACGTAACAGACAACAGGTCAAGATCAAGCGCCCCGACACCAAGTACCAGCCGGGCTTCAGCGTGCAGAACGGAGTGGTGAGCCAACACTTTGACTATACGTAACAGACAACAGGTCAAGATCAAGCGCCCCGACACCAAGTACCAGCTGGGCTTCAGCGTGCAGAACGGAGTGGTGAGCCAACACTTTGACTATACGTAACAGACAACAGGTCAAGATCAAGCGCCCCGACACCAAGTACCAGCTGGGCTTCAGCGTGCAGAACGGAGTGGTGAGCCAACACTTTGACTATACGTAACAGACAACAGGTCAAGATCAAGCGCCCCGACACCAAGTACCAGCTGGGCTTCAGCGTGCAGAACGGAGTGGTGAGCCAACACTTTGACTATACGTAACAGACAACAGGTCAAGATCAAGCACCCCGACACCAAGTACCAGCTGGGCTTCAGCGTGCAGAACGGAGTGGTGAGCCAACACTTTGACTCGTCCGGTTTCAATATCCGATTTACTCATGGATCTGGCTTCTAGAGATACATATTCCAGCTCCGTACAAAATATGCCAAATATGTATATCTAATCTCCAAATCCATGGCTGGATCGAATATTACAACCGGCTGTTCGCGAGGACTAGGCGTCCATCGGTGCCGGCAGCTTGCCGGCTCTTCATCTGGCTAAGAGCCTTCTTGACTTCTTCAGGCGTTATCGCTGGCACTAGTTCCTGATTCGGAGGAGGTCTTATGGCTATCTCTTTGTGCTGCTTATCTGGAAACCCGTGGTTATACAAGACACATCTCTCATTCACGCGCGCGTGGTTTAGCAGGTTGCCTTTAGGGTCTCTAATACAGTGACATTTGGTAATGGCCTGTGCCGCTTTGGCCCTAGAACATGCTAACTTCTATGAGAGGTTCTGCTCCTTATGATTCCAGCATATCATAAAGTGGTTTTAGGTGGTCTCGTCTGGCTCTGGCAATAGTTATCTTAGTGGCATGTTTGGCAGTCCTGTGTGCATTGCGGTCATCAGGAGACTTGGACGCTCGCCTTTTTTTGCAAAACGATGTCTTCATCTCAATCTGTGTCGTTCTACTATCAAGTCTCATTTAAATATTTGCGTCCACCCTTCGTTTTTGCCGCTCCAGTGATAACCGCCTGAATCGTGACCCAACAATGTTGAGTTCGTTCACCGTCAGCAGCAGTTTACTTGTCACCAATAACTGATACACGTGGCGAGTCCCGTGGTGACACGTAGCACATAAATGTCAGATGTCAGCTAACTAAACTTCGTTTGTGACAATTGACAAGACATGCCAAGTGTCATTATGGCAACAAGTTGTCAAGAGTCTTAGTCTTTTGAGTTAGTGTATATTGACTTCGCCACAATGTGTTTTTAATATGGTTCTTTTTGTTATTTAGAATAAGTAAAATTAAGGAGAACTGTACAGCGTGCTTGCAATAAAGATATATTTTCTTTCTTTTCTTTTCTTTCTTTCTATACGAACTCCTGGCACTTGGTATTCTATGGTCTCGTTCACGGAGACGCGAGGCGTTGCGCGTCGCGTGCAGCGTAGCGTCTCGCGGCGCCGACGATGTTTTTTCTGTTTACCGAGCCGTGGTGGGTGATGCGTTATCATGGTGAAGAGTGGCAGTGCCCACCGTTAGCGATTAAATAAAATAAAATTTCAACTATTTTATTAAAAAATCGTCATTTTGTTCCAGATCTGCAGCCTGCTCCGCGGCGGCATCGCGGAGCGCGGCGGCGTGCGCGTGGGGCACCGCATCATAGAGATCAACGCGCAGTCCGTCGTCGCCGTCCCGCACGAGAGGATCGTCAACCTGCTCGCCACCTCCGTCGGGGAGGTAACCACCCGAGCCTACCTGCTGATACATTAGCTCTTAGATAAGATCAACGCGCAGTCCGTCGTCGCCGTCCCGCACGAGAGGATCGTCAACCTGCTCGCCACCTCCGTCGGGGAGGTAACCACCCGAGCCTACCTGCTGATACATTAGCTCTTAGATAAGATCAACGCGCAGTCCGTCGTCGCCGTCCCGCACGAGAGGATCGTCAACCTGCTCGCCACCTCCGTCGGGGAGGTAACCACCCGAGCCTACCTGCTGATACATTAGCTCTTAGATAAGATCAACGCGCAGTCCGTCGTCGCCGTCCCGCACGAGAGGATCGTCAACCTGCTCGCCACCTCCGTCGGGGAGGTAACCACCCGAGCCTACCTGCTGATACATTAGCTCTTAGATAAGATCAACGCGCAGTCCGTCGTCGCCGTCCCGCACGAGAGGATCGTCAACCTGCTCGCCACCTCCGTCGGGGAGGTAACCACCCGAGCCTACCTGCTGATACATTAGCTCTTAGATAAGATCAACGCGCAGTCCGTCGTCGCCGTCCCGCACGAGAGGATCGTCAACCTGCTCGCCACCTCCGTCGGGGAGGTAACCACCCGAGCCTACCTGCTGATACATTAGCTCTTAGATAAGATCAACGCGCAGTCCGTCGTCGCCGTCCCGCACGAGAGGATCGTCAACCTGCTCGCCACCTCCGTCGGGGAGGTAACCACCCGAGCCTACCTGCTGATACATTAGCTCTTAGATAAGATCAACGCGCAGTCCGTCGTCGCCGTCCCGCACGAGAGGATCGTCAACCTGCTCGCCACCTCCGTCGGGGAGGTAACCACCCGAGCCTACCTGCTGATACATTAGCTCTTAGATAAGATCAACGCGCAGTCCGTCGTCGCCGTCCCGCACGAGAGGATCGTCAACCTGCTCGCCACCTCCGTCGGGGAGGTAACCACCCGAGCCTACCTGCTGATACATTAGCTCTTAGATAAGATCAACGCGCAGTCCGTCGTCGCCGTCCCGCACGAGAGGATCGTCAACCTGCTCGCCACCTCCGTCGGGGAGGTAACCACCCGAGCCTACCTGCTGATACATTAGCTCTTAGATAAGATCAACGCGCAGTCCGTCGTCGCCGTCCCGCACGAGAGGATCGTCAACCTGCTCGCCACCTCCGTCGGGGAGGTAACCACCCGAGCCTACCTGCTGATACATTAGCTCTTAGATAAGATCAACGCGCAGTCCGTCGTCGCCGTCCCGCACGAGAGGATCGTCAACCTGCTCGCCACCTCCGTCGGGGAGGTAACCACCCGAGCCTACCTGCTGATACATTAGCTCTTAGATAAGATCAACGCGCAGTCCGTCGTCGCCGTCCCGCACGAGAGGATCGTCAACCTGCTCGCCACCTCCGTCGGGGAGGTAACCACCCGAGCCTACCTGCTGATACATTAGCTCTTAGATAAGATCAACGCGCAGTCCGTCGTCGCCGTCCCGCACGAGAGGATCGTCAACCTGCTCGCCACCTCCGTCGGGGAGGTAACCACCCGAGCCTACCTGCTGATACATTAGCTCTTAGATAAGATCAACGCGCAGTCCGTCGTCGCCGTCCCGCACGAGAGGATCGTCAACCTGCTCGCCACCTCCGTCGGGGAGGTAACCACCCGAGCCTACCTGCTGATACATTAGCTCTTAGATAAGATCAACGCGCAGTCCGTCGTCGCCGTCCCGCACGAGAGGATCGTCAACCTGCTCGCCACCTCCGTCGGGGAGGTAACCACCCGAGCCTACCTGCTGATACATTAGCTCTTAGATAAGATCAACGCGCAGTCCGTCGTCGCCGTCCCGCACGAGAGGATCGTCAACCTGCTCGCCACCTCCGTCGGGGAGGTAACCACCCGAGCCTACCTGCTGATACATTAGCTCTTAGATAAGATCAACGCGCAGTCCGTCGTCGCCGTCCCGCACGAGAGGATCGTCAACCTGCTCGCCACCTCCGTCGGGGAGGTAACCACCCGAGCCTACCTGCTGATACATTAGCTCTTAGATAAGATCAACGCGCAGTCCGTCGTCGCCGTCCCGCACGAGAGGATCGTCAACCTGCTCGCCACCTCCGTCGGGGAGGTAACCACCCGAGCCTACCTGCTGATACATTAGCTCTTAGATAAGATCAACGCGCAGTCCGTCGTCGCCGTCCCGCACGAGAGGATCGTCAACCTGCTCGCCACCTCCGTCGGGGAGGTAACCACCCGAGCCTACCTGCTGATACATTAGCTCTTAGATAAGATCAACGCGCAGTCCGTCGTCGCCGTCCCGCACGAGAGGATCGTCAACCTGCTCGCCACCTCCGTCGGGGAGGTAACCACCCGAGCCTACCTGCTGATACATTAGCTCTTAGATAAGATCAACGCGCAGTCCGTCGTCGCCGTCCCGCACGAGAGGATCGTCAACCTGCTCGCCACCTCCGTCGGGGAGGTAACCACCCGAGCCTACCTGCTGATACATTAGCTCTTAGATAAGATCAACGCGCAGTCCGTCGTCGCCGTCCCGCACGAGAGGATCGTCAACCTGCTCGCCACCTCCGTCGGGGAGGTAACCACCCGAGCCTACCTGCTGATACATTAGCTCTTAGATAAGATCAACGCGCAGTCCGTCGTCGCCGTCCCGCACGAGAGGATCGTCAACCTGCTCGCCACCTCCGTCGGGGAGGTAACCACCCGAGCCTACCTGCTGATACATTAGCTCTTAGATAAGATCAACGCGCAGTCCGTCGTCGCCGTCCCGCACGAGAGGATCGTCAACCTGCTCGCCACCTCCGTCGGGGAGGTAACCACCCGAGCCTACCTGCTGATACATTAGCTCTTAGATAAGATCAACGCGCAGTCCGTCGTCGCCGTCCCGCACGAGAGGATCGTCAACCTGCTCGCCACCTCCGTCGGGGAGGTAACCACCCGAGCCTACCTGCTGATACATTAGCTCTTAGATAAGATCAACGCGCAGTCCGTCGTCGCCGTCCCGCACGAGAGGATCGTCAACCTGCTCGCCACCTCCGTCGGGGAGGTAACCACCCGAGCCTACCTGCTGATACATTAGCTCTTAGATAAGATCAACGCGCAGTCCGTCGTCGCCGTCCCGCACGAGAGGATCGTCAACCTGCTCGCCACCTCCGTCGGGGAGGTAACCACCCGAGCCTACCTGCTGATACATTAGCTCTTAGATAAGATCAACGCGCAGTCCGTCGTCGCCGTCCCGCACGAGAGGATCGTCAACCTGCTCGCCACCTCCGTCGGGGAGGTAACCACCCGAGCCTACCTGCTGATACATTAGCTCTTAGATAAGATCAACGCGCAGTCCGTCGTCGCCGTCCCGCACGAGAGGATCGTCAACCTGCTCGCCACCTCCGTCGGGGAGGTAACCACCCGAGCCTACCTGCTGATACATTAGCTCTTAGATAAGATCAACGCGCAGTCCGTCGTCGCCGTCCCGCACGAGAGGATCGTCAACCTGCTCGCCACCTCCGTCGGGGAGGTAACCACCCGAGCCTACCTGCTGATACATTAGCTCTTAGATAAGATCAACGCGCAGTCCGTCGTCGCCGTCCCGCACGAGAGGATCGTCAACCTGCTCGCCACCTCCGTCGGGGAGGTAACCACCCGAGCCTACCTGCTGATACATTAGCTCTTAGATAAGATCAACGCGCAGTCCGTCGTCGCCGTCCCGCACGAGAGGATCGTCAACCTGCTCGCCACCTCCGTCGGGGAGGTAACCACCCGAGCCTACCTGCTGATACATTAGCTCTTAGATAAGATCAACGCGCAGTCCGTCGTCGCCGTCCCGCACGAGAGGATCGTCAACCTGCTCGCCACCTCCGTCGGGGAGGTAACCACCCGAGCCTACCTGCTGATACATTAGCTCTTAGATAAGATCAACGCGCAGTCCGTCGTCGCCGTCCCGCACGAGAGGATCGTCAACCTGCTCGCCACCTCCGTCGGGGAGGTAACCACCCGAGCCTACCTGCTGATACATTAGCTCTTAGATAAGATCAACGCGCAGTCCGTCGTCGCCGTCCCGCACGAGAGGATCGTCAACCTGCTCGCCACCTCCGTCGGGGAGGTAACCACCCGAGCCTACCTGCTGATACATTAGCTCTTAGATAAGATCAACGCGCAGTCCGTCGTCGCCGTCCCGCACGAGAGGATCGTCAACCTGCTCGCCACCTCCGTCGGGGAGGTAACCACCCGAGCCTACCTGCTGATACATTAGCTCTTAGATAAGATCAACGCGCAGTCCGTCGTCGCCGTCCCGCACGAGAGGATCGTCAACCTGCTCGCCACCTCCGTCGGGGAGGTAACCACCCGAGCCTACCTGCTGATACATTAGCTCTTAGATAAGATCAACGCGCAGTCCGTCGTCGCCGTCCCGCACGAGAGGATCGTCAACCTGCTCGCCACCTCCGTCGGGGAGGTAACCACCCGAGCCTACCTGCTGATACATTAGCTCTTAGATAAGATCAACGCGCAGTCCGTCGTCGCCGTCCCGCACGAGAGGATCGTCAACCTGCTCGCCACCTCCGTCGGGGAGGTAACCACCCGAGCCTACCTGCTGATACATTAGCTCTTAGATAAGATCAACGCGCAGTCCGTCGTCGCCGTCCCGCACGAGAGGATCGTCAACCTGCTCGCCACCTCCGTCGGGGAGGTAACCACCCGAGCCTACCTGCTGATACATTAGCTCTTAGATAAGATCAACGCGCAGTCCGTCGTCGCCGTCCCGCACGAGAGGATCGTCAACCTGCTCGCCACCTCCGTCGGGGAGGTAACCACCCGAGCCTACCTGCTGATACATTAGCTCTTAGATAAGATCAACGCGCAGTCCGTCGTCGCCGTCCCGCACGAGAGGATCGTCAACCTGCTCGCCACCTCCGTCGGGGAGGTAACCACCCGAGCCTACCTGCTGATACATTAGCTCTTAGATAAGATCAACGCGCAGTCCGTCGTCGCCGTCCCGCACGAGAGGATCGTCAACCTGCTCGCCACCTCCGTCGGGGAGGTAACCACCCGAGCCTACCTGCTGATACATTAGCTCTTAGATAAGATCAACGCGCAGTCCGTCGTCGCCGTCCCGCACGAGAGGATCGTCAACCTGCTCGCCACCTCCGTCGGGGAGGTAACCACCCGAGCCTACCTGCTGATACATTAGCTCTTAGATAAGATCAACGCGCAGTCCGTCGTCGCCGTCCCGCACGAGAGGATCGTCAACCTGCTCGCCACCTCCGTCGGGGAGGTAACCACCCGAGCCTACCTGCTGATACATTAGCTCTTAGATAAGATCAACGCGCAGTCCGTCGTCGCCGTCCCGCACGAGAGGATCGTCAACCTGCTCGCCACCTCCGTCGGGGAGGTAACCACCCGAGCCTACCTGCTGATACATTAGCTCTTAGATAAGATCAACGCGCAGTCCGTCGTCGCCGTCCCGCACGAGAGGATCGTCAACCTGCTCGCCACCTCCGTCGGGGAGGTAACCACCCGAGCCTACCTGCTGATACATTAGCTCTTAGATAAGATCAACGCGCAGTCCGTCGTCGCCGTCCCGCACGAGAGGATCGTCAACCTGCTCGCCACCTCCGTCGGGGAGGTAACCACCCGAGCCTACCTGCTGATACATTAGCTCTTAGATAAGATCAACGCGCAGTCCGTCGTCGCCGTCCCGCACGAGAGGATCGTCAACCTGCTCGCCACCTCCGTCGGGGAGGTAACCACCCGAGCCTACCTGCTGATACATTAGCTCTTAGATAAGATCAACGCGCAGTCCGTCGTCGCCGTCCCGCACGAGAGGATCGTCAACCTGCTCGCCACCTCCGTCGGGGAGGTAACCACCCGAGCCTACCTGCTGATACATTAGCTCTTAGATAAGATCAACGCGCAGTCCGTCGTCGCCGTCCCGCACGAGAGGATCGTCAACCTGCTCGCCACCTCCGTCGGGGAGGTAACCACCCGAGCCTACCTGCTGATACATTAGCTCTTAGATAAGATCAACGCGCAGTCCGTCGTCGCCGTCCCGCACGAGAGGATCGTCAACCTGCTCGCCACCTCCGTCGGGGAGGTAACCACCCGAGCCTACCTGCTGATACATTAGCTCTTAGATAAGATCAACGCGCAGTCCGTCGTCGCCGTCCCGCACGAGAGGATCGTCAACCTGCTCGCCACCTCCGTCGGGGAGGTAACCACCCGAGCCTACCTGCTGATACATTAGCTCTTAGATAAGATCAACGCGCAGTCCGTCGTCGCCGTCCCGCACGAGAGGATCGTCAACCTGCTCGCCACCTCCGTCGGGGAGGTAACCACCCGAGCCTACCTGCTGATACATTAGCTCTTAGATAAGATCAACGCGCAGTCCGTCGTCGCCGTCCCGCACGAGAGGATCGTCAACCTGCTCGCCACCTCCGTCGGGGAGGTAACCACCCGAGCCTACCTGCTGATACATTAGCTCTTAGATAAGATCAACGCGCAGTCCGTCGTCGCCGTCCCGCACGAGAGGATCGTCAACCTGCTCGCCACCTCCGTCGGGGAGGTAACCACCCGAGCCTACCTGCTGATACATTAGCTCTTAGATAAGATCAACGCGCAGTCCGTCGTCGCCGTCCCGCACGAGAGGATCGTCAACCTGCTCGCCACCTCCGTCGGGGAGGTAACCACCCGAGCCTACCTGCTGATACATTAGCTCTTAGATAAGATCAACGCGCAGTCCGTCGTCGCCGTCCCGCACGAGAGGATCGTCAACCTGCTCGCCACCTCCGTCGGGGAGGTAACCACCCGAGCCTACCTGCTGATTAGGGCTTGTAATTATTCGAAGTTCTTAGAAATTCGAATATTCGATTTTTTTCTAGGAAGTATTCGAATTATTCGAATATTATTCGAATATCACCTTTTTCATTTAAACCTTAATAAAACCATATACAATCACTGAATAAACAACTTACATTAAATTTGTATATTATATAAAATTATTGGTTTACTATTGTTTGACAAAAAACGTATGACAAAAGATCATTTTACAAACAACGTTTGAAAAACTAATCATTTGACAAACTTTCATTTCGCAAACATATTACTTTAAAAACAATCATTTGACATAATACAGGTTTCGCAAATGTTTTACTTAGAAAATATTTAAAATGTTAAATAATTATTTTAAAAATAATCATTTGACTAAATAATTCGTTTGCCAAATTGGTGATTGTATGTGTAATTTTGAAAATATTTAATTGCATAGTTGCAATTTTCATCTTGGACAGATTATTTATGGGCAAGTAATAATTTTGTATTAATACTAATTCCATAGAAACTTAAGTCTTCAAAAAAATACATACTGCCTGAATTAAGCGAAATAAGTAGAATTCGGTTCTGGCACTCGCCGGCCGCGCCGCGGCACGCTCGCTTCGCTCGCTCGGTTCGTGCGTTGTGGTCGCAGTTCTAACCTAACCTAACCAGCCATTGTTTCAGTTGACCCTACACAAAGACTGTTGTATTATCGTAGATTTTGGTTAGTAAAATATTTACCAAGCAAGGCATTTTGTCAAATCTTATTTATGTATGCTTAACGTTGTTTTGCCAAATAACATGTTTAAAAAAATAATTTATTTGTAAATTAATGTTTTAGCATAATAAATTTTTTAAAGTAAATATATTGTCTAATGAGTAGTTTATTAAACAATAGTTTGTAAAAAATTAAATTTATCAAGTATAATTTTGTCAAATGTTATTTGTCAAATGAAAATTTTTCATGTTTTTTGTCAAATGGTCGGACCCCAAAATGATTATATGTTGTATTTTATATAAAATTATTTTTTTATATTAAATAATATACCTATTATTGCATAATATACATATTAGTGCATAGGGTTCCCACCAAGAACTTAGGGTCCCAAGTCAACCTCACCTGCAAGTGGTGCACCTGCCGATCAACGGGCGAGGCTCTGGCAAACAAAATGTCCCAATAAGCGGCAATAGGCTCGCCACCTATTACGTGGGATCAAAACACTGGCGAAAATTGGGCGTTTAATATGCCTCTGCCTACCCCTTCGGGGAAACAGGCGTGAGTCTATGTATGTACCTATTATTAGGTATATTAAATTGAATCACCTTTCAGTAACATACATACTTTGATATTCTAACTAAACAAAAAGCAAAGAACTTTTATGGGAAATAAAACAAAAATATTTTGATTAAATATTACACCCGCTGCGTGGGTTAACATAACAAAACCTTAGCCTTAATTTCTTAGGAACTTGAGAATCATTGAGATCAATCTAGTGCTAAATATGCCCTTTTGGACACTTTTTGACTGTTCGTAAACACCTTTAAAGCTCCATTCACTCTATTAACTGCATTAAATTTATTTCAATATCTTCTTAATTCTTACCATCCCTTGTAAACATCATACCTAAGTAGGTATACAAAGTCATTAACTTGTTCCACTCATTGTCCATCATAACATAACAAGCCATAACGCATTCCTCCTTTTCAAAAACCATAACTTTCGTTTTGCTTACTTTCATTCCCTTTCTAACGCACCATGCACCATTGTTACCATCTCCTGCAACTCCACCGCTGAAGACGCAAGTATTACCTGATCATCAGCATAATGGAGCCATTTGACAAGTAAACTATTCATCCTTAATCCACAGTCACTATACTTTAGATCTTGCAAACAACGATCCATGAAGAGGTGAAAAAGCCACGGCGACATCACATATCCCTGACCACTACTAACACCTGTCTCGATGGTAAACCAATCAGTATTTGCCCCGTTTATCTTCACACAAGCTCTAGAATCTTCATAAAGGGCTTTCAGAGCTAGAATGAGGCTGCTGTTCACCCAAGTACCGACCACATTTCATTCATCACCACTTTATCGTAAGCCTTTTCCAAATCCATGAATGTGCAATAGACATTTTGACTTTTGGCCAAAACCTTTTCGCCTATGCTTCGCAAAAAAGACCCTGATCCGTACACCCCATACCCGTTCGGAATCCCGCTTGCACATCCCATATTTTCTTGTCAATTACTTTCATAACTCTTTCAATCAGTACCTTTGCATACAATTTGCCAACAATGCTGAAATAAAAAAGCAATGATAAGTTTTAATTAAATAAAGATAAATGAGAGATCATAAAGCACACCACAATCAAAATAATCACTCGTGGGATTGACGTAAACTTTGGTAATACGATCTAAGAAAACGTAACTATAAATCATTCGAATATTCGAATTTAACACCACTCAGTATTCGAATAGTAAAAATGAACGAATATTCGCATTATTCGAACATTCGAATATTCGAATTAGAAGCCCTACTGCTGATACATTAGCTCTTAGATAAGATCAACGCGCAGTCCGTCGTCGCCGTCCCGCACGAGAGGATCGTCAACCTGCTCGCCACCTCCGTCGGGGAGGTAACCACCCGAGCCTACCTGCTGATACATTAGCTCTTAGATAAGATCAACGCGCAGTCCGTCGTCGCCGTCCCGCACGAGAGGATCGTCAACCTGCTCGCCACCTCCGTCGGGGAGGTAACCACCCGAGCCTACCTGCTGATACATTAGCTCTTAGATAAGATCAACGCGCAGTCCGTCGTCGCCGTCCCGCACGAGAGGATCGTCAACCTGCTCGCCACCTCCGTCGGGGAGGTAACCACCCGAGCCTACCTGCTGATACATTAGCTCTTAGATAAGATCAACGCGCAGTCCGTCGTCGCCGTCCCGCACGAGAGGATCGTCAACCTGCTCGCCACCTCCGTCGGGGAGGTAACCACCCGAGCCTACCTGCTGATACATTAGCTCTTAGATAAGATCAACGCGCAGTCCGTCGTCGCCGTCCCGCACGAGAGGATCGTCAACCTGCTCGCCACCTCCGTCGGGGAGGTAACCACCCGAGCCTACCTGCTGATACATTAGCTCTTAGATAAGATCAACGCGCAGTCCGTCGTCGCCGTCCCGCACGAGAGGATCGTCAACCTGCTCGCCACCTCCGTCGGGGAGGTAACCACCCGAGCCTACCTGCTGATACATTAGCTCTTAGATAAGATCAACGCGCAGTCCGTCGTCGCCGTCCCGCACGAGAGGATCGTCAACCTGCTCGCCACCTCCGTCGGGGAGGTAACCACCCGAGCCTACCTGCTGATACATTAGCTCTTAGATAAGATCAACGCGCAGTCCGTCGTCGCCGTCCCGCACGAGAGGATCGTCAACCTGCTCGCCACCTCCGTCGGGGAGGTAACCACCCGAGCCTACCTGCTGATACATTAGCTCTTAGATAAGATCAACGCGCAGTCCGTCGTCGCCGTCCCGCACGAGAGGATCGTCAACCTGCTCGCCACCTCCGTCGGGGAGGTAACCACCCGAGCCTACCTGCTGATACATTAGCTCTTAGATAAGATCAACGCGCAGTCCGTCGTCGCCGTCCCGCACGAGAGGATCGTCAACCTGCTCGCCACCTCCGTCGGGGAGGTAACCACCCGAGCCTACCTGCTGATACATTAGCTCTTAGATAAGATCAACGCGCAGTCCGTCGTCGCCGTCCCGCACGAGAGGATCGTCAACCTGCTCGCCACCTCCGTCGGGGAGGTAACCACCCGAGCCTACCTGCTGATACATTAGCTCTTAGATAAGATCAACGCGCAGTCCGTCGTCGCCGTCCCGCACGAGAGGATCGTCAACCTGCTCGCCACCTCCGTCGGGGAGGTAACCACCCGAGCCTACCTGCTGATACATTAGCTCTTAGATAAGATCAACGCGCAGTCCGTCGTCGCCGTCCCGCACGAGAGGATCGTCAACCTGCTCGCCACCTCCGTCGGGGAGGTAACCACCCGAGCCTACCTGCTGATACATTAGCTCTTAGATAAGATCAACGCGCAGTCCGTCGTCGCCGTCCCGCACGAGAGGATCGTCAACCTGCTCGCCACCTCCGTCGGGGAGGTAACCACCCGAGCCTACCTGCTGATACATTAGCTCTTAGATAAGATCAACGCGCAGTCCGTCGTCGCCGTCCCGCACGAGAGGATCGTCAACCTGCTCGCCACCTCCGTCGGGGAGGTAACCACCCGAGCCTACCTGCTGATACATTAGCTCTTAGATAAGATCAACGCGCAGTCCGTCGTCGCCGTCCCGCACGAGAGGATCGTCAACCTGCTCGCCACCTCCGTCGGGGAGGTAACCACCCGAGCCTACCTGCTGATACATTAGCTCTTAGATAAGATCAACGCGCAGTCCGTCGTCGCCGTCCCGCACGAGAGGATCGTCAACCTGCTCGCCACCTCCGTCGGGGAGGTAACCACCCGAGCCTACCTGCTGATACATTAGCTCTTAGATAAGATCAACGCGCAGTCCGTCGTCGCCGTCCCGCACGAGAGGATCGTCAACCTGCTCGCCACCTCCGTCGGGGAGGTAACCACCCGAGCCTACCTGCTGATACATTAGCTCTTAGATAAGATCAACGCGCAGTCCGTCGTCGCCGTCCCGCACGAGAGGATCGTCAACCTGCTCGCCACCTCCGTCGGGGAGGTAACCACCCGAGCCTACCTGCTGATACATTAGCTCTTAGATAAGATCAACGCGCAGTCCGTCGTCGCCGTCCCGCACGAGAGGATCGTCAACCTGCTCGCCACCTCCGTCGGGGAGGTAACCACCCGAGCCTACCTGCTGATACATTAGCTCTTAGATAAGATCAACGCGCAGTCCGTCGTCGCCGTCCCGCACGAGAGGATCGTCAACCTGCTCGCCACCTCCGTCGGGGAGGTAACCACCCGAGCCTACCTGCTGATACATTAGCTCTTAGATAAGATCAACGCGCAGTCCGTCGTCGCCGTCCCGCACGAGAGGATCGTCAACCTGCTCGCCACCTCCGTCGGGGAGGTAACCACCCGAGCCTACCTGCTGATACATTAGCTCTTAGATAAGATCAACGCGCAGTCCGTCGTCGCCGTCCCGCACGAGAGGATCGTCAACCTGCTCGCCACCTCCGTCGGGGAGGTAACCACCCGAGCCTACCTGCTGATACATTAGCTCTTAGATAAGATCAACGCGCAGTCCGTCGTCGCCGTCCCGCACGAGAGGATCGTCAACCTGCTCGCCACCTCCGTCGGGGAGGTAACCACCCGAGCCTACCTGCTGATACATTAGCTCTTAGATAAGATCAACGCGCAGTCCGTCGTCGCCGTCCCGCACGAGAGGATCGTCAACCTGCTCGCCACCTCCGTCGGGGAGGTAACCACCCGAGCCTACCTGCTGATACATTAGCTCTTAGATAAGATCAACGCGCAGTCCGTCGTCGCCGTCCCGCACGAGAGGAACGTCAACCTGCTCGCCACCTCCGTCGGGGAGGTAACCACCCGAGCCTACCTGCTGATACATTAGCTCTTAGATAAGATCAACGCGCAGTCCGTCGTCGCCGTCCCGCACGAGAGGATCGTCAACCTGCTCGCCACCTCCGTCGGGGAGGTAACCACCCGAGCCTACCTGCTGATACATTAGCTCTTAGATAAGATCAACGCGCAGTCCGTCGTCGCCGTCCCGCACGAGAGGATCGTCAACCTGCTCGCCACCTCCGTCGGGGAGGTAACCACCCGAGCCTACCTGCTGATACATTAGCTCTTAGATAAGATCAACGCGCAGTCCGTCGTCGCCGTCCCGCACGAGAGGATCGTCAACCTGCTCGCCACCTCCGTCGGGGAGGTAACCACCCGAGCCTACCTGCTGATACATTAGCTCTTAGATAAGATCAACGCGCAGTCCACCGCCCACCCCCTAAATGTTTATACGTGACATGTTGAATTGCAAGGTCTCACAGCACACGTCGTATGCACCATTTTAATATATAAAGAAGAAAAGAAATAGGTACCAAACAAAAATCAAGCACGTGGTAGCCCCTAAAATCATGTCCCGAATTACTAAACGTGGCGACGTAGGTAACTCGGGCTCGCTCCTTCCGCCATTCGCCTCTTGTCCCCCGCACGATTGACCTGTCTAGACGCGTTCACCAAAAAATTGTATAGAGTGTTAAACTGTGGTATTTCTGTATTATACCTAAGCATTGAATACATCACTAATAAACTTCATCTTTCCATTCCAGATCCTAATGAAAACGATGCCGACGTCAATGTTCAGGTTGCTGACGGGCCAAGAGAACCCCGTGTTCATCTAAACGCGCGCCCCCGAGCGCCCCAAGTGCCTGCTTACGAGATATATAGCACACCGCCCTACACAGCCCTTTCCGTACTTACAACACACTAACAAACAGACCTTGATACTTTTAAACTTGTACACATAGTCCCATAGTCATAATTATGTAACGGGTCTATATCAAAGAGCTCAGATATTTACATAGAGGCGCATTTCCTATGGGCGCTATGAAGACAAACTTTCTGTAACCCAAATTGCCGCTTGGCGGCGTGGCAGTCGCGCTGTGACAGCTGTTTCTACGAGAGCAAGAGGGACGAACGTTCCTCCTGTGTATCTTAACTGCGAGAGCAAGAGAGACGGAGAACGACGCCAGCGCCGCAAACGGCGCCAACTACGGACTAAACTGGAGACAGTCCCCACTTGGAATCGGCACACGAAATCCTTAAGAACTGCGCCTCTATGTAAATCTGTATTCATTGTCCATATCGTGTATTTCTTTTGAAAATATAGTTAAAATAACTTATTTATCCTTTGACGTTTTGGGACGGGTGAGACCTGACTGTCATCTTGTGACTACGGCTGGTAAGCCATGCTGAAACGTCGAAGGAAATATAAGGTTTTTTTTGTAATCTTGATACCATACACCTGGGGCCCAATTCTACTAAATAAATACAGTTTCGATATCATGTCAGTGTCATACTTAAGTAACAAAAAGCGTATTCTTCTAAATTATCTGATATTTGAACAAAGTTGTAACGAGATCGTAAATTGAAACAAGTGTCAAAATATGTGACAACGACGAACTGTTTATACAAATTTATACGATAATGACATTAGGTTATCAGAATACCGCTTCAAAATATAATATCAATGTCATATAAAAATAGTAGAATTGGCCCCCTGTTGTGATTGATTCATTGGTAACTTTATAATATTGGTAATAGATTGAAACGAAAAATTTTATTGAGTTAACAAAACATATAAAACTATAATTCGCCCATGTTATAATAGTTGCCTTTGAGCGAATTTAAAGTACATTCTCTGTATGGTTTAGATTCAAAAGTATTGTTTTTTAGCTCACTTACAAGTATGAAAAAAGAAAGAACGAAGGTACATTACAAGTACATTATTTTGTATAAGAATTGAAAGATCTCGTTGTAAGTAAGCGAGGAAAGGGCCGAACTCAAGCTTAGCTGATAAAAATACTCAAGAAACATATGTGATGAGTTTCAATGCTTACAATGCTTACGTGGCTAATAATATAGAATATAAGTTGTATTATCTCTCTATAATTGCACCGAGACGCCATTTTGACAATGAAACACTTCGCAGTCAAAATGGCGGACGGAAGATCTTTCTCATGACAATGTGTATACATACTCCACTTAATATATTTATAAATTGAATATCAGACACACTCATATCTGCTTAGATATTTATTAAATGAAAATGTTCATTCTGATACATTTTACATTTATGTTTTTGCTATGAACTATTAACATTTTGTAACATATTTCGATCTTCGTTTTGGTTAGTTTTTATATTATTTTTGTGTACCTATTTATAAGTTAAAGGGAAAATTCCAATGCGTGAATAAATATGTGTTGAAAAGTCTGTTTTTAAACTAAGCAAAATAATTTTATCTGGCAAACAACCAAAAGCAAAACTTAATACAGAATTTTAAGTAGTGTTGCCAGCTGATTCTAAATGCCCTTTTAATGCAACAGAATGGTTGTAATTTTCCCTTTCAGTAAATTATATAAGTACAAGAGAAGAGGAAAATAACAACTATTTGAAAAGAAAATTACACCTAACGACGAAAAAAATATTTATTGAAATATTTTTTGTGCGTGTTGTAATTTTCCCTTTCAATATTTTTATAGTATATCTTTCGAATTGTTTTGCCATTTTGTTACAATCAGGGTATGTTTCACCGCGTAATCACCAAAGACAAAGAAATATTTCTTTGTCTAGTTTATATCTTATCGCAATTCTGAAATAATTTATGAGCCATTTGATAATGATAATCCTTACTACGCGTCGAATCATATCCTGAACAATTTTCATTGTTTTATCGTCATAATGCGTGTCAGCAATCTAGCCATTCCATTATCATGTATTTTAGTTTACTTTTATATATTACGTCGTTAAGTTTTTCTACTGTTTAACTGCACCATAGTTCAAAATCACATTCACTCAGTTCAACATGTATAGCTTAGATAAAAATGGGTCGAAGCAAATGTTCTGTGGCCAAAATGCCGTATCTATCATGTAGTCACCACTGCTTTAGACCACAGAACATAACCAACACCCAAAGTGATCAAATTAATAAAAAAAAGAATTGATTAGTTGATATAGTAATAAAAAAAATGCATTATTTCGTGTAGCATCTCAAAAGATATATCATATTTTGTAAATTTTATAGTGTTGCTATAGCATAAATATGTAACCTACGTATGTATGTCCTGTGTTCTTAGCTAAGCTTAGCGCTCTGAGGACGAGTAAACTATATTTATTTATGTATAAAATATATATATTATATATATAATTTGTCAGTTCTAATTGTAAACACTATAGATTTAACACTCGAATAGTAACAGCTTCTGACGTCATTTATCCCCACTATACCCTATAGTTTTCTAAATGTTGATTTTTACTTTGCTAGTTGGCCAGTGGTTTCAGTATAAATCGGTTTACCCGAGTAGTACCTACTACATAAAAAGGGAAACATCGTAGAAAAATTAACATCTAAGTATCTATAATTGTACCGAAATTGTGTTTTTCAAACCCTGGCCATGCCCTCATGTATTAAAGGTAATATGATAAGTAAACAGTCTGATGTAATTTTGTATTGCTAGCTGTTGTGAATAAGATTTATTTACATTGAGAAACACAGATAATAAATAGCCTTTTATTGTGAAGCTGATATATGGTAGGTACACTGTAACATGTGAAATAACTATTGTTGTTCTCATTTCTAAGAGTATTATTCTAGTCTGCATTAAAGTTAAGAACAAACTGAACAAATTATGTGTCTTGTTTTATTGTACCTACGTCCAGACGGAGGAAGGCTGGCATTTACAGATTCAGGAATGAGTATATAGTCCGTTCACAGTTATTTTACCTCTAGCTGTTAGATTGGCCAACCTGGGCGTTGTGTTGCTATATTTGGTATATAATACTCCCATTTTAAATATACATTATTGCTAAAAATGTACTTATTTTTTTATTGCCTAAGCGATCGTATTGAATATTTGGAAGTAATGTTTGTAACAAAACCTCTTGATATTGGCATGGCTATATGCATGTACATTTATTTTCTTACGAAATAACTAATTTCCTATGAAGATAAGTAGTTATAATAAAAATGTTGTCTATTTAATACATAAAGGTAAAAGCATCATAATTACGCCAACGTGAGGTTCTAATTATCAAATACAAAAACTGCAAATTTAATTTTCATATTTATTTTGAATAAGAATGATGTGGGTGTAATATTACACCTCTGCCTACCCCTGCATGGAAACAGGCGTGAGTCTATAAGAATGATCCATGTGGACTGCCAATGTTATGATGATTCGTAACTGCTGTCATATCCTGTATCAGACTCAGAATTTAATTCTATTATGAACCTGTCCATTTCAGCATCCGTAGACCCATCTGTTTTACGAAGCTTGTCTTCAATGTGGCGCTCATGTTTGCATTGTTTTTGCTAGTCTTCTGCAGTGATAGATTGAAAAGCTTCTTCAGCTAAGTTCACAATGTTGGTTGCCTCTTGTCCTTAATTTTTGCTAGTGACTCGCCTTTTAATGATACTCCACATAAGTTCAATTGCGTTTAGCTCGCAGTGGTACGGCGGTAATCTAATCACTTTGCAGCCATGAGCTTCAAGCATTTGAATTTTTGAAGCATTTCCACTAATATTGGGTAAAATGTTATGCACGGGTAACCCTATATTACATTCCTGTCATCATAGAGTACAATTCCAACATAAAGAAAATAAACACCGACATCTGTCAGAGGTAAAATATAATCCGTTCACAGTTATTTTACCTCTGACAGATGTCGGTGTTTATTTTCTTTATGTTGGAATTGTACTCTGTGATGACAGGAATGTAAAATAGGGTTACCCGTGCATAACATTTTACCCAATATTAGTGGAAATGCTTCAAAAATTCAAATGCTTGAAGCTCATGGCCGCAAAGTGGTTAGATTACCGCCATACCACAGCGAGCTAAACGCAATTGAACTTATGTGGAGTCTCATTAAAAGGCGAGTCACAAGCAAAAATTTAGGATAAGAGGCAACCAACATTGTGAATTTAGCTGAGGAAGCTTTTCAATCTATCACTGCAGAAGACTGACAAAATGCAAACATGAGCGCCACATTGGAGACAAGCTTCGTGAAACAGATGGGTCTACGGATGCTGAAATGTACAGGTTCATAATAGAATTAAATTCTGAGTCTGATACAGAATATGACAGCAGTTACGAATCATCATACCATTCGCAGTCCACATGGGTCATTCTTATAGACTCACGCCTGTTTCCATGCAGGGGTAGGCAGAGGTGTAATATTACACCCACATCATTCTTATTCAAAATAAATATGAAAATTAAATTTGCAGTTTTTGTATTTGATAATTAGAACCTCACGTTCGCGTAATTATGATGTGTTTACCTTTATATGTATAGTAAATAGAAAACATTTTTATTATAACTACTTATCTTCATAGGAAATTAGTTATTTCGTAAAAAAATAAATGTACATGCATATAGCCATGCCAATATCAAGAGGTTTTGTTACAAACATTACTTCCAAATATTTAATGCAATAAAAAAATAAGTACATTTTTAGCAATAATGTATATTTAAAATGGGAGTATTATATCGCACGCCCAGAAAAACACTGCATTATCTCGAAAAATCTCAAAATCGACTTTTTTATAAATTTGAATAGCCAAAAATTTCCCGCGCGTACCACTAATACAGGCGTATTTATAGGTAAAAAAATGGCCAATAGATGGCGTGCTAACACTCTATTGTTTGCGCCGCGCTGCTAGAGTCACACCACGAACACGAATCTATTTCCAGTTGCAACTTGTCGGCCGCCTGAACAAACTGCGAATTCTTTACTTTAACGTGAATTATTTAGTTTTAATGCAGTGTTGGTGGTATTACTGGCTGTGACTAAACGACTTATTCGACACTATTTCGAAATAGCACCCTGTTTTTGGCGAAGGTATGTTTGATTTTTTGTATTATTCTAAAATGATTCCGTGTTGTTCCTAAAAGTTAAATATCTGTGAAATGATGCACTATTGTTGGTAGATATAAATTATGTCCTAATGTTGTTAAATATTATCATAATA
Organism: Euclidia mi; assembly: GCA_944739405.2. NCBI lineage: Eukaryota > Metazoa > Arthropoda > Insecta > Lepidoptera > Erebidae > Euclidia > Euclidia mi. The sequence continues at coordinate 84,189,938 of OX123189.2, read as the reverse complement.
AACATTTTTTTATACTCCAAATTGTAACTTACACGTTAAATTAAAATAAACATTTACACTTTAATTAGTTCTTTATATACAAAAAGATTGATATACTTTTTTGAAATAATGCAGTATTGTTGAATTAATTATATTTGTTATCGGTTTTTGGCAGATGATGAAAAGTCGTGATCTCCAGTTGCTCCAAAAGGCGATGGAAACAGTATAAACCGCTGAGATGTCAGCAATTTTAGCATCAGCGGATCAAGCATTAAATAGGCAGGCAGAAAATACATCTATGACAGTATCAACAGATGCGGCGACGGCGGTGACAACATCAGAAAAGCAGGTAGAAAATACATGTATGGCAGCTACGACTGATGAGGGCTCAGCGGTTATAGCAGCGCCCGATCAAGTATCAGATAAACAGGTAACTGGTCTTATTTCATCTGAAAATAGTGCTGAAGAAGATTGCATAGATGATTCGGATACAGATCCTACTTTTTCTGTGCCTGTTAAGCAAAGATCTCGGCCTTCTGTAATCCCTAGAAGATCATCTTCTAATTCCTCGTCAAGCTCCACTTCATCATCAAGCTCCAGCAGCTCAGATAGTTCATCTGAAGATGAATCAGATAGATCAAGTCCTTCTTCTCAAGAAGCTACTACCCCGACAAACACACCCTCTACTTCTTTTACCATCGACACTGCTTCGTCAGAAAATGAACCCAAGTTAAGTCAAAAAAGAAAACGTAACCCTGCTTACTGGAAATCCAAGATTGCCAATCTTCTTCTTCTTCTTCTCAGTCGTGTCGCTCTTGGCAAAGCGGTCTTGGTCACGTTGAGGCATCCTCATTGGTGGTAGTGGCGGATACAGCTCTTCGCACGATCTCCCGCCATTTCTCCCTGTTGGCAGCTTTCCTGGTGCAATCGGATACGCGGTTTCCTATTGCGGATTTCACCTGGTCAGTCCAGCGCATGGGTGACCTGCCGCGCGCTCTAGATTGCCAATACATTGCGGTAAAAACTCCCTTAGTTTTAAGTTTTGTGATGTTATGCCATAAGTACCAAAAATACAGTCTACCTATTTAATTGCTTTTGTTTTAAATAAGAGTTTTATTTGTTTTTTTTTGTTCTTATGTTGCGAGTACAAAGCCATAACGAAGCCATTTTCTTATGTTGTATGTTTAAGATAATTTTGAGTGATTTTCAATACTTTCTTTATTTAAAATATATGTAACTACTGATTGCCGTAACATTATGAGTTTTATTTCATTATTAATTGTCCTAATCTTGATCATTTTTTTAATAAATCGTTGTTGTCTGATGAATCTGAATGAAAAAACAGTAAAATAATAGTGCATTATTTCAGAATTCATCAGCAAAAGGCACATAACTCAAAATAATACTTTCTTTTTTCCTAATTTTTTTGGCTCAACAGGGTATTAAGTCAAAACATGCATAATTATGCTTAACAAAGGGATTTAGAATCGTCTGAAGCATAAATTGGAGTTACGGATGGTATTTTTCATACGTAATGCTTAAGACATTAGTGATAGCTGTGTAGTACTTTGAGATAACGGTTTTTCGTCAATAGTGAAAAAAGAGCTATTTTGAAATAGTGCAGTATTGATCTGGGTGTGCGATATACCAAATATAGCAACACAACGCCCAGGTTGGCCAATCTAACAGCTAGAGGTAAAATAACTGTGAACGGACTATAACTGTGAATGGACTGTAGTCGTATTTTTTATTAGACGAAGTCAACTGACAGTAGCTAATGTCACTTTGTAAAATAATGTTGTCATATTTAAACTATAGTCCATTCACAGTTATTTTACCTCTAGCTGTTAGATTGGCCAACCTGGGCGTTGTGTTGCTATATTCGGTATATAATACTCCCATTTTAAATCTACATTATTGCAAAAATGTACTTATTTTTTTATTGCCTAAGCGATCGTATTAAATATTTGGAAGTAATGTTTGTAACAAAACCTCTTGATATTGGCATGGCTATATGCATGTACATTTATTTTCTTACGAAATAACTAATTTCCTATGAAGATAAATAGTTATAATAAAAATGTTGTCTATGTAATATAATAAAGGTAAACGCATCAGTGTCCGTGTGGTGACGGATTAAGAATACGGAATGTCACCACCCCATAGCATCCCATGGGTGTCGTAAGAGCCGACAGAGGAAGCATATTATGCAGAGAACAGCTCTGTAAGAGAAGGAAAACTTGATACAAATCCTGTACCAACCCGTTTGGCCAGCGTGGTATAGTAGGCCAATTCCTCCTTTCGTAGGAGAGGCCTAGTCCAGCAGTGGACTGTAAAAGGCTGATGATGAAACGCATCATAATTACGCCAACGTGAGGTTCTAATTATCAAATACAAAAACTGCAAATTTAATTTTCATATTAATTTTGAATAAGAATGTTGTGGGTGTAATATTACATCTCTGCCTACCCCTGCATGGAAACAGGCGTGAGTCTATAAGAATGATCCATGTGGACTGCCAATGTTATGATGATTCGTAACTGCTGTCATGTTGGTTGCCTCTTGTCCTAAATTTTTGCTTGTGACTCGCCTTTTAATGACCCTCCACATAAGTTCAATTGCGTTTAGCTCGCAGTGGTATGGCGGTAATCTAACCACTTTGCGGCCATGAGCTTCAAGCATTTGAATTTTTGAAGCATTTCCACTAATGTTGGGTAAAATGTTATGCACGGGTAACATTCCTGTCATCACAGAGTACAATTCCAACATAAAGAAAATAAACACCGACATCTGTCAGAGGTAAAATAACTGTGAACGGACTGTAGGATGATGTATCTCTATGGATTTGACAAGCATATAATAATACCGTGACAGACCGAGATAATGACATACAGAAATACATAAGAGTAAAAGAGACAAAGATAGCATTTTTTTGTCTTTGTCAGAGTTTTCGTTTTTTTTGTTGGTCACAACTGAATATTGTGACCAACAAACGTTTGAGCTCTCGATAATTTCCGCGAAAAATTGTGTTATTATTGTTATTAATTGTGAATGCTTAGTGAAAATATTATTGGTTCAGATTTATTATGGTGATTTGTTACATTGTAGGCTGTAAAAGCCATATTGAGCGGAAATGTGAGAACATAAACATTTATTCGTAAGTACGATATTTTAGTTATAATATCTATTTATACATGAAAATATTGATAGAATGATACAAATAGCGTATTATTACATAAGGAAATAATTTCTAATTTACATCAATAAACCAAAAAATGCTATTTTATTTTCACCGCGATTTTAGTATAACACAATCGAATTCAATAGGTCGTTGAATGTTGAGCTAGCTAAAAGTCATCGATACTTTTTAATTTTACAGCGTTAAATGTTTTTTAGGGATACCACAGAAGCGTTTGGGAAATTACCCAAATTTTGGGTAATTTGCCGTTACTTAGTTTCATGAACCTAAGATTAATTATTTTATTTGTTTTCCGATTCTTTGTTGTAATGAAATTATTTGTTTATAGATTCCCAAAGGACTGCACGATCCAAAAATAATTGTGGATACGTGCAACAGGAGGAGAAAACTGGGATCCGAATAAATATGCAAGAGTATCCTCTAAACACTTTGAACAAAAGTGTTTTAGGAAAACTCCCAGCAATAAGTACTTATTTGGAATCATTCTCGAATGATAAAGAAGAGCAAATAAGAATTTTGTGTACAAAATTAATTTTGTTCAAAGGACAGTAAACTTGAGTGTCAAATAATATAATAAAAGGTATATAACTCTGAGCCTCGTATTTATTTGGCGAGTGAAGCCAGTCCCACATATTCGACACTTTTGTTATACATAATAATATTAAGTATAAAAAATACTTATCGCACACCTTATGGATGGATTTAAACCTCCTTGTAAGGTTAGCTATATTTTTATTTTTTTATTGGGCTGTAAATTATATTATATAGATGTTTGTTACTATTCGTTGCAAAAATACCTAAACGGATATTCATGGAACTTCTCGAGTTAGCTCATAAATTCATCGAAATACCAAATTGATTAAAAATCATAGGAAAACGCGGTCTCAGGTGTCTGGTAAGGTATTCAATTTCGGAACGACCAGTTGGCGCAGCGGGAGTGTAAACGACTGCTACGCCGAAGGTCGCGGGTTCGATTCCCACACAAGACAAACATTTATGTGCATGAACATGGATGTTTGTCTTGGTCTGGGTGTTTCAATGTATAATATGTATGTATTTACAAAAAAAAGTATATAAGTATGTTTATCCATTATCTACTACCCATAGTACAAGCTCTGCTTAGTTTGGGACTAGATGGTGTTGTGTGAATGTGGTAGAATATTATTATTATTATTAAAATTCAGGTTTGATACAATGTTACTTAAAATTTAATATGTACTTCGTAGAATTGTAGGGTAAACATTTACAACATCTGGTAACACCAACTCAGGATGAACTCTATGTCCGTCCTTTACGGGTGTACGCAAGTGTCGAGTCCATTTGATTCTTGGTCCTAGTATTTAAAGTAATAGTGATGCGTTTAGTTCTCGTTCAATCAGATGAACGAACATTGAGTGTGAATAATTAATCATTTCAAACTATAAAAGAATATTATTTCTATATTACAATAAAAGTGCTCTAAGTTACTAGTAGTTATGTAGGTAGTATAAATTGTTATATTTTATACATCTACAGGATGTAAAAAGACCCTTAACGAAAACTGAAATCCCATGTTGTACTAATCACTACGAACATTTTTTACTTCGGCACCATACCTGGGAAATTACTGGTTCAGGAGATATTGAGGCTCAAAGTTAGTATGGAATTTTTCTAATTAAGTACAAAATCGATGCATTTACCCCGCCAAGATGTTCGCTAGATGCCCTATGACCCCATGGACAGGTAGATATTTCGAGCATTGAACGCGCGCGCTTTAAAATGCGGTTTAAAAAAGGTGAAAACTTAAAAAAATATTCGTTTCCCAGGTTTTGACATGTATAAGTGTTGTAAACAACCAAAATGGAGAAATAAATATGTCTTTATGTCTTATTATTTTTGGTTAATATGACTTGGCATGATGTCCACAACGAGTAAACTTCGGCTTGGTGATGGGTCTTGTGACACCCTGTATAGATTCAACTACGTGATGTATTGAAAATAGAACAGTCTTACAGGTTTCCTCGCAATGTTTTCCTTAATGTTTAAAACACTCGGTATTCAGTATAGGTAAATACTATAGGAACATAGTCTTCGAAAACTCGAACACCGTACCCGCTATCGGCCGTTCGGCACACTAACTATTCACTAGACAATCGATGCAATTTCATTCATTCAAGAGATTTTTCAATCATTCACTTTGTCACAACACTATTTTTATTTCATCATAAACTGACAACACAGTAAACGTCAGTTAACTTCGTCTAATAAAAAATACGACTACTTATAGTGAAGAATTTTGTAAGAAGGCAACTGTACTTAAGCAATAAATCTGTTTCCCAGGTGACATTTAAACAAAGGTCATTTAGACAAAAGCCTTTAAACGTTATCTATGAGTCGCATAACACACGGTGTTGTACTGTTGTCCCATATTGCTGCGGTCGAATCCACAATACTAACCATTTTGACTACTGCGTCATCCGTACAAATTTCCAGTTGGTATGTACCAATTTGCTGAATCGACCGCAGAAGTAGATACTGTGCTCTAACAACGTAGATTAGAGCACAGTTGTTTCTTCGGTAAACACGTTCAGCCACTCAAGACCAACAAAATTTTCGTTATATCTCCTGCCAAAATCCTGTTAATTTGGTCACTCTTAGCTACCTACTTGCTACTAGTTGCCTAGTAGCAAGCAGGTAGCTAAGAGTGACCAAATTGAAATACCAAACGATGAAATCTGATGTTCACGGATTACTGCAGTGTAAAATATAATTATATCAAACATAGCCATACAAAAATCAGTTGTACCTACCTACAGTAGAAACTTAACTTGTTAACCAAACCACAACAATCTTTTACTAGAATATTTAACAGCGTTGCGGTTTGGATGTTTCTTGGGTGCCATCCACAAAATACGTCACAGGTATAGAGGGGGTTAGGGGGTCGATGAAGTGTGACACTGTATGAAGAATGAGATGGGAATGTATGAGACCAGCTGTGACAAGGAGGGAGGAGGGGTCGAAAAGACACGAAAATTGTGTGACTTAATTAATTGATGGCCCTTTGTGGCGGCCTCATGATTTCTTAGACACCTAACTCCCTACTCCTACTTATTGTTGTCAGAAAATATTCCCAACTTCCGTAGTTCCGTACCGCTTAGATTTCGCACTTACCTATACGGTTAATTTACAACTTTAACTTCTATACTAAGAGCGATAACCCTTATTTTGGCATCTCAACAAATACCGCGTACTTTTATTGACCGCATCGCCCCCGCGTTTCTCCACAGCGTCATCCGGGCACCTACCGATATTCTGGGAAATCAAAAATACAATGAATCATTACACCAACTCACTAGAAATAGATAGAGCAGCTTCGGTAGTCAATAACACAAATAAAGTTTGCTCATACACTAGTCATGATACACTTTGAATGTCTCACGCAACATTTTATTTAGTGCACAGCTAGACTCTACACTAAAGCAAAAACCAACACCCAGTATGAGCGCGTCAGACTTGCGCACTGAGAGTTTCATAAGGAATTCTTTACTGCTTTTTTGTTAGTAGGTTTGACTATAGATTCCACCGATGGTGATGGTCTCTGTTAAATCGATCACAGTATCTTCCCCTGTTGCAAATGTACCTATGTGCCTACCTATGATTTCTTTTTAATTAGGTAAGCTAGATTATTATTGTTATATAAGCTAGATTATGATTATTATAGCAGGTAGATTTCGGCAGCATTCTGACGCCGAGGTCCTGGAGAAGCGGCGGATCCCAGCTTTTGTTTGGGATGCTAATTTTGATTCAGGGGAAGCTTGTCATTGGTGAGGATAGGTTTCATGTAAGTATAGAGACACTAAAAGGATGTCTTAGTGATGTAAGTGACAGTATCGCTTTGATCGCTGGAGAAAGAACATGATCACCTAAGTGATGCATTGCGCTATTGGAGGAAGAAAGTTTGTGGTGTTCCTCCAACTAGAGGGAGGATCTGAGGGGCGATTCAGAATCGTTCGATATCTCATTTGACATTCGATTCCGTTAATTGTCAAACGGACTACCTCATTTTTTGTCAAAACCATCGCATTTCCTATCAATTCTATGCATTCAGTATGAAGTAAATTAATAAATAAACCGAATTCAATGAATATTTGTTCAAAATATCTCTGATAGGCGGCTAAAAGACGAGGACAATAATTTGACATATCGTACGATTACTTGTCGTGACATTCTGAATCGGCCCGCTGCTGGTTAGAAAACCAGGCTAGGTGGTCGTGCCTGGTGGACAGCTGTCCGACGGACGTACTTATTTATGAAGTCTTATATATGCTGCTCGGCGCGCGAAAGTTGCTGCTTGCGCGATGCCGGATTTTTTAATTTTGGCGAACGCGCCAGCGAAGACGACGGTCTTCGATAGGATCGTATCGCGATAGTTCCGTCGTGATTGGTTAGATGGCGTTGTGATGGTAGTTGTCATAGATTATACAGATATACTGGTATAGATGCGCAACTCCCTCTAAGGAAAAGTTCAATAGGCATCCTCGACTCTAGATGGCGTACAAATAAATTTTATTTTTATTCTGATCGTATAGATGGCGTTAGTAGTTGATTCATTTTTCAAAATAAAATAAATGTTTAATTTCGGTGTTAATAAATAAGTAAATGACAACTATTATGTAAAATATGCAATTTAAAAATAAAAAAACATAAAAATCACAAAAAGTAGTTCTAGATTAGCGTGGATTCGATCCTAGCACTCTTCCACTGCGCCACGCAGATCGAAATTACCGTTCAGTTATCGCTACAGATATTTCTAGGTATATATTATTATGTATTTTTTTCTTGCAATCTTCGGTAGATGGCGCTGATCTTTATGAAATTTACCCATGTATGGAGCTTTCACGGCCCTGGTGGTTGTCGTCTTCGCTTCCGTGTTAAATGTACTTGTGTCTAAGGGTCGGCGCAAACGGGCCACCGACCACAGCCACTGGTGGCCAGCTACAGCCCCTTAACACACTTTCTCATATATTTTACTTCTGTAGTGAGTGGCCGCCAGGCCGCCACACGTGTCTATACAAAATATATGAAAAAAGTGTGTCAAGTGGCTGTCGCTGGCCACCAGTGGCTGTGGTTGGTGGCCCGTTTGCGCCGACCCTAAGAGAGAACTCTCTCTATTGACGAGCGCCTTTTTACCTACTTTCAGCATAAGTACATTAGCAGCGAAAAAAGGCTTATAGCCACTTTTGTCTAATGCCGGCACCAAATGCTTGCAGAAGCGCTCGGCTCGTGCTTAGGGCAAATTATGACAAGATGACAAGGCGAGTGAACCTCTTCTTACGCTGGTCGAGCACTGTTCCTCTTTAGTTTAATATGCTAAATGCCCAGGGCTGTAATCTAAGAAGCATGTGCCACCATTTTGGGGACAAAATTATTTATTAGTCACACATAAAAATGAATAACGAGGCCTGCTAGACGTTAACACATTTATTATAATCTAGCTATGGAAATAATATAGATAATTTTGCCTCTTAGTTTTTGCTGCCTAGGATAATCAATAAACATGCTTTCATTTTAATTACCTATTTCCATGAATCAGTCTTAATTATTATTTACCTACTGTATCAGAGCCAATATAAAATACTTAGCATAATCTACTAACACTTAGTGTTTAGGAAAAATAACATCTTGATCTAGCAACCCTAGTACCTAATTAAAGACGCTCGTGTTAGCGTTAAGTACCTACACCATCTAGCCACTTCGATCTTTTGCCCAAATACTAAGATAGTGAGCGGCAAGAAGAGGCGAGCGCGCACAGGTGGTTTTCCTGTTACCTATTGGCACTTGCCACCACTCACGTTTGCTCGGTTAAGGTATGAGGAAGTTATTAAGTGTTGCCACTTAAGTACCTAGTGAAAATTACCAAATGCTATAAGAAACATTGACCTGGCTCGCACAAGCATGATGTTAATGTAGGTATCTGACATGAACATCATGCTTGTGCGAGCTGCTCAGGCACGGCGTGCAGCAAGTTTTGTTCAGATCATATTGGTGACATAGGTAGGTATGCCTGAGTAGCTAGGTAGGTACCTACCCAGCTACTCCAGTACAGCGCAAATGGTGAGCTTTGCTAATTGAGTTAATCAGACGACAGGGCCCGATCTAGCTTTTTAGCCGCTCCGGGCAAAGATAATTTTTGCCGCCCTTTACATACAGAAAACCACATAAGTCATGAGCTAATTTTGTTGGGGGTTGCTAAGTATACAAGTACCTACATAAAATACGTGATACTGTTGGGATTATACCTACCTATAATATTTACGTCAGTCTATTGGGCCTTCTGAAGAAGTTACCTATACAAAAGTTGAGTGTTTTTATGTTAAGTATAATATATATATTCTTTGAAGTTTAAAAGACATTCATTGTATGTCTTTTAATTAGAATTTCACAGAAACTACTGAATGGATAGATAAGATGGATTGATATATTTCATTATTGATATAGTTATGTACCTACCTTTCAACTTTATCATCATCATCATCAACAACCTATTGCGACTCACTGACAGACGACGCCGCCCTTGAAGTCGGGTCGGATCAGCCCTCTCTCGATCCCGTTTAGTAGCCTCTTTTAAAGTTTTAGGAGCATAACAGCTTTACAAAAGGAGGCCACTGCATCCTAGCCCTCCTTGTCGCCGGTATGACTTCACGCTCGGACACCGATGCCGGGCCATCCTTCATCGGTTATGCTGGGCGGAGTCCAGGTCGCCTGCACAGTGTTGACATTGTGCCGTCCGTTCGCGTCCGATTCGATTCAGATACTCACCGAAGCACCCGTGCCCGTTGAGTATATGAGCAATCGGTATGTGACACGGCTGTGTTTCCTGCCAACTCCTTGTGTAGCGACTTTTGTAGTTGAGTGACTGGGTGTGCCTACCCAATGTCAAACCTAAACAGATTCCAACTACACTAAATACTACCTAATCATCATTACCTATTCAACTACCTACGCTCGAGTACACAGTCATATTTCGGTGTGTTATACATTTTAACGTCGACATTTGTACGAGTTTCGTATACCTATGGCAAAAGATACTACGTGTGCTTTCAAAAAAATATTTATACGCGCGTATAAAGCGCTAGTCTGCAGCCGATCATACCGACACAGGTCTAAGCAATTGTCGTTACGTATCCCTTTGTGTTGCGGTGGTCAGACGTCGGTCGCTCTATCATCATCATCAGCCTTTAACAGTCCACTGCTGGACTAGGCCTCTCCTTTGAAAGCCGTACAAAAATCGGAGATTTGAGCTAGTTTATCGCGTTGTTACAGAGGAAGAAAATTGGATAAGTACCTATCATTTTATATGACTGACTGCACGATTGCCGTAGTGGTTTAAGCGACCGCTTCGCCGCTTGACACTGTGCCGAGTGTTGTGGGTTTGATTCCCACAGAAGACAACACTTTGTGTGATCCATAAATTGTTGTACAACACGTAGCTACACGTAGCGCACGTAGCACGCACTAGTTAACTTGGATCGGCTGGCTTAAGCCAGAGTCCAGCTGTGAGTAGGTACCTACATAAGGTGTCACCAACTCACCACCAACTTTCGCACCGGATCATCATCGGTCTTCTCACCCCCGGTTTCTTTGGGATAGTGAGGATACATTTTGGAGGTGGAAAACCCCTTGACATGGAGTTCGTCGCGTCCAATTACTGTGGGCCGGTTGTTGGGTTTGTCCGCCTTCGAGGCTGACCAGCTTGGCTTGGTGAGTCTACATTACGGGAGGCCCGGTCGCCTACGAGGGCATCGGTTAGGTACTCGTTGCTTAGCGTAGGGATGAAGGTGACGCTTATGGTGTTTTTGTGTCTGAATGGGTGAAGGCATCAATGATGACCAAGTGGGGATGTTCTGAGCAATCTGCTAGCTCAAACATTACTCGGCTCCCAATTGAAGTCCCGATAAATGGTCGCGTCCTTGAGGTACCTGGGCGCGTCAAATGCCAGGCGAAGACACTTCTCTACCTGATTCAGTCGTTGCCGAGTGGCCAGCGAGGTCAAGTTGGACCAGGCCGGCCTCGCATAGGTACGTGTGGTGTGACCTGATGTGCGTCTTGTAGAGAGCTAGCTTGGCTCTCAGCGGCAGTCTTGCGAAAACCGCGAAGCTTCACCGTCGCAACTTGTTTTTGCGGAGGTAATTCGTACGAGGTGGGCCAGCGTCAGGGTCAGTCAAAGGTGACGCTCAGGTACTTCTCCATTTCTTCAGTCAGCTCGGGAGCCACTTAGCTACAAAAAGTTAGCGCCATCTAGTGGTGACCCATTTTACCACACCAGAAATAAATCCTTATGCTGAGAGACTGGAAGTATCCCATATACCTACCAACCTAGGAGTTCCAGATAACAGCTACTTTGTACTTGCTATATATTTTTTATGACAATCCAAATAATCTAAAATAAGGTGTTAAAGAGTTTGTTGCATGCTGCAAATTACCTGTAATCAAACATTTGTTTGAAATAGATTTCAAACTTTTTGCTGTGATTTAAAAAAGTAGGTACTTATTCAGTAGCACTTAATTTCAATGCCACAAGAAATATAAACAGGTAACACTACAAATGAACAGGCTCACTTATTTCAAAGATACCGGTGCCCAATGCATTTGTAATGGTATTTTGGTTCGAACTACTATATTTATGGGAAGGATGAACCTGTGGCTGTTACTTTTGCTCAAGTTCAAGTTTTCCAATACCATCATATCTAAAATTTGGTTTACAAAATACTGTACTGTTTAAGTTAGAGCCAAAAAAGGCTTCCAGTATTCAAGTGGTCATTTACCAAGCAGGTAATCGAAAGCAATGGTAATAAGCTTGTTGACGAAAAAAAATTTATAAGTCCGTCCTTTAGATTATTCAAAAATAAGCGATACGTATTTTTTTATTTGTAAATTAAACCAAAAATGACCAAGATATAGCTCATTAGTTACATATAACGTCACGCCGTGCTGCATTTTTTCGCACTAGGTGACGTCACACGTAACTTTAATGGGCTATATCTTTATTTTTTATTTAATCGAAAAAAGAAAAAATACGTGTCCAATATTTCTTTATAATCTAAAATACGGACTAAATAAAATGTAATTATTTTGACCCTGGAAACTTTATTGCTCCACTGACAATAAATTAAAGAAGAAACCCTGTTCATATAATTGTCTGCTATCCAATGCAACCTGAATGTACTGAAGTTTTAGACTGATATATTCTTCATTATTTTAACTTATTTTTTTTTATATACACACGCCTGTATCCTCGAAGGGGTAGGTAATATTACACCCACATTTCGCCATGAAATTTTAGGTCCCACGTAATAGGGGGCGAGCCTATTGCCGTTACCGGGCACATCACCAGACTCCATGCTGCTACTGAGAATTCAGAAAAACCCAGTAACACTTTGCCCGACTTAGGAATCGAACCCGGGACCTCCGTTCAGTAGATGCACGCTATCCACTAAACCCCGGAGCCAGTCATTATTTTAACAATGACCTGAGGCCCAATTCTCCTAAATAAATTTGTTCAAAATACAGTTTTGATAAGTGTGTTATCTGACGTCACAAAAATCGTATTCTTCTAAATTATCTGATACCTGAATGAAGTTGCAACGACATTGTAAATTGAAACGAGTGTCAAAATATGTGTCAATGATGAACTGTTAATTTCAAATTATACGATACAAAAAAATAAAAATACATTATACGATACGAAAAATTAAAAATAAATTATACCATAATGTCATTTGGTTAGCAGAATACTCTACTCTACACTTCTGAGTCAATTCAAAATATAATTTCAATGTCATTTATTAGGTAAATAACTTAATTTCAATGTCATTTAAAATACGAGAATTGGGCCTCTGATTATAACCCAGAGTTACATATACAAGTACATGTTACACATGTAACAAGTACAATGCGGGCATTAGTAAACTTTTCAACTAATATTTGTGGCAACCTGTCTGGTGGCTTAGGCTGGCATACACCTACTGATGGCGTGGAGGCATAATGATTCAGGTCGTGCTGGCTCCCTCAATCAAGGTTGAGCCGCACGATGGCTGTTGAATGCGGGCCATCAGCGGGCTGAGTCAGTTATAAGCGTCAGACGATATCCTGCATTGTACTCTCATCTAAACCTATTTGTCTGGACTTCAAAAGAATATAAACAAAGAGATGAAATGGCTTTTTTGCTGCGGTTTGTTGTGGTTTTGACTTGTATAAGTGTTGTAAACAACCAAAATGCAGAAATAAATGTGTATTTATGTCTTTATATTTATCTAGAAAGCCATCCCAAGGTTTGTAATAAAAGATTAAGAGTCACTGCTCTCATCATCATTATCCCAGTGCTCGCCCAGTTGCAATCCAAATGGATCACTTTCCTAGAATATTTCCTCCTGCTTGCATAGTCTTTGACATTCCTAGTAGTAAGTCTATAGGCACCCATATCATCTTATGATATTTTCTAGTCAAAAGAGATGATGTCTGTTCTCATGTTATGTTATCCCACAAAAGGCTCTAAAAGCAGATTTATTACAACATGCATTGTTGTGTATAGTTAGTAAATTTGCACCTGAGATACACCTAAAATAAAAATAATATACTGCTTTTTTATTAATCTAGGAAATTAGCCTAAGTATCAGTTAAATAAACATAAAGGAAATAAATGTATGTGTATTGCTTTGTTTTATCTCTCCTGCCTTTTGAAGCTTGTGGAGTACATTCCTAGTAGAGCAAAAATTAATTTATAATCAGAACAGCTTTCAACAAAAGTAGTATTTGATAAGCATACACATTGAAACAACATAGTGGTACAGCACAGCCGATAGTGTTGCCATCTCCTAATAACTGTAAATGATAGAGGTAACTAAAAGTGTTTTCAATTATTTTCATAAAACAAATTTTAATTTTCTCCAACCAAAATGTCAACCGACAAGATTGTATTTTAATATGCAATTGATAAAAAGAAAAACACTGGTTATAATGCTGCAACAAAGAACAGGTGAAGTCGACCAAAGTCAACAAGACCTTTGTTGCAAAACAATACAAGATCAAGATAAGGGATAAGATTGTTTTTAAATAACAAAAATAAACAAAGAATTTTCTAATGCTATCTACACATCAATGTTTTCCCATAATCAGGATTTGATAAGCTGTGGTATAGAATTCATGAAAAACATTTCACTTTTGTGTTGTACTTTGAACCTTACAAGAAAAATTATCAAAGAATTACTATCAATTTGTTATCAGCAGTGTTTACTTAAACTTACGGTAAGCACTCACCAGCTGATCATGTCAAGCATGTATTATAGCCAATCTCGTCTTTATATTCCTATTAGAAATCATACATATAACGCTGTTGTAGCACCACATACATTAATAATTGACAGTTGCTACCAATCTGAAATGATGTCCATAAAGATTTAAGGACGCGTTTACAAAATTAGTAGGTACAAAATCGCGTCACTACAGCGACACGGCGGCAACAGTACGTACTACGTACGGTAATTTGCGGAAATGTAGTTCAACTAAATAACTTTGAGACTTAGAATTTTTTGTGATATGTATCTATGTGTTATAGGCCTGGCTGTGCAAATTACGTACAAATAAGTTTCTTATTTTTATATACCTAAATGGACATTATTACTTTATTTTTTCCATTATGTTGATTCAGGATATATTTCGGTATTTAGATATTATTTTGCTTCTTGCGTTGAAATCTGGTAAGATTATGTGGACTGATGGTATACCATCCCATTCAAGTGTTGCGACTGGAACTCATAAAAGAGTAGACCTTGTTATGCCAGGTTGGGGCTCATTTTATTTGTTTTAGTGAGACCCTACCACTGGTACTAGTGAAGTAACCTTCCAAGGATATTCGATGAGTCTTACTGGTACTCTTATGTGAGTAGAGCTAGGCATGCCGAGTTTGGGCTCATTTTGTTTGTACATAAAAGACCCTACCACTGGAACTTATGAAGTAACCTTCCAGGGTTATTCGATGACTCTTGCTGGTTCTTATATGTGAGTAGAGCTAGGCATGCCGAGTTTGGGCTCATTTTGTTTGTACATAAGAGACCCAACCACTGCAACTTATGAAGTAACCTTCCAGGGTTATTCAATGACTCTTGCTGGTACTCATATGTGAGTAGAGCTAGGCATGCCGAGTTTGGGCTAATTTTGTTTATACATAAGAGACCCTACCACTGAAACTTATGAAGTATACTTCCAGGGTTATTAGATGACACTTGCTGGTACTCATATGTGAGTAGAGCTCGGCATGCCGAGTTTGGGCTCATTTTGTTTGTACATGAGATACCCTACCACTGAAACTTATGAAGTAACCTTCCAGGGTTATTCGATGACTTTTGCTGGTTCTTATATGTGAGTAGAGCTAGGCATGCCGAGTTTGGGCTCATTTTGTTTGTACATAAGAGACCCAACCACTGAAACTTATGAAGTAACCTTCCAGGGTTATTCGATGACTATTGCTGGTTCTTATATGTGAGTAGAGCTCGGCATGCCGAGTTTGGGCTCATTTTGTTTGTACATAAGAGACCCAACCACTGAAACTTATGAAGTAACCTTCCAGGGTTATTCAATGACTCTTGCTGGTACTCATATGGAAGTAAAGCTAGGCGTGCCGAGTTTGGGCTCATTTTGTTTGTACATAAGAGACCCTACTACTGGAACTTATGAAGTAACCTTCCAGGTTTATTCGATCACTCTTGCTGGTACTCACATGTGAGATGTGAGTAGAGCTAGGCATACCGAGTTTGGGCTCATTTTGTATGAACATCAGAGACCCTACCACTGGAACATACCTAGCTCTACTCACATATGAGTACCACTAAGAGTCTTCGAATAAACCTGACAAACCTGAAAGGTTACTTCATAAGTTCCAGTGGTAAGGTCTCTTATGTACAAACAAAATGAGCGCAAACTCGGAACGCCTAGCTCTACTCACATATGAGTACCAGCAAGTGTCATCTAATAACCCTGGAAGTAGTTTCAGTGGTAGGGTCTCTTATGTATAAACAAAATTAGCCCAAACTCGGCATGCCTAGCTCTACTGACATATGAGTACCAGTAAGAGTCATTGAATAACCCTGGAAGGTTACATCATAAAATGCAGTGGTAGGGTCTCTTATGTACAAACAAAATGAGCCCAAACTCGGTATGCCTAGCTCTACTCACACATGAGTACCAGCAAGAGTCATTGAATGACCATGGAAGGTTACTTCATAAGTTCCAGTGGTAGGGTCTCTTATGTACAAACAAAATTAGCCCAAACTCGGCATGCCTAGCTCTACTCACACATGAGTACCAGCAAGAGTCATTGAATAACCCTGGAAGGTTACCTCATAAGTTCCAGTGGTAGGGTCTCTTATGTACAAACAAAATAAACCCAAACTCGGCATGCCTAGCTGTACTGACATATGAGTACCAGTAAGAGTCATTGAATAACCCTGGAAGGTTACTTCATAAAATGCAGTGGTAGGGTCTCTTATGTACAAACAAAATGAGCCCAAACTCGGCATGCCTAGCTCTACTCACACATGAGTACCAGCAAGAGTCATCGAATAACCCTGGAAGGTTACTTCATAAGTTCCAGTGGTAGGGTCACTTATGTACAAACAAAATGAACCCAAACTCGGCATGCCTAGCTCTACTGACATATGAGTACCAGCAAGAGTCATTGAATAACCCTGGAACGTTACTTCATAAGTTCCAGTGGTAGGGTCACTTATGTACAAACAAAATGAACCCAAACTCGGCATGCCTAGCTCTACTGACATATGAGTACCAGTAAGAGTCATTGAATAACCCTGGAAGGTTACATCATAAAATGCAGTGGTAGGGTCTCTTATGTACAAACAAAATGAGCCCAAACTCGGTATGCCTAGCTCTACTCACACATGAGTACCAGCAAGAGTTATTGAATGACCATGGAAGGTTACTTCATAAGTTCCAGTGGTAGGGTCTCTTATGTACAAACAAAATGAGCCCAAACTCGGCATGCCTAGCTCTACTCACACATGAGTACCAGCAAGAGTCATTGAATAACCCTGGAAGGTTACCTCATAAGTTCCAGTGGTAGGGTCTCTTATGTACAAACAAAATGAGCCCAAACTCGGCATGCCTAGCTCTACTCACACATGAGTACCAGCAAGAGTCATTGAATAACCCTGGAAGGTTACTTCATAAGTTCCAGTGGTAGGGTCTCTTATGTACAAACAAAATGAGCCCAAACTCGGCATGCCTAGCTCTACTCACACATGAGTACCAGCAAGAGTCATTGAATAACCCTGGAAGGTTACCTCATAAGTTCCAGTGGTAGGGTCTCTTATGTACAAACAAAATGAGCCCAAACTCGGCATGCCTAGCTCTACTCACACATGAGTACCAGCAAGAGTCATTGAATAACCCTGGAAGGTTACTTCATAAGTTCCAGTGGTAGGGTCTCTTATGTACAAACAAAATGAGCCCAAACTCGGCATGCCTAGCTCTACTCACACATGAGTACCAGCAAGAGTCATTGAATAACCCTGGAAGGTTACTTCATAAGTTCCAGTGGTAGGGTCTCTTATGTACAAACAAAATAAGCCCAAACTCGGCATGCCTAGCTCTACTCACATATGAGTACCAGCACGACTCATCGAATAACCTTGGAAGGTTACTTCACTAGTACCAGTGATAGGGTCTCACCAAAACAAATAAAATGAGCCCCAACCTGGCATAACTAGGTCTACTCTTTTATGAGTTCCAGTCGCAACACTTGAACGGGATGGTATACCATCAGTCCAGATAATCTTACCAGATTTCAACGCAAGAAACAAAATAATATCTAAATACCGAAATATATCCTGACTCAACATAACGGAGAAAATAAAGTAATAATATTCTAGCTCGTCTCTGCTTGTACGTAATTCGCACAGAATACGAGAAGTATCAAATTGATTTTAGCGAATATTTTGTATTCGTATATTGCTTTTTTAGTCTTCGGGCTGCAGCGACAAGCGACATAGAGTCCACTCCCGACGGCGCTCAAGCGCAGACTGAGATCTCATTGCAGAATTCGGATATATAAATCAAGAAAGTGGCTAAATAAAACGAACCTTATTGCCACATATTAAGACACACGTATGCGAGCAAAATAGAAGAAAAATGTAAGATGATTTTTTGCTTTTTTTGAGTCAATTTACAATATTTTGAAAAAAAATAATCAAATTGTTTTTGAGTTGACTATATTTACTACCCTATTCTATCTTTGAAAATCTAAATAAATGTAAAAATAGAGAGAAAATTGTACCCAAAAATAGCAGTATATGCCTATTTTTGACTTAAGAGGCCGTTTCGAATCGATTTTACATTAATATTAATTAAATATTTTTTATTTATTTTCAAATTGATTTATAGATAAAAAAGTAATCAATTTATCGTAATCATTAGTTTTATTAGTTATTATCTAAAATTGTCGTAAAATGTACCGGAAATATGTGGTTTTTTGATACAAGCGTAAACGCGTCCTTAACTAGAATGTCCCATACTAATATACAAGGAAATTATTAATCATAACTAGTCGCTAACCAATGCCTACAAGGAAAAGTTACAAATGATCAATGAAAACATAACCTAACCAGTTTGCAGTTATTGTCAAAAGATTATTGAAAATGAAATATTAGTTTAGCTTTTGTATATTATGTATTTTGAAGTTCTTTCACAAAGCCAAATTAAATTTACATAAATACAATTTAATGATAATTTTATTACAAGATGTAAATAGTACACAAAAGATTTATAGTGAAATCATGTTGATGTTGCTTAAGTGGAAATTATAACACCTATAATGCATCAATTCTGCTATGTATAAAGAAATTAAATTAATTTTTCTGTATTGCTAATAATCAGTAAACTGACATTTTATTTAAGCATAACATTTGCACTTAAAAGATGATGTTCCGTAAGACTCTTACAAAGATATTGAACTTTGTGACAGTAAACACTATCCATTGTATAAAATTAACCAAATTTGTAACCATGAAATATATACATTTAAGTCTCCAGATATTTGTTTTATTTGCTATTATAATGATAGTAAAAAAATATGCATACCTAATATTGTAACGAAGCTACATGTGAACGGGTAAACAATGACCTGTGGGGTGGTCGGACCGCTCCGAGACAATAAGGGCGAGGCTACGAGAAATGCGGGAGGATATCAGGGTGAGCTGGCGGTGAGCACGGGCAGCGCCGCCGCCGCGCGCCCTCCGCTCACCTACAATAAAAATGTATCCACAATTGTCTCTTCACAAGTTACTCGGTCTAGGGTGTATAACATAACTTGCACTCTTAAAATCAAAATATATGTTAGTTCCGTCCTCGTGTCCCGCGCGTCGGGGAGGCACTGGTGTGAGAGTGCGCTGCGGCACGGGCGCTCAGTTGTCCATGGCGTATCTCCGCGTCCACTCCTTCGCGTTTCGGATTGCCTCGCTCTCGTTCACCTTCCACAGCTCGGCCACGTCGTTCGCCAGCGGGTCGTCGGGGTTCGGCGCTGACAGTAGCGCCTGGATCGACAACAGCACTGTGCGAATTTGCAGTGCTGGACTCCACTTGTCCTTCAATATGTCCAAGCATATACGGCCAAGCCGATCTATGTTCGGATGGTATATTTTCGTTATAAACCTAACCTTAGGCGCTGACATGGGATAGTCCTCTGGCAGAAATAATTCTAATTTAAATAGTCCTCCTTCAAACGGCGAGTCTTCTGGGCCAGTGACGATTACATGAAAATAACGTGCATTCGTTTCGCTTGGCACCGCGCTGATTCCCGGCACCGGCTCTTGCATCAGTCGCTGTGTCTCTTTGATTATTCTACGTGGTAGGGCTGCCATTTTAAATATGCGGTCTAGCGCAATTTGTCAAATGAAAGCAAGTAATCATATAATTGTACAAAATATCTAATTGTCTTTTCACTCTACGTGTTTACGACGATTACTGAGGCACGTCTTCGGAATTAACGAATTACAACAGCATTTTAGCCATGATATTGCTAAAAACGCGACTACAAAAGCGAAGGTACTTCAATTTTTAATGCATAGACAATGTAGATTTTGGTACCACAGAGAACACGTGCAATATAGAATTGGATGCGTTTTTGTTTGTCATTGTTACATTACGGTAATTACCGGTTTTTCAAACATCAAAATAAATAACTTACAAAAAGTGCAGGTTACTAATTTGAAAAAACTATTGAATATAGGTACATTTTTCGATTATTCAAAGCAATATTGGAGTTACAAAAATAGTTTATAAGTGACATCTAGCGGTCAGTAGTAGAACTGATTTCAAATATGACTTTATGAATATTGTTTGAATTCGTCGCTAGATGTCGGTGTTTTAAATTACGAGATACAAGAATCAAAATTTTGTAAATAAGTGTTAACTTCGTCAAAGAAATGTAAGTAGTTCATCTCAGAGTCTGAAATAATTTGATTTACACAGTTACAACTGTCCACGACATTTTTATGCTTTGCGGTTTATACCTAATACCAACAATCCACTTGCAGAGTCGTCTATAAGCTTCTTTAATAAAAACAGCCTAATATTAAAGATTATAATATATAGGTACATAGGTACCTACCTACGTGTGCCTTGCTATACCTATTAAGAGCGAGAGTGTCATCCGTGGCCTTTATTCTCTAGGCATAGGCATCCAGCCAGCAAAGTTTAAAAACTCGAATGTCTCGAATCAAAGAACTAAACCTATAAATTGGCTATTCTCGTAAAAGCCAGATTAGATATCACCCTCCTTAAGAAGTGTGGCGAACAGATCCCTTCGATCTATCCTATTGATTAAATATATTTTGACTTAACTTACAGACCGTACCTATTGCCGTTAACCGTGAAACGACGTTTGCAGATTACCACTTGGATGCACTGCTTGGCATTGTGTTTTTACACTATCTTAACAGTCCAAGTTTAGACAAGAAGTGTTAGTTCAGGAATCTGACGCCGCAGTTAACCAAACGAAAACAGAAGTCCATGAATGTTTTGTGGATGAAATAAGTTGGCGTTAAGGCAGGAGCTTTGTAAGTACTTAGGTACCTATCTACGTGATGCCTTAAGGCAGGAGCTTTGTTAAGCTAAGTACCTATCTACGTGATGCCTTAAAACAGAGATATCTGTGTGTTCGAAATCCCGAAGAAAGCGATAGCGAATACCACGCTGTCAGAAAATCTTAAGGCTGCTACACACAGTGCCAGCGTCATGGGCCGCCGGCTTTTGCCGCGCGGCACGTGCCGTCGGCTTTTGCCGGGCGTCGGTGCCGCCGGCATCTGCCGCAGAAAGCCGCCGGACAACATTCCAGTTGTATAGATCGACCACACACAAGTAGCAAGTTGCAACCCGCGCGGCACGCCGGCCTACCAGGGAGGCCATGCCGGCGGTTCCTTCGTGCGGCAAAGCCGCCGGCTCTGGGTGTAAGAGCCTTTAGCTTTAGCACAGACTTTAGTATGCAAATAATGCTAGAATTCGTTTCCGTTATTAAAATTTAAGGGTCTCGCAAAAAATTCTCGCCTGTTACCTCGTACCTAATGGTTTACAGTTTAGACCAACTCTGATGACGTTATCTTTAACTTGGAAGCGTATAAGCTGATAAGCCCGTCTTCATGACGGGCCTTAATAGGCCAAAAGTTCTTTCAATATTTTGATATCAATACTTAAAACTATTATTTTTTGCAATTTCTAGCACAAGTTAAGCACATTTTCACAAAATGCCAACACTATGATATTATTTTTCGAATTTATTCTGTTTCCTTTGAATATAAAATAAGGCTGCTGGAAAATATATTGAGTTTATTATTCGCCTAACGGTATACTTTCATCCAACATGTCACATAAAAACAATGGATAAAGGGAAGGAAGAAAATCATTCAATTTTGGTGTGCGAGACATGGAAAATGTGAGGGAAAATATACTTTTATATTTTTTCTTTTCTTTAGTATTCCATTGGCAGCTGTGGTTCAAGGTGGAAGGTGCTAGGTATGTGAGTTATGTTTTTATGATAGGTACTAAAGTCTTTATCGTGTTGTTGTTAAGTTTGGAAATGTCATAGATTGGCTATCTAAAAACTGAAAAATGTTTTTAAGAGAAAATTCTTTTTATTTGTTTTGAAACTGAAATTTTCGTAGCTGTCGATAAATCAGATGATACAGTGATAAAGAACAAGTCAGTAATTAATCAATATCTAAAAAGGCCTATCTTACTTACTTGTGCATATATGTTAGCGATAAATAATGAGCAATTAGAAGTAATGAAGTGAGTGTGCGCAAGCCAATTAGTGAGACAATTATAATTTTGATCAGTCATTTAACTATTCAGCAAGGTGCCTACATGTTATAGATGTACCTAATTAATTGTTATTTAGCTGTGCCTCGCGGTCCTGCTTGTCAAACTTCACCAGAAACTTGTGTGAGCTGCTGCACAATAAATGGTTTCAGGTCAAATGAAAAGTAGATGAAAGAAAGAAAGAAAGAAAGAATCATTTATTTGCACGAAATATGGTATATAAAATAGGTGGTGTATAAAATAAATGTGCTTAGCATATTTCACCCTTTGGGCATGCAAATTGCATAAATAGACTAGTCTATTATAAATCATTAACTTATATTAATTTACATACTAAATAGCAAAAGTTATTATAAACAGCAACAGTTATAATTTTACATTTTGGGTAACATTATAAACTATTTAAACTTACAGATATTACTTACAAATATATGTAGTACTAAAACTTGTAAGGTAGGGTCTGTAGCTGCTGGTGAAGGTGCAGAATGAGAAGTCTGACCTTGTTGTTGTATAAGAGAATATCTTTACAAAATAAACTTAATCTAAATATATGAACAAAATAAGTTTTACAAAGAGTGGTAGCTTAAACTAAGCTACAAACTTATTAAAGTAATGGATTTCCATAGGGTAGTGTCCTGGCTCCAACACTTTTAGAGTTGCAGGCTGGGCGTTGCTGTTGATCAATATTATTATAGATCGATTTTTTATGGATGATCTAGATAGATGTACGGTTTAACAACTCGTGTCGAACTTCGCAAAGGTACAACAAAATATAAAGATGCACTGAAGGATTTTGTAATAAAAATAGGGCACCTAATGACAATATCAAGCACCACTCTCAGGAACTCACTGGGGTACTTTATATTTTTGTAGGTGGTAGCATAAGCTTTATTTCAAGCTCTAAGATTTAAAAGATTCAATTATGTGTTTTGGGATCAAAGCAATCGCAGTAGAATTTCAAGTTTAAAATGTCATCAAGCCTGCTAAACCGATGGTGGTGTTAACATGTTCTTTTTTTTAGGAATCTTTGAAAGTAAAAGATTGAACTCCTTAGCCAATTTGGTATTATCGTGCTATAGACCAAATCTATACCTAACATCTTACAAAACGTCGATACGTAGATATAAGTACCTAATAGATCTCCTAGGATTTTGAAATTGTACCTGTGTGTGGATTTTGAAAGTGTACCTGTGTTCAACAGGTTTAATTATAGCCAGGTTCCATTAACGTGCTTATAACACCAGTTACAAGCAGGTAAACTCATTCAGCAGCTCATCAAGGCCCGTCAATCACACGATTGCCCACCGATTGCCTATTAGACCTCCATAATGTATCGCTGTGTTGCTGACACTATTATTGGACGATGGGCTATTCATTGTTTATGATATTATGTATTAAACTCGTTGATTTAATACGCGACGAAAATAGGTAGACTGTGCGTGTGCGTTGTCTATACATTTTTGTCCATTTTTCTTCCTGTCCAATATGAACTCGATAAAACAAAAATAAGGAACGGTTTTTTGTAAGGTTTTCAAACCAATAGATGGAGTGATTCTTGGTTTTGATGGACTCACGAGCGAGGTCTATTTTTGATAGTATAAGCCTTCATCAAAATGCGTTCGGTAGATTTGCGTGAAAGAGTAACATATATCCATAGGTCCTGGTCTGCTTCCGTGGTCCACTGGATAGCGTTTTGGAGGTCCCGGGTTCGATTCCCGGTTCGGGCAAAAGTGTTACTGGGTTTTACCGAATTCTCAGTAGCAGCACGGAGTCTGGTGATGTGCCCGGTAACGGCAATAGACTCGCACCCTATTACGTGGGACCTAAAAATTTATATATATTACACCTCTGCCTACCCCTTCGGGGATACAGGCGTGAGTCTATAAAAAAAAGCTATACGTACATCTATCCACCCATACTCACAAACTTTAGCAGGCTATAAAGGTTGATTTAAGTAGTTAATTAGCACATGTCTGTGTGAATGACACTGATATTCTCATTAAGGGTTCTTTGCATAAGTATCAAAGGTGCTTGCTAGAAGTTTTTTAATTGGCGTATCTTGCCGGATTCTTCTCTATAGACCTATCCACGTAAAGTTTGAACCCACAAAAAGGATATCTTTCAATTCAGTAAATTATCCGTTATTGTCTTTCTTGCATTATCCCGGCAGCAGTCTTTCGTCTTGGAGTCCAGTGTCCGCTTTTTAGTCTAACCAGATTTTAAAGAATATAATGTAGGTACTTAGCTATATAACAATTGACGTCTGACCTCAGTAACCTAGTAGGATACATATATTTTATGGTTAAAATCAGTATCAATGAATACAGATTTACATAGAAGCGCAGTTCTTAAGGATTTCGTGTCACCAGTTTTGTTTGTAGTTGGTGCCGTTGACGCTCTGGCGTCATTCTCCGTCTCTCTTGCTATAGCAGTTAAGATACACTCGAGGAACGTTCGTCTCTCTTGGACAGCTGTCACAGCGCGACTGCCACGCCGCCAAACGGCAATTTGGGTCACAGAAAGTTTGTCTTCAGAGCGCCCATAGGAAATGCGCCTCTATGTAATCTGAGCTCTTTGTCAGTAAGTATCAGGAATTAATACGGACCCTTAGTATTGACTGTCAAAGATCTTCATGGCAGCCGGGACTGACGGTTTAACTTGCACTCCGAAGCTTGGTGCAAAAGTTAGCGGGGTGTGGGTTCAAATCTGCACCCTCTACTAGTGTCAACATTGAACTATTAATGAATTGTTTGTTTTTAGAAAATACTACCCGAGAAAAGAACACAGGACTACCCAAGCCTGTGACCCAGGCTTTAAATAACGTGTCTCAGAATTCAGCCAATTTCGCGAGTGATTAAAACCTCATTTGTCAAATTGATCACATTGTTATTGTAAATCATATAAATGGATACAGTCCACGATTTCATTATTGTTATCGCTGCGAAAATTAAATGCCACTGATAATTAATTACCGACATTATGGAGCTATATATTTGGCAAGACCTATTTATAAAAGCCATGCGAAATAACACTACAAAAATTTAGGTGTTCCAGACATATTTTGTAGTCCATAGATATTGAGCCTCTAAGAATGTTCTTAAAAGTACCTACTAGTATAAAACTATACCTAAGTAAAGTATCTACATAGGTATAGGTAGGTACCACACTTTAGAATCTTTAGATGTTTGTCATACTCATTGCCATGAAAATAAAGAGTAGGTACAATTTTACCTGAACCGGCAAGTGACCCTACTTATCTACTACAATAGGCTAGTTGACGAAAAAAATTTTATAAGTCCGTCCTTTAGATTATTCAAAAATAAGCGATACGTATTTTTTATTTGTAAATTAAACCAAAAATGACCAAGATATAGCTCATTAAAGTTACGTATAACGTCACGCCGTGCTGCATTTTTTCGCACTAGGTGACGTCACACGTAACTTTAATGGGCTATATCTTTGTTATTTTTTATTTAATCGAAAAAAGAAAAATACGTGTCCAATATTTTTTTATAATCTAAAATACGGACTAAATAAAATGTAATTATTTTCATCCTGGAAACTACCCTATTATTATATTTTGTTCCCGTACCAGCAGTGGGACGTTTTAATATTAGGTAGGTACATAATTGTATTATGGTCTTCAAGGAAATACTCATATATACCAACTCAGGTTTACGGTAAATAAAAAGTGAACGTAATTATTTACTTATTTTAATTAGTTTCACTAAATGTCATTACTCATTACATTTCAGTATACTGTCAATGAATGTTATCGATCGAGTCAGCAGTATCGATAACGCAATCTCATTGATAAATAATAGCTGTTTAAAAAAAATAAGACGTCAGCACTCATTCAATGTGCTAGAGAGAGATAGTAGGCTTTCATTCAAGCGAAAGAGACAGGTGAATGTACGGCCGTGGAATTGGTACCGTTATTTCGAACCCACTCTCACTAGCTCCGATAGCCGTGATCGTCTAGTGGTTAGGACCCTACGTTGTGGCCGTAGTAACCCAGGTTCGAATCCTGGTCACGGCAGTGTATCACTGTCGCGGTGGAGCATATCTTTTTGTACAATTTCCGCAAACATTTTGTTAGTTTATGTAATTTTGAAAGTAAAGTATAAACAGTTTAAGATTTTAGATTATTTATTTTAAATATACAAACAACAATTATATATTTTTTTAAATGAATCCTGAGAATTACAAAATAAAAGCACTTATTTAAAATCTTTATTCGAAAAATTATTATTTTAATTTAAGTTCAAACTGAATTAGGAGTCATTTTCTTAATAATAAATATTCTAAGCTTAATTTTAAGTTTAAAGTCTTGTAGGTACATAGATTATACAGATAGGTCTTGTACTTGATATGCTATTTATATTTTAGGTAAGACTTAGATGATAATTGATGTAGGTGTAATATTACAGCTCTGCCTACCCCTTCGAGAATACAGGCGTGAGACTATAAATAAATAAAACAAAATAAATAAAGATTATAATTATCTATATTACTAACGCTGCGCTGTTAATTTGTTAGTCTAACTTAAAATAGGTAGAACTTAATGCTGAGGCCCAGTTTCACCTATGTTTGAAAAGTTCGTGTTAAATAAATGTGCCAGATAACTCCATTTTTAATTTATCCGTAAGATTACGACTATCCTAAGATGGAGAAACTGAGCCTCAGGGTTACAAATTTTGGCCATATTTAATGACAGTGTCGTCAAAATATGTAATTTATATGATAAGAAAACAAGATCAACGAGGATAAAACGTATAAAATAATAAAACAATAATTTAGGGTGCATAGGTTTCTCAACAAGAACTTAGGGTCCCAAACCAACCTCACCTGCAAGTGGTGCACCTGCCGATCAACGGACGAGGCTCTGGCGAACAAAATATCCCGATAAGCGGCAATAGGCTCGCCACATGCTCGCCACCAATTACGTGGGATCAAAACACTGGCGAAAAGTGGGCGTTTAATATGCCTCTGCCTACCCCTTCGGGGAAACAGGCGTGAGTCTATGTATGTATATATGTAATAATTTAGCTATAGTTATTTATAGAATATATCAAATATTTTTCACATAACGTGGCCATGAACACAACAAGGAATTACTTACGCTATTTATGTTATCTGAGAGACTGAGAACGACGCCAGCGCTGCTAACGAAAACCTTATACAAAGCAAATTCCTTTTTTAGATCACGCCAGCTTTTAGCTAAATGACCTCTTGAGATGAAAAGCCGGAACAATTTCAGAGTCATATCATAACTTTTTCCGTTATTTCATCTCATCAGCAGATAGGTACGACTAGAATTTGGGAATTCTGTTTTCTATTTTATAAAATCAATTTGTCAATAACAGCTAGCCTGGCCCCACAAAATACCGATCCTTCTAACGTCGGTAAGTATAACAATGCCATTAAACAAGCAGATAATTAAACTTTTTCAATTATCATTGGATTATAATATGTCTTATGTTACGAATATAATTTGTTTTCCATCGAGCGAAAAACATTTTTAAACTATCGTTGAAACAAATTAAGCAGATACCTTGCTTCAATTTATATTATTGGAAAATAATTAAATGAAATTAAATGTACCAAATGAAAGGAGTTTATTGTAAATTATTGATAACGTCTTTAATCTAGGCTTGACTATGTCGGTCGATATTTAAATTGGTATTTGGACCGGATTAAAAACAGCTCGGTGTTTTTTCGCTTTAATATTTATTGTGATTAAAAATTTATTTACTTCCTTTTAACTTTTGGTTGGCTTTTCTCGTAACTATTATACCTTACAGCCTTTGGCAGGACACTGCTGAAAATGGACATTCGCAACTTGCGTTACAATAGCATTGAGCGTCAATAGCGTATAGGAAGGAATAAAACTAAACGTAACGTACAATCAAACAAGTCGGCGCTGGACCAGTTTGAGAAAACATCCCTTGGCTCGCTCATAGAGTCGAGGCACACTAAAAACTCGTTTTGTATACGAATGTCAATGTGCGTGTACAGTAGCACTGGAAGCGACGATGTCTTGCTGAGCGATTCTCGCCCTTATGGTGGTCCAGCGGGAAGTTGTTCGACTGTACGTAAAAAATAACGTAAATGCTTACCACACTACGCTGGCCAGACGGGTTGGTAAGGTTTTAATGTAGAGTTTTCCATCCTTTCCCAAATATACTGTGTATTTGTTTCAAGTATTTTTCTTAGTTCGCCTCTTACAACACCCATTGAATGAAATGGGTTAGTGACACTTTCTATAACACGGACGATATTGGGGTCCTAATAATTAAAATTTTATCTCTTTTTATTTTAGTGATCGATTGATTTTTGAGAACTCTAAATAGTTATGATTATATTGTTAAGTAGCATGGTAAATCGCATTCTGTTGTCGAAATTAATAGGTTTAGGTAGTAGGTCATTAGGTAGTATAATATTTCCATTGCATTTTCCAGAAAGGTGTGTTCTAGTTCCATTTATAAACTGCCCGTTTTGTTCCGTCTAAGAGTTTATATTTACCTACGCATTGCGTCAGATCGTTCAGAAATGTTGTTTGGAAAATATTCAAATTTAGAATACTATACGTAGTACCTACTGTAGATTATACGGCAATAGGCTCGCCCCCTATTACATGCGACCTAAAATTAATGGCGAAATGTGGGTGTAATGTTACACCTGCCTGCACCTTCGGGCATACAGGAGTGAGTCTATAAAAAATAAATAAAAAAAACTGTAGATTGTATTCTTGTTTAGCAAAGTTGGATAATTATGTGTAATACTTGTGATAATAATTATCCCAGAAATTGATCTAGCATTATTTTATCATGCTCGACAAAACAGCGTGCTTGGTTAGAGGTACTATTCATGGAATAAATAATTTAATTATTTAAACAATTTCATTATTTAGACTAAATAATTAGTTTATAATTAGTATAACATAACTAAGTATCAATATTATTTCTTACTTATTTCTTACACCATAACGATATTTTACTCACTCCTTTTATCCTTATTTATTGGTTTCAGGAAAATTGGTCTGATTGGAGTGATTGGTATCAAATTCCTTCCAGACCGCAAACGCTACTTATACTTATTCGAAAATTAGGTATGTACCTTACGTACCTATATGAATAACTAGAGGATGCCAGCGGTTACACCCGCGTTATTTAAGGCTACTGCTCTGCTCCCGTCGCTCATAGCACGATGTTATATAGCCTATAGCCTTCCTCGATAAATGGGCTATCTAACACTGACAGAATTTTTCAAATCGGACCAGTAGTTCCTGAGATTAGCGCGTTCAACCAAACAAACAAACCAACAAACTCTTCAGCTTTAAATATTAGTATAAGATAAGATGAAGCATATAATAATATGAATACATACCGAAGAAAATACGTTCAGAACATACGCGTAATATTTGCAAATGACTTGCAAATAAAGTAAGTTTGCTTACGTGGGGAGTTTTGCTTCCTAACGGAGTTCAGTAATTTATACTCGCCTTCGCAATTATTATTCGCACATTATTATACTATATTAAAATGATTAAATTACCTATACTTAAATAGCAGAATTCTGTATAATCCTTTTTTTTTCGGTAGGTAGTATTTTGTAGAATTTCGCCATAAACTTATAATATAACCTAATAATATTTTCCGTATCGTGTTCATATGACTCCACTTTTAATGTGGCTCCAAAAATAAATGGCTATTATTCAACCCATCTACTTGAATAGGTACACATTCAAGTCCCATTTGTAGTCGCAGATACAAGGAAATGGATGAAGTCGGTGACATAATTTTTACACCTTTAACGACCTAAATGTTTTTTTAAACTATATTACTTAAACTTATAAAATTTACACCGTATACAAACTTTTTGTTTCTGGTATCTTGGAATTCATTTTTTTTCTTTGTATGTGACCTACCTATATATCATCATTATCTGCCCTGTATATAAATTGTCTCACGATAGGACAGTGAATATATGGGGGACTATGTCCTTATCCTTCTCACTATGAGAAGCATAAGGACATAGTCCACCACGCTAGCCAAGTGCGGGTTATCAGAGTTCACATGTCTCTCGGGAACATTATGGAGAATAGGGTAGTTTCCAGGGTCAAAATAATTACATTTTATTTAGCCCGCATTTTAGATTATAAAAAAATATTGGACACGTACTTTTTCTTTTTTCGATTAAATAAAAATAACAAACATATAACCCATTAAAGTTACGTGTGACGTCACCTAGTGCGAAAAAATTCAGCACGGCGTGACGTTATACGTAAATTCAATGGACTATATCTTGGTCATTTTTGATCTAATTTACAAATAAAAAAATACGTATCGCTTATTTTTGAATAATCTAAAGGACGGACTTATAAAATTTTTTTCGTCTACTAGCCTATTCAGTCACACACCGTTTTTTTTTTTGTTTCATTACGATGTTTTGCTTCACTGTGTAACTATTTTTAAAGACATCTGAATTATACGTTGACCATTTTGCACTTTCGTGACTTGTACTCGTATAGGTAAATATCAATCACGTAGCGAGGTTGTGATGGCATCTTGCATCTCATCAACATCGTAGTAAGTAGTTTATTGATCTCTCCTGAGCTATCGCTGATTTTGATTCATATAAAAAAAACAGAGCGATCAGAATTGGATCTAAAATGAAAACCAACTTTATTTATTTACCCTTTGTAAGTCATAATAAAAGTGGCAAAACTACATTGGTACATTGCTGAATAAATACCTACTCAATACTTACCGCACTCAGATAACGGGGTATATTATCGGCGTATCATTTCCTTTTATTCGTTTATTAACAAAACTGACATAAGTTTCTATGAGTTTTGTTGGAATACAAAAACTACCTAATATTTTTTTACGCCTATTTACTATGATCGAAAATAATGCCGCGCGTGTAAGATGATAGTAGGCCAAAAAATATTGCTCTACACACAATATTAAAATATTGAGCGGCGAAAATTACTAGTACTAGTGCTAAAATTGCACTTCATTCACGACAAACTAAACATGCAAAAAAGATTTGGGCTCGTCCGGGATTTGAACCCGGGACCTCTCGCACCCTAAGCGAAAATCATACCCCTAGACCAACGAGCCGGTTGGACAATGTGACAGAAAAAGCAAACTCAATACGCGTAATAACTTGTTACGTCATATTGCGTAAGTAACTATTGTAAACTACTTACCTTTCACTTATAAAAAATGTTTAGATCAACCATACTTACATATGAAACTGATAGTTTCATTATAATCTAGAGTCCATTAATTGATATTACAGCTTGCGTCATAATTGTATCTTCGTCGTAATATATTAGACTACCTATTGAGAAGTATTTTTTTGAAAACGTCAAATCAAAATTGATAAAAGGTATTTCAAGTTGGCAAGACCAAACATTGGCGTGCCATTGGAGTGGCCTATATTCAGCAGTGGACTACGGCAGGCTAATGATGATGATGAAGTCAAAATATCAAACAAAACTCCTTCCTCCGTCTTGTATCAGCTCTGCATATTGGCGAAGCAAAGATTATCCGCGCGCCTCTAGCGGCAAATTTGGAAATTGTCCGGGTACGACATTTTTGACAGCTTTCAATACAACTTTGCTTCAAAGTTATAGTGGTAATTGCTCGGTAATTGTATTGAGCTGTCAAAAGTGTCGTACCCGGACAACTTCCAAATTCACCGCTAGAGTCGCTAGTTAGAATCTTAGCATTGCCAATACGAGTAAAGTAATATAGACTGGCCCAGTGCTTCGCACGGCCTTCGCAATAAGAAGGGTTAGGCCATAGCTCATCATGCTGAGCTGGCAGATTTCAAATGTCTTACGAGAACATTCTGGAGAACTCTAATGCTCAGTACTGACACACGGTTTTACTCCATAGTTTTACTCGAAAACTAGTAAAAATCAACGTGTGGACTGCAAAACTCACAGTTCGATGACATCAAATACCTACCCTGTAACTTTACTCTAAGCGAGCCTTCGAGTCTGACTCGACACTTCGATGACATCAAATACTCTGGCATTTTAATCTAAGCGAGCCTCCGAGTCTGAGTCGATCGAGTAAAACTGTATGTGAATACGGAGCTTTATGCTCAGTACTGACACACGGTTTTACTCGAAAGTTTTACTCGAAAACGAGTAAAAATCAACGTGTGGACAGCAAAACTCACAGCTCGATGACATAAAATACACTGTACCTAATGTCACTCTAAGCGAGCCTTCGAGTTTGGCTCGATCGAGTAAAACTGTATGTGAGTACGGAGCTTTAGGTTTCCTCACGAAGTTTTTCTTCAGTACCCAGCAGTGGGATAGTGTATATATAGGGCTGATGGTGATGATGGCTAAATTAATAATTATCTCTGGCTCTGGCTTTACTTCGAAAAGTAATTGGAGCGCGCCGTAGATTTGAACCCGAGGTGTCTCTCCAATAGTCCAAGATCCCAGGGCCGCCAGACCTTACTTATTATCTCAGAAACAAAATGTATAGAATTATTTATTGTTAGTATGTGTCATGAGTAGTAGTACATACTTGCTAGCTTGGATCGTGGGCCAATTTTTAGGTGCGAGGTGCTAAAGTTAGGTAAAAGTAGTACTAACTTCTCTTAAATTCTCAGTGCTGATTTGTATGTAATTTTTAGAAAATATTATTAAAAAAATTATAAATAATACTGTAGCACTCATTTCGGCGGCGGTAATTTTTGCCAGTCGCTTTAAAGTTTCTAAAATATGTAATTATCGGTAGAGACCACTAGGGGGCGCATTTAGAAAATGTATGGAAATTGTTCCCTGTGTATGTGTACCTTTAACACCTCATAACTAAAAAATGGCCCACGATCCAAGCTAGCAAGTATGCGTACACTCATAGCAGATACTAACACTACATTTTTCTATACATTTCGTTCCTGAGAAAATAAGTAAGGTCTGGCGCCCCTGGGTTCTTACTCTACAATAGGCCATGGCTGCTGTCACTGTTCTGTCTTCCACCTAAGGGAATTATTTATAATTTTAAAATTTTTAAATAGTTAATGATCTAAAACCACTCTAGACGTTGTTAGTGTCATAGTCCCCAAGATAATGAGGAATAGTGCTTGTGTGTAGGTGTACTTGTGTGGGTAAATCAATTCAATGTTATATTTATTTTGGATTATCGGAATGTCAACAGTTATACGGAATAAACTAAAAACATCACTCTTTACGCCTATCCTTTACTAT
This sequence comes from Euclidia mi, assembly GCA_944739405.2. NCBI lineage: Eukaryota > Metazoa > Arthropoda > Insecta > Lepidoptera > Erebidae > Euclidia > Euclidia mi. The sequence continues at coordinate 84,156,156 of OX123189.2, read as the reverse complement.
TATAGTTGCCACAAGATGATCTACGGTTGCAGCCGATAATTTTAAGGGTATCATCCAATGTATGATTTCAAGTGATTTCAATCCAACAATGCTAAAATTAGGTTCTAATCAAACAACGAAAATTTAGAAAATCTTTAATAAAATCAACTTCAAACTCTGATATGGAACGTGGAAAGAAAGTCTGGTGCCCTGACAACCACGTGTTCGAAGTCCATGAAGGAAAGCCGCCCATCTCCATCGACGTCTGCCTCGTCAAGCACACTGGCGACGATCTCTTCTCTCTCTTGAGGATGCAGTTCACCTTTCGTGAGGAGTCTGGTAGCTTCTAGAAGGTCGTCTCGGCCAATGTACATGTCGTCGTCTAGGTCGTAGATTCTGAAGGCGTACCTGTTGGGGAGAGAAGGTTAATATGACTGATACGGTGCTGAGATTCGAGCATTTGACGCTGAATACACATTTAACATGTTAACACCAGGATCCTACATATAAATATGACGATTGAAATTAACTGAAATGGTCTAAAAGAAGGAAAATTACACTAAAAAGTGTAATTTTCCTTCTTTACGCACCGACGCAACCGACACAACGTCGGATGCGATATTTAAAATTCTTTGGCGAGCGCGAAAAGATTTTTAATAATTTTCAGTGTCACCCTCGTTTATAAAGTTTATCGCACTGAAAATTACCAGAGGTGAAGTTAACCAGCTGATTTTCTTGTTTCTAAAAGCCAGGTATAATAGTTGCTTAGCCAGTGATGTAGTTTTAAAGATGCCTTGCGGGCTTTAAGCTTTTACAACGGATTGCGCCAACAATGCATTTGAAGTTTAACAGGGTTGCCAGACTGACCGTCTGTTTGATGGATATTTTGTTTCTGGATCTTCTTTTAATATTTTACTCTACTTTTGATTTATCATATTCATTTTATTAATTATTAGCTTTAGATAGCACAATTCTACAAAATAAAGACTTAGTTATTAAACGTTGCATTTCATTTAACGAGGCTCCATCTGCTCTCTGGTGACATTTGTAAAACTTTAAAATTTGGATTATCTTTCTTTATCACAAGATTTTCGAACTTTGTCCATCTGAAGTTTCTGGAAGCACATAAAACTTAATAATATTTTATTAAATTGTTATTTGAGTGCTTATCATAATTAAATAGCTGTTGAACAAAATAAAATTACAAATAAAGTTATTCCTTTTAAATATTTTTTCTTATAATTTAGTCCACGTTTCAATCGTTTGGCACCATTTTCACGTAGCAGACTTGAAAAGTTTCGTTCCAATAATAACTTCCAAATTCAAAAAGTTTTCAAATCTATATTACATTATGCAAAATGTTACTTTGGCCCACCTTCGTTCGTAGGGATTTAAAAAAGAAAGTTGTAAATGTATCTAGTGTTCTAACATTCTAAAAGAAAAAAGGTTCAATGTAATTTCGGTTCGTCTGAAAAGTTTATTTTACGGTTTTATCATTATTCATTGTTCTTTTCTTTGTTGTTGAGTGGTGTATGGAGTAGTTAATGTTACTGTTACAAGCATGTTACAATGGCGTTTATATGTTCAATTTCCGTCGAAGACTTCGGGTAATGAAACGATTTTTAGTCTATGTCTGGTTGCCACTTATATGCTTTTACTTGTATATGTTTAGAAATATTTAACTACCTATATGTACATGTATATGTACCTAGTTTATCAGTTAACTGTTAGCCATACTATAAAGTGTATCTATTTATTTTTAAATTATGGAATAACTATTTGATAATAAAAGCGGCGGTAGCCCAGTGGTGTACGTAACGGACTGCCGAGACGTTGGTCTCGGGTTCGATCCCCAGGTACCTCGGGCACACACCTCTGACTTTTCGAAGTTATGTGTGTATTAAAAATGTTAATTATCGCTCGCTTAATAATGTGCCCGGTAGATGGCAATAGGCTCGCCCCCTATTACATTGGGACCGAAACATATCTGGCGAAGTGTGGGTGTGTAATACACCTCTGCCTACCCCTTCGGGGATAAAAGGCGTGAAGATATGTTATGTTATGTTATGTTATTTGATAATATAGTGGGCAGAAAACAAACCTGCTTGGTTACGATTTCCTATAAAGTAGAATAGCAAAAGCAAATAAGATAATCCTAGTAATGCAGTAGTTTAGCATGCGACCTTCGATTTAAAATCTATGTGTATTTGTGATTTTAGTTTTATACGGTATCTTTGTAGAACAATTTTGTTTATAAAGATGGGTTTATAGCTTTGTAGCGAATGCTCAGATTAAGACTAAATAACTAATAACCGGGACCTTTTATGACCGAGGCTTTACGTGCTTACCAAGGCACGGTGAAAGGGATAATTAACAATTTATTACTGCTGGCGTGCTGAAGGTGTCTTTTTTAATTCTACGTGTCCTTTTTGACCGTTTGTACCACAGATTTGCTTCTTACCAGGCTTTGATATCTCTAGGTGCTGCTTCGCTGAAAACTGACATCATGTCGAGAAAGTCTTCGAACGTGAGGTTGCCGGAGCCATCGTGTGAGAACACTTGGCAGATTCGTCTCTTGAACGGGTTCTCCTAGAATTAAAAAGACTATGGATTAGTAGGTAAACAAATATGGTTGTTTTGGACGCAGCTTGGGTTCAGGACTGCTTTTTAAGCCAAGTTTAAACAGTAATTAAATATCAAACCAAACTCATAATAGTCCTGATGATTTTTATAATACTTATGTTAAAAAAAATCAGTACCTACATTAAAAAATACTCAACAATTTAATTATAATATTCAGACTCAAAACAGCTTACATTGGAATTCCAACATCAGAATGCTGTGCACCACGCCTTCCGTTCATATTCTATATTTCTTAACTTAGGATCTAAGTCATACTTCTCTACGTGGGTTAACAAGGATAACGTTCTATAAATAGTAGAGCCTTGCTGATTTCAGCATGAATGGGCCGGCTCGACCGAGAGGTTCTTCCCTCTCACAGAAAATCGACGTAAAGTAACAGGACCTAAACTGTAAAAAGCGTTTCGTTCGGTGAGTGAGAGTGCCGGAGGCCCCATCCCCTATTCCTTCGCCCTCCCTCATCTCACTCCTCCTTCTATCCCTTTTCCAAACCGCAAGGGGTGGCAACGCACTTGTGACTCCTGTGGTGTTGCTTGTGTCTATGGGCGGCGGTAATTGCATACCATCAGGCGCTCCGTCTGCTCGTTTGCCGCATATTACAATAAAAAAAAAAAATTAATCAAATTAACCTAATGTGTAAGAAACACTACTGAGTTAGAAAACAGTCCTGTAAGAATAAAGTGTATAGGTAATACGTAAATAAACAAAGAGAAACTACGTATAAGTGCCTAGAACCTTCGCATTAGGTAAGTACCTATCACATATTATTATGTATCTTGGTAATGGCGCATCCTAGCTCAAAAATAACCATATTTTTGGCCCCCTTTAATAAACGCACACATGTTCATTCAATCTCATAACTTAACGTAGTTTGCACGAAAAAAAGCTGCAAAATACTTCATATCGATAACATAGGCTCTGCAAGCTGATCCCAAGGTTACCCATCCATTAAACCACCGCTATGTCAATCGCTTTATTTTAACTTGGTTTGTACGAAAAATGCTTTATATTCTTAAACGCCTCCCACGACACCTGCGGGATGAAATAGGTGCTGACTGACACTTTGTATGCAAATCTGTCACCGCACGAAAAATGCAACGTGTTTTATAATAATTATTTATCGTTAATTATTTTGAATTCGCATTTTGCTGTTTATGTCGAACAGACGTGTCCAACTTGCAATATTTATACTAACATGTTTAAATGCTTTTATTAACTACGTGACCTAGATTAAAATTAGAGAAATAACTTAGTGCAATATTTGTTAAAAACTATGAATTACGAGTGAGCGTTTTCGGAATATGGCTAACATGGAAAATAGCCCGTTCAACCGGAGTACAAAGACGTGTCGCAGCCCTCCCAGCACTCCTCAACCACAGGAACATGTCACCGAAGAGGTGTTCCATGCCCTCTCTACTAGTGACATCGGATATTATATGTCCACTATAGAAAAAGCCCTTAACGATGTGTGCAAAATTGCCGCTGAAGGTAAGCTGAACACAGAACAAAAGTTGAGCATTAACACTCTGGCGCGAAATGTTGGCAATTGTGCTTCTAAAATGGCTGTGCACTATCAGTCTTTGAAGCAAAGGGCGATCTTGATGAAAACATCGTTGGAAGCCATAAGAGAAAAAGAAGACCTTGCTGAATGCCTTAATGACTTCAAAAAGTCTATCAAAGAGACTGTTCTAGAAAGTTGCACTAAATCCGCAGTTCAAAATGTGTCTTTTGCTGATATGGTCAAGACCAACAAAACCAATTTTCTGCGTCCTTCTAATTTGAGTTCTATCGCAATTTATCCCAATGATACATTTAAAACTAGCGACGACACCAAATCTCTTGTGCAGAAGATAATATGTCCTGAGAAGATGAAATTGCACGTAAGGGGATTGCGTAAGACCAAGAACGGAGGTGTTATCATCTGCACTGAATCAAAGGAGGACGTCGAAAAACTGCGGAGCTCGACTCAACTGAGTAGTTTTGGCTTTAAAGTGGAAGAGATAAAAGAAGACCTAGGATAATCGTCATAGGTGTACCGGCAGCCCTACATGTCCAAGAAGTTTATGATTGCATATATGAGCAGAATCTGGTTGATAAGATACCTAGTTTGTCACGAGAGTCCTTTTTGTCTTGCATAAAGTTAAGCCATAAATCTGGCAAAAAAGATGCACTTACTTGCAATTTTGTCATTGAAGTTCCTGCCAACATTAGAAAAGCCCTCATTAACCAGGATAGAGTATACATCAATTGGACCTCCTGTCCTGCTCGTGACTTTACACTTGTGACCAGATGCTTCAAATGCCAACAGTATGGACATGCGGCAAAGACTTGTCGCGAGATCAGCTACACGTGTGGACATTGTGGCGAACTAGGTCATGAGGCCAAAGATTGCACTAAGAAAAATGAATCGCCGAAATGTGCAACATGCCTACGTTTTAAAAAACCAGGCACCCATAAAACTGGAGACCTCGAATGCCCAGCGAAAAAGATAGCAGAATCGCGATACATAAACTCTGTAGACTACAGTCAGGGCGCCTAAGACCGCCACATATTTTATTTTATTTTCCAATTGTATAACTATCTTGCATGTGTTTATTTATTTAAGTTATAGAAACAGTGACATAATTGTGACCTAGTTTATAAAAGATTGACATTGCGCCTCAATCAGCATAACCCAAAATAATAATATAAACATTCCGAAGAAATGCTGACTGTAATATTGGCAAATGGTCATAGTTCTCTAGTAGGTATTGTAAAGTTGAAATTAAGTTTGTAATTTATATAAGGTGGGTGAACCATGGAAGGCCACGCTCCTTTGAAGGCCAACTACTAAAAAGTCGTAGTTATTGACATGTAAAGACATATTCCTTGTACTACACACTAAGATCCATCAAACTTAAGGCCACACACGCGGCGGTGAGTCGATCGCGCCGCTATTGTGGCAGTGCGATCTCACGCTTCGTAGACTTCGGTCGTCGACATTACAATTGTTATTCGCGCGCACAGCAAAACGTAGTTTTTTAGTCAAAAACCTATTTTTATCTCATATTTTTTTACTGTGAATTGTCGTATAAGGATATGTTTATGGTACTAAAGATAAAAAACATAGTTTTGCCTCAATTTAAGTCAAAATATTGGTAGTGTTCCTAGGAAAGCCGGTGGTTCCTTATAAGGCCAATCAAATATTTGACGGTTGGCCTTGCTATGGTACATGGGCCTTACAAGGAACATTTACAAACCATGAACATATGAACACTAACTTTTAAGTTATAAATACGTAGCCTTACAGTTAAAACAATGTTTTATATTTATAATATTTTTATTTATAAGTCTGTAGTTTCTATTATTTAATTATAGGTACTTAATTAATATAAAACAGTATAGATTGTTAGTTTGGCCTTCTCAGGAACATTTTGGCCTTACAAAGAACGAACCCATAAGAAGGCCATTTTTGGTAAAAACAAAAGTTTTTAATTTTATGATAAAACGCGTTGGCAAGTTATTTGATTCCAATATAATACTCATTACAACTATTGTTAAATAATTTCCATTAATATATTCTTAGTTACACGATGGTGTTCAAGTAATTTTCGTTGAGTTTTTTATAGATGATAAAACTCTATTGAGCATTAATGTTTCGCTTAAATGATAGAGCTTATTATGTTGTTTTAGTAAAAGCGGATATATTTAATATTACAACTCTATTTTTAAGTTTAACGACTAATGTATAATATTGGCCTTGTTTGGAGCCGTGTTCCTTGCAAGGCCATTTGGAAGAGCTTAATAAAACTGAAGTTTTATAAATAGTGATTAAAGTTAAGTAAAAAAGAAGTGATTTATATGGTGCACAATAAAACAAAGTATTACTTTATAATTTGTTTCCTTCATTTATCCAGTAAATAAACGAATTAAAAGTGTTTACTCGTTAGAGTGGCCTTCCATGGTCCACCCACCTTATTGTACTTTTTCTGGTAGCAATATTTACATTGGTTAAATATGTTTGTGATGTGTACTGTTAAGATTAAAACCCGTAACTTAGTTCATTAGTATACTGTGAGTGCCCTTAGCGCCCGTTGCATAGGTTTACCCTAGTACAGGCACCTTTAGATTTTACCTGAATTAATTAAATGTAAGAACTGTATCTATCATTGTGTAAAATGAAAAATAAATACATTATTATTATTATTGGACTATAATAAACTAGCTGTTTCCCACGGTTTCACCCGTGTCCTTAGGCAACTTCTTCGCGTACCCGGTTAATTTCTAGTCTAAGTTACTCCAGTGAGGGTCCCGTCAAAATAGGTCCAGCCGTTCCAGAGATTAGCGAGAACAAATAGACAGACAGACAAAAATTTTAATATGCATTTAGTAAAAAGCGGTTATTTTAATATTACAAACAGACACTCCAATTTTATTTATATGTATAGATAAGTGATTTACACTATATTATTCACGTAGCGTAGCAATTGTAATATTTTTCTAAAATAAATAGACGGTGTTTGAATAAGTAGGTATTGTTTACATGTGGCAGCCCTAGCCAACTTACCCTTGGGCCTTGTCTAGACGTTGTCGGCTTTTTCTACGAGATCAAAGGCGTCAAACTACTGTATGTCTTTATACTGTGATACTATTTACAACTAGTTATAAGTTCATCTAACTTGAAACTTTGTAAAGTTCAATTTGTGTTTCGATTGTCTTCGTGTCGCAAGCCCTCTTAGTTTGAATCACTGAGCTAAGAGCCTGTCCAGAAAGCGCGATTTACGCGCGTGTCCACTCGCGCGTAGGCACTCGCGCGTGTTCGAGATACTAGAGCTACATACATCCCGTTCAGATGCTCTCGCGCGTTACCTCACACGCGCGTAAAACGCTTGCAATGAGCGGGACTTTCGACTCGCGCGTTTTACGCGCGAGCGCCGCGCGAGTCGAGATACTCCGGCGCCATTGCTGCGTCCACGGTCCAGTACTACGCGCGTGTCCGTGGCGAGTGGACGTATTCGATTCTGTTGTAATATATAAATATTATAATATTAATTGAAAAGAGTATTTATGTAGCGGTGACGATCTTTTTACTAATTATCTCTGATCCGTGGCTGTTAAAAAGCACGTTACTTACCAGACAAACACCGATACCAAATTGAGTGCCCAAACACGTCCACACTCACAAGTAAAATTTTACAGGCATTTTAAAATGCCTGAGTCTTAAATAATTATATTAATGCCCGGAGTTGCTAGACGTATAAAATTTACCACTCTTGGGCAAAAATATTAAAACATAATGCTCGTTAAAAACTGGATTTTTCCGGAAACTAAAAAACTATGTTGTATGTATGTTCAATTCATTACCAAAACTATTAGTTAAATATTTATTAAAATGCATATTCCTACGGACAGCTCTAAAACAGCAATGTGTCATTTAAAGTGAAAATGCCCAAATACGTCTCATCACATGCGCGCGTGAAACGCCGCATCTGGACGCAATACAAACCAAAACGAGCGAGTGGATGCGCGCGTAAATCGCGCTTTCTGGACAGGCTCTAAAGGAGATAGTTTAGTTAGTATTGTAATTTGATTTATTTAAGTAATAACGTTTGAAGTTGGAGACGAGCTACCTTATTAGGTACCTATTTACTTCCATAACAGGGAATTTAAAAAAGGAAATCACTGGTACCGTATTTCCCGCCAGCAAAATGGCAAACGCCATTAAAAGAAAAGTATAAAAGATTTCAAGAAGAAATGTACCTTCAAACGAAATGTGCCAAGTTTTATATTTCGATTTTGAACCTTTTACCTTCCAAAAATAATTTTTAAATACATTTAGCATTTGAAATGGCCATTATTTATTAAAATTGATACGAAGTTATTTCTTCAAACGAAACATTGATTGCGGAACGTATAACTTTTTCAATTTAATCTTCCAACTAGAGGACCCGTGCTGCTCCACAGCATATTTTAATATTATAAAAAAGCTTTTACATATAGGTATGATGCATTGTAGCCTTATCTAATAAGTAAAAAGATGATATTCTTACTAAAAATATATATTTATCACAAAACTTCTTTTCTCACAACATTGGCTTTGCGTTGCACCTAAGGTATCGTGAAATTTCCACCTTGGCATTACTGAATGGTTTGCCAGTAACATTTCTACCAAAACTACCATATATGCCAAAAATACAAATTCTATCAAAACTACTATTCCTACCGAAAATACTATTCCTATCAAAACTACTATTCGTACTAACACTATGATATCTACCATTTATTTTTCAAAACTGCCATTTCTACCAAAACCGCCGGTGCTGTCAAAAATACATTTTCTCTCAAAACTACTACTCTTACCAAAGCTACAATTTCTACCATAACTTCCACTTGTAGTATACTTATATGACAATAGTACTATGAACCGCTGTAATTTGTTCCACATAAAAAAAACACTACATTTGGGGAAAATCCCTCGGGTCGCAGGTATACTGACGTCGTTACCACGACCCTGTCATGAGGGTCGATAGAGGAACAACGCGGTGTTTTAGTGGGTATGCCCCGAACATCTAGGGGGGAGAGCCGAGCCACACACCCCCCCTCCACCTGCCCCAAACTCGGTACAGAGTTGGCGGAGGGGTCCCTTTGAGGGACAACTGGATTTCATCGCGCTACAAAAATAATTGGGCAAGTGCGAGTCGGACTCGCGCACGAAGGGTTCCGTACCATCCTCTATAAAAGAAAATCACGTTCGTTGTATGTATACTTAAATACTTTTAAAGTTTCTACCAGTTTATTAGCACAGTAACAAATTGCTTAAAAATACTTTTGTTGTATGGGAGCCCCCCTTTATTATTTACTTTTATTATTTAAATATTAATTTTGAAAGTTAATATACAACTACGTATTCTGTGAAAATTTAAAGCGTCTACCTGTTACAGTTTTAATTTTTGTTTTTAGTTGTTAGTTTTTGTATTTTGTATGGGACCCCCTTAATATTTGCATACCCCATTATTTTTTTTTTATTTTTGGTATTTGTTGTTATAGCGGCAACCGCAATACATAATTTGTGAAAATTTCAGCTTTCTAGCTATCACGGTTTATGAGATACAGCCTGGTGACAGACAGACAGACAGCGGAGGCTTGGTAATATGGTCCCGTTTTTTACCTTTTAGGTACGGAACCCTAAAAAGGGGGAAAATTCCTCAACATCAGAGATCAGTTCACCTAACATTAAGGGTTAACTGGTAACACTCGGGGAATATTACCTGCCATCAGCGATAATTCACTATAGTGATAATTTTACCAACATCGGGTATAATTTTACACACCACCACACTCACACCCGTTTGAAAATAAGGTAAGGTCACCTTAAGGAGGCATAACGATTTTTCCTGGCAGTTACCGCAAGGAACTTATTAGATGCCATAAAAATATTTTTGAATTTAGAACCGTCCATGTAGAGAGAAAGCAATGGAATCTTAGGAAATTTATAGGAAAATATTGAAAAATAAGTTCAATGTCCACACCTATCTTCCTTCAAACTTACCCAATTTAAATGAGCATACCATGAAATGAAAGAGCTCTTCTCAGCGCGTGTTATAGGCCTATAACGAAACGCCTACCTCAAAGAGAACCAGATATATATAAGCAGAAAGTCATTGACTACGGTTACGAAAACTTAATAAATGTATGGGAGAAAACTGTTTTTGCATATAACTTGATGAATGTGCAACTTAGGTAATTTCTAATGCTTGATGACAAATCTATGCAGCGAGAACTTTCATTTAAAAAAAAATCATGTGAATCGGTTGAGTAGAATGGGCTGGCCGCCTCGTATTCATCATCAGCCTTTAACAGTCCACTGCTGGACTAGGCCTCTCCTTTGAAAGGAGGAATTGGCCTACTATACCACGCTGGCCAAACGGGTTGGTATAGGGTTTGTATCAAGTTTTCCTTCTCTTACAGTGCTGTTCTCTGCATAATATACTCCCTCTGTCGGCTCTTACGACACCCATGGGATGATATGGGGTGGTGACAATCCGTATTCTTAAGCCGTCACCACACGGATCGCCTCGCCTCGTATTATAAAACACAAATTCTTTTAATATATAGATGACTGATCAAGTTCTTTCAGATAAAATTCGATTGAATATCAATTTTGATTATTTCGATTTTTTCATTTCACGTATTTTTAATATTTTATTCAGTTTTCTAGAATCGTAACTAAATCCATAGGTAATGGAATGAATATACCATCTAGTCACATTAAGTCATTCAATATAGCTTCTATTATATAAAAACAAAATATAAAAGCATAAAATTTTGTGTAAATATCAATTAGATCGTATTTATATGACCAATTTAGACTTAAAGTAATGGCCGATTAGGCTAATGGCATCCATTTCTAACGGTGCAGGTGTAATCCAGAGATATTTAAACAGTACAAATATCTATAATCTGAGCCATTTTAAGCGCCAGATATTTTATTTTTAAATCGTGTTAATGAGTTTGATTTAGTTGCAATTTTTGAACCAGCTACTTTTTTGTGAGACAGGAGGCAAATGAGTAGTCGGATCACCTGATGGTAGACGTTTTTATCTGCCATAGACACCCGCATCACTAGCGGAGTAAAGAGTGCATTGGCGGCCTGGATGGGTAAAGGAATAGGAGGAGGACTGGCGGGAGAAGGAAAGAGGGATGCGCCCTCACGCACTCTTACTCAACTAACGAAACGTAACAGTTTAGATACTGTTACTGTACGTCGATATTTTGTGAGAGAGTAGTACTTACCTTAATCACCCCACTAATATTCTAATAATATTCTTATAATCTAATTCTAATACTCTACCACTTACACACATCCCCATTTAGTCCCAAACTAAGCAGAGCTTGTACTATGGGTACTAGATAATGGATAAACATACTTATCTACGGTTGAAAGGCTAATTTGTACAAGCGACCCTTTTTGCGATATTGAGTTATATACTTATCAAAGAGTATACAAATACTACGTATACATATTTGGAATCAGCAAATTTTTTTTACTACATTTATGGCGCTTAGCACCTACAGCAAAACAGACTATTCAACTCATTTCTAAGCTCATTGATCTATACGACACAAAATTAGGCAAATTTGAGAATTCGATGACTTAGGCTATTTTGATTTTTCGAACTTTTATAATGAGTGTCGATTAAGGCATTTGGCTTTTTCGCCGTAGTTGTGGTTTTGTCGTTTGGCCTATTTTGCATTAAACTGCATTAAAATCTTATGGATGTAGCTGAAGCTACATCCATAAGATTTTAGCTTACCTTAGCTTCCATATCTACTAATAATCTAGTAAGAGGTAATTTTGTTTCATCCTGCAGTCCCTCTAAACTGAAAAAACTGCATCTAGCTACTTCACTCTGGCGTAGCACCATCAAGATGTTTACAATCATTGTGCTTATTCAACTGTCAGTTGACATGGCGCTAAATTCATTTTCTCTCGTATTCTAAGTCGTTGCTTAACCAACATAAAATTTCCAAAATAATACACAATTAACAACAGTAATAGCTTAAAACGAATCCTTACTTAATTAGGGATATACTGTATAAAATAAATAAATGTCTATCAAATAGTTGTTTTTATATGTTTTTTTTCCAAAAAAACAAGTTTAATCCATCCTCCTGCAAGTTTTGCTAAATGTCGCTTAGATCAATTAGCCTTTCAACCGTCGATATATACTTTTTTTGTAAATACATACATATTATACACAGAAACACCCAAACCAAGACAGACATCCAAGTTCATGCACACAAATGTTTGTCTTGAGCGGGAATAGTACCCGCGACTTTCGGCGTAGCAGTCGCTTACACTACCGTTGCGCCAACGGGTCGTCACTCATGCTGAAATCAGTAAGGGTCTGGTTACCTATAATTTTTTTTGGGTAGCTCAACACACTCGGCTTTGTGTCTTCACTGGTGAAGCCCCAAATAGCTATCTAATATAATGGGTCGGTGAAAGGTCGTTAAGGGATTTAATGGGCAGTAAGTCACGGTGGATATTTTTTGGCCAAGGAATCCCATACTCCTACTTCGGCAGTTACAAGGGCACCACTCATCATCATCCTCCTAGCGTTATCCCAGTTTCAATCTGGGGTCCGCTTACTAGTCTAACCGGATTTGGCTGAATATTAGCTTTTCCACGGAGCGACTGCCTGTCTGACCTCCGCAACCCGAAGGGATAGCGATATTCCATTGTTTAGATTAGTGTCATTTAATTTAGAAGGGACTGACGCCCTATAACGACTGTCAAAGATCTTCATGACAACCGGGACCGACGGCTTAACGTGCTCTCCGAGGCACGAGGTTAGCGATAATTAACAATTCAATACGCACATAACTCCGAAAAGTCAGTGGTGCGCGCCGTGGATTCGAACCCGATACCCTCTGCATGGCAGTCTGTTGGTATCTCCACTAGGCTATCGCTGCCTTTTTACAAGGGCACCACTATTTATTGGAATTTCTGAAGGGTGGTGCTCACGAACAAGCCATAAAACTTATTAGGGCTTGCATGCTATTATGAAGGAGGACTTTTGGCCGAAGGGTGTGGTGTTCCGTCGCTTCCGCGGACAAGTGCCACACGAGCGCATAACAACAACGTGCAAGTGAAGCGATACTAACATAGTTTATAAGTATATTTATACTAACAACCACTGTATGTATGTTAGACTGTAAGGTATTTATCTATGCGTCTATGCCACGCGAAATAAAATGATTTATTATTATTATTATTTATTTTGACACACTTATGTGATGTATTCTTACTTTTAATTCAGGTACTTTTTCTATTTCCTCCTTAAAAATGTATTTATTACGATAACTAAAGCTATTATAACGCTTTGTAAGTCATCATAATATAAGTGGCCTAAATACATTATATACTGGTATATAATGTATTTGGGCCACTTATAATACCGGCTCAACACTTACCCACACTCTAATTACAGGGTATATCACAGAAACGTATTATCGGTAAATGATTTATTCGTTTATTTACTTAACTGTCGTAAGTTGCGACGAGTACACAGTACACACATAATTATATTTTTTATGGCCTCCTAGCATCGAACCCGCTATCGCGCTGGTGAGATGACTACTTAAAACATTGCCGTACACTGAATAGTATAAAGTGCCTAAAGACAAAATAATAATCGGCGAAAATTACAAGCATTAACCTAAAAATCGCACTTAACATACGTTGAATAGTGTAAAACAATCTAAATATGAAAAAAAGACATGGGCTCGTCTGGGATTTGAACCCGGGACCTCTCGCACCCTAAGCGAAAATCATACCCCTAGACCAACGAGCCGGTGACTAGTGTGATAAAAAAAGTAAACTAAAAACACATACTTAATAAGTGCTTACGTCATAATATTGCGTAAGTACTTATGTAAACTACTTACTTTTCACTAATAAAAAATATTTAGATCAGTCATGTTGCGCGAGCTGCGGTAGCAAACTTGTAAGGTAGTAGAATACTCTAATATAGTTATCACACACTGTAAGATTTCTACGTTCATGTGTTTCCATAATTTTTTCTTTACTGGTTTTTATAAATAAACTAACACGGACCGGCATCGGCAAAATAAAAAAAAATGCTTTTCCCTTTAGATCTAGATAACTTCAACAGGAACTAGCCCAACTTGGCACAAGGCAGATATGCTTCTCAGTCAGTCATCTAGTCAGTGCCCAGCAGAGAGACAGCATAGGTTAAAAAAAGTTCATATTTTGGACAGCTCCAGTAGCAATCCTTTAAAATAATATCGTCTATTGTTCTAAATGTGCTACACTTGATTACGACTTTTGAACCTTTATTTTTGGATAGCTGAATGTTGTAGCTGTTTTTTTTGCCAAATATTTGAATTTTTGTCGAGGCATTTTATACTTATTTTAATCTACTGCAATCAAGCCTAAGATATAGGTACCACCACTGCTGACACTGCACAGGAGCAGGCCGGGCGCACTTCGCATTTTAGGTACAAACTTACAAGTACCTCGGCCGACCACGTCGACATGGTTGGATTTAGTAGGTTGCCGCGCGCCGCTCACATTAGACGTCACGCAACGAGTACGACCGCTCCGTATTCTCACGCGCCGTGTTCATTCACTGTTCAAATTATATACTTAAACGCCTTTAACAACAAAAATGTATCATCACAAGTCTAATGCAAAGTATTGCTTAACTGTGTGTCGAAAGCGACTTGAAAATTTGATTTTATTTATATTACGAGAGCAACTTGAAAATTTGATTTTTTGTTTGTTGAGATATCTCAACGATTATGGTGTCAAATTAAAGATCTAGTTCAAAAACCATTTTATCTGTTTGCATCATGTAAATCGGTCCACGCGTTTAGGAAATAACTAAGAATTTGTATAGTAAAAATGTAAACGACCAGAATTTTTGTGCTTTTGTTCTACTAGCTCAAATAGTGGGATAGGATAATTATTTATTATTAGGTACGTGGTCAAGTAGGTAGATAGACGATGAATAAATATAGTAGCAGCGCCGACAACCCTAGCACGCCACTCCGCGCCAGACAGCGACAGCGTTATGTGTTAGAAAAGAACGGGAACTGTTAGGTTAATATCGTATTAGGCACTGAGTGCTTATACGAACTGAATTTAACTTTATTGCTTAGTACCAAGAGTCGCAATTTCAATAAATTGGTTTGAAAAGTGAAGCTTCTGTACGTTAGTACTATTAATTATTCTGTGACAGTAGACACTGCATGACAAGCAATTACAAGTCAACCTGTAGGTATAAGAAATATGTATTTTAATTTGGTTTAGAGGGACTTAATCCTGGTGCGAGTTCAGATGCTTTTTTTGGAGATCCTGCAGCCATCCTTCTGGATTTGCGCCTAGTAACACTTGTCACAAAACTGTAGTAGTATAAAAAGTACACAGACATGATAGTAGGTACTTACCTATCTATAGGAATTCAGTCAGCCAAAAGGTGTGCGAAGGGTATGCAAGGCAGATAGCCTTTCCGGCTTCTTTTTCATTTATGACATGGCTTTTTCTCCCCGGGACAATAGTGATAATACCTACTGCCAAAATAAATGTCTTTGCGGTTATCCTTTGTGTACCCACTGCTACAGGCGTCACCGAGCTACGCCTACGCGCGCTTATACAGAAGATGCAAATTAAAACAACGAAAATTTAGAAAATCTTTAATAAAATCAACTTCAAACTCTGATATGGAACGTGGAAAGAAAGTCTGGTGCCCTGACAACCACGTGTTCGAAGTCCATGAAGGAGAGCCGCCCATCTCCATCGACATCTGCCTCGTCAAGCACACTGGCGACGATCTCTTCTCTCTCTTGAGGATGCAGTTCACCTTTCGTGAGGAGTCTGGTGGCTTCTAGAAGGTCGTCTCGCCCAATGTACATGTCGTCGTCTAGGTCGTAGATTCTGAAGGCGTACCTGTTGAGGGAGAGAAGGTTAATGTGACTGATTTGGTGCTGAGATTCGAGCATTTGACGCTGAATATACATTTATCATGTTAACACCAGGATCCTACATATAAATATGACGATTAAAATTAACTGAAATGGTCAGAAAGTCAAATTTGAATTCCTGAAAATCGTAAAACGACGAGATAGCAGGAGATAAATGATTAATTTTGTGAAAATCACGCAGTCCGGGTATTACACACATTGCAATTTTTTTGAAGCCTCCAAGGTCACCTTAATAAAATAGTCTTTTTTAACTCATCAGTGTCCTTTTTGACCGTTTTTACCAGATATGCTTCTTACCAGGCTTTGATATCTCTAGGTGCTGCTTCGCTGAAAACTGACATCATGTCGAGAAAGTCTTCGAACGTGAGGTTGCCGGAGCCATCGTGTGAGAACACTTGGCAGATTCGTCTCTTGAACGGGTTCTCCTAGAATTAAAAAGACTATGGATTAGTAGGTAAACAAATATGGTTGTTTTGGATGCAGCTTGGCTTGGGTTCAGGACTGCTTTTTGAGCCAAGTTTAAACCAGTAATTAAATATCAAACCAAACTCTTAATAGTCCTGATGATTTTTACAATACTTATGTAAAAAAATCGGTACATTACAAAATACTCAACAATTTAAATATAATACGCAGACTCAAAACAGCTTACATTGGAATTCCAACATCACAATGCTGTGAACCACGCCTTCAGTTCATATTCCATATTTCTTTACTTAGGATATGAGCCATACTTCTCTACGTGGATTTATAAGGCTAACGTTCTATAGATAGTAGAGCCTTGCTGATTTCAGTATGAATGGGCCGGTTCGACTGGGGAAGTACTTCCCTCTCACAGAAAATCGACGTAAAGTAACAGTACCTAAACTGTTGCGTTTCGTTCGGTGAGTGAGAGTGCCGGAGGCTCCATCCCCTATTCCTTCTCCTCTCCCTCATCCCACTCCTCCTTCTATCCCTTTTCCCAACCGCAAGGGGTGGCAACGCACTTGTGACTCCTGTGGTGTTGTGTTGGTTGTGTCCATGGCTGGCGGTTATTGCTTACCATCAGACGATCCGTCAGCTCGTTTGCCGCCTATTACTATAAAAAAAATCAAATTAACCTAATGTGTAAGAAACACTACTGAGTTAGAAAACAATCCTGTAAGAATAAAGTGTAGGTAATAGGTAATACTTAAATAAACAAAGAGAAACTATGAACCGATCAAGTAAATATTTAATCGCTTTGATCAATAATCTATATCCGAATCAAACTTCAACCATATGGCGATGGCGGCGACGATATAATTACTAAAAAGAACCATCAAAGTCAAAAGTGTAATTACTAATTACTTCTAATAAGGGCCAAAGTCAGCAGCAGGGCCGTGAAAGCTCCATACATGGGTAAATTTCATATAAATCAGCGCCATCTACCGAAGATTGCAAGAAAAAAAATACATATATACCTAGACATATCTGTAGCGATAACTGAACGGTAATTTCGCCAACATCGTTAAGATCTGAGTGGCGCAGTGGAAGAATGCTAGGCTCATAACTTAAAAGTCCGTGGATCAAATCCACGCTTATCTAGGACTACTATTTGTGATTTTTATATTTTTTTACTTTTAAATTGCATATTTTACATAATAGTTGTCATTTTCTTATTTATTAACACCGAAATTAAACATTTATTTTATTTTGAAAAATGAATCCACTACTAAAGCCATCTATACGATCGGAATAAAAATAAAATTTATTTGTACGCCATCTAGAGTCGAGGATGCCTATTGAACTTTTTCTTTAGAGGGAGTTGCGCATCTATACCAGTATATCTGTATAATCTATGGTCAGCAGCAGGTAAATAGTAACCTTGCCTAACTCATACGTCAGTACATTTATCGATGTAATCAATTATTTAACTACAATTAAAAGAAAATTCAATTATTTCATGTGAACAGGGGCGTCGCCAGCCGATTGCCTAGGGGGGGGGGGGCAAAGTCGCCAGCCGATGGCCTAGGCTCTGGCAAGTTGATATGGAAAATGGGAAAAGTACTGAGAAAAGTATGAATTGTATGGGTTTTTGAATCTCTAGGGGGGGGCAACCACCCCCCTCTGCCCGCCCTTGGCGATGCCCTTGCATGTGAATTGAGACATGTGATAAGATAATTGATCTATTACAGGCAGGTAATTACTTTAAAATTAATTACGAGGAATTTCAAAATTATGTGCTTACAAGATCTAACACAATTTTATGCAGACATAAGCAAGGAGTTAATCAACAACGTATCTCAGCATCTCATAAAATTACAAAGCAAGAACTAAAGATTCTCTTTCAAAACTTCCAAAGCGTGAATAATAAGCAACATTTGATTGAGGCATTTATAGCAGAAGATCCAACATATGGAGCTATATGCATATCAGAGACCTGGTTGTCAGAACAGAAGATCAAACTGTTAAAATTATCCGGCTACACAATAGCTGCATCTTTCTGCCACACACCGCGACCAGGCGGCGGCGTGTGTATATTACTACAAGAACATATAAACTATGTAGAATTAAAAGACATAACAGAAATGTCAGTAAAATATGTACTAGAGATTTGTGCGATTGAATTACCCCTAGAATCTATAATTTTGATATGTATGTATTGGAATAGTAGAGAGGAAGATATATTCATGTAACAAATTAAATTTATTCTAAGTTATATAAATAGGAAATACCAAAAACACAACATAATATTAGGAGGCGATTTCAATATAAACGTGTTAGAAAATAATACAAAAACAAATAACTTTCTTGATACTATGCTAGAATACAAACTAGTACAGCACATAAAAATCCCAACCCGTATAACACAAACGACACAAACATGTATTGATTTAATTTTTTCAAATATTCCAAAAAATAGTGTTATAAACACATCAGTCGAGGAACTTGGATTCTCAGATCATCACGGG
This sequence comes from Euclidia mi, assembly GCA_944739405.2. Lineage (NCBI taxonomy): Eukaryota > Metazoa > Arthropoda > Insecta > Lepidoptera > Erebidae > Euclidia > Euclidia mi. The sequence continues at coordinate 84,137,116 of OX123189.2, read as the reverse complement.
ACAGTAATTACCATTTCACTACCCCAACATCTTACACCTTCTATTTGGTATAGCTATAAGAGAATATATAACCACAATAACATCCAACAATTTAAACAACAACTAGGCATGCATAATTGGAATAACATTTTAAAAAAATATAATGATATAGACAATAACTAAAAATTATTCCATGATCTACTATTCAATATCCTAAACAAATATATACCGGTTAAAAAAATTAAATTAAAGCAAATATACAAAAAACAATGGCTTACTAAGGGAATAAAAATATCATGTAGAAACAAGAGGCTTTTAAGAATAATTTCAACTCAGGCAAATAACACTATTATTACAAAAAATTATAAAACATACGAAAAAATATTTAAAAATACAGTATTAACAGCAAAAAAACTACATTATATAAAAACTAGGAAAAAATAAAAACCATGTGGAATATAATAAACGAAACAACTAATGAAGTATCTAAAAAGGAAAAACACAATACTATACTGAAAGTAAACGATAGTGAAATTTCAGATCCAAAACAAATTGCTGACATATTCAATGACTTTTTTGCTTCAATAGGTCTCATCCAAAACCAACCATTCTGACACTACTTGAATGCCACTACAGTGCTACACCCAAATACCAACTCAATGTTTCTTCGAGCAGTGGAACTATGCGAAGTTAATACCCTATTAAAATAACTAAAAAACAAGCATAGCCATGGCCACGATGAACTGCCTCCTCACTTGCTAAGGCAGTGTGCAGACGAATTGAGTTTGCCTTTATACATGCTGATTAACCAATCTTTCGAAGAAGGAACATTTCCTAAATTACTAAAAAAAAACCATAATAAAACCAATTCACAAAAAGAACTCAAAAAAGGAACCTACCAACTATCGTCCCATAGCGCTATTGCCTACCATATCGAAAATATTTGAAAAAGCTATGTGCAATCGCGTATACTCCTACTGCGAAAAATACAATATATTCGATAATTCGCAAAATGGATTTCGTAAAAATCGCTCCACTACGTTAGCAGTCTACAAATACATACAAGAGGCCCTTAACCTAATAAATAACAGAAATTACGCAATAGGTGTTTTGTTAGACATGACAAAAGCTTACGATAAGGTACAATACGAGATCTTACTACATAAACTGCACGGGATAGGTATACGAGGAAAGGCCCACGATTGGTTCACTTCATACTTAAGGAATAGAGAGCACCAAGTTCAAATAGAGGTCTTTAATGAAGAAAATAAAGAAGTCCAGAAAGTGAGTTCAGAAGCTAAAATAATTAATGCACCCATTCCTCAGGGTAGCGTAATCGGTTGCCTACTATTTCTTATATATATTAACGAGCTTCCAAAATATATTGAATTCCCGTGTGTATTATTTGCGGATGATATATCGCTTCTAATCTCCCGTAAAAACAACACGAACTTAGTAGACAAACTGAACAGCAAACACAAAATAAAATTTCCGGCTTCCTTTCTAGCTATCACGGTTGATGAGATACAGCCTGGTGACAGACAGACAGACAGCGGAGGCTTAGTAATAGGGTCACGTTTTTACCTGTTAGGTACGGAACCCTAAAAAGGAAATTACTGATATCGCATTCTTCCCGCCAGCAAAATGACAAACACCATTAAAAGAAAAAGTATAAAAGATTTCAAGACGAAATGTACCTTAAAACGAAATGTGCCAACTTTTATATTTCAATTTTGAACCTTTTACCTTCCAAAAATACTTTTTAAATACATTTAGCATTTGAAATGGGCATTATTTATTAAAATTGATACGAAGTTATTTCTTCAAACGAAACATTGATTGCGGAACGTATAACTTTTTCAATTTAATCTTCCAATGACTGATCAAGTTCCTTCAGATAAAATTCGATAGAATATCAATTTTGATTAATATTTCGCTTTTTTTCATTTCACGTATTTTTATTCAGTTTTCTAGAATCGTTACTAAATCCATACTGGAATTAATATACCATCTAGGCACATTAAGTCATTCAATATAGCTTCTAGTATATAAAAACAAAATATAAAAGCATAAAATTTTGTGCAAATATCAATTAGATCGTATTTATATGACCAATTTAGACTTAAGGTAATGGTCGATTAGGCTAATGGCATCTATTTCTAACGGTGCAGGTGTAATCCAGAGATATTTAAACAATACAAATATCTAAAATCTGAACCATTTTAAGCGCCAGATATTTTATTTTCAAATTTGCTGCATCAAAAATATGGAACACAATAATAACCTCGCCGAAATATAAAAACTTTAATTAAATTTAAAAATCAATGTGCAGAATTTATACTTGAAGCCCAAGAGAATATAAAGTTTCAAATATTAAAGTGATCAGAGGGTTACATTTGTAGACTATGTACAATTAAGATTGTAGTGCTAGATTTAAGAATGAAACAGCCGTATATGCTGGTAATTAATCACAATAGTAACATTATTTTTAACTGTAATGTATGGTTTCTTATAATTTCAAATAGGTTACACGTTTCTTGTAATTTTTAATATATTTTTTAAATGGGAGTCAAAGGTTTAATATAGGAATTTAAACTTTCGTGGTCATTTACACTTATTTTAAATTGCCTTTCGGGATATATACCACGTACCTTGTACGTGGTATATATCCCGAAAGACAATTTAAAATAAGTCAAAGGTTTAAGCTGAAAACCAGCGCTTGGTAATACTCCGGGATCCAAGCATAAGCTGACGCTTAAACCTTTTGCTTTCAATATTAACTATAGTTTATTTTGTAATTTATACAAATTTGCTGTAATACTGAAACCAATCAACTTTTATTCTATTCTATTCTTATTCTATTTTTAAATCGTGTTAATGAGTTTGATTCAGTTGCAATTTTTGAACCAGCTACTTTTTTGTGAGACAGGAGGCAAATGAGTAGTCGCATCACCTGATGGTAGACGATTTACCTGCCCATAGACACCCGCATCACTAGCGGAGTAAAGAGTGCATTGCCGGCCTGGATGGGTAAAGGAATAGAAGGAGGACTGGGACGAGGGAGAAGGAAAGATGGATACGGCCTCACGCAGTCTTACTCAACGAACGAAACGTAACAGTTTAGATACTGTTGCTTTACGTCGATATTTTATGAGAGAGAAGTACTTATCTTAATCGGTACTCATGCTGAAATCAGTAAGGGTCTGGCTACCTTTAATATTTTTTTGGATAGGTCAACACACTCGGCTTTGTGTCTTCACTGGTGAAGCCCCAAATAGCTATCGGTATGCTATTTGGGGCTTTGCCATCTGCCGCCAACATAATGGGTCGGTGAAAGATCGTTTTGGGATTTAATGGGTTGTAAGTTACGGTGATATTTTTTTGGCTAAGGAATCCCATACTCCTACTTCGACAGTTCCAAAGACACCACTATTTATTGGAATTTCTGAAGGATGGTACTCACGAATAAGCCATAAAACTTATTAGGGATTTATTTTGACACACTTATGTGATGTAGTCTTACTTTTAATTCAGGTAGTTTTTCTATTTCCTCCACGGGGACTGCTATTGTATGCGCCTGATTTTCTGTCATGCGTTTGGGCACTAAGTCTGGATTCACTTCTCTGAAGCGTTTGAATACCCTGAAAAATAAATGTAATATTATTACAGTAATATTGATGTAACAATTTATTAAATTTACAAACTAATTGCTGAGGTATGGCACAGATTCAAGGTCGGCAGACGTGTCTTATTCTCTCTATATAAATGTCTAATAACGTCATCAGTATATTTTAACAGTCGTCTACTAGCTTCGTATGCTATCTAGGAAACTACCGAATTGGAGTGAGACTTCAATCACTTGTCGAGGATAGATGACAAAACGATCATTAAAAATACTTTAAAATATACATAAAACTAGAAAACCCGCTTTAATAAAAAACAGTAAAAAGTAAACAGTATTTTTTATATTATTGTCAAAAATGTGGAGAGCTAAAGTATTTTTGCTATAGTTATAACAGCACCCATGCATTTTTATGATTAAATGTTATGATCTACTTGTATTGTTTTATATAAAAGTGTTTGAGTTAATAAGGAAAGTATTAAACAATAGCTCTAGTCTAACAGTTTTCTTGCAGTTACATTTCCAAACCTCGTAAATTTTTCTAGTGAAACGTTTTTTTATCCAGCCAGGCATACTAAAGACTTCACTTTAAGGGTCGGTACACATCTGACAGAAAATGCGTCGAGCGTATCTACATCGATAGCGTATTTTGAAGTCTATTCCCTCAAATTAGACCTGCTACATTACGCATCTAGTCAGTTTCTGCGTTCAGCAACTACAGCGCGGTTGCTTTTACATTTATACATACTTCGTTGACGGAAACGGAACGGACGCTGTACGCTAGACGTAATTACGGATCATCGGTCAGGTGTGAAAGAATGAATGTTTTTCTATATATTTGTATGTTTTGGCGTTACGCGGCCGATAATACGCGACGCATCTTCCGTCAGATATGTTCCGACCCTAAGGTCGCAAATCTAATAAATTTTTATAAGTTTGTCATCCTTTACAAAGGATATGTATAAGTATCCTTTGTAGGCAAGCAAAATCAAAACGAATAAGAGTCTTACATTAAAATTTTATTTTAAGCTACGTCCCTATCGCCACAGCTTATAAACTCTACTGTAAACTATATTCAGCCAAATCAATCAATCAGTTTGTCGCCATATACGTGGCGTAGTAAGTGTGGGGGCGTTGATATACGTACGAACCGAATTGATTGATTGGCTTGATTCATGTCATACTGTTGAGTTCAAGCGTGTCATTTGGGTCATGAAGTTACACCTATGAATAATTTGGGTGTGTTAGACATAATATGGTTGCTTTTAAGTCAATAGAGTACATTTTCGAAACGTGTAGGTAAGCCAATAGGGTACATTTGCATAGTCTATCAGTTTATGTCGTCCGTGTGGTGACGGATTAAGAATACGGAATGTCACCACCCCATATCATCTCATCGGTGTCATAAGAGCCGACAGAGGGAGCATAATATGCAGAGAACAACACTATAAGAGAAGGAAAACTTGATAGAAACCAATATACCAACCCAGTTTGGCCAGCGTGGTATAGTAGGCCAATTCCTCCTTTCAAATAAGAGGTCTAGTCCAGCAGTGGACTGTTAAAGTCTGATGATGATAATCAGTTAATGCTGGTACCTCACTTCAAATAAAAATAAATATACAGTCGCTCATAACTCAGAACCAGTAAAGTAAGTTAGATGATGAACTAAAAATTACAAGTAGAGCTTCTTTTTTTTAATAAAAAGATAATAGTGTTTCGTTTGACGTGTCGTGTCTTGTGTTTGTGTCTTTTTATTGAAGGCTTTCCGTTTTTGTCTCCACTTGTACTAACTAAATAGGGTGTAAAATATCCATCCTACTACTTGGTCTGAGGCCACTAATAAAAAAGCAACCCATCATTAATACTCATTCAACCCAACAAAAAGGGGTTAATTTAGAATGTAACGGTTTCGTGGGAAAATTCATTTAATTTTACATCAAGGTGTTATAGAGCAAATATGCCAGCCTATGCCTCTTCTTGTTCTTCTTCTTCTCGAGTCGTTGGTACAGAATTTAAATGGCACCAGCCCAGTATGTGGCCACAGCAACGGCATTGTCAGTGGCTTGACATAGATCGGCCCACGAAGATCTGTGCGGACACTTAGGACACTCTAGCAGGTGACTTATGGTCTGTTCGGGACCGCCACAGTCGCACTAGTGGACCATTGTACTCGGTAACGCAGAGTCTAGGTGACCAATCCTTTCACCACGATGGTACAGAACATATCCATTCAAGCGGCTCTTTTAAGAGCCAAAAACCCACATAGCAGCAACCTACACCAGCCTATGCTAAGTCGCAATGATTTGAGTCTTTATCCAAAAAGTACCGAGTGTACATAATCCTGTCTTTGTATAACAAATCCTAGTCAAAAAAAAGGCTTGTGAGACCGAGTGTCAGCTTCATACTAGGATTAATGTTAACTTTTATTTTATACCAGAAACACGTCGGCGCGCGTGCTAACGTTGTGTGCTCGGAAGCTTTGTACCTTTTAATACAAAGTCGTGGCGTCGTTCAATAATAGGACCAACGTCGATACCACAATGGCTTGGCCGTTCAAAACATGGAGTATAACATTTTGTGATTTGTACAGTAAATCTGTAGGTATATTATGCGACTGCTAATCGGAGGTCCCGGGTTTGATTCCCGGGTCGGGAAAAAGTGTTACTGGATTTTTCCGAATTCACAGTAGCAGCACGGAGTCTGGTGATGTGCCCGGTAACGGCAATAGGCTCGCCCCCTATTACGTGGTACCTAAAAAATTCAGGACGAAATTTGGGTGTAATATTACATCTTTGCCTACCCCTTCGGGGATACAGGCGTGAGCCTATAAAAAAAACTGTATATTATAGAATTCATGCGTTACTGACTGACTGTCAGACAATGCACAGCCAACATATTGTATTGTTCCTTGGGCATCCCCTAGTACAGTATATTATATTGTACATCCTGTGTTTCGGCAGATTTTACAAACATTCAATCAACTGTAACAAAGCACACCTATTTATATTAGACGACCCGGTGGCGTAGCGGGGGTGTAACGACTGCTACGCCGAAGGTCGCGGGTTCGATTCCCGCTCAAGTCAAACTTTTGTGTGCAAGCACGTGGATGTTTGTCTTGGTCTGGGTGTTTCTATGTATGTATTTACAAAAAAATTTATATATGTATGTTTATCCATTGTCTGGTACCCATAGTTCAAGCTTCTGCTTAGTTTGGGACTAGATGGTGTTGTGTGAATGTGGTAGAATATATTATATTTATACTCTAAATAACACTTTATGGATCACATAAAGCATTGTATCATGTGGGAATCGAACGTACAACAGTTGGCTCAGTTCTACAGGGCAAGGCGGCCGCTTAAACCACTGTTACAGTAGGTATTATGGGTCACCGATGCTACACTGGCAGGTCTGGCACCTATAAAGTACAAGTATGTGGCAAAAAGCCAAACCAATTTCCTAAATAATATGTTATCAAGAACTTACAATTTAAAAATTTAATCCATAAATTACTTTCATGTTATAAAGGTAGTAAATATTAATGGGCAAGCTCACGTCACGTTACGTTAGGCATGACATGTTGACGAGGTTTTGGACTTTATAAGACTTTAAGTAGATAGAGCTTATAACTTGACAACTGTAGTACTCATATAGTGACTATTCCTTTTCCAATACATCAGAAAGTTAAACAACATTCACAGAGAGAAGACGCATGGTGGCGTAGCGGAAGCGATTGCTAGTTGCGGGTTCGATTCCCGCTCAAACCAAACATTTATGTGCGTGAACATGTATGTTTATCTTGGTCTGGGTGTTTATATGTACCTATAATATGTATGTATTTGCAAAAATAAAACTATAATATGTATGTTTTACCATCGTCTAGTACCCATAGTACAAGCTCTGCTTAGTTTGGGACTAGATGGTGTTGTCTCTTTGTGGTAGGGTAGAGAGAGTAGAGAAGATATCTATTGTATTAGGATATCGATTGTAATATATAAAAACCTTAAGCGCGCTCAGTGCTCCCAAGTTTTGAGCTATTTCTAATTAGTTTCCAATCTCTCAATCAAATCAACACTAATTAATTAGAGTTTGATAAAGAAAGGAATAAACTAGTTTAGATTACTTTAAGGCTCGATTTTAATTCATCAAACTCTAATAGATTGCCTGACTGCCTCCGTGGTCCAGTGGATAGCGTATGCGACTGCTGATCGGAGGTCCCGGGTTCGGTTCCCGGGTCGGGCAAAAGTGTAACTGGGTTTTCCCGAATTCTCAGTAGCAGCACGGAGTCTGGTGATGTGCCCGGTAACGGCAATAGGCTCGCCCCCTATTACGTGGGGCCTAAAAATGCATGCCGAAATGTGAGTGTAATATTGCACCTCTGCCTACCCCTTCGGGGATATACAGGCGTCAGTCTATAAAAAAGAAAACAGATTTATGGACGTTTGCAATATTTGAATTATCGATGAACTTGACTCCTAGGGTATATATCTGACACAAGCTCCGTCAAAATATGTCAAATAACAGGGTGTAAAAAGACCCTTATCGAAAACTGAAACCCCATAATGTACCAATCATTACGAACATTTTTTACCTCTACTACCATACCTGGGAAATTACTGGTTCCGGAGATATTGAGGCCCAAAGTTACTAAGAAATTTTGTAATTAGGTACAATATGGATGCTTTCACCCTGCCAACCTGTTCTATTGATGCCCTATGCACCCATGGATAAGTAGGCATTTCGAAAATTGCACGCGCGTACTTTTAATTGCGGATTAAAAAATGTTTCCTTAAAAAAAAATTCGTTTCCCAGGTTTTATTTTCGCTTAGTGTGACTTGGCATGTTGTCCAAAACGAGTAGACTTCGGCTTGGTGATGGGTCTTGTGACACCCTGTATGTATCTCCAGTAGCCAAATGCATCGATAGATTAAATATTGGGAACGGCCGTAAATCGCTTATGAAATGTGACGTACCGTGATAAGGTCATATCGGAAGTCCTTGTTAATGATACCTGAACTTGAAGCACATGTAAAAAACTCATTAATGTGCTACGAAAATATCTCGGTATTTCAGCCTTAGCCTTAGCCTTCCAGCTGACCTTGGCAGGTCAAAGCCATTAGTATATTACTATCGACACGTAAGGAAACATTAACAACTACTTACTTGTTACTGAGCGACAGCGCGATACACGATATTAAAAAGAATATTAATGTGACATATTATTATAACTAGCCGTCGCTTGGGGCTCCGCCCGCGTGAATTATCCACCTAAGCCTTCCTCGGTCATCTGTACCGATGAAAAATGTATTGTATGTGTAAATGTCATCCTCCTAGCGTTATCCTAGTTAGAACCCGGGGTCCGCTTTCTAGTCTAACCGGATTTGACTGAATATTAGCTTTTCCACAAAACGACTGCCTGTCCGACCTCCGCAACCCGAAGGGATAGCTATATTCCATCGTTTAGACTAGTGTCAGTTTATTTAGAAGGTACTGACGCTCTGTAACCACTTTCAAAGATCTTCATGACAACCGGGACCGACGGCTTAACGTGCTCTCCGAGGTACGGGACAAGCGATAATTAACAATTTAATACGCAAATAACTCCGAAAAGTTATTGGTGCGCGCTGTGGATTCGAACCCGATACCCTCTGCATGGCAGTCTGTTGGTAGATCTTACTAGGCTATCGCTGCCATGTGTAAATGTACCGTACAAAATCTGTTGAGTAGTTTTGAGTTAAAGGAGGACTTCTTCAGGTCTATCGTACAAACTTTACAGACATTTATCCACATATATAGATAGATTCATTGGTATATGTAAACTTTTTTAATTATTAGGAAGGTGTAGAGCAGGCACGTTTAAGGCAGCGATAGCCTAGTGGAGACACCAGCAGACTGCCATGCAGAGGGTTTCTGGTTCGAATGTACGGCATGCACGTAATTGTTAATTATTGCTTGCTCGTGGCTCAGAGAGGGTAGGTCCCGGCTGCCATAAAGATCTTTGACATTTGTAACACAGAGTCAATACCCTCAAATAAATTGATATTGGTCTAAACCGTGGTATGTCGCTGCAGAGTGGGTTGTAGAGGTCAGACGGCAGTCGCTCTGTAGTGAACGGACCCCGAGCTCCAAGGCGTATGATGCAACTGGAATCAAGGTTCGACGATGATGATGATGCATAGCACGTTATAATTGTTGCTGCTGCCACAGCGGTGACTCTAAAACGGCGCAAATACGTAAATCTCGTAGGGCATTATGTATTTGAACCGTTTGGAGTCGAAACTTTGGGGTCATGGGGTCCAAGTGCTAGGTCTCTTTATAGAGAGCTTGCGAAGAGACTTGTCGACGCCTCACGTGACCAGAAGGCTGGTATGTATCTAGCACAAAAAGTAGCATTGCCATACAGCGTGGCAATGCTGGCAGTCTTCTGGGCACGTTCCCAATAGACGGCGATGTGGAGGACTTTCACGACGCCCTTTGAATATATATTTTTTATTTGTACGCTACGTACGCTACTAATATTTTAATATTATAATTTAAATTAATTTAATTTTGTTATATATAATAAATAAAATTGCTTTGAACCGTAGTTTTAAGGTGACCATGATTACAGATATACTTGTACAACAATATCCTGATAGAGATTTTAAAATACTGCAAACATCCACGAATTAAATTTAAGACATTAGGTACATGTATACTAAAATTCGTCAGCTTATGGTCGGTGCGGACTAAAATCACAAGACAAATTATATAGTCCTCCAAAATCGTAACAAAATTATAAAGTAGCCAGTAACATTTCTAAATAACCAAGTATCCAATTTAATCTAGGTATACCTATGTTCACAGGCATCTAAATAAAAACTGTGGAGACCTGAAGTTTAGTGAACCTCGGATTGTGATGAGAAACGTACTCATTTGTCGTTCTACGTGCTTTTATTGCGGGAATGTAATGTAGCAAGAAATATTAAATGAAAACGAGTGGGGATAATCTTGTACCTTAATAAGATGTTTGTGTTGTTGGTGCTAAAGAATAGAAATATGAAGTGGGGTCTTAATATTTTGGGTTTGTTGATTATTTATATAGGTTCACGCCTGTATCCCCGCAGGGTAGGCAGAGGTGTAATATTACACCCACATTTCGCCATGAATTTTTAGGTCCCACGTAATAGGGGGCGAGCCTATTGCCGTTACCGGGCTCTTCACCAGACTCCGTGCTGCTACTGAGAATGATTGTGGATTGCTTGTTTGGTTTCTTTCCGTACCTATGTGCTTTTTTACGTAAGCTGCAAACAAGCAGATGCATCGCCTGACGGTAAGCTATTACCGTCGCCCATGGACACAAGCAATACCAGAGGAGTCACAAGTGTTTTGGCGCCCTTTGTGTTGGGAAAGGAATAGGATACTAATACTTATCCTGTGCATAAAAATGAAGCAATAGCTATGTTTATTAATTATATATAACGTATTTGTTTTTAGAGTCAACAGTTCAATAAAATTAATGAATTTTCTGTTAATGAATGCCGTAATATCACTCGGCAATAATAACATTAATTTATTTGAAAATAAATGACGCAGTAAATTAATAGTGCATGCATTATTTTTATTACTTTTGTCCTAGCATTGATAACTAATTTCCACATAATATAAAATGTCTAGTGACTCTTGATAGATCTTCCTAAATTTAACTAAGAGCCAACTGGCTCATGTTAACTTTCTAGTAAAAAAGAAAAGAAAAGCAGATAATAACGGTTAATTCGTTTAGGAGCTACGGTACCACTGATAGACGTACTGATCCACAGATATTGCACAAACTGTTTGCGTCTTGGCTTAAAAGAGGCTTAAAGTACAGAGCCACCAAAATTCTGAACATTTATTGTTTCGTTCATGATGTTTTTTAACCTAAACTCCGTCCACAAGAAATGATATTGTTAGCGTAAGCCAATCAAGCCATCGGATACTCCATATTATTACCTATGTCATTTCATTCCATTCATATACTCCAATCCAATAATATACTTCTCAAATTAACTTTTAAAAATGCCTTGAAATCGACTTGTAATTGATTGCAATTGAAGTTTCAAACTGTTTTCTAGGCATCTGCTCACATTCATGACACGTGTACCTATGCCACTTATGTACAACTTCCTTTGTATTTTTTATTCAAAGTCAATATGTATGTATTTACAAAAAAAAAAAGTATCTATGTATGTTTATCCATTGTCTAGTACCCATAGTACAAGCTCTGCTTAGTTTGGGACTAGAGATGGTGTTGTGTAAATGTGGTAGAATATTATATTATTATTATAAATCGTTTATTCATTTAGGTCACAAGGTGACGCTTATGAACGTCAATTTTTAAATTGAATTACTTAATGCTTCTACATTTACATTTACTGCCTCGTTCGCAAAGCAATAGGTAGAACCACGAGAAAGAACGGGCAATAAAACTAACTTATGTATATTTTATTTTTGTAAGGAGCTGCAACTGTTTCACATTTATTCCATGGCAAGTGCAGGTTTTTGTCAACCTTGATCGGACTTGACCTTTCAGGGATAAATTCTGTATGCTAATTGGTGTTTCACTGTACGTTCTTGCCAGTTTGACCTGGCAACACAAATAGTTCTGAAATAAGCCACAAGCTTGATGCCAACTGCTCTTACTTGTAACTACGTAAACATCAAAGGAATGACTCTGATTTTTTGTTATTAGATATAGTTATTTTCATTTTAAGCCATTCGAAGTGTCCATATGTGCATAGTTTTTCATATTGTAGACATTAAAACAGTTAAACTATTAACACGAGTTATTTTCACGAATTTCTAGATTCACGTTGAGTTATTTTAATGATATATGTATTTAATGTTTTTAAATGATTTATTTCAGTAGCAACCTCATCTATGCTACATTGCATGTTTTCGACGCTCCTAATAAAATAATACAACTTTTATGTTTAATATAATTAAGTCTAGACAAAAAACGTAATATTTCTAAGTAGGCAGAAAACGGTGTGGGTGGCGGAGTCGTGTCAATAATGGCTAATTAATTAGAAGTTTTGGCATCTAGCTTGTAGTGTTCATTGATGGCCTTTAATAGGTCAGGTCAGGGAGAAGCCAAACAGAATGTTCCAGAAAATGATTGATCGGTAGACGATGAAATATAAAATTCTTGCGTTATTGACAGACAAGCTCAGCCTAATAGACCAGGGTAGATAATTTATGAAACAATAGAAAATTATAGTAGGATGAAACCCATTGGAAAAGAAAGAGAATATAGCAAATATTTAAGGAAAAATAAATTACGGGCGATCTGAGGTCGGGAAGTGGATGGGGTTGCGATTTTAATGGTAAAAAAGGGTTTATCTAGATTGCCAGCAAAACTATAAGTCCTACGGGAAAAACATCGATAGCAAAGTTGTTGGTAATAAAAAGATCTACAACTTTTGTATTTACACTTTATTCACACAACGTCATAATTTATGTGAAAATTCAAATAACCAAGTTTTTGGTTTTTTATTTTAAACTTTTACAATAGTTTTTTCTTTTACACGAAATTTGGTGAAAACTTGCCTTTTTATGTTCCAAACACATTGTTAATGTTTTTTATTTAAAATATTTATTTTTACGCCTTATTTTGACTTAATATCAAAATTAAAACCTAATTTTCAATTGAAAATTCTCACGTCAATATATCAGCTTTTTTTTACTTCTTCGGCGTTTTGTTCGTTGAAATCTCTACTTTCTGATGGTGTGAATAAAATATACATTACTAAGGTAAATGTTCTTAGAAAATGCAAAGTAATGAAACCCACGCAAAACCTTCTATTAATTAATGTAATGGATCTTAGCGTAAAATTTTAACTAATTAAACAAGTAAAAATAAATAAATTCATCCAACCCAGACACAAAACACGCGAGCCGCGCCTCTTTATTTTTGCACGTCCTTTTTATTTTAGTTGTATAAGTGCAACAAATATAAAATAAATTGACTAACACCGAACGTCAATCTATGTTCTACAAAAAATATTTGTTTTCTCTAGGTATACGGTTTACTCAGCGTGAAAAAGTCAATTTAAATAAGCGGTGTCCGACACTGTGGTTCAATCAATACGAGTACGATGGCTCACTTTCTACGTAAAACAAACGTAACGTTTCGTTATATTTACAAAAACTGGTAAAATTTCAGGCTGATCTCATGAATGTATTATTAAATGGTAATAGTATGGTAAACGATTTACCCACATTTAAGGACATTTAATTTTTTTATAACATAACATAACATAACTTTGAAATTAAACTTCAGTTTACGGATTTTATCGCGTTATATTGGTTTCACTTGTTATTACATTTAAACCGAATGATCTAGAAACTACATTTTTATTACTAGCCGACGACGTTTCGAATTCATTACAGGATTCATGTTCACGGCAGACTGAGGTGGTATTTGTCTTTGTCTTGAATTTAAAAGTTATCTCAAAGTACCCGAACATTTTTCAACTATTGGTGTTACTATCTACGCAGAATGTGCTCACTGTGTCTTGATATCTTCTGGTGACTTTGTCCTTCTTGGGTTTCATTAGCCTGATAACAGGGTCCCAAGCTGGAGGAACATTCCAACCATCTTCCCTATTGAAATTAGGATGTTTTTGAATTTCAATAGCTTCTCGTATCATTCTTGGAATAAAGCGGTGTTCTTTTGCGAGTATCTGTGGTTTATTAAATCGCAGGTAATGGTTGGTTCCTTGTTCTACATGTTCACACACAGCAGACTTCGTCGAGCGTTTGTGTTTAATGTCAGCTATATGTTCCTTTAGTCGAATGCCTATGCTTCTCTTGGTTTGTCCAATGTATGAGAGCCCACACTCACAGTCTATCTTGTAAACCTCGGCCTCTTGTAAGGGTAACTGACTCTTGACAAATGGTAATAATTGGCTTATCTTCGTCGGCGGCTTGTAGAAAGTTTTGATTGAAGCTCGCTTCAAGATGTAGCCAATCTTGTCGGTCACGCCCTTGATGTATGGGAGGACAGCAGGTTGTCTCTCTACTGTGGCTGGCTTGTTCTTCGGGGATCTGTGACGTTGGCGCGGCGGTCGGAGCTTGTTGTCTTGCAGAACTTGCTTGACATGTTGAAGCTCGGCGTCCAGGTGTTTCTTGTCACAGATCCCCCGGGCTCTCTGAAACAAAGACATTCCTACGGTAGCTGACTGTTTAGGATGTTGGTGAGATTCACCGTTTAAGTACCTATTTGTATGTGTCTTTTTCCTATACACAGTGTGGCTCAAAGAGTTGTTTTTGTTCCTGATAACAAGTACATCTAAGAAAGCTAAAGAATTGTTTGCCTCTAATTCCATTGTAAATTTTATCTGGTTGTGAATAGAATTAAGATGGTCTAGGAATACATTAACACTATCTGTTGGTAAAATTGTAAAAGTGTCATCTACATACCGCTTGTAGAACCTCGGTGTGATGGTGGCAGTCTGCAGGGCTCGCGCCTCGAAGTCCTCCATGAAGATGTCAGCAACAACAGGCGATACTGGAGAGCCCATTGCCACACCGTCTACTTGTATGTAGTATTTCTCATCCCATAACAGATAGCCAGTTGTTAAGCAGTGTTTCAATATTTCTGCATATTCCTCAGGCATGTTGTTCTCTATTAGCTTCCTTCTAGTTATTTCAATACAGTCATGTGCTGGTAAGCATGTGAATAATGACTGTACATCAAAACTAACCATAGTTTCCTTGTCAGAGAGATGTAGGTGTTTTATTTCACTGACAAAATGGTAGGGATCTTTTACATGCGCTCTCGTCTTGCCTCTGAGTGGCGAGAGAATCTTTGCAAGGTGTTGAGCCAATCTGTAGGTTGGTGCCCCTATTTGACTGACTATAGGGCGCAGTGGAGCATTTTCCTTGTGTATTTTCGGTAGACCATACAATTGGGGTGGTTTTGCACACGATGGTATTAAGTATTTCACGTCCAGATTCAGTTGTTCGGAGTATTTCTTCACAATATCACTCGTTTGCTTGAGTATTTTGTTTGTAGGGTCCGTCTTAACCAATTTATATGTACTTTCATCCGACAAAAGATTTTCCATTTTTTGTTTATAATCGGACGTGTCCATCACTACCGTGGCATTTCCCTTATCTGCTCGGAGTACTGTTAGTTCAGGTCTAGCTCGTAGGTTCTTCAGTGCGAAATACTCAGGTTTTGGTAGATTCCTTTTCGGCACTTTCGACTGGCGCAATACAGCAGAAACGTCTTGACGTATGGCCTCGAAATCTTATGAATAACAAGTGAAACCAATATAACGCGATAAAATCCGTAAACTGTAGTTTAATTTCAATGTGTAACATTCGCGTAAACCCAAGAAAATATTATGATAACATAACTTTTTTTATCCCCGAAGGGGTAGGCAGAAGTGTATTACACACCCACACTTCGCCAGTTATGTTTCGGTCCCAATGTAATAGGGGGCGGGCCTATTGCCATCTACCGGGCACATTGTTAAGCGAGCGATAATTAACATTTTAATACACACATAGCTTCGAAAAGTCAGAGGTGTGTGCCCGGGGTAACTGGGGTTCGAACCCGTGACCATCGTCTCGGCAGTCCGTTACGTACACCACTGGGCTATCGCAGCTGCTTATTTTTATCTTTTTAAATAAGACGATGCCCGCACTAGCACTAGCTGAAGTCTACTACCGTTTCATGCTTTCTTGGTGGATAATCCACAAACATTCAACCAACGGGCACAAAGTCTCACATCCACCTATATACTTGGTTAATTTGGTAAAGACAAGTTATAATTGATGAAATAGTGCTTTATACTACGTAAACCGATTCACGGAAGGAAAAGTGTTAAAGCAAATCTCTAATAAACCTTCCTGTGGCGATGGATTAAGAATATAAAGTTTCACTAACTCATCTCATTCCGTGGGTGTCCCAGGAGGTGAGTATGGAAAATACACGCCAAACTGGACATCAAACCCTGTGCCAATCCATCTGGCCATATATATATTTTTTTAATAATATTATACCACATTCACATAACACCATCTAGTCCCAAACTAAGCAGAAGCTTAGACACTGTATAAACATACATAATACATTTATATACTTTTTTTTGTAAATACATACATATTATACATAGAAACACCCAGACTAAGACAAACATCCATGTTCACGCACACAAATGTTTGACTTGAGCTGGAATCGAACCCACGACCATCGGCGTAGCAGTCGCTTACACTCCCGCTGCGCCAACCGGTCGTCAAAGGAGGCCAAGTCCTCCTATTGCTTCACAATGCAATTTTGACACAAATTAAGAAAATCTATGTTCAGCAGTGAACTAATAAACATATGACGAAGATGATGATGAATATAATTAACTAAATTTTTGCCTCGTTAGTCTCGCGGCATAAATGTGCGCGTGGGATTGGGAGGTCTCGGGTTCGATTCCCGGGTCGGGCAAAGTATTATTGGGTTTTTCCGTTAGGAAATTCTCAGTAGCAGCACGGAGTCTGGTTATGTGCCCGGTACGGCAATAGGCTCGCCCCCTATTACGTGGGACATAAAAATTCATGGCGAAATGTAGGTGTAATATTACACCTCTGCCTACTTCGAGGATACAGGCGTGAGTCTATAAAAAAAAATTTCAACAAAATAAATTAAGCAAAAACGCAGTTATTTGGGCGTAATTACAAAACAATAAAGACGAAATGTTCTGTGTTTGCACCTTGTTTACCAAGGCTTCTCAATAAGGCTTTCGATTACGCGTTATAATCCTTGAATTAAGCTGAAGTAGGTACCGTTTGTGAGAATTTTGTTCTTTACTTGTTTAGGCCGTTGTTTTTATTGTCTAACTAGTTGACACAGTGCCCATTCGACATGTGAAGAGGTTTATCATCATCATCAGTGCAGTGGTTCTCAAACTTATTTTAGGGATGGAACTAAAATAAAACAAAGCCGAGTCCTACGTGCAGTTTAAAACCGTTTATTTTAATGATATACATCTTCGTGGAGCCCCTAGAGATGCTTCGTGGATCCCTGGGGCTCCGCGGAGCACACTTTGAGAATGGCTGATTTAGTGTGTGTTTTTGAGTCTTTAGTGTTATTTTTTTCAGTGAATTCCATTCGACTAGCTCTTGTCCCTTTAATATGCGGTTGCTCCCAGCCATCTTTCGCAATGTGCCTCTTTTTTCTGACCGTCGCGTTGATTGAAAGTTTGAAAAGTGCTTCGTGGCAATGTAATTGGTTCTCATGCAGGTCTTCATGGATATGGCCGTATTATAGGACAAAAATGCGTTGGAATCGATCAAAAGTAAGTAGGTACACCAGAAAATGAAACAAGAACAACAAACGCAACAGAGGACGATTGAGAAAGGAGCAGGTTTTGCATTTCACTCACAATGGAACAACATGACTGCAGTAAATATGCCTATGTATACTCCTATTTTGTATTATATTATAGTTATACATCGTCAGCAATACAATAGAGACGGCGATAGCCGAGTGGAGATGTCATGCAGACGATATTCAGCATAGTAAAAAAAGAATAGGTAGTAGGTTAGCTAAGGCCGATCGGCGAGTTAATTACCTACTCTTGCGTCCTCAGACGCGCGGCGCATTAGTCCGCATTACGTACTGACGCCGCGCCGGGCCGCTCTCGTCTATGAGATTGTGTGCGTGAAAAGTGACACGGCGCCGGCGACTCACGCGTACATTTAAACCGGCGGCGGCCGATTTGTATGAAGCTATCTTACTATTCTTTTTGTACCATGATATCGGGTACGAATCCACGGTGCGCACCACATCAAAGATATGTGCGTATTAAATTGTTAATTATCACTTGCCCCGTGTCTCGTAGAGCACGGGGTCCCGGCTGTCTTGAAGATCTTTGACATTCGTCAGAGCTACTGGTCTAAACCACGGAATATGGCAGTCGCTTTGTAGAAAAGCTAATATATTCTGTCAAATCTGGTTAGACTAGTAAGCGGACCCCGGGCTCTAGGGCGGGAACTCTTGTACTTGTGTACAATACTCTAGAATGGTATAGGTCCAAGGCTTGCTAAGGTCCTTGAAGAGACGCTGATTCTCAGCAAGAACACTGTATCTTATCATCTGCGCGTTTCTCTTTCATACTAATGGAAAGTCTTCGGTGTCGACAGACAACGAACTCATCAAAGTCTAAGAGGGATCAAAAAAACTAGACAAAAATAGATTAGTAGCTTAAACATAGTCATTCTTATTTTATGCAAACTCTGCTATCGTCATTGTGACTCAGTTTTATACCAAACACTTAGACTTCTTGTCAGACAGTCTTTGTCATTTCTTTTGCAAATCAGCAGGTCAAAGGTCAAATGCTGATTCACATTCTGATTGAAAAGTCTACAACCTTATCGTTCCGGTTAAAGTATTGTGCTCAAGTGACGATATTTATCGGTAAAAGGATGAGTAAGCCTCAAGCCTTATAGTGCTGACTGGGTCAGAATTGCGACTTTGTTTAAGCCAGCTGACGAGGCTTTTCCCCTACGCTTTGCTTTTTCTATAAGTAGCACTTTTTATACGGCTTTCGTGACTATAAGAATACTTCTGCACACTATCATATTTGTTTTCAATCTATATTGCCCGTGAGAAAATCTGCAGATAACCGACTACCGTCACAACAAACACGGCATGTTTCATCTGTTTTATTTGACAGAGAGTACTCTGGCGGTTTTCTCCCCGCTGCATCCGTCCAGATGATTTTCCTTTTTCTCTTGCTTTATTTATGCCAACTAAGATCATTATGTGCGTTTCTTTTCCATCCACTATCCATGCCATAAATGAAGTTTAGGGATTTAGGCATATACCTATAGATATACAGATATCACACTTTTGGTATTAGAACAATAGGCCATGATGCAACTACCACAAAAGAGATTTTTCTCTTTTAGTAGCGGCGGTAGCCCAGTGGTGTACGTAACGGACTGCCGAGACGGTGGTCTCGGGTTCGATCCCCAGGTACCCCGGGCACACACCTCTGACTTTTCAGATATACATATGTGTATTAAAATGTTAATAATCGCTCGCTTAACAATGTGCCCGGTAGATGGCAATAGGCCCGTCCCCTATTACATTGGAACCGAAACATAACTGGCGAAGTGAGGGTGTGTAGGTAATACAACTCTGCCTACCCCTTCGGGGATAAAAGGCGTGAAGTTATGTTTATGTTATGTAGTAGCTCGCAGTATAATGGCGAAAACATCCAACACTAGCGATCTCCTGGGGACACGTCGGAACTATTAATCCCGCTATTAAACTTCTCGCACGCTATTACTGTATGTACAATGTTCTTAACTACTTCCGTCAGACCGCGGCCCGCCAGTTATGATAACCTAACCTAGTCATGTGATCTTCCCTCTAGTTGGAGGAACACCCACACCTTATACCTCCACAACCTTTTAAGTATCAACCGCAATAAATTTGCCTTTTGAGGATATGTAAATAATAAATGGTTTTATGGAAACTGTTTCTGAATAAGTGGTCAGCGTAAAGTTTCATACGTTTGCTACAGAACTAAAAGCGGCCAGTAGGCCTACTTATTTATTAATTAGGTGACTGATCGAAGTCCTCACGTGGCCGAAGCCGATTTATCGACGGTGCGTCACTGTAAGCCGATTAACAATTCGTTGTCACATGCCGTGTTTTGGTTTATTCGAACTAACTAGTTGGTTTGTATTTAATCGGCTTTTGTATTGAAGACATTTGCACAGAAAGCTGTGATTTGCTGATATTAAAACTTAGCACATAACAGGTAAAAATATGGTAGTACTCCTCTCAAAATTGCATTTGTTTATAGTAATTGAAGTATCTTATTGATTAGGATGATTATAAATGCGTTTTATGAAAACAAAGGTATGGTTTGTTTTTGATCGCAATACTCAAAGAGCCAAATTCACAAAGACAAAATAAGTAATGAGCATTCTCGCGACTGTTGCATTACAGAACAATAAATAAGGGCGTTCTGGTGAGCATTTTAACGAAAGGATACGAAAGTTGCTAAAAGTGTCTTGTCGACTAGAGCGTTTTCTAGAAAACTCCTAAAATTTTCGTAGCGATGTTGTCTATGAACATCTTAAAAGGAAAGGTCGCAACTGTAGTGTGGTTATAGTAAGATGATTTTCATAGTGAAAATGGAAGGTTTGAATTTCATTTCATAACTGTTTTGTTGTATAAACAACTAGCTGACCCGGCGAAATTCGTACCGTCGATTCTTCATTATTTTCTCTATCTCTGTAAGAACCATCCTTATACTTTAAGGGAAAAATTGCGCTTAGCAAAACATTCACCGATTCATTTTTATATTATAGATTAATATAGGTAATACAGCAAAAAACGCCGATCGCTTCGAACAAACACTGCAAACAAAGACACAAACGCACAGTTGATTGATTTCTCGACTGTTAAATCAGACAGTTAAAACATAAGAAGATACTCTTAATCTTACAGTTGAAGTCCATTTGATGAATAGTAGTGCCAAGTAACTCTATGCGTAAGAAGGTACAATATTAAGAGTAATAAAACACCTCTGCCAGACCTTTGGGGATAGTATTAGTCGTAATGCCATTTTATGAGCTGTAAGTACACAGTTTGCGTGTACTTCTATAATAATTGTGAAAACTCTGTGTAATCCTCATTGTGTCTTGTGCCTTAAATAAATTAACACTAAAATCAATATTTCTGTCGGCGATCGAAATTAATGTCTTCATGTCTTACCTAAGTATTTCTTTCCTTGTAAAAAATGTACAGTCCTGTTTGGAAAACGAAATCATTATATGATTTATTTTTACATACGTATACACAGCGCAGTCAAGTTTGACAGTTGCAGTAGGTACAATTTTGATACTTACTTTCTTCTCCATAAGAACGGTGCAACGGTCAATGTGTACCTTGACGAGTAGCCGTGTGTACCAAATCTTATACGGCCTTATTATAAAACAAGGACTAAATAAAGTACCAGTTCAAGTCCTTAAGTTCATAAAAATCTCTTAAGTATATTCTTATTTCTTTCATTAATTCAATAACTTATACACTGATAAAGTCTGGTCTTAACTTCGAATTTCATAATATTCTAGTCCATGTTTTATAACCATAGGGATTATATTGGTGTTTGCTTGTAAGTAGTTAAGCATTTTGATGTAAAAATCTGTCTATGTATAAGAAAGATAGGTATGTATTAAATGTAATCACTACTGCAAACCTAAATGAATATTACACAAAACTAAAACGCGTCAAACTTTATCTTTGTTCTGAAGTTCGCTTGTGTCCAAGTAGGTATTGGCATTCCACGCATCTAAGGTATGTTGTAAGAATTATATTTATCTTTACTTTCACATAAAGCATAAAGTTTGACGCAAATTATACAGATTACTTTTATAATTTAAAAACAGATTTAGAGCGTAATGTGCATTTCGGAAACTCAAAAAAAAAATTGAATTTCGTCGTAACTTTTGCTAAGTATACATATACACAAGAAATTAGTTTTCATTATTTACTAAGGTAATAAGGCACAATGTTTGTTATTGTATTTATTGTGACAATCGGTGCTTATCAATATACCACTTAATAAAGTGCTATTGGCAGAATGGCATCGCTGTTATAGGAAGATAATATGTAATACAATCTTATTGGCCATCAAACACTGATATCAAGAAACTAACACTCTTTAAAAAAAGCTGAAACTCGAAAAAACTATTCGAATTTCGAACGTGGGCTACATAATTATTTTCCAATAGTCAGTTGCCATTTTGATATATTAAAATTATTATTGGAGAAATACATAATTTCACTATCTTACTGACGCATCGGAAAAATAAAAACATTTAATAAAAATAACCATATTTGTTTCTTAATTTGCCAGATAAACCGGGGTACCTGATAATCTTCCAGTTGCTGCTCCGTAAACGTCACAACTTTGTTACCCATCACGGTGAATTTCCACTCGCGTCAAAAAAAAAAAGAAAACCGAAAAAATATCGGTAAAAAGCCGGTAAAAGCTGCCTGTTGCCGCGACAGCGACAAAACACTGGCTTGAAACGACCATTGGGATTAGGGTGTGACGACGTAGAGTAGTGGCACAGTCAGAGCTTGTGTCAAGGACACGGTCGTTCGTATGCGTACAATGAGGCTGAACTTGTTATTATTTGAGTCTAGCTGAGGTTTTCTCGATGAGTTGGTAGACTGGGTTTGAACAACGAGGTTAATGTTTCAGAGTTAGTTTGATATGTTTTTTGTTGTTGTGACTTAAAAAGTTGAGATTGAATTGATTAACGGCCATTTTCAATATTCGATCTATAGGTAGATCTGTAGATTTTAGATTCGTGTTTGACATATTTTGTATGGAGCTTATCTCAAAAACGAATCTAAAATCTACAGATCTATCTATATTTCGAATATTGAATTCCGTACTAAGACGATGATAATGCATATGAAATGCTTCCGCCTTAATGCTTAAATATAGCCTATTTTACTCCAGGAGAAAATGACTTTCCGTTTTAATTTAAGTTTCCATCTTTAATTTAAGAGCCTTTTTTAACTTTTCATATAGAAAAGTTAATTATGTTACATAGTAGGTACATTAATAATTCGATGATAAAAGTAGCTGGCATAAATAGACATACAGTATTCGGAACTGATAAAAGAGGCTCTGTTCAGTGTAAGAATTAGAATTTGGTCTTGAATTATATTGTGATCTGTGTAGCCTTCAAAGGCTTGTATAAGGCTATGGTTATACTAAAGTAGGAATGGATAACATAAAGAATTAGGGTCTAGCTCACCACTTTTCGTTTATTAATCGAGCGTAGAGTCTGTAAGCCTAGTCAGTTTTATTGTACTTTTGGTTTTAAATTTGTACTGTTTGAAAATCTTTGCCAGTTAAGTATAAGAAATTTGACAGTAACGCATAAAGAACATAGATTACATGCTGTATCGAATGATGAGTTTCATGAAGTTGCGACTTCAACTGAAAACAGGCTTTCATAATTAGCCATACCCGACATGGGTTAATGAGTGATGTAGTGGCTAAATGTGCTACCACATCGCGTGTTCTGGGTTCGACAAATTCTTGCTTTGAGTCTAGGTACAATTCTTGTATGTTTGGCCCGCCGCGATATCGTATTTATATATTTTATAGTACGGGATTTGTCTTTCAAGAAAGTTTTCATAGATCGTTATAAAATTTTCTGACCCACTCTAAGTAGAAAAGTTAATTGATTTATTATTTAGTAGATTACAATATGGTTTACTCAGCAGCTTCAAGAATATTTGTTGTAACTATTTCGTTTCTACTATATGTAGGTACCTACTTCGTTAGAATAATCTTCATTACTATACGTTATTTATTTATGTTATACAAAGTTTACAAAATTATTTATTTATTTATTTAAATTTATGCACAAACAATGTACAAAGGTGGACATAATGCCATAAGGCATTCTCTACCTGTCAACCTTAAGGTGGTGAAGAGATAAAAGTGGTAGGTGCAATTAGACTGTAAACTAGAGTAGTAGTTATGACTTAATACTAATAATTATTGTGTAACTTAATAATTATTTTATACATAATAGGGATATACTACATACACAATAAATAGTTCTATATAAACTTACTTATACATAAATATATATATATATATACATATATAAACCTAAATATATATACATACTACATATACATAAATACTTATAATAATGGATGAGAGTGATGTGCTGATTCCTCTAATCTCTTGAAAAGAAGCTCTCGTACTTTGATTTTGAATGTAAAACGGTTAGTGGCCATTCTGACTGAATTATTCAGTTTTATTTACATCAGCATTAATCTATGCCGTGCATCGTGTTTGTAAAGTCTCTCTTGCTGTATTACCCTGTGGCTAAAGTTAGGCGAGCCGCCTATTAGTCGCCGCGCCCCGACCTCGTCTACTGATTGTTCTGTTTTATATTCATACGTACAAATGATTGCAAATTTTCTCCTACATTCTATTTAGATAAGTTTATAATTAAATATCTGGCAACTCAAGGAAATACCAGTAGATTCAGCTTCTTCGTTACTCTCATTGTGTGACTTGGCTTGATTGATTGGCGGCAATGTTTATGCAACACTTGCACATTTCATCACTAGGAAAACATCCAAAACTAGACGCCAGCAGCTACGCCTGCATTTTTTTTTAATGTACCCGTGGGAATTCCGGGAAATCCCTTCTTAGTGCACCCCTACGGTCCCCAAGGAACATACATGCCAAATTTCAGCTTCCTGCGCCCAATAGTTTCGACTGTAGCGTGTTTGTCAGTCAGTCAGTAACGCAAGGATTTTATATATTAAGATACACATGACATGGGTGTCCGCTACTGGTATTTTCTTCAGAGCTTTACCGTGCTTCGGAGAGCACGTAAAATTTACTTTTTCTGTGGATCGAATTTGTGACAAAATTTAAGCTATACTTACTTATCAAATTGATATGAAATGAATTACTTATTTTAATCAATTCTGAAATAAATAATTAAATCATTTTAAATGACTTTATAGTTCAAATTTAACAAAAAGCTTTTTACATACTTATTGAAATATGATCCCTGCTTATCCATTTGATTATTTTATGTAAAACTAGCTGACTCAGCGAACATCTTACTGCCCGACAGCCGATTCTTATTTTTATTTTCTAAGCCTTTGTCTACATAAGGACCGTCCTCATACTTCAAAGAAAAAGAATTAGTGAAATCGGTTCAACTACTCTCGAGATTTGCGATAGCAACACATTCAGTGATTCATTTTTAGGGTTACGTACCTAAAAAGTTAAAAAACGGGACCCTCTTACTAAGCCTCCGCTGTCTGTCTGTCTATCCGTCTGTCTGTCTGTCAGGCTGTATCTCATAAACCGTGATAGCTAGAAAGTTGAAATTTTCACAAATTATGTATTTTGATTGCCGCTATAACAAAAAACTAAATAAAAAAATGAAAATATTAAGTGGGGGTCACAGAATATGTAATTGTATATTACCTTTCAAAATAAATGAAAAAAAATAAAAAAGTAAATAATAAAGGGGGGCTCTCCCATACAACAAACGTAATTTTTAAGTAATTTGTTACTCGATCTTAATAGATGGTAGAAACTTAAAAAGTATTTAAGTATACATATAACGAACGTGATTTTCTTTTATAGATGATGGTACGGAACCCTTCGTGCGCGATTCCAACTCGCACTTGCCCAATTTTTATATTATAGAAGATTACAGGATTAATAAAATGCTTATTTCATATTATTGTGCTCTCTTCTCAAGTGTATCTTTATCTTTATCTAGACGACAAATAACTATAAACAGATTGGTGCTGCGCCAGTGTTTTCAGAGAATTCCACTGATAAACTGTTTCTACAAAATAATCTTATTCATTCATTGTGATTCTACGAATATTTCACTTGGGATCAATCCAATAAAAAATAAAGATAAAATTATTTATTATTTGTACTCAGAAGTAGTTTTTATTTTGAATTTACACAAGGAATTCATGATATGAAATATTTCCTTTTATTTATTGTCTGTAGGATTAATATTGTGAACACCATAATTAAATTTAAATTTGGAGTTCAGTGCTTATGGAACAGAGGTACGCTACATTATTATTAAAAAATGTACAATAATCCTTTTTTACAACGTCAAGAGATCGACAACTACGAGACGATCGCCTTAATGTAGTAAGGCGCTGTTATACCTCAGAAGCCGTGAAACACCTAATTTTTCGTCGCGCAACTAGCCATAACGGTACATACTACAAACTTGCAAAAAATAGAGCTTATAGTCAAAAGTCTGAACAAAGGACTTTTGAAAGAATTTTTCATGTATGTAAAATAGAATCACGGTAAAAAAATCACAATAACGAGGCAGAAAATAATCTTTCGTCTCACTGTTTGCAATATTTTAATCGTAAGCTGTCATATTTTATTTAATAATATTGTAGGAAACCTAATAAACTTAAGAATTACCCTATTTATTTTCATATTATACGTGTACATTTTATAAAATTAAATAAAATCTGCCAAACGTCTATGATTTTGACGCTCGGTAGATCCCATCAATATCAAACGCTTCGGCAATTTAAACCTTATTAGCATAAGCGGTGTACTGAGTGTCAGTTGCTAGTTTACGCCCCGCCCAGACCTCATCATTCGGCTATGAGCCCTGTGAGGGATAGATTATGTCGCTTGCGTCTCCGCTGCACGAAATTTTACGTAAACCTGTTTGTTATTGTAATACGCCGATTTGAGTTCGTAATTTCATGTTTTATGTGATAGACTGAATATTTTGATTCAAATAGGCTTTTCGTGTGACTATGGGCACATATAATTAGGACCTAAGTTTATATTCTTGTTGCGTTAAATGTGTTATTGTTGCTATAAATATATAATTAGAAAAATAAAATATGGACAATTAGAGAAATAAAGTTCTACGAAGGATTTGTACAAGAAAGCGTCGTAATGAAATAGAAATTCATCCATGGCCAAGTGATTATGAAATATGAAACATTTTTACACAAATTATTTTCATAATATTTATGCATAATATAATTATATAAATTATTCTCACAATACTTAGCTGCCACAGTTTTCAATATTTGAAAGAGTAATAACATAAAATCGAATCATTTTATGTACCTATATTGCAAATTCATTAGCTTGTCAGAGCGCCTGGAGCGCTAAGATGCGACGAACAATAAACAGCGCTAATATGGCGCTCCGCAGTCCGCACACAAGGGGTAACGAATGTTGTATTATTGTGTTGTGAACATAAACCTATTTAGGTACATCGGGTAAAACTTTAATTATTTATAAACTATTAGGTATGTCTCAGTACATCTTTTTTTTTTTTTTTTTTTTTGTTCACTACGGTGGTAAAACTCTCCTTATGAGTCATCTCAACTCCGCCAACCCAGCCATTAGAACGGCTAGGCTTGGGACTGGCGGAGGAGGTATGTGGAGGCTCTCCCCTACAGGCGTTCGGGGCATACCCACTAAAAACCACCGCGGTGTCCCTACGGGTCCCGTGTGTTGGCAGGGTCACGCGATTCGCGATTAGCATACTTTCTCGCGACCCCGCCCGGGATTGGCCCGCCGTAGGTGTTGGCGGGCCCCGTCTCGTTATGATCTCGCAATCATCCATCAAACTTCTTGCATCCATCAAACTTCTCGCATCCATCACCTCACAAAGCTACTTGGGAGGCGGCGAGGACACGCGCCGCCTCCCGCCTTTTGGCGGACAGGGAGCAGCCCCAGCGCTCACCGTCCGCAGGCATGTCTCAGTACATCTAATATCTTTTTAATTTCTAAAATCAATCATTTATAAGTAAGTAGGTGACTTCTCTGTTTGCTATAACACAAGTTATAATATTTTTTTAATAATAAAGTACCTAACTAATTATCTTTATTGTAATTACATTGAAGTTAAAGTTACAGTTTAACAACGTCTTACACACATTTGACTGCAGTAATTCCTAACACGATTTGATCAAGAGTGATAAGCAAAAAACACACGAGGGATAGCAGTGACTGGTTCGAATTTCGTAAGAATATGTTGACAGATTCAAATTTTGGTATAGTGGTAAAAAGAAGAGATAACAGCAGTAAAGCCAACTTAGTAAAAAATATTTTGTACAAATAAAATATTTGCAATGTAAAAGCAGTTGCGCATGGAGTCTAAAATGAACCACAGGCTTTGCAATAACTGGCGAAGCAAGAAAATGTAACAATCGAGGCTTGTGGATTATCCGTTTATTGGTGCCACGCCAGATGGTCCCAACACGATTGTGGAAATTTAATGTTCTATAGTTGCCTATAAGAATGGCCTGGAGAATAGTATAAGAGCAAATAAAATACAAATATGGAAACATGATAAAAAAGTTAACTGACTAGTCTAAACAAATATTGTTATTGTTATTACCAAATTCAGGGGCAACGCCACGTTACACGCAAACAAAAATGTTTATTTGCTGTGTGGAGTGGCGAAAGTATACCACTAAAAATGGAAATGATAGAAAGAGATGATGTTCTCTGGGAGACGAAAATGAAAGAAAAGCTTGTGGCGTTTTATATGAATTGGCAGTTGCCTGAAATTGTTGATTCTCGTCGAGCTCAAGGGATGGCATTGCGAAATCACGGAGAGGAAAATGTCTCATCAGTGCTTGGAGTTTCTACAATACCAAGCCTTAAAAGGAAAGTAAATGAAAATGTGCCTCGTGAACAACAGCAAATTATAAGTATTGAAGACTCATCACCTCACACACTGCCTTTAACTTTCGATGAGAATAAAGAAAACCTGCCGGGTTGTAGCAGACAGCTAACTTTTGATGAGCTGTAAACTCTGTATTTCGTTATAAAATGATAAATAAATATCTTTTAATATTTATTTTCTTTGAAACAACACATATTTTAAGCGAAATAATTTTTTTTATATTTTTCCATACAAACATGTATGAGGAGCCAACGAAAAGCAGTAACTCAAATTTTAATTCTATAATTTGGGTTGGGTTTCGAAACGAGTCGTCTGAATTTGAGGGTATTGGTGGTGTAGGGGGCTTGAGGGAGTTAGTTTTAATCCCCTAAAAGTAATTTTGGCTGCCGGAGTTGCGTATAAATATTTTTAAATAATTTCCAAAAATTCCTAGTAGTAGTTTTTATACTTTAGTACAGTTTTACAAATGTCATTTTTAAGTTTTATGTGAAAAACGTGAAACGAAACGCAAACCTGCCATCTTGGAATGATCATATTGACAGCTAATGTCAAATTTGTGCGTCATGGCTTTCGAGTGCCTAGGGTTAGGTGCGACTGTAATAAGTAACTAAATAGGTTATGTTAGCTTCTCTTTTGACTCTAAATCCGGAAATAGGAACCCTGCGAAGCAGGGCTCAGTCAAATTTAGTTTATTAAACTACTGTGAAGAATGTGGAAGTTGGCAGTGCCATACACACCGATGTTTGGAGATATTTTTTTTTCAGAAGAAACCAAGTATTTCCGGCAAGTGAAAATGGTGAGGGCGGGTTCCGAGACCTCCCTTCCACCCCCTCAATCACCCACATCCCCTAAAAACGGCGACGTATTTCGAAACCTATACCATAATAATTATACCTATAATAACAATAAAACATCCATAAATAAATAAAATAAATCAACTTTTACTAAACTTCAATTATTTCGTAACTCGCTTTAGTTGAGATACGGATTTTGCGCTTAGTAGGGCAGTATTGTGGTTTTTAGGGTACCGTAGCCAGGCGCGGTCCGAAGGGGGGGGTCACAGGGGACATGATCCCCCCCAAAATCTAAGGTCAAATTGAAAAATCTAAAAAAATTGCCAAATAATAAAAGGAAATTTCTAGCTATCCCCTAACAGCGATAAATTTATAGTTAGCTGACATCTTGTGATGTTTTTATGAACTACATACGTACGATGGCCAAAATAATTTGAAATTACATCTTGCTTAGAAACAAGGAACCGAACTACGTAGTTTTGGTAATCCTAGCAAAATCGATATGCGTCGTTATGAAAAAGATTGTTTAACAATATTCTAATAATGTAATTTAATTTTGTCGGTTTATTGTACAGATTCAAGATAAAGGCTGTCTACTTAGTTGTGAATTGTGATTCTTGTTGTTGAATTTTGTGATTGAGGAAAAAATTTAATTTGAAGAACAGTGCTTCATTTAATGATAATTTTATAATAATGGCACAGATAAGACAATATGGTAAGTCATTGTAAGTAACATCGCGCCTTTCCCGCCATTTTAGCGCAACCGACAAAAACTAAATTTTATAGGAGAAGTTTTTTTTTTAATATTTTAATACAGAAATGTGCTAATAAAGTAAAATTTGATGTACATTAATGATTTTTAGACATTTACATGTATAATTAAAAAACTACAAATATAATTTAAGTATTTACGCTATTAATTGCGATCCAGATACCTAATTTTATGAGTGTAGTGAGTGACCCCCTCAGGCAGAGTCAGTGTTGGGCAGAGTCAGCTGACAAAGCTGAAGACGGAAGATGGCAGAATCGTATCGTCCAAACCTGAGCTCTTAGAGGAGATCGAAAGGTTCTATGGACAGCTATACACGACAACGCAACAACCCGCAAGTACTCCAGCGTCAGACCCTACAGCTGGATTGACCCGACACTATACCGAAAATATCCCGGACGTCAGCGTGCACGAGATTAGTGGCTCTCAAACAGCTCAAAAACAACAAGGCGCCGGGTGATGACGGAATTACGAGGGAGCTTCTGAAGGCCGGCGGTCCACCCGCTGTAGAAGCCTTTTAGAAGCTATTTAATTCCGTCATTCTCGAGGGTAAAACGCCACAGGCGTGGCACAGAGGTGTGGTGGTGCTTTTCTTTAAGAAAGGGGATAAAACCCTCTTAAAGAACTACAGACCCATCACACTTCTGAGCCACGTCTACAAGCTGTATTCGAGGGTCATCACGAATCGTCTCGAGAGCAAGCTAGACGACTTCCAGCCTCCTGAACAAGCCGGTTTCCGTAAAGGCTATACTACCATAGACCACACACATACGCTGCGGCAGGTTATATAGAAGCCCAAGGAGTATTACCAGCCTCTATACTTGGCGTTTGTGGACTATGAGAAAGCCTTCGATTCGATCGAAACCTGGGCAGTGCTACAGTCTCTCCAACGGTGTCGGATTGACTACTGATATTTCGAAGTGCTGAAGTGTTTCTATGAAAACGCCACTATTTCAGTCCGCCTCCAGGACCAGAGTTCGAAACCTATTCAACTCCAGCGAGGGGTGAGACAGGAGGATGCCATATCCCCGAAACTGTTTGAAAACTGCCACTTTACCACTGCTCTGGAATCCTCCAGAGCAGTGGTAAAGTGGCAGTTTTTTGAAACACTTCAGCACTTCGAAATATCAGTAGTCAATCCGACACCGTTGGAGAGACTGTAGCACTGCCCAGGTTTCGATCGAATCGAAGGCTTTCTCATAGTCCACAAACGCCAAGTATAGAGGCTGGTAATACTCCTTGGGCTTCTATATAACCTGCCGCAGCGTATGTGTGTGGTCTATGGTAGTATAGCCTTTACGGAAACCGGCTTGTTCAGGAGGCTGGAAGTCGTCTAGCTTGCTCTCGAGACGATTCGTGATGACCCTCGAATACAGCTTGTAGACGTGGCTCAGAAGTGTGATGGGTCTGTAGTTCTTTAAGAGGGTTTTATCCCCTTTCTTAAAGAAAAGCACCACCACACCTCTGTGCCACGCCTGTGGCGTTTTACCCTCGAGAATGACGGAATTAAATAGCTTCTAAAAGGCTTCTACAGCGGGTGGACCGCCGGCCTTCAGAAGCTCCCTCGTAATTCCGTCATCACCCGGCGCCTTGTTGTTTTTGAGCTGTTTGAGAGCCACTAATCTCGTGCACGCTGACGTCCGGGATATTTTCGGTATAGTGTCGGGTCAATCCAGCTGTAGGGTCTGACGCTGGAGTACTTGCGGGTTGTTGCGTTGTCGTGTATAGCTGTCCATAGAACCTTTCGATCTCCTCTAAGAGCTCAGGTTTGGACGATACGATTCTGCCATCTTCCGTCTTCAGCTTTGTCAGCTGACTCTGCCCAACACTGACTCTGCCTGAGGGGGTCACTCACTACACTCATAAAATTAGGTATCTGGATCGCAATTAATAGCGTAAATACTTAAATTATATTTGTAGTTTTTTAATTATACATGTAAATGTCTAAAAATCATTAATGTACATCAAATTTTACTTTATTAGCACATTTCTGTATTAAAATATTAAAAAAAAAACTTCTCCTATAAAATTTAGTTTTTGTCGGTTGCGCTAAAATGGCGGGAAAGGCGCGATGTTACTTACAATGACTTACCATATTGTCTTATCTGTGCCATTATTATAAAATTATCATTAAATGAAGCACTGTTCTTCAAATTAAATTTTTTCCTCAATCACAAAATTCAACAACAAGAATCACAATTCACAACTAAGTAGACAGCCTTTATCTTGAATCTGTACAATAAACCGACAAAATTAAATTACATTATTAGAATATTGTTAAACAATCTTTTTCATAACGACGCATATCGATTTTGCTAGGATTACCAAAACTACGTAGTTCGGTTCCTTGTTTCTAAGCAAGATGTAATTTCAAATTATTTTGGCCATCGTACGTATGTAGTTCATAAAAACATCACAAGATGTCAGCTAACTATAAATTTATCGCTGTTAGGGGATAGCTAGAAATTTCCTTTTATTATTTGGCAATTTTTTTAGATTTTTCAATTTGACCTTAGATTTTGAGGGGGATCATGTCCCCTGTGACCCCCCCCTTCGGACCGCGCCTGGCTACGGTACCCTAAAAACCACAATACTGCCCTACTAAGCGCAAAATCCGTATCTCAACTAAAGCGAGTTACGAAATAATTGAAGTTTAGTAAAAGTTGATTTATTTTATTTATTTATGGATGTTTTATTGTTATTATAGGTATAATTATTATGGTATAGGTTTCGAAATACGTCGCCGTTTTTAGGGGATGTGGGTGATAGAGGGGGTGGAAGGGAGGTCTCGGAACCCGCCCTCACCATTTTCACTTGCCGGAAATACTTGGTTTCTTCTGAAAAAAAAATATCTCCAAACATCGGTGTGTATGGCACTGCCAACTTCCACATTCTTCACAGTAGTTTAATAAACTAAATTTGACTGAGCCCTGCTTCGCAGGGTTCCTATTTCCGGATTTAGAGTCAAAAGAGAAGCTAACATAACCTATTTAGTTACTTATTACAGTCGCACCTAACCCTAGGCACTCGAAAGCCATGACGCACAAATTTGACATTAGCTGTCAATATGATCATTCCAAGATGGCAGGTTTGCGTTTCGTTTCACGTTTTTCACATAAAACTTAAAAATGACATTTGTAAAACTGTACTAAAGTATAAAAACTACTACTAGGAATTTTTGAAAATTATTTAAAAATATTTATACGCAACTCCGGCAGCCAAAATTACTTTTAGGGGATTAAAACTAACTCCCTCAAGCCCCCTACACCACCAATACCCTCAAATTCAGACGACTCGTTTCGAAACCCAACCCAAATTATAGAATTAAAATTTGAGTTACTGCTTTTCGTTGGCTCCTCATACATGTTTGTATGGAAAAATATAAAGAAAATTATTTCGCTTAAAATATGTGTTGTTTCAAAGAAAATAAATATTAAAAGATATTTATTTATCATTTTATAACGAAATACAGAGTTTACAGCTCATCAAAAGTTAGCTGTCTGCTACAACCCGGCAGGTTTTCTTTATTCTCATCGAAAGTTAAAGGCAGTGTGTGAGGTGATGAGTCTTCAATACTTATAATTTGCTGTTGTTCACGAGGCACATTTTCATTTACTTTCCTTTTAAGGCTTGGTATTGTAGAAACTCCAAGCACTGATGAGACATTTTCCTCTCCGTGATTTCGCAATGCCATCCCTTGAGCTCGACGAGAATCAACAATTTCAGGCAACTGCCAATTCATATAAAACGCCACAAGCTTTTCTTTCATTTTCGTCTCCCAGAAAACATCATCTCTTTCTATCATTTCCATTTTTAGTGGTATACTTTCGCCACTCCACACAGCAAATAAACATTTTTGTTTGCGTGTAACGTGGCGTTGCCCCTGAATTTGGTAATAACAATAACAATATTTGTTTAGACTAGTCAGTTAACTTTTTTATCATGTTTCCATATTTGTATTTTATTTGCTCTTATACTATTCTCCAGGCCATTCTTATAGGCAACTATAGAACATTAAATTTCCACAATCGTGTTGGGACCATCTGGCGTGGCACCAATAAACGGATAATCCACAAGCCTCGATTTTTACATTTTCTTGCTTCGCCAGTTATTGCAAAGCCTGTGGTTCATTTTAGACTCCATGCGCAACTGCTTTTACATTGCAAATATTTTATTTGTACAAAATATTTTTTACTAAGTTGGCTTTACTGCTGTTATCTCTTCTTTTTACCACTATACCAAAATTTGAATCTGTCAACATATTCTTACGAAATTCGAACCAGTCACTGCTATCCCTCGTGTGTTTTTTGCTTATCACTCTTGATCAAATCGTGTTAGGAATTACTGCAGTCAAATGTGTGTAAGACGTTGTTAAACTGTAACTTTAACTTCAATGTAATTACAATAAAGATAATTAGTTAGGTACTTTATTATTAAAAAAATATTATAACTTGTGTTATAGCAAACAGAGAAGTCACCTACTTACTTATAAATGATTGATTTTAGAAATTAAAAAGATATTAGATGTACTGAGACATACCTAATAGTTTATAAATAATTAAAGTTTTACCCGATGTACCTAAATAGGTTTATGTTCACAACACAATAATACAACATTCGTTACCCCTTGTGTGCGGACTGCGGAGCGCCATATTAGCGCTGTTTATTGTTCGCCGCATCTTAGCGCTCCAGGCGCTCTGACAAGCTAATGAATTTGCAATATAGGTACATAAAATGATTCGATTTTATGTTATTACTCTTTCAAATATTGAAAACTGTGGCAGATATTTCGAAGTGCTGAAGTGTTTCTATGAAAACGCCACTATTTCAGTCCGCCTCCAGGACCAGAGTTCGAAACCTATTCAACTCCAGCGAGGGGTGAGACAGGAGGATGCCATATCCCCGAAACTGTTTGAAAACTGCCACTTTACCACTGCTCTGGAGGATTCCAGAGCAGTGGTAAAGTGGCAGTTTTCAAGCTTTTGGACTGGAATGGACTCGGTATCAACATCAACGACGAGTACATCACTCACCTTCGATTTGCAGACGATATCGTAGTCATGGCTGAGACCATGGAAGACCGTAGCCAAAAATTGTAAAAGCCCTGTATATTTTGTAGGATAGTATATATGGGTAGTTTTTTATATATTGTAGGAACCCTTATAGATTCGCCATGTCTGTCTGTCCGCCCGTATGTCACATGTATAATATGCTGCCTCTGTCGGCTCTTACGACACCCATGGGATGATATGGCATGGTGACATTCCGTATTCTTAATCCGTCACCACCATACAATACATCATTTAAAATTATTATATATCCTACTCATTAGTAATACGCAAAACACACTCTACCTACACATTTTAAGGTTTGTTTTTACGAAAACTTAATACTTTGCCAATTTTCATAACTTATCAGTATTAAATATAAAGCTTAATAAGTTTTCCGAAAATGTCTAGAGACTAGAGGATATTATGTTATGCATATAAAGTACTTCAGCGTTTTACTCCAGACACAAAGGACTCATTGTTTTGGGAGATCTATAGACCGCTTTAGTTCAAAAGGAATGCGGGTGCTATCAACCAGAACGATCTGCGGAGACCTAATATGATATAACTCACTTACTTCTAATTAGTCAAGTGAACTATTGATGAACTATTTAATGAATTTTAAGGTCAAATGTGATTTTAAGGAAAAATGCGTCTGTTTAAAATATGTTTCTCTAGTGTGCTCTAGCCGTCCTGTAAACAGTGGAACACTTAGTGGCAAAGTGGCTGGCAGCGGCTGGACACGGGCCGAAAATCTGAAATTATATATATATATAGCCTATATCCAACAGTGGACTACGGCAAGCTTATGATGATTGATGAGGAAAGTGATCCTGCCTGGAAGTATCACTTTCATCATCATCAGCCTACCGTGTGTGACATAAGACTGGTTCTCATTCGATTTAAAGGGTCATGGCATTTTGGTGACCATACCACTTAATCCATCCTTTCAACTGAACGTTCGATGTTTTGTTACACCCTGATATTACAAACTTACGAGCGTATTGGAGTAACGTTTCATGGAGCAAAAGCTTCGCAAGCATTGCATCTGATATCCAAATCATGGAATGACATTGTTACGACTATAAATTTGCCGCAAAAATGCCCTGTGCATTTAAATTAAACACTTTGTTGCGAAAAGAAGCGAGCATGACGCAAAGCATACATGTTACAACAATAAAACAATGAAGCAATTAATGCCTTTTTTAAATAAGTCTTTCTGTGTGGTATACCATTCACACAAATGTTATATTACAAAGAAACACTCCAGTGTCTCATCGCCATTACAGGCATAAATTCATAGACATATACTTACTAAAACAGTGTGGGTGTCATACACGTGTATGCCTTTGGGATCAGAGCGAATCAGGCTGAACAAATACAAGTATATTTTTAAACATTCATGTTTTACGGCCATTACATATGAGGTCTAAGTCTTTAGAGAACTCTGAGGGTCAATGTGATTTGTGATTTTTACGAGTTTGATATTTTGCGTAAAAATATTTCTTTTGTGTTATAAAACAACGCCGCGACAGTGCGGTTGAACTTGTTACTTTATTCTTAGTGTTTTGTCAATATTGTCAATATTTAATAAGTACCCATATTGTGCGCCGAGTTAGTCGAGAAGTTATTTATATTTTGTTGTTTAATTTTAGTCATAGTGAACTTTCCATGTAACAACTGTTTGCGTGTATTTTTTCTGGAGCATATAATTTATTCATAGATTGTATCTGAAAGCTATTTTTGGGAGTATTGAGGTGTGTAGCAAATCATAGGGTGTGTGTCGATACGAGGTATTTTTAGGTTTAATTACATATGGTGTCATTTATGACGGAATTGGTTGCTATATATAGCTCGTTGTTTCAATTGTTCTAAGTATCATCAAGGTGCGTTTAATTTATATTATGTTGAATGATGAGACTGCGAAATAAGCATAGACAACACATAAGACTGTAGTACCTATGTCCTAAAGTTTTATGTGTTATTGCTCTGTATAGAATTCATCAGTATCTATATATCTTCGCCGTATTCCGGTTGCGGTCACGTTACCGTTGCTTTCAGGGTCTGCTTCCAGTATTACCTTTTTGCCTCCTTCTTGAACGATGTTATACAGTGATATGGAACGCAGAGGGGTTCTCCGACATTAAATTTTGGCTGGATAGGGACGGTATGGAAAGACATTTGTTGACACGCAAAACACCAGTTATATTTATAAAAATACGACTGTATGAGCATAGGTAACACTGTTGCAGTTTATATGCTGCGTGTTGGATCAGAAGTCTGCTCTGACGCGAGATATATTTTTGTCACGTACTGAGTCCCGGCAGAGAGTCGAGGCAAATACTCAAATATTTTACCATCTTGTGGCAGAAAATAAAACAAAATCAATTGCGCATATTTTTACTAGATTCTATATATTATGCTACGCCCAACCACCACATTCGATTTGACACTCTGCCTCTGAAGAAAAGTTGTTTGTCAAAGGCGGAGCGGGTACCGGAGGGCAGTGCTTCGACCATCGGATCTCGAAACAGGCCTTCGTATACCAGTTGAATACGTATCTGAAAATAATTATTATTTATTATATAGCATAAGTACTTTACTGTTTGTATACTTAATAATAATATATCACACGGTCATTCTATCCCAAATTAAGAAGAGCTTGTACCTATAATGGCAGCCAGACTGAAAAACATACTTAAATTCAAACATAATATTTTAGATAAATTACACCTAAACATAAACCTAATAATACAAACATTTTCCCTGGGGAATCGAACCGCAATTTCCAAACAGGCCAGTGAAAATCGTAAACGGGTAAGCAAAGCTAAAATATATTTGTTACTGGCTTTGATTTAAGTCGACCTTGCTAACTTTTACCAAACATTTGAAGATGTTGATTTTTGCTATGGACGGCGCCTCAGCTCTTGTTTTAATTACCTGACTTGATGTGGCCATCTCCACCCCACCGTATGTTCTATCAGGCAGTGCTTCTCCTTCGGTGTTTCTTGACAAAGTCTGTAATCAACTGTCATAGACATTAAATATCTTTCTTAGATATAAACATAGAAAAAATAAACGAAGCGGTAGCCTAGTGGTGATTTGAACTGGCTACCATGTAGAACAAATTGGGTTTAAACCACAGCGTTAGAAGTTATAAGCGTATTATATTGTTTAATGATTGCCTGCCCCGAGCCTCGGAGAGCACGTTAAGCCGTCAGTCCCGGTTGATTTAAAGATCTTGACAGTTCTGAGTCGATAAGCTACTATTCAGTTAAATCTGGCTAGACTGGAAAACTGATTCCGGTTTTCAGGGTGACAGTCTTGATTGCAACAGGAATAACGCTAGGATGACGGTGAAAGATAGTGAAGGCAATAAAAGTTGGGTCTGTTGAATTTACATTTTTATTCGTCTTTTATTTGGAATAAGTAGACAAATTTTTTATTTTTTATTTATTAACTTTGTGCACATAAATAATACAGATGCGGACTTAATGCCGTAGGCATTATCTACCAGTCAACCTTTGGGTGATGCAGAGATACATGTAATAGGTGCAATTCATAAATTTACATTAAAAGCAAGACAGACAAACCTTCAGGTAAAATTTTGCTCGCAATTATAGAATAATTTAATCCTGGTAAAACACATTCATCTTGAATTTCTTTCTTAATATAATCGTAATAGAAAACCCATGTAGGTCTTCATTTTAACCTGGCTAATATAATGATGTATATTCTTCTTACAATTTTATTATAACGAGAAGTCTTCGAGTCTGTGAATTCGATTAAAAATAAAGAGCTTGTTTTATTTTTGTACTTTATACAAAAATGTGCCCGTTTTTAAAATGACTGCGAGGTTACAGTGGTGTACATATTTTTATAATTGCTCTATGGAGCAAGTAATAGATACACTTTCCTGATTGAAGAGCCTTTTGCTTTTCAGTTTCAAGTATAATTAATAATCGTTAAGACAACCCCTTTGAAAATACTCCTCCTTAAAAGTCTTGGTAACATTTCAGGAATTATTTATTTCTCAAATTATGTGTAAAAAGATAATAAGAATATTTAAATCCACTTAAAGTTTAAGGAACTTGAATCATGTAAATATCGGTGAAAACTGTGTTTACTTATGACTAACTGACTCCAATAAAATAATTACCTTACCAATTTGCAACTCACAACTTTGGGTCACAGTTCTGTTATATTAGTGCGTAGGCACTATGCTAACTATAGATAGATAGATTAGATAGTTTACACTTTATTGAACACCAAAACAAACAAAGTATTTACATAAGTACATATATAACTTAAAACTAGTGTGCAATTGGCGGCCTTATCGCTAATAGAGCGATCTCTTCCAGGCAACCGCGGATGGACAGAAATGATGTAAGTTAATAGTAATGTTCATTGATGGTGTAGCGTCAGTAATATATAATATTCACAAATAAGTACCTAAATATATACACATATACTTACATAAATACATACTATATTATACTAGTATAACATACATAAGTACCTATAGGTACGATATGATACAATACATATTATAAATAAAATATGATTATATAGAAGGAAGCAGTAAACAGAACACTTGTAGAACGACAGCTATACAATATAATATGATAAATTAACAATACTTATAATGATGGGCGTTAGATTGACAGGTAGTGTTTTTTTAACATACACTTAAATATGTTAAGCGATTTGGCTTTACGGATTTCTAGCGGCAATCCATTCCACAGGCGTGCAGCTTTATAATGATTACTATTCTACCCTTTACTGCGATAGGTCAGTAATAGGTTGTAAACATGGCTGAAAAGATGGATCTTGAGGACTCTACACGATATACGGATAGCCTATCAACTAAGTGTACAAAATGTTCCACTAGCTTCCACCCGCGGTTCGGCCTGCTAAGGAGTTGGCTATGGCGACAAAAGGTAGCCCATACATTATTTTGAAGTACAAGCTATATTACTACAAAATTAGATCAACATCTGTGCAGTAGTTTTTGCGTGCAAGCGTAACAAACCCATCCAAGCATCCAACGTGACAGGTAGATTTACATTTATATTTTTAATACGTCAAAAGAAAAAACAATTAGTTTCAGCAAAACATTCAGAGATTTGAAATAGTTAAATTATACATGATGGAGTGTTTGTAACATATAAAATTAATATAAAATTAGTCAAATTCAGACCAATGCGATCATTAGTCGTATTATAAATATTCAAATAATACTCACGCGCGAAACTATGACACACCACAGATAACACAGTGATAAGCACAACCTTCATTGTGGCGATACAAAAGGTTATCAATATTGAATTTATATTTTTCGTATAAAAACCGGTGCGTGCGCCTCTATTTACATACAAGAGAATAGCGAATAAAGTTGTATTAAAATTCATATTAGTTACATGCCTACGCGGATATTTTTGTTCGTGTAATTTGTAAGATAAAGCGGATAACACGTTGTAACCGAACGTTCTCAGTCATCTGAATTAGGTAAAAATCTCAATCTGAGGTCTTACCTACATAGCTACATTATTTATATTCAACCCGGCATCTACGATTAGCCAAATATATAATTATTTCCTGTGAAAACTCATAGTTACACGGTCATTTGATCTAAAACTAAGCTGACGCTGAACAATGGCAACCAGGTGACTGATAAACATTGGATATTCTTAAACACATTGTCCGTGTGGTGACGGATTAAGAATATGTCACCACCCCATATCATCCCATGGGTATCATAAGCCGACAGAGGGAGCATATTATGCAGAGAACAGCACTGTAAGAGAAGGAAAACTTGATAGAAACCCTATACCACCCCGTTTGGCCAGCGTGGTATAGTAGGCCAATTCCTCCTTTCAAAAGAGAGGCCTAGTCCAGCAGTGGACTGTTAAAGGCTGATGATTCTTAAACACATACTCTATCATCCTCGGCGTTGTTCATTATAGATAAATAACTCCAAGACAGAACAAATAATGGTGCGCATGACACAAAGATTTGTTTAGGGTCGGCATGAAACCATGACCTTCGGTTTGGCAGCCATACCCACATTACATTTACCCGGCATGTAATGATCAGTGGTTATCGCATAGGTATAACGGATAATGATCTCTGTTTGTAAATTCATGGCGATCGCAAATTCAACATTTCATAAACAATTTCATTTTCGTCCGAGTGGTTAACTGGTGAAAAGCTTTATCGTTAAATTAATTTCTTCAAAATGAAAGCAAAATATCGCTATCCACGTCTAACAAATATTCTTCTTCTTTCTCTTAGCGTTATCCCAGTTTCAGTCTGGGGTCCGCTTACTAGTCTAACCGGATTTGGCTGAATATTAGCTTTTCCACAGAGCGACTGCCTGCCTGACCTCCGCAACCCGAAGGTATAGCGATATTCCATGGTTTAGACTAGTGTCAGATTATTTAGAAGGTACTGACGCCCTGTAACGACTGTCAAAGATCTTCATGACAACCGGGACCGACGGCTTAACGTGCTCTCCGAGGCACGGGACAAGCGATAATTAACAATTCAATACGCCATAACTCCGAAAAATCATTGGTGCGCGCCGTGGATTTGAACCCGATACCCTCTGCATGGCAATCTGTTGGTATATCCACTCGGCTATCGCTGCTTACGTCTAACAAATATTAAAACGTAAAATTCAAACAAAAAATACCTACCGTTATCTGCGCAAAGCTCATCACTTGGACCAACTTCCCTTTTCATAAGCCGCGCATATAGAGTCGTGTAGTTGAAATCCGGTGCGGTGAATGTTTCCTTCAAAACGTATTACACACATCTTATTATTATATTGTGCAACAGAATACTGCATTTGTGAATAACTTACAACAGCAACATCTTTCATAAGAATGTTCATTTGCATGAAATATGGTTCTGAAAAGTTGAATTTATTAACCCGTCTCAGCTCCGCACGAGTAGATTCGAGACATGAGACAACAAATGTGTTTTCAAATTGCAGTTTTGAGTCTGGGTTTTCTTTGTGTCCGTTAGTTGAATCATAAATTTGTAAATTCCCGCGCAATAAGGGTTTTATTCCTAGAATAGAGATTACCTTAACCCATTCGCTGACCGACGCGAGACACAATCAATTGTTTTTTTGTTTTACCACATTCACACAACACCCCATAATTCCCAAACTAAGCAGAGTTTGTAATATTGGTACTAGATAATGGATAAACATACATATATTATATACTTTTTTTTTTGTAAATAAGTACATATTTATACATAGAAACACCCAGACCAAGACAAACATCCATGTTCATGCACACAAATGTTTGACTTGAGTGGGCATCAAACCCGCGACCTTCAACGTAGCAATCGCTTACACACCCGCTGCGTCAACCGGCCGTCATGAATCATATATGATGTTATGAATCATGTACGATATACGGGACAGTGAAACTGTTAAAAAAGCAAGGCTTACAGTAATTAGGAGAGCCTTACTGATTTCAGCATGAACGGGCCGGCTCGACCAGGGAAGTAGTCTCACAGAATATCGACTTAAAGTCAGATCTATACTGCTGCACTTCGTTCGATTGAGAATGCCGCCAGCTCCATCCCTGCCACCTTCTGACTCATCCCACACCTCGTCATATTACTTTTCCCCATCACAAATGCCCTTGACTTGGTGACGTGTAACTCCTCTGGTGTTTTTTTATGGTAATAGGCGGCAAACGTGCAGACGGATCGCCTGATGGCAAGCAATTACCGCCGCCCATGGACACAAGCAACACCATAGGCGTCACAAGTGCGTTGCCGCCCCTTGGGGTTGGGAAAAGGAATAGGATGAGGAGTGGGATGAGGGAGAAGGAATAGGGTGTAGGGCCTCCGGCACTCACACTCACCGAACGAAACGCAACAGTGAAGGTACTGTTACTTTACGTCGATTTTCTGTGAGAAGGTAGTACTTCCCCGGTCGAGCCGGCCCATGCTGAAATCAGCAAGGCTCTACTACCTTGGTGTTTCTTGTGTCCTTGGGCGGCGGTTATCATTTACCATCAAACGTTACGTATACTTATATGCCGCCTTGCTTATAAAAAAGAGTAGCACTCCAGCTCATATTTCCAATACTTCTTCTCTCCTCTTTTGAACTAGCCACGCAACAATAGTTTTACAAAGTAATAATACGGTCAGTTAGAGATTTGAACTAGTTAATTTTTGCAACAATACTCACTATAACCCTGTTAAGACTTATTGATCACGTTTGTGCTACTGAACTTTGAAGTTGTGTACCAACTCTAACAAGTAGGTTAGTATCGATATAATTCAATAGTACTCAATAGAACATAGAACAAACAATTTGGTTGAGAACTTTTGTAACTGTTTGTATTTACAGTTGAAATTGCGTTTAGAGAATGCGTACATAGCGTGTGCGACTGTGTTTCTGTGATTTTGCCTACTTTAGAAATAGTGGTATTGTTGTTTAAAAGTGGCGTTAGCATCAAAACAATGAATAAAAAACGTGACTAAATATTTGGTTAGTTACTTGTGTAGTAAAACTTCGCACTGAGGTATAGGTTGTCCGTATGCTGATGGATTAAGAATACGGAATGTCACCACCCCATATCATCCCATGGGTGCCGTAAGAGCCGACAGAGGGAGCATATTATGCAGAGAACAGCACTGTAAGAGAAGGAAAACTTGATACAAACCCTATACCAACCCGTTTGGCCAGCGTGGTATAGTAGGCCAATTCCTCCTTTCAAAGGAAAGGCCTAGACCAGCAGTGGACTGTTAAAGGCTGATGATGATTAGGTATATACTACAAGTTACATTACATCAGAGCGCGTGATACCGCGGGCATAGCTAGTATGTATAAATTAATAAATACATCCATGAGCTGCAGTTTTCCTTTGTTATAATAAATCTTATACTAATATATCAAGCTGAAGAGTTTGATTGTTTGTTTGGTTGAACGCGCTAATCTCAGGAACTACTGGACCGATTTCATAAATTCTTTCAGTGTTAGATAGCCCATTTATCGAGGAAGGCTGGAACGCGGGTATAACCGCGAGCTCATATAGTTCCTTATTACCAGCAAAAATTGAAACAATAGTGTTTTGGACATTTTGGATAGGAGTCGCATATTCAAGAATATAAATATTTTTGTGTCACTTCTAAAATTTCAATACAAAACCATTTTTCAAAATACCTAGTTTATGTTAATACCTAAGTCACTCTAAAAGTGTTAGGTACTCATTGATCCCTACTGCCGAAAAGCATCAAGATAGAATTTCAGTACTGCCAATCGGGTACTTTAAAAGGGTTGTACGTGCTGGTGCAAAGCGTAGTGTAGGTGTACATTGTACATGTGGCTCTCTTTCTTCAGCTCGGGAGTAAGCTTTAAAGAATGTGTCTGTATTAAATATAGTTGTTTTTATATACTCACGCCTTTGTCCTCGCAGAGGTGTGATATTACACCCACATTTCGCCATGAATTTT
Organism: Euclidia mi; assembly: GCA_944739405.2. Classification (NCBI taxonomy): domain Eukaryota; kingdom Metazoa; phylum Arthropoda; class Insecta; order Lepidoptera; family Erebidae; genus Euclidia; species Euclidia mi. The sequence continues at coordinate 84,092,173 of OX123189.2, read as the reverse complement.
TAGGTCCCACGTAATAGAGGGCGAGCCATTGCCGTTACCGGGCACATCACCAGACTCCGTGCTGCTACTGAGAATTTAGGAAAACCCAGTGTCACTTTGCCCAACCCAGGAGTCGAACCTGGGACCTCCGATCAGCAGTCGCATACGCTATCCACTGGACCACGGAGGCAGTCACTGGACCACGGAGGCAGTCACTGGACCACGTAGGCAGTCACTGGACCACGGAGGCAGTCTACTACTACTAGTAAACATAGATATTTTTCTACCTACTATCCAGTTAAAGAGAGAAGAGTAAAATAATTAAAAGGTAAACATATGCCATATTACGTAATATAATTTTTCTATGACTCGGGCACATCTGCTGGCTGTGTGTCCATTGATGATGTCCATTTCGCTCTCGTCACATTCAGGCACACTTTTAGCCCATTGGTTTGTAGTCTTAACTAACTACTGTTATTAAAAGATGTTTCTATTGAATTTAATTGTATATTTAAATTGACAAACCAATTCTACCTGTAGACGCTGATTTCTGTGTTAAAGTATTTTCTGTGAATAAAAATAAATAATTACAGACTAAAACAAAATTAGCTTAGTATAAGCTACTAGAATCGTTCCCATTGCAGTTTAATTATACGAGTACTTTAATCCAATGAAAATAGTGTGTTTAATTAGTGAAGCGATTACTGCCAGACGCATCTGTTTTGAATCACTCTTCAGTTAAACTCAATTTAGATCACTTACGGATTGTTTCAGTAAGAAATAGCTATTAGAGATTATTAGAATTTAGATCGTTAGAATTAAAGGGTTTGAAGATGTAATGAACTGGCGTGACCAGGATTCGAGCCCGGTTGACTAGGGTCACAACTAGGACTTGTAATATCGGAGAATATTGAATTCCGGAACTGAGTTACGATATTGAAGTGTCAATTCCGGAATTCCGGTACTGGTTCCGGAATCGGTATGCTTTTGAAATATTTATATTTCTCATATAAAACAAACGTGTATAATGCCAAATTAAACAAGTTATATACCTACTTTTCATCACTTTACAATTCATAACGAATTCTTAAGTGATGAAAAGTTTAAAACATTGGATAGATCAAAATTTTACCATTGAACTGAACACCTCCACATTTTCTACAGTTTTTAGGGTTCCGTACCTCGAAAGGAAAAAACGGAACCCTTATAGGATCACTTTGTTGTCCGTCCGTCTGTCAAGACCCTTTTTCTCAGGAATGCGTGGAGGTATCAAACTGAAATTTATACTAAATACTTGAATCTACGGTTTCATAGACCTGTAAAAAAATCAAATATCTAATCCAACACAATCAAAAGATACAGCCGTATATGCTGCAAATTGCAGCATATTTTCAAACTCGCATTGGAATCAAAACCTACAGGGTACTTCCCGTGAACTCAGAATCTTGAAATTTGGTACAAAGCAACGTCTTATATCACTTATAAAGGAAAATTTGCGAAAACCGTTAATTTTTAGTTACAGCATATAAAAATTTTTTTTAAATAAATTTAAAGTTACTACCCCTTTCTCTTGAACGCGTGGAGGTATTAAATTGAAATTCATATAAAATACTCAGGTATATAAAACCGTAAGGCTGCAACAAAATCAAGCTTCTATGTCAACGCTATCAAAAGAAAGACCAATATAAGCATATTTTCAAACTCGCGCCTTCTCGCAAGTGAATCAAAACCTACAGGGTACTTCCCGTGAACTCAGAATCTTGAAATTTGGTACGAAGTAACGTCTTATATCACGTATGAAGGAAAAATTGCGAAAACTGTAAATTTTTAGTTACAGCATATAAAAAAATATTTTTAATAAATTTAAAGTTACTACCCTTTTCTCTTGAACGAGTGGAGGTATTAAATTGAAATTTATATCAAGTACTCAAGTATATAACACCGTTAGGTTGCAACAAAATCAAGCTTCTATGTCAACGCAATCAAAAGAAAGAGCAATATAAGCATATTTTCAAACTCGCGCCTACTCGCAAGTGAATCAAAACCTACAGGGTACTTTCCGTGAGCTCAGAATCTTGAAATTTGGTACGAAGCAACGCCTTATAGCACATATAAAGGAAAAATTGCGAAAACCGTAAATTTTTAGTAACATCAAATAAAAAAAATATTTTTAATAAATTTAAAGTTACTACCCCTTACTCTTGAACGCGTAGAGGTATTAAATTGAAATTCATAGCAAATACTCAAGTATATAACACCGTTAGGCTGTAACAAAATCAAACTTCTATGTCTACGCAATCAAAAGAAAGAGTAATATAATCATATTTTCAAACTTGCGACTACTCGCAAGGGAATCAAAACCTACAGGGTACTTCCCGTGAACTCAAAATCTTGAAATTTGGTACAAAGAAAAGGTCTTATATCACTTATAAAGGAAAAATTGCGAAAACCGTAAATCTTTAGTTACAGCATATAAAAAATATTTTTAATAAATTTAAAGTTACTACCCCTTTCTCTTGAACGCGTGGAGGTATTAAATTGAAATTCATATCAAATACTCAGGTATATAACACCCTTAGGCTGTAACAAAATCAAACTTCTATGTCTACGCAATCAAAAGAAAGAGCAATATAATCATATTTTTAAACTCGCGACTACTCGCAAGGGAATCAAATCCTACAGGGTACTTCCCGTGAACTCAAAATCTTGAGATTTGGTACGAAGCAACGTCTTATAGCCCAGATAAAGGATGCGGAAGGCTGAGGACCGTGTGCTGTGGTGCGTGTTGGGAGAGGCCTATGTCCAGCACTGGACTGCGATAGGCTGATTGAGATTGAGATTTCAAATAATTACATAGTCTTCAAACCTTATTGCTAATTATTCTGTAATTTATAAGTATTTTTGTAACAGATTTGTAATAGTGACTAAAAGCTTTCTAAATCAATAACTTTGATAAAAAATCTTACCATCATTCATCAGCAGACTTTTGCAAGGCTGCTGCAAGGCTGGTATAGGTATTTAAGTCATATTATAAAATAAGCGATATATGTTAATATAAAATAAAGGATCACTGATTACACACGACAAAGACCCCTTTTTCTTTAATTTTATGCTCCTCCAGCTTTCCATACTGTAATGTTATGGATTTCATTTGGCAATAAAAATACCATAACTATGACTGGTGAACATTTACTTATATACCTACAGGTTTGTAGGGAACCCTCAGTGCGCGAGTCCGACTCGCACTTGACCGGATTTTATTATTAATTAACATGCCATGAACATTCAAGCCTAAGTAGAAAAAAGTTAAGAAGAAAAATAGTATAATTAAACATTGTTATAAAACCAGGCAATTTAACATTAAAATAATAACCAGACCGATTCTCAAAATTCCTTGCTCATGGTTTGCCAACGTGCCATGTAATGTAGCGCGTTAGGTGTACCGTGTAAGCCTAACCGTCAAAGGAGCGAAGTGCGCGTCAAAGCAATGAAGTTAAAATAGGATTGGGTAGGATATGTCTGTGGGATACATCTCGAAAAGTGGACATACGTCACCAAACAATGCAACCCTGAAGGAGAAGTAGAACTGGAGGAAAGAGAAGTGTTGACAGGGGCAGGCCGAAAAAATGATTAATACTTTTCTAGCTGACTGGCAGGATAAAGCTAAAAGATCAGCATTTATGGAAGAGTGGTGACGGATTAAGAATACGGAATGTCACCACCCCATATCATCCCATGGGTGTCGTAAGAGCCGACAGAGGGAGCATATTATGCAGAGAACAGCACTGTAAGAGAAGGAAAACTTGATACAAACCCTATACCAACCCGTTTGGCCAGCGTGGTATAGTAGGCCAATTCCTCCTTTCAAAGGAGAGGCCTAGTCCAGCAGTGGACTTTTAAAGGCTGATGATGATGATGATGATGATGTGCGGGAGAGCTTAGCCCAGCAGTGGGACAATAACTTGAAACATAAAAAAATCGTGGGGGCGAGAATCAATAAAATCTTTGAAATTGTTCATTTTCCAAAAAAGTGATGATCTGTTGGAGCAAGTTACAGGCTCTAGGGGGTATGGAGGGTATCGGAGACTTTCAAACCTCAGCTCCCTGTAATTTAGTAACCGACTTGCGCGAAGTACCTATGTAATCTAAGTGTCCGTTGTCCTCAAGCAGCAGAAAGCTCTAACGAATAAAGATATAATTCTGATTATTACGATTGAGACCAGTGTCGGTTGTTTAACAGGCATCTTTCCATTATTGCTTGCAATTGTTGTCAGTGAAATTTGCTACTGTAATATGCTGTCGTATCCATCTATCTATACTTATCTTGGAAAGCTGAAGAGTGCACGACACCACCACTCATTCAGAAAAAGTACTGGACAACAACCAGTACTTTTTCTGAATGAGTTTTCACTTGTGCAGGAGTTGGCCGGTTCTCCTTGGTTCAAGCGCATTGACGAGCGATTCCTATTCTCGGACCGGTCCCATTTTTTCATCAGACGAAACGATCGATTTCAATATTTCCTCTATATTGTGACGGTTGAGTAAACTCATATACATATAGCACTCAATGCGTGTTTGCTAGTGTATTTTCCTTAATTATTTCTACAATTGTTTCCTTTCTACTTCTTTTTAAGAGAATTAGAATTGTTTCATAAATCGTTACTAACACCGAAACTAACTCTGATGTGGTTTGCATTAGATCTGCTTCCATGATCACATTTAACTTTTCATTGTCAACTATGGTCTCGGGTCGTTTGCGGAATTAACAAAATGTTGGGGACATAGGAAACACTCAAGAGGGAACGCGGAGTCGCTGGGGAAGGAATGTTGACCTAACACTGTGTATTATTGGCACACGTTCACAAAAAATGTTATCTAGAAAAATCATTTTGTATAAATACCGGAATTACGATATTTGGGCCCTCAATTCCGATATTATAATATCGGAAAAAAACGTCCGAAATTCCGGAATTACGAAATCTCGGAATGCCGGGATCCAAGCCCTAGTCACAACGTAACATATCATTGAAGACGATCATTGCTGTCGGCGCTGGTTTAGTAATAATTATAAGATACGAAGATAAAATATGATAATTATTTATTGTTCACCCAAGTCACATTACAGAGACAAAAGATAATTTTTTTTTAACAAAAAATAACCGCCTCCAAAAATCTGGAAAATGTGTGAAAATAGCACTAAAAAGTAAAAACTAAATTCCGTTATTTTTACTTCAATTTACTTATAAACATCACCTATTCAACTTAATATTACATACTTATACGAGTTATACGTATCTACCACTTAATTCACATACCTGACACAATACATATTTTTATATGACTAACAAACTAAATTAAATACCTATCACCAGAAATCAGATAAGTATATTATATTTTTGGACTAAGTACTTAGAAAAAATATTTGTTAGGACTATAATATACAATTATACTTTTTTTGGAGTCGGTGCCAGCTGAGATTAAGAATTAAAGATGTTTTTAAGTGACCGACCCGAACGCAAGCAGGGCAGACGCGTGAGGGTAGACGTTGTTGACGGTTGTCTCCGATATCCATTTTTTCTATGCGCTTGTATGTAGGCAATTATTGTATTGCAGTGGATTGTGGTTCTTTAGAGTTATTTTACACGAAATCTGTATTCAATGAAATAGGTTTGATTTGGTATTGCTGCATTTTAGTATTGCATCTTTACATAATTCTATTTTTCTTGTTTTTAAAATTTTGAGATCTTTTTGTAAAAACTTTTTGATTTGTACCAAGTATCGCTTTAAGTTCTTGTTTTGGTTGATAGGTAATTGTAAATAGGTATTTAGGTAAATTTGTAACTGGGCTGTCGCACCTGTTGCCAGGTTTCGTTGTATCCTTTATTTGCAAAATAGGTTTGGTTAGACCCTACATTGTGGTATTAATGTAACTTTAGGTACTTACATATATTTTGTGTTACAGAAAACTTCCTAAAATTTGATTTATATTTGTTGACTTCATTTCTCGTCATTTGTAAATTACTTACAAGTTTAATGAAGTTTTGCTAAATTATCATATCAATGGAGCTTTTCATATATTTTGTACATTATCAAGAAATTATTTACTAAAACGCTTGGCTGGCACCGACTCCAAAAAAAGTATAATTGTATATTATAGTCCTAACAAATATTTTTTCTAAGTACTTAGTCCAAAAATATAATATACTTATCTGATTTCTGGTGATAGGTATTTAATTTAGTTTGTTAGTCATATAAAAATATGTATTGTGTCAGGTATGTGAATTAAGTGGTAGATACGTATAACTCGTATAAGTATGTAATATTAAGTTGAATAGGTGATGTTTATAAGTAAATTGAAGTAAAAATAACGGAATTTAGTTTTTACTTTTTAGTGCTATTTTCACACATTTTCCAGATTTTTGGAGGCGGTTATTTTTTGTTAAAAAAAAATTATTTCCTGTTTTTTAGTGAATTTTCCTTTCTGCAGTTATCTGATTTATCGAAATTAAAGATGGGTAGACTTTTTTATTTTTTTACCTGGGGAAACTCTTTTGCCGAGTGCCTCTCCGCGTGGCGGGCAAAGAGTGGGACACAGGGAACGCGGGTGTGCTGCTCCGTTACGCTTGTCCCGTAAGTAGGGCTCAGTCTCTGGAAGTGTCCTCCCTCACTCGCACAGTACGAGGTAGCGCCTCGTACTGTGCGAATACAGTGGTTCCTCGGCTATCCGAGACCGCTGTCTTCTCGGGGTCGTTCGTGGTCGTCAGCCAGATTGCCATCTCTGATTGCCCACGGCCCTAAGGAAGAGTCAGGCTAGCGACCATTGCCACCACCACGACGCCGCCTGCGTCTGCGAGCGGGATCGGCTCTCTCGCGATCCCGCTCGGCGGCCTCCTTCTGGTGCATAACCGCTTCGCAGAAGGAGACCACAGCATCCCACCGGATGTCTTCCACCAACATGGCCTGGACGACGACGGCCTGCGGAGAAAGATCGCCTCCGATAACAGAGACCAAGTCTCGCCGCTCGGATTCACATGCAGGACACTCAGAGAGCGTATGCTGCGCAGAGTCCAGGTCACTGCCGCAGTGGTGGCATGCCGGCGTCGCCTCGCGGCTGATTCGGTTCAAATACTCGCCGAAACATCCGTGTCCGTTGAGTATCTGAGTCAACCTAAACATGACGCAGCCACTTCTCTCGATCAAAGATGGGTAGTTTTGGGTAGACCTACTAAACGCGCTGCCCATATGAGACAGCGCCGTTTAAATGAATTTATTTTTTTCATTGCTGCTAATGGCAGACGAGCGAACGGCCCATCTGAAGGTAAACGGTAACCACTGCTCATGGACTTCGCTAATGTCAGGGTATACACAGCAAAGCCGCTGCCTACCGTGAAAGTAATGCTTTCTTTAAACCTAGTTTGAAGAAGGACAAGTCATAGCGCTCGGGAAACACCGCAGCAGGTAGTTCATTCCAGACCTTACACGTACATGGTAGAAAAGATCGCTGGAAGCGCACCGTACTAGATGAGAACGCTTCCAGGTAGTACGGGTGAACTCTACTGCGTCGGCGAGTGGTACGTTGGTAGAAGGGTGACCCTGGTACCAAATTAAACAATTCTTCGGAGCACTCCCCGTGTAAGAGTCGGTAAAATACGCAGAGAAAACTAAAGTCTCTCCGCTGCTCCAGCGACTCTAGTCTAGCCGTGAGATCATCGACGATTCGAACAGCTCGTCTCTGTAGGGAGTCAAGTGGATCAAGCTGATATTTTGGCGCTCCGGCCCAGAGATGTGAGCAGTACTCCACAACTAGCGAAGAAATGGAGAAACGTTTATCTCAAAGTGGGGAATCTCGGTCCAAGGCTATTTCAAGAGAAAGTAGTGAACTGTGTGAAAAGAGGTTATCACAAATGCGGGCTTGTAGTGAAAAATATTAAATCGTGTAAACACTGAAAAACGTACTCATCGTCTGCTCTTTGAATTAAACCATACTACTATTAGTTATTCTGTGATTTAAAATCAAAGTTATTTTATGTATAAGCTAGCAGTTGGCAGCTTCGCTCGCGCGTAATGACGGACTTTCCATATAAAAATACAACCCCTATTTCCAGAAATGAGTAAATACATGATCACTTATTTCTAATCAGAAGCTAGTTTATGAAATTTCATTTCCCATAAAAACTTTCAACCCCTATTTCAACGGTAGATTTTAGAAATCGCTAAAACACGTACTTATTTGTTTTATTTCTAACCAGAAGCTTGCACACAAAAGTACACGCTATCTTTTTAAAAATGACGGACCTCCCATATAAACTTTCTACACCTACTCGTATATAACCCTCTTAGTTGTTAGATTTGAAAAAAATCAAAATTGCGTGTTTATTTTTTTAACCAAAAATATGTATAAAAATCCTTCCTTAGTGGGTGCTTACGTCATAATATGCATCGACTGTCAAAATTCCAAGTCTCAAGCCCCTGTGGATTTGGCTCTGCGTTGATGAATCAGTCAGCCCAAGCAATTTTATATATAGTTGATTGAATCAGGCGTTACTTGGCGCAACTCCATTGTAACCTAATGGAAGGAAAGAGGAACCCACCACGCACCCTCGAATTGAGCACCCCAACTATTGCAATAGAAATAGGGTTGACAATATCAAACTCCTCTAAAAGGATAAGGGATATAGGAATGGTATGGGTTCCAGGAAGATACCTGACTTGCAGTATCCCGCTGTATGCGCCGACTATTCTTCGACACGTGTTTCGCCTCTGCACGAGGCATCCTCAGGAACGCCAAGTCACTTTTATATCACTCTATAAAAGAACCTATAAATAATACCGCTGTTCTTACCTATTTTGGAAGCATAACTGACCGTATGGCGCGTATACTGGGGAGGAACGGTATCAGATCAGCCTATAAACCATACAAAACGTTAAAATTTCTTTGCAATGGTAAAGATAAAGTATGCAAGAACAAAAAGTCCGGTATTTACTGCTTAACATGCGACCAATGCCAAAATAAGTACATAGGACAGACGGGTCGAAGTTTTGAGCTGAGATATAAAGAACATTTAGCGGCGTTTAGAAACAACCAGCCGCAAAAGTCTCATTTTGCCGAACATTTACTTGAATCGGGTCATACCTTAAATAGCGGACATTCATTTGACGTCATACACACTTGTCAAAAGGGTATTAGAATGTGCGTATTGGAACAATTAGAGATTTTAAAGCGGGACAAGCATACATTACTGAACGATCAAACCAACTTTAACGGGTCCCCATTGCTGAATATATTCGCACACCGTCATAATGACTCACATCAGTCGAGCAACGGAGGGAGGGGATTAGAAAGTACAATCGTTTATAAGACATGCCCACGGTTGGAAAGCGCTCAGTCGTCGCCCATCGTTCCTGAGGATGCCTCGTGCAGAGGCGAAACACGTGTCGAAGAATAGTCGGCGCATACAGCGGGATACTGCAAGTCAGGTATCTTCCTGGAACCCATACCATTCCTATATCCCTTATCCTTTTAGAGGAGTTCGATATTGTCAACCTTTTTCTATTGCAATAGTTGGGGTGGTCAATTCGAGGGTGCGTGGTGGGTTCCTCTTTCCTTCCATTAGGTTACAATTTTATATATGTACTAGAGGCCGCAAGCAACTGCTCCTGCATTTTTTTTTAATTTACCCGTTTTGGCCGATCCCGTGGGAATTTCGCGAAATCCCCCCTAAGTGCACCCCTACGATTCACAAGGAACATACATGCCAAATTTCAGCTTCCTGCGCCCAATAGTTTTGGCTGTAGTGTGTCTGTAAGTCAGTCAGTAACGCAAGGATTTTATATATTATGATGATATAGATTTACTCTCCAACCTTTCTTCCTCCCGGTTTCATCAATACCTGGTAATGAAGCCCGAAGTAGGTCGGTTAATTGCGACTATTCTAGTGTCCACTGATGAAAAGTCACAGTAAATGCTTAATTTCGTTTACTTGGATGACTTAGTTTTTTGAGTTTTTAATGAAACTATTGGATTTATTTTGATAAAATTTGAGTTTTTAATGAAACTATTGAATTTATTTTGATAAAATTTAAATGGGACCCACCTGAAAGTATATGCTTTCAAACAAAACAAGAATTTTGGAAATCGGTCGATAAATAACGGAGTTATGAGGTAACAAACATAAAAAAAAAAAAAAAAAAACATACAACCGAATTGAGAACCTCCTCCTCTTTTTGGAGTCGGTTAAAAATAGAAGAAGTTTACAAATAAAATGCACAATGGGCGCGTTTATCGCTAAAAGAAATTTCTTTCAGGCAAGTTTTGGATGGAAAAATAGATTATAGATATATAATAATACCTACAATTATTAACTTTCTTATTGCATAAATATATCATGTCATGACATTGACATCGTCCCTTGGTTATCTAATATTGGAAAAATATAATAATTTATTACAAGGGTACCCAGCGTAGGAATTCCGCCCACATAAGGATAATTCGATCCCACCAAAAAGAATTTCATGTAAAAGTTGCTAAGAGGAAAACTATAGGCTTGCAAAGACAGAAAGTTATCAGATCTCATGTAGAGCTTCTACCTCTACATGTATTTACTCCCCAAGCCCTAAACGCACTATCGCCACAAGCTTTTTTTATCATTTCATTCAATTCAAATACTGTAATTATCTACACTAATATTATAAAGAGGATTTTTTTATATTTTTGTTTGTAATGGATAAACTCAAAGTTACTGGACCGATTTTAAAAATTCTTTCACCATTAGAAAGCTACATTATCTGCGAGTAACAAAGGCTATATTTTATTTTAGAAAACATAGGGGTCCGTAAGATATTTGGGTTTTTCGGGTACGCGAAGTAGTTCCCTCAGTACGCGGGTGAAACCGCGGGAAACGGTTAGTCTCTAATAAATCTATTACTTGATGTTATACAACATTTCAAACGAAATACTTTGGTGTTATATAATATTTTAAACACTTACAGTTATGCACTTTTTATATCGACGATACAAGTAGAAAATAATATAAAAATACACCATGTATAGTCAAATTTATCGTTTTCGTGGCGGAAAGGGAGCCGCAGGGATCGGGCCCTAAGTGAATAACCCAAAAAATACTTATTTTGAGTTGGCTAGACAGTTTCGTTACTAGGGTTTCGTCCACACTTTTAATACGTGGCGCCACCTAGGAATATTTTCAAAATTTACCCGTAATTATTTTTGACACATGTTTATCACATATCAGAAAAAATACAGTTCTACCTCGTTAGTGCCGAGTCCGACGTTGATTGTTGTTCCGTTAATGTACTTTTAATCGTTCCACGGGAAACTATATTTACTGTATGTAGTTATATTATGAAGTCTCATATAATGATACTTATATTATTTAAACATATTTTTACCAGTAACTTGATAATATTACAACAGTCAAAAAGTCTTGTCATTGGTGTATTTATAAATGACCTCAATTGAACCCGGCTTGATATCATATAACCTCAGCAGAAAAAGTAAAAACGAAACGCTGTCTGTGCACACTGCTGCTAGTAAAAAATAACAATGAAATATACACCTGAAAATAAAAAGTCCATAATTTTTAAATTTAATCTCTATTTTTTTGCATAAAATGCAAAAAGATCTGCTCCGCCGCGACAGTGAGACACTGCCGTGACCAGGATTCGAACCTGGGTTACTACGGCCACAACGTAGGGTCCTAACCACTAGACGATCACGGCTGTCGGAGCTGGTGACATTTAAGTCGAAAACGGTTGCTGCTTTCGATGATTTGTTTTTAATGAGACAACTTTCTCAATATTTCCGGTTCAATGATTCGGATTGAGGAAAATTGCGTAAAATCGTGTTATTGGCAGTGAAGCAGCAGAAAAATGCTTGGGGTAAAAAAGTTTTGAAAATGAAAAATAAATAATAATAACATAAATACCATGGAACAATTCATAATAGGTCATCTGATTTCACACTAGGTCTGCCTAATCAGTTATCTGATTACCATAGTACAGATTGGAATCAAATAAACGGTTTAGGGATTGTATTACGATGTACCTGACTGCCTCGTTGGTCTCGTGTCAAAAATGTGCGCGTGGGATTGGGAGGTCTCGGGTTCGATCGGGCCAAGCGTTATTGGGTTTTTCCGTTTGGAAATTCTCAGAAGCAGCTCGGAGTCTGGTAATGTGCCCGGTACGGCAATAGGCCCCCTATAATGTGGGACTAAAATAAATCTGGTGAAAAGTGGGTGTAGCAACATACCTCTGCCTACCTCTTCGGGGAAATAGGCGTGAGACTATGTATGTATGTATGTATTACGATGTATTGGTTTTACTGACATTACATTGAAGACGAATGATCTAGAAACATTATTTATTATACTGCATTACATATTAACCAATATATCTCGATAGAATGCGTAAACCCTCGTTCGTAAAGCCTCGTTGGTCTCGCGGCATAAATGTGCGCGTGGGATTGGGAGGTCTCGGGTTCGATTCCCGGGTCGGGCAAAGTGTTATTGGGTTTTCCGTTAGGAAATTCCCAGTAACAGCACGGAGTCTGGTAATGTGCCCGGTACGGCAATAGGCTCGCCCCCTATTACGTGGGACCTAAAAATTCATGGCGAAATGTGGGTGTAATATAACACCTCTGCCTACCCCTTCGGGGATACAGGCGTGCGTCTATAAAAAATAAAAAAATAAAAAATCTCGATAGAATGCGTAAACCGTAGCTTGATATCAATGTTTAACATTCGCTTAAATCCAAGAAAATGTTGTACCCACCATAGCCTATGGGATGTACCAGATAACTGATTAGTATACCTAGATGATAAGAGCCCATTGCAGAACATAGGCCTCCCCAAGGCTCTACACATAGATCGATTTTGACTAGAGAGCACATCATCATCAGCCTTTAACAGTCCACTGCTGGACTAGGCCTCTCTTTTGAAAGGAGGAATTGACCTACTATATCACGCTGGCCACGGGTTGGTATAGAGTTTGTATGAAGTTTTCCTTCTCTTATAGTGCTGTTCTCTGCATAATATGCTCCCCCTGTGTCGGCTCTTACGACACCCCTGGGATGACATGGGATGGTGACATTCCGTATTCTTAATCCGTCACCAGTCACCACTCGGACAAGAGAGCACATACGGCTAATAAAATAGCATCGATTGTGTGTGGGTGGGTTTCGTATATGAACTTTTCTTATCTCGTATCTTCGCCTACTCCTTCGTATTTTTCAAAGGTCAGCGATGCAGGACGGCTGCCGCTATAGACAACGGATAGTATGCAATCAATGCTAGAGGTATACTTAAGCTTGAGTGTTGGAATTCAAGCTTTAAAAGCATGAACGTTATATATATTAGTTTAAAATTATCTTTCACGATGAAAGATCATGGCGTTTGCAACAGTGCCGAAACGGATACCCGAAGCAAAGGTACATTGCGCAATAACTTTAAATAACCTAAAGACAATTCAATACTAAGGTATACTGTAGACTACTAGCTTCTGCTATCGGCTTCGCCTGCGCGGCTATTGAGCAACTAAAGGCCATCGCAAAAAATTGCCTATGTAATAATCTGATGCATAATATTATCTTCTTAATATATAAAATCCTTGCGTTACTGACTGACTGACAGATACGCCACAGCCGAAACTATTGGGCGCAGAAAGCTGAAATTTGGTGTGTATGTTCCTTGGGGACTGTAGGGGTGCACTAAGAAGGGATTTCCCGAAATTCCCACGGGATCAGCCAAAACGGGTAAATTAAAAAAAAATGCAGGCGTAGCTGCTGGCGTTCTCCAGCTATTTCTAAACTTAATTTATGTTTAAAGTTCATGAAAAATTTTGTCAAAATCCATTTACCTACTAGTTTTAGTCCTCATAAACTTCGCGACTACTTTTATAGTTACATAGTAAGACAGCAATTGATTGCCTACTATCAGATATTCTGTAGAGATACTTTTTTTTCTAATTAGCGGATTCGTCAGAGAACATTCCACCTGCCTTGAAAATAAAATTTGGTGATAAACCGACTGCAACGCCACATACCGGGTCCACCAACCTAAGACTCAACATTTTATTAGAATAGGTTCTGCCGTTTAGGAAGAATTAGATGACAATCACACGTTCTGAAAGATTATTAAATTTATTATAAGGTATTATAACTTATAGAAGAATTATATAACATATGTATATTAAGATAAGTACCTAAGCTACTTTAACCCAAAAGTCTTAAATCACAGAGGGTCGAACTAAAAAAGCTTTGACTTGCCAAAGGCGGTCGAACATCATCTCATTTGTCCCTGCAAAACGTCGTATCCTTATCGTGAGATAACGCTGATGAAATATAATTGGCGTACGTGAACCGATCGACTTGTAATCTCTCGCCCTTGAACTTGCTAAGTTAATCTGTTATTGGTCATTACTCGCGTCATTACTTTGATTTGTTGATATGACGTATAACAGATATGTCGCAGAGACCAGTATAAATAAAATACTGGTATTCTAAGTACCTAACTATTGGTTTGATTTAATATTCCTTTAATTACTTGCATTGCAAAATAGGAAAAAGCGTTCAAAGGTACAAAATAATAACTTATTAAATGAAAGATATTGTATAAGTGGAGGCTTCAGCAGCTATCTTGCCGTTTGACACTTTGCCATGTGACGTGAGTTCGGTTCCCACACGAGACTTTATGTGTGTGTGAATCCAACCGTCATCAACAGGGGGTCCGTCGGTTCGGTAGTATATTTGTAAAATCCCACGCGATACAGGTTATATTTCTAGTGTAGGATCTGTCTTTTTAGTAAAAAAAGAAGGATTCCGCATTAAACGTGTCATTAAATAAAAAAATAAATATGTTAGATCGGGCCGGTAGATCCTGAATGTGAACATGCTCAAATGTTTTATTTTGTATTAACAGTCCGGCAGATAAATCTGTTGCAGCGCCTAGGCTAGCTTTAGTTAACCTACCAAGGTACACAAGCTTATATTTATGATAAAATTACCAAAGTCGGTACCAGTTAGTATCATATAAATCAGTAACAAGCATTTAATTTTGCTTCGGGTCGTTATCCATTTTTCATTTAGGTTAAACTCACAAAGCTTGCAAAACGTGCCCACCTGGCAACTTCAGATACAAGAGGAAGCTGAATAAGTGGTTGTAAGCTGTTTAACATTATCAGTTTCCGGACAGAGCAATTTTAAATGTTTCTGAATATACGGCTAAGAAGGGCAGAACGGAGAAACCCGTGGAGATGAACGCACGATTTTATCGATCTGCGAAGTTAAATAAGTTCGTCATTAGATGGGTGACCGAACCCATAAAGTTACACGTTATCTTTTGTCATAGAGCACGTTCAGGACTTTGTATCGGCTGTTATGAAGATCTATGACAGTTGCGCCGGGAATGACCTTGCGGCACTTTCATAGGTCTTTGTAAATGGGTAATGGACACGTATATAGAGCTTTACTGCTCTCCGCATGAAAAAGGCGGCTCATCCAGAAAACTAAAGGAGCAGTATTTGCCCTGACTGTAATCAACAAAGGAAGACAGGGACCTCTGTACTTTATAGCTGTTCAAAAAGAGATCAAGCTGCGTGCTGCAGTTTTCTTTTTTATTGATACACGCACACAGATTGCTAAAACTGTCACTTTATTTGTTTCATGTATAACACATTACCTACACTGATTTTCCAACTCCTCCAGTAAACTTCAGAAAGACTTTGTTGCGGTTTCCAAGACAGTTTAACATTCCCGGTGTTTTCTTAATTACCGCTGCTGAACCTGTTGCTACACAGGCAATACAGTAGTAGGAATAAGGAAGGGATTAGTCCCATGTAAAAAAAATACGGCATTAGCAGTATTCCTCATTTACCTCCGATAGTAGGCAGGTACTTACTTTATCATAAAACCCACGTAATTTACATCACAAGTAACAGATATACTGTAGTCTTGTCACCTGGTATACAGTAACGTCATCGCAGGCTACTTGATTTGTTACTCACTTATTAAGTAGTTGTTTGTTGAAGGACGCCGCCTGAGGGAGCACATCACTACAGACTCAGGTGTAAGAAACTGAGAGATTAGCGGGCGGGCACTTGAACACAAAGCGGTCGGTACTATGGAAACTCGATGATAACACGTTATGGAAAGTTTTGCGTGATATTTGATAATCTGGATGATGCTTTAAAGTATGACTGACGTGTAGGTTAGACATTACATGTATATTTCAACTGTGCCACCTAAGAAAGATAACTGGTAACCGGTTATAAGGAAGCGTAGAGGAAAAGTAATAATTATGTAGGTATGCATATTTACACGTACTTAAATACTTAAAAAGTACATGTATAACACACATTTTCATACATCGATTTTAATAGCCGCTAGCATCAAGAATCTGAATCAATATTTGCCGTATGAATACTAGAGTTTTGTTTTTGTCTATACCTAATTACTTACGCTCCCTTTTCTAATTACCGGTGCATGATAAAAAATATATGACATCTTATCTACCAATTAGAATAAGCAAACAGTAGTTTGACAATATCTAGATTAAAACTATTCGCCCACATTAAGCATATTATACGAGTACAGCTATTTTCTGCTTAATTGCAACAACGTTATCCAATTCTAAATAATACTGTGTAATTACTTGAACCAATGCACACTGACTTTCAGTAGTAAACCTGAATTACCCACGGATAACAAGCCAACAATATGGCGGTACTCCGCTCAAGAAAGCACGTACCAAAATAATGGGTTATTATCATGATACGAAGTTAAAACCAAGTGAAAATAAAGTGAGACCTTATAGTAGTGGTGTCCCGGATCACTTCAATGAGTGTCTTTGTTCCAGCAACTGGGTCAGTGTTCGGATTACGTGTATCGGGAACTTAGAGGTTTCGGTGAGAGAACTTAAGGAGTATGGGGACGAAAGGTCGGATGATGTCGCGGTGTTTGTTAGAGAGTTTATTGGGTTTATTGTAGAGAGGTCACTTGAGATAACTACTTTTGTACAACCGTGTGTGACAAAAGGATATGGTAATTAAGGCTATAGGTAGAGGCAACAACAAGATTAAATATAATGTCTGACAACCTTAGCTATCAGAAATAAGGAAGGTAGTGAGCTACCTCGTAACTAGGGTTTAGGAGTAATTAGTAGTGTATTTTCTGTATATTCTTCGTAAGTACAGCTAATTTGGGGTCAACGCCGTCAAGACTAGCTACAACACCTAATATCGCTTCGCCTTTCAGGCAGTCGCTCTGCGGAAAAGCTAGTATTCAGTAAAATTCGGATAGACTAGTAAGCGGACTCCGAGTTACTAGTAAAATACTAGGCTGATATTAACGGTCAGGTAAAGCTAAAACCAATGAAACAGATTTTATTAAAACTTTGCCGTAATATTAGCTTGTAGTTACACTGGAATACCTTTTGTCACGATAAATATCATTCACGCGAGCGGAGCAGTGGGAAAAAGCTAGTGAAATATATATTTACAAATTCAGCAATAATTTGTAAAGTCATCTAGTTTAAATTGCGTGCTCCACGAGGTAAATTAAATTGAATTCGACATGCGGTAATTGATGTTCATTGTGTACTCGCATGCTTCGTCATGTAATCGCTGTAATTATTATTTACGTCTTGTTAAGTATGTATGGGAATTATTTAATTAGTCTTATATGGGCTCTCGTGTAAGTGGAATATTATGAGCATGGGTTTGACCGTTATTTCCCAATTTCCTCCATCCACTTCTCTGTCAATGGTAAATCTACCAGTAGTTGTATAGTCTGCAACTACTGTTACTGGCCTTAGCAATCCACTGCTCGACTTGGACCTGTCATAATTTGCGTGTAATTGGCTACGTACTACGTCGGTCAGCCAGATTTGTGGACAGATCGGTCAAGATCGCCAAACTACCCTTTTCTGAATCCGTGTTGTTCTTAACTATCCATCCAAAGGTTGCCTGTAAGAAATTGCTTGATAGTGATATTGCTTGATAGGCTATTGTACTTTCTGTTATTTTTCTTTTTGTTAAATTCATTATTGTAGTTTCTTTGGCATTTGTACAATAAAGATTATTATTATTATTGGTGAGTATAAGGTTAGATGTCGAATTTGCCGTGTTTTTGCAAAATAAATTATTTCCTTCATATATTTTCTTTAGCTGCCTCTTAAGACACTCACGGAATCACGTAGGGCAGCGAAACTTTGTTTCATAATGTCGATCTTTGGCAGTCATACAAACTTTTAGATGATTGACCTTAGGCACAAGTGGTGGGCTGTGACACCACTCTCATAATAATTACCGATGGTTACGTTTCGAGGACATCCATACAAACGAAACATTGCCGAAAACAGCTGTTCCTAATATCAACATCCCAGTCTATCCAAATAAGGCAGCGATAGCCGAGTGGATATACCAACAGACTGCCATGCAGAGGGTATCGGGTTCGAATCCACGGCGCGCACCAATGACTTTTCGGAGTTATGTGCGTATTGAATTGATAATTATCGCTTGTCCTGTGCCTCGGAGAGCACGTTAAGCCGTCGGTCCCGGTTGTCATGAAGATCTTTGACAGTCGTTACAGGGCGTCAGTACCTTCTAAATAAACTGACACAAATCTAAACCATGGAATATTGCTATCCCTTCGGGTTGCGGAGGTCAGACAGGCAGTCGCTCTGTGGTTAAGACAATATTCAGCCAAATCCGGTAAGACTAGAAAGCGGACCCCAGATTGAAACTGGGATAACGCTAAGAGGATGATGAGTCTCTACCAAATTAGTTTGCGAGTTTTAATTTTTATCTATTTTCCGTAAACATTATTACAATAAAGTGATTTAGATCTCTGTCCATCTTCGTAGAATTTCAACATAACGCTACTAAGTTATACCACCCACTGAACTAAAAATAACAATAACTTCAGAGCTATATCATCAGTTTCACACTAAAGAACTTCAGCTTAAAGTCTCTTCACTTGCAGACAGCTAGGACTTAACCCTCTTTAACCCTTTCAAACCGACTCGTATTTCATAAAACTTAACATCTAGTAGCACTTTGGAGTAAATTCAAAATACAGCGGTACTTTTTGTCATAGTGCAAAGGCCAGTGACACGGCGTAAAACTTTTATTGGTAATAGATTGGTACTTTTTTTTAAAAGTCACCTAAAGGGTTGCTTTTTTGTAGGCGATTACTCGGCAATATTTTTCTAATGATTTAATTTGGCGGCTCAAATTGTTTCTAGGTATTATTTTATTTTCGTTTCTGTCTAGCAGTGTTTCATAGACAGCAAAAAAAGTTCGCATCTCATAATATAATGACAACGTCACAACCAGTATCTGTACTTTTGTCACACACTATTTTTTTTTCTGCCGGGCATTATAGGGTGAAGAACAATGGCAGAATTTGGTCTGGGTTTGTTGTGGCGTCCTTAAACTTCATATGAACAAAACAAATTGTTTTTATATTCTACGATTTTTAATATTTTCACTTTGTTTCGTTATAGCCAGAGTATTTTAAGATGATAAAAAGCATTCCAATTGATTACGAACTATGTACCTACTTTATTTTTTATTGTTGCCATAGACAATGGTGTGACAGGAATAGACGTGAGTGCTATTGATCCGTATCGATTATTAAATAAGTAAAGTAAAGTAAATATTTATTGTCTTTGATTGAGTAAATACAGTTGTTCACATTTTAAATTGTAACATCAATCAGCCCTTTATATACAATAATTTTAAATAATTAAAGCTAGATAAAGAAGAAGTAGCAAAAATGCCCCACTTCCGACTGCAACGATAAGTATCTCAAAAAATCGCTTAAAATCAGTATAAAAAAATTATATACTTCCGGTAATCATCCTTACTGGCTAACATATAAAAAAATTGCTCTAAATATTAATTCAGGAGTAGAAAACCTGTAATATACTAATTTCTGATTTTAGTTTTAGAATAGGATTAAAAAGCAATTAAACACTGTAATAACTCACGTTTGATAATAGTTATTATACTACGTTAGTAATAAAGCACACATACTGAAGAGTTTTGTCAAACAATAGGACTAAATATGCTTAAACCAAACTTGTTAGCAGATTATGTCGAAGAACATAATCTAAACCAGCAGAGTTCCCTTTGCGAGGTTGGAAGCAACTAGCGAAGAAGTTAATATGATTTTCCGAGATATATGAGGAATTAATTATGATATCAGAGGGTCTAGTACCAGTTTGCACTCGATCGTCACGGTGGACGATAGCCTAGTCGTCGACGGGAACAATTTCCATACATTTTCTAAATGCGCTCCCTAGCGGACTCTATCGATAGCTACTCTCTGTTAGGGGCGCTTTTAGAAAATTTAATGTGTTCGAGGATACAGGCTAGAGTCTATAAAAAATATGTTCATTTGTTTAATCTTTATTCCACTTTTTTATGGTCGTTAGAGAAATGCATGATTGAAAGTATAATATTTTTAAGATAAGTACTAAATACTGCGCCTGAAACAATATTTGGAGCAATTTCTAAGTATGATAGCCAGTAAGGATGACAATCAGAGGTATGCAACTTATTAATACTCAATTTTATCTATTATTTGACATATTTTTTTCAGCTGTCGGACGTGGGGTAATTTTATATGGAAGTTGCAACTTCTCCTTTACATAATATAAGGACACAATAATGTAATTACACTAATTTTCATTAGGATTTGTACACAAAAAAATCTTGGATGGAGTAGAAGCATTGTTTTGTAAGCCATTTCTTTAACCGTAATGTGAATAGTCTTCAAGGTAATTCTCTTATACATTGGGGTATTTTATTATAAACTTTGACACATACAATTTTTGTGATAAAGAGAAGTTTTACACTTAGGTACTACACGTTTTGTTGTGTCTCTTTGGCTATACAGGCTATTTTCACAACTTTTTTTAAATAGATATGGATATTTTCTCACAAATAGTCCGATTTCCAAGATGTAAAGAGAACTCAGTACTACTCGGTAATCAATACGCTCGACCTTTATAGGGTTGGTTTGGTTTAAAATATAATTATTAAAATGTAGTTATTTTATCTTTAATCAATATTATATTAATAAGCTAATATTTTTGAAGCAAAACAACTTTTAAATCAAATAAAAATGGAACAGTATCGTTTTAATGTTGTATCGATTTCACATAAAATCGATTTAAAATGTGCAGCTCTGCTTTTGTCTTTGCCTGTGACAGTTAAATGCTACAAAATACTTCTACGTTTTTCGATTCGGTTGTGATTTGTGCGAATATTTGAGTTCTATCAGAATCATATCATAATCATAAACATTTGCAGAAAATGTGGTACAGAATACAGAACAGGTGGTAAAAATATTAAAAGGACACACTTTGCTATATTTAGATAGCATGCAAATATTAACATAATTACGAAAAACAACATTGAATTTATGACAAATCAACTGATATCTTCCAAACACTAGACCAAAGCCTTTTTAGTTTTTTCCGGTCTGAATCCTTCCTTTACCCGAGTCAAGCCCTCAAAACCCAAATGCAACCTTCCCCCTCCCCAAACAAAAGGCTGGATCTGCCACTGTTGTTCATGTTTCGTGAAAAATGTCCATTAGTTTCTATTTGATGTCAATCTGACATGTGTCATTTGATAATTCAAACTTACATTGTTCATTTCTACCTAAAAATTAAGACACCGATATCTTCTTTTTCCGGCTTTCTCGAGTGAAAATAGAATCATTTGTAGAATCTGCTACTTACGCCAAATTTTTTGATATGTTTGTTATTACTGTACGCTTCAATTTACTTTCAGACATTTCGATGTACGGATTGACTGCACGGTTGGCGTAGTGGTTTAAGCAGCCGCCTCACCGATTGACACTGCGCCGTGTGTTGTGGGTTCGATTCCCACACGAGGCAACACTTTGTGTAATTCACAAATTGTTGTTTTGTGTCTGGGTGTTTATTTGTGTCCGTTAGTTGTATGTTTGTAAAGTCCCCAAGACACAGGATTTAGTATAATGCGGGAGTTGTCTCTCTAAAGAAAAAAAAAGAAAGTAATCTACCATTGTTCTTTATTAGGTAGGTACTAAGTTTATAATATCAAGGTCAAGGAAGCTTTCGAAATCCGGCTTAACAGTTAGGAACTTTAAACAGTAAACCAACGAGCCAATCCTCTCAGTCTAATTACACACTATACAAAATAATTCATAAACTGCGCAAAATGATCGAATTGCCGTTATTTTTCATCTTTGTAATTGGCTCCGTAACATAACAAAGAATTTCTCGTTATTTTTTTGAACAATGCTCTCTGTTGATGTCGTTACAGATACGACACGAGTACTGAACGTCGAATGGAGGTATTGATTAGTTTTATAATCAAAGAAGCATTGTACGATGAGAAAAGTGGGTGAATGAACTTACACACAGCTGAGATCTGTACCCTGGGGGTTAAGCAGAAATCATATTCAGCCTCCTAGAGTTATCCCGGTCGCATCTGAGATTTTCGCCCTCGTGTCCAAGGATCGCTTTCTGCTCTGGTTAGATCACAAAAAGCGTCCTACTAGAGCTATCGCTGCCCTTGAAAAGTCTGGGCGTTGTTACTGAACCATAAGTCAATAGTTAGGTATATTAGTGTATAGTTATTTTTATCAAGAACCACTTTGAGAGGTCTGTGCGAAGCAGTGCGTCAGTTTATAGACAGGGTTGACATTGCTATTTTTAATGACAAAATAACTTATTACACCTATATACCTCTTCACTGTTCTCTCCCTTTAATTTCGACACTCTTTGTTCCGCACTTTGCAATACTTGTAGACCACATCAGTAAATTTCCCGTTATTTTTGGTCACAATGCGGCGCTGATAACGTTTGCTGACAAAAACACGGTAAATAAACGGTATCGAATCGAATCGCGCACGACGTGTTAACTGCCGCATTGTATACAGCACCCCTACTACTGTCAGCGTAACGACAAACAGTGTTTATTACATGGAATCTTAACAATATTCGCTGACATAAATGGATTGTCAAATGTACTGGGACACATTCTACAATTGATAGTCTTCTGGGGAACAGGAGGTGTGCAAGGTATGAGTGTCATACCCACCTGTATTGAGATCCATATTGTAAAAGATGACAGCGTATTTAGGTATACGATGGGCATCATTTTATTATTTAGTTCTTTTCCACGTTGAATTCATTAAACGTTCGTATCATCATCTGCTTGCCTTGACTATATAAGTTTGTACAGAGCACAAACTTCTCAAACAAATACTAAACAGGACATAAATATCTGGACGAAAATTGAAATATATTGCGATTAACTGGTAGAATACTGGTGTAATTATTTGTTAATCTAATTGTCTTTATACGGCTACATAGGCTTACGACACAAAACGCTTCGAGTCAGTTTATTTATAGATTTCCTCCAATTTTTACAATCTTTCCTATTATGGTTCCCATATTTGTAGGTATTTCATATAAAGGTCGTGCATACACTCTTCTAAAATACCGATATGCGAATTTGAAGCAGTAAGTACGTTCATAAAGTGTACACTTTTCAGAATTTCGCAAAACATAAATAAAATCGTGAGGAAATCGTGTAAAATCTCACTGCAAACTCACGTCAATTGCTACAGATATTTTATAGTGTAACCATGGTAAATAATAGTTGATTAATGTGGCAACCGTCGAAGTGACGAAATCTAGTTCACGATGAACACACCGATGATTAATGAAGTAGCGTTTTATTTAGTAGTAAAAATCTTTGACCGAATTGTACACTGAATGTCCAAGTTACTACAGCCTTTTACAGTGCACTACTGGACTTAAGCCTAACGATATTTAGTTCACAGTAGTACTGTGAAGCACTTGCTGTCCTGTCCTTCCTATCATTGAGTGATAAGTATTTTTTGGCCGAGTGGTACGGACGTACAAACAACGCCATAGCAGTGGCAGATATTATACTATTTACATCGCCATTGACACGACAAGAAGAAGAAGAAGAACTGTGAGTCAATAGTTGGATTCAGCCTATGATAGAACGCTTGCCTGACAAGGTTTGTACTCGATATCAAACCTTCGTTTGATGACCAAGATCCCAAATAGATCAAACCAACGGTAGGTGAGTCGTTGGTGGCGTCAGTTTACCGTAGCCGAGAAGACGTATCGATATTGTGTGACCAAGTTTATTCAACTTTCTATTTTAAGTGTACTTTGTGTGGCAGCCAAAATAAATGTCGTTTATAAAAGTAATGTTGACATTGTTTACAAAGTCTCAAAAGCAAATTAATTTTGAACCAATGTTTGTTCCATAAAAAAGAAAAATGTCAAATTTGAGAAGCGTTTACACAGAAGGGTTCGAACTAGTATTTAAAATATTCCTGTTTATCGTATTTATTATCTTTATATACAATACGGTCAAGAACGAACAATTCTTTCTTCAATTCTAATCCTATCAATCAAGAACTCTGCTTTACTAATTAAAATTTTGATGACCACTGAGAATTTTTCCATGACCTTGCTGTTTTAAGTTCTGGCAACTCAGTAAAATGTAATAAAATGCTTACTTAGTGTCTCCTTGCGTTTACGCAAATGTTACATGATTCTATAGGTTTAAATGTAAATTAACTAACGTGTGTCGTTAAAAAAGATGATAGCAATAAAACACTTATAAATACATTAAATAGAAATGGGATTAAGTTGTACTTTTGTCCTGCGCAGTTAGTAGCTAAATTGTATTTTTTTGAATTTTGTTTCTTAGAACAAAAATTATAATGATTATGATGAAATAAGCAAGATAATTTAAGTAGTTATCTTACATTACCATTAATTTTTGGTATCACGCTTCGCAACAATTTGGTCGTCATCTTTAGTCAGTTGCACAAATATTTAACAGTCTGCGCTATTGTATACATACTCTAGAAGAAAATTTCAGGACCTGCGAATAACATCAGCCTCACCCCAGTGTAGAACCTAGTGCTAGGTACAAAACATTACGTGATCTACGAAGAATATTAGTACATTCTTGTATTTTAAAATTAATTATATTCTATTTTAAGACTACTGCTGTACCAGAACAAACAGATAGCTGTTTAAAATTCTAACAGAGCTCTTCGTGTTCACTCATAAATTATGTTAAATTTAGAACAAGGGTTTTAATAGTTAGGGTTACAACAATCAGGATATAATTTTATCAAAATGCTGGATTGGTTCTCAAGTTATCTTCGAGGTCGTCAGCAATCTGTCCGCATCGACGATTCATCTTCAAGTTGGTGTGATCTTAGCGCTGGCGTTCCTCAAGGCGGTATTCTTTCTCCTCTTTTATTTTCTCTCTTTATAAATCTCATAACTCAAAATTTTCAGTGTGCGTATCACTTGTATGCCGATAACTTGCAGATATATGCTCAAGAAAATCTGGAGTGCGTATCTGTGTCAATAGACAAAATAAATAAGGACCTAGCAGCCATACAAAATAGGTGTGACAAGTTCGGGCTAACTGTTAACCCTACTAAGAGCCAAGCCATTATACTGGGTAGCCAATGGATGCTAAAGAGACTGGATGTTTCATATTTGCCTAACATAATCTTTATCTGCACTAACGTGGACTGGTATCCAGTTGTTAAAAATCTTGGGCTTCATATGGATGCTTCGCTTAATTGGCAAACTCAAGTTATTCAGGTAAGTCAAAAAGTCACTGGTACTTTACGCGCACTTTACCGCCTTAAGAACTTTCTCCCATCCAAGACCAAAGTGATGCTTGTGCAAACTTTAATCTTTCCTTTGATCGACTATGCTGATGTGTGCTACTACGACCTGAATGCAGATCTACTCAATAAACTCGATCGTCTTCTCAATAACTGCATTCGATTAATTTTCAGTCTTCGTAAGTATGATCACATATCTGCTTATCGTTCTCAATTGAAGTGCTTCCCATTCGTCAAAGACGCAGCTTGCGTGCTCTCACTACTCTTTATACTATCCTTATGTCCCATTCCTCCCCTGACTATTTAACTTCTCACTTTCAATACCTGTGTTCCAATCACGACCTAAACCTTCGCTCCTCTCATAATCTTCTTCTCTCAGTCCCTTCTCACAATTCTGCTTTCGTACACTCTTCGTTTTCAATTCAATCTATTCTTCTATGGAATGCCCTCCCGCTTGAGATCAGGACGTTAGATACAAAGTACAAGTTCGAGACTACGATCAAGGAGCTTCTGTTGGCTAAGGCAGCAGTGTAATATCTCATATAGTTGTTATAATATTCTAATATATATGTTTATTATATATTAGAATATATATTATATATATATATATATATATATATATATATATATATATATATATATATATATGACGGCAAATTGCTTTATTCTTGGCCGGTATCAACACTTCATCACAGTTCGTTATAAGTTCACACCAAATCGAATCTAACAAAACTGACTATAACTATTTTGTATTACTGAACACGAAACGAGTGACAGTTTCTAGGTACTTGTTGCCCGCCCGGAGTCTCCAAGAGAAGTGATAGTTGTCGTTGCTCCGTTGAACGTCAACCGTCATCCCCCCTCTTCGACTGTAGCGAACGTGACGCGTAGACTCTGTCGAAGCGCGCAATCTTCGCACTTCCGTTTCGTAGTCAATTGACGTCCTGTACTGATGACCATTCCGATACGGCCATCCTACAAGACACACGTCCCTGTGTGTTAATCTGTAACAAAATTTTACACGCACAGTATCACATTGCTCGGTCACTCCTGACTTAACCCAGGCAAGGGTTGAATCAAAACAGTGTTAGGATTCCA
This sequence comes from Euclidia mi, assembly GCA_944739405.2. NCBI lineage: Eukaryota > Metazoa > Arthropoda > Insecta > Lepidoptera > Erebidae > Euclidia > Euclidia mi. The sequence goes on along the minus strand of OX123189.2, from coordinate 84,065,388 downwards.
ATCAAATTTTCTACAAAATTACCTCCTACATTACATTCTATTTTAGGAGCTGGATTCAGAGCATCACTGATAATACAGTCAATTACCATAGACTCACGTTATAATCAAATCAAATAACTAAAGCTCTACATGTGATTCATAACCGTTCAGTAACCTCCAGATACTAAACCAGGCACTCAACCAGCCACTCGGTTGCCCCCATTCAGTAACCTCCAGTTACTAAACCAGGCCTTACACCAGTCACTCGGTTGCCACCCATTTGTCTGCGCCAATCAAACATCGAAGTCGTCTGCGTACCTACCGTGTACTCACGGACAACTGCCTTCACAGTTGTATTGAATCCGATTTGTACTGATTTACGGCTATTACGGCTACAAACCGAACCTCTGACATTAAATCACACAACCAATCAACATGTAAGCCCAGTTTTCTACTGTCTCGTCAGTATTAAGGTTCACAATTTAATCTCTTTAAGATCGTCAGTTATGCTCTGATCCTCTGGCACAAAGTTTCAGTATAAAAATCAATAATCAGGAAACTCAATGTAAAACTGACATTTCACTATCACTATCTCTCAAAATATTATTTCAAACCAAGTAAAGCATAACATTTAAGCTCTACATGTGATCATACGCATAGCCCAGTAACCTCCAGTTACTCTACTTTCTGCGAACCCTACATGGGAACGCCAGATCTCTCCAGGACTATGGTTTCCACTGAAACCCGACCTGACCCGCCAGAGCTGACTGCAATACCGCCTACTCACGGACTACTAAATTAGTGGACGCTGATTTCTACCGAGCTACGGCTACACGTCAGCCTCTGGTAAGGTCCGATCCGATCATCATGTAAACTTAAACACTTTCTTCAATGTCAGAACTACTTTGTTCTACCTCAATTTCGTCAGTTGTACTTTGACCTTCAGGCATTTTTCGCAACCTGTCGAGGGCGTACTTACAGTAACGCTTAGAATTAAGGGCTTGCGATTATAAAGATCATCGTAAAGAACTTCTGTGACCTCAAATGGGCCTTTACACTTTAAGATTTTTCAAACCAAGTTAACCAAAACATTTATGCCAAGGTCTTTGGACTCAACATCTTCTAACCTTTAATAAGCTACCTTCACTTTCATTGCCAGTTTCGGGCAGATATGTTTTAGCTATACCAGTTGCCAGGCTCTTCAATTCTTCAAAGCCACATACAGGCCTCACACAGGTCCCGCGCCACACACGGGCCGCGCGCCACACACGGGCCGCGCGCCACACACGGGCCGCGCGCCACACACGGGCCGCGCGCCACACACGGGCCGCGCGCCACACAGGCTATACTGGCCACCAAGCCACACTCGCCACCCTCGCCACCAGGCCGCGCCGGCCGCCAGACCGCGCCGGCCGATAGACCGCGCCAGCTACCAGGCCGCGGTAGCCACCAGGATTACCCAAAAAGGAAATAAATCTACCATTAGTATTTCAAAGATTCGTCTCATTATTATATACGCACTAACTAGAGTATCCGTTCTTTCAGACTAATTCAACGTCCGCACTTCGTAAATTTTAAGCGATTATCAAATTAATTTACAACTTCACAACTGCACAGAACTTAGCTCCCGTCCATACTCTCAATGAGCTATGTCAGAACTGGATTTGACCACTGACAAAAACTAAAACCAAATGCGAACATGGCGAGAACTAATAAGCTACTTTCGGACAAACAGATTTCCTTTGGCTACATAGAGGCAACTACAGTTCAGAGATAACCAATCGGCAGTCTATGAGTACTTTCAGACTCTCGCAATACGCTCTTGTCATACGACACAGAAACCAGTGGTAGATAATTTTAGCGATCAAAAATCAAATGAGAGCTACTTGAGTAGCAGGGTATCCGTGATTGTGATCAACGACCACACCTTAATGCACTTCGCTCTAGGAATAAAATAACATTATCGCACAGCACTCAATCTAGTCGTTCGGCTATTCTTGACCCAAGTCAGTGGGGAATAAAGCTACTTTGATCAAAACCATTACAGGTTTTAATGAAAACCACAAATAACTCTTTCTCTCGAAGCTGACATGTTGAACAACACACATACTCGTTACAATAATAGGCAACTCATTAAAATATTGCATTGCTCATACTCTGACATCCATCGGGTCTTCAACATCACGCTACTCAACCTCCATCCGGTTACACAACACCCTCCGGATAATCATTTCGAGCGTAACAAAGTAATCTTAAACTAGGTTTGTTCAACATGTTGTGTTGGTTTTCCTTATCACATAGCAGACTATAAAAAAAAAAAAACTTACTAGGCTGATAGTCCAGATGTTAAGTTTACTACCTAGTATCTAATCAGTCTTGGCAGCGTTATAATTTTGTCATAGATAGTCTAAATACGAAGCTTATCCTAACCTAATCATAAGCGATACAGCAACGGACCTTTCGCGTTCAAGACGATGGACAGCGTTTGTGATACTAATGGCTGTCTTGTTTTCGTAAAAACGGAGACAATTACTAACACAAAAGCTCAAGGGTAAACTAGGCTAATCCGAAAGCCACTTTACCGGTCCAACCAACGGCAACGCATGGCTAAACATGCAGCCGCACAAACGGTTTATCCAGTTTATGCAAATCTACACTGACAGTAACGTGGGTACCACAAAATTATCACAACAACGACTAACAAAGTACTCATTTAATGAGAATAAAGTTAAGCATACAATCATCACTAACGATCACTAACCTAGTTCTACCTACGATGAAAATTAAAATCTCTGAAACTGTTTATCGTAACGCACTACGATGATGACTCAATTATTTTCTTCTACGTCTGATAATCGAGTTTAACAGCTTCTACTAGAAACACTATCACTCTTAAACGTCCTAAGCATAACATGGAATTGGCCTGAGAACTCGGGGCACTTGATAAAAAATCCCAGCGTATCACATGAATTTAAAGAAAACACAGTAGGTAATGTTCACGCGTAAAATCTTAAAATTGAATTTAATTTTACTAGTGGTGCCATCTAATAATCTGAGTACAAAACATTTTAATGTGCCAAGTTAAAAATTTATGCACACAAAGAAAAGCAGGTGTAATTGCAACATCGAGATCGTCTGTACAACTCTAGAATTACAACGAGTAATAGTGTGAAGTGTCACTTTTTACTTAGGCTCTGATCACGTTTAAACGAAAACCGTTACGTATTATCAACACCACGAGTCGATAAAATAATGACGCTAGTAATATCTTTTGACTATGGTCAGGTTACACTAACCAACCAACCGCACTCGTCTAGACAGCACTGCAGTTCACACGTCTATTTATGAAATAAAAGCTACAAGCTGTTCTACACAAAATCAGCACAGTCAGAAGCAATAGCCCCGCACAGTCTTACACTATGAACTTAGTATGTACGATTCGATTAGTTTACCAACTTTAGCGCCGCTGCCCTGCGAAGGACAGTCTAGACCGGTGCTTTTGTTCTAGATTTAGCAGAAAACCAACCAGCTGGGTGTTGGTTCTAAAACCAATATTACAACTCTACTAGAACAATAACTAGCACGTTTGACTCAAACGCACTTGCTTGGAATAATGCAAGTCAGCCTGTACGCTCACTCTCGTTACTATTAAAGTCCACAAAGTAAGACCGAGACAAGATAATTTATTTGCAAGCAAGCATAATAATATGATCACAAAGTTCGTGAGTGCGAGCCACCCTCGCATTAAGAAATAAAATAATCGCTTTCTTTTTTAACTGGCGTATCAAACTCAACACCTCCGTTCACAATCTACGCTATAGCTAGATCACTGTGGTAGTCAGACAACCATATGCTAACTTAAAATACGGCATAACTACCCACATTTTTTTTGTCTTTCTTCTTTAAGCTATTAAAAAGAAGATTATTCATGAGATCATGCTATGGGAACCACGACACCGTAAAAGTCAAACGGTTCTACAACTTAGTGTCTCGTGTAGGAATCGAACCTACAACACTCAGTACGATGTGATGGCGATATCACCACAACGATTATGACATTTCCAAGGTTAAACGCGTAATGTTTTACTACTACTGCCACTAAACAAAATTGGCAGTACCAATAAAAAAATCAGACAAAATACGCTCACCACACTGGCAGTTGCAAGCTCAGCTGATTCACCAACATAGCAGCGTTAGCAGTCGCCTTCGATCGCGCCTTGTGGTCGCGCTGGTCCATGATGCCACTTCTGATGACGGCAAATTGCTTTATTCTTGGCCGGTATCAACACTTCATCACAGTTCGTTATAAGTTCACACCAAATCGAATCTAACAAAACTGACTATAACTATTTTGTATTACTGAACACGAAACGAGTGACAGTTTCTAGGTACTTGTTGCCCGCCCGGAGTCTCCAAGAGAAGTGATAGTTGTCGTTGCTCCGTTGAACGTCAACCGTCATCCCCCCTCTTCGACTGTAGCGAACGTGACGCGTAGACTCTGTCGAAGCGCGCAATCTTCGCACTTCCGTTTCGTAGTCAATTGACGTCCTGTACTGATGACCATTCCGATATATATATATATATATAAACGACTGTTTGCGGACTTGGTTGATCACGCGGTATTGCCGTTCCTTGCTTGATCATTTGCTATATGGAATATATTATTGATTTTTTCACAATGTTGCCATTTATGGCAAGACGTTGCCAAACATATTCAATAAAATTTAGATGTATTCGTGATGAATTTGGCTAAAGTTCCGAACAAAACTGGATCCGTAACGGCCATATATCTCAGACCGACGTCAACTTTTTGGCTCCGAATTATATGCCATGCGTGCGTCCTTATTTGAATCCAGACGTGACAATTATAAATATGTGGCTCCAGGGACAAGTTACTTCAGTACTTGCTCCGTGTAATAGTAATAATATGTGATATAACCATTTTGTACATTCTTACCAGCACGATAATGATCCTATTTCTACTTGATAATTTAAATACGATTTAAGTCCGATATTTTTTCATTTCATGTATACTGTTTGGCTCCATTTATACTGTATAATAATCATGCCAAATTTTCACCATCCTCCGAGCGTTATGCCAGTTGCATCCAGGCCTTCGCCTTGGAGCCCAGGTGTGGCTTTTTGTGGCCGGTCACCCATCTATAAACCAGACGGTGACGAACCCGCTTAAGCTTGCGAATCGATGGATTCGAGCGGTCGCCACTTTGCCACGGGCCGCTCACTTTATACGCCACATTTGCGTACTTATTTGAATCCAAAAATTATATTAGACCTGCTGGTTATTATTATGTGGCTCCAGGATTATGTTAGTTGAGTATTTTTGTTTGAATATTTTAGCTTTACTATTTAACGCATAATTGAGACATACATATACCCGTCAATCAATACTTAATGGTTTCACATAACAATTATTTAAATTTTAGTTTTCCATTCATAAGATGATCCATTGACATACACATACATACATAGACTCACGCCTGCTTCCCGGAGGGGTAGGCAGAGACTACGGAACGCCATTTGCATTGATCCTGACATACCTCTCTCGCTTCATTCACTCCCATCAAGTTTCTCATGCATGCTCTTCTGTTTAGGGTACTTCTGACCTGCCCTTTTTTTAGGATGTCTCCAATCTGGTCAGAAAACGTCTGCCTAGGTCTTCCCCTTCGTCCTGTCCCATTCACATTTGCCTTATACATCTTCTTTGTCAGTCTTTCGTCATCCATCCTCTCCATGTGCCCAAACCATCTTAACATGCCTTTCTCGATGCTTGTCACTACATATTTTTTTACCACACACCACTCTCTTATCACACTATTCTTTACTCTGTCGGTCAAAGATATACCACACATACTTCTCAGTGCTCTCATTTTTACCGCATTTATTCTACTTTCAAGTCTCTTCTGCCATACCCAACTTTCATTACCATACATACGGGTAGGCACTAACACCCCTCTATGCACAGCCAAACGTGCCCTTTTGGATACGTTTTGACTGTTCATAAACGCCTTCAGAGCTCCATTCACACTATTACCTGCATTAACTCTTCTTTCAATATCTTTTTCATTCTTACCATCTCTTGTAAACAACGTACCTAAGTAAACAAACTCATTTACTTGTTCCACTCGCTGTCCATCGATCAAAACATTACAAGCCGTAACGCATTCCTCCTTTTCAAAAACCATAACTTTCGTTTTACTTACATTCACTTTCATTCCTTTCCTCTCTTACGCACCATGCATGATTGTTACCATCTCCTGCAACTCCTCCGCTGAAGACGCAAGTATTACCTGATCATTAGCATAAAGGAGGCATTTGACGAGTAACCCATTCATCCTTAATCCGCAGTCATTTTGTTTTAAATCTTGCAAACAACTGTCCATGACGAGGTTAAACAGCCACGGCGACGCTACACATCCTTGTCTAACACCTTTCTCGATGGTAAACTAGTCAGTGTATGCCCCGTTTATCCTCAAATAAGCTCTAGAATCCTCATAAAGGGATTTCAGAGCTCGAATGAGGCTGCTGTCTACCCCATTCATTGTCAGCACCGACCACATTTCATTCCTCACCACTTTATCGTAAGCCTTTTCCAAATCCACGAATGCGCAATAGACCTTTTGACCTTTGGCCAAAAACTTTTCGGCTATGCTTCGCAAGGCAAAAACCTGATCCGTGCACCCCATACCCTTTCGGAATCCCGCTTGTACATCCCATATTTTCTTGTCGGTTACTTGCATAACTCTTTCAATCAGTACCTTTGCATACAATTTGCCAACAATGCTGAGAAGGCTAATGCATTTATAGCTTTTGCAGTCTTGTTGCGAGCCACAGACATAGATCTACATAGATAACGCAAATGCATGCACTTCGCGTGTCTGAACTTCGACCAAGCGTCGAGCTTGGTCGCCACTAACTTCAGTCCCCGCGCGTCCGTTTTACCGTTAAGTAAACTTTATTCACATTACGTTGCCGCGTTTGCTTCGGACGTTTGATCTGACGTTGTGTATTAGGAGACAATGAATATCGCACAAGCGATACTGTCGCGCATCGCTTCGACTTCGTGATACAGGAAACGTCACAGTAGGTATTAAAAAGTCGGCACGCTTGGTTTCAATACAAATCGTGATAGTTGCGTTATCTATGTAGATCTATATCTGTGTTGCGAGCCTTTTCCTTTATACAGAGGCACAACTACAGCTGTGGCACAGTCATTAGGTACTCGGCCGGTGCTCCAGCACAAGTTATATAACCGCTGCAACTGACCCACTATGATGCCCTGTCCAGCCTTCAGCATTTCGACTGTAATCCTATCATATCCTGCAGCTTTACCTACTTTCATACTTTACAGTGCCTTCACGATCTCATCCATGCCAATAACGCTTTCATCATTGCTATCACTACCATTCATTTCGTCAATGGATGTCTCTACCGCCGTTCTTTCAAATAATCCTTCAAAATACTCTTTCCATCTCTTCAGCACGCACGATTCACCATTCACAATCCTTCCATTCTTGTCTCTGATCGATGTGTATTCTGAGGATTTAGTTCTTCCTCGAAGTGCACGAATGGATTTCCAGAAAAACTTAATGTTTCTCCGGAAATCATCAGATAGTCTGCTATCAAACTCATCTTTCTTTTCCTCTTTTTTCCTTTTAACCATTTCTTTCACTATTCTTTTTGACCTCAAAAACTCCTTTCTTGCTTTATCTATGCCCTCACTCGCTGCTTTTCCCATTCTTTCATTTGCTCTGGCAGCCAACCAATCTAACCAAGCTTTCTTCTTCTCTGACACTGCTGATTGTACATCCTTGTCCCACCATGTATTCTTACCTTTCGTATTTTCCTTCTCTTGATCACACCACATACTTCAGATGCCACAGGACACATACTACCTCTTCTTTAAAGGACTGCCATAATTCATTCATATTGTTAATGCCATCGCACCTCTCAAATCTTGCTATCAATTTTCGTTTATATTCATCTTTCACATCTTTCTCTTGCAGATTTTCTGCTTTTATTCTTTTCAAGACTCTATTTTCATTATGCTCTCGGTGTCGCCATCCTTTAAAGAGCCCACTTATCCGGCTCAACACCAAGAAGTGGTCTGTGTGGATGCCGATCCCTCGATACACTCTTGTATCCATCACATTCTTTCTCAGTCATTCATCTACTATTACAAAATCAATCATACTTCTTCTAACATTTTTCGCCTCACGCGTATACATATGTATCCTTTTGTGATCAAACATGGTGTTTGTCACACAAAGGCTCCACTCCAAACAAACCTCAAGCAGTGCTTTTCCGTTTTCATTCACACTCTCATCACCGAATGCACCTAACACCCTTTCAAATCCATCTCGCTTTACTCCCACCCATCCATTGAAATCTCCTAACAAAATCAATCTTTCGTTATCCTTACATTTCCTCAAAATATCTCTTAAACTCTCCCAAAACTCCTGCCTTTCGGCTTGCTCTTGCTGTGACAAACCCGTAACAATATTGACCGGGGCGTACACCCTACCCTACTTTCATTCTCATCCATAGTAGCCTAGCATTTACACATTCAAACTCTTTTATACAGTCATTCATTCGCGCAGATAGTATTACACCAACTCCCTTGCAGGCTCTGGTGGTACTATCTACCCCAGACCAATACGCCGTATATGTGCCATGCTTGGTGGTGTCACACCCTTTCCTTTTTGTCTCATTCACACAAAGAACATCAATCTTTCTATCATCCATCATCTGACATACTTCATCCAATTTGGCGTCCATCCCTCCTCCAACATTCAACGTTGCAAACCGAATTTCGTTGGCCACTTTTCGCCCTCGCGGGGAACGAGACGTGACGAGTTGCGAACCGCGTCGCCGCCGTATGAAGAATAAGAAGTTTTTGTTTCCCACGAGATTTAGGGATCTAGACGGTCCATCCCCGCAGAGCCCTTTACGGCCCAGATAGCAACAAACTTGCAGCAAGTTTAAATCAAACTTGCTAGTTTCACTGTGACAAACTTGCATCAAACTTGCATGAAGTTTGCTTTTGCAAAGGTTGCACAGTTACAAGGCACAGGTTGGTGGTCCGACAACAGCTGGTCGTCGAGCACCTCCTGCTGTATCTAGGAGGTCGACCGACCACCAACCTGTGCTCGTCGTCATCCAAATCCGTTGAAAAACCAACTTCATGCAAGTTTGTCACAGTGAAACTAGCAAGTTTGATTTAAACTTGCTGCAAGTTTGGCAAGTTTGCATTGTTATCTGGGGGGGGTAAGGCGGAATATCAGCTGTGCCCTGTGACCACCAACACAGGCACCCTCCGTTTACGACCAGCTTGCCCTCTAGTCACGAATCCCTCGGCACGGGTCGGTTCACACTTTAGATCGGGGTTTTGTGTCGGGTATGCTTCCTGAAAATTGGTTTAATTTCGGAGTTTTCCTTCTCCTAGACAGGTTGCCAACCAAGGCTAACGAGGCCCATCTCCCCGAACGTTTGGTTTAATTTCGGAGTTTTCCTTCTCCTAGACAGGTTGCCAACCAAGGCTAACGAGGTCCATCTCCCCGAGATGATCCATTGAATTTATATTTATTACGTCCATACATTGTCAAATCCGAAAGCATACTATATTGATCCGCTTTAAATATTATGATCTGATACTGATAATCTTATGCACACAAGTCTATGGATATTATATGGCTACATTACTATACATGCCATATTTAATATCATTTGATGAAATCCTTATCTATTTTCCATACATAAGTTGATCCAGAGGATTTATATTTATTATAACCTTGCATTGTTAGATTCACGAGTGAAATTATAGGTAGCAGCTATGGAGTTATTTGCTAGCATTATGTTGTTGATTTACGTATTGTTTAACTCTGATTACATGCTGCATTGTACGTACTTACTTATAATAATACCAACTAGACATTATAAGTTGTTTGTTGTTTTATCTACTACTGTCCTACTAGCAAAACCACCATGTGGAGAGGCTTAAGTCCTGTAGTGGACTGCAAAAGGCATCATCAATTTATTGTGACCATCTTCCTACACTATTAGATCAACATTTAGACACCAAAGAAGTTTATATACAATAGCGGGCATTGTAATCATAATAAAGCACCTATTACCAATCATCATTATCAGAACATTATGCCGGTAATATAGTAGTTTTGGTTGACTACTGTTACCCTTTTCTACCAAAAGTCAATTTCTTTCAAAATTACCAATCCTACCATTTCTACAATACATCATTACTAAAATTTCTACCAAATCTACCATTATGTCAAACCAACCATTTGTGACATAACAACTTTTGTTTCCAAAACTACAATATCAACCAAAACTACAATTTCCACCAAAACTACTATTCATACAAAAACAACCATAATATCTTCTAAAACTACCATTTCTTTCAAAGTAACCATTTCCTACCACAGATTCTACCAAATTTTCTACCAAATCTACAAGTTCTGCCTGTCACAATTTTCTACCAAATAGTTCCTATCACTTTTAAATGACTATATTAGTACTCTATCTATATTATTCAATAGAACTCATGACATGCAAATTTTAATATTTTAAATTAATGTTGACCTTTAATTTAAAATCTGTCATATAGTGTGATGAACAGTAAGACTTATGTAATAGCACTATAGTATTTAAGATTATATTTAATGTAAAAGAAAAATTTCTACGCCGGTGACGGCAAAATACTATGGACTTAAAACAGTAAACAACTTTGTAAACAGTATTCCAACAAATAAACTATTATTTTCTATTCTGTAAATGTTTCACATTAATAAAAAAATTGGGCAAGTGCGAGTCGGACTCGTACACAAAGGGTTCCGTACCATCACCTATAAAAGAAAATCACGATTGTTCTATGTATACTTAAATATTTTTTAAGTTTCTACCTGTTTATTAAGATCGAGTACGAAATTGCTTAAAAATTACGTTTGTTGTATGGGAGCCCCGCTTTATTATTAACTTTTTTTATTTCATATCATCATTTATTTTAAAAGGTAATATACAACTACATATTCAGTGTAAATTTTAAGCGTCTACCTGTTACCGTTGGTAATTTAGAGCAAAAAATACGCAAAAAAATACGTTTATTGTATGGGTATTATGTCTGTATTATGTAAAAAAATGGAAAATATTAAGGGAGGGTCCCTTAATATTTTAATTTTTTTTATTTTTATATTTGTTGTTATAGCGGCAACCGAAATACATCATTTGTGAAAATTTCAGCTTTCTAGTTATCACGGTTTATGAGATACTGGTGACAGACAGACGGACAGACAGACAGCGGAGGCTTAGTTATAGGGTTCCGTTTTTTACCTTTTAGGTACGGAACCCTAAAAAAGATGTCCGAAGGAACTTCATCGTGGGTATTGTGTTTCGAAAGAAATTTCTAAAAACATTTTCATAATTTAGATGCCTGTACTTGACAGAATATTAGCTTTTTCACAGAGCGACTGCCGTTTGACCTCTACAACTCGAAGGCGTAAGCATATTTTATGGTTTAGACCAGATATTTGAGGGCACTGATTGCCCTAACGCCGAAACCGATGGCTTTACGTGCTTAACGAGGCACGGAGGGATGTGTTCTTTTGTGGCCGGTCACCCTATGTCCAGCAGTTGACGTCGTTTGGCTGATATGATGATGATATTTCACATCAGCCAAAGGACCCAAATTCATATAAGTAAGCAGATATGGCCTGGCGTACATACGTAATGGAGCCACATAATATTCATATAAGCTATTGTGCATAAGATTATCAGTATCAGTTCATATTTAAAGTGGATTAATATAGTATGCTTTCGCATTTGACAATGCATGGACGTAATGAATATAAATTCACTGGATCATCCTATGTATGAAAAACTAAAATTTAAATACATAATTGTAATGTGAAACCATTAAGTATTGTTTGACGGGTATAATTATGTATGTCTTAAAGGAGCCAAATAAATATACAGATTATGGTATACAATTATGCGTTAAATAGTAAGCTAAAATATACAAACAAAAATACTCAAGTAACATAATCCTGGAGCCACATAATATTGACCAGCAGGTCTATATTACAAAGTTTTGGATTCAAATAAGTACGCACATGTGGCGTATAAAGTGAGCGGCCCGTGGCAAAGTGGCAACCACTCAAATCTATCGATTCGCAAGGTTAAGCGCGTTCGTCACCGTCTGGTTTATAGATGGGTGACCAGCCACAAAAAGTCACACCCTCCGTGCCCTAAATTAAATGGTAATACATGTTATAGTAAGAAAACAGTCGCTCTGTGGAAAACTAATATTCAGTCAAATCTGGTTAGACTAGAAAGCGGAGCCCGGGCTCCAAGGCAAAGGCTTGGATGCATAACGCTCGGAGGATGATGATGATGACCCATCTATAAACCAGACGGTGACGAACGAGTTTTACCCCGCGAATTTTTTAAAGATTCGAGTGGTCGCCACTTGGACACGGGCTCCTCTGGTAGGTAATGTACCTACCTACTACAAATATTTAACCAAAAACTCCGAAGTAAAAAAGAACTGCTGGAAAGATGGACGAAGAAACCAAGTTAATATAAGAAATTCCGCAAGTTATGAGAATTGATAAGAAATACAGAATAATAATACATAAAAGTGACCAAGAACCAATGACTGCCCTCCGTGAAGAATACTGCGCTGCGATTGGCCCATTTGAATCGGATCAAGTAAATCTAAAATGCCTAAGGTGTGGATTTGTATAAAAATGGCGTAATTATTATTAGCAACGACGTTGGCGTTAGTTGATCCGAAGGGAACCACATGAGAATGGGGCGCTCTCAATGGATCAAGAAATCATGGCCGGATCAACAAGTGAAAACGGATCAAACAAAAACTACTTATATGGCACGCTTGATCAACAATGTGATGAAGGGGATATCTATATATATATATATATATATATATATATATATATATATATATATATATATATATATATATATTCTATATGTAAGTATTTTTTTCACGTAACTGATTCGGTACCTATACAATACACCTACCTTTCTCTCTCTACACCACTCAAAGGTTGTGAGACAATGCCCTTGGCATTAAGTCCGCCTGTACACTCGATGTGTATGAAGTTTTAATAAAATAAAATAAAAAATCAGGTAATCTTTATAAGTACAATACTAAGCTATCCTCTGAAAATCAAAACTGGTGATAAATGTAGTAAAACCCAGCCACATGTAGGTATAGAGATTATTTTAAAAACGTTCACGGAACATAAACATCGTGTTCACCGTCGCAAGGATAAATCACAGCCATTCCGTCCAAGGATATGACACGTCAACATTCAGTTTACGTCCACAATAAAACGACTATAAGTGTTTCATACACTTTATTGCTTCACGGAAATTATTCTCCATAAAATCTTATACAACCACGTTTATAACGACGAAACGAGCGGCTTCCCGGCGATGCGGGACGCCAGTAGACTATACCAGGCACTGAGAAACAGGAATCACAGATCGACAGAGCTTAGAAGATAGACGAACATCAATAGAGGAAGCTGGAGGGAGGCGGGCGGGGCGAGGGTGCAGGGCGCGTGAAGCGGGGTTGGAAGGCTCCTAGAGCCGCCTCGTTCGTCGACGAGGGCCTCTCGTCTCTCGCTCGCAGCTGTGGCAGGCGCCACGCCGCGCACGCTGACGTCAACGCGTGCCGGTTCAACACCCAGTAAGTGACGGCGTTCGGCGCCGAGTGCGCGTACCCTAGCAGCAGCGCGAAATGGCCTATCAGCAGCGGCACGTGCAAGCCGAACGCGCTGCATATCACTACAGCGGCGTGCGGGCACCAGCATGCAGCAAATACGGCTGCGATGCCCATTAACACGTTGCCGAGGTGTCGCCTAGAGCGCAGTGTTGACGTCTGCGGCTGAGGGCCTAGCAGACTTGGTTGAAGTTTCTTCTTGGTTCTGACGTCACCGACGTCGACGGCGTCTCGGCGTTCACGGGGTCCAACGCCGGCGACGATGATGACGTGGGTTGGTCTTCTCATGAGCGGCACGGGGAGTGGGAGCTCGCCGTGTGCCGCGCGCGCCGTGAGCGACAGCGCGGTGAGTTTCACTCGCACGGACCAGTGACACCGCGCGACTGCGATCACTGGGAAGCAGTACGCGACGAGTACGTGGGCTGCCGCTAGAGGCGGACACGAGATGCAAGTCGTCGTGAAGATGGCCGCACCTGCGCAAAAAATTAATACCTTAAAAACTAATTTGTATTAGTCTTACAAACTAAGATAACCGTTTACTAATAATTACTTAATTGGATCGTGCCAAAATTCGATCTGAATGGAGCAGTTTCTATAACATTTTTTAGGTATGCGCTACATGCATTTAAACACAATGGGCTCTCCCATTGTATACGTTATTAGCATAGTTCGGGTTTGTATGGAGAAGGAGCGACCCGAGCTAAAACTCATAGGTTTACAGTCTAATTGCAATCACTATATTATAATTAGATGCCCAAGACTGCGATCCCCTAAATTCAGACCAAGACAATATCTTTTGTTCCATACCTATATCTATAGGTTATTATAAAAAGCAAGTTTCTAGTTCGGAGGATGATTATAAAAATATGTAATCCTATATACATCAAATCATCGGAAATAGCCTAGTGGATAAACCATTAGACTGCTACGCACAAGGTTTTGGATTCAAACCCACAGCGCGCACCATAAACTTTTTGAAATTATAATATGCATATTTTTGTTTTATGCGAAACACGACTGCCACCGTAGTCCAGTGGATAGCGTATGTATGCGTCTGCTGATCGGAGGTCCCGGGTTCGATTACCGGGCAAAAATCTTACTGGGTTTTTCCGAATTCTCTGTAGCAGCACGGAGTCTAGTGATGTGCCCGGTAGCGGCAATAGGGTCGCCCCCTATTACGTGGGACCTAAAAATTCATGGCGAAATTTAGGTGTCTACCCCTTCGGGGATACAGGCGTGAGTCTATAAAAAGAAACAAAAAAAAAAGTATAAGTCTTCACGATTACTTCACTGTTTAGATGAAGTAAGGCATCGTGAAGATAGCCGCAGAGTCTGAAAAGTCTCTGTAATTTTCTCTTAAGACATGTGAAATTTACCAACATGCATTTGGGTCATGCTGGACTATGGCCTTACCCTTCTCATAGTGAGAAAGTCCCGTACCAATAAGATGGTGAATACAAAACGATGACAAATTACAGTTGTGTCCAGTTCGCACACTGTTCCCAGAGTAAAAGCAACAAGTTATGTAATGTACAATCAAACAAGTCTGCGGTGGACCGGTTGAAAAAAAATCCCTTGGCTCAGTCATAGAGTCGAGGCACACTAGAAACTGGTTTTGTATACGAGTGCCAATGTACATGTAAAGTAGCACTGGTCGGAAGCGACGATGTCTTGCTGAGTGATTTTCGACCTTATGGTGGTCTAGCACATTACATAGTACAATGCACTTTGTAGTGCACCATTTGCCAGTGTGCGCCCATCCTTACCCGTCAGTTCTCTTTGTACGTCAAGCCTTACTTTATGTGCCAGAAGTGAAAAAACCGTGAAATACGGTAAAATATTAGTCATGTGTCATGTATCGGGTACAGATTAAAATATAACAAACAAAAATTGCTGAAAGAACTTTTTATGGATATGACATAGCTGTATTTGGCTTTAAAAGTTCAACATTTTAAGGGTTTCATTATTTGTTACATTTCATAACTGGTGTGATGAAGTTGATCAAACATGTAAACATTTATTTAAATTAAATCTTATCTTATATACTAATATATAAAGCTGAAGAGTTTGTTTGGTTGAACGCGCTAATCTCAGGAACTACTGGTCCGATTTGAAAAAATCTTTCAGTGTTAGATAACCCATTTATTTTAGGAAGGCTATAAGCTATATAACATCACGATATGAGCGACGGGAGCAGAGCAGTAGCCTTAAATAACGCGAGTGTAACCGTGGGCATCCTCTACATATGTATAATATTTACGTAGGCATACAATAGTCATCACAGTCTTAACGTTGTCTTATTTGCATCTAAGAACATTAGAGTCCCGGGCTTTGCTCACTAGAACAGAACATTGGCTTTCCCACAGACTTTCGTCTGACCTCCACAGTGCCGCGACTGAACATTGCCTATAAAAAGATGATAGCAATAAAACAGTTATAAATACATTCAATAGAAATGAAATTAAGTTGAACTACAAAGCAGCGATAGCCGAGTGGAGAGACTGATAGACTGCTACGCAGAGAGTCGCAGGTTCGAATCCTTGGCCGTTGCCAGGCAGATTTTACGAAGTTGAGTGCATACTAATTGTTAATTAGGTATCACTTGCTTATCGGTGAAGGAAAACATCGTGAGGAAACCTGCATGTCTGAGAGTTCTCCATAATGTTCTCGAAAGACTTGTGAAGTCTGCCAACCCGCACTTCGCCAGCGTGGTGGACTATGGCTTTACCTTTTTCTGGTTACGAATACAAAGGCAACAATTTGTTGCAATCTTGTACTAAATATTTTTATGAGTTTGTTTTATAACTGTTATTCGAATTTCATGAACGTACGATACGAAATTTAACTTTACGATTCTTTTTGTTTATTGTTTGTAGACTTTGTCGCGCTACAATGCTCTTTGCAAAAACGACGCGTTTTTCACCTGAAGAAACTTTTAGCAGACATTATCACAACATTTTTTCAATGATGCTGTGCCTTCTGCTTGCTTTTTTACAAACAGAACTTTGATACCTTGAGATAAGGTTGATATTTGTGTAATTTATTACATGAAATGGAACACTGAAGTGCACAACTTGTTGCGCAATTCCCAGAGACGCAGTGTGTCAACAGAGCGCTTTGTTTATGATATCGTTGCTGCGGACAGACTGTCTTTATTGGCTCAAAGGGGACAAACAACAAACACTAAACTCCAAACAATGGAGCACCAGTACTTAGTGATCTGTTATTGTGCTACTTATCGAATGAAGATAGGTCAGCTTATAATGTGTAGTGTTGTCAGATATTATGCTGTTGCAATGTTTCAGTTTGTTAATAAAGGTGAACATTTATACACTACACATACCTACTAATATTTGTGTAACGGATTTCAACCGGCAGTTTTTAAAAACGAATGGTTTATATTTATAGGAATGATCATTTAAGCATTACAATAACCGAACAGTGTTTGCAGAAACTCTCAGTTTGTGTTAGGGCGGTTTCAGATTAGCGTAATTTTCTGCGTGTATACGGTCGTTTTAGCATAAGCGCTTACACGCGCGCTACAATACCCGCTTCGAACGCTCGCGTAAACGGCCTTATTTCGGCGTGTTCGCTAGAAACGGTAGTGACATCTTGTCGGTGTAAACATGTATTGTATTCTGACGGCTAAGCGCGTCATCGCTCGTACGAGTTGCGCGTGTGCCAAAAGGCGCGCCTATACGCGCCTACATGCGCTTCCAAAAACGAACTTATACGCGCGTATAAAACGCTAATCTGAAACCGCCCTTAAGTCAAATTCAAGGTTCTCGTCAAAGCGATCGCAGTTATAAAACATACACAAACATAAATAATTTAAGTAATGTTTTCTTACAGCCTTAGTATGTTTGATTGTAGTTACTTATCATATTATTTAGATTATCCTCCCGAGCGCCCCTCGAGCACGTGTCCGTTGGAGCGCCGCTAAGCGTTCCTGTACACCCGTGTGTTCGGCCGAAAGAACTGTACTGTTATTATTACCTTTTTAAAATTGAATAAGTATAAATCGCATCGAACGTCGTAGCAGACGTAGGCCTCCCGCAGGATGGACTGACTATCTTGTTGGGATCGCAGGTAGCGAATGGGTACGGGTAGCTCAAGATCGGTCCTTTTGGAGAGTCTGGTGACCTATGTCCAGCAGTGGACGTCTTTCGGCTGATGTGATGAAGTATAAATAAATGAAACATACTCAGCAATATCGCCAAGATCCACACAGCGACGACGGCTAGTAGCGGGCGCGCACACAGCGAAGTGCCGCCTCACCGATCCGCCGCGATCGTCAAATAATACTACATGTAATACATAAACTCACTGAGCAATATCGCCAAGATCCACACAGCGACGACGGCTAGTAGTGGGCGCGCACACAGCGAGGTGCCGCCACGTCGCACGGCGCCGCACCGGTCCGCCGCGATCGCCACCAACGACAGCGTGCTCGCCGCCACTGGGAATGACTGGAAATATTCTTCATATTTAGTTAAAATACTACTGGAACCGAGACATGATTAAACTTGTATTTGTAGCAGCCAGATCTCTATATGTATCAAATAACATCATCATCTCAAGAGGTCCGATCCACGACATATGTCACCTCCAAGGCTCTTCACACAGACCGAACTTGAAGGACCCGGATTAATCTTCTCGCGATATTAAACAGGTCATCGGTCAACCTTGCGGTAGGCCTAACCCTGTAGCGTCGTTTGGTAACAAGTATGCTAAAGAATAAATCAAGTGAGTAAGTGATCAAAGAAGTTAAAAGTTTTAGAGCCGGTTTTACCACTGTCTAACGGCTTGGCCACGGGGACCGGCGACGCGACCTGCGACACGACCGGCGATGCGACAATTCGCGCGACGCGAAAAACATGCCACGGGCACAAGCGTTCGCCGCCGCGACCAGTGTAAACCAGGAGCGAGACGACATTAGCTGAGATCTTTTTATGAAATTTAGCTTGACATTGTACGGATTTTGGTGCCAATATCACATTTGTTTCAACCCAGCAATCGAACCCGAGACCTCATGATCCGCTTACACTACCGCAAGATCACAGAGGCAGACTTGATATTGTGTACCTAACCACGGTATTGAAATCTATAGCTACTGTATTTTATCTTTATACAAACGGTCGGAACGCGATTTATACCTACGAGCGTCAGGCTCGGTACCCATCTAACCTACTGCATACCAAAATTCAAGGTGCTTCGGTATCGGTATACATTCTGTAGGTACCTACTGAATGCGTACTGAGTCGACGCTTGTAGGTATTGTAACTCGAGTTTTGAGTTAAAATACGGAAAAGCTTATGTAGGTAAGTGTGATCTAATTAACTAGGTATATGCACTTCTAAAAACTTATTTAGGTATTTTGAAATCACAGACAGACACTTCAACTTTATTTATACTGTATACATTTATGTAGATATAGATAACATCCAGACGTTCCAAATAGCTAGCCTAACTAAAATTCTTAGAATAATATCATGCACGCGGAGAAATAAACTAAAACATTTTATACTGACTCAGCTCCGGCGCTAGTCGCCGCGACTACCGCTCGACGCCGTGGCGTGCGCCGTACTAATTTATACATTTGTTTTGGTCGCGCGACTCGCCGCTGTACCGCTCGGTGCTATTCGCCGGTCGCGTCGCCGGTCGCCGCTGCGCGTGGCATGCTTAGAACATTTCTATACATTTGATTCAGTCGCAAGTCAAGTCGCCGGTCGCGTCGCGCGAATTTTCGCTGGAGCGAATTGTCCGTGGCCAGGCCGTAAGGCTTAGACAGTGATAAAACCGGCTCTAATAGTTTCTAAGCCTTACGAAGGTGGTGAAACTAAGCCTTAGTTGTTTATTTTGTTCTAGGTTTGATGTGAATGATTGCTCAAAGCAAAGGTTTCTTCATTAATATTGTATACGCACCTCAATATAATAAGTGACATGACACGGCAGCTCGTCTACCCTGGCCGCACGAGTGGCTGCAAGCGGCGCACTGGCCGCACACACGAGGAAGTCCGCGGCGCACGCGCTCAGCATCTGCGGAGTGCGCAGTCGAGACGCGCCGCCCGACGTTAGCGCCGCCATTAAGCTCACATTACCTGGTAATAGGAATATGGAGTTACTAAATAGTTTGAGAAAATAACAGCTAGCTAATATACCTGTTAGACTAGTAGGCGGACCCCAGGGCAATGAATTGTCTTTTATTCAACTGGGATAGTGTTAGAACGATGATGATATATGTTGGCGAAGAAAGGCATTGATTACGAATGTTTTGAATATACTAGTTCTTTGTCTGACTTTTTCTTTCGAAGGTATTGGTTCAGCATTGGTATTGCTATCCCTAGGAGGAAGGAGTTTTTTTATCGAGAGGTCGAAAAAAAAATTATTCTAAACATTTTTACTATTTAATAACTGACTGGTCTAATTACAAACGAAACATAAATACATTCATTGTCATCGCTTTAAGAATGTTATTTCTGGGTAGCGTTGCCTACACAAAATACCAAGTTAACACTGGCGTAGGCAAATCTCTATAAATTTTTGAACAAAGATTTACTAAAATAAAGTGGTCGCTTGCTCTGGGTTAAACTATTATTAAGTACATTGGCACTTATGGCCCGTTACAAACTCGGGACAGTATCGAGAATCGGTAAGAGGAATTCCGCTATATTTAGACCTTAATTACATTACATTTTGGTTCTTAGCCCTTTTACCACTTAAAAATATCTTATGTTTATGAGCTGAAAATATTGAACCCTGCCACAGATATAGATCTACATAGATAACGCAATTATCACGATTTGTATTGAAACCAAGCGTGCTGACTTTTTAATACCTACTGTGACGTTGCCTGTATCACGAAGTCGAAGCGATGCGCGACAGTATCGCTTGTGCGATATTCATCGTCTCCTAACACACAACGTCAGATCAAACGTCCGAAGCAAACGCGGCAACGTAATGTGAATAAAGTTTACTCAACGGTAAAACGGACGCGCGGGGACTGAAGTTAGTGGCGACCAACCTCGACGCTTGGTCGGAGTTCAGACACGCGAAGTGCATGCATTTGCGTTATCTATTGCGTTGCTATATACGTTGCTTTAGGGCTTTGCCGAAAATAGGTAGGACGATTTTGTTATATTTTGTTCTAAATGAAGTTTATCACAGCTGTTTAAATTTTGTGACACTTATAAATATCCTGTATAAACAGGAATGGCAAGCGTAATAGGATTAATTGCTATTGCTACAATTTAACATGAAATAGGTATAATATATAAACGATTTGAAACTTTCGCGATTGGTTTACATCATAAACAATAATTTAGCGGTAAATTAACTTATGATTAAGACCCGCTAAAGTATTATGTATGATTTATATAATTATATTTTTGCATTTTATTTGAATACAATGGTTAAAAGTCAAAATCCCTATTCTAGATGATGTCGACTTTTCGTAGCTAAATGTCTCTAGCACTCTTAAATTTGGACTAAAGATCTTAGATCTGTAAATGATTACTTACCGTTAGACGCAGTAAATAGAAGTGGACCTCGCAAATACCCTTAAAGAAAATCATATATGTCCACCGATATGTGATAAATACTATCTGGGTCAAGCTATCTCACGTCTTTTAGTGAATCCTACGTGACCAAAATTACGGTATGATATCGGAATTGCACCAAATTGGCATGAATGATAAAGGTTGCATTATTTACCGCTAAATTCCATATCCGATCAATCCATGGAGATGCAGATTTGAGATAGGTACCTGTTAGACATATTTTGTATGCAGCTCATGTCAAAACGTGTCTCAAATCACCAAATATTGAAACCGAAGGTTAGCCATATCCTCTATGTTATCCTCTTGTGTATATCTATGAAATACATTTATTTTAAATAGATGTTAATGCTTATATGCATAACGAACCGACCTAAAAGCTAGTTTAATCAAATATATCTACCCCTCAAAACTTTAGAAAGAAACGGCACATAACAAGTACCTAAGTATATTGTATGAATATTTAGAATTTAAAGTACACCCGGACAGAATGTCTCGGCCCGTACCGTGAGCCTTATGAAAAAGTTTGACAAATTAAAACAGTACGTAGCCTCCTTACAAAATTCATGGACGCACGACTGAGTTTACTTTAATGTAATATTTATTATTAACTCAGAGAACTGTGACAGAAAACTGGCAATACGCGAGGAGCCTGACAAACAAGACGAAGATGAAAAGTATTTGTATACTGCACAATTGAATATCCTGCATAAATGGAGTCATTCATAGCATCAACTTAAGCTAGTATCAAGTTTGGTGATGATGATAATAATAGATCAGGACACTATTGAAATGCTGTGAATGTGTGCATTATCTATGCGTTGAGCCATATTTTTCGGGGACGAAGCAACATAAAAATAAAATCATTACGAGAGCCGTGGTCTACAGTCCATATTTGAACGACAGATCATGCTTTGAATATCATACGATAGTTTACATCTACCTGAAATTTATACAGGATTTGGAATCCTGTAAAACATGCAAAACAAGTAGGTATCAATCAAAATCTTAACAAAAACATTACTCCTAATTTTAACTCCTCACACTTAGATGCGACCAAATGAAGAAAAGATTTTCCAATTTATTTAATGGAACGAAGATAAAAAAATGCGTCCAAATTGGGAACCTCCTCCTTGATTTGAAGTGGGTTGATAAAAGGAAAGAAAGATATCTTTCTATAAAAATCTTTCTAGAAAAAGTGACACTTAAAAATAAATAGAAAGAGCAGAGAGAAATAAAGAGAAAGAGACTTAGAAAGAGAAAGAGTGAGAAAAAGAAAGAGATAGTAACCAATGACCCCGATGACGGAGACGAGGACGTACAACGCGACGAGCGTGGCGAGCGCGTGAGCATACGTGTCGTCGTCGCCCGCGCGCTCCGCGTCGCTGCCGTTAGCGTACATCACGCCGCATCCTCCACTGCTACAACAAACAGACAAACATTCAGTCAATGACGTTATAAGCAGTTAACTATTAAAATAATTATCAGCTAATGGCTTGAAATGCACTTGAAAACCAAAGTGTTGTAGTACAGAAATGAAAAAACTCTGCAAAACTTTCAAATGTTACTTTTCAATAGACCTAAATTGCACAACTATAGTCCGTGCCACGAGAACATAGACTTTTTGTAAACAAAGAATTTCTACTAAGTGACTTAGCGATAGTTCTGTCAAAAACAAATAATGTCAAATCCAATGACCGCAACGGTACATAGACACGTGTCATTGGAAACTAATATGTCAATGGATCGGGTTTTTATCGATATTATGCGCTGTCAACACGATCTTCTAATGTTTTTAGGTACTGACGCCTAGAATGTCAACATTTGGCGTTACTTCATTGAAATGTTACATTCTACGGCTTAACATGCATTTATTCTAATAAATGCATGTTATTTTTTGTCCAAAATTTTTGTTTGGACAAAATATTTTTTGTCCTAGAGGACAAAAAATATTTTGTCCTCTAGGACAAAATATTTTTTTTAATTATTAAGGAGGGGTAAAATTGAAATAAAATACAAGTTTATAGGATCACAATGCTCTTCCCGCTGCCGGCATCTCGAAAAAGCTGGTGCAGAATAGCAAATGGCAAACTACTAGTCACGCAGAAAATTATTTATACCTAAACCTAAACAAGAAATTGCATTTTCAGACTACCGCAACTTTTAATGGATTTTGTTTAAGTTCATTCTGATGATTTCATTCATAGACAACGTAAAATCTTAATGCCTAGAAATTTTTATTCAAGGTACTAGCTAGTTATCTGTAATATTATACCTTGTTGGTCAATAATTAAATATTTTAGGATAGGTAGGCTACTTTGAGCAAATGATTTATTGTCTATGATTAAAAAAAATCCTGTCACTAATAGAGTAACATGTATGTACTCTATAATTTACATATATGGTACTCTATTTTACCTTAATTAACAGAATAAGTTACGTGTAAAACGACAAAAAAAATCGGCAAATTTATGAACATTAGACCATTTAAACACAAAATCAAAGATTTTTATTTCAGTAAAATTTAACAATATATTTAAACTCATAGTGGCATAATTAGGCATTAAAAAAAAGACTGTTCTAAAAGTATAAAATCTAAAACACAACTGTTTGAAAAAAGGTTGTGAAGCCCTGAATGTTTGTTTACAAAAAGTCTATCTTTTCGTGGCACCAACTATAGACGGTAACGATCCTCCGTCGTACAATAAATCTCTCAATAAAAATAAAGCCAGCGCATGTATATATTGCGGACAAAACATTTGAATTGTCTACGTACCGCCTTAAAACTCTTACTTACTAATTATTTTCTTCTGTCAATTGCTTCTGTCAATGCCAAGTGACTGATGTTGGGATATAAGCATTTACCATTAGTAATCTTTAGGTAAAAATTTCGAAATACGTCACCATTTTAAGGGGTTGTGAGTGGTTGGGGGAGGGGAGGCGGGAGGGGTCGGGACCCCTTCTCACCATTTTCACCTGCCGGAAATACTTGGTTTCCTTACAAAAAATATAAACGATATGCTCTCCAAACATCAGTGTGTATGGTGGTGCAAACTTCCACATTCTTCACACTAGTTTAATAAACTGGGGTTAACATAACCTATTTTGTTACTTGAATTACAGTCGCATCTAACCCTAGGCATTCGAAAGCAAAGGAATGACGCATGACGCACAAATTTGACATTAGCTGTCAATATCATCCAATCCATCCCATCCAAGATGGCTGGTTGCGTTTCGTTTCACGTTTTTCACATAAAACCTAAAAATTACATTTGAAAAACTGTACTAAAACATAAAAATTACGTTACGTTTTACATAATTGCCAAAGTATTTAAGAATTTTTGGAAGTTGTTTAAAAATATTTAGACGCAACTCCGGCAGCCAAAATTACTTTGAGGGGATTAAGACTAACTCCCTTAAGCCCCCTACACCAACAATACCCTCAAATTCAGGCGACTCGTTTTAAAATCCAACCCAATCTTTATTCTATGTTTACCACCATTGTAAACCATGTCTCTTGCGAAAAAAAGATTATTAATTAGGTACGTGTTCTCTGTGCAGTGTGTACGTGTTCCGCTTCGAAACGAGGGTATGGTATAAACATAATATACTTATTATTGATAGCTCTGGACGTTTTTGTTCATTGGAAACGAAAAATGACGTATTTATAAAGATATTTTATTTTGCAAATATGGGTACATTATCTCAGTTGACACTTAAAATAAAACATACAAGTTCAGCCATATTTTACTGCTTTGGCAAGCACAAATTATAAAGAAAAAAAAATCCAACCATCAAACAAATAAAACAATTTCAAATGTAAACAACAATAAAATTATTAAATTAGCCTAGTAAGTAATTTACAGTTCGATTTACATTGAGTCTATAAAAAGTTATAAGATCTAAATATTAATCTCTTTTATATTAAAGTCGAAGGTCTTGGATCGGAACAGGGACAACGTTAGGATTACGATGATACTCTAATCTAATTCTAGTCGAATACTTACTAATATATAAAGCTGAAGAGTTTGTTTGTTTGATTGAACGCGCTAATCTCTGAAAGTACTGGTTCGATTTGAAAAATTCTTGCAGTGATAGACAGCTCATTTATCGAGGAAGTCTATAGGCTATATAACATTACGCTACGAGCCACGGGAGCGGAGCAGTAGCCTCAAATAACGCGGGTGTAACCGCGGGCTCATCTAGTACTATATAAAAATAGTATCATATACGGTACAATTACAGTGGATCTTCTCGCTCTGGTCGAAGGAACGCCCAGTTACAACGAGTGGTCAGTCTGGTCACCCATCCCGGTGATTTGTATGAACAAGTCTCTCTATTCAGAAAAGTGAGACACACCTCAACCAGCGCCAAAACTCGAAACAAAGAGTAGCAGTAGGGACGTCAAAAAAAAATTGTTCCTTCGTAAAACCATACGTTGACATGATGTTTAAAATTATAATGGGAAATGTTTCATTGCCGCTCCTGGGATATGTATAAATTATAACAAAAAATGCATATAATAATATAATGAAAATTTAATTCCTATTCGAGTACTCAAATAATATAAAAGCACATTTTTATATCGCATTCAACCACTGTTAGTTGCACATTTGTTAAAATTGCGAGCTGTATGAGTTTGCTTGTATAATAATAACGTGGCCAGCGAATTTGCTCTGATTTCGTTTTAATATGCAAGTAAAACGACGTTGCCACATAGGACACAAATGAGAAGCGGCTCGCATCGTTCGTACTGTATGACTGTAAAACTATTCCACTATTGCTTTCTTCTGTTTGTCGCTCTTCTGTTATCAAATTGTTTTATTCTACAAACAGTAATCAGACCTTTTAGTGTATAAAATTCGAACAGAACAAAAAAACAGACCGCCACGAAAACCCAACGATAATTCAACTTTACATTTTCATTCAGAAATTTAATATATCTTTCTTCTGGTGCACTTGGTACCTTATTCTAAAACACTTAGCACGTGCCACGTCGTCGTAGTTCACGAACCGTATGTAATACAGTTTCAACTAGTTCATAACTGCACTTGGCATTTCATATATTAAGTTTCTCCTCAACTTTATTAATTTTGTACTAGTTTTATACAGAGAAAGATATTGAAAAAGTGCTGTATAGAGTTAATAATACAAGTTTATATAAAGCTTAGACCGTGTGGTGACGGATTAAGAATACGAAATGTCACCACAGCATATCTTCCCATGAGTGTCGTAAGAGTCGACAGAGGGAGCATAATTATGCAGAGAACAACACTGTAAGAGAAGGAAAACTTGATACAAACCCTATACCGACCCGTTTGGCCAGCGTGGTATAGTAGGCCAATTCCTCCTTTCAAAGTAGAGGCCTAGTCCAGCAGTGGACTGTTAAAGGCTGATGATGCTGATAAGCTTAGAAAATGGGGATCTTATAACTCCTGTATATCAGATTATTAAGTAAATCTTCACGCGAGCTAAAAAGTTATCAGTATGATGATGATAGATTAAGAATACACGGTGTCACTACCCTACTTCGTTGCGTGGGTATCATAAGAGGCGATCAAAAAACACAAAGCACATAGTATTTTGTGCAACACGGAAATCTCGACATCAAACGCTATACCTACCCATTTTGGCCATATTTATATCACCACCAGTTGACTGCCTCCGTGGTCCAGTGGATGTGTCTGCTGATCGGAGGTCCCGAGTTCGATTCCCGAGTCGGGCAAAACTGTTACTGGGTTTTTCCGAGTATATACATTCTCAGTAGCAGCACGGAGTGTGGTGATGTGCCCGGTAACGGCAATACTCTCGCCCCCTATTACGTGGGACCTAGAAGTTCTTGGCCAAATGTGGGTGTAATATTACACCTCTGCCTATCACTACGGGGATACAGGCGTGAGTCTATAATAAAAAAATAATATATTATATCACCTTATTGACTCATAATGCTATTGTATCGCAAATTAGAAGAGGTCTGTGTCCAACAGTGGATTGAGAAATACTGTGTAATGATGATGAGTCCGATTCTGTTATCATCGTTATCATATCAGTTTTAATATTATTTCGCTTTTTATAAAGCCATGATATAAAGTGTTTGGATGGTACATGCCCTACTAAGACAAGCAAGCTCAATCTTATTTGACATAAATGATCATGAACGTAGACCTAACCATCAGAAAGTCTTTTCTAGTGTTAATAATCAAATTCAATTTTTTCAATTCAATTAAAAAATATCACAAATTTTCAAATACCGGCTGACCAACTGAATATACCTGAAAATCCATAGCAGTCAACTTGATAGGACGGTATTGATGTATTCCCACCATGGGACACCGTTGATCACTCTACATACAGGGTGTAACAGAAGTATTAACCTCTGTTACAGCCTGTATGTGATAGATTTTATAGGAACTTATATTTTGCATTCCGTGGTAGCCCATAAGTTTTGGCATCATAGCTCAAGAGAGGTTGGCAATTCAAATCCTTTTAGATTTATTATTCAAAAGCATTCAGTAGGCCACTGCATACAGCAAACTATTGAACGTTAACACAAACAGCATGATAACGACCACAGTTTGAAATGTAATCAAAATAATCAATACGCACGGGTGAACAAGTAGGTTCTGTAAATAATTGAACCTACGATTAACGCAAATATTGTTGCAATAGCATTAATTAATTAGATGTTCATCAGCGGAGCAGAAGCTTTGGTTCAATGTATCAACATTTACAATCCTGTGTATGCATTTATAATTATTGCAAACATTCATTCGTCTATAGATATTTATGCATCCTGGAATAAAATATACTTTACTAGACGTCGCCAGCGGCTTCGCCCGCGTCAATTATACATATAGACCTTTCTCTGGAATCATTCTATCCATAAAAAAACCGCATTAAAATCCGTTGCGTAGTTACCTAAGATTTAAGCATACATAGGGACAGACAGACAGACGACAGACTTTGCTTTGTACTATGTGTAGCTGGCCGCTACATCACTCCCCCCAAGACCGGAGGTCGTCTTTGAAGCTGATGGGGTCAGTTGTCGAGTGCCAGTGGAGAGTCTGTAGTCGCTTGTCGCAGTGTGCTTCGCAAGTCCCACGGTGAGTCGGGGAGAGGTTGCGAAGGTGATGTGCAGTCGGTGATGAGCAGTAGGCGATGAGCAGTGAGCGTTGAGCAGTGAGTGTCCCACAATGAGTCGGGGAGTTGCTGCGTAGTGGCTGCGTCGTGGCTGCGTAGTGGCTGCGTAGTGGCTGCGTAGTGGCACTGCTGCGTGTACGGGAGCGTGTGCAGTGAGGTGTGCCGTGGCGCTGGAGAGGCTGGCTGGCGGGCGACTTGGTTGCTGACCATCAGGTGAAGTGTGGAGTGAGGCGAGGAGGAGATGACGACGCTGTTGCTGGATCTGACCGGTGATGACTTCTTCAGATCACGTCGGGAGCTGCTGATAATCTGACCGGTGAAGATTGCTTCAGATCACGTCGGGAGGCTGCTGGTAATCTGACCGGTGAAGGTTGCCTCAGATCACGTCGGGGTCACCAATGTGGAGGTTAAAGGTGTGGTGTTCCTCCAACTAGAGGGAGGAGCCTCTAACCAAGCTGGGTGGTCGTGCTTGGTGGCCTGCAGGCCGACGGACATACTTTGGAAGTTGTATATATGCCGCGTCGCTCGCGAAAGTTGATATCGCGGTTCAGGATTTTTGAATTTTTCGAGGTAGTTCTTTCGTCATTGGCTAGATGGCGTTGTGCGGGTGTTATGTAGCTAGCCCCTACATATGTAATGTAAATTATGATTTATTTAAAGTTTAAGTGCGCATTCTGTGTACTCATTACAATATTATTTGATAATAAATAGTTCTTATCCCCTTTAACACACTATACTTAAGTATTTAATCTGGATCGATCCTAGATTAACTGGTGAAGAAGGCTTATCATCATCATCAGCCGTTTATACTGTCCCACTGCTGGGCACGGGCCTCTTCTCACTATGAGAAGGGTAAGGCCATAGTCCACCATGCTGGCCAAGTGCGGGTTGGCAGACTTCACATATCTTTCGAGAACATTATGGAGAACTCTCAGACATGCAGGTATTCTCACGATGTTGTCCTTCACCGATTAGCAAGCGATAATTGACAATTTAATACACACTTAACTCCGAAAAGTCATTGGTGCGTGCCGAGGATTCGAACCCGAGACCCTCTGCGTAGCAGTCTGTCGGTCTCTCCACTCAGCTATCGCGGCTATCACAAGGCTTATAAGAGGATTAAACCAGATCAAACTATGTACCATTTTGTTGCGTAAAAATAGAATACATGATGGGATTCTTATCCCGTCGTCGCGCGTCGGTGCGGTGCCGAGACGGGTTAGCATAGGGTCAGATTTCGAGATTTCCGTCTCTTCTCTGGGTAGTTACTATTTGCTTTGTGTATTTTTCTCAGTCGCCTGTTACAACATTCACGGAATGAAGTAGAGTAGTGTCAATATCTTTCTATTACATATATATATATATATATGTATATATATATATATATATATATATATATATATATATATATATATATATATATATATATATATATATATATATATATATATATATAGTACAAAACTAATAAAGATGAGGGGCAACTTGATATTTGAAATGCCAAGTGCAGTTATGAACTAGTTGAAACTGTATTACATACGGTTCGTGAACTATCTATGACGTGGCACGTGCTAAGTATTTTAGAACTAGGCACCAAGTGCAGCAGGAGAACGATGTATTACATTTCTGAATGAAAATGTAAAGATGAAATATCTGTTGGGATGATGGAATTTTGGTGTCGGGGTTTTGTCCTAAACAGAGTTTATTCATTAGTATGTTTAGTGGGTTGAACTCGGTAATTTCAGAAACTAGTAGTCTGATTTGAATAATTATTTTTGGGTTGGCTAGCCCTTTCTCAAGGAAGGCTATCGACTTCATATAATCCCGTTTTGAGCAATGGGAACGAAGCAATAGCCTTAAATAACACGGAGTTAGCTAGACTGTACAAAAAAAATTCAATTAGGACCTAATTGAATTTCATTTTGAACACACTCCTCTATACTATGTAGCACACATAGTGTCACTTACATATAAAAACAGAATCAACAGCAGAGCAAAGCTTTGTCTGTCAGGCGGTGACGCAATTTCACTCGCATTTAGTATTCAAGCAAAATCATACAGCTCGCAATTATAGCAGATGTTCCACAGTTACCCCAAGCAATACAGTAATTTGCTTTTATAGTATTTGAGTATACGAATAGTAATAATTTTTTTAATATATTTACATAACTTTGTTATATTTTGCACATTTATTTACTTCTGTACATCGCAAAGAGCGGCGATTTAATATTTCACTTTGTAATTTTATACATATCAGTTATGTTTTCCGAAGGCATAAAATATTTTCCCTTTTGTTCTTTCTTGCTTGTAATGGAAACCCTTTTAAGAGCCGTCCCTCCGCCACTCTACGGTTCGTGTTTTGGGGTTGATGAACATGTCAGATTTTGTAGTAAAGTATCATAAGGCTTAATTACAATAACTATTGCGATGATTGTAGTGTTCATAGCGTGACTTGACTTAACCGGTTGTATTCGATGGTTGAGACACACACTCCACCGATTGGATGGGTGTCCTTGCTGTCGCTGTAGAGAAATAAAGAGTGGGCGTTTTTGTGTGGATCCATTTCTATGTCTATGAAATTACTTACTATATTCTAATAATCGTCAACATATTTCGCATTGGAGCCCGGTGTCCGCTATATACACGAAAATTTTCTTTGCTAATGAAAAATAATCGTTTACAGCCATCTATTCCTAATAATTGTATCTATACCATACACTCATTATGGAGCTGACCATGGACACACTGGACAGTGCACACGTGATACAGAGAAGCAATCGACAAAAGAAATTGGTAAGTAAGACCTGTAAGGCGCTGCGCAGACAAAAATCAAACGTTTTTCTCCGCAAGAATATAACGAATGAAGAAATGCACGCGCGGGTTATAAGGTAGTTTTTTTGTACTGTTGAGTGTCGTTATTCTCTTGTGGAATTATTTTCTTCTTGACGAGTTCTCACCACTTGTTCTTGTTTAAAGCAGAATGGAGAACTAAAGTTAGTTTGGTGTTTAGGATTGCGCGGAACTGGACTGACCATCCATTCCACACTACATGCTTAACTTTTTGCTGTCAGCTAGCGATATAATATAGTAATTTTGCTATATTTTATATGTAATTGCCTCTACTACAATTTTATCTCTGCATCGCCCAATTGTTGACTGCTAGATGATGCTAATGGTAAATTCTGTCTCTACCTACAAACATATTATGCAGGTAGAGACAGAGCATGACGTTTTATGAATAAAAGTAAAAAAATCGTGAACATAGTTTCACAGTTTCTGAAAACTTCGCATGATTGCGAAAATGACGACATTTTGCCAGACAGACAAAAAGTGTGCCGTCTACTGAGCTCCTTATTTTTTCGTCTAGACATATGCGATGCAATTGTAATAACTGCCGAGGGACGTTTTATGTCGCCCTTTATAACTTCGAATAAAAAGTTGAGTTTGGTGGATATTTATTTTATTAAGAACTAAAATTCGACCACGGCGCCACCCGTGTGAATTATATCTACACTTATGCTTTATAAGGAATCGCACGATCTATTGGTGACGTGATACAAATTAAAAAACATTTGTAAACACATACAAAAATGCATAAAAAGTTACAAATAACTATTGCGAGAAGACAAAAATTGAATATTTATTCCCAATTAAATATGTGAATTTAAACTTTCGCGGTCTTTAGCATTAGCTGTATATTATCAGTTGAGTAATCATAGAGCTGGCAACAGAGCCAAAATATCGGATACTCGAAACATTATCACGTGGTATATATCCCGAAACACAATATACAACTAAAATAAATACATATATTTTCCGTAGAAAGATAATTTCCAACATCCTCTAATGACAAATCGATATTAGGTAGCTATGATCTCTGGCGTTAACTAATTTGCAGATTTCCGCTTCGCATTCAATTTATTCAGATTGAAACTCGCCGTTCCAATATCAATTACACAAATCCTTGTATCGCCCTCCACGTGAGCATAAGCGTTCGTCCTTTTTCGATTGCTGCATTGAGTTTTCCAAATTTCCCCGTCTATTACTACCGCTGTTAGATTACTGTAGTGATATATGGTTTTCTATAGCTTTAACTACTGTTATTTTAATGACTACTGAATTTAGATCTTATTTTTTACATAGCGTGATTTTACTTAGCACTTTTAATAGGTCATGTTAAGCTACTTTTACAGAAATTTTACAGAACTACTGTGATGGGTCACTGTATGATTAGCATGTATATTAAAGCGCTACCGTACTTCAAAGAGAATGTGATTAAAGAAGTGGGTCTTGGTTTCTAATCTAAAGATGAAGAAATCAATGACGGCGGCCTTCGGGTGGTCATTATATTCTTACAGTAGAGATAGCCTTTACTCTTAAGAAAAAAAATAACATAGGTCCTATATTATTTATTTTTGTCATCAGTTCTGTCATATGCTCTTAAATCTTATACAAACGTCTTTTTAACGCGCTTTTATTAGGTCGACATATGAAATCTAAGGTAACTAATTTAACCATCTTCCAAGGGTCGTAGCGTAAACAAAATTGGCAGCTTTATGTAGTTCTGATGACAATACAATAATATGGTACTGTCGAACTGATCTAATGATGGAGCCGGAAGATATGAACTGGAACTTCATGATGGAAAATCGTATCATAGCTGTTTTGGATTTCTTAGAAAAGTCTTGTAATGAACTTTGACCACGATTGGGTTTCAAGGTCTGATGATGAAGCCGGAAGATAGGCACTACTATTCCATGATGGAATATCGTATCATAGTCGTGTTTGCACTTGTGAGAAAGACTTGTTTAAATATTTCGTTATCAAAGACCAAAAAGTATAAATAAATTAATAGTTTAAAAAATACTAGGAAAACACCCTTTTATAAATGCACGTAAAAACAAAAAATAAATTATGGATCGTTTAAGCTGTCTCTATTTCTGGACTGAAGAGTAAACTATGTGATTTTAATTATAATATTTGATTGTAAAAGCGTGGGGCGCTGGAACAGGAAAGGCTTTCTTGTGAACAAATACTAATACTAACTTCCTGGCGAAAGCTGCCTGAGTCGCACAAGAGGCGTTAGGCGGGCCCCGAACAAAATCCCCTTGGCGGCGGATGAAGGTGTTGGGCTCCGCCGTCAAAACACCCAGCGGTCGCAGAGGATGTGGGGGACGGCAACGCAACACCGCATCTCCTCTTCCTCTGCGGCCCCACCGCGACGCAACAATGGTGCGCCTCCATTTGGTCACGGGACACAGGGCGCGCGGCAACGCAACAACGACACGCCTCTCCTCCCACGACCGCACCCAACTGCGAGGGACAGACAGAACTGTCCCCCGCACCCACTCTTTGGACGCATCCTACGCAGGCCTCACCCATGCCCACGTGGAGCGTCCCCTCCCGGAATCCCGCTTAGCTTCACCGTGGGTGTACCTCAAACCAACGCTTACTGAAACCCTCCACCACGAAAAGGTGGAGATCCCACGAGGGGGACCACCTACTAGTCCTGCTGCAACTCCAGCTAGAGCGACAATCTGTGTAACCTGCTTCCCGTAACATCTGTTCACTTGATTTTTCAACAAGTTAAACAGGAACGTCTTTCCTGTTCCAGGGCCCCACTTTTTTACAGTCCAGAAATAGAGACAAATTAAACGATCCATAGTGTATTTTTTGTTTTTACGTGCATTTACAAAAGGATGTGTGTGTGCCTACGCGCAGCCGCGCGTAGGCACACACACCAATACATTATGTCTGCTCGGCAATAACACACATGTGTCCCTACAGTAGCCCCCCTCTTATAAGAACACACACCAATACATTATGTCTA
Source organism: Euclidia mi (assembly GCA_944739405.2). NCBI lineage: Eukaryota > Metazoa > Arthropoda > Insecta > Lepidoptera > Erebidae > Euclidia > Euclidia mi. Next base: position 84,031,103 of record OX123189.2, on the reverse strand, counting down.
CTCGACAATAACACACATGTGTCCCTACAGTAGCCCCCCTCTTATAAGAACACACACCAATACATTATGTCTACTCGACAATAACACACATGTGTCCCTACAGTAGCCCCCCTCTTATAAGAACACACACCAATACATTATGTCTACTCGACAATAACACACATGTGTCCCTACAGTAGCCCCCCTCTTATAAGAACACACACCAATACATTATGTCTACTCGACAATAACACACATGTGTCCCTACAGTAGCCCCCCTCTTATAAGAACACACACCAATACATTATGTCTACTCGACAATAACACACATGTGTCCCTACAGTAGCCCCCCTCTTATAAGAACACACACCAATACATTATGTCTACTCGACAATAACACACATGTGTCCCTACAGTAGCCCCCCTCTTATAAGAACACACACCAATACATTATGTCTACTCGACAATAACACACATTTGTGTCCCTACAGATGTTTTTGTAGTGCTTTTTAAACTATTAATATATTTCTTCCTTTCATTTAAGTACGAATCTATTTGTAAAGGTAATGCTTTGTACACTGGGCCGAGACCATAATAATCTGTTAATACTCTACGCGCATGACTTCAAAATCTACGATCTGAAGCATATAAAACTAAAGCACGTGAAATAATTAAATAATAAATATTCTGTGACTGAATCACAAAGACACAGATTCATAACGTCTGAAATCATACGTAGCCTAATAAATGAGTAATTACGTGAATATAAAATGTTAACGAAGTACTGCGTAGCAGAGACGTCGCTTCTAGGCGTACGAATTTCTTAGAGAATATTTAATTATATACCTTCTAATAGAAACAATTTTCTTTAGAAATGTTTTTTTTGGTGAATGACAAGGAGAGCTTTCGTTACGTGCCAATAATGTAGATTGTAAATATAGGTTTTTTTGTTGAGTAAAAACGTCTGCAATAAGTTCGTAGAGAGACATGGGCGCATATCTGGTTTATTTTTAAGTCATACGCATTTTGTCTCTATGCTACTACAAGTGCTGAATATTCATAAAAATATTAATAAATCAATCATCAATCTGTATTCATCGTGTAGTAACCGATTAAGATACTAAGTGTCACTACACCATTTCATTCCGCGTGTCATAAGAGTCGACTAACGAAAATTCACGAAGAAAATATTATCACTGCGAAGACATAGAAAATTCTACATCAAAGCCTATATCAACTATTTAATTATCAACCCGTCAAACCCCGTGGTGTAGTAGGCCAAGTCCTCCTGTTGACTCACCTTGCTATCATGGTGCAATTTAGGAGTAGATAAGTACACTGCAAATAGCTGTAAACAGTTAAACTATAATTAATTTATCTACTGGTAGGTAGGTATAAAATCATAATGTGTGAGTAAAAGCCTGGTCATAGTCCGCTACGACCTCAACCTTCTCATTTGCAAAAGAGGTCCGTTCGTAGGGCAGATTACTAGCAGATTATATTTGGATAAAAAGTCATCCAGTCTAGCCTTAGAACTAATCCCTTTGAGTCGCGGTCAGACAGACTACTCTTTGTAAAAACGTAGAATCAGCCGTTTTTATTTGGACTGAAATCTGATCGTAATGGGTTTAGGAATACGATATGGATTGGATGAAATAAATTGCACATAGACAAATTAAATTTGCTATATGGATGTTACCGAATATTATCCGAAATAAAGATAATTTAATTTAATAATGCCTGTGACTTAGCCTGCGTACTTGCGCCTTGGTCATCTTCATCTTTTTATGATCCTGTGCGTCTCAGACTTTTATTTTCAATTTTAATATTGCAATTGTAATCTTACAATATAAATTTGAAATCAGCTTCATATTACACGAAGCCTAGTAGTCTTTTGCAGACGTATTTAATCTGCACAAAGCAGATTATTCATAAAATTAGAAAAGTTAATAATTTCTATTACATTTGTTCAATTTAACAGATTAAACCTATTTTATAATGTCTTTATTAGAATATTAGAACCATACTTTAGATTGCTAGAAATTCTTTGACTGAATATAAACATTTATTTTCTGATTTAAAAGTTTTTAAATTTTCTGTTAAATGTTGAATTTGCTGTCTTTTTTCTGCAGAATAATAAATATTCTGACTGCTATTTGATATGGACTTTGATTGAGCGTTTTTATAATGGCGGTAAATATAATCCATCTTTACGTGACAATTGATTGATCTGTGGGTGTCTGTACCTAGAGTAAAATGGTTATTATTTTTTAATAAAAATTTAATTATGTTATTAATATTAAGGGCAGTCCTCTATACGCAAATGATAGCCTTATTACCTGCTGTTTGCTAGGGTTGCCTCGGCGCCTTGCAGATATCAATAGCAAAAATCAACAAATAAAAACATTACAGATGTTCCTACACAGCCTCGTACCCAAGTGTTTGAAGATATCAGTTACAAAAATCAATAAATTAAAACAAACTACAACCAGATATTCCTACCTTATATATCCAACAAGACTAGTTATAATAATATATTTTCGATATTATCTCAATATTGAGACCGCGTATATAAATAAGGTCAAGTAATTGAGCTTATTGTATTATTGGACCCTGGGACGTGGGTCACCACAAGTTATTCAATAAACTTAGAAGCAGATATTATGAAACAACAGATCGAGATAGATACTGTCTCTGTATTAATTTTTTATAGTAAGCGAACCTTATTGGTATAGTTTGTGGTAATTTGGACGAGTGATAGTAGGTTCGGACACATCAAAATCGTCTTTGGAAACAGAGGGCCAATCATCCTTAAGAACCCAGAGAGCTATCGACCTTCTTATTATTCGTCTTATTACTGACTGTCAAAGTCTTGGTCCAGGCAAGGTAGAATATATGTTAGGTACTGTATGGATAAATGAAAGACACTTTTCAGGTAAGTCGCACTTGCTATAACCTGTAACATTGCGTTTTTAAAACTATGCTGTAGGTACACTGTGTTTTTTTAAACTAGTGCTATCGTGACGTTAAAGGGCGGAATTGAACCATTTTACCAAGCCTATTTAACTGACAGCATATTGTATAAGCAACGCTGTCTACTCTTAATTATGCCTCTTAGATCCTGTTCCCATAAGTAACTGCCTCGTGTTACACCTAAAAAGGCCAACAGGTATGCCATTTTGTATCAAGCTGCTCAGAAGAAAACATCATCATCATCCTAGAGCTGTACCAGTTGCAATGCAAGACTCTTGGAGCTTGGTCCGCTTGCCGGCTGTATCTTCTACACTCACACGAAGGTGTATACAAGATGTCTGGTCACCAAAAATTAGGTATGTTGGGTTTAGAGTTCAGGATATTTTTCTGGACGTTTGTATGAAAGACATGGTTTTCCAGTTATGTGTCACTGTGTGTAAAAATCTTAAGATATTTATGTGTGTACTTCTCATTATTTATTTTATTTATTGTTCTTTTGAGTGTGTAGCCTACTCTGGCGTCGGAGTTTCGAGATCGCCCAAAGTTCTTCGACATGACTTAACGATTCTTCTTCTGAGAGTCACAGGACTCTCACGGTACGGACTCGACGGCAAGGCGACAGCGCCCTGCCGTATCGGTTCTTACCGGGATCGCCAGCTTTACATGCCCTTTGAAGCACAGTAGCTCTGCTGTACCTATATGTCACACGCGGTCAACCATTTACGTGGTGACCTGTGCTCTTAACCTTACCTATTATGAACGGCAAGCCAAAGCATGTTATGAGCGCTACATTACTGCTCAGTGTGCGAAGTACAAACATATATGTTAGAGGATGCTGATTTTCTCCACATGCGGATGAACATCCGGATTTGTGGCTTTATCCACTAACGCCGTTTTGCGGCTGCGCTGCAGGTTTCAAGAGGATTATGGTGGCCTCGAGTTCCTAGTGGAATTGGAACCTATCTCACTTGATACAGTATCCTGTACTGAAAACGAGCATTAAGACAACTGTACAGGCAGTACAGTTGTCTTAATGCTCGTTTTTGACTGCACGGTTGGCTTTGCGTGATTCACACATTATTGTTTCTAGTCTGGATGTACTTAGTGTATTTTGGTTGTATGTTTATAAATTGCGGGAGACATCTTTAAAAAAAACGGTCAAGTGCGAGTCGGACTCGCGCACCGAGGGTTCCGTACAAACCTCTGTATAGATATTTAATTATTTAAAACATATGTGATTTTTTATTTATTTTTTTATTTTTTATTCTTCATATACACAAAGTATATATATAGGCTATAAAAATATGTGATGTAAGTAACAAAAAATTTAAGGTTTTCGGAATTTTTCCTATGTGCTCTAAAACGTTGCTTTGTGCCAAATTTCAAGATTCTAGATCGACTGAAAGTACCCTTTAGTTTTGATTTGATCATTTGATATGAATTTCAATTTTATACCTCTTATGACTGTGTTCATGAGGAAAGGGGTAGTACCTTTAAAATTATTAAAAATATTCAATTATATTATAATACTAGAGGACGCCAGCAGCTACGCCTGCACATTTTTTTAAATTTATCTGATTTGACCGATCTCGTGGGTATTTCGGGAAATCCCTTCTTAGTGCTCCCCTACGGCCCCCAAGGAACATACACGCCAAATTTCAGCTTCCTGCGCCCAATAGTTACCACGCGTTTTTGAGAAAATAGGTCTTGACAACAAAGTGATCCTATAAGGGTTCCGTTTTTTTCATTTTGAGGTACGGAACCCTAAAAAAGAAAAACATCTTTAAAAAATTCAAATATGGCACGAAATTTTCCCTCTCTCTATTATTCTTTATATCTCTCTTAATTATCCCTATTACCCAACGCAAAACCAAACAGCATAGAATTTAATTATTCTATAAAATCAACGTAGGAATCGAGCGATCTCCCATACAAATACGTTAAAGTATTTAAAAGTAAAATAAATTGGAATCGCTTAATCGAAATGAAATCTCGGCTCGGCAGCGAATGAGCGCCCTATCCGATGTATCAACCACACATATACGTAGGTATAGGATATACTCATCGGTGATTCTGTTGATCGAGTTCCAATATTTGATTAATCTAAGCGAAAGCATAAATAAATGTGATCTAATGAAATACGATACCATATTCTGTTGACGTGGTTTCATGCCTACCTTTCCATAATCTGCCACATTCTACTTTAAGGTGCGAACATAGATTATACAGATATACCAGTAGGTACGTATGATAATTGTAGACGTTCAATGGCCAGAGGATGAGAATTCAATTCTAGCGAATGGCGCTTAAATGTCACTTTCCGCCACCAACAATTCATGCATCCACATAACTGTAATAAGTTAAATATTTACATTGTATGCAGTAATTAGATATTATCAACAACAATGACAGCAAACATATATTACACTCCGCAAATCTCGCTCTGCAGAGTTCAAGTTCTTTCTCGTGACTTAGATCAAATTAACAAGGACAATATTATTCTTAAAACGAACATAAATCAAGAAGAGGCTTAAAACATTAGGTACGTACTTAAGACAATAACCAAATAAGACAGCGTTGACAAAGGACGATTTTAAATAAACATAAATGAAAAAGCTTCTAATATTTGATCTGTCTGAACAAAAACAAAGATATTTTGTTTTAGTTTTTAAGTTGAAAGTATTTTTAAGCTGTCCCATCTGCTTTGCTGATAATTGGATTATCAGATCAAGACAATCATTATCACAATATTATCAGATCAAAAATCTGATTGTCTATCTATTGTGTAAGTATATATCTAATATACAACTAAATATAAGAATAGAATCCTACAATGTTTCAGTGCAATAGAATATCTTCTACAAAGGATATGTGATATGAATTCAGGCAACAGAATGATTAATTCCGCATAATTTTAGATGCGCCCTATAGATATTTCAGAATGTTTTCATTTTATTATAATATATTAGACTCGTCCATTATGAGATAGATGGATAGAACATTCTTTATGCTACAACAGAGATATACATAACGTATATATATCCATTAATAAAGATTTTTAACCTAGTGTTCGCAAAATGCAATTTATTCCAGACTACATTGAGTGACAGCAATAACCAAAAATCTGATAACATGTTGTATCAAAATCGATTAACTAATTTAAATTTCGTTTACAATGACTTCATTGAATGTATAACGCCCTGTGTGCGCGGTGCGCCTTAAATTCGACGTGGGAAAATTAAATATTACACCTTTTATTTTCATAAAATTACTCTTTTCGATAACACCAATATTATGTATTAACACCCAGAATACAGAAATATTCATGAAAATTAGCTAACAATTTCAAAACCTAAGCACCGCCGCGACAGTGTAACACTGCCGTGACCAGCCCGTCCAGCATACGCACCACGAGAAAATTATCTCTACACGTTTACTCGTGTTTATGACGATTATCTCTATTAACTCGCTGACTCTAACATGGTTACACACACGATTCGACTCGTTATGTCAAATGTAGCTATAATAGTCGTTTTTACTTATCTGTGGCATTTCTCTCGACGAATCCTAACATGACGGCCCAATATTACTCGATATAGACAAATTTTGACAACTAAAATAGTAATAATAGTCGTCATGCTTTCATACGACGAGAACTACACGAGTAGGTAACTAAAAATATTTCTTTAAAACAACAAAGAAAATGGCAGGCTTATTATAATTATTTAATAACCTTATATGAAGAGCGCCACGCGAGAAAAGTTCAAAGAAAGCGAATTAGGGATCTCTGTGACCCTTTTACGTTGAACGACAGAGAATTCCAGTTGCATTGGCGTATATCAAAACCAATGGCTCTGTTTCTCATAGAAAGGCTTGCCACGGATCTCGAGCCTCATTCAGATGGCCTGCCTGTCTATTTAAAGATAAGTTAATATCATTATTATCAAAGCTGCGCATGGGACCTCATTCTTATTCAACACAGTAGGTAACAATTTTATTGTTAATACTTTGTAGGTATTGACATCAGTTTCGATTTTCGAATTAAAACCATTAAAACTAATCAACTTTTGAATTAGGTATACAATAAATACAAATTACAAATTTAATGTCAAATAGTACAAATATGATAAACTATAGAGGTGGATACAAGTCTTTTGAGCCATTTGAGCACAAATTGAATGAACTAAACCGGTGTGGTTACATTAATAAATGCCGTAATTGACATTCTATGTTTCAAAGGGCAACATCGGTTACTCGTGCAACGAGAGCAAATTCTTCGACGTGAAGCTTGTCTATCGTGGCGCGCATGTTAAAGAAAACGAGATATTAACCGATAACGACAATATTTCTTCATTCACGCGTGTGATATCTCGTGGTGCGTATCCTAGGCGGGCAGGATTCGAACCTGGGTTACTACGGCCACAACGTAGGGTCCTAACCACTAGACGATCACGGCTACCGGAGCGGGTACTTAAAACCGCCAACTTCTCGATTACTTTATAACGCTGATGCTAAGCAAGCAAATTAGAAAGTGTGTTTGACACAAAGATTTGGTTACTGCCTCCTTCGTTCTTGATTTTGTCGGGTTGTATACCAACTGGGGCGCTGTCACCATCATCGGTGCAAATGTGCCGCGTAATTGCTGTTGTAATTATATTAGCAAATTATTATGAACGAAGTTTTGACTTGAGTAAATTATAATATGATTTTGACTGCCTCTGTGGTCCTGCGGTAGTGTTAGCGACTGCGGATCATGAGGTCTCGGGTTCGATTCCCGGGTCGAACAAAAATTGATGTTGGGATTTTCTGTTAGGAATTACCCAATAGAAGTTCGGAGTCAGGGAGTTGGCGGTGTTACACTCCCGTGCCTCGGAAAGCACGTTAAGCCGTTGGTCCTGCGCCCAATCTCTCTCCGGTCGTGTCGCATGTGGCGTCCCATCGGACTATGAGAGTGAGGGAATAGAGAGTGCACTTGTGTATGCGCACACACTTGTGCACTATAATATGTCCCGCGCAGTTGGCAAGTCTCATAAATAGACAAGCCGCCGTGGCCGAAATCGGTCGGGAGGACATTATTATTTAATATGATTTTGAAGGCAGTTACTGGGACATGGGAAAGGTAACATGAAAGTGCGAAGTAAAACAACACACCCTTTAAATTTACCGGAAGCAGCAATGTAATTAGTTGCCTAATTAAAGTGCTACGCGGTTGAGAATGTTTTAGAAGGTGCGTAAACCATCCAAGTATTGTTGAATGTTGTTATATGGTGGCGGAAAATGCTTCGTTTATTCTTCTATTCGCATTAGGCTGCATTATTTGTTCAACCTAGTATAGCCTCAAAAGTAGTGTTTACGCCCTGTTTAACTTCTGCCTAATATTCTCGGTGAATTGGCTTCAATTAAGAGAAACTAGACGTACAGTTAGCGAAAAATACAGTCTACCACTCTACGGGCAAAAATTTGCACATCATCAAACAACAAGGTTGATTTTCTTATGACATAATATTTTGATAGTTTTAACCTCAACCCAACCATTTTATTAATGATCGCTTTCTTGTCTGACCGAACCTATTTGCCCCTTAGGTGAAACCACTCAGTACTCAGAATACAATATAGAGTTGATTGATTAACATTGAAGAATTCGTGTATCAAAGTAAGTAAACAAGTATGTTTATCAGTCATCCGTTTGGCATAGCAAAAATACTCCTTAGTTTGGCACCTTTTGACCACATGAGAGTTGTCTTATTATACTAGTAGACTAGAGTATGCCCGCAGACAGCCCGAACATTATTTTTATTTTACTATTTCTGCCCGACCCAGTGAGTATTTCGGGAAACCATTTCTTAGTGCAACCCTACGGTCTCTGAAGAAAACACATGCCAAATTTCAGCGTCTTGTTCCCAATAATGTTGGTGGTGCGTTGTCTGACAGTAACGGATAATTTTATATATTCAGGCAGATTTATATTATTATTCATATGAAAACACATTTATACTGTCATATGCATCATCATAAATGTTGGTTTATCCAGGATACCGTTAATGGAATATCGCTGTTTATAACCAAAAATGTGTCGACACGTACATATTTGCTTGATGCATCGGGTTCAAAGTTTATTTGAATCCGATCCCAGAAGTAATTTAGGTTGAATGAATTATTCAATTAATTTGAATTTTAAATGAGTTATGTTTGTGGTGTGATAGAGCGTTCATCATTTTCTAATGTAGAAAATAATATCAGTGACACAACGTTTTTTGCCGCGACCTTGCCGGGATCAGGCCATCTAATTGATTCATCATTTGCTCTCAGCTTTAGAAGGCGCACGTGGAAGCGGCGCCACTTTCTCGGATGACACTCCTAACAACTTTCTTAGTTTGATAAATAAGGGAAAACTTAACCCGATAACTTTGTTCAAAAGAACAATGGTCACTTTGGCCTTTAGCACGTCTGATAATGAGTCCTATACCAAAAAAAAGTACATTTTTTTAATATTTTGATCAAAGCAAATACATATTTTTAGGACTTGGGAGAAAGAAATAATGTATTTACAGTTTATTTTTTAAACTATACCCCTAAACAATAATGAAATATTATGAACGCAACCATAACCTTATTGTCAAAATACGCATTTCATTATACGATATGATGAATAAGAATTTATGTTACTTTGTAATAAAATAAAATATAACTTTTACAATAAAATATCAATAGGTGTTTTATTTACATATAAAATATTAAAAGTGTTTTTATTACGTAGTAATTAATCGTTTTTTTTTATGAAAAATCTAAGATTTGACGTGAATGACGTGAAATGGAACAAATACGCCATTTCGGTATCTGTCACTGTTATACCCGGTACATCAACGTCAATCGTTCCTCGCTTGCCATGAATTGAGTTTTTTAGTTTGTTTGTTAGAAGAACATGTTTTTATACACACATATATTAGGTACCAGAATAGTTTAATGTACATATTTTACTGTAAAATAAAAACTCAATTTAGTTCATAACCTCAAACATACTTTTTATAGAATAAAAAAGGTAATCCCAAGTTTTTAAAATTCATATCTATACTAAAGTTAAATAAAGTAACATAAAAATATTGATAAATAACTCCACAGCAATAGACGTGAAAAAAGAAATTCTGGTCCACCTTTGTATGGGAACCGACCATTGTTCTTTTAATTCTAATATTTTATAATAGGTACGCTATTAAAACTTTAAACGCTTGAGATTTCATAGCATTCGATTTTTATCGGTGCATTGTTTATTCATTACACAGACAGTAGGCTTAGGGCCGGTTGCACCAATGTTCAATAAGTTCTGGTTAAATTTATTTCTTTGTTTTTTAAAGACAACTCCGGCACTAGGACAATCCTGTGTCGCGGGGGACTTTACAAACATACAACCAACAGACACAATGAACGCCTAGACTCGAAACAGCAATTTAGGAAATCACACAAAGTGTTGTGGGGATCTAACTCGCAACACTCGGCGCAGTATCAAGAGGCGAGGCGGCCGTTTAAACCACTACGTCAACCGTGCATCCGTTTAAATTGCTGGCATATCATCATCACCAGCCTGCCATAGGCCACCGCTGGATATAGTATCCTGGCATGTAAATTCATACAAATGTCGTTTAAACTTTCATTTGGTTTTAAATTTAATTTAAAACGAACAGTAACTTTTTTATTTGCTCAGTATTAAATCTTTGAAATATTTGGCTGTTTCACAAAGTTTGTTAAATGTATTACAATAGCAACTTTGCGAATAACTTTTAATTATGAGGTTTGAGTAGGTAATATCTTGTAGAAATCTAGAAATATTTGTATCAAGTAAGTAAAGTGAAAAAGTAATCCAGATGTTTTAATACCTGCTTAACTATTTTGTTTATTAAATTATTTTATCATAGACACATTTGGAATTACATTATCACACACATTTTGTCAGGGAAATAATGTTATATGAAAACCAGTCCTTAGTATTTTTAGGGTTCCGTACCTAAAAGGTAAAAAACGGAACCCTATTACTAAGCCTCCGCTGTCTGTCTGTCTGTCTGTCTGTCTGTCTGTCTGTCTGTCACCAGGCTGTATCTCATAAACCATGATAGCTAGATAGCTGAAATTTTCACAAATTATGTATTTCGGTTGCCGCTATAACAACAAATACTAAAAATAAAAAAAAATAAAAAATTAAGGGGGGTCCCATACAAAAAACGTGTTTTTTTTTCGTATATTTTGCTCAAAATTACTAACTGTTACAGGTAGACGCTTTAAATTTTTACAGAATATGTAGTTGTATATTACCTTTCAAAATAAATAATTAAATTTAAAAAAAGTAAATAATAAAGGGGGGCTCCCATACAACAAACGTAATTTTTAAGCAATTTGTTACTCGATCTTAATAAACAGGTAGAAACTTATAAAGTATTTAAGTATACATACAACGAACGTGATTTTCTTTTATAGATGATGGTACGGAACCCTTTGTGCGCGAGTCCGACTCGCACTTGCCCAATTTTTTTTCTTTTGACCACTAACGTAAGTACCTACTCATGTGATTTGTAGGTACTTTTGAAAATATAGCGATCGAGACGAAAAATATTTTAACAATTTTTGTACGAATGCTAAAAATGGCCATTTTCCCTGAATAAACTGGGGAATACGCTAGGTACCCATAAAAATATAACCACTTTTCGATGCTTTCAATCATTCCAGCTTCCTATATGGTTATCTGAACTAGAACTGGCGATAAAGTGTTTAGGTTAAAATGCGAGAAATGCTTCGGTGAAACCCTACCCTCCGACACATGGGTACATGAGGAGTAAAAAAAAAGAAAAATTTTTATGTTCATGTTGTTCATGTTTAGGCGGTGTTGCCACCCGAAGAATATAAACAAAAAAATATGTTTATGCCAAACAACTGAAGTCATTTGGTTTGAATTTATCATTCACAAGCTGAGTCCGTCTCCAATAAGCCTTTCATATGAATTATACAAATCGGACCAGTAGTTCCTCATATTAGCACGTTCAACCAAACAAACAAGCGAACAAACTTCTGCTTTCTCATATTAAGTATAGATTTTCATATTGTTTTTGTATTAATGCGGAAAATAAAATTGATCCTTGAATGAAAACCTGCTGCGGTGGTTCCGAAGCGTCATGACTGTCTATTCCCGTCTTTGTTTATGAGTCGCAATATTGATTTCTCCAAGTTCTGCCATTATTGTATAACGAAATGAGGAAAATTTACTAATCTGCTTCTGAGAGGCAATGAAATTAATAAGTTATGTTACAAACTTGAAAAACAGGCTAAAAATTCCGAATTACAAAAATAATCATTCCTGCTCTTTCATTTCTGACTTTCTATTACCACGTTTACATTCTGTCCTTTTATAGATTAACTTGTCTTCCAAGTTAGTCTGTAAAATCACTAAATACATTTGCAGGAAAACTTGAAATGTGAAATAAAATGGGCGTCATCCATGTGTAAAAACGCCATTCGTACTGCCGTTCACGTCGTCCGTCGTACCCCATAGCGGCTTTTTGTGCAAATATCAAAGGTTGGCGGTGCGAACGCAAAACAATTTGCTCTCTCGTTTGCTTTTATTTAAAAGCGTGGGTATTTTTAGTACCGTGAACATAAAAATTTTGAATGGTTGAACGAAAGAAAAATTATCGAATTTTATTAAATTCCAATTAAATGTTGTAATTTATTATGTCATTAAAATTTATTATGATACGTTAATCATAACGTCAATTGAAGCTTTTAAACATTTCCAAATTAATTCAAAAGACATGGCTGATGCAACAGCAATTTCCACTTCCGCAATAGCCAGGCACCGAGTTGGAAATACATGTGAAGTATCAATGTAAATGGTTATTATCTTCGATATTTCGAGAAATGTTTTCAATATTGTTCTTCTAATGCTAATTGATACACACCCCATATGAACATCATCATAAAATTACTAGTTAGGAAAACTCTGTACATTTATTTTAACGCACATCTCACTAACGCTTCAACCCCATAAAGCGCATTGTTTGAAAATGGAACGGTCACTAGGTACGAATTTCAAATTCCTATGCTAAAGGTCGGACACAGAGTATTGCTGCAAGAGGAAAGAAAAATGTTGTTCCAATGCATATGCACGTTTTCACAAACTATTTCACAATGGCGGACGCTTCTACCGATACTAGTGTTATTCTGAATAGAGCTCAGGTATGTGGCGATGCAAGCATAGTTTGTACTCGGAACTGTTATTGAAACTGTAACATCGTTATTTTTCTCCAGTTTTCTCGTATTTCTACTGGCATCTGGTTCTTGTTTACTGGGTCGAGGCTGCATAAGATTTACTTTATTCGTTTTAGCGAAATTTTTGTGTATAAAATGGTTATGGTCTCTAAATTAATTAATATTTGATGTTTTATAAACGCCAGGATTAAGTGAGTTCTCTGAGAAATAAAATGAAAAGTAGAATTCTTAAGAAGTTTAAATATAATAATTATACTCTAGTCACATAAAACTAAATAACTGTTAAAGTATCACTGTATTTGAAATTGGTGCCACGTTTTTTCGGTTTTGATTATAAATGAATGTCATGTAAACCAGAGACTATACGTCTATCTCTACATTTATCAAGCAATGGAATTTATTTTCATGAGATTGAAGGTTTATTTATGATTATTTAAAAATAAATTAAGAACACCGGCGTTGGTCGAGTTAATTGTATTGTGGTCGTAAATATTACGACTTGCATCAACAACCAGTGAAATAAATGGCTAATTGTTTGTTTTAATTAAAAAGGGTGGCTAGATAACCATTTAAAATAGTGATAAAATCATACAGTCCATGAGCTAACAATAGCACTCCGAATAGTCAAGCTGAAGTGGCAGTAGGCAGGACACATAGACAAATGAACCGATGGCAGTGGGAGCAGAAAGGTTCTGGAGCGGCGGCCACGCACCGGACGTCGTAGCAGAGATAGGCCTCCCGCAAGGTGGTCTGACGACCTTTTTAGAATTGCGGACAGCGAATGGACGCGGTTGGCTTAAGATCGGTCCATGTGCAGAGCCTTGGGCAAAGCTATGTCCAGCAGTGAACGTCTTTCAGCTCATATGATGAGATAACAAGACAAAACGTATTTATGTTATATATACAGGGTGTCACAAGACCCATCACCAAGCCGAAGTCTACTCCTTTTTGACATCATGCCAAATGCCAAGTCATACTAAGCAAAAATAAAACTTGGGAAATGTTTTTTTTTTCAAATAATCATAATTTTTAAACCGCAATTAAAAGTGTGCGCGTGCAATTTTCGAAAAACCTACTTATTCATGAGTGCATAGGTCATTCATAGAACTGGTTGGCGTGGTACTTGCATCGATTTAATACCTAATTACAAAAAATCTTTAATAACTTTGAGCCTCAATATCTCCTGAACCAGTAATTTCCCAGGTATGGTGCCGAAGTAAAAAAAATGTTCGTAATGATTGGTACAATATGGGGTTTTAGTTTTCGTTAAGGGTATTGTTACACCCTGTAGGTATAAATATCGCCGTCCCCAGCGAATAATATCGTAATCAACTATTGCGATAGAAGTGCTTTTATGGGGAATTATTGTTCTAGAGGTGCGATTACACCTTGTGAAATTTTTCCACGTGATACGTACGATTACTTTTCCAGTTAGACATTTTGCAATGAATTTACCTGTACTATTCGTCTATTAATCAAAACTATTTTTTGTGCCGAATATCATCATAATGAATCAATACTGACCCCTTAAAGTTATTCTTTTCCCAGTAAACTGTAATTACAATTGTATTCGGGTACAATAAATATAACTTATTTCGGTAAAGAATATTACCCTTCCTTTTGCTACGGAATATTAATGTTAGCCAATTTACCGTTACCACAATATATTGTTTTGAGCAATTAATAATATGATAATAATAAGTTACCGTTACAATCAATCTCGCTACTTTACAGTCAAGACGATCGCAATTAATTATTGCTGTATAGGTCACTTTCAACAATTTACTCGAATAAAATCGTATTGTTGCATTACGGTTTGAAAATTGTGTTTACATTTTGGTAATATAAATTTTTGATTATATTTTTATGGGTGTAAAACTAATATATTTTTAAATAACATCTCTTTACACAACAAAAAAATACCTATCTATTGGTATGTCAACGAGTTTGGTATGTAAAACTGTTATGAAGTTATAATAAAAAAACGGTTTTTTATAATTTTACTTTTTTTATTATATTTTATTCCGTTCAAGATTAGTTTAGAAGTTTATCTAAAAAGTATTCTCAGAAGCAGTAATTATATACGGATATCATTTTAATTGATTGCTATTATTTTTATGATTTCCTAAATGTATTTTTGTGTGAAATGCATTTTTTATTTATTTAGGAAGATTTTTGGTTCATTTAGCTCTACCTATTTAAAAAGTAAAGCTTCAGTTATAAGGTATATATCGGTTCCCAACAAACTAACTAATGTTTTCACACTGTATCGAAACATTTTCTAATGGCGCTGATACACTTGAGCATTCACCTGTAATGAGCATTCCCGCGAATGTTACAAAAGAAATGAGTGTGTTTTAGCGAGCATTCTCACGAACATTCGGGCGAGCCTTATATCATTTTCTCTATATTCATAGATAATACATAGAATTCGCGCTGCAATGGCGGTTAAACCCAATATATTTATTTCACTTCAACTTATGATTTTAATCTAGGGAAGAATCTTCGTAGTTTGTCATTAATTTTAACTTGACTAGTGATGGGCTTACTTAGAATAAATATCGATAAAATATCGATAATGTTTACAATAGATCCTTAGATTTGGTTTACTCAGAATTAATTTCAATAGAATTTTGATAAACTCTCGATATCAATAAATAAATTATAACGTAGGAACAGACAGTTGTGTGATTTACTAAACCTGTTCAATTTAAAATCTGCATTTTATTATTTAGAAACGTCATTTGTTTATGTATCTTACTCTTACTCTAGAAATAATTCATACGTGAAACTGAAGTAAACATATTGGGTAAAACTGCTGCAGTAGTGCGATTTCTATATTTTTCTATATTCTACGGACTATTTGAATTTAGAGTGTTCGCTAGAATGATCGTGAAAATGTTCGGTTCGAATGTTCGAATGCTGGCTGTTCTGTTACAAACGAATGCTCAGGTGTATCAGTGTCATTACACGTAATTCCATCAAACATACGTTAGCTATTCAATACAGTACCTTATGACAACAAGGGTTGAGCTCATTTTACTTTGCACCGACCCTAACCCCTGACTTCATCTCGCTGCAAATTCTATAAGGCTATGACGTCATCTATGTACGTATTTGTATCATTGGAGTAACCCACAGACCATATTCTGTGAAATAACCCGAAGCCCAATGTTATGAGATCCCGATATCGAACCCTTTATAACGATCCTCTTGCATAAAAGTGCTAAAAGGGCCACGAGATTATTGTCCACTTCATGCATCATAATAAACTGGCACTACCGAACCTTCGCAATTTGTGACCTAAAGATGTGCCGAAATCCATTCGAAATCGGTTTTCTTCGGCACATTTCAAACTTAAATTAATTTTCTCTTCAGCACATCAATTCTAACTGCAAATTCCTGAAACCGTTGACATTACATTCCAAAAATAGAATTTTACGACAACGTCCGAACACTGTGAAAGTGAAAACGGTATAAGTCAGAATTGCTCGTATTTATTCTATCAGAAATATTCTGAAATTAGTTATGAACATGAAATGGAAAACTTTTGATTGATGTCGCTTTAACGCTTCAATGAAATCCAATAGGCGTTTGAATATTCATTGAATGAGTTTTGTAAAATATGGTTATATTGATAACTAATCGAAAGAAACTTGGACTACATAAATTAGCTAGGTTCCTACGAATATATTTGAAGATTATTAGTGTTTAGTGATTTGATTGGGCCGGATAGGTATATTTTTAAATAATCTGTTTTAATACATTAGAATCAGTAAGTGGAATGGTCTTATATAATATAAGGAATAGTTCCTTTGATCACGCTCGTATTAAGAACTACCCATCGAATTTGTAAATTTATTTTCCAGTTGGCTGACTAATTATGAAGAAGGTCCCCTGAGCATCGCAGCGAACAAAACGAAAAAGAACGATAAGTAAGGTGAAAACGCGAACACTTCTTATTGTTACGTTACGAAATAGAAAATATTGTGTGGCTTAAGTATGTGTCATCATCATCTCTGCAAGGGTGGGCAATGGGCATAGGCGTTCTCCACGCCACATCAACCGATCAAGAAATGCCCACTTGCAGCAAGTATGGGCCAGCAAAGAAAAATGTTACTATATGTATAAGTATAATGATAATAACAAACAACAAGTATAACAAAGTCATAATCATTCGGCATTACGCACTTGCATCTCGTGCTTGTGCTTCAGAGCCCAGGTTCTGTTATTACTGATCCAACGAGGTTTGGCTGCATATCCAATTGCCTAAAATCGCCTATTAAAAAGTTATTCCAGTTAGAACCTATTCCAAGTTTTAACAGCCACATTCTAGTTCCAGTATTAAGTCCACATTACCAGGAGAAATGAACATAACTAGATAGAGTACATAGATGAATGTAATAAGCCCAAACTCGATGTGTTTACTGGTGCCTAACTAGTTTACTAGTTAGGCACTACATCGAGTCACATGAAACCATATCCTGCCTTCGATTTTTATCTTCAGAGCAGGTCAGTGATACCATATTTTTGAATTTTCAGTTAATCAACGTAAATATAATTTCAGAATTGCATGATATTACGCAGTAGGGGTAGGCCTCCCGCAAGGTGGACCGACGATCTGATTAAGATCGCGGGAAGCGGTTGGATGCGGGCAGCTAAAAATCGGTCAGTGTGGAGAACTTTGGGGGAGGCCTATGTCCAGCAGTGGACGTCACTAGGCTGACATGATGATGATCATGATACAAGAAAGTGGGCGATTTTCATCTTATTACATTTGATAATTAGCTACAGGTCGATTTAATAAAATTGTAAAATGTGCGTAAAAATAATTAAATTGCAGTTTATCAGACACCAAGATTATTTATATGATACAGGTCATTTCTCCATAACAATATAATAGACCTTTTTTTAACGAAAATCCAGCATCTATTTCTGTCCATGTTGGGTCTCAAAATCAAGATCTTGGTATCTATTACCGGTCAAAGGTTGGCCGCGGCTGGAATCATAATGAGTTCACTTGTAACGATCTATTGCGTATCTGGAATAAGAAATCATTGATATTCCAGATACACTTTAATAATATTGCCTCTATGTGCTCGGTATGTTTTGCGGTTGTGTTTGCAGTAATGACGAATGTTTGTTTGCTGTAGGTACTATTTTTGGGAAAATAGCGCCTACAACCTCATTTTCTATAAGTTCTTCAAAATAGTTGTGGAAAATAAGGTAGAAAAGATTTCAGAATCAGATTGATATTTCAATTTGTAATATTACGTACCCGTTGACCCACACACTTACCGTTTATTAAGTATCTATCGCAAGCTGTTGGCTAATAGAGAAAAAAAAAACAAATCAACTTCAAATTTTCCTCCCATGTTCTCTTGCACAAAATCATACAACTTATTTGACTAGACTCCAACTCTACCTTTTATAATTTTAATAGACAAATCTATGCACTTAAACCATTCCGGTGTCATCTTCTTCAGTGGCGTAGTCACCCTGTGAAAGTGAAAACAAACAAGAAAACAAAAAGAGGTAGATGTGGGTACATCTACCACAGGCACCTCTACCTACTTTTGTATCATAAATCCTCTTAAAATTATAAAAAGTATTCCTTTAGTAAGTTCGTACCTTTATGTTCAAAATTCTATCCGCTTCGTATATGCATAGCACGTGAATACACACAACTAAACTGTGACCAGTTTGGCAGATTTATTGTTCCTAGTAAAAATCCTCAAACTAATTCTAGATCAAACACCGCTACTGTAGTAAAGCTCCGAATTCATTGCTTCATAAATATTTATAGAGATGATCAGAAGTCCAGTGTGCTTTAGTATACTGCGGTACATACATAATAGTAAGCCAGCTACTGAGCACACAATGGTGTTTAATGTGAACTATTTACTTATGACTTTCAAATAGTATACTAGGAATGTCATGAGTGGGAATGAATTTACGCTAGCTCGAGGATTAATATTATTTATATCTGCGGGTAAGCATATTGGTGGATATACCGCAACCTATTGGTTTATTCATGGATAAAATATGACACTCCTACGTGCTTCTTAGAGTTTGTAAGATACCTGTGGTTAAGCGTGTACGTTCAATGATGGGTGACCGTTAAAACAAATATTACATCCCTAAATATTCTGGCCGCTTTTCGCCCTCGCGTGAAACGAGACGTGACGGGTTGCGAACCACGTCGCCGCCATTTGAAGTATAATTAATGACTGTCCTCATAGCGTTCCCACGAGTAATAGGAAACGAAAGAATGACCAAGCAGATATATAAGGCAAGTGTGGAAGGGACAGGACGAAGGGGAAGACCTAGGCGGACGTTCTCTGGCCAGATTGGAGACATCCTAAAAACAGGACAGGTGAGAAGTACCCTGAATAGAAGAGCATGCATGAGGAGTCTGATGGGAGTGAATGAAGCAAGAGAGATATGTCAGGATCGTTGCAAATGGCGTTCCGTAGTCTCTGCCTACACCTCCGGGAAACAGGCGTGAGTCTATGTATGTATGTATGTAAATATTCTGCACGATTATGTTACATAAAAAGGCAACCCGCGGTTTCAAGACCATAAGTTCTGATGTAACTAAGATACCGCTAGGATAACGATGAGCGTTAAATAAACAATCTACCCACTGAGAACGGACCTATGTCAAGTAGACACAAGTTTGGCAGCATTTCCCTTAAGAAAATATTACACTAGTTCAAGTAATTTTGAAAGTTAAGGGATTTTTTATTTTCAAGTAGTACTTTAAATGACTAGGGCCTACATAGTAAATAACTACCGAAATAACTTGAAACTTGGCTGCCTTTTACTACCACAGCTCGAGTCGAGATTCATTTTTCATTAACATTGTCATACAGTAAAAGTTCAAATATTTCATCATCGTTCAACATTTTCAAATAGCATTCACACCTTATTTGAAACTAGTGGCTGCCCGCGGTTACACTCGCGTTATTTAAGGCTACCGCTCTGCTCTTGTCGCTCATAGCGTGATGTTTTATAGCCTATACCCTTCCTCGATAAATGGGCTATCTAACACTGAAAGAATTTTTCAAATCGGACCAGTAGTTCCTGAGATTAGCGCGGTAACCAAGCAAACAAACAAAGAAACAAACTCTTCAGCTTTATATAATAGTGTAAGATTGTCTTTCGGAAATTGTTACTCCAAACAGAGGTACGTGGTATATATCCCGAAAGACAATTTAAAATAAGTTTAAATGACCACGAAAGCATTCAAGCAAGCTCTAAGACATATAATAATCAGAAACAAATCGCTCTCCAAATCATACTTGTCGCTTTAGTCGAAATTGAGCTTTCAGATATATCGAGTGCATTACAGTGGACGCAAATAGGATATTTCTAGACGACTCGGCGAAGGGAAAATGGAAATACCTCTATTCATGCATTTTTATTATATCTCGAAGTTTCTGAACTGATCCTGGAACAAGATTCCGAAACTTTTTATCCACGAGGCCATTGAGTGAAGTCTTAAGACAAGAAATATTTTGAGTTCGGATTAAGTGTATATTAGTTTTAGAAAGGGTTAAGTTACTTTGACGTTTATTTTTAAGTTATTGGCGTAATTGCTTTGGTGGTTTAATATAACTTTACTTTCGTGAATTCGTAATTTTTAGGTTCCTTTTTTTCAAAATAGCTAATACATTAGGTTAATGTAGTTTACCGCTGCCAATATTTTTTTGTTTGTACCGAGTCGATGGTAAGAGAGTTGATTTGGTGAAATATTAACAAACAAATATGTTACATGTCAATGGTACATGTCGCGGGATATAAAATGAGACAGCCTTCTGAGACAGAGTTTGTCGATATATTTCATACTAGCTGAGCCGGCTGTTGCACCCGCGTTATTTAAGGCAACTCCGCACCTATGGCTCATAGAGTGATGTAATATAGAGTATAGCCTTCTTCGATAAATTGACTACTCAAAACAAAAATAATTATTCAAATCGCACCAGCAGTTTTTGTGATTAGCGCGTTCAAGCAAACAAACAAAGAATCTCTTCGGCTTTGTAATATTAGTATGGATGTAGATACTAGTTAGTGCTGCCCTATATGAAATCATTACACGTATAACGTCTTCCCAAACGCCCTAGATGCAAACGACCACTGATATATGACTTTCCAACCGGTTTTATGTGTACACTGATATATTTTAACATCCCATCAAGTTCCTGATGTGCAAGCCGAACTTATCCTAAACTAGCAGTCAACTCCAACAAATCTAATAATCAGTTCAAAAGCCTGTAATTATGGTGTGTAACATTTATAAAGTTTTCGTTGTGTTGCCTACATGTTGCTTCTTGATGGGGCAACTTACTATTTGGGAAAGGGGAAAGTTGCATCTCAAATTTGATAATTTTGGAGTAGAACGACATATAAAGGCAAAATAAATTATATTTATACGGTATTTTAAATTCCTAGAGCCCAAGGCGTGTTGTATAAGTACGTCTCGAGCTCGGTACACACTACGTACAGAGCTCTTAGTTACTGTATAGCTAACATTACCGTGATATATAATATTAAAAAGGACTAAATAAAACACTAGAGTAAACGTCATGTTGTTGATGTATTATTACATCTTTCAATTTGCAGCACATTTTTACAACCATAGACTTACACTACGGGACAAAAGTGACAGTCACTTATAACTTAAATGGCTGATACAAGTCTTTATTCAATACATATCGGCCGTGCTTGGATCACGCGGGTCTACTCATACGAAATCCGTGCTCCGAACTGGTAAATTTCCTTAAACAGTATGCTTACACAAAAGGAAGGTATGTTCATGAAAATGAATTTGAAAAGTACATTGCCTATACAAGTATACATATTGTGAAAGAGGTGTACCCATTTAGAATATAAAAACATTTTGTTCGTAAAAAATAAACCTAAAGGAGTCTCTATATAATTTGGGTTCAGGTCACATGAGTCAGGTGGCGGATCTTTCATCCATCTCTGTCACATCACCCTTTAAAAAGCAGAATAGAACATAACAAAACACTTTTGTAGGCGGGAGTAGTGCCATACATAACACACTGAGTTAAAAATAGAAACCCAATAGGGATCTGTTGGTCTAGTAAATGAAGTACTGTCGGTGTAGATTTGCTTTTCTATATTTTTTTAGGCAAAGACAACAGAATCTATGGATGATGGATAAAGCATGCAAATGCCACGAGGGAGTTTCTAAAAATGAAACTCAGATTTTTCTGTGATCTAATAGTCAGCAATGCATAGTGAAATGATCACTGCGCCATTAGTGCATTCAAAACAAAGCAGGGATAACGACAAACAAGTCATTGTTGGCAAAGATTTAGTTAATAATAATGTTTCCATATATTTTACATTGTAGAAAAGAAATATATTTTACATTAAAAAAAAAGGCAGCGATAGCCGAGTGGATATACCAACAGACTGCCATGTAGAGGGTATCGGATTCGAATCCACGGCGCGCACCAATGACTTTTCGGAGTTATGTGCGTATTGAATTGTTAATTATCGCTTGTCCCGTGCCTCGGAGAGCACGTTAAGCCGTCGGTCCCGGTTGTCATGAAGATCTTTGACAGTCTTTACAGGGCGTCAGTACCTTCTAAATAAACTGACACTAGTCTAAACTGGAATATCGCTATCGCTTCGTGGAAAAGCTAATATTCAGCCAAATCTGGTTAGACTAGAAAGCGGACCCCAGATTGAAACTGGGATAACGCTAAGAGGATGATATTTTACATTGTAGATAGAATGTGAATGGGATAAAAACTTGATGAGAGTGAATGAAGCTGCAAGAGAGATACCTATGTCAGGATCGTTGCAAATCGCGGTACTCGGTCTCGGCTTACTCCTGTAGGAAACACGCGTGAAGACTCACGCCGACGCATGTTTCTTAATAGGATATTTCCTCCATTTATGTATGGAGAGGTTCTGTTTCATTTTATGAAACCAGGGTCTTCGCGATACAAGTAAATGAAAATAAACAAAATCCAACTAGATGGAAGCATAACAAACACAATCACGTCAAACGTGCCAATAATATGATAATACATATAAAATTAAAACAAAATATCGAGGAAAGCTGACATAGCTACCTCATCATAGAACGCCATATTCTATGTCATGTATATAATATCATTTTGAGAAGACATTTCATCCCAAATACTGTAGTACCCATTGGTGGTAAGTCCCAGCCTTGGTTTGTGTCCGTCTGCAAGTAGGCTTCTGACCTCAAGCAAGAAAAATACCAAGCCTGGGCCAATGCGGTTACGGCCAAGGACCCGAAAGTGAAGCTCTACAAGAAAGAGTACAACTACGCCTCCAGATCCTTCAAAAGAGCTGTGGCCAAAGCGAAAGCGGAATATATTAGCAGTATTGGTGAGAGACTAGCTCTAATGCCCTCGGGTACACGAGCTTTTTGGTCTTTTGCCAAAGCTGCTGAAGGTAACTGCTGTCGGCCTTCCTTTCCACCTCTGCGCAGGGAAGACAAATCATTGGCCTTTGATGCCAAAGACAAAGCCGATCTTTTAGGGTGTCTTTCTGCCTCTAACTCGACTTTAGACGACGGATGTAAATTACCGCCGACCATCCCGCGGTTTAGGGGCTCTATGTCAGACGTTCAGTTCTACGTTAAATCTGTTCGTAGAGCTCTCCTCTACTTCGACGTTCAGAAGTCGAGTGGGCCAGATGGTGTTCTTCCCAATGTGCTGAAAGTTTGCGCTCCTGAGCTGGCTCCGGTCTTGACGCGTCTTATCCGGCACTCCTATTCGACTGGCATTGTCATGTCGTCATGGAAGACTGCTACTGTGCACCCGATTCCCAAAAAGGGCGATCGCTCTGATCCGAGCAACTACAGGCCTATATATCCTTGTTCTCCAAGATAATGGAATCCATTATTAACTGCCAGCTCCTGCGATACCTAGAGGAGCACCAGTTGATCAACGACCGCCAGTACGGCTTTCGCCGCGGCAGGTCAACTGGTGATCTTTTAGTGTACCTGACACATAGATGGGCGGAGGCAATTGAGAACAAGGGGGAGGTCGTAGCGGTCAGTTTGGACATGGCGAAAGCCTTTGACAGGGTCTGGCATAAGGCGCTTTTGTCGAAGCTTTTTTCCTATGGGCTGCCTGAGAATTAATGCAAATGGGTATCCAGCTTTCTTTCGAAGCGTAGCATTAAAGTCGTAGTTGACGGTTCATGCTCTGATCCTAGGCCCGTGAATGCTGGTGTCCCTCAGGACTGTGTACTATCGCCAACACTGCATCTGCATATCAATGATATGATACAAACCAGTGACATACATTGCTATGCAGATGACAGCACTGTAGACGCTCTGTACCTCGGTAGTGCTAAAATCTCTCAGACACAAATCATTGAGTGTCGGAACTAACTTGTGTCTTTAACGGAAACCAAACTTGACCTGGTCTCCGATTAGGGTCATCGTAATCTGGTCACTTTTAAGCCCAAAAAGACACAGGTTTGCGCGTTTACCGCAAAAAAGACCCCTTTTGTCGATTCTCCAATATTTCAAAGCACTTCCCTTGATATTAAGCCGTTCGAAGGGATTCTCGGAGTCAAGATAACGCGAGACGTCCAATTTCGCGGTCATCTGGAAGCTACAGCTAAACTAGCCTCCAAAAAACTGGGTGTCCTCAATAAAGCAAGAAGATGCTTCACATCAGTGCAGCGTCTCTTGCTTTACCTAGCTCAAGTTAGGCCCCACATGGAGTACTGCTGCCATCTTTGGTCCGGGGCACCACAATACCAACTGCTTCCATTTGAACGTGTCCAACGTCGAGCGGCTTGAGTCATCGATGACGCGGTCCTTACAAACTGGCTCGACCATCTTGACCTGCGTAGAGATGTTGCGTTCCTCTGCGTTCTCTATCGTATGTATCATGGGGAGTATTCTGAGGAGTTGTTTGGTCTGATACCCGCTGCAGAATTTCACCACCGTACAACTCGCCACAAATTAAAATTCCACCCTTACCACCATGATGAGTGGCGTTCTTCTATCGTATGATTCATACGCCATTTCCTGCCTCGTACGACCAAACTGTGGAACCAGCTACCTGCAGCGGTATTTCCAAACCAGTTTGACATTGCAATCTTCAAAAAGCGAGCATATTCCTTTTTAAAAGGTAGGCAACGCACTTGTGATCCTTCGGGCATTGCAGGTGTCTATGGGCGGCGGTGATTACTTACCATCAGGTGACCCGCTTGTTCGTTTGTCTTCCTATACTATAAAAAAAAACATTAATAGTAAAAATAAATAATTAGTATCTTTGGAAATGAAGACTGTATTTTGAAGGAAATCAGAAATAACAGAAGGATACAGTAATATTTATGTGAAGGGTCTATACCTTGTAAGTGTAATTAATGAAATTATAGGTTAAGTTTATGACATAGGGAAATATAACGTTTCGGCATGGGTTAGACCACTCGCAGTCCCGAGATGACTCAACTCAACAGAAGAATAGTCAACATTTTTGGAGACCGAAGCTAAATCCTCTGCCATGGGCAATGAAGTTGTATTTTATTTTTCGGCGTCACTCAAATTTGAGTGTACATAAACATAACTTCACTCTTTTATCACCGAAGGGGTAGGAAGAGGTATATTACACACCCACTTCGCCAGTTATGTTTCGGTCCCAATGTAATAGGGGGGACCCTATTGCCATCTTCTGGGTACATTATTGAGCGAGCGATAATGAACATTTATAATTCACACATAACTTCGAAAAGACAGAGATGTGTGCCCGGGGTAACTGGGGATCGAACCCGATACCATCGTCTCAGCAGTCTGTTACGTACACCACTGAGCTACCGCCGCTATATTTGAGTATAAAAGTAAATAATTTACCTTTAAGGTAAACGTACGTAATTCCGGCAGTGTCCCGGTACCCGGTAACTAGTCGGTTTTTATCATTTTGTAGGTTTCTAACAAAAAATAATTAAAGTTTAAGAATTTTAATACATACTTGACATAATTTCGTATAATTATAATATTAACGCTGCTCAATAATTGTAATGGTTGCAAAACTACACTACAATAAAAGTGTGGTGTGCGCAAATTTTGTGGAATTTTCAGGTTCTGTCACCAAACTACGAAGCTACCACATTGTATTGGTTTGCTTATCATATTGCTGCAGATAGCGCTACAGTGAGAGTGGTTATTTGCTTAAATATGTGAGTTAATTATCTAGCGATATAGTCCATAAACTGCGATGAATTTAATAAAATAGTAAGTATTTTGGCATATTACATTAACTGGGACTAAGAAACACCTACATGACCCAGTACCCGGCAATATTATACCCTTTTTTACCGGATACTGGTACACGAGTTAACTTCGTACTACCCGTTGCACCGGAGCCCGTTACTGCACCTTAGTGCCTTGCAATAAGTCTCATTATCCTTTGAAACTCTAGTAGTGTAGTAGTAGAGTATTAAAACATTATATTTATATTATTCTGCCTGATACTGAGACGTACACTACCACTTGATTCTAAACTCTATCATATGAAAGGGCTTGATGTTTATATTTCAAAAGGTATTTTATTACGAGGACGATTAATGAAAAATAAAATAAAAAAGCGGTGCCATACACCCATTTCTTAATTTGTATAGAGCTACTCGCATGATGGAGCTGGAAAGTCGAGATAAAACGACACAAGCCCATCGAGTTTGAGCACGTTTCAATCGTATTGACGAGTACTCTGATCCTATATGCCAACCAGATTTTGATGATGCGTTGTCAAAGTTGACTTCAACTCTAAGTAGATTTCAAATCATAGTTGAGTTCAACTGAAAGAGGAGTTACACTGAAACATGAGTTCAACGGACCAACTGGACGACCACAGAGTCCTCGACCACAAGCTACTTTACCGGAGTTACCTATCCTGGATGTCGAACAGAGCGAGGTACGGATGGCGTTTGAGCAACTTAGGAAAAACAAAGCACCTGGTGATGACGGAATTACTGTAGAACTCCTCAGAGTAGGTGGATACACAACCTAGAGAGAGCTAGCAAATCTTTTCAATACCGTCATCCACGAAGGTTCAAAACTGGAGCGGGGGTGTGGTGCCTCTATTATTAAAAAAAGGCGACAAAACTTTATTGAAGAATTACTGACCCATTTCACTCCTGAGCAATATTTACAAGTTGTTCTCGAGGGTTGTAACAAACGACTCGATGACTTCCAGCCATCAGTGCCAGCCGGGTTTCAAAAAGGCTTCATCACCGTGGACCATATCCATACTGAAACACCATGAGTATAACCAGCCGCTGTGTATGGCATTCGTGAACCACCAGAAAGCCTTCGACCCTATCGTAACCTGGGCAGTTCTTGACAGCCTGCAACGATGACGCATTAGTGTTAAGATATTTGTATGAAACCGACCGGCGATCATGACCATTCAGATCCAAGACAGAAAGACATACACCATAGAGTTGCGAAGGGGAGTCTCGCAAGGGGATGTGATATCTCCCAAGCTGTTCACCAACGCACTTGAGGATGTCTTCAAGACACTGTGTGTGGGCTCAACGAATATCGACGGCGAGTACATCTCACACTGCTCACACGTTCAATTTGCTGACGAAATCGTCCTAATAGCAGAGACGTTGGAAGAGCTTAGCGGAATGCTGTCGACCTTAATGAAGCCTCCCCGGTGGATTGGTCTTGGCATGAACCTGGCTAAAACGAAGGTAATATTCAATGAACACGTCGTGTCGAGACCGCTCTGCATTGACGGTTCCTTCCTCGAAGTTGTGCAACAGTATGTCTACCTGGGGCAAGTAATACAGTTGGGTAGACACAGCTTCGAGAAGGAAATCGATAAGTGGATTCAATTGGTATGGGCAGCATTCGGTAAGCTACGTCGGATCTTCTCGTCACCTATCCCACAAAGCCTCCAGACAAAAGTCTTCTACGGTGCCGAAATCTGGACACTCACGGTAGTACTGGTCCATAGATTTAAAATAGCTCAGCGTACTATGGATCGACCTATCCAGGAAGAGAACTGGAGCCACCGACATAGCTCGCCGTATAAGCAGTCTGAAGTGGCAATGAGCTGGCCACGTCTCCCGAAGGACCGACGACCGATGGAGCAGACAAGTCTTAGAGAGAAGACCCTGCTTCGGCAAACAAAGAGTGGTTTTGAGCTGACTGCACGGTTGGCGTCGTGGTTTAAGAGGCCACCTCGCTGCTTGGCACTTGCCTAGTGTTGTGGGTTCAATACTGGGTGTTCAAAGTGCCCGTTGTATGTTGGTTAAGACTCCCGCGACACAGGATTTATCACTAGTGCATGATTTGTTATATTAAAGAAAGGGCCTTGCGAAGCTATAAATTGTAAGTAAACCAAGCGCATACGATATTTGCTAGTACCTGTAGTTCATTGTTTTATATCTTAGGTTTTGATCTCTTTTCAGAAAACTACAAAACAATTTGGTTGCTTAGTTTAAAGCCATTGAAAATTACTGTAAGAATTCACTTCTTACAGTAATTTTAAAAGTTCAAAAATAATGTGACGTAGGCATACTTTTGTTTGTTTTAGTTTATTTTAGAAAGAAGTTGAAAATATAATAAATATAGTATTACGTCAATTTTAATTCGTGCTTGTGATTTCCTTTGAAATACATTTCAATAAAAATCTTTTCTTTGACCTCTTTAGATACATAACAATTCCATTACGCAATATTTATAAATAAAAAGTTCAAATATTATAAACTTTAACAATAAGCAAATAGAGTTCAAATTCCCGGTTAAAATTTGCCGGTATCTGGTACAATCTACCGTTTACTAGGACAAATCTACCGGATACTGGTACAAATGGGTCTTTTCAAACTTTATTTAAATTAAAGTATTCTTAACGTCATATATATCAAGAGCCATAAAATTGCACGAAAACAAGAATAAATTGTCTATAAACTGCCGTAAATTTCATTTTTGTTAGTCTTTTAACCTTAACATAGCAGACCTGCAAAGTCAGCGAAGTTCAGAATTTCACGGCTATTGGGCCGTTTACCTTATCAATGTTTTAAGCAAGCGTCGTCAAGTTAGCATCGTTTTCATATCGCGTACGATACAAGGAGCCTAACTTTTAACTTTTCTATTTCTTGGGAACAAACGCTAACATTGTAAGCGAACTTGAGTCAAAATTATTTCATGTAACGCGTGCGACTTGTTAGTACTTTTGATATAGACAGTGGAACTGAAATTGAATATTTTGTTTTATGATATTTGACTTAGTCAGAGTATTATCATCATAATGTACTTCGAGGAAATTCGGTCATATCGTTCTGCCTCTTTGGACTTAGTCTCGGATATTTCATTTTGTCATAGTTCTTACTAACAAATCAGTGGATATTTAAGGAAAGTGCAATATTTTAACAAATTAGGTGAGTTTTCAGAAAGAAAAACAGTTAAAAGTGTAACACTAAAGCATGAGTCATGGTACAGGAGAAAATAAAAATTAAGTCTAGAAGTGGTACGGTTTTTCGACCTGGTACTGTGCCCTGAAAAATGCTTAGACTAGGTTTTAGGTCATACATAATAGAAGTCAGAACTTATAAAATAAAAATAAAATATTACTTCCATTCCTGTTTTTCTGTTTACTGCACTGCACAGGGCCAAAGCGTAGAGTGTTATATTTTATTGCAACCTACATTAAATGGCGTACTTAACTAATGCATCATTACGTAATGAACAACTCGGTAATAGTTCAACCCGTGTTGCACTAGACATTTAACTACAACCAAGTAAATAATGAGAAAGCTACGCTTGCATTTACAAGTCATCATCATCATCATCGGCATTTAACAGTCTACTGCTGGACTAGGCCTCTCCTTTGAAGGGAGGAATTGGCCTACTATACCACGCTGACCAAACGGGTTGGTATAGGGTTTGTATCAAGTTTTCCTTCTCTTACAGTGCTGTTCTCTGCATAATATGCTCCCTTTGTCGGCTCTTACGACACCCATGGGATAATATGGGGTGGTGACATTCCGTATTCTTAATCCGTCACCACACGGACAAGTATTAGGTACTAACTAAGCCCATACCGGAGAGCATGCATGAGAAATTTCATGAGAGTGAATGAAGCAAGCGATAAATGTCAGGATTGTTGCAAATGGAGGTCCGTAGCCTCTGCCTACCCCTTCGGAAAACAGGCGTGTGTTTATGTATGTAGGTACTTACGGATAATTTTCTGCGTTAATTGTTTAAATGTTGTCCAAGTACGCTATGATATTCTACCACATTCTACCACACCCAGCGTCCGCTTTCTAGTTTAACCGGATTTGGCAAAATATACCTATTAGCTTTTCCACAGAGCGACTGCCGTCTGGCCTCCGCAACCCAAAGGGATAGCGCTATTCCATGGCTTAGACTAGTGTCAGTTGCTTAGAGATACTGACTCCCCATAACAGCTGTTACAGACACAGACATAGATCTACATAGATAACGCAAATGCATGCACTTTGCGTGTCTGAACTCCGACCAAGCGTCGAGCTTGGTCGCCACTAACTTCAGTCCCCGCGCGTCCGTTTTACCGTTAAGTAAACTTTATTCACATTACGTTGCCGCGTTTGCTTCGGACGTTTGATCTGACGTTGTGGATTAGGAGACGATGAATATCGCACAAGCGATACTGTCGCGCATCGCTTCGAATTCGTGATACAGGCAACGTCACAGTAGGTATTAAAAAGTCGGCACGCTTGGTTTCAATACAAATCGTGATAATTGCGTTATCTATGTAGATCTATATCTGTGGTTACAGA
This sequence comes from Euclidia mi, assembly GCA_944739405.2. Taxonomy (NCBI): domain Eukaryota; kingdom Metazoa; phylum Arthropoda; class Insecta; order Lepidoptera; family Erebidae; genus Euclidia; species Euclidia mi. The sequence goes on along the minus strand of OX123189.2, from coordinate 84,000,104 downwards.
TCTTCAGACACCACTTCATGGGACCACCGGCTTTACGTGCTCGCAAGGTAAGTGACAGTTAACAATTTAATACGAGCGAAGGTTATGTTACTTTGAAAAGTAAATAGGCGCGATGTACATAGTTTCGAACCCGATATCTTTTGCAGGGTAATCTGTTGGTATCTCCACAAGGGTATCTTTGCTTTTTGTGTCATTCATTAGATGGCGTTGTTAAACTTTTAACGTTAAATATAATTAAAAATTTAAAATTTAAGTTACCTCAAACTGCCACTACGCATTTGCAACCGGATTATTTTAAAAATGAAAGTAGTTGAATGCGGTATCGTCTTTTGGTACAAAAGTCCCCAGCGCCGGTAGTCATGACAGTCTATATCGAATCCTAGTTCTGATAAAGATATAGTATCAAAATGGAAAAAGATAGACGATCACGGCTGTCGGAGCTAGTGATAAAAACCCCAAAATGATGGATCGCATAACATCCACATCAATTAAAAATAAGTCTGAAGAAATAAAGTTGCATAAAAGTAAATCAACCGTGAAAGTGGTTTCATTTCATTGTATTTCGGTTGAAGCCGTCAATAATTTCGTTACTTTCGGTACCCGCTCCGACAGCCGTGATCGTCTAGTGGTTAAGACCCTACGTTGTGGCCATAGCAACCCAGCTTCGAATCCTGGTCACGGCAGTGTCTCACTGTCGCGGCGGTCTAAATTTTTATAATATTTAGATAAATATCAACTCAGAGCCCAAACGATTGATGCTAGATCCTCACGTCGCCCTATCAATGATAGGGAGACAGATCCAACTTTTTTGATTTACTGTACCCCTAAGAGAATATATATTGTCATTATATTATGATATAGGATACACCATCACTGCCAAAACTACATTATGATGAGAGAATACAATGACATTCCTTGAACAACGTCATTCTAACTACACGACTAACCGATTAGCCAAGTGACTGAATATAACTTCTTACACTTTAGCTAAACGAAGCTCACTAAAAGCCTTTAACGTGGATAATTAATACAGTCCAATTTGTTATTTATCAAATTATTTCGGTAATTACAATTTTGCTACAACAATCTGATAGTAAGGGTTATAAATTTTCATAATATCAAATTATTACGCATTAATTCGGTATATTGTGTCAATATCGAAATCGAGTACCATTAGGTTATAATTTTTTTTTTCATTCTAATAATGCGGCAGCATTTACGTTTTTTTATTTGTGACGTCATGATGTCTCAACTATAAAGTTTCAATGTCAAAGTCAAAATCATGCTGTCTCAACTACGTATATTATGAGGCATGTAGTGGTTTTACGCCTATGGCCATCAATATTAATGATTTAACGGAAATTTCAAGCAGTTTGCTAATTAAATTCGAAGCACCGTTGTAATGAGCGAGATGGCGCGAAGTTTCAAACTTCAAGATACGTGTACAGAATACCGAATAAAATGCCGACACCAACTTTACAAGGGCGCGAAATCTGCCTACATATAAAGTTCCTTCGATAAATAAGTTTAAATTAATTATTTAGCGAGTTCGAACAATGTTGGGCCTAGCTAATATATGCGAAACACGAATCATTCGGCTAGTTTAGTTTACTAACAAGAATACATCAATTATACGGGCCGTGACTCACTTACAATCGATACGCTAGTTGAGTACTGACTTGACGAAAAAAATGGAGAATGAAGAAGGAATTTGAGGAGGCAGCGATAGCCTATAATGGTGATTCCAACAGACTGCCATACCGAGGATATTGGGTTAAAACTCTTGACGCACACCACTGTATTTTCGAAGCTGTGTGCGCATTAGGGTTAGTCTCGTGTCTTGAAGTCCCGGGACATTTTATAAATTTAGCTGTCTCGGGTCCCGGGACTTTGCTATTATGACTCGAGACAGGACACAGTTATCGAAATTTTATTGTATTGTATAATTTTATTTTGAAATAGTGTAAATAACCAGTACTTAAGTACTAGGTACTATAGCATAAATAATGAATACACAATAAATGCGTTTGCCACTCCGCCACATTTCTGGTTTTGTGAAATTTGATTGATATTGAGTCTGTGTCCGGTCAGTCAATAATCAATTTAATTTTATGGAGTCTTGTTCGGGGAAGTTTTCTTGTTGAGATACCTTCAGTTGTCTAAATTTTATTGTATTTTTGTATTATCTCAATTAAAAACTGATTGCCTCCGTGATCAAGTGGTTAGCGTATGCGACTGCTGATCGGAGGTCCCGGGTTCGAATCCCGGATCGGGCAAAAGTGTTACTGGGTTTTTCCAAATTCTCAGTAGCAGCACGGAGTCTGGTGATTTGCCCGGGAACGGCAATAGGGTCGCCCCCTAATACGTGGGACCTAAAAATTCATGGGTGTAATATTACAACTCTGCCTACCCCTGCAGGGATACAGGCGCATCTATAAAAAAAATAAAAAAGAATTAAAACTTAAAACAACAAATTCCGGCACAGACAAAATATTGTTTCGTGTGACGATCTAACCCACAACACTGAACGCAATGTGCTAAATGGCAAAGCTGCCCCTTAAACCACTACTCCGTATGTACAGTTAGTATATTATAGACTCATAGACTCACGCCTGTATCCCCGAAGGGGTAGGTAGAGGTGTAATATTACACCCACATTTCGCCATGCATTTTTTTAGGTTCCACGTAATAGGGGGCGAGCCTATTGCCGTACCGGGCACATTACCGGACTCCGTGCTCCTACTGAGAATTTCCTAACGGAAAAACCCAATAACACTTTCCCCGACCCGGGAATCGGACCCGAGACCTCCCAATCCCACGCGCACATTTATGCCGCGAGACCAACGAGGCAGTCAGTTACAGTTAGTAATTCCTTGTTATTACTATAATACTAATTTAGGTGGTAACTGCTCTCTGTGGCTGTTGATTGAATATTGGAAATTTGCCATGAGACAGAATTTATTCTTAGTTTGCACAAGAGTTGTATTTTTTTGAAGACAAATATTCTTTAGCCTAAAATTTAGCTTAACATTGATAGGATATCATTTGATGTTTCGTGACTGTTGATTTTCATCAAAAATGGATTAATTCCTTTTTAATTTTGTTAACAGCGCAGGCTATCTTGTGTCTGTACTTTGAAATTGTCAAGACTGCCGAAACCCCACCTAACATACATACATAGACGCCGCCTGTTTCCCGGAGGGGTAGGCAGAGACTACGGAACGCCATTTGCAACGATCCTGACATATCTCTCTTGCTTAATTCACTCCCATCAGATTCCTCATGCATGCTCTTCTGTTTAGGGTGCTTCTAACCTGTCCTGGTTTAAGGATGTCTCCAATCTGGTCAGAGAACGTCCGCCTAGGTCTTCCCCTTCGTCCTGTCCCTTCCACACTTGCCTTATATATCTGCTTGGTCAGTCTCTCGTCATCCATCCTCTCCACGTGCCCAAACCATCTTAGCATACCTTTCTCGATGCTTGTCACTACATCTTTTTTACCCCACAACACTCTCTTATCACGCAATTCTTTACTCCGTCAGTCAAAGAAACACCACACATACTTCTCAGTGCTCTCATTTCTACAGCATTTATTCTACTTTCATGACTCTTCTGCCATAGCCAACTATCACTACCATACATTAGAGTAGGTACTAACACCCCTCTATGGACGGCCAAACGTGCCTTTTTGGACATGTTTTGGCTATTCATGAACGCCTTCAGAGCTCCATTCACTCTATTACCTACATTAACTCTTCTTTCAATATCTTCTTCATTCTTACCATCTCTTGTAAACAGCGTATCTAAATATACAAACTCATTCACTTGCTCCACTCGCTGTCCATCGATCATAACATTACAAGCCGTAATGCATTCCTCCTTTTCAAAAACCATAACTTTTGTTTTACTTACATTCACTTTCATTTCTTTCCTCTCTAACGCACCATGCATGATTGTTACCATCTCCTGCAACTCCTCCGCTGAAGACGCAAGTTTAACCTGATCATCAGCATAAAAGGGGCATTTGACAAGTAACTCATTCATCCTTAATCCACAGTCACTATTTTTCAAATCTTGCAAACAACTGTCCATGAAGAGGTTGAACAGCCACGGCGACGCTACACATCCCTGTCTAACACCTGTCTCGATGGTAAACCAATCCGTGTATGACCCATTTATCCTCACACAAGCTCTAGAATCTTCATAAAGGGATTTCAGAGCTCGTATGAGGCTGTTGTTCACCCCATACATCGACAGTACCGACCACATTTAATTCCTCACCACTTTATCGTAAGCTTTTTCCAAATCCACGAATGCGCAATAGACATTTTGACCTTTGGCCAAGAATTTTTCGGCTATGCACCGCAAGGAAAAGACTTGATCCGTGCACCCCCTACCCTTTCGGCATCCTGCTTGTACATCCCATATTTTCTTGTCGGTTACTTCCATAACTCTTTCAATCAGTACCTTCGCATACAATTTGCCCACCTAACACTACCTATTATTTTAATTAATGATTTTGTGTTGCTTGTTTATAAGGCAACTCCCGCCCAAATCTTGTACTGCCGAGCACTAACTTAACAAACGATCATTCTATTGAAACAAAGTATACATTGACAAGCAACGAACAATTTATGAACACTCAATACGTGACGCATGACTTGGCAAGGCGTCAACTTAAAGTACGTACTTAACTACCGTGTACAGTCAGTTAAAATTTGTTAGTACTGCGATATCCATTTAGGTGGTGACTCTTTTTTAATTAATTGTGAATGTTTTCAAAGTCTCCGCATCACAGGATTAATAATTACTAGCGCAAAGTTATCGCGCTCGCGCTCTGTTTTCAGAAGAAAAATAAATTGTTTAGACAGAAATTAATGTTTAAATTGTTGGGATCTAATTCTATGTTCAGTGATTTTTAATTTTACCGAAATTTGGGTTTATTCATACATATTGATAGAAATTATCTTTATTCTGAAAAGTCTTGAAGTCCTCGGGACTTTGAACGTTAGCTGTTTCGTATCCTAGGACTTTGAAATTGTCGAGGCTTCCAAAAACCTAATTAGGATTATTAATTTTCACCAATTTTTTTTTATTCATATTTCGCCAGATATTAACTAGAATCTAATTTTATTCTGAAAAGTCTCGAGTCCCGGGAAGTCCCGGACTTTGGCCTCCTGCTGTCTCATGTCCCGGGACTTTGAAAATCTGGAGACTTTGCAAACTCTAGTGCGTATTTAGTTGTTAATTAGGTATCGCTTGCTCTGTGCCCTAGAGCGCACGTTAAGGCTGTCATGATGATCCTTGACAGTCGTTATGGGGAGACATAGTAGGTATATCGCCATCCCTTGTGTTGCGGCGGTTGTCAACGGTAGACGATAGTTGGTCTGTGGAGGAACTGATCTGTCATATCTGGCAAGACTAGAATGCGAACTTCGGCATATCTAGCTTTCATTGGCTTCTGTATAGCACTTGGTCATTGTTGCTTATTGATTTGATCATACGAATTTGTTTGTCATATTGTCACTTTATGCTGGTAGCTATGGTATATTAAATTGGAGAACTTTATTAAAGTGCACTTCTCCTAAAGTCTATTTATAAAAAAAATTGTCCTTCACCGCTATTAATTCATAATAATATCGCCATCAACTATATCCATGGAAATGTTAATCAACGTCAACTGTAATCTAATCATGGAACGCCTTCTAAATTTAATTTTAATTTATTTTATTTTTCGTATTGTATATATTAAATAGGCTTATTTTAATTTTAGGACATAATTAAGCTGCTCCAAGTCTTGAGTTGTGCGAGATGAGATTAAAACGGCAAGTCATATCATGGAAACGCTACCTTTACTTGTATTAATATGTGAAGAAAAATATTTTATACTTTTTGTATAAAATTATGGACGTGACTTATACTGAACCAATATATGGTTTTACGCTATAGCAACTAGTTTACATTAAGTTGGTGGTTCTTAATAGCATTATAATATTGTTTTAAGATATGAATACCTTGTTATCTTGACATTTCGACCAACTTAAAACTACGCTTGTCTGAACTAACGTGGTTAGGGCAGACAAGCCAACAACAAATAAAGTATAAAACAGTAAGTGGTAAACGGAAAATTACTTATTATAAGCTTACTATTACAGAAGATGTTAAGATAATTTTACTTGTGCAGCTGTAGATATACGCCTCTCTTTCCTGATACAAGTACATATTATATTAATAGGAATACAAACAAATTTGTACCTCACTGAGGGCCTGTTTTTGTATGTCTCTACGTACAAATTTTCATAAAACAATATATCTAGCCATACATTTTTGCATTAGAATTTATCTTGATATTTATTACTGGCAACTCCCACGCGATGGATTCGTCCAACCCGTGGCGTATTCAAGTCGGTCAGCATGTTGCGCGCCTGCCCTTATTCCTTTCCTGCATATGTGATGAATATTCAGAGGCGACAATTCTGGTGTATTTCCTGCTAAAATAATTTTATATGCCATAATGATGGAGCGATTACATCAAGGAAGAGACATAGGTAGTCTCAACTTCAAACCTAAGGCCCACATCTCTGACTTTATTATTTATCGCTCGCTAAAAGGTTAATGAAAACATAAGTTGGCAATCTGGATGTCTGAGAGTTCTGCATAATGTTCTCGCAAAGACAGGTAAAGTCTGCCAACCCGCACTTGGCTTTTAGTCTTTATGATCAGTGCCACTTGATGTTTGATTCCTTTAAAATTAATAAAATTAAATTATTGTCAGATAGCACATACACATTTACTTCCAATTTTATTTTCGATTTATCTGGAAGATAAATCCGGTGGTGAAATTCGGCCTACATTGCTCAATTGCCAAACTGCTGCGATAATTTTATAATTTATTAATTTGAGTTTTTCTGCAATTTATTAGTTATAATCTCAAATCTGTTTACTGCCATGAAAATGGGCGATAATTTATTTCAAATGAATAAAAAAACATTTAAAAAGTAACAAAAAATAAAACATATTTTAGACAACTTATCGGTACAACAGAATCGCCCCCAATATCGGTTAAAATTCAGAAAGATGTTTTGTTTGTACGGAGAAGACTTGTACTCATACGTTGATATGTTTTGTGTTATTGTATAATATATCAATAAAAGTGCTTACACATTAAAAGCAATTCATAATTTATTAGCAGATGGTTTCGTTTGGTTTTATATGTATAAAGGTTATGGCTAAAATATTTTTTCAAATGACAACGACCGCATTAGGAATGAAGCCTGTGTCACGGAGGACATAATATACATCATTCAAAACAAGAGACATAAAAATACCCAGACTTCATCCTCTTAGCGTTATCCCAGTTTCAATCTGGGGTCCGCTTTCTAGTCTAACCGGATTTGGCTGAATATTAGCTTTTCCACGGAGCGACTGCCTGTCTGACCTCCGCACCCGAAGGGATAGCGATATTCCTACCATATTAGGTTTAGACTAGTGTCAGTTTATTTAGAAGGTACTGACGCCCTGTAACGACTGTCAAAGCTCCTCATGACAACCGGGACCAACGGCTTAACGTGCTCTCCGAGGCACGGGACTAGCGATAATTAACAATTCAATACGCACATAACTCCGATAAGTCATTGGTGCGCGCCGTGGATTCGAACCCGATACCCTCTGCATGGCAGTCTATTGGTATATCCACTAGGCTATCGCTGCCTTTAAAAAAAAAAACCCAGACTTGAAACTCAATTTGTGGGTCACACAAAATCTAATCTCGTGCGCCGAACCCACAACATTCAAACGTTTTGCACATACAAACGTAGTTCTCTGTATTCTCCCTGGATGATGTCAATAGAGCAATATTTTCCAAAAAATGTATTGGCATGTCCATATGTTTCTTCTCTTTCACAAATTTATTATTTAAAGAGTCATGAACGTTTAAAAAGCTTAACGTTAGCCAGACTTAAGCAATAATTTAAGGAACATAGGAATTCTATTGAAAATCTAAATGGAATTCTATTCAATTCTATTGTAAATCAATTATTTTCACGAGAAAGTAAACCTTAAACCGAGCGAGTTTTGGAGAAGGAATCAGAGGAAGTTAATATGATGTACTTTTGAAAGGTATTTGTTGTGATTTTCATGCCTTTAGTTTTTCCTCACACTTAATACTATGCCATCCGCACAGTAACAAAAAGGTTTGTACCAATCGGATATTTTGGATTACCAAATTATTTGGTGCATTGCATTTCAAATACAGATTAACATAATTTTAAAATTAGTTAAGTACTGAACCCGCCAGACGTTGTATGGGAAAAATCTAGAACTCGACTGCAGTACCACATATCCAATTCAATAATGAACCCACCACGCACAAAAATATAACAGGAAAATCAATCCAGAAATTTATTATTATATAATTAGGTTCATCCACCGTCACGTTATAGTGCTGTAAAATGTTGATTTCTACGGAAATGTTATATTGTTTTTCTTAAGTTAAAAATAAGTGCGGAAGCGTGTATATTATGGTCTGAGTAAATACTTTCCGGGAAAACACTGACATAAGAAATATGGTGTATAAATTTATTTAAAAAAACACGACTTTTCTTTTATAAGTGTACTCACAATATAATTCCGTCAGCAGCGCCTTTAGATAATAGCTGTTTTATAACTTAGTATTTTACTTCAATAAACTATTTTATTCGCAGTGTTTTATAGCCATTTTTTAAATTGCGCTGCGGCAGTCTGTATGATGGTCTACTTCGACGTAATAGGGTTTTGAATATTATTGTGTTTTATTCATTTACTCGGTTTTCATAGGGCTAGAAGATGTGATAATCTTGTTAAATAAAATAAAATAGTGTATATATGTTTCTCTTTGACGTCTAAAAGGCCTAAACGGAAATTGTCTGAACAGTATTAGCATAACAGTTGATGACACATAACTTCTCCTAGATGTGATGTTCAGTGCAAAAATCTTGAAAAACATCTTGTACTTTAAGTTATGTAAGTGTTTTCCCGAAAAGTATATTCGCAGCCCATTAATATGAGAGCTACTTATAGCACTTACAAACTACAGAAAATTTAAGGCCAACTTATACCGAAACTGCTGACAATTACTTGCTCGAATTCTTTTGAACTACTTCCATAAGAGATACACCATCACAAAAATACAACTTTATTGCACTAATAAGTGTAATAAAATTACAATAATAATACTTAAATTCAAATAACCGTCTAGTAGAGCTCTCTTATGAAGCAGCTGAATAATGTAGAGATGTTCTCGCAGACCATTATATTAGACATTCATTATTTCATTATACCGTAATACGTGAAATCCCCTTTCGTAGACTAAAAAGATAATTTATCGTGCCGTAAGGGACACAGTGTAAGGAAGATGGTGGTATGCCAACTAGGATGAGTCCTTGAAATAAATTGTAGAGTCAAGTCAAGTCAAGTACAATAGCATCATCGCATTATGCTACGATGATAATCATGTTACAGAACTATCCGTACATCTAGCAGATATTTTATAAGACATACAAATGTTGCAAAAATTGCGAAATTTGATATTTTAAAGCAATTTTAGTCCAAGTTTGATAGTGTTTCAGGAAATTTAAAAATTGCAAATCTTGCTGTGTGATATAAAGGAAACATGAGTATTCAACACCTTAGTTTGAGGTGGTATGTGAATAATATAGTCTATGTTAGGTATCGCAGTTACTAACTACTTCTGTCTTTCGATATCAATGTCAGATGTTGTGATTTTGGCTTTTATATTAGATGTAAGCATTATATGATAACACAAAGGAGAATGAGCAACGTACTATGGCAATTGGTTGCGCAACTTTTGACACAGTAAAGTAGTGAAAATTAACTACAAAAAAGGGTTAGTCTCATACTTTAAAACAAGGTTAAATTCAAAATTAAATATTGTGGTGTTATGAAAAAAAAAAGCATAAGTTGAGTACCTGTTGAGGTTATGTTTCATTTCAAAACGATTAGTTTTGAAGCCAATAGAGTTTCAAAACTGGCACATATTTTACATTATTTGGTATATAATAATTGAGTGTTACTTACGTACCGTACCTCTCAGAAAAACCACATTTCTAACAATTTATCTGTCAAGTGTAAATCAACAACACAACTTACCCTTTAAAAATCACGTAAACAGAAAACACCATTTTGTAATGTTTGACAATTGAATTCGAATAGTGTTGTGACCAAACAATAGATTACGGAGTCATAATCATAACACTATAGATAATATCTTAATTGTTTCATTTTTGCCTAGAAATGGCTTTTTAACTAAATAAATAGTAACATAATCGAAGAATAATAATAATGACAACTCTTAATACTTTTTAGTTGCGAATGTAGAATATTTTGTTGTTCCACGATTTATGTTAACGTTTAATCCATCGATTATATCTGAAAAAGGAGTCGCTTCACTATTATGCAACAAATGACGTATTTATTTTATTACATACTAATTAAAATTAAAATAGAAAACGATTTCAATGAATTTTGGTAAAAACACATTAAAAATAATATCATGAATTATACATTTACTCCAATGGCTATACGCGTCAAAAAGTGAGACTATAAGTGCCCAATATCCTTTGCACAAGAGTACGCATAATATTTTTTAAAATTTCCATTTGTGTTTGCGGCTAATTAATATTTTAACTAGTTTAAACACGAATAGATAAATAATGATTCTACTCTCCAAGAACTATCTTTCAGGTAATAATAGGCTGACAATTGTATAGATAATTTGTGTATAAAATAAAGCTTAAAATATTAATAATAGATATAATTAACTTACCTAAATGTTTAAAAAAATATTGGAACACCGTAGTTCCTCTTCTAGTTCATTTTCAGCTATTATTATAGATCCGTACCTGGAAAAATAAAATAAATTATAAAATCAAGCTTCATCAATACTTTTGAAATTGAATTCTATCAATGAATCAGAGATATAAAACTGCTGCCATATTTTTATGGACAATACAAAGCTTCAGCTTCGTTTCCAGAACAATATAAGTTAATAACAGCATCTGACTCACACATAGACATCTGCGTAAATTGATTTCAAAAGTGGTCGGGGTTGCGGATCGCCTTTCAAAGGTTGCGTACTACGACTGACGAGTTCATTCACAATACAAACGCCAGTCTCTGCTATCAAGTTGCGCTTTTAGCCACTGATGTCGGGTTTGATAAAGCAATCTACATATTTGTGTCTATGCCTAAAACACGAGGAATTTTCAATTTTCTTAAGTATACATTTTGTGTGAGAATTCTCGCATTCGAGCATCTATGTAATAAATTGACTAACCTATTGCTTTATTATTGGTCCTTATTAATCTTTACCACATACCTTTGTTGTAAATGTCTTCGTCTAGTTTTACCGTGATGTGGCCAATTGTTTTCAAAATATATATATACTAGCTGACACGGCGAACTTCGTACCACCTCAGGGACGATTTTTATTTTTTTTTCTCTCCGTAAGAACCATCCTCGTACTTCAAGGAATCATCATCATCAGCCTTTAACAGTCCACTGCTGGACTAGGCCTCTCCTTTGAAAGGAGGAATTGGCCTACTATACCACGCTGGCCAAACGGGTTGGTATAGGATTTGTTTCAAGTTTTCCTTCTCTTACAGTGCTGTTCTCTGCATAATATGCTCCCTCTATCGGCTCTTACGACACCCATGGGATGATATGGGGTGGTGACATTCCGTATTCTTAATCCGTCACAACACGGACACTTCAAGGAATATTATACAAAAATAATAAGTAAGCGAAATCGGTTCAGCTGCTCTCGAGATTAGCGCTTAGCAACACATTCAGCGATTCATTTTATATTATAGATTACGATGAAGACAACAATAGAATGGATCTGGGTATATCAATATACAGGTAGCGATGGAGCCTAAAGCTACTTCGCTCCGTTAAGTTGATATTATAGTTCCTTTTTCATGTCTATCTTTAGCTTTAAAGTTAATAAAAATCAATTTGGTCAACGAACTTCAAACAACATTTCAAAGTAACGGTCCGTACACAAATGGAATAATTTTTTGGACATGGAACCCGGTGTTAAACGATTTATAACAGGACGGCAGAATTGGCTTACTGTCTTTAAGTTCACGAGTAAGGCTTTTACTCACTAGTGGAATGAAGATCCGTCTGTCTTGCGAGCGTCGTCAGATGAATGTAATAACAGTCAGTCGGCTCAGCTTGGAATTGTTTCAGTTCATTGTGGTGGACATTGGGATGTACATATATTGTATACAATAATTTCGGTTTGCGGCTTGTCTGTGTTGTGTAATATGTGTTTTGTTTGAATGTAATTGTTTGTTAAGCCAGTGCCTACCTTTTGTTGTCTAATGGCTTGATAAACTACGTGAATTATTTTGGTTGTTTGCAAAAACGAATATAATATATGTATGTTTCTATACACTGTGGTTTATATAATATGTATGTGTTATGGAGTATATTAGTAGATTTATCAATTATCTGGTGGCATGAAATAGGTTCTGCTTAGTTTCAATGAGATGATCATGAGAGTTGTTTCAAGAGGTTATTATTATTGGCTGCCACTATTACCGTAATATGCAATAGCTACAGAGAGAAAAGAAATGCTCCGTTTATTTTAAAACAGTCACCATTATGAAATTATAAGTTATGTATAAATTGCTATAAGAGCAAGATATTTGCTTGCTCTTGTAGCAATTTTATTTCTCGAAGTGTTTGGTAGATGTCCATATCCTATTATTATTATTATTATTTTTAAAGACAACGCCCGCATAAGGACTAAATCCTGTGTCGCTGGGGACTTTACAAAGATACAACTAATGAGGACAGTGAACACCCAGACTCGAAACAACAATTTATGAATTACACAAAGTGTTGTCTCGTGTGGCGATCGAACCCACAACAATTCGGCGCAGTGTCAAGCAGTGAGGCGGCCGTTTAAACAACTACGCCAACCATGCAGTCCAATTATCATTGTCCAGATCCTGTACCTAAAAACGTATGTATATGTATGATTACCCATTATCTAGTAACCATAGTACAAGCTCTGCGTAGTTTGGGACTTGATTGTAACGTGTATAGAAACTTTTAAACACTTTGTTGCATGTTTATAAGAATATAATTAAATTATATACGGAAATTAACGCGAACATGCATTAGGTATTTACATACCTTATTTTGTATGACGTTTCGAGACGGTTGCACGTCCCGTGGTCGCAAGCTGACTCTTTGTTCGCGTTAATTCCCGTATATAATATATATTCTTGTAACGTGTATATGTGGTAGAATACTATTATTATTCCAAAATGTGCTAACAACGGTTCCCGTGACTCCGCCGCTATAGCACAGTGCTCCAAAATCCTGTGCGGGAGACTAGAACCTCATCAGACAGCCTCCTAACTCGGATGATGTAATGCGCGAAGTCAGGGGCACACTTAAGACTGCTTGTCTCCAATTTCATGTTTTTTATTTTGATATCAATACTTTTTTACACGATATCCTCTGCAGGGCAGCATGTTGATATCTCCACTGAGCTATCGTTGCCTCTGATTGTTGACACAAATGTACCAATAAATTAAAAAAAAAACATAGATTAAAAATGTTCTACCTACTAGAGAGACATTATCTTAAAATATATTTTAAAATAAGTCTAGCCGCTAACCGCAATGCAGCGTTCCTTAAGTAAATATCTCTCGCCGCTAAAAGCTGTCTCACTGATGGTAAACTACAGAAATCTTTCCTGTGTACTTCATTTGGCTTCTGTCCTTTATGTTCTAGTTAGGTTTAACTGCGGTTTCGTCTCCGCGGCATATTGTTTACTCTCTCAAGACTTATACTCTCTAGTTTACTTGCTATTAAATGTTAGTTGAAATCACTTCAGTATTTTTGTCAGAAAACGATAGGTAATATACTAATGGTTACACTTTAAGCTTTAAAAGCTAAGGATAATTAATATTATTATTTCATACATAATTATTGTGTTGTTAATACCATTTTAATTGTATAAGCAACACAATAATGATGTATTAGTTGAAATTGGAATGGAAACAAAGTAACTTCAAAATATTTAAAGAGATATTCTATTAATCAAAACTATGTGATAATTATTCTCAATTTATAACTTATAATTTAGGTAAGTTTTCCGTCTATAATGCCTACATTATCTTCAGTATAATCAATATTCGCGACGGTAACACTATTCAAAATCACGTTATTATATTTCGACTTTCGTTGCTGACCGGCCATCTCTGGTGGAAACTCAGACCAACAAAGTAAAACATAACTATTTCCTTCACAAAGATAAATACAAATCTATTTCATATAATAAACGTCTATCCAATATCAGATCTACCCTGAAGCAAAATCCCACTCTATTTCTATTAAGTGGACCATTACTTAACATTTCAATTTGCTAATGTGCATATCAATTTCTAAGTACTAAAGTTTATTCTGTATGACAGAATATATAAGGTAGTATCTATCAAGTACCCTTTAGTTTGGAAGTTGATTCTCCCAAAATTTCCGCAAGATTTAAATTAAATAGAAAACAAAAATGTTCGACTTCTGATTGTTATTTTTTTATAATAAGGTTTTAGGATAGGGTTACTTATGGAATAATAGATAGAAAATAAATCCTTTAGGTACGGCTTTGCACAATAAAAGGTTTTTAAGTATTAAGGTAAAATTTACGTCATTGCTTTTAATGATTTTCTTCGAAGATGATCAAATTTTGATGTTCAGAAATCCATGGACGATCAGTATGTTTAGCGTCTTCAAGTTTACCAATCCTCCGGAATTAATTTTTCTTAAGAGTCGGTGAAATTAAAACACTGAAATCCTCCGTAGAGTCGTCGGATTAGTCTGGTCAATTTACTACAACCATCGTGTAGACCTCGACGCTCTATAACAATGAAGTCAAGCAAGTTATGATGAACGTACTGTGCCCTAACTTTGGCGAGAATATTTTCTGATTATTTTATAAAGCAAAGGATTGCTTTATAAAATAATCAGGTTTATTGACCTTAGCCAGGTAACTACATACATTCAGTGCGGACAAAATGTTATTTGTTTAGTTAAATTTGTACGTAAAGTACAGCAGTACAAACAGAGTAATAAATAATATGCTAATCGATTTTAAACTTTCGCGATTTGTATACATCATACAATTTTGAGACAATTAATTCGCAACTGTCGGTACGAGTTAAATTGTGTGCAGTAAGACCTATACAAAGTTCATACCCAGTGTAGTGAAATGTTATCAAGTAGTGATTTTAGTTTGTGCGATCGTATAACTTACAAGCAAGCTAGTCGCATTTACGATCTGAGTACAAGACGGCACAACAAAAAATATGATGAATTAATAAACCGTCGTGAGAGGCAAGTCGGCAAAAAGGTACACCCCACTGAACAACAAACGGTAATTAATTTATCGGATCATATTATTGATAACGCGATACAAAGCGTACTGGCTAAAGGGTTAAATTATGCTTTAACACCTAAACGGATTCCGTACGAGAATGTCATAAGCGACATCGAGGAGGTTATAACGCGCAACAAGTTACCGTCTAACGATGCGGATACACTTAGATAGGATGTTGCCGTTATTTTACGCAAATCAAAGCCGCCGAAACCCAATGTCTCCACAGAAGAGCGTCAGGCATTAAGAACGCTGCGTGATAACACGAATATTTAAGTGCTGCAGGCCGATAAGGGGAACGCCACTGTGGTGATGAATTCTTGTGATTATGACAGCAAAATACGAAAGTTAAGTGACCCATTAATATATAAACCTGTGTCTTATAATCCGACAGCCAGAGTAACGAAATGCATTCGAGCTTTGATAAAGGACCATAGAAACGTGTTCACGGAAGATGACTTTGAACGTCTACACAAACCTCAAATCGTGCAGCCGCCCAAGATTTACGGTTTGCCTAAAGTCCACAAGAAAACGTACCATTGCGGCCGATAGTGAGTCAAATAAATTCACCGACATATGGTTTGGCGAAACACATCAGCAAGGTACTGCAACCGTTAGTAGGTTAGTAGGTAAGACGACATCTTTCGTGAAGGACTCTCGCCATTTCATCGACATCATCAAGAGCGAGACAAAGGAACCAGACGAAGTGATGGTAAGTTTTGACGTGGAGTCACTATTCACCAATGTTCCAGTTCAGGATTGCCTTAAGGTCGTTGAGAGAAAATTAAGGGGTAGCGGTCTGTCTAACGAATACGCCGTTCTATTGAAGAATTGCTTAGAGGGTAACTACTTCATATATCGTGGACAATATTACCTCCAGATCGACGGAGTGGCAATGGGTAGCCCAGTAGCACCGGTGATGGCCAATATCTGGATGGAACACTTTGAAGAATCCATAGACATGCAGGCTTCAAATGTAAAGCTATGGAAGAGGTATGTCGACGATGTATTTTGCATCATGAAGGGCAACAAGCAAGACATAGAACAATTCACAGACAAATTGAACTCCATACATCCGAACATCCGGTTCACATTTGAAATGGAGGTAGACGGATCGTTACCCTTTCTCGACGTCAAAGTGACGGTGAGAGCTAATGGTACACTTGGACACACTGTATACAGAAAACCGACACACACTGACAGGTATCTAAACGCATGCTCGCATCACCACCCGCGACATTTGGAATCCGTAGTGGCCTCGTTAGTGAACAGAGCGTATGACCTCTGTGACCCTGAACACTTAAACAGTGAATTGTCACATGTTCAGGAGGTACTAAGGCGCAATGGATACGAAAAGGAGATACCCCGTCGGAAAAGGAAGGACCGCAAACCTGAAGTAAGCAGAGTACCGGGTTACCTTATATCAGGGGAGTGACGGACAAAGTTGGAACAGTACTACAGAAATACTCCATCAAGACAGTATATAGTCCGCTCTCCAAGGTAGCACACAACCTGCGTACCCCAAAGGACGTAATCCTCTAGAAACACCAGGTGTCTACAAAGTCGACTGCAGTTGTGGTAGTTCCTATATCGGACAGACCAAACGAACGATCGCTGAAAGGGTCAAGAAACATATCGCAGCTGTAAAAAATCGACAAATGAATAAATCTGCCATAGCTGGGCATTTGCTAGAATCTGGACCAAACCACTGGATAGAATTACATCAACCACAAGTCTTATCCACCGATCGTCACTATTACTCCAGGATAGTACGTGAAGCGGTTGAAATCAAAAAACATAGAAATTTTAACCGGGAGGACGGATACAGATTATCGACCACTTGGTACCCAGTCATTAACAAATGCAAATAATGCCGCAGTAACACAAATCATCAGTGTGTAGACGTCATAAGTGTAGTTTGTCGCAGTACCGACGGTGAGGATAAAAATCAAAAATATAAAACAAGTGAGGGTAGCTGCCGAAACCCGCGCTTCACAAGGACGGCGCTGAGCTGACATCAGTCCCTCCGCGACCACAACCGTTGCAATCCAGTAGAAACGTAGGAGAATAACAGAGGTATTTATGCTTTTAAATAAGTAAATTATCGCGACTAAGACCCGCTAAATAATATTGTATGAAATAATATGCTGTTATTGTCTTCCTGGGCAGTCTTGCTGGCGCACAAGCGACAACCCTATTCTTACATCGTCATAAGTTACACTAATAGTCAATTTACACGAAGACCAGTTGAAAGGCAGAATAACTTTCCAACTTACTCCAACATGTAAACACGTCATTCACATTGCCGTTCTCGACGATCACAGAGAGGTTAGATTTTGGGCAAACAAAGAAAATTGCGAGCGTGAAATATAATATCGAATAGTTTGTTTGCTTCTTTAGTTTTTATAAAATAAATCTCTTACTAATTTTACTACAATTAAAAATTCGAAAGTTGGTGAGGCTTGACAATTAAAAAAAAAACTACTTATTTTCTCACTCCATTGCTAGTAATTCACTTCATTATCTAAGATCATATCTGGCCTGTAGTTTTGATATGCTCGGCCTTAGATTCAACGAGAACAAAACACGATTATTTATTCTATGGCAATTTTTTTTTCATAGACTCACGTCTGTACCCCCGAAGGGGTAGGCAGCGGTGTAATATTACACCCACATTACGCCATGAATTTTAAGGTCCCAGGCCCAGGCTCTCCCTAGGCTCGCCCCCCCTAGCCCCCCCCCGTGGGATCTCCACCTTGTCGTGGTGGGGGGGCTTAGTAACCGTGGATTGGTGACCCGCGGTGAAGCTAAGAGGGATCCAGGAGGGGACGCTCCGCGTGGGCTTGACGGAGGCCTGCGCAGGATGCGTCCAAAGGGCGGGTGCGAGGGACAGTTCTTCTGTCCCTCGCAGTCGGGTGCGGTCGCGGGAGGAGAGGCGTGTCGGTGTTGCGTTGCCGCGCGCCCTATCTCCCGCGACCAAATGGAGGCGCACCATCGTTGCGTCGCGGTGGGGCCGCAGAGGAAGAGGAGATGCGGTGTTGCGTTGCCGTCCTCCCTATCCTCTGCGGCCGCTGAGTGTTTTGGCGGCGGAGCCCAACACCTTCATCCGCCGCCAAGGAGGTTTTGTTCGGGGCCCGCCTGGCCATCTGGCGGGCCAATACCCGTCGGGGGGTAGTGACGAATGCTTATGCGAATCCCTACCCTCCGACACACGGGTACATGAGGAACACGGGTTGGTTTTTAGTCAGTAAGAGTCTGACAGTCCCCTTCGTCCTTCTCCCGGGGCGGAGGGACTCCATGAGGATTTTCCAACCCGATACCAAAAAAAAAAAAAAAAAAAGGCTCGCCCCCTATTACGTGAGACCCAACAATTCATAGCGAAATGGGGGTGTAATATTACACCTCTGCCTACCCCTTCGGGGATACAAGCGCGAGTCTATAAAAAAAAATATTTTAGCGTAGGGTTACTTATGGAATAATACATCTAACAAAATGACCTTCACTGCATTGAACAAACACCATCATCATTGTCTTGCCCTGGTCCCAATTTATTTGGGGTCGGCGCAGTATGTCCTTCGCTTCCATACTTCTCTGTCACCAGTCATCCGATCGTTTACCCCTTTTTCTTTCATATCCACCCTCGCACAGTCTATCCATCTCTTCCTTGGCCGTCCTCTCCCTTTTCGTCCTTCTACATGCATATCCATCACTTTTTTACCTACATACATCTCATCTCACCGCATAACATGTCCATACCAGGCCAATCGACTCCCTTTCACCTTTTCAGCTATGGGCGCCACTTTCATACTACCTCTAACGTAATCATTCCTAATTCTGTCCATTCTTGTCACTCCACACATCCATCGTAACATTCTCATCTCTGCCACATGCAATCGTTTCTCATCTATCTTATTTGTAGGCCAACACTCAGCTGCATACAGTACGACAGGCCTTATAACCGATTTATACATACGGCCCTTTAATTTCACAGGCATTTTGTGGTCACATATTGTGCCTGAGACCTGTCGCCATTTCATCCATCCTGCGTTGATTCTTTGCCTAACATCCTGATCAATTTCGCCGTCATCTTGCAGGAGTGAACCTAGGTAGCGGAAATCGGAGCATACTGGTAGAGGTGTACCGCCGAGTGTAACCGGTATAGGACTGGAGAGACCGCCAAAGTCACAGAACATATATTCCGTTTTGGTTCTGCTTATTCTCAAGCCTACATTCTCCAATCTCTGCCGCCACTCCTCCAGCTTGCTCTGCACCTTCTGTCCACTCTCTGCTACCAGAATGATGTCGTCGGCAAACAACATGCACCAGGGTGCCTCTTCCTGTATGTCCGGTGATATAGCATCCATAATTAACAGGAAGAGGTAGGGGGCTAAGGGCTGACCCTTGGTGCAAGCCTACGGCCACATCGAATCTGGCTGTGATACCAGCTGCGGATCGGACCTGCGTTCGGCATTCAGCGTACATGGCTTGAATCAACGTCAGGTATTTCCCAGGCACTCCTTTCTTCTTCAGGGCCCACCACAAGACTTCACGGGGCACTCGATCATATGCCTTTTCAAGGTCGACGAACACCATGTGCAAGTTTTTATGTGCCTCCCTGTATTTTTCGCATATTTGGCGAAGAGCGAAAATGGCATCCACCGTACCTCGACCAGGCATAAAACCGAATTGGTTTCGTGAAATCTCACTCTCGTCACGCAGGCGTTGCTCAATTACTCTCTCCCATACTTTCATAGTATGTGGCATGAACTTTATTCCCCGATAATTGTTGCACTCTTGGATATCACCCTTATTTTTAAAAATGGGCATCAGGTAACTGTTGCACCATTCCTCGGGTATGGTCTCCTCGTGCAACAGCTTATTGAAGAATAAAGTCAGCCACGCCCATCCATCATCTCCTAACGCTTTCCATGCTTCTACTGGTATTCCATCTGGTCCTAACGATTTTCCATTCTTCATTCCACTAACAGCCTTTTTTACCTCGTCCTTATTTATTTCCTTCACTAACCCAATATTCATCACCTCATTCTCAAGTTTTCCGCTCCAATCGTTCTCCTCATTCATTAACTTTTTAAAGTATGTCCTCCATCGTTCTTTTATTCTATCTTCGTCCATAAGAATCGCTCCTGTTTCGTCTTTCATGCTGTAGCGGGTTCTGGTATTAAAACGCAGAAAAGGTTCTATGCGTTTATTTGCCGAGTATTGTCTCACTTCCCTTGCCACGAGTATGACCGACCAACAACACGACACTGGCCTGAACACTAAGGGCTGCAGTCTCCCACGCTGTTCCCTCCGGTAGTGTGTAGGCAGGCTGCTCGAAGGCTGCGCGTAGCGGTAGATCCTCGCAGGCCGTTTGTTCAGCGGGCAGACGCCGGCGGTGCGAGTACGAGGAGCAGGGCAGGCCAGACTCTTCGGCAGAAGTGACGCCGAAGGCGATGCGGGAAGTGTAGCGGTCTAGGAGCGTAGCCGAAGTCTTAAGGTGAACCTGGAACCTGAAGGAAAGCAGCATTAGGAGAGCCACAACCAATAGAGTCAGGCAGGCGGCGTCAGCCGGCCTCAGCTAGCAGGTAGAGAGTGACTTAATATGGGATACATCCTTCGCCTTTCTCTCTCTAGCTTTAGCCATGCTGTATAAGTATTTATGACCCTCGGGTTTTTCAAGTAACCCGTACAACTTGTCTAGGGCTTTGGATCTAGCAACGGCTACGGCCTTTTTGGCTCTCTTTTTACATTCGTCATATTCCTTCTTTCAGCTGCCATTCCTTAAACCTTGCTTTCTTTTCCTTAAGTGCATTCTGTACCTCTTTTATCCACCACCACGTGTCCTTATCTTTCATACGCTTCCCTTTCGACTCTCCTAAAACATCCTTTGCTACACCCTTAATACATTCACTCATCTCTTCCCAACACTCATTGACACTAATATCATTCATATCGCCCATTCCTAACATTTTACCTACCACTCTATCTCTGAATTTTTCTACACATTCATTCTTCTCTACTTGATACTTGATTGCACGGGCTGTTTCCGCAACTCCACGTCTTGGCGCGTATTTTGCGTGCGGGTGGGAATGGTGTCTTCATTCGAGCCACCCCAGCTCTTCGAGGAAGGCCAGCAGACTCTTGATGTGGCCCACTGCCTCCCTCAGGGTGCTGTATCTCGTCAGGTACTGCTGCCTGTACTGTGCGACCTCAGGGCAGTCGAGGAGCAGGTGGGCTGCCGTCTCGTCTGCTGCCATACAGGCCCTGCACAGCGGGCTGTCGGTGATACCTATAGTAAATAGGTGTTTATTAAAGAATCCGTGTCCTGTGTAGGCGGCCGTGACTGTCCGCAGTTGTTGTTTGGACAGCCGGAGGATTTGTTTGGCTATCTTACCGTCTACTGCGGGAAGAGCCTCCTTGGCCTGCCTACATGTTTCAATACCAATCCAGGACTGGTTGTGTTGGGTCCTGGTCCTATTTCTTACCAGGTTGCGATAAAAACCAGAAGGGAGGGGAATGATGGGCTCGGGTCCCACCACCTCTAAAGTGGCCCCTCTTCTGGCAAGTACGTCGGCTGCGTCATTCCCTCTTGAGCCACTGTGGCCCTTGATCCATTGCAGTGTTAATTTGTTTTGTTTACCTACCTCTGTTAGTTTCTGGTGGCATTCAAGCGTGAGTGCCGAGGTGATAGTATGGCTTTTGAGGGCTGAGAGGACCGCCTTACTATCTGAGAGGATTCTAATGGATCGTTCCCTTACCTCACGTGCCATGATTGCTGTGGCAGCTAGGATTATGCCAAAACATTCGGCCTGGTAGACCGTGTTGTAGGCTCCCAGTGGTGCTGCGATGTTGATGTTTAGGTCCTCTGAGAATACTCCTGAACCCGTACCTGTATCCGTCTTAGACCCATCTGTGAAGATCGGAGCTCGTTGTGATTAACCGCTCCTTCGTGTAGATCCTCGTACAGTTGGATTTTGTACTTCTTGTCGAACACAAATTGTTTCGGTATTTGGTCGCCAATGGCTTGTGTGAGAGGAACTTCTTTAAAGAGTGTATTTAAATTGCTAGTGTGCGGTGTGTTGGTGTCTTTCCAGAGCTTCAGAGCTCTTAGCCGGACCACCGTCATCGTTGCTTCCTGTTGTATAAACAGGTGCAATGGAGGCAAGTCCAGCAACACTTCGAGTGCCGCTGTAGGTGTAGTTTTCATGCAGCCCGTTGCCGCTAGGCATGCAAGTCTTTGAAGCTTTTGAAGCTTGTTGGCGGCCGTTGTTAGGTTGGTCCGAGGCCACCACACTACTGCGCCGTAGCTTATCATCGGACGTATTATTGTCTTATAAAGCCATAAGACAATTTTGGGGGATATGCCCCAGCGTTTGCCTATCATCTTCTTACACTGCCAGAAGACAATGCTGGCTTTGTTGAGCTTATTTTCCATGTGGCTGTTCCATGTCAATTTGCTGTCGAGAGTGACACCTAGGTACTTGACCTCGGTAGACAGCTTAAGCTCTGTATTAAATAACCTGGGCAGTCGGTAAGTGCCCAGCGCGCGTTTGTGTGTGAACATAACTAGTTCGGTCTTGGTCGGGTTTACAGATAATTTGTACTCATTACACCACCACTCTACTATGCGTAGGGCTTGTTGGGTTAGGTCGTACACTGTACTGGTTACCTTACCTGAGGTGAGTATGGTTAGATCTCTCGCGTTGAGTTTGTCTATAAGTTCATTGATGACTAAGTTCCACAATAGCGGGGAAAGTACACCTCCCTGCGGGCACCCTTTAGTTATCAAGGCTGTCTGAGTGTCGCCGTGCAGGCGCACTACCCTTTTGCTGAGCATGTTTTGGATCCACTGTATGAGCATCTTATCCACACCATGCCTGGCTAGGGCCTTGCTTATGCTGGAAAAGTTTGTCTTGTCGAAGGCTCCTTCTATGTCAATGAAGGTGCCCAGACAGATGCATTTTTGTTGTATAGCAGCTTCTATCTGGTTCACGACCTGATGTAAGGCCGATTCCGTCGATTTCCCTGAGCTGTATGCATGTTGATTGGCATGTAGGGGTAAGTGTTTAAGTGCCCCACTTCTTAGTTCCCTCTCGCAGAGCCTTTCCAAGGCTTTAAGCATGAAGGAGGTCAGGCTTATTGGTCTGAAGGACTTTGCATTGGTATAGTCTGTTTTGCCTGGTTTTGGTATGAATATAAGTTTGACTTCCCTCCATCTCTTCGGTACATATCTGAGGGCCAGGCTAGCCCTCATGATTGCCAGAAGTCTTTTGCGGACAGGTTCACTCCCCCATTGTAATAACCCTGGGAAGATGCCGTCCAGTCCGGCTGCTTTGAAGGGATGGAAGCTGTCGATGGCCCATCGGAGTTTTTCCTCTGTGACCACGGTATTTGCATGTCTCCACTCATGTTCGGTCGCCACTGTTTGTGTATTACCGGGGTGAGGACGCAGCCTGGGAAGTGTGTTTCGAGTAGGATGCGTCTTGTCTCCTCCTCCGATGTGGTGTATGTATTATCCGGTTTACGGAGAGTACCTGGTGCAACCGTTGGTTGCTGAGCCAGTAATTTCCTTACCCGGTTTGCTTGTTGACAAGATTCAATGCTCCCACAGAATTTCCTCCATCCCATGGTACGTCTGAATCTGAGGCACTTCTTGTAGCTTGATTTGGCCGCTTTATAAGCGTCCCAATCTTCGTCTGCGCTTGTGTTCATTGCCCTGTTTAAAGCCCTTCTTACCTTCTTGCGCTTGCGTTCAAGCTCAGCGCCCCACCAGGGTTGTTTGCCTGGGGTTGATGGTATAGTGGTTTCAGGGCAGGCTGCGTGGTAGCTGTCTAACATC
The DNA here is from genome assembly GCA_944739405.2 of Euclidia mi. Classification (NCBI taxonomy): domain Eukaryota; kingdom Metazoa; phylum Arthropoda; class Insecta; order Lepidoptera; family Erebidae; genus Euclidia; species Euclidia mi. Next base: position 83,975,819 of record OX123189.2, on the reverse strand, counting down.
GACTGCGTCAGTGTACATACCTGCTCGTCGATCTGTTCATTGTTACCCAGTACTGTCGGCGTAGCAGTCAGGGTAAGTTTCTCTGTAAGTAAGTGGACATACTTTACTTTGTCAGTGTTGTGTGGTTTCCTACGCGGCTGTGTGGGTTGTATAATGACTTCCATGGAGAAGCTGATCCATCTGTGGTCTGAGCACGATGCCTCTTTCGAGACGTGCCATCCCTTGATGCGTTCAGCCGCTCCTTCTGTTGCGAGAGTTAAGTCGATAATTGTCTGACTACGTCTTGTGACGAAGGTGGGCTCCGTACCTGTGTTTAATAGGGTAAGATTGGTGGTGAATAGGTATTCAACCAGTGATTTACCTCTGTTGTTATTGCAGTTCATGCCCCACATTTGGTGGTGGGCATTGGAGTCCGTTCCTATTACGACCTCCGTATTGGTTCTCTCGCACTGGTTAATCAGACGCGTGAGGTCGAACGGAGGCGGGTCTTCGGCCTCGGGCATGTAGACCGATGCGAAAACAACCGCTATACTCCTAGGCTGCTGTGTTATTTCAATTTGTATCGCTGTGATGTCTCTGGAACAGAACTCCGTTAGAACTTGGGCTCTGATGTTTTTAGTAGTTAGTATACAGGTTCTTGGATGTGTGGTCAGTTAAAGAATAAATCTTACCTCCCAGGCTGGAGAGGCCTCTAATGAGGCCACCCCTTATCCAAGGTTCCTGGATGAGCACGATGGCTGAATGTTGGACCTCCATCCATTTGCGCAGTTGCGCAGTAGCTGTTTGGCTGTGGTGGAGGTTGGTTTGAAGGCAGTTGACGTTACTAGGCGGAGGGTTCATCTTTGGATGATGTCCCCTTCTCCCCAAACGTCAGCTGCGTCAGGCCGGCCAGGATGTCGCCAGCCTCCACCCCGTCGTCCCGCCGCACCGGACTCAGGAGCAGGCACTCATCTTCCGAGTTACCCTCGGCTGATGGGCCAGCCCCCGAGCCAGACGCGGCCGGCTCTGACGGGCCGGATTCTGCGTCGCACCCTGGCTTGGTGTTAGAGTCCTGCTTGACTCGTATGGAGTTGTCGTCGCATCCCGGAGGATGGTCGACAAACTTACCTGAGGGGTCCCGGAACCTGACGTAGACGGCACCCACCCCCAACGCGAGGCGGCGCTCGTTCTTCAACAGGATCGGGACCTGTTCCTCTGGGACGCCCACCACTAGGAACCACCCACCTGACTGCCTTTCGGAGTGCAGCATCGACCACTTGTCAACCTCCAACCAGGGGTTCTGGAACTCCAGAGCGCGACCCACGTCGCGCACGTCGTCCCAGACCCCCTGTTCGTCGGGCACGACAATGCCGCACCGCACTCTCTTCGGGGTCTCTTCCTGGCCCCTGACCTCCAGTTCGAAGCCCGGTGGTGGGACCAGGAGAGAGACTGCCTCCGTCAGCCAGGTGCGCGTTGCCTCGTCGGCGCACCAAAGTTTGAGGACCCCGTCCGCATGCACGGGTTTCCCGGTGAACGCTGGAGCGGGGCGTTTGGGGGTTTTGGTCGACCAGGCGTCACTCAGGATCTTCCTCTGGAGCTCCCGGAGTACCTGGTCCACCAACTCCTTCGGCAAGTTCCCTGTGCGTTTGCATGTTACTCTCTCTCTCTTCTCTTACCCAGGGACGCCTTGGAGGCCTGTGCGTAGGACTTACCTACTGTCGTCCTGGAGGATTCGAGGCGGGGCTTCTTGTGGTCTCCCCGAGGCGAACTGGTCTCGTTGAGAGCACGTTTGGCCTTACCTCTGTCCTTGTTTCCGGCAGTTTTACCTGCTGTGTTGCTCGGTGGTGCAGCGGCTGGTTGCCGTCCAGGGTGGCCAGCTCGCCGCTTGGCGGCAGCCGGCTTCCTTGTACTGCCTCCGGCCTTCTTGCACCCCTCACTGCTGAGTGTGGGCTGCGCACTGGTCACATTGCTGGGACCTGCGACAGCAGCCTGCTCAGCTGCTTTTGTAGAGGCAGCACCGGCAGCAGCAGCGGTTTGTGCAGCCTTCTGCTTGGACGCCCTGCGCTGTCTCTTGTTTAGGTTTTTCCTCTTCTTCGACGGGCCGATAGTGGCGGGGCCACTAGTGGGTGGGCGCTGAACAGGATTGGTGGTCTTGCCCTTACCCTTGCCCTTCTTGTGGCCACCCAATTGCCAGCCCGCGAAGGAGGAGTCGTCTTCCCGCTTGATCTCGAACGGGCTGACGATTGTAAGTACGGTACCAGTACTAGTGCTAGCCAGCGCTGAAGTCCCGTCCTTGGGGGATGATATAATCTCTGCAGCCGAGGCCACAGCGTCAACCATCTGTTTTGGTTTTGCGGCGGGAACAGCTTTCGCTGCCACCGTCGCAGTTGGGGTAGTGAAAGGGATAACGGTATCCATAAATGTTTTTACAAGACTTCATCCCTCTGGCTTCCCACCCTCCATGGAGCCCGCAACAGGGAACGTCATACCGGACGTTAGGATTACCAGAGGGATATAGGAACGCGGGGCTGGCTTACAGCACGACATCGGGCGCCCGCTTGGGTTAACGGCCTGAGCCGAGTTACCAACTCTAGCCGTCCACCCTCGCTTGCGCCCTCAGTATAGCCTTCACCAACCACGTCAACAGCCGAAATAAATTCCGACTGTTGATGTGGACCCCACGTCCCTAGCCCGTGGCCCTCTGACGGGACACGATGGCCATTTCCCCCGCTGCGGCTCACAGCGGGGGCTACCGTTTAGCGTGAAATCGGGACCAAAGAGGGCGTGTTGCCTCACGGTCACATTACCGCCAGCGCCGCTCGGCTCAATCCCCCAGGACTCCGTCATCCCCGCGTACGGTGCTCGACTGCGCAGGTCCTAGCGCAGGTGGTCAACTTCTCTTACCCGTGACTGTTTACTACGGGCCCAAGCCCACCTGGCCACGAGGGGGCGTGGTGAAGAGATGTGTAAGTGAATGTGTGTGTGTGTCGCATGTGTGTACGTGTGTGTGTATGCGTGTGTAAAGTGCCTGTTATTTGTGTTTCCGCTGGAGGTTTTGGTTGCATCCATTTCTGAAGGAACTGGACCAAGAACGGGCGGCAACCTCGAGAAGGATAGTCCACCAGCCTTGCCTTAGGGATCTACACGACCTGCGCTACCCCTGAGACCATTCGCCACTCCCTGCACCGGACTCAGGTGCAGGGAGTAGAAGTCAGTTCAGTGGAAATGGAAACGAATTGAACTGCACGGGCTTCCGCCCGTCCTCCGATTCTTCTCTAACATATGCCATCTTATTTTTGGAGTCAGTTGCTGCTTGGTTCTTTTAAAGCTTATTTGAATCTTAAGTTCGACCATCAGGAGCCTGTGCTGCGAGACTAAATCTTCTCCTGGTACCACTTTACAGTTTTTGACCCAGTTGAGTCGATTATGTCTTATTAAGAAATAATCGATCTGGGTCATATGGTGGCCGCTGTTATACGTGATCAGATGTTGCTCTTTTTTTTAACCAAGTATTTGCAACTGCTAGGTCAAAAGCGGCAGCAGCTTGAAGAATTGCTTCTCCCTCACAATTTCGGCTGCCGAGTCCCCAACCTCCATGTACTCTTTCATACTCTTCATTTGTTCGTCCCACATGTCCATTAAAATCACCTCCCACAATAATCTCTTCATTCTCCGGTATATTCGTCATCATGCTATCGAAATCCATCCAAAACTTCTCTTTCTCGCAATCATCACAGCCTATCTGAGTGGCATACACACTTATCACATTCAGAATAATACCTTGCCACATCACTTTCACAGCAATCAATCTGTCATTAACTCTATTTACACTTGTCACGCTATCTTTCAGATTTTCGTCTAACACAATCCCCACACCATTTCTTTTGCCATCACTTCTACAATAATAAAACTTGTATCCTTCACCGATCTCCCTAGCTTTCGTACCTTTCCATCTTGTTTCCTGCAAACATGCCACATTTATTCGTCTTCTCTTCAAAACACTAGCTAGCTCTTCCAGTCATCGTACCTACGTTCCAACTTGCATACCTCACCTTTACGTAACAGGCTTGCTTCTTATGTTGCACTCACCCGGAGTAGTGCAACAACCCTTGCATATTTCTCGCAGGTGCCGGGTGCTGCCCCTGCGCGTCGCCTGCGGGGAACGCCCTAATCCTATCGCACTCATGTATGTACTTGGCCATACTGCAAAAGGTTTTGGCATGAATTTTACCAGCCGGCCGCCTGCCTGACGCCAACCCTCCTTGGGAATGTTGTCGTTACAGAGGAAGGTGATAGGAGATACGGGGTAAATGGATAGGATGGAATGGCAAGGAAGAAGGGGGTTGTAGGTTGGGGTACTTTAATCCCTGGACGGATATAGGGTAGTGACTACAGTAGCTCGGAGAGCCGGGAGCGCGTACCCGAAGCCCTGTCTAATGATCGGACAGACCAACAGACAGAAGCACCCCCTGAACAAACACCACTAGTGCAAATTGTATGTCATCGCTAAGAGATCAGTTAGTCAGTTAACCGAATCACGATGAGCATACTTTTTCGCTTGATTGTTTTATTTGGACGTAGTTATGCAAAAATGTTGGTGTCCGATCATTTGACAAAAACAAATGAAAAATTTTCATATGAAAAATAACATTTGACCAAATTATACTTGATAAATTTATTATTTTACAAACTATTGTTTAATAAACAACTCATTAGACAATATATTTACTATACAAAAGTTATTATGCTAAAACATTAATTAACAAATTGATATTTTTTTTAAACATGTTATTTGACAAAACAACGTAAAGCATAAATAACATTTGGCAAAATGCCTTGCTTGGTAAATATTTTATTAACCAAAATCTACGATAATACAACAATCTTTGTGTAGGGTCAACTGAAACAATTGCTGGTTAGGTTAGGTTAGAACTGCGACCACAACGCACTAGCCGAGCGAGCGAAGCGAGCGTGCAGCGGCAGCAGCCGGCGAGTGCCAGAACCGAATTCTACTTATTTCGCTTAATTCAGGCAGTGCGTATTTTTTAAAAAAATGACTTAAGTTTCTATGGAATTAGTATTAATACAAAATTCAGTCAAATTCAATCCAAGATGAAAATTGCAACCAAGCAATTAAATATTTTTAAAATTTCGCGTAAGTATTGGTTAGAAATTAGTTATTTTTAAAAACTAATAATTTATCTTCTAACTTTTTGTACAATCACCAATTTGGCAAACGAATTATTTAGTCAAATGATTATTTTTAAAATAATTATTTAACATTTAAATTATTTTCTAAGTAACACATTTGCGAAACCTGTATTAAGTCAAATGGTTGTTTTTAAAGTAATATGTTTGCGAAATGAAAGTTTGTCAAATGATTAGTTTTTCAAACGTTGTTTGTAAAATGATCTTTTGTCATACGTTTTTTGTCAACCAATAGTAAACCAAAAATGTTTTATTCCACAGTAAGTTGAATTTGAGATAAAAGCATTTACGCGTTTCAATGGTATTCTTTTTTATTTTAAATAGTAAAGGTCAATACTAAAGGTTTTATTGTTGAATTATATTGTGTTTAGTTAATCATATGTTTAATTTTAGGCTATTCACTTTACAATAAGAAAAATAATATTATTGGTATTGGAACATTTTAACATAATTAATATTTACATGAACATAGCTTCAAATTAATTCCGCACAAACGTTCCAAGTACTTTTTATGCATCTGTACCTTAATTTATGATCTACATTTTACATAATCATTTGATTTTTTAATAAATATGTGAAACCTGAACAACAAATAAAAGAATAATAATTGATTATATATTTTTTTAATACTAGGTCACAATTTAAAAATCAGTATAAAATCTTGTGCCATTGGGGAGGCCTATGTCCACTAGTGGACTGATTTAGGCTAATGATGATGATAAAATCTTCATACGTCATACTCATGATCCTCTTGCATTTCGAAATCTGGTTCCCTACCAAACCCATCGACATCATCTATGATGCCCTCCGTACTCTTTAGGTTTTTATAAAATTCATGACAATCCTCAGGGATGTACTGAAACATGGATTGTAAATCAGCTAATTTGGCTGGAGCAATGGCTTTACCATCCGGCCACAATAAACAGAAATCGAATATGTTAATATTTCGTGTTTCCTCTCTAACTTTTTTTTCAATTGTTTATTCCTTGTAATCTTCCTCTAACGATGATTTCATAAAAACTGAAAACACTTTCTCTTTTTCAAGTCTTATTTCTTTTGTATTTAACCAATTGACTTTGGTTTTGTCTGTGATTTTTTTTCTGTTGATTATATTCTTTTCCAATTTCTCTGTGCCATAAAAATCAATCTTATTCATTTTAAATACTTCGAGAGGTTTTCTTTTTTTACATGTTTTAATTATGGACATATATTCTTCGGCTGTATAAATACGTTGATGGAGTTTGAGAGCTGTTTCAATTTTAGAAAAGTCTGTGTCATTAGGCAGAAAGGTATGCCCAGACTCAAGAAATCTCATTGTAATGAGTTTTAAAGTGTCCTGTGAGTTAAAAAGAGCTTTCAACATGAGGACTATTTTTATGTTGCGGTTCTGCCCTCCACAACAATCGCTCCAAAGAATCAGGTGTTCAAAAGTGGGCCTTAGTTCAGTTTGAATATATTTAATAAGGCAAGATCCTACCTCTTGCGCACCTTTCCTGCTTCTCCTTCAACCCATATATAACAATGACCAATGTCATCTGAAGCACTATGGATGTCACTGTTGTAGAGCCACAATTGCCTTTTATAAAACGCAACATTTGTAGGTATTCGTGGTAATGGTAAAGTTTTTTCTAAGTCGAATGTTACACATTCAATAGTCGACATGTTTCGAGCGTCTTCAAAGTCGGAGTTCATCTGCTTCCTAAAATTTTCAGCCTTTTCTAAATGTCGTGTCTTTTCTATTCTAGCTTGTTCTTTTTCCTCGAGGGTTTTAGCATTTTCAATTCTTACAGCTAACATATCACACCTATTGCAGGTGTCCTTCTTAAGGTTAAACTTAGTATAAAAAATCTTTTTGACTGATTCGAAGGAAGCGCACTTTTGCCCTTCACCATAAGTATTTGTGTACTCCTGCTGATATATTTCATAAATTTTGGTTAAAGTCATCCCCGGTTGTAAATATAACGTGTCATTATTCTTTTCTCTTCTGTAGTGCGACTCATACTTTGATAGTTTTGAAATAGTTTCGACTATGAAATTATACATTTCATTTGATAATTTATTCTTGCCACCTGTGCTAACTCCTCTAGCATCCATTATGGGCTCCCTACTTCTAAGTTTTTTTAGTGTAATGGTAACTTTTTGAGTAGTAATTTGAAAAGTATTTAAAAACATATCACGACATACCTTTCTACCATTAATAGAATAGACACGGCTGAATTGCTTTGGCTTTTTTTTTGCCTCAGGAACATTAGTCATAGTGTAACTTCATTTTTTATTTTCTTCTTTAATACATGATCCTAAGTATAAACATTGTGCATAGTAGGACCCTAGGCGCACAAATTTTTCGAACTCTTCCTTTCTTTTCTCTATTGGAATCAAACTAGCACAATGTTTTAAACATTTGCAATTATATTCAATAAAGGTTTTTGGTTTCACTAATTCATTTTTAGTGGTCGTGTATTCTAAATTATTGTATTTATTATATTTCCTCTCAGATCTAAGTCGAGGATTAATTCTCTTACGGCCCCTTTTCGGTCTACCACTTCCCGAATTAGATCGTAAATCTTCGTCGCTTATAGGTGGAATAAGTTCTGTTGATTCTTCATTGTTAGGTTCTAGCATTTCTATACCCTCATTGTCGAGCTCTTCTTTTGATGGAAATTTCTTTGTTTTACTCACTTCATGATTTACACTATCATTAAAAGACGAACATGAGGTTGTCGACTCATCTATATGTATAACTTTGCTATGAGACATAATCCGGATCTCTAACGCTGTCATCACTATCACAACAGTCAGGTGCATCTATGTGTTTTGAAATATCATTATTTTTGTTAATTTTAATTGGTTCATACTCAGCTAATATCTTAATATATAAAATCCTTGCGTTACTGACTGACTGACAGACACGCTACAGCCGAAACTATTGGGCGCAGGAAGCTGAAATTTGGCATGTATGTTCCTTGGAGACCGAAGGGGTGCACTAAGACGGGATTTCCCTAAATTCCCACGGGATCGGGAAGAATTATTAAATTACAAATAATGTACGGGCGAAGCTGCGCGTGTCTTCTAGTATTAAATAGTTGTTGCGTTTCTGGTGACATTGGTCGAAGAGGTGATGATAATGGCGAAATTTCATCCTGTATTTCTTCTAGTATAATAACAGGATCACAAGTATCTATAACAATGTACATAATATTCACGTAAGTAATCTATTGGCCCAATTTATACTTAAACTAACTGCTACCGGAATATATTTAAAGGTTTAAATAATATAATCTGCACCAGGTGACGTGTACTTTTGGGGTTATAATGTTAAAAGAGTCATCTTACCATGTAAATTATTATCCGTACTTATTTTATTCATAAAATTTAGTGGAGTAAGCGGCGAATATGGTGGAGGAGAAATTGAAGGCTGCGTGTTTGAATATGGCGTAACTGGATTAGAGTCAGCTGAAAAAAACCACAATTTATGCAAACTAATACATATTTCATCATGTCCAATCCCATCCCATCCATAATATACATATTTTTCATTAAACAGTAAATTAATTTAGTAAGCATAAGTCGTAATCCAATGCAGATAATTAAATTGTTAACAATATTTTTGATAGCCCCACCAAGAACAATAATCATGCTCATATATCATAGCAAAGCACCAACAAGAATATACACAATACATGCAGAAGATACGATTCATATTGCTACATGCAACCGAAACCTATCTTCGACTCGAAACGCGTTAACTCCCTCTGCGGGGCTTATTATGTTGACTCGTCGACCGCTTGGATGTGTAAGACACGTAAGAATGGACCTCAGAAATGGCGATACAATATAGTTCATATGCAATAATAAATAATTCACAAAAAATATTATGTTCCTATAACTAAATTCCAACATACCTCTCGAGTCTGCAACTCCGACTTGACCTTTGATCTGTCCTTGAGAGAGAACTTTGTTTCTGAGTTCCATCAATTTCCGTTTTTTAGCTAATAACTGTTCTAATGATAAAATCTGTAAAAATAAATAACGGAAATTAGTTAAAATCGTCTTTCGATAAAACTAATGACTATAATTTTGTATAGTAGGTACGTATTACAAAATATTAAACAATACTTACATGTTCATTAGCTTCCATTGCTTACTCTAATTATATTGACACACAGTGCACTACAAATTCACCACGGTTCACTGTTATAAACGTTATTATGGTTAATTGCAAACAAAAGACGACGGAAACTACTTCTTCCACGACGTTTGTTTCAATAATGATCGTTGCGAACTCAAATAAGATTCAATGTCAAAAAGAAAATACGCCGTCTACCTTGCACCTGTAAAAGTTATTGAAAGATGCGTTCCCGGTTGTGCATATCTTCGGATTAATGTCATTAGTATTATTTTCTTTTGTCTATGATATTAAAAGTTTCAAGTAATATTTTATTGGTAAATAACTACAAAAAAAAATAAACTTTTTCATAATGTGTTATAAATATTGATTTTTAGTGCTTTTGTATGCAAACAGTTAAGTATGAAGCTAATTAAAGTGTGTTAAAAATGAACTCTTTAAAGTTGAAACTTTTTTTTAAAGACATTTTTTATTTAGGTACATAATAGTACAAAATTCATGAAACGTTTTAAGATTTCAAATTATTTTATTTATGTCTGAAACATAACGTACCACACATTTTGGATCGTTTATGCCGCGCTATGGTAATTTTGCAAAATCGTTCCAAATATAAATGGAACATTTATTACAAAATAAAATGGCTTAACATGGTTTTGCTAAAACGCTACAAGATTATTGTGGCGTTTTAACAAAATAAATATATTGTTTCGTAAAACATTAAATGTTTCTGTCCTCATAGTACGTTCTAGTTAATTTACACACGTTATTATTTGATAAAGGTTATGGGTTGGAACGTTTCTGCATAACTACGTCCATTTTAGGTAATGCTATAATTGGTTTACTACATTTTGCTAGGGAATGATGACAAGATACATTGAATGCAAATGCTAGCCAACTACATTGGGCCTCAGAAAAACAAACGAGTGTATTTTCGTGAGCATTCTTGAGCGTTCGCTAGAAATATCGTGAAAATGTTCGTAGAATTATTCGGCTCGGTTCGCTGTTCAGTTTGACAAAAGCAAAAAAGGCTAACGCGCGCTGTTCTGTTACATGTGAATGCTCAGGTGCATCAGCGCCATAATACCAAGGTTAGAAGAATAGCTGTGAAAGGAGGAACATAATAATTATTTCTATTCTAAGTAAGTTAGTAAGTTGTCTAAACGCCATTTCACGTCTCATCCCTAAGTGAACTGGCAGCATTAATTACGGGGGCAATTGGTGAGCATCCGAGCTGTGAGTTAATCTTGATGCGTCGCTGATTAAACTACCGCCTCACACCACACACGTGTCGGGACGTGTCGTGTTTTATATCATACTAGCTGACCGGACAAATCTCGTTTTGCAATCTGAATTATGTCAAGCTACATGGATATAAAAGCAAGCAGCGATAGCCGAGTCGAGAGACCGACGGTCTGCTACGCAGAGGGGTTTGAATTCACGGCGCGCACCAATGACTTTTCGAAGTTAAGTGCGTATTAAATTGGTAATTATCGCTTGCTTATCGGTGAAGGAAAACATCGTGAGGAAACCTGCATGTCTGAGAGTTCTCCATAATGTTCTCGAAAGACACGTGAAGTATGCCAACCCGCACTTGGCCAGCGTGGTGGACTATGGCCTTACCCTTCTCATAGTGAAATGAGGCCCGTGCCCAGCTGTGTGACAGTATAAAGGGCTGATGATACATGGATGTAAAAGCATAAAAAGTATATTTCTGTCTAACAAATAAAATAAACCATTTGTTACAAAATAAACCGGTCAATTGCGAGTCGGACTCGCGCACCGAGGGTACAAACCTGTAGGTATATATATATATATAGTTATTTAAAAAAATATGTGATTTAACTAGGTTTTCGAACTTTTTCTTATGTGCTATAAAACGTTGCTTTATGCAAAATTTCAATATTCTAGATCGACTGGAATGCCCCTTAAGCTTAGACTTTTGATATGAATTTCAATTTTATACCTCTACGGGTTCATGAGGAAAGCGGAAGGAAATTTTACTATATTTTCAAACTCGTAACTAGTCCAATTAGGTAGGTCCAACTTCGAGAAGGAGGTCAATCGTCGAATCCAACTCGGTTGGGCAGCGTTCGGGAAGCTACGACATATCTTCTCGTCCGATATCCCGCAGTGTCTCAAGACGAAAGTCTTTGACCAGTGTGTGTTGCCAGTGATGACTTACGGATCAGAGACGTGATTGCTCACTATGGGCCTTATCAGAAGTCTTAAGGTCACTCAGAGGGCGATGGAGAGAGCTATGCTTGGAGTTTCACTGCGAGATCGAATCAGAAATGAGCAGATCCGCAGTAGAACCAAAGTCGCTGACATAGCTCTCCGGATAGCCAAGCTGAAGTGGCAGTGGGCAGGGCACATAGCTCGAAGAACTGATGGCCGTTGGGGCAGAAAGGTTCTGGAGTGGCGGCCACGTACCGGACGACGCAGCAGAGGTAGGCCCGCCGCAAGGTGGACCGACGATCTTGTCAAGATCGCGGGAGGCAGTTGGATGCGGGCGGCTCCAGACCAGTCTGTGTGGAGAACCTTGGGGGAGGCCTATGTCCAGCAGTGGACGTCGTTTGGCTGATATGATGATGATGATGAACTACTTCGCAAGGGAATCAAATCTTGAAATTTGGACAGTACAGATAAAGGAAAAATTGCAAAAACCGTAAATTTTTAGTTATCATATAATTAAAAATATTTTTAATAATTTTAAAGTTACTATAACTTTAAAATTATTAAAAATATTTTTATGAAAATATAGTGAAATTGCTGTAGCTTTTCATTGCGTTGAGATAGCAGTTTGATTTTGTTACAACTTAAAAGTATTATAGACCCGAGTATTTGATACGAATTTCAATTTTATAACTTAACGAGTTTATGAGGAAAGGGGTGGTAACTTTTAAATTAACATTTTTTTTATATGATGTAACTAAAAATTTACTGTTTTCGCAATTTTTCCTTTATCTGTGCTATAAGACATTGCTTCGTTCCAAATTTAAATATTCTGAGTTTACGGGAAGTACTCTGTGGGTTTTGATTCCCTTGCGAGTTACGTAAATTTGCAGCATAAACGCCTGTATCTCTTGATTGCGTTGGCTTAGAAGTTTGATTTTTTTCACAGCTTCAAAGGACAGTAGACTTGACTATTTGATATAAATTTCAGTTTGATACCTGCACGCGTTTCTGAGAAGAAGGGTCTTGACAGACGGACGGACAACAAAGTGATCCTATAAGGGTTCCGTTTTTTCATTTCGAGGTACGGAACCCTAAAAATTAAACTAATGTTCTGGAGAAAGCTAGTCTTATTACTTGGAAGTATAACAAGTAGCCTACGACTTTATTTAGCCCTAAAATATTGCAAAAAAAAAACTCAAGACCGATCAAACTGTTTAACTACCAAACTCTGTGACAAGTTTTTTTTTATAAGTATGTTCGATGTATACAAATACAACCAGTGGAGGGCACTATTAAGTTTATCCTAGTTGGTACGTAAGAGAGCTCGAAAAATAAGCGCACAATTGAAAGCTCTACACGTAAATAAAAACAAACAAAGCATTCAGTATCCAGCTTTTCATAAAATAGTCGTTTCGAGAGAACATTATAAAATATACACATTTTTACAACCTTTTCCTTTGTTTATTTTTGTTTCAATATTTCATAGATCAGCTACGTAAGTAAAATTATGGTACCTAAACGTAAATAAAAATTGGATAATTTGTTATTAGTCAAGTCATAATGTAAGTTGCCATCATCAATCATCTGGCTGCGGTCTGTCAGTCTTGATTACCAAGAATGGATGGGGAATACTCCCTTTCGCGAAAATATCACGATTCGCACTTTGTATTTACGAGTACCTAGTGTTTTTTTACCCTCCGCTTTTCTTAATGTTTCTGTTTCTGTTGTTAAAATTAAAAATAACCATATAGGTACCAACAAGTTTGAATCGACAAGATCGAAGCTTATTTTATAGACAAGTAATGGATAAGTAACATAAATTAAATTTATTTTAAAATTGTAACCCAAGCATTACCTGTATAAATTCTCATCATATATATTTTTTCTCTTTTGTTTGTTTAACTGAACTTTTCATTCTTCATGTATTCACGTTAATTCTCACAGATGCTATATAATAATAATAATAATATTCTTTATTGCTCCAAAAGATATCACACTTTAAAAACAGTAATAAGAAGGCTTATAAAAAATGCACATTTCAAGAAAACTCTATCCTCTGAACTAGGTGTATGTCGGCGATACGCCAGAGTTATCGTGTCCAGACTCCATTATAATAAAAACACTCACGTAATATTACTTGGTTTATTTTCAGACGATTTCTAGCACAGAATTGAATTAAAATGTGAGCTACAGTCCTTTTTATAAACTAACCGTCATAACACTTAATGTTTAACAACTGCCACTTCCTTTTCAACATATAAATGAAATTTCTGTATAATCTTCTTAATATATAAAATCCTTGCGTTACTGACTGACTGACAGACACGCTACAGCTGAAACTATTGGCGGCAGGAAGCTTTAATTTGGCATGTATATTCCTTGGAGACCGTAGGGGTGCACTAAGAAGGGATTTCACGAAATTCCCACGGGATCGTCCAAAACGGGTAAATTTTTAAAAAATTGCAGGCGTAGCTGCTGGCGTCCTCTAGTTAATTATAAAATATAAATGAAAAATCAACATTAATATTGTAATGAATTTTGCACAACACCAAATGATTTATTTTACACGAATAACAAATTTATTTTACTAACCAAACGTTGCTTTACAACATTCGGTCAACAGATGGCGCAATCATTAGGATGTAAATATTAAGCGCATGATATTTATTACCGTAAACATAAAAATAAGTGTCAGAATAATGTTATTTAACCTTTCAAGTACCGCGCCCTCTAAAACGTCAATTTGGCTATACGACCGCGCCGTACGACATCATCGCGCGCGCGGTACTAGACATTGAATGTTATCACTCTGAGAGGTCTTTGTTTATGTTTTCAAGAGTTCGAGTTATAATTTCTTGAAACCCACTTATATAGCCAATATTAAAAAAATATAATAATAACATTTGAGTGTATATTTAGTTTTGTGTAGCTCTCTGTTCTGAACGGATCTTAGAATATCGGTTCTATCGACAATTGTGGCGTATTATAATCAAAAATAAAATACTTTTTTGTTTATTTTTGTATTTTTATATTCTGTATAATATGGGTTTTCCAATGAAAACTAAAAATATGCATGTATCCATTATAATAATTCCCCCTTTTCAATAGCAAACATTTGCTAAAATTCACAGTTTCGCGCGCATTGGAATGAAATGTCCTTTTACTTTTTAATTTGACATCAAATTGGATCAGAAGAAGGTTTCATAGCTGTCTATGATTCGTAAAAATGCAATGCCATTTGAAATAATTGATAAAATGTACTAGGCCAGTGTAAAAAACGTCATAGATTGAAGGACGGAATCTGGACATGAATTCATGTCGTCGGTAAACAAGGGGACTTTTTTGTAGGACATGAATTCATGTCCTCGGTCGTCGAAAGGTTAATACTAATTGATTTTACTTTGAAAGTTTCTGGAGTTATCTTAATAATTAAGCGATAAATTAAATACCCAATCTTTATTAAACTGTGAAGCAGTCAATACAGTGTCTAATATTCTAAAGTAGTGAAGTTCTCAGTTCTGTGTTCACAAATAGTTATTTAAATATCAATCTTAAATATTATTAACATTTTCGTAACAAATATGGGGTGCATAGGGTTCCCACCAAGAACTTAGGGTCCCAAGCCAACCTCACCTGCAAGTGGTTCACCTGCCGATCAACGGACGAGGCTCTGGCAAACAAAATATCCCGATAAGCGGCAATAGGCTTGCCACCTATTACGTGGGATCAAAACACTGGCGAAAAGTGGGCGTTTAATATGCCTCTGCCTACCTCTTCGGGGAAACAGGCGTGGGTCTATGTATGTATATAATATGTGTCGTAACAATATAATCATTATATATTAATTTGCGCCCATACGGCCATTCTGATCCAGCGCGCTCCTCGCGCTGATTATTTAACAGTTACAGAATAAACAGCATAACAAACAAAAAAAAGAATGAATATAAAAATTACATAAATAAGCGTTTATCATACAGAATGAACTAAAAGTTAAGGTCACCTAGTCATAGGATCTTAGCCCTTGGCATGCGTCACCTATCACGGGATCTAACAAACAAGGCTTCACCCATAGCTAAGCCAACTCGTGGCATCACCGACATAGGGATCTAGCGCACACAGCCATCACCCACATAGGGATCTAGCCCACAAACGGCATCACCCACATAGGGTCGATCTAGCCCACGCGGCATCACCCATCACGGGATCTAGCCAACACACGGCATCACCCATCACGGGATCTAGCCAACACACGGCATCACCCATCACGGGATCTAGCCAACAAGACCAGGATCAAGGATATGTATGGTGGCCAGCCAGCGTTTTGGGAAGGATGTTGCATAGGAAAAATAAAATTTTACTCAAACACATAAATGCAAAATTTGCCTCATAAACACATCAATGCATATACATAAAATAAACATCATCGTTCGTCATGATCAGTTATATCAATACAATGCAATTACATAGGTCCAACAACGACAGTGGAGGAGGTAGAGGACCCCCTACGTAAATCGGTATCTGACGAATCCTCCGCCCATACGGTCAAGCTGCTCATACAGTTGTAGATGTTGATCAGCAACAAAGGTTTAGCAAACAATGCTTGACTCCAGCTCAGTACAGCACTCATGCGGCATGTGTGCGCGTAGCCCACACACAAAACCACTGACGTCAAAAGGGTGGGCCACCGTCATCCATACATATTAATCAATAAAGGACCGCTCGTCCATCCTCTCTTCACACTAAGGTCAGGTCATCTGCTAGGATGTCATCATCAACCTGCAACACTCAAAAGACAGGTGGTGGGCAACATTTCCCACCCAAATATTAGTTCCATGAACCTTCGTAACTGTAGATGAAATAAAATTCTACTCTTACAAAGTGGTCCGGTCTATTAAGCTATATCTATATATCAGGCATGTTAAACCTGTGCATCGGTCTATAGTTATCTTAGCTACAACAGTGTTGGAGCCCATATTTTACGCATAAGGTAAAATACAAAAGACACTGAATTTTCTCAGGTTCTGTCTGATAGTGCCATTTTAGATAATCAAATATAAAGTTAACAGGATACCCATATTTTGCAGTTTTGATAAAATAGTTAAAACTTAATATATTCAAAATTAGTTTTATCCACATCAAACAGGAAAACAAAATGACAAGAACAAAGAGAGGCCTATGTTCAGTCGTGAACACTCGGACTGTTGATGATAAATATGAAATGATTTCAAACCATGCAGAGCCAAGGGTTTCAAAAATACTAGTGCTATAATTATTACTCATGTAAGAACATGTTTAATCCAATATTGAATATTTTTAGGCATAGTGCAAGCTGTAAAATTGTTGGACTGTTTGCCAACTGAGCCATAACAGAGAAATTTACAAGCTACCGATATTACAAAGCTAGATTAGTGCTGTCCTATTTCTAAAAATGATTCCACTCAGTTAAGAAATTTACTACAATAAACCATAAAGGTTAATAAAGACATTCAGATATTGGTATTTTATAATTAATTCAACATTTTATTTATTTATATAAATAGACCTTTCTTCTCTGAAATTTGTCTACTCTTTCATTATGTAATTAAACTTTAATTTCATGTATTGTTTTATTATTAATGTGTAAAGTAAATAATTATGGTAGTGAGTTTATATCAATCGTTTTATTTGACATCATATTTGAGGGGATTTTTCTACATAATGTTAATATTTATTTTATACTGTTAACATATGGTGTTTATGTAATTCTTATTAATTCATACACAATTATTAATTGTTTATTTGAATAAATAAACTCAAACTGACTAATCATAAGTGACTTGGAAATAAAGCTTGAGTAGTCCATACAATACTTTTATTTGCTAAGAATAAATACTGCTCAATGGGAAAAGAGATATGGATTTTATGTGAAAAATGAAAAATGTTCTTTAAACCCACTTATCGTTATCGTATTAATCATAATCCCAACTGTCTTGTATCCCACAAGAGCTAAGCAATAAGGTTGGCACTAAATTTTATTGGTTTATCACTGGTTGTCATCTTGAATATGGATGCAACTAACTTTGCAAATGAACTCACAAATAAAATAAATTGTATTTACCAAGTATAACACTAAGGCTTGGTATTTATAAAAGATTACCAGTCACCTGCCTTAAGACTTTCAACCTAAAATGCTTAGAGGTGGATTATTATAGAACCCAAGTGAGTGCATATGTCCATAAAGAAATCTACTGTCCAGATCTCATGTTTCTAGCTTCAGTAGTTTGGGTTAAGCAAGGACTTATCATGGTCGGAACAAATAATTCTATACAGGTATAAAATTAAACAACAAATATTAAGACAAGTTGGGTTCCCTTGTCTTATTATAACCTACAGAGTCCACAAATATATAATAAAACCTTTTTTGTAACTTTACAAATATTAGCTTTAAAAATGTGTATCACAAATTTATTTTTATATCTACTTTCTGAATATATCTCTGTACTAATATAATAAAACTGAAGTTTGTTTTGTTGAATGCACTTATCTGTGAAACTACTGGTTTTATGCAAATAATTATTTTTGTGGTGGATAGTCATTTATCAAGAGAAGCTTTATATAATCGCGCTGTGAGCACTAGTCATAAGTAATGCAGTTAGTTAGCCTTATATAATGTGTAACCAAGGGCTATAAATAATGTTTTGATTCCTTTAATGTTTTACTATTGAGATAACCTATTGACTACCAATTGAATTCATATTCAGCACATCAATTAGCTTATTTACACTGAAAGTAAATCAGGTAATTTATACAATGGAATCTATATCAGAGCTTCAACTTGAAAAGGGCAGTTTAACCGTTTTTTACTAATAATTACATTAGTAGAACCACATAGCTATTTTCTCTTTCTTGTATAGATAAGTAAGTTTTACAGAAAGTTTCTGACATGGCCTAACGATTAATAAACAGACAAGAGCCCCAGTCGACGGCATAACATGACTATAAGCACAGTAGCACTGCTATGTACCAAACGTGGATAAACAACAGTTACCTATAAGTTCTATTTGGGGTGTAATGTTCGTAATTTTGACTGTATAATCTTTATCTGGTAATCCTTACGGGGACAGTAGGTAATCGTGTAAGCACCATAATTTATAAAATTAGGATGTTTCTCAAAAACTCTAATCAAATCAGCTCCGGATAAATACCTCTGGTCAGTGCATCAACAGCCCGCATCTGCAACCTCTGGTAGTACTCAGAGCAGAACAGCGTTGACGCCACAACATACCCCGGTGCGTGCACCCCGTCGTAGTCGCTCTGTCGCTCTCGCTCGCACGTGGCCTCACGTGAAGTGTAGATGTGCTCGCCATAACTCCGACACACCGTGTGGTCTCCGTTCAGGGTTGACTAGGGCCAAACACGACTTCCTAGCGCTTGTCGCATCAGTCTTCAGGTCATCATTGGTAATGGCGACCAAGCCAAGAGACCCATCACTCTCGCGCCAACCGTAGATCCCGAAGTCTCTTAGGGGGCGTTTATCCAACCGCTGCTGTCGGCGATACGCCAGGGTTATCGTGTTCAGACTCCATTATAATAAAAATACTCACGTAATATTACTTGGTTTATTTTCAGACGATATCTAGCACAGAATTGAATTAAAATGTGAGCTTCAGTCCTTTTTATAAACTAACCGTCATTACACTTAATGTTTAACAAATGCCACTTCCTTTTCAACATATAAATGAAATTTTTGTACAATTAATTATAAAATATAAATCAAAAATCAACATTAAAATTGTAATGAATTTTGCACAACACCAAATGATTTATTTTATACGAATAACAAATTTATTTTACTAACCAAACGCTGCTTTACAACATTCGGTCAATAGATGGCGCTATCAACAGGATGTAAATATAAGCGCATGTTATTTATAACCGTAAACATAAAAATAAGTGTCAGAATAATGTTATTTAATACTAATTGATTTTACTTTGAAAGTTTTTGGAGTTATAATAAATACCCAATCTTTATAAAACAGCGAAGCAGTCAATACAGTGTCTAATATTCTAAAGTAGTGAAGTTCTCAGTTCTGTGTTCACAAATAGTTATTTAAATATCAATCTTAAATATTATTAACATTTTCGTAACAATATAATCATTATATATTAATTTGCGCCCATATGTATGTCCCTGTATTTCAGACGACAGCGCTCATGTTAGCCTCAGTTTCATCTTTTTTTAAATGGTACCTATAGCTATATAAAAACAAAATAAGAAAATTATGTTTAACAATACAATTTTAGTTAGTGTTTGTATTAACCTATGAGTATGTGGTGTGCGTGTGTATATGTGTTTGTGTGTGTGTGCATGAGTGTGTGTCATGTGTGTGTGTGAGTATGTGTGTGTATTTAAATTAACTTTAATCTGATAGTCCACGTAGGAGGGCCTCTGTTTTATGATAGTCTATGCTTTGTAGATGGTTTTTTAGTGTTATTTTACACTGGTACTTATTTTTAGAGAAAATATCTAAAGTTTAATTTACCTTAATATACAATTTTGGACTGAAATGCAAAAGCAAAAATGTATATTGGCAAAAGAGGTGAAGTATGGGGTGTGGAAGAAGACTTTATAATTGATTCTACTTGTAGGAGCGCTGATAGGGCGTTCCGTATGTTTTCGCAGAACTGAATGAAGCACGTACAGTTGTCTCACTGTTAACAGTTTGCATTCAGCATAAAGTTGATTCGTGGGATACCTGATAGGACGCGAAAACATTACCTTAATGACAGCTCTTTGAGCCCGTTCTAAGCGGAGAAAAACATTTTCAGTGGCACCACCCCATACAGGCACACAGTAGCTTAAAACAGATTGGCATAAAGCGAAATAGACCATTGTAAGTGTATCTTTATCTGCGGAACTACGTAGCTTCTTAAAAATATAAATCATTTTGCGTATCCTATTCGATAATATTTCAATATGTTTGTGCCAGTTCATATGTTCGTCAATATGTTTGTGCCAGTTCATATGTTCGTCAATATGTACTCCAAGATATTTCACACTAGGGACTTTGGTAATTTTTAGGCAATTACAGTCTCCTGGTGAATTGCATAAGTGCGCTTTGAGGGTTAGAGATTGCGGTGAGCACAGATGAGATCTTATAGCAAATGGCACATATGTACATTGTCTTACTAATATTTAATGTAAGTAAATTACATTTCAACCATGTCATTACCCGTGACAACGCTGCTTCCGCATTTCGGTAGCACTGAGCCAATCCAGGCCATCAATGACTAAAGCTGTGTCATCAGCATATGTAAAAATTTTGCAATATTCTAAAGGTAGACGGCACAGGTCATTGATGTATATCAGAAATAGGATAGGTCCTAGAATACTACCTTGGGGCACGCCGTATGAAATGGGAAGTTGTGTCACTCTGACATTGTCCAATTTTAACGACTTGGGTTCGATTCTTTAAATAGTCTCTGAAGATATCGAGTACAATTCCCCGTATGCCCAAGCATTCCATCTTCCTCAGCAAGAGTGACACAGAGACAGTATCAAAGGCCTTCGATAGGTCTATGAATAAGCCTAAGCTCTTCCTTTTATTGTCAAACGTCTTGACTATGTGTTGAGATAAATCCATGACTCAGTAGTCAGTCAGTACTGACATTTGACCTAAAACCATATTGATTTTTAGAAATTAAGTTGTTTGTTTCAAGGTAACTAATAAGGTTTTTATAGAGAATGCGTGCAAGGATTTTTGACATAGCTGAGAGGATAGATATTGGCCTGTAGTTGTTGATATCGTCTCTGCGCCCGGTCTTATGAATAGGGTGGATTAAAGCTTTTTTAAATGCATCCGGGAATACACCAGACGTAATGGAAAGGTTACAAATCTGAGTGATTATGGGTACCAAGACATCACTAGCACTTTTTAAAATATTTGCGGAAATAGAATCCCATCCTAGAGCACAATCAGATCTCAGATTTCGAATAATGACCTCGATTTCTTTTTCTGTAGCTTCAAGTTGGGCCATAGATCCACTTGAGTTTAATAAGCAAGTGGGAGGTGGAGTATCCGATGGAGCTGGGAGTATACTGGATGCTTTTTGACCAATATTTGAAAAGTAGTTGTTAACATGGTTAAGAGAGGTTTTAGGAGTATCACAGAGGTGTAAAAGCTCGGACGGCTGACCAGAGATTCCTTTTATACCAGTTACCTGTTTGATAATATCCCACGTAGCTTTAGGGCTTTTTAAGCCTTTGCAAACTCACATTTTTCAAATGAAAAAAAAAATGTTAAGCGAGTTAACATTTTTTAAAAGAGTATTAAATTACAAAAATTGGGATATCTCGTGTATGATATTCTTAATATTTCATTATTGCATGATTTCTTAAGGTTACTGTGCAAGTGATCACGATGTCTCATACACCGCAATAAACCCGGCGTTATCCAGGGCTTGGGACATTGTTGTCTTCTAGAAACTATATGAACTGAAACACACTGTGTGTTTTGTTATAGTGCTCGAGATACTATCTATCACCGGTAATAGCAAGGCTTTGTTTGGATCAGTGATTCTAAGAATAGGAGCATAATCAGCACTATTTAGCTCACTAACAACAAGCTTGTAGTTAATATTATATCTAGTGCGAGGTATACCTACATATTTTTTATTTGTTTCTTAAAATAATAACACGGGATAGTGGTCGGTTATTGTTGATTCAATGACTAGGGTCGTGGCCGACAGGTTAGATTTTAGGAGCACATGATCAAGGCAATTTGCGCCACGTGTAGGAAAATAATGGGCGGGCAATTAATGAATGATGTGTATAGGTATAATCGAACATCAAGTCTATAACTATTTTATTGATCTGTTTATTGTAATCAAGCTTGATTTGTTGTCGGTTACTATACCTATGTGAAAAATAAAAATAAATATATCTAAGACCTTATTGTCGGTCTAAAATGTAAATCATGTCATAAGTATATTGCCAACGATATTTTCACCAAACTTCACACAATAACTTCATAACCCTTACGTAACACAACAGCAACCCTTCAAGCGCCCCTTCGCTCCTAATTCATAATTATGTAAACTGTAGCCAGTAAAACTTCGGTACATTGTGATGTGAAGACACCCACTACATTAGCTGTATGACGCCATAGGAACATGGCGTCATATCCGTTTCCTTTCACCTTTCGTGTTTATTATTGACTTGGGTGATTTGCAGGTATAGGTGACGAGTAAGTGCGTATAAAATACGGAACCCTTATAAGATTTATTACACTGTTGTCCTTCTTGCCACCGGTTTCAATATTAGCACTATCTCTGTATTTGGGTACTAGAGATAGGTACAATTATATTTTTACATAATCTGCATACAAAATATGTCAAATATGACATATTTTTTTATGTACCTAGATTATTATGACCGTTGACAGACAGTGGGAGCCATTTGTCAAAACTGTGTGCAGGGTATCAAGGTAAAATTTTTATGATATTGGTATCGAGTCTTAATGGCTGGATCACAGAAATATAAGTTCCTACGTCAAGTAATATAAAACATATTTATAGGTAAGACACACAGATTATTATTTTTCTACTAGTAAGCCATTATTTCTTCTTCCTTTTTCGTGTGAGTATGTGGCCAACTTTGAAGTTGGAGTTTACGGACCGCCCGAAGGCTTCCGACGTGGCCTTATGATTGTTGTCCTGAGAACAAGAACCACGACCGACGACATGATAACGTTCTGATATAAACGCTGCAGCAAGCGGGCACCTGTCCAAGTGGTGACCTCTGCCAACGTCGCTTTACTCTACCAATCTACTTCAACCAGCAAGCTGTCACGTACGACACCCATGGCAAAGAGCTCAGATATTAACATAGAGGCGCATTTCTTATGGGCGCTCTGTAGACAAATTTTCTGTGACCCAAATGGCCGCCTGACAGCGTGGCAGTCGCGCTGTGACAGCTATCTCTACGAGTGCAAGAGAGACGAACGTTCCTCCTGTGTATCTTAACTACGAGAGCAAGAGAGACGGAGAACAACACCAGCGCTGCCAACGGCGCCAACTACGAACTACACTTGCGACAGTCGCCACTTGGAATCGGTACACGAAATCCTTAAGAAATGCGCTTCTATGAAAATCTGTATTCAGTGCCCATGGGCGCTAGTTTATTTACTTCGCTTCTGTATTTCATTTACTAATCAATTTTCTGTCCTCCTTACTAAAATAACCGATGTCATCACTTCGTCGCATCCTATTATAGTCCTTTAAGTTGTTATTATCATACTAAATGATCTTATCTATCAAGCGTATGAATATTAAAGAAATATGATACAGGGCCGAATTTGGGTGATACCGTCGCTTCCAAACAACGAATTCATTATGCTGTTAAAAGTTTTTTTTATACATATATTGAAGATGCTGTCTAAGGTAGAGTAAGGTAGAGAAAAAAATGCAAAATAGTGACTACGGTAAGAAAGATGTTCGCGCTTTTAGTACTCTTATTCACTAAATGAAGTCCAAGCATTTCTGATGTTTATCTTTGATCGTACGTATTTTATATATGAGTATAATATACATATCTTTCCAGGTTTACAAATAACTATTTAATATACCTCTGATCTAACTTGTTTCCGGTTCTAAGACATTTTAACTTTCCTTTGTTCTTCTCGAGTATCAAATTTCGCGGTCTACTACTTACGTTGCTATGACATGTGACAAAGAAATCAGAAAATCTATTTGATGCATAATATAACGTCTTATTGCCGTAAACAGCTCGATTGATCTATTTATGAAAACCGATTTTCTCTATTACCAGCTTTCCTCATGATGTCAATCTCGTTGTTTTATTTTTGTACCGGTTATCGTGTGGATATAAAACAATCATATAGAAATTAATGAAATTGAAAGATACAATGGAGGGACGACTGGAAGCAATAATTTAATGGCAATAAACTAGATTAAAAACAAGAAATATGTCACGATTGTTGCAAATGGCGTTCCGTAGTCTCTGCCTACCACTCCGGGAAACAGGAGTTAGTCTCTGTATGTATATAAAACAAGAAACAATAATGTCAGTTCTGTTATTTTATAGACTACGTTTGGGATCTTGTTTGAGGATATTTATGGAATAGCTTTTAACTGTACTGCTTATTAGTCTTATTCGCACTGCACCAACTCCACGACAAGTATATATTAATCATAACCAAAAAAGTTAATAACTGTCAAAAATAATTCGGCACAGCACTGACAGGGAACATATTTAACATTTAAATAGGTACAACGCGATCTGACACCAGGTGTATCAATAATATTATACAATTCAAAGAACGTCCTCAGCTTAGTACGGCTCTGTGTTCTATCAAGGAAGTACTTCGTCTAATTTCAGCAGCGTCACACAACGATGTTTATCTTATTGAACGAACGACGAGATACGACGCCCAAGGGGATTATTATGTGTTAATTACATGAACCAAATTATCTTTAAAGGGAAAACTATTTGGTAGATGCGGTAATGCGATGATAGATAATATTCAGCTTTGATGTTGTAAAGACAAAAGACTTTGTCACCAGATATAATTCGGCTTTGTTCTTGTAAAGACTTTGTCGCCAAATACATAATTATATAACAAAACTTCTAAAATTTGATTGTTTCTTTGAACGCACTAATTTCTTGAAGTATCAGTCGTTGAATTTGGTGAAAATTCTCTATCCGATGAAAGAAAAAGGACGTGATAAGTAATTAAAAGTGGATGGAACTTTCTTTCGATGCGATACCGTAGTTCAAACGGAGGATGAAACAGCAGAGCATAGCTAGTGCTGACATAAAATGGAATTTGGTAGTCGATCAAATATAGTTTCTCGATATTAGAAGATTGTCAAAAACTATCCTCCTCCTTGCGTCGTATTCCTCAGTGCTGAGGGTCGTGACCTTCCTTCTTGATCAATTTCTCAACGATTTTTGATTTTTTCATGGACTGTGGAGTCAAGAGTGGTGCGGATCTGGTCGGACCAACGTATTGGGCTGCGTCCACGAGGTCTTTTCCCCTCTACTTTGCCGGTCACAATGAGTTTCTCAAGATTACCACCGTCTTTTCAAAAACTATAACAAATAGAAAAAAAAAACATTTTTACTGCACTGATTATAATAATTCGCGTGTAAGCTATGCTTACATGTTTTATAACCACCTCCTTTCTACTAGGTTTGACAACCAACAACGCTAAAAGGATATTAAACATATTATGTTGTTAAACCGACCCTACTCGAATTATGAACATGCACACTGCTGCATGTACATATAAGTACAAAAGAGCGATGTAGTTTAGCTAAACTGAAACTTTAGAAATACATAGTTCTAGTAGTTCTCACTATGAAACAGAGCTGTACATAACTAGATATAGATAGTTACCGAAGTATCAAATTGTATTCAGAGGCCAGAATGCGCTGAAGCTGATGTTGTACCTCACTACTTTGGTTTATTCTGTGCTTTTGCCAGTTTAGCCTTAGTTATACAGCTTGTCTGACAATGGAGTTACGTTTACTAGAAAATGGCTTCAGGTTCTAATTTGACAGTATGGCTAAAGTACTATAATAAATATTATTATTGTATTCTTAATATGCATACTTGGATAGTAATCTGGGTCAAAAACGACTAGAGTAGTTCTTTACTGCCGCGGTTATTTTTACCATTAGGAGCCAAACAATCACTTAATTGCAAGCGCAGTCTTTTCCTACGGCATATTTATGTGCGATTTTCCTCTCGTTACATAACTGTAGTATAACCTAAAACTAGTAGTAATGTAATTTCCTATTTATAAAAATATATAATATACTACTCAACAGACGAAGTAGCTTAAATGTATTTCTCTTCAAGAAAAAGAGAGCATTATGTTGTAGCAGTTATTTTTTTTTATTTACTCATTAAAATGTACCTACACTGAAAGTAACCTCTCATCTCACTCTCAACTATATTTTGTGTAGTTTATTTTTGTCCGTTGATAGTTTGTAAAGTCTGCTACAACGCAGAATTCTTTTCTAGTGCGGGAGTTGTCTCTAAAAAAAAATAATTAAAGGTAATAAATATGTAAAACTTTAACATTTTACAAAATCATTGTTACTAATTGCCGATGCTTACACAAAGCGTCACTTAAAGAAACAAGAATCTAAAGTCCATTCCACATTTTATTGCTGCTCAAACTTCCCCTAAGGCCTCGGGGGTATTATTAACCTTTAAATGGTATGGGGGTCAAAATTGACCCCAAAGCTTCATATTATTAATCACACCTTTTCAGTAAAAGCACCTACGCTCTTGCGCATCGGGGTAATCTCATTACGCCGCGGAGTGCAGCGAGTGACGGACGCGCGTCACTTAAGTGCTAGTGAGAACGGAGATATGTACACTGCTGGGGTCAAATTTGACCCCGATACCGCAAGCGTACATTTGATTGTATGATTTATGTTAAAATGTTTCACTATTTTATACTTAATTTATATATAATTTTTACGTGACGGAGAAATGTCACAGCTTTTGGAAGATTAATACGAAGAATCTGGCTCCGAATTAATTCAGGACGCCACAATAGCTGCTTGTGAGCAGAAAATTATCAGCGTTTGTGAGGAACAAATATATTAATTGTTTTAGATTGTAATTTTTTTTTATTATTCGTGATCTCATAGGAAGTTCCTATTTTTTATTATATTAGTTATATACAAAAACGAATACAAATGGTTTTCTTGGATTATTTTTTCTTTTTATATATAAATAAGAATACCTAAAGTAGAGTCTTGTCAAATAAGAAGATACTACCTGTTTTATTTATTAAATATGTGATCTCTTGTTAAAACATGATACAAATTTAATAAAACATTACATTGTAAGTCCTTTTTTCCTAAATAAAAAGAAAATTTATAACGTACAGTTGTATCATTTTATATTACTGTGTACTATCTGGGGTCAATTTTGACCCCTATACCACTTACGTTGCCTTCTATAGCGAAACCAGCTAAGGGTTAAAAACTAGTATATACAAGTAAGGGCTAAGGTTTCACCCGCAGTCGGTCAGAGAGCTTAATACAAAGAAATGAGAACTTCCAACTTTTACCTTGTGAGTTGTGTAATGGGAATGGATGAATACGGAGTTTATTTTTTTAAGGTAACTTTCGTTGTGCTGTTTTGCGGTTGGGTTGACAAATAATTGAGTAATTTGGTAATGTAAACAACGTTAAATAACATATTACTGATGGGGTAACAATAAAAGCGTTATTTACCCTTGTTTCTTGCGATTTTAGCTCGACGTGCTTTAATATTTTTACAGTTCAACTCTGGTATTTAAGTGGACAGTTACTACCGTTAAATATAATATCGAATGATGTTCAGAAGAGGATTATCCTTCCTATAATTTCCTCCATATTAATTAAGAACATAGGGTCGATGCTTTTGCTCCTAATTAGTATTGGATGATGAATTATAAGCTGGTTGCAGATTCTCGTTCTTAAAACATATTAACATATTTGTAAAATTATTTATTTTACACGTGTATGATACGATGTAGGTCACTGTGTTATGGGAAAAATTGAGGAACCAATCGTATGCTGAACAAAGCCATTTTGATTGATTTGAAGCTTAAGCTTTAACTGCACATGTTGACGCATGTTGTCGAATTTGTCACAATGTTTTCTGATGTTCTCGTAGCTTCAAAACATTGCAGGGTTCCAGTGCCAAAAAAGGCAAAAAACGGCACACTTATTGATTCACTATGTCTGTCCCTCTGTTATTGTTGTACTCTTGTAATTGAAAACTGTTTATTTCGAAATAATTTGCATATTATTGTTCCTTATGATTAAATAAATGATTAGCTCGTCTGAGTTTTAAAATTCAGCCTGTGAATAAAAAAAATTACATATAAATTTAAAACACTTAGATTATAAAAATCGATTCATGACAAAAAATGGAATGCCGTAATGGACGACATAAATAACGTCATTTAGAATCTAGCTCAAAAAAGTAACGTCAATTACAGTCTATAGTATTGCTTTGAGGTAACTCTCGGCAAATCCTTATTTTATCCACCATTTTTCTTTGGAAAACATTCCAGAATTTTCGAAGATTTACCAAACGCATTCAGAGTGCTTTCAGATCTCAATTGCAGGCAATTTGGTAGATCTTCGGTGACATCGAATTAGAATTATGACTCTCATATAAAAGAAATTCTAAAAAATATTTCTTTACTATCGGCAGTTATATTGGACTCTCTGCCAATAATATCGCTTCTAAATTTATGTGAGAAAATTGTACACTTTAAAGTCATGATCATCAGTCAGTCTTTTAAAGTCATGATGTTGTGTATTCTCTATCTATTACATTGTAGATAATGTGCAATATTGAAGTAAATAAAAAAAGGAAAAGATGAGAATAGGAACGATAAAACATTGCTCACCATATAATTATTTTAAATAGAAGTGACCAGGTTTAGATAAATAGGACATGGAGTTGTTGTTACAGATGACAAAGAAGTATAGATTTTGGTCGTGCTAAGGTCTCAATATTGCAAAGAAGTAGGCAATAAATTTTCTCTGCTTAAGTTTTTAAATAAAATCGTATCGTATAATTGTATACGTCGCCTGTAGTTGTATGACGTATATGCATAGAGACTCCCAAAGTAATGACGTTGAAGCGAATTGTAGAAAAGTAATAAAGAGCGGTAATTAAAGAGATGCAACACTATAGAAAAATTCTGCTGAATAGTCCATGGAAAAACAGATGCATTTGGCATTTTCTATGAAGGTCTGGCTAAGGCTTTGATCTTCTCAATATCCATGTATATAATGGCAACATGTGTGGTCCAAAAGGGGTATGCAAAACGTTACATAAATTACATTGCTCTCTCATATAACTCTTGCTCCTTGCTCATAACAACGTCATCGGCCGGAAACACTAAGCGGAAACTTATACGATAAGACCATCAAAGCAGTTCATTCAAACAAACAGTTCAGCTAACCAAAATAAACTGCAACAAAGTTACTCTGTGGTTGCACACTAGTTTAGTTATAAAGTGCTCACCAAGCCAAGATGAGTGAAACAACTGGTAGTATATTGCTCTGAGCGAGGTTCCGAGGAGCCAAATTTCGAATACTCGAAATAAAAGCGCGTTGTAGATATATATCAAGAAAAACGATGAAAACTGAAAAGATACTTTTTCTTCCACCGCTTAGCTACGCACATCTTTGATGTATACGCACCTTTAAGTACCCAGCACCCTCATCAAGAGATCAAAACGAGGTCGCACCTAAAGTATGTACAATCACAAACAACAATAGTAACAGTCAGTTAGTCTTGTTCGAGAAGGTACACTCGAAGCCAAAACTGGGTCGGTGCCATTCATACCATAGAAAGTGAGAGGCACCTATTTACGCCTAAGGAAATAGGCCGCAGTATGTCTCGAGGGCCCTTTGATGGCAGTAATATTATTTATAGGCTTATGTTATCAAGAATACTAATAGGTATAATTATGTAATATCCATATAAATTATTTTATTTGTTACTAACTGCACCCGCGTTATTTTGATTATTTATTTTGTGTGTTGCCTAGTTGTTTGCCGCTAATGACCTTGACAACTTTATGCGTACATTGGGTGAGCGCAGCAGGCTCCCAACCCGTAAGCTGCACCCGCGGTTACACCCGCGTTATTAAAGGCTGCTGCTCCGTACCAGTGACTTAAAAGAAGACTGTAATATTATTATACGGGGTGTTGATTTGCATTTGCAAAATATTTCCAGAGGTTAATACACTACTATAACTGAATACAAATACGTGAAAAATAAGTCACTAAAAGTTAAAAATAATTGTTCGTCATCATGCACTTTGAAAATTAACTCGGTGTGAATAGACCACCGCTGCCGCCGCTCAGCTGATCGCCATTGCAGGTGCCTAACACACACAAATCAACGTACCTACAGTGACTGCGTGATACAGTCTTATTATGCACGATTTAACAGTTTATTCTGATTTACTATCTAAATAACTTTTAATGAAAATAGGGCTTTATATCATCGCACACTCTTTAAAATAATTTAGGTGAATTACATACATACATATGCTCAGGCCTTTTTCCCGTCGGGGTAGGCAGAGACAACAGATCGCCACTTGCTTCTATCCTTGCAAACCAGACGCGCTTCCTCTACATTCATTACTCTTTTCATACATGCTCGCCGGTTGCGGGTGCTTCGGACTTTTTCGTTTTTCAAGACGTCCCCAATTTGGTCGACGAACGTCTTACGAGGTCTGCCACAACTGGCTTGCCCATACACCTCTGCCATATATTGTACTTAACGACTTTAACCGTAGGTTGGAGCATAACATTTTTAGGGGGTAGACTGCGTTGCCGCTGCCGCCGCCGATTCTGAGAAGCTACAGTAAGCAGAATTTAGCTAGATACTGTGAAATAACGCAATCACGTTGTGAATCTTCTATCAATCCCGCCACGTCATCTGATAACGTGCAATGTGGAACCTATACTATGGCAACAGAATAATTATAAGATATATTTGTGTCAAGATAAATATGTGCAACTAGACACACAAAAAAAAACCGCTCACCTCACATCTATTTGTTAAGTGGAAATCGGATAATTATTTAGTTTTAGTAAGAGGGATAGAGCAATGGTGTTGGAAATGTTGTTGCCTCTGAGCATTATTTTATTCATCGGTGGAGAAAACGTACGTGATCAGCGATTTGAGTTATCTATGTTGTTTTAGGGATCTGAGTACTCTGCTGCTATTTTAGGGTGCGTTACCACCTGTGCAGACTTGCTTGAGAAAAAGGATAAATACAAAGTACAATGATACCTCCTCCTACATTTATGATTATGTGTATATTTTATAACCGCATTAATTACGAAAAATACACAGAAAATCGCAAAAAGATCTGCTCCGCCGCGACAGTGTAACACTGCCGTGACCAGGATTCGAACCTGGGTTACTACGGCCACAACGTAGGGTCCTAACCACTAGACGATCACGGCTGTCGGAGCTGTTAACTGTTGACTTCAAACTCAACATTACATTGCACACAAACTGGAGCACTTTCACTTACAATTGGTCGCGGTGGCGCAAGATTCGGTAAAAAACTCGTTTATGCAATAAAAATACTGCAAATACGTATACCTCAAATAAATCGAAGAAAGAACACAGGTTACGCTTAAAATGTGGATGGGTAACCGACCTCTTTTGACCTGGATCTTAGACTTAACACTCGTACACGTCTGCAGTACGAAAGTTCGCAGCATAGATCATGAGCGTCGATGTTGAATGCGTAGCAGTTGAAAAGTTAAACCTAGAGGGAAGTAGCAAATACAAATACTATCACAGTGCAAAGTAAGGACATCTTTTTCTCGTCACGTGACTGCTACGAATGTGCATAGTTAGTATTTTTGGCGGGTAATTAGTATGACGTCATCTTTAACAATAGTTAGCTATTCATGGCTCCTTCACCTATTGCTCTAGTTCATTGCTGCAGACTCTGTAAAATTTTTGTTTGCCTGAAAGATCAAACATAGCTGAATCATGATAATTACGTATTTTCCACCTGTTAGCTGAGAATACTTTGCAGCAGGTTTCACATTTGGCAGAATTATGCGTACAATATCCTTTCATCCTAATATATAAAATCCTTGCGTTACTGACTGACTGACAGACACGTTACAGCCAAAACTATTGGGCGCAGGAAGCTAAAATTTGGCATGTATGTTCCTTGGGGACCGTAGGGGTGCACTAAGAAGGGATTTCTCGAAATTCTCACGGGATCGGCCAAAACGGGTAAATTTAAAAAAAATGCAGGCGTAGCTGCTGGCGTCCTCTAGTCCTTTCATAAAGCTTTGGGTCGTATTCTTCAGTAGTGAGGTTCGTGACCTTTTTCATCACTTTCTTTCGTATTGTCTTTCTCTAATAAAAATACTAGGTAGAAGAGCCTTGCTGATTTCAGCATTCATGAGCCGGCTCGACCGGGGAAGTACTACCCTCTCACAGAAAATCGAACAATTGGGTACATCTCTCGTACAGTAAATTTCAACGACGATATAAGAATATTTTATTTATACGTACCAAGTTTAATTTAAATTGGTTTATTGGTTTTTAAAACATTAGACTTCGAAACTTGTATGCAAAGCCGTAAAGAATAAATGCTCGTAAGTTTACTAAACCAATTAATTTATGCAGAGTTATTATAAGTATAGTGCAAACTTTTTAATTTTTGTACTTGTTATTATGAACGTTTGTCCCGAGGCATTGCTGGAAAAAGAAAACAGCTGTTTTAAATGTAATTAACCCAGAGACTTCATACTGATTTATTTTAGCTCCTTGCCATAAAAATTGTTAAGAAAAAGTAGTTGAGACCTCTGTCGACCTTCGTAGAATTTCAACATAACGCTACTAAGTTATACCACACACTGAACTAAAAATAACACTAACTTCAGAGCTATATCATCAGTTTCACACTAAAGAACTTCAGCTTAAAGTCTCTTCACTTGCTGACAGCTAGCACTTAACCCTCTTTAACCCTTTCAAACCGACTCGTATTTCAATGTTGTTATGTGAAAATACAGCGGTACTTTTTGTTATAGTGCAAAGGCCAGTGACACGGCAAAAACCTTAAATTGGTAATAAATTGGTACCTTTTAAAAAAAGTCATCTATCGGGTTGCTTTGTAGGCGATCACTCGGCAATATTTTTCTTAAGATTTAATTTGGTGGCTCAAATTGTTTCTAGGTATCATTTTATTTTCATTTCTGTCTAGCAGTGTTTCATAGACAGCAATAAAAATTCGCATCTCACATAATGACAACGTCACAACCAGTATCTGTAGTTTTGTCACACACTATTTTTTTTTTCTGCCAGGCATTATAGTGTAAATTTATTGCTAAGTTTATAATATCAAGCTCAATAGAAGTTTTCGAAATCCGGCTTAACAGGAACTTTAAACCGTAAACCAACGAGCCAATAAACTTTAATTTATTACGTGCAGTTTATTAATCCTCTCAGTTCAATTACACACTATACAAAATAATTCATAAACTGCGCAAAATGATCGAATTGCCATATTTTTTTCATCTTTGTAATTGGCTCCGTAACATAACAAAGAATTTCTCGTTATTTTTTTTAACAATGCTCTCTGTTGATGTCGTTACTGATACGACACGAGTACTGAACGTCGAATGGAGTTATTGATTAGTTTTATTATCAAAGTAGCATTGTACGATGAGAAAAGTGGGTGAATGAACTTAGACACAGCTGAGATCTGTACCCTAGGGGTTAAGCAGAAGTCATCTTCAGCATTCTAGAGTTATCCCGGTCACATCTGAGATTTTCGCCTTCGTGTCCAAGGATCGCTTTCTGCTCTGGTTAGATCACAAAAAGCGTCCTACTAGGCTATCGCTGCCCTTGAGAAGGCTGGGCGTTGTTAGTGAACCATAAGTTAATAGTTAGGTATATTAGTGTATAGTTATTTTTATCAAGAACCACTTTGAGAGGTCTGTGCGAAGCAGTGCGTCAGTTTATAAACAGGGTTGACATTACTATTTTTAATTTTATGAAAAAATAACTTATTACACCAATCTACCTCTTCACGACGACCGGTTGGCGCAGCGGGAGTGTAAACGACTGCTACGCCGTTGGTCGCGGGTTCGATTCCCGCTCAAGTCAAACATTTGTGTGCATGAACATGGATGTTTGTCTTGGTCTGGGTGTTTCTATGTATAATATGTATGTATTTACAAAAAAAAAAAAGTATATATGTATGTTTATCCATTATCTAGTACCCATAACACAAGCTCTGCTTAGCTTGGGACTAGATGGTGATGTGTGTATGTGGTAGAATATTATTATTATTATTATTATTATTATTATTATTACTCTTCTCTCCATTTAATTTCGACACCTTTTGTTCCGCACTTTGCAATACTTGTAGACCACATCAGTTAATTTCCCGTTATTTTTGGTCACAATGCGGCACTGATGACGTTTGCTGACAAAAACACGGTAAATAAACGGTATCGAATCGAATCGCGCACGACGTGTTAACTGCCTCATTGTATACAGCACCCCTACTACTGTCAGCGTAACGACAAACAGTGTTTATTACATGGAATCTTAACAATATTCGCTGACATAAATGGATTGTCAAATGTACTGGGGCACATTCTACAATTGATAGTCTTCTGGGGAACAGGAGGTGTGCAAGGTATGAGTGTCATACCCACCTGTATTGAGATCCATATTGTAAAAGATGACAGCGTATTTAGGTATACGATGGGCATCATTTTATTATTTAGTTCTTTTCCACGTTGAATTCATTAAACGTTCGTATCATCATCTGCTTGCCTTGACTATATAAGTTTGTACAGAGCACAAACTTCTCAAACAAATACTAAACAGGACATAAATCTCTGGATGAAAATTGAAATATATTGCGATTAACTGGTAGAATACTGGTGTAATTATTTGTTAATCTAATTGTCTTTATACGGCTACATAGGCTTACGACACAAAACGCTTCGTTTATTATAGATTTCATCCAATTTTTACCATCTTCCCTATTATTGTCCCATATTTGTAAGTATTTTACATATGAAGGACGTGCATATACTCTTCTAAAATAATTATGCAAATCTGACGCAGTAATTACGTTCATGAAGTGTACATAACCCTTCGTCAGGCGCCGCCATTTTGATCATTTACGCAGATCTGGCGCGCTCCCGCTCCGGGAGAGTTAATAAAATAGTAAATATGGCGGAAGCCATTTTGCAAACTATACCACCTCTGGCATAGCCTAGGAATGACAATTTAAACTAGTCTTCGATGTTTAGAAAAACTTAAATTTTACTGCTTTTCTGTATTACATGTGTAATAAAATAAAGCATTACAGATTTTTGATTAAGTACACTATCATATTGCATACGGTAAATATGTATAAAGTGTGAAATTAAAACAATATCGTAACGTAAAGATAGGGTCATGGCATTTTTTCCATTTTTCGATACATAATCTACCATCATTCATAAATTATACTTTTTCTCGTTAATATTTGTGTTTTATTTACAAAACTATACCATAATTTAAAACATACAGTCATAAAATCACTTTACTCCATACATTTTTTTAGCAGTAGGAACATTAATATATGTAGGCCTTATCAGGCGCCGTCCCGCCGGTGTTATGAAGTGTCTCATGTTTCAAGATTTGTTCTGAGAGAGATGTGGCTCAAGTGGCTCATGTTTTTTGTTTATTCGTAAGTTCAGTTCATATAGTAAGCCTATAAAAAAAATTACATTCGTAAAGTAATAAATTTGGCAGCTTGAGACATAAACATAAACCTCTCGAAAAACGACTCTAAATAGGTACTCATAATTAATGACCTGTAAAACAATTTCAGATTATCTTTTTTTAATACTAATAACATTTTCTAAAACTAGATTTATTATACTAAAGTTACGTTACAAAATTAAAACGTGTTAGCAAACAAAAATAATTGAGAATTTATAAATAAAACGTATGGGATTTGTCCCGGAGCGGGACAAATGCCAGACCGACATTTGTAACGCTCCGGGACATTCAGACATCATTTAAAGCAATATAGATGATTTTTAGTTATTTTTTATGTTATCTTATGTTAATTTTTAGTAATCATGGCAATATAAAATGCTCCGAAATAATCCACACTAATGTAGCAGTGAACAAAGTGTCTGTCTGGCATTTGTCCCGCTCCGGGAGGTCACAATGCCGGCAGTAATTTTATCACAAATTTCGCTAAATATTGATTTACTTGGATGAATCTAAAGTAAGAAATATGTTAACAGTTATACAATAATTAGATTTTCACAATCTTTTACACAAAAGTATTTTAAATAGCCAAAAAGAAATAGCTTTTTTGGCGGGACTAACACGATTGCAAAGCGGGAGTGGTTCACGAAATAAGCATTTTTTTGTTAAAAAGCCTTGAACCCACACAGAAAATTACTTATATGAAGTATATTACTTACCCACCCATCCTTTCCTAATGAAATTTTGGCCGAAACACAACAAAATATACTTAAAATTCATAAAATACGCGGACGTTCGTTGTAAACAAACACTAGCACACGGAACACTGCAGGAACAATAAACATTCATGGAATTATATGCCTTGTTGAGTTTCTGTTGGACTGTATTTATATCTTTTTTCGTCAGTATATGTTAAAGCAGTGCGAAATGCATATTAGGCGCCTAAATCCACGTTTTTAAAAACACTTAGCGAATCTCCCGGAGCGGGACGGTGCCACATGCGCCAAATAATTTGCTCTCCCGGAGCGGGAGTGTGCCAGATACTCGCTAATTTCAAAAATGGCGGATGCCAGATAATCTAATTGTCTATTTTTCCCGGAATATAAATAGACTCGTGAGGAAATCGTGTAAAATCTCACTGCTAACTCACATCTATTGCTACAGATATTTTATAGAGTAACCATGGTAATAATAGTTGATTAATGTGGCAACTATCGATGTGACGAGATCAAGTTCACGATGAACACACCGATGATTAATGATGTGGCGTTATATTTAGTAGTAAAAAATCGTTGACCAAATTGTACACTGAATATCCAAGTTACTACAGCCTTTTGCAGTGCACTATTGGACTTAAGCCTGATGATATTTGCTTCTTAGTAGCACTGTGAAGCACTTGCTATCTATCCCTCATGTCCAGCTAAGTGCTCTTTGGCCGAGCTGTACGGACGTACAAACAACGCCATAGCTGTAGCAGATTTTTGGTCGCATACTATTGATACGACAAGAAGAAGAAGCACTGTGAGTCAATAGGAGGATTCGGCCTACGATAGCACGCTGGCCAGACAAGGTTTGTACTCGACATAAACTTTGGTTTTGTGTCCAGGTTCCCAAATAGATCAAAGCAACAGTAGGTGAGTCATTGGTGGCGTCAGTTTACCGTAGCCGAGAAGACGTATCGATATTGTGTGACCAAGTTTATTCTACTTTCTATTTTAAGTGTACTTTGTGTAGCAGCCAAAATAAATGTTGTTTATAAAAATAATGTTGACATTGTTTACAATGTCTCAAAATCAATTTTGATCCAATGATTGTTCCATAAAAAAGAAAATTGTGGGCTTAGTGCCTAATTAAAAAGAAAATGTCAAGTTCGAGTAGCGTTTACACAGAAGGGCTCGAGCTAGCACTTAAAATATTCCTGTTTATCGTATTTATACTCTTTATAGTAAGGGTCCAATGCGGTCAAGGACGAACAACGATCTAGTAATGCATTTTTTGTCCCGTGTGGCTCCTAATCATATTAAAATCTAGAAGTCTGCTGTACCAATTAAAAATTGGATGACCAAATTTTTCCAACTCGGTAAAATGAAATAAATGCTTTCTTGGCATTAGAAAACTTAATAATAATAATAACTGGCAACACCTTGGAATCAACATGAATTCATATTTTCTTGCAAATTTACATTTTATTTTGTATAACAGTTTTGCGGTACAATTTATATAGTAAAAAAAAACAACTAAAAGAAGATACAATATCCGATAAATATACAGACATAATTATTTATAAAAACCATAAAATCAGAAGAAATAGTATTTAGAAAAACATAGCGAAGATGACACCTTGTGTCAAATGGAAAATTGTAAACAATAATAAATAATGATAATATCAAGAAATATATATGTTGACGAGAGCCAGAGCAGCAGTAGCACGACTTAGACCCCCGGACTCGTCGCTCAGCTCCGCCTCACAGCCGCCGGCACCAGCGCCAGCATCGCCGAGTGTTGAGGCGTCGAGCTCGTCGAGCGACGAGTATTTTTCCCCGCCGTCGTCGCCACCACCAGCACGTCGCCGGGGAAGAGGCCGGCCACCCTTACGCTTGGGACCCCGAGACCCACCGGTTTCGAACAGGGCCCCCGCTACCGGTGGTGATGTGTACCGCATGAGATGGACACAATCCATGAACGAAAATGTCATGCGGGCATATTTTGTGGCTACAGAGGGAGGTGCCAACCTTACGGCGTACCGTGATCGCATGCTGTCTCTGTTTCAGGGCTTGGAACCGGCTGTCAACGTCTCGGCACAGCGACTGTCGGATCAAGTGCGAGCCATCCAGCGCTGCCGCCTGCTTGATGACGACGCACTTGAGAGGCTACGCTCAGACTTGCCAGTTATCCCTGCCAACCAACCTCCTAAACGCAATGTAGCTTCAGTGCCAAACATATTGCACAGACAACAAGAAGGAGGTAAAGAGGTGGTAGACAGGGATACACAAGTAAGTACCCAGTGCATTGATAAGATGAGGAGTGCTTTGGAGTGTGCCATTGGGGAATATCGGTACGTTGCATTGCAAGACAGACCTCGGCTGCCGCGTTTGCCCACGCATAAAAAAAATATGGCGCTTGTGTGTGCCCTGGATTCACTATTGCCTATTTACTTAGACAATAGTGAAAATCTTAGCGATACGCACTCAATTCTGTACTGTGCGGCTGTAGCGGCATGTCGAGTAGCTAATATTAAAATAGGAAACAGTTTTGATATTGCTCCTCGAGATGCCGTCCCGGCTTGGCAGCGTAGAATTGAGCGGCGTATTGCTGAGACCGGGGCACTCATAGGCAAACTAATCTGCTTCAGGTCGGGCAATACCCGCCCGAGAGTGATGCGTTTTGTGAACCGGGCGTTTAAAGGAACGGGACTCCGTCCTCAAGAGTATGAGTCACGGGTCACAGAACGCATCGACCTCCTGAAGCAGAAAGTTTATGCGTGGGCAAATCGTATCAAACGATACAAGAAAAGGGTAGCCCGATACTCCCAAAATCGCGCATTCCAAAGAGATGAGAAGTTGGTTTATAGAAATTGGGAGCGACCTGACCCACGTGTGGATGATGGAAGTCGGCCAGATGATGCGAATACGATTGAATTTTGGCGCAGCATATGGTCGACTCCCATCAGCCATACGGAAGATGACTGGATTAGAGATATTAAACGATCATGTGAGGCAATACCTCACATGGTGCCCGTAGCCATTGACACCACAGATGTATATTGTGCAGTCCGTCAGTTAGCCAACTGGAAATCGGCAGGACCGGACGGGCTGCACAATTTCTGGTTAAAATGGCTACGCAGTGCACATGCTCGTTTGGCTTCTCAATTTCAGTCATCTCTGGATTCAGGGTCGCTGCCTATTTTTATGACAACTGGCGTAACTCATCTGCTCTTTAAGGCTGGTAGTACCACGGAGCCTACGAACTATAGGCCTATAACTTGCCTGCCTACAATGTATAAAGTTTTTACATCCATTTTGAGAACGAAATTAGAAGCACATATATTTAGAAATAACATCTTATCTGTATCTCAAAATGGATGTAGAAGCGGGGCCCGTGGTACTAAAGAGCTACTCCTTATTGACATGACCATAAGCCAACAGGTTCGCCGTAGTCGAAAGAATCTGGCGACATGCTGGATAGACTATAAGAAGGCCTATGACTCTGTGCCACATACGTGGCTCTTGAGGGTGCTGGAGTTGTACAAAGTTGATGCAACTCTATGCGCCCTCTTGAAGGCATGTATGTGGCAGTGGAGTACGGTGCTTCGCTATCCAGGATGTCGACAGCCTTGCGGGTATGGCGTACCTATAAGGATCAAGCGGGGTATTTTCCAAGGCGACAGTTTGAGTCCACTATGGTTTTGCCTAGCACTGAACCCACTGAGCACTTTGCTCGAAAGTTCAGGGCTAGGCTATAGATTGCAGAGTAGAGGTCAAGTTATTTCCCACCTCCTTTTCATGGATGACCTCAAAATATTTGCCTCCTCTGACCCCCAATTAACTGAGTTACTAAAGATAACTGAAAGCTTTAGTAATTCAATTAAGATGGGGTTCGGTGTGGATAAATGTGCGGTCATGCATGTAAGGCGAGGCAGGAGTGTGGAATCTGATGGTATAGAACTTTCAGATTTCACACAACTTAGATCACTCTCTGCAACCGAAACCTATAAATATCTGGGTATGTCGCAGGCATTATGCATTGATGAGGCTGGCATGAAACAGTCGTTGCAGGCGCGTTTCTTTGGCCGCCTGAAGAAAGTTTTAAAAAGCTTTCTTTCGGGCGGAAATAAGGTGCGTGCCTGTAACGGTTGGGCCATGCCGGTCTTAATGTACTCCTTCGGCATACTCAGATGGACTCAGACGGAATTGGACGCCTTGGATAGGAAAGTTCGTTGTCTACTCACCACATACCGGATGCATCACCCGCGTTCGTCAGTGATGAGATTGTACATCCCGCGGAAGTGCGGGGGTCGGGGCTTCTTAAGTGCCAAGACCCTCCACAATCGCGAGGTGTGCAATCTCAGAGAATACTTTCTCCACACTGCCGCGGGTGTGCACCGAGATGTGGTTACTGTGGACAACGGACTTACCCCGCTGGGTCTGGCCAAAGAGAACTGGCGCAAACCTGCCGTACTTGGTGTAGAGGAGCGCAGGGAGGTATGGAGGGGCAAAGAGCTGCATGGACGATTTTACCGGGCCTTGCATGGGCCCGATGTAGATTTTCCAGCTTCAGTGTCCTGGCTGCGTTTCGGCGATCTTTTCGCCGAAACAGAAGGTTTTGTATTTGCAATTATGGACGAAGTTATCATGACGAACAACTACCGGAAGTATATTCTGAGGGATGGGACGGTCGACATATGTCGGGCATGTCACCAGCCTGGTGAATCGCTCAGACATATAGTATCCGGTTGTTCTCGTCTTGCCAACGGCGAATATTTGCATAGACACAACCAAGTAGCCAGGATTGTCCATCAGCAACTTGCCTTAAAGTACCAACTTGTCGACTCCGAAGTACCGTACTACAGGTATGTGCCCGACCCAGTTCTTGAAAATGGTCGTGCTACTCTGTACTGGGATCGGTCTATCATTACTGACAGAACTATTGCGGCTAACAAGCCGGACATAGTGGTGATAGACCGATTAGAGCGCCTTGCAATGATCATCGACGTCACCATACCCCATGACGAGAATCTCGTGAAAGCCGAAAAAGATAAACAAATTAAGTATTTGGACCTGGCTCACGAGATTGTCGACATGTGGGATGTTGACTCGGCGATCATTGTACCGATAGTCGTGACCGTAAATGGTCTTATTGCCAAGAGCCTCGACCACCACCTCAAGAGGCTCTCGTTAGACGGCTGGATCAAGTCCTCTATACAGAAGGCAGTATTGCTGGACACGACACGCATCGTTCGGAGGTTCCTCTCTCTGGAGCCCTAACCAACGGTAGCTTGGTCCCTGTGCCCGATGCCGGTGGGTCTCCGTGGTCCTGTTTTATATAGTTATTTTTTTTTTGTTAAGTGATTTAATTATATAAAATAAGATCAATGAGAATGTAAATAAATAAAGAGGAATAATAATATTCTTTATTGTACACCAATCGGAAATACATATAAAAGTTGTGATTAACAGGTAATGCACAAAGTGCGGCCTTATCACTAAAAAGTAATTTCTTCAAGGCAACCTTTGGATGGACTGGAAACTGATGGATTTCTTAAAAGGGTGTGTTCAGATATTGTACATCATTAATTGGATTTTAAACAATAAATAGGTACAAAATACTGTAATTAAATAATAATACATAATATAATTATATTAATAAATATACCATACTTTGTTAATCGTATACTTATATATTTATACATATACATACTTATAATATATAACTAAAATAAATTATTAGGAGATAGTAAAAACTGTACTAATTGACAAAGGAAAAAAGACAAAGGAAAAATTAACAGTTTATGACAATGTGGAGGAGAGCTGAATGGAAAGATAGTGGTCTCTTAATAATCTCTTAAAGGCTGATAATGATTGTGCTTGTCTGATGGATATCGGCAGTGCATTCCATATATACTATACTTAATACGGTACTCTAAAAAAAATATTTTAATGTTCTGTTAATTGAAACATAAAAAACAAAATTAGAGCGTAAGCCCGAGCGAATTGGTACATTATAATAATTATATTGACTTAAAACTTAACGGTTTTATTTAGTAAACAGTATCTCCAAAAGGGTTTAGTCGTGGGTGTGATACAAAGCTAAGCTAAACTTTCAATCAATTTTTAATTAACAAAAGAAATGAATTGTTCAAATCCTTGTCGACAAACTAATTTTTAATTAAAAATGGAAATAAACACGAAACATTTTTTTGATTGAAGATGGTCACCTTATTGAGTTTCAACTTGCATTAGCTAAAATTTAGATACTTATAAATGAATTTGGTATACGCTTTCTTTATCATGATCTGTACCATAGAGTCGACCCGATTCCTGCCAAGGAAACAAAGCTGCTAATGAGCAATAACTACCGCTTACCATCAGTAGAGCTATTCTGTCGACAAGTGCACCTAAACACGATTTAAGTAATATTCATCTTCTAATCAGTCCTTGAGGATTGTATTAGGAATTTAAATGTCATTATGCTGTTTCATTTCGCAGTTGTCGTAAGAGGAGCCTGAGGATAAAATACCATGTAAATAGTATCCTTGCGCAGAGATGGGCAACTTGACCAAACTACCAGCGTGGCATAGTAGGGCAAATCCACCTACTGACAAAATAATTCTGTAAAGAAAATTACTAGCAGCTTAAGTCAGTAAATATATAATCATTAGGTAATTAAATAAAACATGAACGTTCATAAGCATCACACTGTGTCCTAAATGAATTAATGATTTAGACTTAGTTCATGAAGCTATAAAAATATAAATTCATCCAAAGTTCAATTTTAAATATAATAATGCGTCAGCTTCAGTTTTATTGTCCTGAAAGCACCTGCATCGAGGAAATTTATCTGCGCTGTCAGCAATTTCCTTTAATGTTCGAGATCATAAAAAATTAAGTATCTATCTTATGGCCAGAATTGCATTATGGAATGTTTTAAAAACTTTTGGGCACAGTGACTGACCGCCGGTTTATATATATTCGATCTATCCATGGAATATGAGATTCGAGATTCGTTTTTGACATACTTTGTATGGAGCTTATGTCAAAAACGAATCTAAAATCTCAGAAAATGGATACATCGTATATTGAATT
Source organism: Euclidia mi (assembly GCA_944739405.2). Lineage (NCBI taxonomy): Eukaryota > Metazoa > Arthropoda > Insecta > Lepidoptera > Erebidae > Euclidia > Euclidia mi. The sequence goes on along the minus strand of OX123189.2, from coordinate 83,932,227 downwards.
AAGTGGTGAGTCAAAATTATTGGTAACGCCTACTACTCACTGTTGTACTAAAAGTATTGTCCATGCTGATAGTTAATTCTCCAGTATGCTCTTTATTTAAAAAGGTAGTCTTTCAGTCACTCCAACACTCGGTTGCTCCATCGCTCATCGGTCCTCCGGCAGACGTGGCCAGCCCATTGCAACTTCAGCTTGCTAATGAGGCGAGTTATGTCAGTCCAGTTCTTTTCGGGTAATCTCGTTTCGAATTTGATCCTGTAGGGAGACTCCGAGCATAGCTCGTTCCATGGCACGCTGAGTGACTCTAAATCTATGGACCAGTCCAACTGTGAATGTCTAGATTTCGGTACGATATCTCATTACTGGCAGGACGCATTGGTTGAAGACTTTTTGTTTTGAGACATTGCGGAATAGGTGACGAGAAGACCCGACTTAGCTTAATTTTGATTCATGAACTATAACTTACATTTACCTAAAGGCTTTATCTATATTATAGACTGCATCGATGGCGTTGGATACTGAAAGACATAAGAGATATCACTTTATATGATCCATAACATGTTGGTTCGAATCTGTGTGCTATTTCTGTCCGTCGCTTGAATGTTTATAAAGCCCGCTGTGACACAGTATTTGTTCTTAGTGCAGAAGTAGTCATTTTTAAGTAAATATATAAAAAAAAAAATATCAATATATAATATCATCATCATCTTTATTATTAGTCCTGTATAAAAACTGTCCCACTGCTGGGCATGGGACACTTCTCACTTGTGAAAATATTTAGGTAAATATAACATGAGCAAGCCAATCTTCTTTTTGTCCAAATAATTTAGTTGCAATGTAACAAAAGAACAGTAATATTTGCACACATAGAAACAGACTCATTTCATCAGACTAGTGACGCAGACATAAAAAACTGAGACATCAAATTTGAAACTAAATAAAGCTTTATTAGTATAAAATTATAGTTTTTACAGTAGAGTTTAATATAATTTTAATGTGAGTTTCGCTAAGTTGATATGTCCGCTCGCTGTTTAATTACAACATGGTACATTAAAACGGAACAACTTTACTCATAGCGTTCCGTTTAACATGCGCAACTCAAACGTATAGAGATATCATATTTATCATAGGTATGTTGAAGCTGGAGAGTGAGAGAAACTTGGACAGTGGATTCCTTTTAAACGTAGGTTAGCTCACTAATGAAGTTCTTTTTAATATTTCAAACCTAAGGTCACAAGTTCCTGGAGAATTTAGACAGTCATCAAAAGCAAAAATCACATCTCTTTGCTGCCGTCATAATTATCATATGTGTACATTACTGTAAAATTACTTTTCCTCACTGGCATATGATCGCAGAGCCTGAAGTACTAAAGCTAGAAACAAGAAATTTGCACAGTGAGTTTATTTTATGATGTAGCCATAAACTACGTAAGAACTATTAAAAATTTCATTCCTTTAGCGGTAAAATATAGTTTGAAAGCTTAGGGCCGATGATGCAGTGGGCGACTGCTATGCATTTATTTTTCGTATTGATACATTCTTAATTTACTGGTGTACAATAAAGTCTTATCTATGTATCTATTTCTAAACATACCTACCTCATACTCACTTCTGTTGTTGAGCACTTGGTTATAATTGCCATCGAGATCGTCGGCGTCGTCCTCTCACAAACTTTGTAATAACAACATTTAACAGCAAGTCCTCTTGTGAACTTAGACTTGTTGGTAATTACATCAGAGGAACAGTCTAAGATGCAGTCGCAAGCTTGAGTGCACGGCAACCGATTTATTTAGCGATATAGAACTTTGAAGTACTGAAACCCCAACTAATTATTATAATTTTTTTTTAAAGACTCACGCCTGTATCCCCGAAGGGGTAGGCAGAGGTCTAATATTACACCCACATTTCGCCATGAATTTTTAGGTCACACGTAATAGGGGGCGAGCCTATTGCCGTTACCGGGCACATCATCAGACTCCGTGCTGCTACTGATAATTCGGAAAAACCCAGTAACACTTTTGCCCGACCCGGGAATCGAACCCGAGTCTAACTTATTATTAACGTGTATATAAAGGCCTTGTATATGGAGTCAAGTTGATAATAACTACACAGTTGGCGTAGTGGTTTAGGTTAGGCGGTCGCCTCGTCTCTACACCGAATGCTGTTTTGGGTTCGATTTCTTCACAGAATAACACTTTGTGTGATTCACAAATTGTTGTTGCGAGTCTAGGTGTTCTTTGCGGTCATTATTTAACTGTTTATAAAGTACCCCGCGATTCAGGATTTATTCCTATTATTTGCGGGAGGCAAATCTAACAAAGCAAAGACAATAGAGAGAGAGGCAAATTCAATTAAAATAATTTAAAACAATCGTTCACGCTTGTGAAAGCATAATATTTGTTTAATTCCCTTTGTCCTGCGCAGTTAGCAGCTAAGTTGCATTTTTAGGGTTCCGTACCTAAAAGGTAAAAACGGGACCCTATTACTAAACCTCCGCTGTCTGTCTGTCTGTCTGTCACCAGGCTGTATCTCATCAATCTTGATAGCTAGAAAGCTGAAATTTTTACAAATCATGTATTTCTGTTGCCGCTATAATAACAAAACTAAAAATAAAAAATGAAAATATTAAGGGGGGTTCCCATACAATGAACGTGTTATTTTTAGTATTTTTGTCTCAATATTACTAACAGTAACAGGGAGACGCTTAAAATTTTCACAGAACATGTAGTTGTATATTACCTTTCAAAATAAATAATCAAATTTAAAAAAGTAAATATTAAAGTAATCCCATACAACAAACGTAATTTTTAAGCATTTTGTTACTCGATCTTTATAAACAGGTAGAAACTTAAAAAAAAAATTAAGTATACATAAAACAAACGCGATTTTCTTTTATAGATGATGGAACGGAACCCGGCGCGAGATCGACTCGCACTTGCCCAATTTTTTTGGATTTTGTTTCCTAGAACAAAAATTATTATGATTATGATGAAATAAGCAAGATAATTTATGTAGTTATCTAAGTAATTACCATTACTTTTTGGTATCACGCTTCGCAACAATTTGGTCGTCATCTATAGTCAGTTGCACAAATATTTAACAGTCTGCGCTATTGTATAAGAAAATTTCAGGACCTGCGAATAACTTCAGCCCTACCCGAGTGTAGAACCTAGTGCTAGACACAAAGAATTACGTGATTTACGAAGAATATTAGTACATTCTTGTATTTTAAAATTAATTATAATCTATTTTAAGACTACTGCTGTACCAAAACAAACAGACATTTAAAATTCTAACAGGGCTCTCCGTGTTCACTCATAAATGATGTTAAATTTAGAACAAGGGTTTTAATCGTTAGGGTCACAACAATCAGGGTAAAATTTTATGAAAACCAGGTAGATATCTTTATAAGTACTATACTAAGCTATCCTCTGAAAATCAAAACTAGTGATAAATGTAGTAAAAACCCAGCCACACGTAGGTATAGAGATTATTTTAAAAACGTTCACGGAACATAAACATCGTGTTCGCCGTCGCAAGGATAAATCACAGCCATTCCGTCCAAGGATATGACACGTCAACATTCAGTTTACGTCCACAATAAAACGACTATAAGTGTTTCATACACTTTATTGCTTCACGGAAATTATTCTCCATAAAATCTCAAACAACCACGTTTATAACGACGAAACGAGCGGCTTCCCGGCGACGCGGGACGCCAGTAGACTATACCAGGCACTGAGAAACAGGAATCACAGATCGACAGAGCTTAGAAGATAGACGGACATCAATAGAGGAAGCTGGAGGAAGCGGGCGGGGCGAGGGTGCGGGGCGCGCGAGGCGGGGGTGCGAAAAAAACACAAAGGGAGAGCTTTGTATACGTTATTAGCATAGTTCAGGTCTGTATGGAGAAGGAGCGACCCGAGCTACAACTCATAGGTTTACAGTCAAATTGCAATCACTATATATTACAACTAGATGCCCAAAACGGCGATCCCCTAAATTCAGACCAACACAATATCTTTTGTTCCATAGCTATATCTGTAAAAAGCAAGTTTCTAGTTCGGAAGATGATTATAAAAATATTTAATCCTATACATCAAATCAGCGGCGATAGCCTTATGGATAAACCATTAGACTGCTACGCACAAGGTTTTGGATGAACATCATTTACTGCTTGAGTACTTGAGTATGATGTCTTACAATGTCAAACAGTTGCAGCTCCTTACAAAAATAAAATGTACAACCATTATATTTGATTGAAAAGAGTGGCCATGAGTTTTATTGACCGTTCTTTCTCGTGGTTCTACCTATTGCATTGCAAACGTGGCAGTAAATGTAGAATCATTAAGTTACTAACTTAAATTTTGACGTTCACAAGCGTCACTTTGTGGCCTAGATGAATAAATGATTTTGACTTTGACGTTGATTCAAATCCACAGCGCGCGCCATTAACTTTTTGAAGTTATATGCATATTTTTGTTTTATGCGAATTCTTCACAATTACTTCACTGTTTAGATGAAGTAAAGCATCGTGAAGATAGCTGCATAGTCTGAAAAGTCTCTGTAATTTCTCTTAAGACATGTGAAATTTCCCAACATGCATTTGGGCCGTGTTGGATCATGGCCTTACCCTTCTCATAGTGAGAAAAGGCCCCTACCAATAAGATGGTGAACACAAAAAGATGACACAATATACTTGTGTCCCGCTCCCACACTGTTCCCAGAGTAAAAGCAACAAATTGTTTAATGTACAATCAAACAAGTCGGCGGTGGACCAGTTTGAAAAAAAACCCTTGGCTCAGTCATAGAGTCGAGGCACACTAGGAACTGGTTTCGTATACGAGTGTCAATGTGTGTGTAAAGTAGCACTGGAAGCGACGATGTCTTGCTGAGCGATTTTCGCCCTTATGGTGTTCTAGCGGGAAGTTGTTCGACTGTAGATTACATGTACAAAGCACTTTGTAGTGCACCATTTGCCAGTGTGCGCCCGTCCTTACCAGTCAGTTCTCTTTGTACGTCAAGTCTTACTTTATGTGCCAGAAGTGGAAAAACCGTAAAATATTCTGTTTGCATGACAAATAATCATGTGTCATGTATCGGGTACAGATTAAAATGTAACAAACAGCAACTGCTGAAAGAACTTTTTATGGATATGACACGGCTGTAGGTATTTTTTTTAAATAATAATCTAACTACATGCACACAACACCATCTAGTCCCAAACTAAGCAGAGCTTGTACTATGGGTACTAGATAATGGATAAACATACTGATATACTTTTTTTTGTAAATATATACATATTATACATAGAAACAGTGTAAACAATAAGCCTATATATATATATATATATATATATATATATATATATATATATATATATATATATATATATATATATATGTATTAATTTGGAAACGGAACGTGACCGTCAACAAGTAAATTTAATATTTAAAATGTATAATAATAATTTTAAAATATTAAATAAGTGAAAACTTTACTTTAACATGAAGGAGAAATGTTGTAATTCTGACACGAATTGTGACGCAAAATTTACCACCAACAGATTTAATAAAACAATTTATCAATGAGTAGAATCAAAACTAAGGGATGGTGATATTCGGGGAGCGTCTAGGTTATTGTTTAGTAGCGATGTGGTGGCGCATGCTCTGCAGACACACTTGCAGGTTTGTAGAGCCAGCACCCAGCGCCAGCTAATGACCTCTCTTTCCCTCACATGCTCGACGAAGGTTCTAATTGTCTTAATGTTTCAGCCAAGGACGTACTTGAAGCCGTATGTTCCTTCCAAAGTTGATCTGCTGGCGGCACTGATGGCTTGACACCTCAACACCTGAAAGACCTCGTATGTGCAAGTGCTGGGGACGCCGGTGATGCACTTTTGAGGGAACTAACAGCTTTAATGAATCTTATGCTCTCCGGCAATGTGGTCACAGATGTCATCGACGTATTCACGGACGGCCAACTTGTGCGCCCTGCGCAAGAAAGATGGTGGCATCCGACCCATTGCCGTAGGGTGTACTTACAGACGTATAGCAGCCTAATTATGCTGCAAATATTACAGCGCCACCTTGGCCCATAAATTTCAGCCAATCCAACTGGGCTTTGGTTCAAAAGGAGGCTGTGAGGCTGCCATACATGCGCTGTCTACGTTCCTCGGCTGCGGTGAAAGTGAGGTAATTTTAAAGATTGATTTGAAGAATGCCTTCAACTCAGTGAATAGGGACACCTTGCTGTCACAAAACCCAGCCAAACTAGAAACACCCAAAATTTTCAAATATCTTTGGCAGTGCTATAGGCATCCATCCAAATTAATTTATAAGGACAATTTATTAAAATCTGCAGTTGGTTGTCAGCAAGGTGACCCTCTCGGGCCAGTCATATTTAGTTTAGCGATTCATCCCATTATAACACAAATAATTTCGAAATTAAACATCTGGTACTTGGACGATGGGACTCTTGGAGGCGATGTAGCCACGGTTCTACAAGATTTAGAATTAAAAAAAATCAATTTAGCGGTTTAGAACTAAATTCCAATAAATGTGAAATTTTCATAAATGACTCATTAGAACACTTTTCGGTACTTTCAAAATTTAATTCTTTGACGCAAAATATAAAAGTAATCAATAAATCGTCCTTTCGCCTTCTCGGGTCCCCCATTTTTGAAGAAGCTTTTGAAACATTTGTAAATGAGAAAATTCAAAATGTCATTCAGTCATCTCCCTTTTGGAAACATTCATCTCTTTTGGAAACCATAGATAAATTGTGATTCGAAGCACTTTGAGCAAAATTCTAAATCTTAACATGAACGACCGAGTGTGGCTTCAAGCAACTTTACCAGTTCATTTGGGCGGCCTCGGCGTTCGCAAAATTACTGATGTCAGTTTGCCAGCGTTTTTGTCGTCGGTCCATGGCACTGAGGAATTGACCAGGAAAATTCTAGAACCCACACTGGTTAATTCCGAGGTGCAGTGTAAGACTGATGCCATAAACGCTTGAAAAATAGCTTGCCCGAGCTCTGACTTGCCCCGAAATCTTTTCTCTCAGAGACAATGGGACGGGCCGCTCTGCAGCAAGATTAGAGATGGTCTATTAACTACTGCTTCTGGTGTTGCAGAGCGCACCCGTTTGTTGGCTGTGGGAAAATGGGAATCGGGGCTATGGCTTCAAGCGCTTCCATCGTCCAATATAGGAACTATGTTGGACGATACTACATTCCGCATCGCCTCTTGCCTTCGCAAGTGCAGGGCGTATTTCCAGACACGCCCATATTAATGACATAATCCGTCGGGCTCTTTCCACCGCCGGTGTGCCAGCTCATCTTGAACCTAATGGTCTGGTACGTGACGATGGGAAGAGACCAGACAGTATGTCATTATTACCTTGGAAGATGGGTAGGCCTCTGGTGTGGGACGCACCCTGCGTCGATACCCTTGCGCCATCACATCTTCTAAGCACAGCTGGTTCAGCTGGCGCTGCTGCTGCATCGGCGGAGACCCTCAAACGGCGCAAATATCAAAATCTAATTGGGAATTACGTTTTTGAGCCGTTTGGGGTCGAAACGCTTGGGCCATGGGGCCCGAGTGCTCGTGCTCTATACAGAGCAATAGCAAAAAGGCTGATTGATGCTTCCCGTGACCAGAAGGCTGGCCTACTTTTCGCAGAGAGAATAAGCATTGCCATCCAGCGTGGCAATGCTGCCAGTCTTCTGGGCACGCTACCAGTAGACAGCGTTGCGGAAGAATTCTTGGATGCAGTATAGCATATATATTATTATATATTTTTTTCGTTTTCGTCCTTTTTCTTTTGTTCTTTTTTTTTCTTAATTATAGATTAGTTTTAGGTTTAGCTTTTATATTTAATTATAACAATGGATATCTATGTTTTGTACCTATTACGCAATAAAACAATTCGGTATTAATTTAAATACGTCCATATATATTTGTAAATACATACATATTATACATAGAAACACCCAGACCAAGACAAACATCCATGTTCATGCACACAAATGTTTGACTTGAGCGGGAATGGAACCCGCGACCTTCGACGTAGCAGTCGCTTACACTCCCGCTTCGCCAACCGGTCGTCAATTTGGTTTTAAAAGTTCAACATTTTAACGGTTTCATTAAATTTGCTACATTTCATTACTGGTGTGATGAAGTTGATAAAATATGGAAACATTTATTTTAATTATATGTATTTACGTAGGCATACAATAGTCATCACAGTTCTAACGTTATCTCATATGCATCTAAGAACATTAGAGACCCGGGATTTGCTTACTAGAACAGAACATTGGCTTTCCCACAGACTTTCGTCTGATCTCTACAGTGCCGCGACTGAACATTCTCTATATAAAAAGGTGATAGCAATAAAACAGTTATAAATACATTCTGACTGCCTCCGTGGTCCAGTGGATAGGGTTCGATTCCCGAGTCGGGCGAAACTGTAACTGGGTTTTTCCAAATTCTCAGTAGTAGCACGGAGTCTGGAGATGAGCCCGGTAACGGCAATAGGCTCGCCTCCTATTACGTGGGACCTAAAATTCATGGCGAAATATGAGTGTAATATTACACCTCTGTCTACCCCTTCAGGGACACAGGCGTGAGTCATTAAATAAAAAAAAATACATTAAATAGAAATGGAATTAAGTTGTACTACAAAGCAGCGATAGACCGAGTGGAGAGACCGAGTGGAGAGACCGATAGACTGCTACGCAGAGGGTCGCAGGTTCGAATCTTCGGCACGCACCAATGACTTTTCGAAGTTGAGTGCGAATTAAATTGTTAATTATCGCTTGCTTATCGTTGAAAGAAAACATCGTGAGTTCATCGTTCTCCATAATATTCTCGAAAGACATGTGAAGTCTGCCAACCCGCACTTGGCCAGCGTGGTGGGCCTTACCCTTCTCATAGTGAGAAGAGGCCCGTGCCCAGCAGTGGGATAGTATAAAGGGATAATCTCATATATAAACTGATAATCTATAAAAAATATCATTTTAGGTCGCAATCTAAATTACAAACCAAAACTTTGAATCGTAAAGTTTTAACCGACACTGAAACACTCATTACTGTACAAAAAGATAAAGCTTTATATTTTCGCCACAGATGCAAAATTTTACAATGTTTCTGACCCCAGTTTTTCTGGTTACGAATACAAAGGCAACAATTTGTTGCAATCCTGTACTAAATATTTTTATGCGTTTGTTTTATAAGTGTTATTTGAATTTCAAGAACGTACGATACGAAATTTAACTTTACGATTCTTTTTGTTATTGTTGTACTCTTTGTGCGAGTAATGCAAAAAAGCGACGCATTTTTCACCTGAAGAAACTTTTGCCAGACATTATCACAATTTATTTAATGGATGCTGTGCCTACTGCTTGCTTTTTTACAAAAGAACTTTGTTACCTTGCTATAAGGTTGATATCTGTGTAATAGATCAGCTGAAATGGAACACTGAAGTGCACAAATTGTTGCGCTATTCCCAGAGGCGCAGTGTGTCAACAGAGCGCTTTGTTTATGATATCGTTGCTGCAGACAGACTGTCTTTATTGGCTCAAAGGGGACAAACAATAAACACTACACTAAACTTCAAACAATGGAGTACCAGTACTTAGTGATCTGTTATTGTGCTACTTATCAAATGAAGATAGGTCAGTTTATGTTGGATGTGTAGTGTTGTCGGATGATGGCATAATATGCTGTTGCAATGTTTCAGGAGCAAAACCGACTGGTATAAAGGTGAACATTTTTACACTGCACATACCTACTAATATTAGTGTAACGGGTTTCAACCGGCAGTATTTAAAAAAACGAATGATTTATAGGAATCATCTTATAAACATGGATATGTTTATGAGATGATTCCGATAAACCATTCGTTCGGGAGGATTCCCGAGCACCCCTCGAGCACATGTCCGTTCGAGCGCCGCGGCGCCGCTAGGCGTTCCTGTACACCCCTGTGTTCGGCCGAAAGAACTATACTGTTATTATTACATATTATATGCATATTAAATTATAAAAATAACTCCGAACTGTGCATTGGTCTTGTAGGTATTCATGTAATTATGTAACTCTATAAATAGTGTAGGCAGTAATAAGTATTAGTATAAACATTTTAATTAGTAGTAAACATAATAAACATAATTATGATAGTGCTCTGGCACAGGTCCAACCTAGTACAGGCACCCATTATAATCTAGTACTTACTTACCATAGAATTATATATACTATTATTGTAGAAAGATAAATAAATGAATAAATTACTTTTTTTAAATTGAATACCTACGTATAAATCGCACCAGACGTCGTTGCAGAGGTAGGCCTCCCGCAGGATGGACAGACAGATTGTTGGGATCGCGGGTAGCGAATAGATGCGGATGGCTAAAGATGAGCCCGTTTGGAGTGTCTTGAGGGTGGCCTATGTCCAGCAGTGGACATCTTTCGGCTGATGTGATGATAATAAATAAATGAAACATACTCAGCAATATTGCCAAGATACACACAGCGACGACGGCTAGTAGCGGGCGCGTACACAGCGAGGTGCAGCCGCGTCGCAAGGCGCCGTACCGGTCCGCCGTGATCGTCAAGTAATACTACATGTAATACATAAACTCACTGAGCAATATCGCCAAGATCCACACAGCGACGACGGCTAGTAGCGGGCGCGCACACAGCGAGGTGCCGCCGCGTCGCACGGCGCCGCACCAGTCCGCCGCGACCGTCAAGTAATACTTCATGTTATACATAAACTCACAGAGCAATATCGCCAAGATCCACACAGCGACGACGGCTAGTAGCGGGCGCACACAGCGAGGTGCCGCCGCACCAATCCGCCGCGATCGTCAAGTAATACTACATGTAATACATAAACTCACTGAGCAATATCGCCAAGATCCACACAGCGACGACGGCTAGTAGCGGGCGCGCACACAGCGAGGTGCCGCCGCGTCGCACGGCGCCGCACCAGTCCGCCGCGACCGTCAAGTAATACTTCATGTTATACATAAACTCACAGAGCAATATCGCCAAGATCCACACAGCGACGACGGCTAGCAGCGGACGCGCACACAGCGAGGTGCCGCCGCGTCGCACGGCGCCGCACCGGTCCGCTGCGATCGCCACCAACGACAGCGTGCTTGCCGCCACTGGGAATGACTGTAAATATTGTTAATATTTAGTTAAAATGCTAGCGGAACCCAGACATCATTATACTTGTATTAGTAGCAGCCAGAATCTCTATATGTATCAAATAACATCATCATCTCAAGAGGTCCGATCCACGACATAGGCCACCTCAAAGGCTCGTCACACAGACCGAACTTGAAGGACCCGGATTAATCTACTCGCGATATTAAGCAGGTCAGCCCTGCAGCGTCGTTTGGTAACAAGTATGCTAAAGAATAAATCTAGAGAGTAAGTAACCAGAGAAGTTGAAACTTTTTGAGCCGGATTTACCATTGTCTAAGGCTTAGACAGTGGTAAAACCGGCTCTAAAAGTTTCTAAGCCAAACGAAGGTGGTGAAACTGAGCCTTAGTTGTTTATGTTGTTCTAGGTTTGATGTGAATGATTGCTCAAAGCAAAGTTTTCTTCATTAATATGGCATACGTACCTCAATATAATAAGTGACATGACACGGCAGCTCGTCTACCCTGGCCGCGCGTGTGGCCGCGAGCGGCGCGCTAGCCGCGCACACGAGGAAGTCCGCGGCGCACGCGCTCAGCATCTGTGGAGTGCGTAGTCTTCACGCGCCGCCCGATGCTAGCGCCGCCATTAAGCTCACATTACCTGATAACAGACATATGATGTTACATATTTATATTTCCGAAGATAAGAATAAGCTGATATTCTGTCAAATCCCGTTAGACTAGTTCGCAGACCTCAGGCTTAAAGGCGAAAAGACTTCGATTCGACTGAGATAGTGTTAGGGCGATGATGATATGTTGGTGAAGAAAGGCAGTGATTACGATTGTTTTGAAAATACCACTATTTTGTCCGACTTCTTCTTTCGAAGGTATTGGTTGAGCATTGCTCTCGCTATCCTTTAGCTGCGTCTGTCTATCCAGTCGGGATAAACTCAAAAGTATTAAACGGACTTTCATGTGGATTTCGTGATGAGAGGACGTTCGAGACGAAGGAGATTTTTCTTTATCGTGACCCGACTGAATACGTGAGCCGTGAAGTCACTGGCGGAAGCTAATGTACCTCTCAACTCAATTCAATCAGCCTATCGCAGTCCACAGCTGGACATGGCCTCTCCCAACACGCTCCGCAGTACAGGGTCCTCAGCCTTTTGCATCCAGTCTGTCTCAGTCACATTGTTAAGGTCGTCGGTCCACCTAGGCGGGGTAACTAATGTACCTAACATGTTATTATTTTAGACTTTCATAAATAAGAAACATTTAAAATTAATTATTCTAAACATTTTACTATTTAAGTAATAACCGAACGGTCAAATTACATACAAAACATAAATACATTCGTCGTTCAATAATGTTATTTCCGGGTAATGTGGCGTAAGGCAAATCTGTATAAATTTTTAAACAAAGCTTTACTAAAATAAAGGGGTCTCTTGCTCTTATGGCCCGTTACACAACCTATTTGAAACAGTATCAAGAATCGGTAAGAGGAATTTCGCTATATTTAGCCCTTAATTACATTTATTTTGGATCTTAGCCCTTTTGCCACTTAAAAATATCTTTATAATTAAGCGCTGAAAATGTTGAAGCCTGCCTGAGGCTTTGCCGAAAATAGGTAGGACGATTTAGCTATATTTAGTTCTCAATAAAGTTTATCACAGCTGTTAAAATTTTGTAACATTTTTATAAATATTCTGAGGAAACAACAGGACTGGTTTACGTAATAAAATATATTGTAATTGCTACTATGAAGACGCAAAGACATACATGTGTGTGTCTCTAGCTCTCTTATATTTAGAGCAAAGATCTTAGATCTGTTAATGATTGCTTATCCTTCGAACCCGTAAACAGAATTGGACATTGCAAATACCCTTAGAGAAAATCATATACGGCCACCGATATGTGATAAATACTATCTCGGTCAAGCTATTTCACGTCTATTAGTGAATCCTACATGACCAAAATTACGGTATGATATCGAAATTAAATTGCAACAAATTGGTATAAACGATAAAAGCTACATCATCATTTACCGCTAAATTCCACACCCGACCTATCCATGGATTTTTAGATTTGAGATATATGTTTGTCATATTTTGTATGCAGCTTATGTCAAACAAAGCTGCCAAAGCTGAAGACGGAGGACGGCAGAATTATCTCGTCCAGATCTCAGCTTCTGGATCGAACGGTTCTATGGACAGCTATACACGACAACACGAAAACCGGATAATACTCCAGCTAGTGACCCTAGAGCTGGATTGACCCGACACTATACCGAAGATAGCCCGGTCGTCAGCATGCACGAGATTAGTGTAGCCCTAAACCACCTAAAAACATCAAGGCACCGGGTGATGACGGAAAAACGACAGAGCTTCTAGAAGCTGGTGGCGCACCTGCCGTGGAAATGCTTCGGAAGCTATTCAATGCCGTCATACACGAGGGCAAAACGCCACAGGCATGGCACAGAAGTGTGGTAGTGCTTTTCTTCAAGAAGGGTGACAAAAGCCTTTTGAAGAACTACAGATCCACCTCACTTCTGAGTCACGCCTATAAGTTGATTTCTAGGGTCATCACGAATCGTCTCGAGAGCAAGCTAGACGACTTCCAGCCTCCCGGTTTCTGTAAAGGCTCTAGTACCATAGACCACATACATACGCTGCGGCAGGTTATACAGAAGTCCGAGGAGTATAACCAGCCTCTTGAGCTTGGCGTTTGTAGGCTATGAGAAAGCCTTTGTTTCGATCGATACCTGGGCAGTACTGCAGTTACTCCAACGGTGCCAAATTGACTATCGATATGTCGAAGGGCTGAAGTGTTTGTACGAAAATGCCACCATATCAGTCCACCTCCAGGACCAAATCTCAAAACCTATTCGACTACAGCGAGGGGTGAGGCAGGGAGATGTTATATCTCCGAAACTCTTCACCGCTGCGCTGGAAGAAGTTTTCAAGCTTCTGGACCGGGAAGGATTCGGCATCAACATTAACGGCGAGTACATCACTTACCTTCGATTTGCTGATGATATCGTAGTCATGGCTGAGACCATGGAACACCTTAGCACAATGCTTGATGGCTGCAGAGTCACCCAACAAGTAGGTCTAAATATGAACATGGACAAGACGAAAATCATCACGAAAATCATGTCGTACCTGCTCCTATTCAGGTTGGGAACTTTACACTCGAAGTTGTCGACAAGTACGTCTACCTGGGACAAATGATCCAATTGGGTAGGTCCAACTTCGAGAAAGAGGTCATTCGTCGAATCCAACTCGTTTGGGCGGCGTTCGGGAAGTTACGCCATATCTTCACGTCCAATATCCCGCAGTGTCTCAAGACGAAAGTTTTTGACCAGTGTGTGTTGCCAGTGATTTTCTACGGCGCTGAGACGTGGTCGCTAACTATGGGCCTTATCCGAAAGCTCGTGGTCACTCAGAAGGCGATGGAGAGAGGTATGCTTGGAGTTTCGCTGCAAGATCGAATCAGAAATGAGGAGATCCTCAGGAGAACCAAAGTCACCAACGTAGCTCTCTGAATAGCCAGGCTGAAGTGGCAATGGGCAGGGCACATAGCTCAAAGATTGGGGTAGGCAGGTTCTGGAGTGGCCACCGCGTAGCGGACGACGCAGCAAGGCTAGGCCTCCCGCAAGGTGGACCGACGATCTGGTTAAGATCGCGGGAAGCGGTTGGATGCGGGTGGCTCAAAATTGATCTGTGTGGAGAATCTTGGGGGAGGCCTATGCCCAGCAGTGGACGACTCCAGGCTGACATGACGATGATTATGTAAAATCATCATCATCATCATCATCATCATCAGCCTCTTACAGTCTACTGCTGGACTAGGCCTCTCCTTTGAAAGGAGGAATTGGCCTACTATACCACGCTGACCAAACGGGTTGGTATAGGGTTTCTTTCAAGTTTTCCTTCTCTTACAGTGCTGTTCTCGGCTCTTACGACATCTACGGGATGATATGGGGTGGTGACATTCCGTATTCTTAATCCGTCACCACACGTATTTATACACGTAATTATGTAAAATATGTGTCTCAAATCACCAAATATTGAAAGCAGCCGTTAGCCAGATCCTCTGTCCTATCCTCATATGTTTATATGCATGAAATATTTATTTTAAACAGAAGTAAGTAGGTACTTATTCACGAACCGATCTAAAAGCTAGTTTGCTCAAGTATATCCTTCAAAACATTTAAAAGAAACGACACAAAAAAGTGAGTATACTACAAGAATACTTAGAATTCAAGGTACATCCTGACAGAATGTCTCGACCGTGCCTTGAGCCTTATGAAAACGTTTGACAAATTTTAAACAGTACGTACGTACTTACAAAATTCATGGACGCAGGACTTATTTGATTATTTATTTCGAGTAAACTTTTTTAAACTGCTTACGAAAAGTCAAATTAAAATTGTTCGGTTTATACATAATTTATATTTTTGTGTTGAATTAGAGCAGCTCAATCCCAAGCATTTTTATCGTCTATATAATCAGAAATTTTATAATATGCTTTTGAACACAGTGTAGTTTTAACAATAATTTTGAATTTATTTATAGATAAATTTCTTATATTAAGAGGGAGCTTATTATAAAAGCGTACACACTGCCCCATAAAACAGCTACTTATTTTGTGGAGGCGGGTGCTATGAACTATAAGATTATTCTTATGTCTAGTATTAACAGTGTGTAGATCACTTTTTTTACTAAATGTGTCAATGTTCTTGTGGACATATTACAGATTCTCGTATATATATTGCGAAGCAACAGTTAGAATGCCTATCTCACTGAACTTTGCTCTTAGAGAAACACGAGGACGGAGGTTGTAAATACCCCATATTGCTCTTTTCTGCAGAACGAATATTGTGTTAAGGTCTGCAGCATTCCCCCAGAGAAGAATCCCATATGACATAATACTATGAAAGTAACTGAAATAGACCATTCTAGCTGTTTATATATCTGTGAAGCGTCTAATTGTCTTAACCGCATAAGCTGCAGAACTAAGTTTGCCCGAAAGTCTTTCTATATGCGGACCCCATTGAAGTTTGGAATCAAGCGTAATACCTAGAAATAAGGTTGTCCCGACGGGCTCAATTCTGGTTTCCTTCAGTTGTACATTGGTTTCCATCTGTTTAACATTGGGCATGTAGAATTTTAAGAGTTTAGTTTTCGAAGCGCCCATTTTTAAGGCAGAACCTGGCGATGTCTTATCATTAATCTGAACCTTCTGGATTCTGTTACCCAAATAAGAAACCAGAAGATTGAGAGCTTTGTTCCTAATGCCGTAATGATATAATTTCCTGACCAGAGTATCACGATGTACACAATCAAAGGCTTTGGACAATTCGCAAAAAAATCCTAAAGCATCTTGCGACTTCTCCCAAGCTGTAAATATACTTTTGAGTAACTCTATTCCTGCGTCAGTAGTTGAACGACCCCTCGTAAATCCGAACTGTTTCTTGTGAAGAAGATTATGTCTGTTAAAATAACTAAGCAATTGACTAAGTATTAATTTTTCAAAATTTTACTAAGCGTTGGCAATACAGAAATAGGTCGAAAATTAGAAGGGTCTGATGTGTCACCAGATTTAAATAAAGGTATAACTTTACTATATTTCATTAAATCAGGAATTATTCCAGAAGCGACGCAACCATTGAACACTGTTGCAAGATGTGGAGCTATTATGGTAATAATAGATGAAACAGTTTTCACTGACAATCCCCACAAATTCATTGTCTTTTTCATATTTATAGTTTTGAATTGATAAAGGATGTCTTTAGTAGGCACGCAGTCCCTAAGAAGCATTTCAGCAGACATGGAAGATGAGTCGAGCGACCCTGTAGTTATTATAGATATATTAGAAAAAAACTTCTCAAATTCTGTCGCTACTTCCAGGTCCTCTGAAAAACTCACATTATTAATATTTCATAAGAAGTCACGGCTGCGTGCTTTGGCTCTGCCAGTTTCGTTGTTGATGACATTCCAGGTAGCCTTTATAGTGTTTTCTGATAATTTTATTTTATTTTTCAAATAAATAGATTTTGCTGTACTACAAGCTTGTCTAAATATTTTAGAATATTTTCTTACATAATTAATAAAGTTTTGACGATTATTATAAGTTTTTTCATCATACAGTTCGTGTGGTTGACGGCACCGTACAAGTGTCACCACCCCCTATCTTCCCGTGGGTGTCGTAAGAGGCGACTAAGGGATACCACGATGCAAATACCATCTTTGCGTAGAGACGGAAAACTCGACATCAAACCCTATACGACTGCCTCGTTGGTCTCGCGGCATAAATGTGTGCGTGGGATCGGGAGGTCCCGGGTTCGATTCCTGGGTCGGGCAATGTTATTGGGTTTTTCTGTCACGAAATTCTCAGTAGCAGCGCGGAGTCTGGAAATGTGCCCGGTACGGCAATAGGCTCGCCCCTTATTACGTGGGACTAAAGTATATCTGGTGAAAAGTGGGTGTAGAAATACACCTCTGCTTCCCCTTCGGGGATAAAAGGCGTGACGATGTGTATGTATGTATGTACAGTTCATATAACCTAATCCGGCTTTTATGAATAACTTCAGTTGCCCAATCACTAAACATCAGACGGTCAGTTACATTTAATTTTTTGGATGTAAATACAGTCTGAAATTCGTCATTAATCAAGTCAAACATAGAGCTATATAACTGATCCGTATGGTCATTATGAGGCAACCAACGCATTTTTCGAGATAAATTGTTTTAAAAAAAAGTCAAAGTCAAAAAACATTTATTCATCTGGGTCACAAAGTGACGCTTATGAACGTCAAATTTTTATGTACATTACTTAATGCTTCTACATTTACATTTACTGCCCATTCGCAAAGCAATAGGTAGAACCACGAGAAAGAACGGGCAATAAAACTCGTGGCCACTCTTTTTAATCGCCAGTGTTATGTTACATATTTTGTTTTTGTAAGGAGCTGCAACTGTTTCACATTGTAATTAATTACTTGTAAATAGTAATTAGGAACATACATAATACTTAAATGATTAATGCAGTTACCAATTTAACTGCTGTAGTAGCCTTCCAGTGTGAATATTGTGTAACAGGAGCATCCACTTACGTCTTATAATGTAGGCAACTCGCGACCATGTTCATAACTATATGGTGGAAATATATGTTACAGAAGTGACTGTATATGAATACACAAAATTACTAAAACATTAGTTTACAGCCCATAATCACGAGTTATCTTCATCTTACAGTGCAGTAAAACTTTAATAAAATTAGTGGAACAACAATGCAAATGTAAATGTAGTACCTAAGTTGAATGACCTAATAATACATGAACAGTAATTTAAAAGAACTAGAAATATTATATAAAGATTAACTGAAAAATGCAAATTATCTATATAATTCTAATTAGGTATAATGATCATGAGTTGTCTAGCGTAAGTGACCAGCTATCCTTATCACTGAAATAATCATTAATAGTATAATAACCTTTCTTAATAAGGCAGTCTTTTATTTTAGTTTGAAATGTACTAAATTGTAATTCTAAAAGACTAATTGGTATTTTATTGTATATACGAATACCTAGCCCTACAAAAAAATTATTAACTTTATGTAAACGATGATAAGGGGCATATAACCTATGCCTGTTTCGAGTATTTATGTTATGTATATCGCTTTTTGTGGTAAATAAACCTATATTTTGCCTAATGTACAAAATATTAGCAAATAAAAATTGCGAGGCTACTGTAAGAATTCCTATAGACTTAAAGCGTTCTCTAAGAGTATCTTTTGCACCTAACATGTATATTGCTCTTACCGCTCGTTTTTGTAGAACGAAGATATTCTGAATATCCGCAGCTTTGCCCCATAACAAAATGCCGTAGGACATAACACTGTGAAAATAGCTAAAATAAACTAAACGAGCCGTGTCGATGTCAGTAAGTTGCCTAACTTTTCTGACGGCATACGCAGCAGAGCTTAGCTTTCCTGCAAGACATGCTATATGTGCACCCCATTGTAACTTATTATCTAGTGTAATACCTAGGAACACTGTAGAGTCTACTGTGTCAAGTTCCTCCCTATCTAGCATAATATTAGGTCCCAGTTGTCTTACATTAGGTAAAGCAAATTTAACGCATTTAGTTTTCCTAGAATTAAGTACTAGGTTATTTGCTGTAAACCATTGTGTAACTTGTAATAGTGCATTATTTACATCATCAAATTGATTTCTATTCCTATCTACTTTAAAAATAAGTGACGTATCATCTGCAAAAAGTACAACATCACAGATGTTTTTTAAATAAAAAGGTAAGTCATTAATATATACAAGAAGTAGAAAAGGACCTAAAATTGAGCCTGCTTTAAAAGTTTTAAGTCGATTCTCATTTATTGGTATATATTTAACAATTTTTCTCTGGACTTTCAGGCATTTTCTTGGACAACAGATTAACTGCCCACTGTGATCTGACTGAATCATATTAATCAAAGATATGTGTAATAAAAAAATAAAATAAAATACCTTTATTTCAGGCCACATAACCCATATAGGACACATAGAATTTCATATACACGATTACAAAAGCATATACACACACAATAAAGAAAAAAAAATACATTAAAAAAGCACAAAAACAATAAAACATTAAAAGCACAGAGTACACATAATACATAACAAAGCGCACACAAGACATTTAAAAGCACAGAGAACAAAGCAAACCTACATAATTGCGAAATATAAACTTGGCAGCCCGCATTTATATTTAGCATCCATGCACGTAGACATGCCTACTACAACAATGCCGAATAAAAGGACAGTCAATTTTGTCGGCTATCATTGTCAGGACTGTATTGGAGCTGGCCCTCACCCTGCGCACTAAAGACGCGCACCACTTGCGCATGGTGGTGTGAAAACAGTCGGTGCGCGCCTCCGCAAACATACCCGAAGCGCTGCAGTAACAGAATTTATACAGAATTAAGAATAACAACAGAACTTCAAAATAAGGCACGGCGAAAAACAATACGCCAATCAAGATGCATTTCAACAAATAGATTTGCGGAAAGAAAATACACATGCGAGAATCGAACCACAGACCGATCCGACAACAACTTTTTAACCACAGAGCCATAACTGATAGTTAGATAAACAACAGATTCTTTGTAACAATATTACATGTAATAAACTTTATTACAATTTATAACTGAAACATTTATTCATTTTATGTTAGCATGTTTACATAAATCATTAACACAACACAATGCATTATCTTGTGAGCTTCGACTCGAAAACAAAAGAACCATTGTTGGCCTTCACAAATAATTATGTAGGTAATTATAACTTTGTATAGATATGCGTCTTACATTGTTGTTTTTATACTTTTATTATTCTTTGTAATTAATCAACTTTAAATCCTTGATGTGCCATTCGCCTAAAGGTTTTCCGGCCATGTCGTTAAGTTTGTATACTAGAGGTGATTTTTTTGAGGCAATCTTACATTTAATAAATTTAGGCGCCAATTTCTTGCTAAAGTATTTATCCTTGTCACTAAGTAGAAACGTTCTGCGCCAAACTATATCACCGACATTGAATTCTGCCTGTTTACGGCAAAGATTATAAGATGAACAATTTCGTTGGTGGGCCGACAACAGAGCTGAATGTACCTTCTCGAAAATAGAAGATAAGTAGCCTAAAGTTTCGGCATAGCCGTCCCGTGGTTCAAGCACCATAGCGGAATTAAATTCCTTGTCAATATACTGAGAACCACATGTTACGACCTCCCTACCAAAAACAAGGAAATTAGGAGAATAACCAGTAACCTCACTAACTGCGCAGTTAAGGGCGAATTGAACTTTAGTGATTAGAGTGTCCCAGATTCAATGATCAGATTCTATGAAAGTTGAAATAGCTGTCATAATGGTTTTGTGTAACGTTCAACTGAGTTAACGTGGGGAGTATACAACGGTGTAAAATGCAAATTTGGAATTTTATATTTTGACAACATACTTTTAAAGGTTGCGCTAATAAATTGTTTACCGTTATCCAAAACAATAGTAGATGGAATTCCATGCACCAAAAATACATTTTCCTCAAGAATTTTTGTTATCACTCCTGCAGTTGCCCGTTTAATGGGGAAAAGCAAACAATATTTAGAGAAACAACAACTGACCACAAATATAAAAGTGTTTTGTTTCCTGCTGGGAGGCAATGGACCAATCAAATCAATACTAATCGTCTGAAAGGGCTTTTGACATGATTTGGGTTTTCCCATTAGACCTAAATTTGGGTGATTTTGGTGTTTATGGGTGATACAAGGTTCACATGAACTGACGAACTTGACAACATCGGTGTACATACCAGGCCAAAAGTAATTAAGTGCGAGACGTTTGTATGTCTTAAAAATACCCAGATGTCCAGCAGTGGGCGAAGAATGATTCTCCCTTAGAATGTCATTTCTTTGGTCAGACGGAATAACCTCTTTCCATTGAAATTCTCTAGTGAGAGGGTTTAATGTTTTTTTTAAACAATACAATTTATTGTTTATTACTTGATAGTTAACAAAGGAAGTCGGAGAACTTAAACAGCCTTTATAGATATTTAAATACCAAGGATCATTAGTAGAAACTGGTAAATTCTGATTAGAATTAATATCTATATTTATATCATTAGCAATAGCAGAAACGGGTAAAGAGCGAGACAGAAAATCAGGTAAAACGTTATCGGAACCCCGACGATGACGTATTTCGAAATTATAGGAAGATAAGCGAACTCCCCATCTGGCTAACCGGCCAGTAGGGTTATTTAAGGTCAAGAACCATTTCAAAGCAGCGTGATCTGTGTAAACAATAAACTTTTTACCATTTTCAACATAACAACGCCAGTGTTCTATAGCAGATAGAACAGCCAAGGCTTCGCGCTCTGTGGCACTGTAATTTTTTTCTTGCTTAGTGAGTGATTTGCTATAGTACTCTATGACTCTTTCCTCACCATTTAACCTTTGACAGAGGATCGCGCCAAGTCCAAAATCGCTAGCATCTGAGTGTATTTCAAAAGGTTGCGAGTAGTCAGGACAAGCCAACACCGAGGAGGAAATCAAACAATTCTTTAGGTTATTAAACGCCTCATTAGCCTCTGTCGTCCAACAGAATGGAGGTGCGTTTTTACTTTGAGATGTTAACTTATTTAAGGGTGCAGCAATAGAGCTAAAATTCGGTATAAAACGCCTGTACCACGAGGCTGCGCCTAAAAAACGACGTACTTCTTTTCTATTAGAAGGAGTGGGATAATTTTTCATTGAATTTACTTTATCCGGATCTTGATGCAATCCACTAGAGTCGACAACATAGCCTAAATATTTTAGTTTATCTCTAAAACATTGAAATTTTTCGAGATTAATTGTTAAATTAGCGCTTTTTAGTTTATCAAAAATGCGTAATAAAAGAGTAATATGCTCGTTGAAACTGGAAGTGATACAGATTATGTCATCGATAAAACAGAAAACCTTATTTTCAAATTCTGGACCATAAAATAAAATATCAATTAATCGTTGTTGAGTAGCTGGCGCATTCGTAAGACCAAAGGGCATTCTTTTGAATTGAAATGTGCTACGCGTAGGAATATAAAAGGCTGTTTTGCAACGGTCCTCTTTTTTAATTAATGTTTGCCAAAAAGATTTAGACAAATCTAAACTAGACAAGTATTTAGCATCTCTCAGATTATCTAAAATTTCCGAAATATAAGGCAAGCTATAAGCATCTTTTTTTGTAACGGAATTTAATTTACGACTGTCCAAACAGAAACGCAGTTCACCATTCTTCTTAGGGGTCAAAATGACCGGGTTTGACCACGGGCTTTCAGATCGTTCAACAACATCCTCTGAGAGCATGTCGTCAAGATGCTTTATTAAAATTCTTTGTTTATCGGGAGACATGCGATAAAATCTTTGCCGAATAGGGGGGCAATCACCTGTATCAATTGAATGAGAAATAATATTTGTGCAACCGAGACCCCGCTTCTCGTATGAAATATCGGTAAATTTAGAAATAATGTTGTCAGCGGTAGCTCTCTGGTCGACTGTAAGATGATCATAAGAAACAAGATGTGTAGGGGGAACTGCCTGCAACTCAATTACTTGAGCGTCAGACTTGTTCACAATCAAAACAGACTCTTATTTGTTAGGAAATAGGCCAAAGCTTCGCCAAAAATCCATGCCAAGGATAAGGAAATTTTGAATCCCAGGTACAACATGAACTTCTAAGTTAATCAATTTATCCTGAAACTCAAAGGGTAGAAACACCGATCCCAAAGACTCAAATCGTTCGCCGCCAGCTGTTATTAACCTTAAAGGTTTCGATTTATCCAAAGCATCGTCTTTCAAAAATAAGTTATGCAAATTATTACCTAAAATTGTAACGCAAGATCCAGAATCTAAAAGACCAGTGGTAGGTATTCCGTTTAATTTTAGAGTAACGTAAGGTAAATATTCTACTTTAGAATTACGGATTGAGGATATATGATAGCTACTAAAGAATTTTTTTTAAAAGTCCAACCAATTATTCCACTCTGTTTTATTACAATTAGTTGTATAATTTGATTTTCCACAATCCTTGTTAACTAGTTTTTTGAAACTGTAGGGGTCGACTTAGATTTACAATTGGGGCAGTCTGACACCTTGAAACCCTTTGTGCCGCACTTAAAACAGATTAGGTAGTGTGGCTGACGGCAATTACGTAATGAGTGCAAATTGCATCTACAACGCACGCAAAAAATTTCATTTATATTAGAAGTACTCGATACGGCGTTAACTTGTGGTACAGACTTGTATCTCGATGTATCAGCGACAGAGTTATATTTATTGAAGTGATTATGATTGTAAACATTTTTGTTTGAAGAAAAATTAGAAAACGGATAATTATACGCTAGATTGGGTGCTACAGTATTCTTTGAAACTTTAGGGGTTCAGAAAATTGCTTACTGCGACTTTGGTAATTTTCGAAAAGACGACAAACTTCGACCAGACTATCGACATCAACAACCTTTGCAGTGAGCAGACAATTAGTGTAACAAGGTCTAATATTATTTAGTAAAATTTCTGGCTTCTCCGAATCAGCGATAGGAGAACTAAGTCGCGAAAACAGACCGTGCATTTTTGCCACGTAAATAGTTATTGATTCGTTTTCGCCCTGTGAGCGCTGACGAATCTCCGTCATAAGCCGATAATCGTAGTTATGCGGACTAAAATCTCGTTTCAAAAGTTCGCAAAGTTCTAACCAAGTCTTTACATTATTTTTAACAGAACGATACCAAACTAATGCGTCACCCGAAAATATTTCAAAAGCGAAAGACAACATCTTGTCGTGTGGAATAGGTCTACAGGACATAAATTCATCAATTTTTTCAATAAAGGATCTTACACATGATTTACCGTTAAATTTGAATTTACCTAATTCCGAAAAAAGCTTACGGTCGTAATTATAGGAAGTGTTTCCCTCTGCCACTGAGCAATCCGACCGCGAATTACGGCTCGTGATTAATTATAATTTCGCATATAAGTCATTAAATTTATTCCACACAGACTCAATTTTTTTAATATCAAGACTGCCGGTATCCACCCTATTCAGTCGATGAAAACAATGGTGTAGCACGGTTTCGACCTTCTGTTGAAGCTCGGAAGTATAGTTTGCTTCCAACATAGATAAGTGTTTATTTGATCTTAATAACGACTTTTCCACTTCTGCCACATCCTCCTCTGGTGGGAAGGGTGAAGATAATATATCCTCTGAGGGAGTTTTAACTGAAAGTTTAGCGATTTGTTTGCGGGGATCGTCAGGCTTTGAAACGCCGCGTATTGTGGTCTCATATTCTAATTCCGCTTTAGTTAATAATGAGAAATTTATAATGTAAGCCATTATTACAAAACAATAATAGAAAATCTAAGTATTTACGCCGCCACTAGAAAAAAAATTAAAGATCGCCAGAAAATCGAATACCGTGCTAAAAAAAGCTGAAGTACACTAAATTATACAATGGTGTGATAATTGGTAAAGGATTAAAAAATTTCTTAAAGGTCACTCAAAGGTTGAATCACAATATTTTTTCGCGAACACGAGGCTCGTTAGTTCAACGGCTAAGCGGTTAGAACCGGTTGGCGGCTCGACACGCTGCCCGCGGTGGAACGTGATTTTAGACCGACGTTAATTAAATCACCGTTATGTTATTTACACAGTTAAATTGCTTATGGCCAACCAAAATAGATAGAAACTGTACCTGTACGCAATTCACCACACCAGAATATATGCACACACAGGAGAAAAATATACAAGAGAAAAAGAAATTATTTCACTCACCTGTAAAGTGCCAACTTACGTTTTAAAAATATAATTAAAAATTCTATTGGGCGCCAATGTCGCACGAGTGATTGATTTCCACGTGGTAGCCGGGATCGATCACTCGCCGAGCAATATAGATAATTAGGTTGACTAACGGGAAATAAATAAAAAAATATCACCAGGAAAGTTTAAACTCGCGTTATAATTCTAGTTATTCGATTCGATACAAAAAGAGCTGACACTTAAAATTAGCAGATGAGACAATTATCCAGGGCGTGGGGGACGTTGGCACTTCACAGGTCTTCGGATGATGTACTCAACTCGGTGGTGTTGGCCGGAGCAAAGGGGCGAAGCCTCGTGTGTCTCCGGTATTTATAAAGCCGGCGAGGAGGAGGGGGGCGAGGGAGCGGCCCACTGCTGTGCGTCACTCGTAGCGAGGCTCGCGGCGCAGGGGCGCGACGTGACGTCGCAACCTGGTGGTTATTGAAATTGAATATGAACTGGTGGCTTCTTAGCCAATGTTCTGTAATGCATAAAATATCGATATTGCTACAGTTCATAAACAATTCCAATTCTAACTCCTTACCCATAAACCCTTGTATATTTTGATGCACCAGGCTGAAACAATTTTTTAAATTATTTTTTGTAGATGAGGTTGATGGAGTTATATTTTTGTCACTTAAACTAGGTACAGAATTCAATGTCTTATCAAATATATTGCCAGAGATTGACTCTATTGTCTCTCTTTTGTCTGACTTAGTTTACTTTACAGGATTATTATACTCCAAGAACTGTGACACAAAACGGGCAATACGAGAGAAGCATGACAAATAGGACGGAGATGAAAGGTATTTGTATGTACTATTGAATAAGCTGTTTTTCAAAAAAGGTGACAAAACCCTGCTGAAAAACTACAGACCCATCTCACTCCTGAGTCACGTCTACAAGTTATTCTCGAGAGTCCTAACAAATCGCCTCGCCAGAAAACTCGACGATTTCCAGCCACCGGAACTAGCCGGGTTTCGAAAAGGCTACAGCACCGTAGACCACATCCATACTGTTCGGCAGATTGTACAGAAGACCAATGAATACAATCAGCCGCTGTGTATGGCTTTCGTGGACTACGAGAAAGCCTTCGACTCCATCGAAACCTGGGCGGTTCTGGATGCTCTGCAGCGGTGTCGCATCGATTGGCGCTACATCGAGGTGTTGAGATGTTTGTACGACACGGCCACTATGACCGTTCAGCTCCAGGACAGTAAAACCAGCCCCATTGAGTTGCGTAGAGGGGTGAGGCAGGGGGATGTAATATCCCCTAAGCTCTTCACCAACGCACTCGAAGACGTCTTTAAGACGCTGGACTGGACTGGACGGGGCATAAACATTAATGGCGAGTACATATCCCACCTTCAGTTTGCCGACGATATCGTCATCGTGGCAGAGAGCATGGAAGAGCTGAGCGAGATGCTGCACAGCCTAAATGGAGCCTCTCGACGGGTCGGTCTCGGCATGAACTTGGATAAAACCAAGATTATGTTCAACGAACACATTGTGCCGGGACCGGTTTATGTCGACCGATCGATGCTCGAAGTTGTTCAAGAGTATGTCTACCTTGGGCAAGTAGTCCAGCTTGGTAGAAACAACTTCAAAAAAGAAATCGACCGCAGGATCCAGTTGGGTTGGGCAGCGTTTGGCAAGCTACGTCGAGTTTTCTCTTCGCCCCTACCGCAATGCCTGAAGACCAAAGTCTTCAACCAATGCGTCCTACCTGTTATGACGTACGGTGCCGAGACGTGGACACTCACAGTGGGACTAATCCACAAACTAAAAGTCACGCAGCGAGCTATGGAACGGGCTATGCTTGGCGTCTCTTTGAAGGATAAAATCTGAAACGAAGTTATCCGACAAAGAACCAAAGTTACCGACATAGCTCACAGAATCAGTAGACTCAAGTGGCAGTGGGCTGGCCATATCTGTAGAAGGACTGATGGCCGATGGAGCAAGCGTATCCTAGAGTGGAGACCACGTCTCGGCAAGCGTAAGGTAGGACGGCCCCCGGCTAGGTGGACCGACGACCTGAAAAAGGTGGCTGGGACAGACTGGATGCGGAAGGCTGAGGACCGTGTACTGTGGCGCGTATTGGGAGAGGCCTATGTCCAGCAGTGGACTGCGATAGGCTGATTGATTGATTGATTGAATAAACTGAATCGAAACAATCATGGCATCAACTCAGGCATACGTCATATTAATATGAATTTATGTTACGGGTGAGCGTTACATAATATTGGCATAATTATGAGTTAAAATTAATAATAGAACCGATCTATTTACTCCTTAAACTTAGATGTAACTAAACAGAAAGCGTAATATATCCGACAAATAATTTGCCAAATCAGTTTATAAATTCAAAAATAGATACAAACAATTTGAGAACCTCCTTTTTTAAGTCAATTGATTAACGGATAGAAAAAGACAGAGTGAGAGATAGACAGAAAGAGTAAGCGATAGTCACCAATGACCCCGATGACGGAGACGAGGACGTACAACGCGACGAGCGTGGCGAGCGCGTGAGCATACGTGTCGTCGTCGCCCGCGCGCTCCGCGTCGCTGCCGTTAGCGTACATCACGCCGCATCCTCCACTACTGCAACAAACAGACAAACATTCAGTCAATGACGTCACAAGCAGTAAAATAAAAGAAAAGCGGCGATAGCCCAGTGGTATACGTAACAGACTGCCGAGACGATGGTCTCGGGTTAGATCCCCAGGCAAAGCAGTAAAATAAAAGAAAAGCGGCGATAGCCCAGTGGTATACGTAACGGACTGCCGAGACGATGGTCTCGGGTTAGAACCCCAGGCACACACGTCTGACTTTTCGAAGTTATGTGTGTATTAACAATGTTGATTATGTAACAACAATGTGCCCGGTAGATGGCAATAGGCTCGCCCCTATTACTTTGGGACCGAAACATAACTGGCGAAGTGTGGGTGTGAAATACACCTCTGTCTACCCCTTCGGGTATAAAGGCGTGAAGTTATGTTATGTTTAGAAATTAAAAAAGACTGTACAAAACTTTCAAATGTAAATTTTCAATAGACTAAATTGTACAACTTCTAGAAGATAACGATCCTCAGCCGTAAAAAAGCTCTGAATAAAAACGTGTATTTATTCTATTCTTGCGGACAAAACGTTTGAGTTGTCTGCGCACCGCCTTATAATTCTAACTTACAAATTTTTCCTGTCGATTGCTTCTCACGTGTTTTGTCTATCACTTGTGCTCTGTGCAGTGTGTAGATACGTGTTCCGCTTCGAAACAAGGGTATGGTATAATTTTTTTTTTAATTTATAGACTCAGGCCTGTATCCCCGAAGGGGTAGGCAGAGGTGTAATATTACAACCACATTTCGCCAGGAATTTTTAGGTCCCACGTAATAGGGGGCGAGCCTATTGCCGTACCGGGCACATTACCAGACTCCGTGCTGCTACTGAGAATTGCCTAACGGAAAAACCCAATAGCACTTTGCCCGACCCGGGAATTAAACCCGAGACGAGGCAGTGGTATAAACATAATATACCTACTTATTATAGATAGCTCTGAACGTTTTTGTTCATTAGAAACGAAAAATGTCGTATTTATAAAGATAATGATATTTTATTTTGCAAAGATGGGTACATTATCTCCGGTGAAACTTAAAATAAAACATACAAGTTCAGCTATATTTTATCGCATTGGCATGCAAAAATTATAAAGAAACGAAAAAATATCCAACCATCAAACAAATAAATATTAATCTCTTTTATATTAAAGTCGAAGGTCTTGGATCGGAACAGGGACAACGTTAGGATGACGATGATAATCTCTACATATTATAAAACAAAGTTCCCCGCCGCGTCTGTCTGTCTGTCTGTTCGCTCAAAACTCGAAAAGTACTAGACAAATTTTTATACAGCTTTCAACAACATCGAGAGTGATCCCTCAGGAAGGTTTAAGTGTATAATAAATTTAGGTTTTGTGCAAACTGACGATATTACGACGATATTAGTTTAACGCGCCGGAAAAATTAAGCCGATCGGAAGCTTTCCTCGAAAACGCTGCCAAAACCTTTCGAGTTATAATAAAACAATGTATGGTGGGATCGTACCTCATTAATAGATCTACAAAAAAGTCTGCGATGGTATATGTCTATCTTCCCAGGATAACCCACAATAACCATATTTTGCTTTTCCATATTACAATAAAATGATGGGTTATTTTTAACAATACAGTATTAATCCTTATTAAATTAAATACGTTAGATACGTTATTCATTTAATATTGATCAAAATTGCCTTTTACACCATTATAGTGTAAAAGGCAATTTTGTCTAATGAGTTATCGCAAAATAAAAATTTCCGGGCGAGAAATTAATATCCATGAAGCGTAGCGATGATGTCGCTCACTTGCTACGTCTCCCGCACCGCGCCTACCCGCATGCTGAGTTATCGCAAAATAACAATTTCCGGGCGAGAAATTAATATCTGGTGCCAAGAAAGGGCTATACTGGCACCCACCAATGAACAAGTTGATAAAATAAATAATATAATTTTATCAAAAGTTGTAGCACCTTCCCATACTTACTACTCTGTCGATACAATGTTGGATAAAGAGGAGGCAGTGCATTACCCAGCAGACTTTTTAAATGACACCTCCCGGGATTGCACCTCACAAATTAGTATTAAAAGTAGGTCCTCCTATTATACTCCTAAGAAATTTAAATCCACCAAAATTGTGCAATAGTACTAGACTAAAAGTAATTAATTTAAAACATATTAATTAAGTGCACCATATTAACTGGTACATCAACCAGTGAAACTGTTTTTATTCAAAGAATCCCGATGATTCCCACACAATTGCTTTTTCAATACAAGCGGCTCCAATTCCCCGATATAGTCCAGTCAAGTTAGACTTAAAAAGGGGGTCGTGCTTACAAAAGGTCGGAAAATCACGAATTTTTTATATGTTTTGTGTAATGTAATTTTTGAGTTTTAACTGGTCAATCAGATAATAACAAGAAGTAAGAACAGTTTCTTTGCAGTACCCCTCAAAATCAAGTTTTATAACTGTTTTTGGTAATCTACCTTTTTTAAGAGAAGCACTAAGCACATAGATACCAATTTAGTCTCAAATGAAAGGTAATAAAATTTACTACAACTTTTTCCTCATGATTTTTGAATTCGGGCGCTTATTTTAAAAGATATTACATGAACATTCCAAAAAAAATCACTTTTTGAAAAAAGATGTCTATGTTCGAAGAACTGTATCTTGAAAACTAATGGTTGTATAGTGCTCGTTTTAGTCTCAAATAATAGCAAATTTAATCTACTTTAAATTGTTTATAGCGACTATACCAGTCAGACCCTCCATTTAATAAGATATTGAGAAAAAACTGAAAAATATCCGAAAATTACATGGTTTTTTGGATACCCTACCGCTCGCACAGCACTTTGAAAATTGCAAATCTGGTTTTTTAACACTGGTGTAGTTCATAACAACATATAAAAAAATCGTTGTCCGACCTTTTGCAAGCACGAATTTGGATCTTGACTGGACTAATAAAATTAGCGTTCGGTATAACTAGAATCAGAGCTCAAGGTCAAACCGTAAAAATTGCTGGGATTGACCATACAACACAATGTTTTTCACACGGACAGTAATTGTATGTCGGCTAGTCATGTACATACATACATACATAGTCTCACGCCTATAACCCCGAAGAGGTAGGCAGAGGTGTATTTCTACACCCACTTTCCGCCAGATATACTTTAGTCCCACGTAATAAGGGGCGAGCCTATTGCCGTACCCGGCACATTTCCAGACTCCGTGCTGCTACTGAGAATTTCGTGACAGAAAAACCCAATAACACTGCCCGACCCAGGAATCGAACCCGGGTCCTCCCGATCCCACGCGCACATTTATGACCGCGAGACCAACGAGGCAGTCGTATAGGGTTTGATGTCGAGTTTTCCATCTCTACGCAAATATGGTATTTGCATCGTGTTATCCCTTAGTCGCCTCTTACGACACCCACGGGAAAATAGGGGGTGGTGACACTTGTACTTATGCCGTCAACCACACAGCACCATGTGTTACATCAAAAAATAATTTATTTGTTTATAAAGGCAATCAACAAAAGGCCACAAGTATAGTATACAAAGGAATACTTTAGTTGGTCAAAGAACATTAGAGTCATCACTATTTATATTTTATTTATTTACCAAAATACCCTTGCTAAGCCGGGACGGGTTGCTAGTATTATATAAAAAATAGTATCATATGCGATACAATTACAGTGGCTCCTCTCTCTCTGGTCGAAGGAACGCCCAGTTACAACGAGTGGTCCGTGTTGTCACCCATCCCGGCGGTTTGTTTGAACAAGCCTCTCTATTCAGAGCAGTTCTGACAAAGTTCAACCAACCCTAAAACTCGAAACAAAGAGTAGAAGAAGGGACGGCTTATAATAGGATTTCCATCGCAAACAAGAATAAAAATGTATATTTTGTTCCTTCGTAAAACCTAACGTTGACATGATGTTTAAAATTATAAAAGGAAATGTTTCATCTCCGCTCCTGGGATAAGTACAAATTATAACAATTTTTTTTTTCTACCACATTCACACAACACCAATCTAGTCCCAAACTAAGCAGAGCTTGTACTATGGGTACTAAACAATGGATAAACATACATATATACTTTATTTTTTGTAAATACATACATATTATACATAGAAGCACCCAGACCAAGACAAACATCCATGTTCATGCACACAAATGTTTGACTTGAGCGGGAATCCAACCCGCCACCTTCGGCGTAGCAGTCGCTTACACTCCTGCAGCGCCAACTATTTATATTATGAAAATTTTATTGCGTAATTTTATATAGCCTTTATATAGCCTTTCAGAATAATTGGCCTATCATAGGCAATAACAATTTTTATAATCCGACAGCTAGTTCCAGAGATTAGCCGACATTATCTTTTAGCATTTTGCCCAGCCCCAAGGGGTCGAGGCGTTATGTTGTATAGCCTATAGCCTTCGGGAATAACTGGGCTATCGTATACAAAAATAATTTTTAGATCCGGCCGGTAGTTCCTGAGATTAGCGCGTTCAAACAAACAAACAAACTCTTCCGCTTTATTATATTAGTATAGATGGCGTTTTAACTGTTTAAGAAATATAACTGAAAAAAGTATTTACACATACAAACTACTTAGTACTAAAACTTAGTAGTAGTACTCAAAATGTTATCCGGTATCTGTGACGTTTTGCTAGAGAGGCCAATATGGCGACTGTGATTTGTCTGTCAGAACCATTAGAATTTAACAATATATTCGACAATCCGAATTTTGCGGATATATGTTGTTGACTCGAAATCTTTATTTTTTTATGTTTTATTATTCAGGTAAGGTTTCAATGTACTCCTTTAAGAAATTATTAATATACGATTTGACACTGCGATAGCAGCGCAGCCCGTCGGTTCCAATGTGAAACATTCCAACATCCACAACTACTTACAAATTAAAAATTAAGCAAAAAAATATTTTCCAGTGGACTAAATTGTGAATCTAAACCATTCTCAAGTCTCCTTGAACACACACAAAAAATTTCATCAAGATCGGTCCAGTCGTTTAGGAGGAGTTCAGTGACATACACACGCACACAAGAAATATATATATTAAGATTGAAAAATGAGTTCAATGTCCACACCTATCTTCCTTCAAACTTACCCAATTTAAATGAGCATACCATCAAATAAAAGAGCTCTTTTCAGCGCGTGTTTTAGGCCTATAACGAAACGCCTACCTCAATGAGAACCAGATATATAGAAGCAGAAAGTCATTGACTACGGCTACGAAAACGTAAAAAATGTACGGGAGAAAACTGTTTTTGCATATAACTTGATGAATGTGCAAGTTAGGTAATTTCTAATGCTTGATAACAAATCTATGCAGCGAGAGCTTTCATTTAAAAAAAAAAACATGCGAATCGGTTGCGTAGAACGGGCTGGCCGACTCGTATTATAAAACACAAATTCTTTTAATATATAGATTCGCAAAAATATCACAAAGTTTCAAATATCGGCTGACCCACCGAATTTGCCTAAAATCCATAGCAGTCAAAGTGATAGGACGGTATTGATGTATTCCCTCCGTGGGACACCGTTGATCTAAAACCTCTGTTACACTCTGTATATAGAGTGATAGCGCATTCCATGGTAGCCCATTAGTTTTGGCATCATTGCTCAAGAGAGGTTGTCAATACAAATCCTCTTGGATTTATTATTCAAAGCGTTCACTAGGCCACCGCATACAGCAAACTATTGAACGTTAAAACAGCATGATAACGACCGCAGTTTGAAATGTAATCAAAATAATCAATACTCACGGGTGAACAACTAGGTTCTGTTAATAATTGAACCAATGATTAACACAATATTGTTGCAATTGTATTAATTAATTAGATGCTCATCAGCGGAACAGAAGCTTTGGTTCAATGTATCAACATCGACAATCCTGTGAATGCATTTATAATTATTGCAAATATTCATTCATCTGTAGATATTTATGCATCCTCGAATAAAATATACTTTAATAGACGTCGCCAGCGGCTTCGCTCGCGTCAATTATACATATCAACCTTCCTCTTCAATCATTCTATCAATTAAAAAAAACCGCATTGAAATCCGTTGCGCAGTTTTTAGGATTTAAGCATACAAATGGACAGACAGACAGAAGACAGACTTTGATTTATACTATGTAATGATAATGATGATATAGGTACTTATTTAAAGTTCAAGTATGTATTGTGTGTACTCATTACAATGTTATTTGATAATAAATAGTTCTTATTCCTTTTAACACACTGACTATCTTTATTTAATCTTGGTCGATCCTAGATTAACTGGTGAAGAAGGCTTATAAGATGATCAAACTATGTACCACCTGTGTAGAGTAAAAATAGAATACATGATGGGATTCTTATCCCGTCGTCGGCCCGGTGCCGAGACGGGTTAAGGTCACAGCTCATTAGAGCCACCCGGCACCTACCCCGCACCGCATCGTCGTACGGCGTCCACTCTTTGTCGACAGGTGGTCCACGGGTGGACGCCGCATTATCACCAAAACGTCGCGCGATCATCTAGAGGACCCCGCGCGGTCAACGAGTGAAAGTCGCGTGGTCAACGAGTGTATGTAGCTTGGTCCACGAATTTTCGAGTAGTCTGTTAACAATTGGCACTAGGTCTACACGTTTGTTTCGTAATGTCAAATTTTACAAACCTTGAATTGGCACTCATAGCTGTCGCGCTTGATGAAGAAGAAAATGAAAGACGCAACAAAAAAATCATTCGCGGGCAGCGCGCGATCCGCTTCGGACCCGCGCGTTGGCGATGCGCAGTCAACGCAAGGCAAGCATGCAAGCAGCGAGTTGTCACCAAGTGGTCCACCCGCCGTCCACGCGTGGAGGGCTTACGACAGAGGCGATCCGGTGACGCTACAGAGTTGATGTAGTGAGCGCATACCCATACAAGTCCATATGAAGAATAATAACAGCACGAGGCGAGGCGGTGCGGAGTGAATGCCGGGTGGCTCTAATGAGCTGTGACCTTTAGCATAGGGTCTGATTTCGAGATTTCTGTCTCTTCTCTGGGTAGTTACTATTTGCTTTGTGTATTTTTCTCAGTCACCTCTTAAAACATCCACGGAATGAAGTAGAGTAGTTCACCTTGTATATTTTATTTGTCATCATCACACGGTTTACTAAGCTCGCTTGAGATAAAGATGTTCTAACTAATCTCAAATACGTATATACAGCAGAGGCTCTAAGATCCTATTTTCTAAGCTACAAACTAACTTGTATTATTAACTTTATATAGCACTTTTTCAATATCTTTCTATCTATAAAACTAGTACAAAAATAATAAATTTGAAGGGCAACTTGATATATGAAATGCCAAGTGCAGTTATGAACTAGTTGAAACTGTATTACGTACGGTTCGTGAACTATCTACGACGAGGCACGTGCTAAGTGTTTTAGAACAAGGTACCGAGTGCACCAGGAGAGCAGGGATCAATTGCTGAGTGAAAATGTAAAGATGAAATATCTGTTGGGATGATCGAATTTTGGTGACGCGGTTTTGTCCTAAACAGAGTTTGTTCATTAGTATGTTTAGTGGGTTGAACTCGGTAATTTCAGAAACTAGTGGTCTGATTTGAATAATTATTTTTGGGTTGGCTAGGCCTTTCTCAAGGAAGGCTATCGACTACATATAATCATGTTTTGAGCAATGGGAACGAAGCAATAGCCTTAAATAACACGGAGTTATCTAGACTGTACAAAAAAATTCAATTAGGACTTAATTGAATTTCATTTTGAACACACTCCTCTATACTATGTAGCACACATAGTGTTACTTACATATTAAAACGGAATCAACAACAGAGCAAAGCTTTGTCTGTCAGGCAGTGACGCAATTTCGCTGGCATTTAGTATTCAAGCAAAATCATACAGCTCGCAATTATAACAGATGTTCCACAGTTACCCCCAGCAATACAGTTATGTGCTTTTATAGTATTTGAGTATACGAAAAGTAATAAAATTTTTAATATATTTGCATTACTTTGTTATATTTTGCACATTTTTTTACGTCTGTACATCGCAAAGAGCGGCGATTTAATATTTCACTTTGTAATTTATATCTATCAGTTATGTTTCTGAAGGCATGAAATATTTTCCCTTTTGTTTTTTCTTGCTTGTAATGGAACGATTAAGATTGATTTATGAAAATGGATTAAGAGCCGTCCCTCCGCCACGCTACGGTTCGTGTTTTGGGTTGATGAACATGTCAGATTTTGTAGTAAAGTACCATCATAAGGCTTACTCACAATAACTGATGATGATGATGTCCTCCTCGACGTGTCCGTCGACGGCGACCCTACATCTTTTCTGGCATGTGCCCGGATGTGGCTGGCAAAGCCAAACTTTGTTGAAAATATGCGGTCACAGATGGTACAGTAGAGCTGGCTATTGGAGTTGTACGTATAATTATAATTAGGCTTCGGTCGAGTCTTCCGTATTTGGCGTTTTGCATCAAGGTCTTCGAGACGCATTTTCTCGTACGAGTCAGCGGCTTTCTTTATCGTTCGCCGCCATTCAGGCCTTTGTAGACACTGTTCATCCCAGCTCTGTACAGGAATATTATACTGATGTTAGTGCTTTTTAAGGACATCCTTGTAGCGGAGATATTGACCACCAGCTTTACGTTTGCCGCGCTGAAGCTCAGCGTAGAATACTGCTTTAGGCAGCCTCTCATCACCCATCCGTACCAGGTGACCGCACCAGCGTAGTTGGCCTTTAATTAGTAGGGATTCAATGCCCGAAATGCCACACCGCCGCAAAACCACAGAATTTGAGATCCGATCTTGCCACTTAATTCGTAAAATAGCCCTGAGGCATTTCATATGGAAGCTGTCTAAGTGCTTGATGTCGTTTTTATAAAGGACCCATGTTTCTGAGGCATATAATAAAATGGGAATGATGATTGCTCTATAGACAGACAGTTTGGTCTTCAGGTGTAGCTCATGTGAATTCCAAACTCTGCGGTTCAGAGCGCCAAAAGCTGCAGCTGCTCTTGCGATTCTTGAAGCTATCTCAGTCTCCAGCCGATTGTCGTTACGGATCGTACATCCAAGATATCGAAAAGATGATACTTCCCTTAGTTCCTGTGTGCCCAGCTTAAGAGGAGCAACGTGTGGAGGTAAACCTCGAGCAGGTTGTTTCACTACCTGGGTCTTCGACACACTTATAGCTAGGCCAAATTTTCGGCACGAAGTATCCAGATGGTCTAGATAAAGCTGCAGATTTTCCATTGAGTCAGCCATAAGTCACACGTCATCTTCAGCTCTTCAACTTTCCGCTTAGCTTGAAATCGCGAGAGATCAAATACACTTCTATCAGAACGGACATTTAGAGCAATCTGATCGTTGCAGTTCTGAAGAGCGTCATTCATCACGGCAGTAAAATATATGGCAAAGAGTGTGGGAGCCATAATGCATCCTTGTTTTACGCCACTAGTCACCGAAAAGTAATCCGTAAAGTTGTTTTCGTGCTGAACGCAAGCCATCATACCATCATGGAATTGGCGGATAAGTTCGATAAACTTTTCGGGACATCCGACCTTCTGCAGAATCAACCACAGTTCTAGGGACACGGTCAAAGGCTTTCTCTAAATCAACGAAGCACATATAGAGGTCACGGTGTTGTTCTAGGCACTTTTCCTAAATTGTTTCAATACAAAGATTGCATCCACCGTACCTCTTTTGGGCCGGAAACCACATTGTGTCTCAGGTAAGATTCGTTCGGCTAGAGAGTTGAGGCGTCTGTTGATAATGTGGGATAAAACCTTACCGGCAACACTAAGCAAAGATATGCCTCTGTACGAACCGCAATCTGAGCGATAGCCTTTGCCTTTGTACAGTTTGCATATGGATGCATTTTTCCAGGCCTGAGGTATGACTTCTGATTCCCATATTTTTTAAATTAACTCAAATAGTTTGGTGTTTATACTAGGCCCACCGTATTTGTATATTTCTGCGGGCAGACAATCTAACCCTGATGTTTTGTTATTTTTCAAATTTTGGACTGCGCGATTGAATTCTTCATAAGTTGGACACTCATCAAGCTCGGGTACGGTAGATAAGGCCTCTAAAGATCTAATGTAGTTGAGGTCAGCCCCTTGATTTGGCGGATTTAATACCTCGGAGAAGTGTTCTGCCCATCTATTAAGAACCTTGTCTGGGTCTGATAACTTTTGAGAGCCATCACGTGTATACACAGGTGCTTCTAACCTTTTTTTAGGTCCATACACAGCGCGTAAGTTTTAGAAAAACCTGCCAATTTGATGTGTATCCGCTAGAAGCTGTAGTTGGACAGCTTTTTCACTCCACCAGCGGTTCTTCAGTTCGCGAGTTTTTGCTTTCAGTTCTTGATTGATGATCCTGCGCTTTTCAACATCAGCACATCTCAAAGCTTTTCTTGCATTTTCAAAAAGTAATCGCAATTTTTCGTCGCTTTCATCAAACCAATCTTGCTGTTTCCTTTGTGGTTTGCCGAGAACTTTTTTAGCAAC
Source organism: Euclidia mi (assembly GCA_944739405.2). NCBI lineage: Eukaryota > Metazoa > Arthropoda > Insecta > Lepidoptera > Erebidae > Euclidia > Euclidia mi. Next base: position 83,893,587 of record OX123189.2, on the reverse strand, counting down.
ATTAAAGAGAGTGCTGGAATAATTATGCCATAGTTCATCAATAGATGCCTCTTCCCGTTGGTGAATTTCATTTTTAAAATGGGTATCTAGTTCTCGTCTTACATTCTGGCAAGTGATAAGACCGCTCGTAGCCAGCTTTGCTGGGACTTTATGACTGGCTCTACGTGGTGGTTTATATGTGAGTCTCAATTTAGACCGTATAAGTCTATGATCAGTCCAGCCCTCAGCACCTCGCATTGACCTTGTGATTAGGACGTCTTTTATGTCTTTTCTACGTACTATAATATAATCTAACAAATGCCAATGCTTAGACCGGGGGTGCATCCAAGATGTTTTATATTTATTTGGAAGCCTGAAGAAGGTATTGGTGATACTAAGGTTGAATTCAGCGCAGAGCGTGAGAAGTAAAATGCACGAGATGTAAATATTTGCCTGGTGCCAATAGTATACGTAATGTCATAAGTCTATCATTGACTCCTTTGGGTTTCTCTCTGAGTGTTTTGGCGAGTGCGTTTTTTATTGCAAACCCGATGCCGCTGGAAGCTTTTTCGGTCACAGGCTTACCAACCCAGTAATAAGTATAGCCGCCCAAGTCCTCAACCAGTTCTCCACTATCTGCTAGATGCGTTTCGCTTATGGCAGCTATGTCAACATGGTATCTGGATAGCTCTCTTGCAATAATAGCTGTTTTTCTTTCGGGGCATTGATTTTTATAATTGTCTTGAAGAGTTCTAACATTCCAAGAAGCTATATAAAACGTTTTCAGTCGCTTATTCTCGTTGTCTCGACCGCGATTGAATGGTGCCCGATGGTCGCGGTTTACCATAGGGTGAGTTGAGAGACGGACTATGTTTAGGCCACCTTTCCTAGGCCCCTCCCCTGATTGGAGAAAGCAGAGCGATCCTAAAAAGGGCTGCTTTGTCGTCAGATGTGCTGCCGAACCTGTCACCCCGTCTCATTTCGATTTCAGGAGCGACCACTCTCATCTGACCGCCTCCGTGCAGAGAGTCAGCTAGGCCCCAGACTCACCATGCCCAGAAACCTCTCACCAACTCTCCATCGCCGTAGGGCTTGAGATCAATGTCCAGAAAAATTTGCCAAGGGTCATCTGCGCGTGAAAATATTTGAGTGGAAAAGCAGTTGCGCACCTACAGATCCACTCTCTCGCCTTACATCTCGTAGTAGCTAGTGGAAGCGAAGCCGATACAACTAGCCAGAGATAAAAGATGCAGTGGTAGGCCATATGCTAATAATAGATCCTAACATACGCCCTTTATGGCTTACCACGGGAGCCATGCTGTATCGCCACAGTGACCGAGAACTATTGCCTTACTGACGGGGTTCGCCCACTATGCCAATGCAGTCTCCATATACTAAACGGGGGATCACCCATGAACTCTGCTGAGTGTGCCTCTTTCGTCTGCTCCGCCGTACCGATGCGTCTCATCGCCGCCATTGCAGCCGTTGAGGACTTCACCCGTAACCCTGGGCATGGGTTCCGCGTTATACCCCGCGGGACTGGGTCCCCGCCTGAACTTTGCCACCATCCTACTCCGGCCTACTGAAGTAGGAGGTGCCCACCCCCGCGTCGAGGACGCGCCAGACAGGTGTTGCCCCAGTGAGAGATAGAGAAGGTAGGCTCTATCTCCCCAGGAGCCGGGTTAATGGACTCGTATGATGACCGAGCCCAAATCACCGCAATAGTCACTCACAATAACTATTGCGGTGATTGTAGTGTTCATAGCGTGACTTGACTTAACCGGTTGTATTCGATGGTTGAGACACACTCCACCGATTGGATGGGTGTCCTTGCTGTGGATGTAGAGAAATAAGGAGCGGTTGTTTTTTGTATGGATCCTTTTCTATGTACATATATACATACATAGTCTTACGCCTATAGCCCCGAAGAGGTAGGCAGAGGTGTATTTCTACACCCACTTTTCGCCATATATACTTTAGTCCCACGTAATAAGGGGCGAGCCTATTGCCGTACCGGGCACATTTCCAGACTCCGTGCTGCTGCTGTCGCCGCCTCTTACGGCACCCACGGGAAGATAGGGGGTGGTGACACTTGTATTCTATGCCGGCAACCACACGGAAAAATCTTTTCTATGTCTATGAAATTACCTTCTATATACTAATTACCGTCAACATACTTCGCCTTGGAGCCCGATGTCCGCTATAAATACGAAAATTTTCTTTGCTCATGAAAAAATAATTACGTTTAGAGCCATCTATTCCTAATAATTATATCTATACCATACACTCATTATGAAGCTGACCACGTACACGCGACAGTGCACACGTGATACAGAGAAGCAATCGATAAAATAAATTAGTAAGTAAGACCACTAAGGCGCTGCGCAGACAAAAATCAAACGTTTTCTTTGCAAGAATATAAAGAATGAAGAAATGCACGCGCGGGCTATAAGGTAGTTTTTTTGTTCTGTTGAGTGTCGTTATTCTCTTGTGGAATTATCTTCTGCCGGACGATTTCTCACCACTTGTTCTTGTATATAGCAGAATGAAGAGCTAAATGTATGTAGTTTGGTGCCTAGGATTGCGCGGAACTGGACTGACCATCCATTACACACTACATGCTTAACTTTTTGCTGTCAGCTAGCAATATGATAGTATTATCACAGATAAGACAATACTAATTAATGTATTTTATATATAATTGCCTCTACTGCAATTTTATCTCTGCATCGCCCAATTGTTGGCTGCTAGATGATGCTCTGCTAGATGATCTACCTACAAACATATTATGCAGGTAGAGACAGAGCATGACGTTTTATGAATAAAAGTAAAAATCGAGAACATTGTTTCACAGTTTCTGAAAACTTTGCATGATGTGCGAAAATGACGACATTTTGCCAGACAGACAAAAAGTGTGCCATCTGCTGAGCTCCTTATTTTTTCATCTAGAAATATGCGATGCAATTGTAATAACTGCCGAGAGACGTTTTATGTCACCCTTTATAACTACGAACGTCGTAATCGTTTAGTTTTATCGATCTCGTATTTATATCGATGTGAATTGGCGGACTACTGTTTTATAGTTTGGGAAAAGATATTTAGATAACAATATATATATATCATTCTGACTGATGGTGTCAGGCTATATTTTAGTTTGGTGGTTAATTTTATTAAGAACTAACCTACGACCGCGGCGCCGCCCGTGTGAATTATACCTACACTTATGCTTTATAAGGAATCGCATGATCTATTGGTGACGTGATACAAATTAAAAGATATTTGTATACACATACAAAAATGCATAAATGTTACAAATATCTATTGGGAGAAGACAAAAATTAAATATATATTCCCAAATAAATATGTGAATTTAAACTTTCGTGGTCTTTAGCATTAGCTGTATATTATTAATTGAGTATATCCGTAATCATGGAGCTGGCAACAGTGCCGAAATATCGGATATTCGAAACAGAGGTACGTGATATATATCCCGAAACACAATATACAACTAAAAGAAATACATATATTTTCCATACATACAGACTGTCTCCGTGGTCCAGTAGCTAGCGTATGCGACTGCTGATTGGAGGTCCCGGGTTCGATTCCCGGGTCGGGCAAAAGTGTTACTGGGATTTGCCGAATTCTCAGTAGCGGCACGGAGTCTGGTGATGTGCCCGGTAACGACAATAGGCTCGCCCCCTATTACGTGGGACCTAAATATTCATGGCGAAATGTGGGTATAAAACCTATTACGCCTCTGCCTACCCCTTCGGGGATACAGGCGTGAGTCTATAAAAAATTATATTTTCCATACAAAGATAATTTCCAACATCCTCTAATGACAAACCGATATTAGGTACATAAGAGCTCTGACGTTAACTAATTTGCAGATTTCCGCTTCGAATTTAATTTATTCAGATTGAAACACGCCGTTCCAATATCAATTACACAAATCCTTGCTGTCCCCTCCACGTGTGCATTACGTTTTTCACATTTCTCCGTCAATTACTACTGCTGTTAAATTACTGTAGTAATATATGATTTCTATAGCTTTAAATACTGTTATCTTATGAATTTAGGTCTTTTTTTGTGACATAGCGTGTTAAAACTTGTCGTTTGTAATAAGTAATGTAAGGGTACGAGTTGGAAGCCAGCCGCAGACGACAACTGCAAGCGACGTGTCGCCCGGACGGAAGGTATTTCATGATAATATATAGAAAACAGTAGTTCGCGGCGTCTGCGGCTGGCTCCCAATTCGTACCTTAAAGGTACGAGTTGGAAACCGGTCACAGACGACAACTGCAAGCGACGTGTCGCCACGAACTACTGTTTTCTATATATTATCATGAAATACCTTCCGTCCGGGCGACACGTCGCTTGCAGTTGTCGCCTGCGGCTGGCTTCCAACTCGTACCTTTAAGCTACGTTTACAGAAAAGTCTCTACTGGGATGGGACACCTTATTTTGATAAGCATATATTTTATATCAGAGCGTGCTTCAAAGAGCATGTAAAGAAGTCGGTCCTGGTTTCTAGTGGTCTATAAATTCTTACACTAGACATGACCATTACCTACTCAAAATAAAAAAATGCTGGAAGATTTTCCATAGTATTTATGTTTGTCGTCAATTCTGTCTTATGCTTTTAAATCTTATACTAACGATTTCTTCTTCCTTTCTTTTAGTTTAAGAAGACAGAACCTAAATTGTGCTAGTTGTAAAGATAAATAATGCATTGTACGCTGAGACCAAAAGTGTCTGTTAATATTCTACTAGAATGACTACAAAATCAACCAACTGAAGCATAAAAATATATATCACATGAAATAATTAAATGATAAAAATTCTGTGAATGAATTACCTACAAAGAAAAATGTTCATAACTTCTAAAATCATACGTAGCATAATAAATGAGTATAAAATATTAACGAAATACTGTGTAGCAGCGATGGGTGTACGACTTTCTTAGAGAATATTTAATTATATATCTTTTTAAAGAAAGCATTTTGTCTAGAAATGTTTTTTTTTTTGTAAATGACAAGGAGACCTTTCGGTACGTGTCAAGAATGTAGAATGTAAATGATTGTAGATTAATTTTTTGTTGAGTAAAACACGACTGCGATACTAAAGAATCAATGAGCTCTAACTCATACGTTCCATGTAACTAAGTCGACAGTTGGATGTGGGCAAATAAAAGGTGTCGACCAATATTTTTAAATAACATTCAAAGAATTAATTGGAAAAAAAACAATGTATTTGAAAAAGATATGCAGATCATTAAATAATTAAACCTACATGAAGATGAAATGTATAAGCGTAGGCTCTATAATTCTTCAAACGAATTCGACAGTCAGATCTGGGCAAATAAAAGGTGCTGACCAATTTCTCTCATTCATTTGAGAGGTTCTAGTTTCAGAAAATCGTATACAAATCCATGTATTCGATGAATTAAGATAATTAAAAAATAAAATATTTTTAATGGTGATCGACTCAGGGTAGCGAATAAATAGAGCTTGTCGACCCTTGAAATTTCTATTATACTCATCAAAAACTTTCGTTTGACATAAATTTTCTTGATGTATTTCATAAATTAAAATTACACCTAAAATTAAATCCGGGTGTCCACCATTCCTCATCCTACTCCTTTCCCAACCCCAAGGGGCGGCAACGCACTTGTAACTCCTGTGGTGTTGCTTGTGTCCATGGGCGGCGATAATTGCTTACCCTCAGGCGATCCGTCTGCTCGTTTGCCGCCTATTACTATAAAAAAGTGACATAATAATTTTGCATGCGGGCAAAATCAAGCAACTTCAGTGGTGTCAACCTCTAGACCTATGGCTTTATTGTTCATATCCAAAAAAATATTCATGAATCTGATCCATAGGAATTTTATACAGCCGGCTCTACGACTAATAAGTTCGTAGAGAAATATAGCAGCACATTAGGTTTATTTTTAAGTAATACCTAATAAGGTTTAATAACATGTTAATACCTGTCTATTACGCATATTGCCAGTCTATGTGATATTACAAAGAACTTAGAAGAATTTCATTAAAATATTAACAAATGAATCATCAAGCTGTATTCGTCATGTGGTGACAGATTAAAGTGTCACTGCTCAGTTTCAGTGCGAGGGTGTCATAAGATACGACTAAGGAAAATACACAAAGCAAATAATATCTCTGCGAAGACAGAAAACTCTACATCCAACCCTATATCAGCTACTAGACGTCGCCACCGGCATCACTCGCATCAATTATCGCTGGTTGCCCATTCGTCAGCGCCGAAGGTTGCGCGCTCTCACGACTCTTTTTTCTCTTCTTCATTCCCCAAGTCCTCCGGTATACCTAATGTCTAATATTCAATACTTAAGCTCGATTCATTCAAAAGATCTTCGCTCTTCTAACAATCTCTTACTTTCATGCCCCGCTCACACTTCTGGCCTTGTCCACTCTTCCTTCACTGTCCAATCAGTTCATTTTTGGAATTCCCTTCCTCTGGAGATCAGGATGGCTGCTAATCGTTGGACGTTCAAGGTTAAGGCACGCGAGCATATTCGCAAAGAGTTATTGGCACAATCATCATAATTTTTCACATCAATAAAACAGTATATATATATTATATATATTTATTCATTATATTTCGTTATATATAAGTGATTATTTATATGATTTAAATATATATTTATCTAGAATGTATAGGTATATGTAGTCATATTGTATAAAATATGTATGTATTATATATTATTATATTTATGTTACTTGTCATATACATTTATTAATTTGCTCAACTCTTTAAACTAATTTGTACACCTACCACAATTATCTCTGTATCACCCTATGGTTGACTGGGAGAAAATGCCTCGATGGCATTAAGTCCGCCATTGTACTTACATCGTGTATCGTACATAAAGTTTAAATAAATAAATAAATAAATTATACATATAAACCTTCCTCTTAATTCATTCTATCTATTAAAAAAACCTCATTAAAATCCGTTGCGTAGTTCTTAAGATTTAAGCATAAAAAGGGATAGACAGATAGAGGACAGAGTTTGTTTTATACTATGCAATGATTATCAACTCGTCAAACCAGCGTGGTGTAGTAGGCCAAGTCCTCCTGTTGGCTCACCTTGCTATCATGGTGCAAATTAGGAGTAGATAACTAATCCCTTTGAGTCGCGATCAGACAGCCGTTGCTCTTTGTAAAAACGTAGAGTCAGCTGTATTCATTTGGACTGAAATCTGATCGTAATGGGTTTAGGATTATGATATGGATTGGATGAAATAAATTGCAAATAGATAAACTAAATTTGCTCATGAACTAAACCTCTGGCTTTGCCTGAGAGAACTTGCGCCTGGGTAATCTTCATCTTGTGTTTTACCATTATTTTATTATCCTAAAAAACCTTATGTCTCAGACTTTTATTTTTAAATTTTATATTGCAATTGTAATCTTATCTATACACCTAAATACGAGGGTCAAACTGAAAGTTCTTAGAACTGGCCACTTATAAACAATATAATAAAAAAAATATTCTAAAATTTGAAAATAGAACTCTTTGCCAATATTACTGAGTATATATTTCATTCATTTGTCATTTGTTTTACGATTTGGCGGCAAATTGAAAATTGTCTGTGTCACGTCAACATGAATTTAACACGAGAAAATTTGCGTGCAATGATTTTTTATGACTTTCGATGTCATTTAAGTCAACAAGAAAGTTATGATAGACTACGATTGGCCTTTCACGATGAAGCTCCATCTCGTGCGACTGTTTACAACTGGTTTAATGAGTTTAAACGTGGTCGCACTAATCTCACTGATGATGTACGTGAGGGACGGCCTTCTACGGCGACGACTGAAAATAACATCTGTGTTGTGCGGCGTATGATAGAGACTGACAAAAGAGTGACCTATCAGCAGATTCGGACAAGCTTAGGCATCGGTATGAGTCAAGTGCACAAAATCCTCCACGAACATTTAGCGGTCAGGAAGCTTTGCGCCCGGTGGATACCTCATAATTTGACTAAGGCTCAAAAACTCCATCGTGTGGATTGGTGCCGTAAAATGATTGAAAGATTTAACGGAGGTGACTCAAATGCTGTGTTCGACATACTAACAGGTGACAAAAGCTGGATTTACTGTTATGATCCTGAAACCAAAAGACAATCTGCTCAGTGGGTGTTTCCTTTCGAGGAGTTGCCAACTAAAGTGAAGAGAGATCGAAGTGCGGGAAAAAAAATGGTGGCCTCGTTCTTTGGAAGGATAGGTCATTTCGCAACAATTGTGTTAGAGGATCAAAAAACAGTTTCTGCAGAATGGTACACTACCAATTGTTTGCCACTTGTCTTGGAAAAAGTTCGAGAGAAACGACCTCGCAGTAGGATCCTCCTTCACCACGACAACGCCTCGTCGCACACCGCCAAGCGAACGATCGACTATTTGGCGACATCAAACGTTGAATTACTGGGTCACCCGCCGTATAGCCCCGACCTCGCGCCTTGTGATTTTTATTTATTTCCAAAAGTTAAAGAAAAACTTAAAGGAAAGCGGTTTATGAATGCTGAAGAAGCGGTGGCTGCGTATCGCGATGCCATTGAAGAGACCCCTAAGGACGAGTGGGCAAAGTGCTTTTCCCAGTGGTTCCATCGCATGCAGCGGTGTATTGACGTCAATGGACAATATTTTGAAAAGATATAATAAAACTAATAACTGGCTAATGTAATCAGTTTTTGATTTTCTAAGAACTTTCAGTTTGACCCTCGTACAATTGGCGTGTCTGTTTGCAATATAAAAATAATACTTTTTACTAAATGCATATGGATGTATACACGGTACACATACCGAAATAACATGTTTTACAATTTTTGTCTGTTTGTTTGTTCTCGCTAATCTCTGGAACGGCTGGACCGATTTTGACGGGACATTCTCTGGCGGATAGCTGATGTACCAAGGAGTAACATAGGCTATAAATTAACCGGGTACGCGAAGTAGTTCCCTCAGGACGCGGGTGAAACCGCGGGAAACAGCTAGTATAATATAAATTTGATCAGCGTTATCCTTATCCTTACTAATATTATAAATTTGAAAGTGTGTATGTATGGAAAGTGTGTATGTATGTATGTATGTATGTTCCGTTTTCACGCTAAAACGGCTGAACTGATTTTGTTAAAATTTAATTTAGAGATATATTGGACCATGGAGACGGACATAGGCTACCATAAGTTGCAAAAATTAAACTGGGAGGGATGGTAGGGAGGGTAGAAGTTTGTACGGCACAAATTTACCTCTTGGAAGTAAGAACGCATGCGCTAATAATTGAGTGTTGCGCATGTGCTAACATATCTGTCAGTACTGTCACGTCATACATAATGTCATATTGTGCACGTTGAAAAACCAGCCAGTTACATTCAGTACAGCCAAAGAGGTTTGATTACTAATAATACTGTATTCGAAATACTAAAATACTTTTGCCCCGACCTATTACATAAAATTGTTCGCATATATAAACTAATAATTATATAGTAAATTTAAACGCCTGAAACGATTTTCCCTACTAATATAAAACATGCGAAAATGTTTATAGAGGTATATTGAACATGTATTAGAACATGGCTTTGACATTTGACTGTATGCAAGGTGATGTTATTAATATTATGTACCTACCTTTCAGAAGATAACGATAGCTGTAATGTCATGGATACTGACCGAGTTACTTTGTACCCCATAGAGTTTCTGAAGTCTTTAGAATAATCAGGAGTGTCTTCACACATCTTGAGACTGAAAGTATGTTTGTGTTACCCCAAATTTAACGCGCGCGAAGCGGCGGGCAAAAGCTAGTATTAAATAAAGTCTAGTAGCCTTTTGCAGACATTTCTAATCTGCACAAAGCATATTATTTCTTAAATTAGATACGTTGCCAATTTCTATAAAATTTATTTAATTTAACTGATTAAAACTATTTTATGAAGTCTTTATTAGGATATTAGAATAGTACTTTAGATTGCTAGAAAATCTTTGACTGAATAGAAACATTTATTTTCTGATTAAAAAGTTTTTAATTTTTCTGTTAAATGTTGAATTTGCTGTCTTTTTTCTGCAGAATAATAGATATTCTGACTGCTATTTGATATGGACTTTGATGGAGCGTTTTTACAATGGCGGTAAATATAATCCATCTTTACGTGACAATTGATTGGTCTGTGGGTGTCTGTGCCTAGAGGAAAATGGTTATTATTTTTGAATAAAAAATTAATTACGTAATTAATATAGGGAAGTCCATTATTCGCAAATGTTAGCCTTGTTTATTTCTTTCAGCAATAATTGTGTCATTACCTGCTGTTTGCTAGGGTTGCCTCGTGCCTTGTAGATATCAATTGCAAAAATCAACAAATTAAAACATTAGAGATGTAACCTAATGGAAGGAAAGAGGAACCCACCACGCACCCTCAGATTGCCCACCCCAACTATTGCAATAGAAAAAGGTTGACAATACCGAACTCCTCCACGAGGCATCCTCAGGTCCATCCTGAGCATCGGTCCTGAGGATACCTCGTGGAGACGCGAAACACGTGTCGAAGCATAGTCGGCGCATAGAGCAGGATACTGCACGTCAGGTATTTTCCTGGAACGAATTTCCGCATTATTCCATATATCCCTTATTCTTTGTCTTTAGAGGAGTTCGGTATTGTCAACCTTTTTCTATTGCAATCATCCTTAAGAACGCAGAGAGCCATCGACCTTCTTATTATTTGTCTTCTTACTGACTGTCAAAGTCTTGGTCCAGGCAAGATAGAATATATGTTACTGTATGGATAAATGAAAGACACTTTTCAGGTAAGTCGCACTTGCTATAACCTGTAACATTGCGTTTTTAAAACTATGCTGTAGGTACACTGTGTTTTTTTAAACTAGTGCTATCGTGACGTTAAAGGGCGGAATTTAACCATTTTACCAAGCCTATTTAACTGACAGCATATTGTATAAGCAACGCTGTCTGCTCTTAATTATGCCTCTTAGATTCTGTTCCCATAAGTAACTGCCACGTGTTACACCTAAAAAGGCCAACAGGTATGCCATTTTGTATCAAGCTGCTCAGAAGAAAACATCATCATCATCCTAGAGCTGTACCAGTTGCAATGCAAGACTCTTGGAGCTTGGTCCGCTTGCCGGCTGTATCTTCTACACTCACACGAAGGTGTATACAAGATGTCTGGTCACCAAAAATTAGGTATGTTGGGTTTAGAGTTCAGGATATTTTTCTGGACGTTTGTATGAAAGACATGGTTTTCCAGTTATGTGTCACTGTTTGTAAAAATCTTAAGATATTTACGTGTGTACTTCTCATTATTTATTTTATTTATTGTTCTTTTGAGTGTGTAGCCTACTCTGGCGTCGGAGTTTCGTGATCGCACAAAGTTCTTCGACATGACTTAACAATTCTTCTTCTGAGAGTCATAGGACTCTCACGGTACGGACTCGACGGCAGGGCGACAGCGCCCTGCCGTATCGGTTCTTACCGGGATCGCCAGCTTTACATGCCCTTTGAAGCACAGTAGCTCTGCTGTACCTATATGTCACACGCGTTCAACCATTTACGTGGTGACCTGTGCTCTTAACCTTACCTATTATGAACGGCAAGCCAAAGCATGTTATGAGCGCTACATTACTGCTCAGTGTGCGAAGTACAAACATATATGTTAGACGATGCTGATTATCTCCACATGCGGATGAACATCCGGATTTGTGGCTTTATCCACTAACGCCGTTTTGCGGCTGCGCTGCAAGTTTCAAGAGGATTATGGTGGCCTTGAGTTCCTAGTGGAATTGGAACCTATCTCACTTGATACAGTATCCTGTACTGAAAACGAGCATTAAGACAACTATACAGGCAGTACAGTTGTCTTAATGCTCGTTTTTGACTGCACGGTTGGCTTTGCGTGATTCACACATTATTGTTTCTAGTCTGGATATACTTAGTGTATTTTGGTTGTATGTTTATAAATTGCGGGAGACATCTTTAAAAAAACGGTCAAGTGCGAGTCGGACTCGCGCACCGAGGGTTCCGTACAAACCTCTGTATAGATATTTAATTATTTAAAATATATGTGATTTTTTATTTATTTTTTAATTTTTTATTCTTCATATACACAAAGTACATATAGGCTATAAAAATATGTGATGTAAGTAACAAAAAATGTAAGGTTTTCGGAATTTTTCCTATGTGCTATAAAACGTTGCTTTATGCCTAATTTCAAGATTCTAGATCGACTGAAAGTACCCTTTAGTTTTGACTTGATCATTTGATATGAATTTCAATTTTATACCTCTATGTGTTCATGAGGAAAGGGGTAGTACCTTTAAAATGATTAAAAATATTTAATTATATTATAATATATGTAAATAAAAATGTACGCTTTTCGCAATTTTTCCTTTATCTGTGCTATAAGACGTTGCTTCGTGACAAATTTTAAGATTCTGAGTTCACGGGCAGTACCCTGTAGGTTTTAATTCCCTTGCGAGTAGTTGCAAGTTTGAAAATATACTTAAATTGCTGTTTCTGTTGATTGCGTTGGCTTAGAAGTTTGATTTTGTTACAGCTTAAGGATATGATAAACTCGAGTATTTGATATGAAATTCAATTTAGGAACTTTACGCGTTAATGAGGAAAGGGGTAGTAACTTTAAAATGAATACAAATATTTTTTTATATGATGTAACTAAAAATTTACGGTTTTCGCAATTTTTCCTTTATTTGTGCTTTAAAACATTGCTTTGTACCAAATTTCAAGATTCTGAGTTCACGAGAAGTAACCTGTAGGTTTTGATTCCCTTGCGTCTTTCGAAAATTTGCGGAAATTTTCAGTATAAACGGCTGTATCTTTGGTTGCGTTGGCTTAGAAGTTTGATTTTTTCACAGCTTCAAGGGACAGTAGACTTGACTATTTGATATAAATTTCAGTTTGACACCTCCACGCGTTTTTGAGAAAATAGGTCTTGACAGACGGACGGACAACAAAGTGATCCTATTAGGGTTCCGTTTTTTTCATTTTGAGGTACGGAACCCTAAAAAAGAAAAACATCTTTAAAAAATTCAAATATTGCACGAAATTTTCCCTCTCTCTATTACGAGTATTCTTTATATCTCTCCTAATTATCCCTTTTACCCAACGCAAAACCAAACAGTATAGAATTTTATTATTCTATAAAATCAACAATATAGCAATAGGCTCGCCCCTTATTACGTGGGACTAAAGTATATCTGGCGAAAAGTGGGTGTAGAAATACACCTCTGCCTACCCCTTCGGGGATAAAAGGCGTGACGTTATGTGTGTGTGTGTGTGTGTGTATAAAATCAACGTAGGAATCTAGCGATCACCCATACAAATACGTTAAAGTATTTAAAAGTTAAATAAATTGGAATCGCTTAATCGAAATGAAATCTAGGCTCGGCAGCGAATGAGCGCCCTATCCGATGTATCAAACACACATATACGTAGGTATAGGATATACTCATCGGTGATTCTGTTGATCGAATTCCAATATTTGACTAATCTAAGCGAAAGCATAAATAAATGTGATCTAATGAAATACGATAGCTTATTCTGTTGACGTGGTTTCATGACTACCTTTCCATAATCTGCCACATTCTACTTTAAGGTGCGAACATAGATTATACAGATATACCAGTTGGTACGTATGATAATTGTAGACGTTCAATGGCCACAGGATGAGAATTCAATTCTAGCGAATGGCGCTTAAATGTCACTTTCCGCCACCAACAATTCATGAATCCACATAACTTTAATAAGTTAAATATTTACATTGTATGCAGTAATGTGATATTATCAGCAACAATGACAGCAAACATATATTACACTCCGCAAATCTCGCTCTGCAGGGTTCAAGTTCTTTCTCGTGACTTAGATCAAATTAACAAGGACAATATTATTCTTAAAACGAACATAAATCAAGAGGCTTGAAACATTAGGTACGTACTTAAGACAATAACCAAATAAGACAACGTTGACAAAGGATAATTTTAAATAAAAATAAATGAAAATGCTTCTAATATTTAATCGGTCTAAACAAAAACAAAGATGAAAATATTTTGCTTTAGTTTTTAAGTTGAAAGTTTTTTTAAGCTGTCCCATCTGCTTTTCTGATAATTGGATTATCTGCTTTGTAGATTTCTAGACAAGCAGAAAGATCTTGAGTCTAGAATTTATGCTGGTCTATCTATTTGTGTGTCTATCTATATAAATATTATAATAATATGAATCCACAAGGTTCTAATCACTTCTTTATGAGATATGTTAATCTAAATGTGGGCAGTATAATAATCATCATCATCGACCCCGTATATAAACTTTTCCACTGCTGGGCACGGGCCTCTTCTCATTATGAGAAGAGTAAGGACATAGTCCACCACGCTGGCCAAATGCGGGTTGGCAGACTTCACATGTTTTTCGAGAACATTTTGGAGAACTCTCAGACATGCAGGTTTGCTCATGATGTTTTTTCCACCACCATTTAGCGAAAATTATCAATTCAATACGCACATAACCTCGAAAAATCATTGGAGCGCGCCGTGGATTCGAACCCGTGACCCTCAGCAGCGTGTAGCAATCCGTCAGACCCTCCACTAGGCTATCGCTATTCTTTAGCAAAGATATCAGTCTATCATTATATACTATTATAATAATAGATTCTGCATAATTCTAAATGCCCCTTTCAGAAATGTTTTATTTATTTTATATAATTTATTAGACTCGTTTACTAGACACTATCAGATAGATAGATTTTTGATTGTACACCAGAAAAATACAGTAATCAAGTAATAAAGAATCTTATCGCAAAATGCAATTTCTTCCAGACAACCGATAATGGAATAAATTATTGAGTGACAAAGGGAACCAAAATCAGATGACGTGTTGTATCAAAATCGATCATCTAATGCTTATTTCGTTTACAATATTACTTACATCAATGATTGTATATCGCTCAGTGTGTATGCGGCGCGCCTGAAATTGGATGTGAGCAAGATAGAGATTACATCTTTTATTATCATGTCATTATTTTCAATAACAGCCCTGTTAAGTATTAACACCCAGAATACGGAAATATACATGAAAATCAGCCAACAGTTTCAAAACGAAAGCTCCGCCGCGACAGTGAGACACTGCCGTGACCAGAGGGCCAATTCTGGTAATTATATTTGTTCAAATTCCAATATCGATCTAGTCTCGGCGTCATAAATGGTATTCTCGTAACTTAACTGACACTTGAATGAGATCGGGACTACATCGAAAGTTGAACCAAGTGTGAACGGTATTCTGTTAATTATTAGTAGAGCAGGTAAGGTATTTCTAGTTTTTTCACAATGATACCATCGTACATAATATAACCACATGAGTAAATAAACCGAACAGAGAAACAGTTTCAAATTTGTTACCTATTTTGGTAGGGTTGTCACAATAGGTTAAGACAAATCGCTTGTTCGGTATACGACATATTCTGGAATGGACAGATTCGTGATTCGGCAGATTCCCAACTCGACAGATTCGTGAATTGGGCAGATTCTTGGACTCGACCGATTCGCTATACGGCAGAAGTACAGTTGTAAATAAAATAGCGAGTGGGACCAAAAAAGCATGCACCTGATACTTTTAAAAGCACGGAACAAAAATATACATTTGTTACCAAGGACACGACGTGATGACGTGATTTATTTGACATTCCCAACGATACCACTAATAGTGTTGAATATTTTTCTGGTAATATTTATGATCTATTTTGCTAATAAACATAGGAATCGCCTTTAGCTATTATGTGCCACTAGTTTTACCACGGGGATAGGTATCTAAAATAAGTTTAAAAAGAAATTGTGTAAGACAAATTCATGTCTACAAAACAAATGACTATAAAATGATCAACCATCGATAGGGCTTACAAAAAACAGGTGCATGCGATTTTCGACCTTATTGACAATTCATGTAAACTTCTTTTTGGTATTTTCTTGCTTTCTGACATTGATACGTTATTAAAATTATAAATTCTGAGTTACGTCAATAAGGTCGAAAATCGCATGCACCTGATTTTTGTAATCCCTATCGATGGCTGATAACTTTCTGATAGTCACTGGTTTTGTAAACGTTAAATGCTTTTATACAATTTCACAACTAATGAGTTCACGAGGATCCTCTGGGGGATCTGGCTAGGAGATCCTGGTGGACAACATGCAAACATGTTAAGTATTTCGTTGCCAGCATTGACAATATTTATTTCAAGATCGAAATATTCGCGAAACTTTTGCTCGAGAAATTCAACAAATGAGATAAAATTATCAGGAGGGAAAAACGAATTAAAAAACCCAATTGTACGTTACCATCGTTAAAATCTTTATAATGTCTGAATTATTTCTATTATTGAATATTAAATTTTTTAATTATTGAATACCTATTGAAAATAATTCACACGATCCAAGGAACCAATATATTTACTTACCGAAATTTTATTACTTAGTTGTATATTAATTTTAATTTGGCATGTAAACGTATTGGCATCCAATAACCATTCCTATTAATGTATTTTCCCATACAATGGCAAAATTCATGTTTTTGTTTTTGAGTTTTTGACATTACCTCTAAGATCAACAAGAGATTATAAATTGATTATATCGAAATTATACTATAAGGAGATTAAGTGGAGCAGAATACCAATTGTGAGTCAATTCAAAATTAAATCGCAGTTCAGTCAAAATTCAGTGTCAGTCTCTGTTAAATACGAGAATTGGCCTTCAGGATTCGAACCTGGGTTACTACGGCCACAACGTAGGGTCCTAACCACTAGACGATCACGGCTACCGGAGCTTGTACATACCACCGCCAACATCTCGATTACTTTATTACGCTGATGCTAAGCAAGCAAATTAGAAAGTGTGTTGCAGCTAAGATTTGGATACTACCTCCTTCATTCTTGATTTTGTCGGGTTGTATATCAACTGGGGCGCTTTCGCCATCGTTGCGAATGTGCCGCGTAATTGCTGTTGTAATTATATTAGCAAATTACTATGAACGAAGTTTTGACTTACGTAAATTATAATATGATTTTGAAGGCAGTTACTGGGATATGGGAAAGGTAACATGGAAGTGCGAAGTAAAACAACACACCCTTTAAATTTTCCGGAAGCAGCAATTTAATTATTTGCATATTTAAGTACTACGCGGTTGAGAATGTTTTAGAAGGGGCGTAAACCATCCAATTATGGCTGAATGTTGTTATGTGGTGGCGGAAAATGCTCGTTTACTTCTCTATTAGCACTAGGTTGAATGTTTTGCTTCATCCTCCATTCTTTGCCCATAACGTAAAACGCAGTGTATCCGTTCTGTATAGCTTCTGCCTTAAAATCATGGCGAATTGGCTTCCATTAGGGAAAGTACTTGTACCTACAGTCAGACAAAAACATGATCTACCATACACCATGTCTAAAACATGTCATCAAACAACAAGGTTGATTTTCCTTTGAATAAATTCTTACCGTTTTTGATGAAACTGAATGATGATTTTGTCAAACCTGGTAGACCACATTCTTGGCTGACCTAAAGAATTTGATATATACAGACAGACTATAATTATCATTCCTATGAAAATACATTTATATTGTCACACGTATCTTTAAAAATGCTAGTTTATCTAGGATGCCGTTAATGGAATATCGCTGTTTATTATCGAAAATGTGTCGATACGCATAATTGCTTGATCCATCGGATACAAAGTTCATTTGAATCCGATCCCAGAATTAATTTAGGTTGAATGAATTATTAAATTAATTTGAATTTTATATGGGTTATGTTTGTAGTGTGAAAGAGCGTTCATCATTTTCTAATGTAGAAAATAGTATTAGTGGCACTCCGTTTTGTGTCTTCAAGATGAAAATTAAATTAAGGCTGAAGGGGAGTGGCAGACGCTCCAGGCCTACCCATGAAGACCGGTTTTAGACTAACGTTTTATACGTGCGTATAAGCTCGTTTTTGGAAGCGCATATAGGTTACGAAGTAACTATTTAGTAATCTGTGATATAGGCTTGAATAGGCGCGCCTTTTGGCATACGCGCAACTTGTACAAGCGTTGACACGCTTCTAAGCTCATATAAGCACGAGCCGCGAGAGTTACCTCCCCGTGTTTCGAGCGAACATGCAAAAATATGTCTGTTTACATGAGTCCGGTTTTTTGAAGTGCAAGCGCGTATGCTGATACGATCGTATACACGCAGAAAATACGCTAAACTCAAACCGCCCTAAATCCACAGCGGTGTCCGTCGGTGCCACGAGAATCGCGATTAGCATACTGTGCCGCGACCTTGTCGGGATCAGCCCATCTACTTCTTCTTGTCATTTGCTTTTAGCTACTTTAGAAGGCGCACGTGGAAACGTCGTCGCCTCCTTCGCGTTAGCACTCTGCCCCGGCGGATAGCCCGAAGGCCACAACCTCCTTGATGGCGGAGGAAGGTGTTGGGCTCCGCCGCCAAAACACCCAGCGGCCGCAGAGGATAGGGAGGACGGCAACCTGACAACACCGCATCTTCTCTTCCTCTGCGGCCGCGGGAGATAGGGTGCGCAGTAACTAAACGCCTCTCCTCCCGCGACCGCGCCCCAATGCGAGGGACAGACAGAACTGTACCCCGCATCCGCACCTTTGGACGCATCCTGCGCAGGCCCCCTCCAAGCCCACGCGGAGCGTCCACTCTCAGGATCTCTCTTAGCTTCACCACGGGTGGACACCCGCGGTGAAGCTAAGACAGATCCCGGATGCATCATTCATTCGGCTTGGACAAGCCACGGTTACTAAGCCCCCCACCACGACAAGGTGGAGATCCCACGGGTGGGACCGGCGTCCCCTCCTCAGATGACACTCCTAACAGCTTTCTAACTACGGAAATCAATATTCGAAATAGATAGATCTGTAGATTTTAGATTCGTTTTTGACATAAGCTCCATACAAAATATGTCAAACACGAATCTAAAATCTACAGACCTATCTATAGTAGGAATATGGAAAATGGCCGTTAATTTATTAAATAAGATATAACTTAGCCATATTACTTACTTTGCTTCAAGATTTTAATTCTAATGTTTGTAGCCTTATTCATAATTATTATATTACGTTATTAAAACTTTATAAGATTAAGTTTGTATGTTATTCGATTTTGCTCGATGCATTGTTTAAAACTGACTGTGGTCTTAATGTAATTGTATTTATTCAGATTAATAATTATATTCGTCAACTAACTTGAATGGTTTGTTGCTTTTAGCGATCATTCCTTACTCTACCGAAAAATTCTTGAAAACAGACCGTAACTTTTTGGTTTGTTCGGTATTAATTCTATGAAATATTTACTTAGCTGTTTCCCTGTTTGTGAAATTTAATATATTACAGCAGCAACTTTGTGAAACTTTTAATTATGAGGTTTGAGAAATCTAGAAATATTTGATAAATAAAGTGTTGTTTTTGTACAATAAAGTAGGTATTTTGTGTATTTAAGATTCTCATCATAAACACATTTGGCATTACCTATCACCCACATTTTGTCAGGTAGATAATGATATCTGAAAAGGGAATTCCAATCTTTAGTAATATTTATGTATTTGGCATGAACATTACTCAACATGAGATTTTGTGCTTCTTTTGAAAATATAGAATAGTCCAAGGTCATGAACTCGTGACATTCGACGTGACAGACTATATTCAACCAATTTTTGTACGAACGCTAAAAATATCAAGTTTTCCTGAATAAACTGAGGAATTCGTTATGTTCCCATAAAAATATAACTGCTTGTCGACGCTTTCAATCATTCAAACTTCCTATAAGATTATCGAAACTAGTTCAGGTGGTAAAAATGTTTAGGTTACGCCAAGGTTAGGCAGCGTTGCAATCTGAAGAATATAAAAAGAAGGCGAAGAAATGTATTATGAACTCTTCAGTCTGAGGTCTGAGGATACGCTTCTTATAGCCGTCCATAAGCCTTTCATAAGAATTACTCAAATCGGACCAGTAGTTCCTGAGATTAGCGCGTTCAACCAAACAAATAAGTGAACAAACTCTTCGGCTTTCTTAAATTATATTAATGCGGAGAATAAAATTGATCCTTGCAGTGGTGCCGAAGCGGCTATTACTCTGAAGGAGAGAAAATTATTGCTGTACTCTGAATATGGAACAATTCTTTGTTTCGGACACGCAATAGATAGTTCTCCATGTTCTGCGTTTATCAAATTACGTAAGGTGGAGAATCGACTAATCTGCTTCTAAGAGGCAGTGAAATTAATAAGTTATGTCACAAACTAAAAAAACAGGGCAAAAATTATGAAAATGTAAAAATAATCATGCCTGAATGCTCTCTCATTTCTGACTTTCAGTTACCCCGTTTACATTCTGTTCTTTTATAGATTAACTTGCCTTGAAAGTCAATCTATAAAATTATTCACTTTTGCAATGAAACTTGCATTGCGAAATAAAATGGGCGTCCTCCATATGTAAAACACCATCCGTAGTGCCGTTCGCGTTGTCCGTCTTTCCCCATAGCGGCTTTTTGTGCAAATATCAAAGGTTGGCGGTGTGAACGCAAAGTATTTTGCTGTCTCGTCCACTTTTATTTAAAATCGCTGTGTATTTGAGTACCTTAAACATAAGAATATTGAATGGTTGAACGAATGGAAAGAATTTTATTCAAATCCACTGGAATGTTGGAATTTATTATGTCATTTGAATCCGTTGAACATGACGCAAATTGAGGCTTTTAAACATTTCCTAATATTAATACAAAAGGCAGTGCGCTGATGCAATACCAATTCCCACCTCCTCAATAGCCAAGCACCGGATGGGAAAGACATGTGAAGTATCAAAGTAAGTGCTAATTATTATTGATGTAAACACGCCTCATAATTCGCGGTTGCTAGATATTGTTAATTCTTCATTCGATAATTATTTTTTTGCTGCGAAACATTGTTTGAATACAGACCTGCAGTAAAAATCCAAATTACTAGGTAGCCAAACATTTTTATATTTATTTTAACGCACTTCTCACGTTCATATTTACTCTCCATAGCGCATTGTTAAAAACTGGAACGGTCATCGGTATTCGAATTTCAAATTCCTATGCCAAAGGTCGGACATAGTGTATTGCTTCAAGAGGAAGGAAAACGTTGTTCCAATGCATATGCACGCTTCACAAACTATTTCAAAATGGCGGAAGCTTCTACCAATACTAGTGTTATTCTGAATAGAGCTCAGGTATGTTGCAATGCAAGCATAGTTTGTACTCGGAAATGTTATTGAAACTGTAACATCGTTATTTTTTTCCAGTTTTCTCGTATTTGTACTGGTATCTGCTTCTTGTTTCTGTCGAGGCTGCATAAGGTTTATTTTACTTATTTTAGCAAAATGGTTATCTGTTTCAGTAGATAAATTGATCAATATTTGACGTTTTGTAGACGCAGGGTTACGTTACGGGACTTCTCGTAGAAATATAGTGAAAAGCAGAAATTTAAAAATACTCTCAACCCATAAAACGTCAAACTAAATAACTGTGAATAACCGGAATAACCATTGAACGTCAAATTGGTGCCACATTTATTCGCTTTTAATTATAAATTAATGTTATGTAAACCAGAGACAACACTTCTGTCTCACAGATTTTATCAAGCAATTGAATTTATTTTCATGAGATTGAACGTTTATTTATGAATATTTAAAAATAAATGGAAGAGACCGCCAGTGGTCGAGTTAATTGTATTGTGGTCGTAAATATTACGACTTGCATTGGAAACCAGTGAAATAAATGGCTAATTGTTTGTTTTAATTAAAAAGGGTGGCTAGATACCCTTTTAAAATAGAAATAAAAGTTTACGATCTATGAGATAACAATAGCTCTCCCAATAGTCAAGCTGAAGTGGCAGTGTGCAGGGCACATAGCAAGAAGAAACTATGACCGTTGGAGCAGAAAGGTTCTGGAATCGCGGCCACGCACCGGACGTCGTAGCAGAGCCAGGCAAAGAGGACTGACGACCTTATTCTGATTTATATTATATAAATGTTGTATTCCTGTGAGCCTTGGAATTTCGTTCAAGATTACGAAGTTTACCTTAAAGTATTCTCAGAAGCAGTAACACGATATGTACGAATATAAATTTATTTAATTGCTATTTTATTTTTATGCCATAACGTAATTTTATATGATATTTCAAGAAAATGCATTCTGTGTAGAATTCGGGCTAAGAATGGGTATTTTTTAACACAGATCAGTGGAAGCGATTAATTCATCCAGTCTTAGCCCAAGACAAAGGATCTAACACATGGGCCAAGTTTCTTGGCGCTAAGAATTAAACAACTTACTTACCAAATATCTCCTGGTGATGTTCTTGAGTGGAGTCCTGGAGGCAAGTTAGACACACACGAGACTAAAATTGGCCAATATTAGCAAGTGAATTATCTTTACTTTACCAGACTCCACGCAGCGTCTTCAATCAGCAAATTCTTCCGGCACCAACCACGTGCATCGGATTCACTCAAGTTTTACAATGTTCGTTAAAATGCTATTTTTATCACAATTAACCGGTGCCAGTTATTGATCAAGGAAGTGGCAATCAAACGGGTTCTAAATACAAGATCAAAACGCTCACAACACGAAATCTATCCAGAGCAGATTTTTTTTCGCTGACCGCGGGAAACGACAATGAACCAAAGAGATTGACAGTTCAGTGTGACCATTGTCAGAAATTTTCAATAGACTAAACAAAATGTTACTCAATCGATCTAATCGATTTGACTTATAATAAAAACTAATTTTATTTCAAACATCCACCCGCCCCGGACCGGCCTACCGGTCCGCTAATCGGTTGGTAGACGTGACAATGTTGCAACCGCTCTCCTCAGAATCGAACCGTCCACCAAGACCTCAGCAAATCGGGGAACTCCATCAGCCCCAGTTACCAAATGAAGGATGCGCCCCCTGCGCCATCTGAGTGGCGGAAGGTTAGCCTCCTTGATCAAAACGAGGTCTCCAATCTTGGGTGGATCGGTCTTGTCGGTCCACTTAACGCGTTGCTGGAGTATGTGCAAATATTCCAAATTCCAGCGTTTCCAAAAGCTCTGAGTAATCTGGCGTACCAATTCAAAACGCGAGAGACGACCAGGTCTCGTATCAATATAGGGGTACTCAGGCAAGGCGACAAGTGGGCGACCAATCAAAAAATGGCCCGGCGTAAGGGCCTCCAAATCATTCGGATCTGAGGAGATCGGGCACAATGGCCGAGAGTTCAAAACGGCCTCAATCTTACAAAACACAGTTGCGAGTTCCTCAAATGTAAGAACAGACTCACCGATTGTCCTGCGCAAGTGTGTTTTGGCCGATTTTACGGCGGCCTCAAATATACCACCCCAGTGTGGACAATTTGGTGGGGAAAACAACCAATTTATCCCACGTCGGGCAAGCCTATCACCTATATCAGCTTTGTTGGTTTCAAGGAAATTAACAACATCATTCAAATAATTATAGGTGCCCTTGAAGTTAGTGCCGCAGTCAGAACGGATCAAGGAAGGCATCCCTCTGCGGGATACAAATCTGTCAAATGTGGCTACAAACGCCTCGGTCGTAAGCGAGGAGACCAGTTCTAAGTGTACGGCCTTTGTGGAGAGACAAACAAAAACACACAAGTAGGCCTTAACAGTCTTGCTGTTTCGAAGTGTCGACGTTTTTACCAAAAAGGGACCAGCGAAGTCCGTGCCAACACCGTCAAATGTACTGCTCTCAGTTACGCGATCTGCCGGTAAGTCGCCCATCAAGGGCTGCATGGTAGAAGCCTTGAGCTTATAGCAAGGGATGCAGCGAAAGACTACACTCCGAATAATTCTTCGGGCAGACAAGATCCAAAACTCGCGTTGCAAAATGGCCAAGAGCGCATTACAACCAGCATGCGAATTTGTAAGGTGACGGTCAGTTACCAACAAGCGTACCAAATGACCGTCCTTAGGTAACAAAAGGGGGTGACGAGCCCCGTAAGGGAGGTTGGCGTTCTTGAGACGCCCTCCAACGCGCAAGAGACCCGTTTCGTCCAAAAAGGGGTTCAATTTAGATACAGCTCCCGACAATTTCGATTTCCCCGACTTGAGGATAGCAATCTCCCTTTCAAAATGCGCCAATTGCACAGAACGAACCCAAAAGGTGAGGGACTCCTGTCGTTCCTGTGGTGAGAGAAACGGTGTCAGTCGTTTCTGTTGTGGGTGCCTAAAATTAAAAACAAAACGCTTTATCCAAGCAGTGACACCTAACAACTTGTCGAGGGAGCTGTAACGATTCAACAAAAAATCGGGGTCGAAGGCGCATTCTACCTTCTCAAGAGCGAGTGTTCGTAGACCCGGCAAATTAGAAGTATTCAAAACTGGCGTTCGAGGCCAATCAATTTCTGGTCGACTCAACCATTCCGGACCCCACCACAGCGAATGACCTATCAAACTAGGCGTCAAGCATCCGCGCGAGGCACAATCAGCGGGGTTGAGCTCACCTGGCACGTGTCTCCAAACAAGTTTGACTTCGGATTTCTGGATTTGGGAAACGCGATTAGCGACAAATACCTCCAAAGTGTGGACAGAAGCCTTCAACCAACAAAGAACAATTTGGCTGTCTGTCCAGGCGTAGGTCCCATTAATGCAAATGCTTTTACCCAAAGTACTGGACACGTGGTTCAACAAGCGTACAAGAAGGGCTGCTCCCGAGAGCTCCAATTTTGGAATGGTCAGAGATGTCCGAAGGGGTGCCACCTTGCTCTTTGCCATGATCAGGGAAACCCTCACCTGACCTGAGGCACTAACTGTGCGCAAGTACACCACGGCGGCGTGACCACGTTCCGAGGCGTCACAAAACCCGTGAAGGGTGGCCTTGTACTTCCCGGGAGGAAGGATGGGACGAGGCAAGGAGATCTCGTTGACGGCAGGAAGTGAGGATACAAAAGAGGTCCATTCCTCAACAAGAGTGCCGTGTAGAGGTTCGTCCCAGGTCAATCCTGCTGTCCAAAGCTTCTGCAAGAAGCATTTTGCCCAAAATATGATAGGACAAATCCAACCGTTCGGATCAAAGGTTCTGGCGACAGTAGACAACACGAGACGTTTAGTCCAAGAACAAGGCAGTTTCAAGTCTACGTTATACGTAAAGATGTCTTGGACTGGTCTGTACTGAACGCCGAGAACAGCCATCATGGCGGGGTTGTCAGCAATCTCAAATAGATGTGGATCTTGCTGATGATCCTCTGGCAAGCCTTCCAAAAGCGCTGGTGAGTTGGAAATCCATTTACGCAACTCATAACCAGCGGAGGCCAAAATACCTATCAATTCGTCCCGCAGGAGGATCGCCTCGTCCGCTGTGGAGGCGCCCGAGCAAATGTCATCGACGTAAATATCGTCCTTCAAGATGGCGGAGGCTCTTGGGAAACGTAGGCCTTCGCGGTCTGCGAGCTCCCAAAGAGAACGTATTGCCAAGTAGGGGCTTGACCTTAACCCGTACGTATTTGTATTGAGCTCGTAGACGACCATGGGATCGCGAGGAGACTCTCTCCAAAGGATCAGCTGGAAGCGACGGTCATCAGGGTGGATAATCGTCTGCCTGAACATCATTTTTATGTCGGCCACAAAGACAACCTGATGTCGTCGGAAGCTGGTGATGACGTCACAAAGGTCCTTGACCAACTTGGGACCAGAATGCAAGCACTGGTTCAAGGATACGCCTGTTGAAGTCTGCGCAGAACCATCAAACACTGTGCGCAGCTTGCCAGTCGATGGCTTCAATACCGCATGATGCGGGAGAAAGTAATGCTCCACCGAACGCCAATCCAAATTTGACACAGACATGTGTCCCAACTGTTCATATTCCCTCATGAACTCAATGTACTTCTGTCTGAGCTCCGGATCACGACCCATGCGGCGCTCCATGGCCAACAACCTCTTTTCGGCTAAAGGTCGTGACTCACCAAGCGGAGGCCGAACAGACAGGAAGGGAAGCCTCGTAATAATCCGACCAGAACGGAGTCGACCAGTGTTGTTCTGGAAGAACAGCTCGCACTCCTCATGTTCTGGATTCAAACGGGCAACTTGAGGGGGCTCCTCTACCTCCCAAAACCTCTGAACTGCATCAGAGAGAGCAGAGCCTACAGCCAACAAATTATCAAGTTCGGGTGGAGGGGGGTCCCTAGGTACAGGTCCCATCAAAGCAAATCCAAATATGGTCGGGATGGCAGTCAAACCATTTGGCACCAAGACCCGTTTCCCACCAATCAAAATTCCACCGAGGACATCAGAGCCAATCAACAAGTCGATTTGTCCCGGTGTGTAAAATTTGGGGTCTGCCAGTTCCAATCCCGATGTCAAATTCACCACAGCAGCAGGTAGCTGTTTCTGTGGGTGCATACCCAAAATATTCTTCAGCACAATAGCCAAGGTTATAATCCTCGGGTGTGAAGATTCAACAGGGCCAAACAAAACCTTAACTTGCCCTTCAACATTAGAGGCTACGTCCCCTATGCCCCGTATACAATTTGGAAAAGAGCCCATATTTAATTTAACCTGCCCTACCAAATAAGTGGAAACAATGCAACCTTGTGAACCTGTGTCCAATATAGCACGGACAACAACAGAGGTCCCCGTGGGTCCCCAGACCCTAACAGCAACCGTTGGTAGGATAACGGTCTCAATGGGGGAGGTTGGCGTTATAGGGCAGGGGTCAATGACCTATTGTTGCCTGGGCGGCGACCGTTGGCCAGGACCAGGCAAATCAAAATGGGGGTGCGGCTTGAAGTCCTCAAGGGCGCGATGACTCGATCCGCGCGCCATCTGTGGGGGGTCATAGTGACGCACCCGCCCAAAACGAGGTGGGCGCGAGTCAAGGCGGGGACGCTCCGCCAAAGGAGGGGAGTACCTGGGGCAGCAGTCATGGTGCTGGTGACGTTGCGCGGTCGCACATTCAGGTGCGCGAGAGAGAGGAGGCGTGCGCACGCTACGGTTCTCCAAGCGGGGCGAGTGGCGATCAACTGAGCGAGGCGACTCTCGGCTACGCGCCGGTGAGCCTCGGCTGCCACCTTCAAAACACCCGCCCGTGCGCGGCGTCGGCTGGTTGGACAAGCGGCCAACCTCTCTGGCATTCATACAAAGAATGTCCAAATGCTGTCCTCCACAGTGAGGACAGGGGCGAGAATTTGGGCAGTCTCGCTGGTAGTGGGACCCCAAACAAGAGAAGCAAAGGCGGCGGGCATTCGCGATGCGCCTACGAGAGGCGACATGCAGGTCCAAGAATGCCCTACAACTGGCCGTTCTGTGCCCCGTGACCTTGCAGTAGGAGCACTCCACTGGGCTCTGCGTGACTGCAAAGCGAGGAGGGCGCCGGTCAACACTGGCTCGGGTGTGAACGCGAGCCTGCTCCTTGACCTTGGGCGGCTGCGACATAGCCGGCGTGTCACCACCGGAGTTGTCCAAGACCCGGCACTCATCCTCCAGGAACTTCTCCAGGTCAGCAAAGGGGGGCAGATGGGTCGCGCTATCCCCACCAAAGCGCTGTTCAAAACGCGACCTCAGGTCGGCAGGCAGCTTCTTCAGCACAATGTGCACCAATAGATAGGACCATTGGTCCACGGGCAGGTCAAGGCACTTAAGTGCGTTGATGGCCACCAAAAGCGGGTTCAACAGTTGGGTGCGCAACCCAGAGACCCGGGTGAGCGTCGGCAAGCCCAAAATCTGCTCAATATGCGTGTCGGCGAGGCCACGCTTGTTATGGTACCTACGGGTGATTAGGTCCCGAGCCGTCTGGTACGCCTCGTCAGACACGGGCAGATGCTGGATGAGGCCCTTAGCCTCCCCATCCAGTACCGACATTAGATAGGCCAACTTTTGTGCCGGCCGAAGGTCAGCCCTATCATTCACCAGGCTGTCGAACAAGTTAATGAAGCCCAGGTAGCTTCCTAGGCAGCCATCAAAATGGGGGAGGTCCAAAGTAGGGAGCCTACTCACCAGCCCCGGTGCTGACCTAGGAAGCTCCTGCTTCAGGCCGGGTTGCCCTTCCCTATCGGCAACTAGTTGTCTCGCAGTATTGGAGACAGCATCATACAGGTCTAAGACCTGGGCATAGTCTTCGCTGACCTTATTTCGCTGGTCAGCGGTGAAATCATTGATTGACACTTCAAGACAGCAAGTGCTGAAAGTGCGGAATTGCTGTTCCACACTTGCCAGGCGATCGTCAATCCGCTCGTACCTTTGAAGTAGGGCCTGCTGGCGATCAGGCCGGTTCACTAAAGCACTGGCTGAGGCAAACCAGCGCAAATCTGATGCAATAGCACCAGCAGCCGCACGCAAGTCCTTGATAGCTGACATAATCAAAATTTCAAAAGAGCCCGGACAAGCGTTAAACAATATTAACAATCAAACTTAATTTTTCTTAATTCTTTGAAACCAACAAGGTATTAGCCTGTTTATTGCAAGTGCAGGCAAGTGACAGGTATTTACTGCCCAACAAAATTAAAAGTTTCAGTATATTGAAACAAACACAAACGTTATCAAAGTTATAACTTATAACAAATTAATAAAGTTGAAACTTCAACTTAATTAGTTAATTATTTGCAACAGACAGACTAACTGTGTTATTTATGATATACAATATGAAGTAAGCACAGAATATGTGTTACCTAGCAATATTATCTATATTATAACAAACAAAGTTTATTAATGTGACCCGCCCAAGTGGCAAGGTCAAGTTTGATTAATACAATGTTTATGAATATATGCAATAAACTAAATTTACTAAATTTATTGATACATACAGCTGTTATGTATCCAAACAAACTGACTTATTAATGCAACAACAAATTTAAGTTAGATTTTCCAACAATACAAATCAACAATTACTGATTGAGGTTATGTGACAATGTGTTTCAAATTATCTAGGTCAACTTATACAATTAAATATTATGTATTTTAGACAATAACTGACCTGACAAACACTACAATACTGTCTACAAGGTGATAAGATACAAGCTCATACCAATCTGAGTTTATACTCAGTAATGCAACAGCGGCTAAATTTCAACTACAGCTCTGCACCAAAATTTTATGTGTAGAATTCGGGCTAAGAATGGGTATTTTTTAACACAGATCAGTGGAAGCGATTAATTCATCCAGTCTTAGCCCAAGACAAAGGATCTAACACATGGGCCAAGTTTCTTGGCGCTAAGAATTAAACAACTTACTTACCAAATATCTCCTGGTGATGTTCTTGAGTGGAGTCCTGGAGGCAAGTTAGACACACACGAGACTAAAATTGGCCAATATTAGCAAGTGAATTATCTTTACTTTACCAGACTCCACGCAGCGTCTTCAATCAGCAAATTCTTCCGGCACCAACCACGTGCATCGGATTCACTCAAGTTTTACAATGTTCGTTAAAATGCTATTTTTATCACAATTAACCGGTGCCAGTTATTGATCAAGGAAGTGGCAATCAAACGGGTTCTAAATACAAGATCAAAACGCTCACAACACGAAATCTATCCAGAGCAGATTTTTTTTCGCTGACCGCGGGAAACGACAATGAACCAAAGAGATTGACAGTTCAGTGTGACCATTGTCAGAAATTTTCAATAGACTAAACAAAATGTTACTCAATCGATCTAATCGATTTGACTTATAATAAAAACTAATTTTATTTCAAACACATTCTTTAGGCTTTTATTTATTCATTTAGCTGTAGGTACGTCTGTAAAAAATTAAGCATGAGGATTTTAATTAGGATTATAATCTCGCTAGATAGACAATCAAGTAAAGTAGGATAAGTAATTTGTCAGATAACTCATATAAATTGTATTCTAGTTTGTAATTAATCTGGTAGATAAATTACATTTGGGTCTTGAGCAACCTACCAGTGGTTACGCTTACAAGACAACTTTTTTGTTGTTTTTGTTTTTAAATTAGCTGTTTTCTGAAAAAGGTTATTTACTCCGCGGTATTTCTCTACTTTCAGTGCCTGGAAAAGTCTTCGCCAGAGTTCTCCTAAACCGCCTCAGGAATATATCTGAAGAGATTCTGCCAGAATCCAGAATCTCAGCTTGGCTTTCGACCTGATTGTGGCACTTGTGAGGCGATTTTCTCATTGCGTCAACTACAGGAAAAAAGCAGAGAACAAGGTTGCAATATGTATCTCTGTTTTGTTGATCTTGAGAAGGCTTTTGATAGTGTCCCACGAGAAGCCCTCTGGATAGTGCTGCAGACTCCTGCATGATGACATGCTGAGCTGCATCGCTTTAAACGCAGATCAGTCAGAATTGTTCCCCGTTACCTGTGGGGTAAGGGAAAGGTGTGTTCTTGCACCCACACTGTTTGCCTTATACTTTGCTGTTGTAGTTCAGGAAGTGTTACGGACAATCCCTGAAGAGATTCGCATCCGCTTCCGCAATAGTGCCAATCTATTCAACTTAGCTAGACTCAAGGCTCGTACTAAAGTGTCTTATGCACTTATCACAGAGATTGTTTATGCAGATGATTTATGCTTTGCGACCGACTCTCCAGATGGCCTGCAGAAACTTATGACCACCTTACACGATTTCTGCCGTTGTTTTGGTCTAAAAATTAATGTCAACAAGATGCTGAGATCAACAGTCTGATTGGTGCCGCAGCTGCGGTGTTCGGTAAACTGGATCGCAAAGTTTTTAGCTCCCATGACTTGAGGCTGGCTACCAAAATTGACGTATATAGAGCGGTGGTGTCACCAAGCTTATTATACTCCTCAGAGTCATGAACCATTTACCGCCGCCATATACGAACGCTGGATAGATTCCATCTAAAATGTCTGCACAAAATATTTAACATCCGTTGATTAGACCAACGGATGTTTAATATTTTGTGCAGACATTTTAGATGAAATCGATGGAATGTCTGTAGACATCCACGATCAAGAGACACTGACCATCCAACTCGGCGATGATGTACTTAAGCAGGTCAATACTTTCCGTTACCTGGGGAGCACTATAACATCCAAGTGCGACCTTGATGCTGAGATCAACGGTCTCATTGGTGCTGCAGCTGCGGTGTTCGATAAACTGGATCGCAAAGTTTTTAGCTCCCATGACTTGAGGCTGGCTACCAAAATTGACGTATATAGAGCGGTGGTGTCACCAAGCTTATTATACTCCTCAGAGTCATGAACCATTTACCGCCGCCATATACGAACGCTGGATCGATTCCATCTAAAATGTCTGCACAAAATATTAAACATCCGTTGATCAGACCAACGGATGTTTAATATTTTGTGCAGACATTTTAGATGAAATTGATGGAATGTCTGTAGACATCCACGATCAAGAGACACTGACCATCCAACTCGGCGATGATGTATATGGGCGCAAATTAATATATAATGATTATATTGTTGCGAAAATGTTAATAATATTTAAGATTGATATTTAAATAACTATTTGTGAACACAGAACTGAGAACTTCACTACTTTAGAATATTAGACACTGTATCGACTGCTTCACTGTTTTATAAAGATTGGGTATTTATAATTTATCGCTTAATTATTAAGATAACTCCAGAAACTTTCAAAGTAAAATCAATTAGTATTAAATAACATTATTCTGACACTTATTTTTATGTTTACAGTAATAAATAACATCCGCTTATATTTACATCCTCTGATAGCGCCATCTGTTGACAATGTTGTAAAGCAGCGTTTGGTTATTAAAACACATTTGTTATTCGTGTAAAATAAATCATTTGGTGTTGTGCAAAATTCATTACAATATTAATGTTGATTTTTGATTTATATTTTATAATTAATAATTAATTATACAGTAATTTCAATTATATGTTTAAAAGGAAGTGGCAGTTGTTAAACATTAAGAGTAATGACGGTTAGTTTATAAAAAAGACTAGATCTTATTTCAATTCAATTCTGTGCTAGAAATCATTCATACATACATAACGTCACGCCTTTTATCCCCGAAGGGGTAGGCAGAGGTGTATTTCTACACCCACTTTTCGCCAGATATACTTTAGTCCCACGTAATAAGGGGCGAGCCTATTGCCGTACCGGGCACATTTCCAGACTCCGTGCGGCTACTGAGAATTTCGTGACAGAAAAACCCAATAACATTGCCCGACCCAGGAATAGAACCCGGGACCTCCCGATCCCACGCGCACATTTATGCCGCGAGACCAACGAGGCAGTCACATAGGGTTTGAAGTCGAGTTTTCCGTCTCTACGCAAAGACGGTATTTGCATCGTGTTATCCCTTAGTCGCCTCTTACGACACCCACGGGAAGATAGGGGGTGGTGACACTTGTATTCTATGCCGTCAACCACACGGCGGTGCTAGAAATCGTCTGAAAATAAACCAAGTAATATTACGTGAGTGTTTTTATTATAATGGAGTCTGGACACCATAACTGGCATATCGCCGACATGTACTTAAGCAGGTCAATACTTTCCGTTACCTGGGGAGCACTACAACATCCAAGTGCGACCTTGATGCTGAGATCAACAGTCTGATTGGTCCTGCAACTGCGGTGTTCGGTAAACTGGATCGCAAAGTTTTTAGCTCCCATGACTTGAGGCTGGCTACCAAAATTGACGTATATAGAGCGGTGGTGTCACCAAGCTTATTATACTCCTCAGAGTCATGAACCGTTTACCGCCGCCATATACGAACGCTGGATCGATTCCATCTAAAATGTCTACACAAAATATTAAACATCCGTTGGTCTGATCGCATTTGGAACACGGAAGTGCTACGTAGAGACAATATTATGGGGATGGAGGCCTATCTTATGCGCAGGCAACTCCATTGGAGCGGACACGTGTCGCGAATGACCGATCAACGTTTGGCAAAGTGCATCTTTTTCTCTGAACTTGAGGAGGGCAAGCGTAAGCATGGTGGACAACTCCTGAGGTATAAAGATGTTCTTAAGTGCCATATGAAAAAGTGCGACATTGAGCCGAGGGAGTGGGAGCAGAGACCTTTTTTCTTATTTGGAGCAGGTTTGTGGCGGTGGTTTATTGAGAGCGGCTTATGATCCCTTTAGTAGAACTAAAACTTAAAAAAATATGACGTATAATCACTCTAAATTCTATAGGCAACTGATGCACAAATAGGTTTATCGGTTCCCAACAAACTAACTAATGTTTTCACACTTTATCGAAACATTTTCTAACACGTAATTCCATCAAACAGACCCTAGTCATTCAATATAGTACCTTATGACCGCAAGCGTTGAGCTTATTTTACTCTGCACCCGTGACCCCTGACTTCATGTCGCTGCAAATTCTATTACGCTATGAAAGAAAATCGTACGAGTATAACTAAAGAATTCTTGTCTTTTCCTTTAATAATAAATTATTATGGAGTAAAAGGATTTCCTGAGAAATATTATTCTTCGAAAAAATGGTTATAGACATTGATTGTTTGTGTAAATTTTTCGGGAGCTCAGATTCTTGACCAAAGTTTAGCTCAATAACGTGCAGAATTGAAGTCAATTAGTGATTTCGACAAGGAGGTATTATCATCAGCTCTGCATATAAACTGTCCAACTGCTCAGCAGCACAGGCTCCTCTCACTGTGAGATGAGAAACCACCACCACGCTGGCTAAGTGCGAGTTAGCTGATGTCACATGTCTTTAAAGAGCATTTTGGAGAATTCTCATACATACGGGTTTCCTCACGATGTTTCCATTCATCGTTGAGCAAGCGATAATTAACCATTTAAATCGCACATAACTTCGAAAAGTCTTAGGTGCCGTGGATTCGAACCCGTCTGTGCGCAACAGTATGTCGATCTTTCATAGCCTATCCTGCCTGTTTTCATGGAGGTAACTATTGAAATCATTGTACGGGTCAATCACCGTCAGGTCACAATAGGTCAGGTATAAAGTCGAGTCAGCATATTTGCGCAAACGCGACGTATCGCTCGATCGTATATGTATTAGGTACCTAGGATATTAATTTAGTACACAATTTGTCATCATACCGTGTGCGCGACTCATTCTCATCCTATTAGTTTTAATTCACCTTTTTTATTGTACTAAAATACAGTTGTCTTTTAATCTTTTATCTTAGTTTATCTTTATCTCAACCCCATCCAGAAACAATCATTTTTTAATTCTGACAAAAGATTCTGAACAATTCAAGTATGTAAATGAATGAAAAATATGTGTACACAGGGTAATTTTTGATGTAGTTCAGATATTTTAGTATGTTACATTTACGAAAATTAATAAACACGTATTTTTTTTGTTTTACCAAAAAATAACAAAGTTATCGCTTATTAAAGAATATCTACTTGAAACTCATGTTCATGGTCACCCGATGGCTTATCAGCTGTGAGCCCGACGCGACACAATAAAGCGCGTGGGCGCGCTATGTAAAGGTTGAACGACTTGTACCTACACCGATCAGATACTGTCTTCTATATTTAAAATTATTATTATTCACGTACCTACCGTGCTTCATCAGTCCATAGGATGTTCGCTTCGGGATGATTTATAAGCCATTCACACAAGACTCGTCGTGGTACTTGGCTAGTTCCTGAAGATGTTGTACCGGCTGGCAATGGTACGGATGGAGACCAGCTGCGTTTAACAGTCTCCACACTGCAGGCTGGCTCACACCGAAGCGACGTGCTGCATCGTATGTGCTGGCTCGTGGATCCCTTTCGAAGAATTCGAAGATCAAGTCTTCGACGTCAGTAGTCAGGCGAGGTCTGCCATAACCTAGTGCATGGGGTTGTGAACTGGCCATGATGCAAAAGCCTTTGGTTGGCCGCTAAAATAGTCCGTTCACTTGGAACTACTGGGTTGTTTACTCCTTGAGCTCGCATTTTAATGCATAACTTGTTGTTGTATTTGTCTGTAATAGTTTATCTTCATTTATAAAATTATAATATATGTGTAAGCAAGCGGTGTATACTTTTAAGTAATTGTAAAATTAGCTATTGTCAATTTTGTCATATTAATGTATGTATTATTGTAACAATTGTTGGTATACCTATTAATAAATAAATAAAAATATGTAAGTATGTATTTACGAAAAAAAAATTTGTATATAAGTATGTTTATCCATTATCTAGAACCCATAGTACAAGCTCTGCTTAGTTTGGGACTAGATGGTGTTGTGTGAATGTGGTAGAATATTATTATTATAATTATCAGAAATAGCCTTATGTAAGAAAGGTAGTAAATTAATAAATACGAGTATGAACATATTTTCACAAGTGGTAGATCCATCCTAGTTAGTTACAGTATAAATACAAGAAATAAACTTCATAGGTACCTCGCATTTGCTGTTAAACTGTGTTTTAAAACTAAGATGCTGACAAAAATCAGTTATAATTTAACCAGGCAGTAGCCTACTTAATTAACGCCATATGGTAAAAGCAACGTAACAGTTGTCAAATACCATCGGGAACCCAACCCACGGGAACGGGAAAAATGATTACATAATATACTTAGTCTGGCCATAAATACAAAAATAAAAAACTGAGTTGGAAGCGGACAGAGACGTACAACAGGGCGCACATAGCTCCCCTTCGCGGTTTTCACGGTAACAACGCGGGTTGTACCGTCTTTGGAAGTATGCAGTTTCTCCACGATGGCTAACGGCCATGAAAGCGGCGGAGCATTATCATGTACTACGACGACCAACGTACCCTCCTTTATAGGGGATGCAGGACTATTCCATTTGGATCTAGCCTTAAGCTGGTGGAGATATTCTGCACGCCAGCGCCGCCAGAACGACTGCACGAGTTCATCCAGCAGAGTATGTCTCTGGACCAAGCTTGAAGAGTCTGCTTCAGGAGCCGGAAATGACGATAATGGCACTGTGTTCAGAAAATGTGCAGGGCTTAACGCGGATGGTTCTGCAGGGTCACTACTCAATGCCGTGAGCGGACGCGAGTTGATCAGCGCCTCGTCTTGTGCAAGGACAGTTAAAAGCTCTTCGTAAGAGAGGATCTGTTGACCTATAACTTTAAAGAGATGCGGTTTAATTACTTTGACCATGCTTTCCCAACATCCACCGAAATGTGGTGATGCTGGCGGAATAAACTTCCAGTCAATATGATTTATGGAAAGTTCTTCCTGAAGACGAGTACGATATTCGTCCCTGAGAAACTTATAAAGGTCGCGTAAATAAGAGCTTGCGCCCACAAAACAAGTGCCGTTTTCCGTGTACAAACACTGTATAGGGCCGCGTCGTGAAAGAAATCGTTTAAGGGCTGCCAGGAATGACACTGTGCTTAAATCCGTTGCAACTTCAATGTGCGTAGCGCGCGTCGTTAAGTTTACGTTTACGGCTTTTAACACCTCGACCACGCACTGGCGTATACTGCAGTGGTCCTGCGTAATCACAACCGGTATGTGTAAACGCTTTATCAACCTGATTGACGCGCTGGCTAGGAAGATCTGCCATGGGAGGGAAAATCGGACGCGGACGAAATTTGAAACAGACTTTACATTTATGTTTTCTGTGACGAATTGTTCGTCAAGCAGCTAAAACCCAATATTTATGCCTTAGTAAGGGACATAAGCAACTCTGGACCAACATGGAGATGCTTCTTGTGATAAAAATCAACAAGAGGAGCTATTAAGACTTTTTTCATCATCACTAATAATCTTTGTCTCTGTCATAGATCGAGTACGTGTCTTTCTGAACGTTAAAAAACCTCAAAAAGCGTGTCCAATAACTAAGATTCGACCTTGAGCCTCACGTAGTAATCGCAGGGGTATTATCCACTATGCCAACAGAACAGCTAGTATAACCGTGTAAATAGGGCTTCTGTATTAAATACTCTGCTGGTTGGGACACAATGCGAATGAAGTGTTTTGATTGGTCAGAACTTTGTCGGTGCACAAGTTTGAATAAAATTAACGAGCACTTTTTTCACAGTTTTGTATTCACTGATTTTAGTTGTATTTTCACAGTTTAAATACTATAATGTTTGCACTAAGTGTTTTAAGATTGTTATTTGAATATAATTTAAACTATTAACTTTTGTAGTAACTCACTGTTTTGATGTTAGTTTGGATTTCCGCTTTTTTATTTTTAAACCACTTTGTATATACTTTCACAAACGATATACGGTGCACGTTTTATACATATATTAAACATAAAAAGTCACGATAATCATTATTTAGTATTTTTTAATAATTAAAAATCACAGAGCTGATGCAAACACGGAAACTAGCGCCACCTGTCTCCCCCTTCATTTGAATCCGATCCCAGAATTAATTTAGGTTGAATGAATTATTAAATTTATTTGAATTTTATATGAGTTTTGTTTGTAGTGTGATAGAGCGTTCATCATTTTCTAATGTAGAAAATAGTATTAGTGGCACTCCGTTTTTTGTCTTCAAGATGAAAATTAAATTACAGGCTGAGGGGGCAGACGCTCCAGGCCTACCCATTAAGAGCGGGTTTAGACTAACGTTTTATACGCGCGTATGAGCTCGTTTTTGGAGGCGCATATAGATTACGAAGTAACTATTTAGTAATCTGTGATTAGGCGCAAAAAGCCGCGCCTTTTGGCATACGCGCAACTTGTACAAGCGTTGACACGCTTTTAGAAGCGTGTGTTTACGAGCTTAGGCTCGCATAAGCGCGAGCCGCGAGAGTTACCTCCCCGTGTTTCGAGCGAACATGCCGAAATATGTCTGTTTACATGAGTCTGGTTTTTTGAAGTTTAAGCGCGTATGCTGATACGATCGTATACGCGCAGAAAATACGCTAATCTCAAACCGCCCTAAATCCACAGCGGTGTCCGTCGGTGCCACGAGAATTGCGATTAGCATACTGTGCCGCCGACCGGGATCAGCCCATCTACTTCCCTCGTCATTTGCTGTTAGCAACTTTAGAAGGCGCACGTGGAAACGGCGTCCCCTCCTTCGCGTTAGCATTCTACCCTGACACCCCGGCGGATAGCCCGAAGGCTACAACCTCCTTGGCGGCGGATGAGGATATTGGGCTCCGCCGCCAGAACACCCAGCGGCCGCAGAGGATAGGGAGGACGACAACCTGACAACACCGCATCTATGCTGCGGCCGCGGGAGATAGGGTGCGCGGCAACACCGAAACGCCTCTCTTCCCGCGACCGCACCCGAATGCGAGGGACAGACAGAACTGTCCTCCGCACCCGCACCCGCACCTTTGGACGCATACTGCGCGGGTCCCCTCCAAACCCACGCGGAGCGTCCACTCTCGGGATCTCTCTTAGCTTCACCGCGGTGAAGGGAGATCCCGGGAGCATCATTCATTCGGCTTGGACAAGCCACGCTTACTAAGCCCCCCCACCACGACAAGGTGGAGATCCCACTTGGAACTGCGTCCCCTCCTCAGATGACACTCCTAACAGCTTTCTTAATTTAATAAATAAGATATAACTTAACCATATTACTTACTTTGCTTCAAGATTTTAATTCTAATGTTTGTAGCCTTATTCATAATTATTTTATTACGTTCTTCATACTTTATAAGATTAAGTTTGTATGTTATTCGATTTTGCTCGATGCATTGTTTAATAATGAAACTGACTGTGGTCTTAATGTAATTATATTTATTCAGATTAATAATTATATTCGTCAACAAACTTGAATGGTTTGTTGCTTTTAGCGATCATTCCTTACTCTACCGAAAAATTCCTTGAAAAGAGACCGTAACTTTTTTGTTTGTTTGGTATTAATTCTATGAAATATTTACTTAGCTGTTGCAATGTTTGTGAAATTTAATGTATTACAGCAGCAACTTTGGGAAACTTTTAATTACGAGGTTTGAAAAATCTAGAAATATTTGATAAATAAAGCGTCGTTTTTGTATAATTAAGTAGGTATTTTGTGTATTTAAGATTCTCATCATAAATACATTTGGCATTACCTATCACCCACATTTTGTCAGGTAGATAATGATATCTGAAAAGTGAATTCCTTCTTCTTGCTTCTTTTGAAAATATAGATTAGTCCAAGGTCATGAACTCGTGACATTCGACGCAACAGAATATATTCAACCAATTTTTGTACGAACGCTAAAAATATCCATTTTTCCTTAATAAACTGAGGAATTCGTTAGGTTCCCATAAAAATATAACTGCTAGTCGACGCTTTCAATTATTCAAACTTCCTATAAGATTATCGAAACTAGTTCAGGCGGTAAAAATGTTTAGGTTACGTCAAGGTTAGGCAGCGTTGCCATCTGAAGAATATAAAAAGAAGGCGAAGAAATATATTATGAACTCTTCAGTTGTTTGGCTGGAATTTATAATTTACAAGCTGAGTCTGAGGTCTGAGGATCCACTTCTTATAGCCGTCCATCAGCCTTTCATAAGAATTACTCAATTCGGACCAGTAGTTCCTGAGATTAGCGAGTTCAACCAAACAAACAAGTGAACAAACTCTTCAGCTTTCTTAAATTATATTAATGCGGCGAATAAAATTGATCCTTGCGGTGGTGCCGAAGCGGCTATTACTCTGAAGGAGAGAAAATTAATGCTGTACTCTGAATATGGAACAATTCTTTGTTTCGGACACGCAATAGATAGTTCTCCAAGTTCTGCGTTTATCATATTACGTAAGGTGGAGAATCGACTAATCTGCTTCTGAGAGGCAGTGAAATTAATAACTTATGTCACAAACTAAAAAAACAGGGCAAAAATTATGAAAATGTAAAAATAATCATGCCTGAATGCTCTCTCATTTCTGACTTTCAATTACCCCGTTTACATTCTGTTCTTTTATAGATTAACTTGCCTTGAAAGTCAATCTATAAAATCATTCACTTTTGCAATGAAACTTGCATTGCGAAATAAAATGGGCGTCCTCCATATGTAAAACACCATCCGTATAGCCGTTCGCGTTGTCCGTCGTTCCCCATAGCGGCTTTTTCTGCAAATATCAAAGGTTGGCGGTGCGAACACAAAATTTTTTGCTCTCTCGTCCACTTTTATTTAAAATCGGTATATTTGAGTACTGTAACATAAGAATATGGAATGGTTGAACGAATGAAAAGAATTTCATTCAAATCCACTGGCATGTTGTAATTTATTGTGTCATTTGAATCCGTTGTACATGACGCCTTTGAACATTTCCTTATATTAGTACAAAAGGCAGTGCGCTGATGCAATAGCAATTCCCACCTCCTCAATAGCCAAGCACCGAATTGGAAAGACATGTGAAGTATCAAAGTAAGTGCTTACTGTCTTCAATATTTAGAGAAATGTTTCCAATATTGTTATTCTAATGCTAATTATTATTGATGTAAACACGCCTCATAATTCACGGTTGCTAGATATTGTTAATTCTTCATTCGATAATAATTTTTTGCTGCGAAACATTGTTCGAATTCAGACCTGCAGTCAAAATCCAAATTACTAGTTAGCCAAACATTTTATATTTATTTTAACGCACTTCTCACTTTCATATTTACTCTCCATAGGCCATTGTTAGAAACTGGAACGGTCATCAGTATTCGAATTTCAAATTCCTATGCAAAAGGTCGGACATAGTGTATTGCTTCAAGAGGAAGGAAAACGTTGTTCCAATGCATATGCACGTTTCACAAACTATTTCAAAATGGCAGAAGCTTCTACCAATACTAGTGTTATTCTGAATAGAGCTCAGGTATGTTGCAATGCAAGCATAGTTTGTACTCGGAAATGTTATTGAAACTGTAACATCGTTATTTTTTTCCAGTTTTCTCGTATTTGTACTGGTATCTACTTCTTGTTTCTGTCGAGGCTGCATAAGGTTTATTTTACTTATTTTAGCAAAATGGTTATCTGTTTCAGTAGGTAAATTGATCAATATTTGACGTTTTGTAGACGCAGGGTTACGTTACGGGACTTCTCGTAGAAATATAGTGAAAGGGAGAAATTTAAAAATACTCTCAACCCATAAAATGTCAAAGTAAATAACTGTGAATAACCGGAATAACCATTGAACGTCAAATTGGTGCCACATTTATTCGCTTTTAATTATAAATTAATGTTATGTAAACCAGAGACAACACTTCTGTCTCACAGATTTTATCAAGCAATTGAATTTATTTTCATGAGATTGAAAGTTTATTTATGAATATTTAAAAATAAATGGAAGAGACCGCCAGTGGTCGAGTTAATTGTATTGTGGTCGTAAATATTACGACTTGCATCGGAAACCAGTGAAATAAATGGCTAATTGTTTGTTTTAATTAAAAAGGGTGGCTAGATACCCTTTTAAAATAGTGATAAAATTTTACGATTTATGAGATAACAATAGGTCTCCCAATAGTCAAGCTGAAGTGGCAGTGTGCAGGGCACATAGCAAGAAGAAACTATGACCGTTGGAGCAGAAAGGTTCTGTAGTCGCGGCCACGCACCGGACGTCGTAGCAGAGGCAGGCAAGGAGGACTGACGACCTTATTCTGATTTATATTATATAAATGTTGTATTCCTGTGAGCCTTGGCATTTCGTTCAAGATTACGAAGTTTACCTTAATGTATTCTCAGAAGCAGTAACACGATATGTACGAATATAAATTTATTTAATTGCTATTTTATTTTTATACCATAACGTAATTTTATATGATCTTTGAAGAAAATGCATTCTTTAGGCTTTTATTTATTCATTTAGCTGTAGGTACGTCTGTAAAAAATTAAGCATGAGGATTTTAATTAGGATCGTAATCTCTCTAGATAGACAATCAAGTAAAGTAGGATAAGTAATTTGTCAGATAACTCATATAAATTGTATTCTAGTTTGTAATTAATCTGGTAGATAAATTACATTTGGGTCTTGAGCAACCTACCAGTGGTTACGCTTACAAGACAACTTTTTTGTTGTTTTTGTTTTTAAATTAGCTGTTTTCTGAAAAAGGTTATTTACTCCGCGGTATTTCTCTACTTTCAGTGCCTGGAAAAGTCTTCGCCAGAGTTCTCCTAAACCGCCTCAGGAATATATCTGAAGAGATTCTGCCAGAATCCAGAATCTCAGCTTGGCTTTCGACCTGATTGTGGCACTTGTGAGGCGATTTTCTCATTGCGTCAACTACAGGAAAAAAGCAGAGAACAAGGTTGCAATATGTATCTCTGTTTTGTTGATCTTGAGAAGGCTTTTGATAGTGTCCCACGAGAAGCCCTCTGGATAGTGCTGCAGACTCCTGCATGATGACATGCTGAGCTGCATCGCTTTAAACGCAGATCAGTCAGAATTGTTCCCCGTTACCTGTGGGGTAAGGGAAAGGTGTGTTCTTGCACCCACACTGTTTGCCTTATACTTTGCTGTTGTAGTTCAGGAAGTGTTACGGACAATCCCTGAAGAGATTCGCATCCGCTTCCGCAATAGTGCCAATCTATTCAACTTAGCTAGACTCAAGGCTCGTACTAAAGTGTCTTATGCACTTATCACAGAGATTGTTTATGCAGATGATTTATGCTTTGCGACCGACTCTCCAGATGGCCTGCAGCAACTTATGACCACCTTACACGATTTCTGCCGTTGTTTTGGTCTAAAAATTAATGTCAACAAGATGCTGAGATCAACAGTCTGATTGGTGCCGCAGCTGCGGTGTTCGGTAAACTGGATCGCAAAGTTTT
Source organism: Euclidia mi (assembly GCA_944739405.2). Classification (NCBI taxonomy): domain Eukaryota; kingdom Metazoa; phylum Arthropoda; class Insecta; order Lepidoptera; family Erebidae; genus Euclidia; species Euclidia mi. The sequence continues at coordinate 83,850,975 of OX123189.2, read as the reverse complement.
TAGCTCCCATGACTTGAGGCTGGCTACCAAAATTGACGTATATAGAGCGGTGGTGTCACCAAGCTTATTATACTCCTCAGAGTCATGAACCATTTACCGCCGCCATATACGAACGCTGGATAGATTCCATCTAAAATGTCTGCACAAAATATTAAACATCCGTTGATTAGACCAACGGATGTTTAATATTTTGTGCAGACATTTTAGATGAAATCGATGGAATGTCTGTAGACATCCACGATCAAGAGACACTGACCATCCAACTCGGCGATGATGTACTTAAGCAGGTCAATACTTTCCGTTACCTGGGGAGCACTATAACATCCAAGTGCGACCTTGATGCTGAGATCAACGGTCTCATTGGTGCTGCAGCTGCGGTGTTCGGTAAACTGGATCGCAAAGTTTTTAGCTCCCATGACTTGAGGCTGGCTACCAAAATTGACGTATATAGAGCGGTGGTGTCACCAAGCTTATTATACTCCTCAGAGTCATGAACCATTTACCGCCGCCATATACGAACGCTGGATCGATTCCATCTAAAATGTCTGCACAAAATATTAAACATCCGTTGATCAGACCAACGGATGTTTAATATTTTGTGCAGACATTTTAGATGAAATTGATGGAATGTCTGTAGACATCCACGATCAAGAGACACTGACCATCCAACTCGGCGATGATGTATATGGGCGCAAATTAATATTTAATGATTATATTGTTGCGAAAATGTTAATAATATTTAAGATTGATATTTAAATAACTATTTGTGAACACAGAACTGAGAACTTCACTACTTTAGAATATTAGACACTGTATCGACTGCTTCACTGTTTTATAAAGATTGGGTATTTATAATTTATCGCTTAATTATTAAGATAACTCCAGAAACTTTCAAAGTAAAATCAATTAGTATTAAATAACATTATTCTGACACTTATTTTTATGTTTACGGTAATAAATAACATCCGCTTATATTTACATCCTCTGATAGCGCCATCTGTTGACAATGTTGTAAAGCAGCGTTTGGTTATTAAAACACATTTGTTATTCGTGTAAAATAAATCATTTGGTGTTGTGCAAAATTCATTACAATATTAATGTTGATTTTTGATTTATATTTTATAATTAATAATTAATTATACAGTAATTTCAATTATATGTTTAAAAGGAAGTGGCAGTTGTTAAACATTAAGAGTAATGACGGTTAGTTTATAAAAAAGACTAGATCTTATTTCAATTCAATTCTGTGCTAGAAATCATTCATACATACATAACGTCACGCCTTTTATCCCCGAAGAGGTAGGCAGAGGTGTATTTCTACACCCACTTTTCGCCAGATATACTTTAGTCCCACGTAATAAGGGGCGAGCCTATTGCCGTACCGGGCACATTTCCAGACTCCGTGCGGCTACTGAGAATTTCGTGACAGAAAAACCCAATAACATTGCCCGACCCAGGAATAGAACCCGGGACCTCCCGATCCCACGCGCACATTTATGCCGCGAGACCAACGAGGCAGTCACATAGGGTTTGAAGTCGAGTTTTCCGTCTCTACGCAAAGACGGTATTTGCATCGTGTTATCCCTTAGTCGCCTCTTACGACACCCACGGGAAGATAGGGGGTGGTGACACTTGTATTCTATGCCGTCAACCACACGGCGGTGCTAGAAATCGTCTGAAAATAAACCAAGTAATATTACGTGAGTTTTTTTATTATAATGGAGTCTGGACACCATAACTGGCGTATCGCCGACATGTACTTAAGCAGGTCAATACTTTCCGTTACCTGGGGAGCACTACAACATCCAAGTGCGACCTTGATGCTGAGATCAACAGTCTGATTGGTCCTGCAACTGCGGTGTTCGGTAAACTGGATCGCAAAGTTTTTAGCTCCCATGACTTGAGGCTGGCTACCAAAATTGACGTATATAGAGCGGTGGTGTCACCAAGCTTATTATACTCCTCAGAGTCATGAACCGTTTACCGCCGCCATATACGAACGCTGGATCGATTCCATCTAAAATGTCTACACAAAATATTAAACATCCGTTGGTCTGATCGCATTTGGAACACGGAAGTGCTGCGTAGAGACAATATTATGGGGATGGAGGCCTATCTTATGCGCAGGCAACTCCATTGGAGCGGACACGTGTCGCGAATGACCGATCAACGTTTGGCAAAGTGCATCTTTTTCTCTGAACTTGAGGAGGGCAAGCGTAAGCATGGTGGACAACTCCTTAGGTACAAAGATGTTCTTAAGTGCCATATGAAAAAGTGCGACATTGAGCCGAGGGAGTGGGAGCAGAGACCTTTTTTCTTATTTGGAGCAGGTTTGTGGCGGTGGTTTATTGAGAGCGGCTTATGATCCCTATAGTAGAACTAAAACTTAAAAAAATATGACGTATAATCACTCGAAATTCTATAGGCAACTGATGCACAAATAGGTATATCGGTTCCCAACAAACTAACTAATGTTTTCACACTTTATCGAAACATTTTCTAACACGTAATTCCATCAAACAGACCCTAGTCATTCAATATAGTACCTTATGACCGCAAGCGTTGAGCTTATTTTACTCTGCACCCCTGACCCCTGACTTCATGTCGCTGCAAATTCTATTACGCTATGAAAGAAAATCGTACGAGTATAACTAAAGAATTCTTGTCTTTTCCTTTAATAATAAATTATTATGGAGTAAAAGGATTTCCTGAGAAATATTATTCTTCGAAAAAATGGTTATAGACATTGATTGATTGTGTAAATTTTTCGGTGACCAAAGTTTAGCTCAATAACGTGCAGAACTGAAGTCAATTAGTGATTTCGACAAGGAGGTATTATCATCAGCTCTGCATATAAACTGTCCTACTGCTCAGCAGCACAGGCTCCTCTCACTGTGAGATGAGAAACCACCACCACGCTGGCTAAGTGCGAGTTAGCTGATGTCACATGTCTTTAAAGAGCATTTTGGAGAATTCTCATACATACGGGTTTCCTCACGATGTTTCCATTCATCGTTGAGGAAGCGATAATTAACCATTTAAATCGCACATAACTTCGAAAAGTCTTAGGTGCCGTGGATTCGAACCCGTCTGTGCGCAACAGTATGTCGATCTTTCATAGCCTATCCTGCCTTTTTTCATGGAGGTAACTATTGAAATCATTGTACGGGTCAATCACCGTCAGGTCACAATAGGTCAGGTATAAAGTCGAGTCAGCATATTTGCGCAAACGCGACGTATCGCTCGATCGTATATGTATTAGGTACCTAGGATATTAATTTAGTACACAATTTGTCATCATACCGTGTGCGCGACTCATTCTCATCCTATTAGTTTTAATTCACCTTTTTTATTGTACTAAAATACAGTTGTCTTTTAATCTTTTATCTTAGTTTATCTTTATCTCAACCCCATCCAGAAACAATCATTTTTTAATTCTGACAAAAGATTCTGAACAATTCAAGTATGTAAATGAATGAAAAATATGTGTACACAGGGTAATTTTTGATGTAGTTCAGATATTTTAGTATGTTACATTTACGAAAATTAATAAACACGTATTTTTTTTTGTTTTACCAAAAAATAACAAAGTTATCGCTTATTAAAGAATATCTACTTGAAACTCATGTTCATGGTCACCCGATGGCTTATCAGCTGTGAGCCCGACGCGACACAATAAAGCGCGTGGGCGCGCTATGTAAAGGTTGAACGACTTGTACCTACACCGATCAGATACTGTCTTCTATATTTAAAATTATTATTATTCACGTACCTACCGTGCTTCATCAGTCCATAGGATGTTCGCTTCGGGATGATTAATAAGCCATTCACACAAGACTCGTCGTGGTACTTGGCTAGTTCCTGAAGATGTTGTACCGGCTGGCAATGGTACGGATGGAGACCAGCTGCGTTTAACAGTCTCCACACTGCAGGCTGGCTCACACCGAAGCGACGTGCTGCATCGTATGTGCTGGCTCGTGGATCCCTTTCGAAGAATTCGAAGATCAAGTCTTCGACGTCAGTAGTCAGGCGAGGTCTGCAATACCCTAGTGCATGGCTAGGGGTTGTGAACTGGCCATGATGCAAAAGCCTTTGGTTGGCCGCTAAAATAGTCCGTTCACTTGGAACTACTGGGTTGTTTACTCCTTGAGCTCGCATACGAGGTACACTTTCTTGTTCGTACATTGTTCTAGCTGCACGAAGGCTTTCACCACTGAGTAAATAAACTAGTACTATTTCGTAGCACTCGCGATTTGAAAATCGTTGGGACGTCATTCTAACGACTTACGACCGGCGAGTGCGTGGGCGCTTATGCGAAATTGCGACACGTGCCACTTTCTCGATGCGCCCGCGTTGACTGGCGCGCGGCCGGCTCGTGGATTGTTGTCCTTTACCACGCCCCGCACCCCGCGTCCTGCATCCCGCGTCCCGTACCCCTGTCGCATCGCGCGCGTGTTCAATAGTATTATTGCAACGAATAACGTTGTGTCTATGATTCCCTTGTTTCTCGGATATTTTTACTCGGATTTGGTGGGATAAAAAAGTAAAAAGTTATTTATGGAAATGTGTTCTATTATTGATATAGAACCACAGAAAAAAATATCCGAACTACATAAAAAATTACTCTGCATATTGCACTAGGAGGCTGTACTGCATCGTGTTCGATTTAACAAAGTGCACAAAGATCACCCAGGTACGAAATACCAATTTGTGGATCCACAAAGTGTTATCTCGTACAGGAATCACACATCGAGACAAGTGTCGGGCCGGTCGCTAGAATATCTACGTCATTCATGCACGTATTTGTATCATTGGAATAACCCACAGACCATATTCTGTGAAATAACCCGAAGCCCAAAGTTATGAGATCCCGATATCGAACCTTTCATAATCATCCCCAGGCATAGAAGTACTAAAAGTGCAACGAGATTATTGTCCACTTCATCATCATCATCATCATCATTGGCCACACAGCATCTTGTCAGATGATTGTTGCAATGCTACGAGGAAGTTTGTTGCCTCTCACATTTTCTCTTGTGGCTCACGAATCCAATGGCAGCGAGACATATTTTACCGCATATGTTGCAAGTATACCGAGTATGCTGACGTACAACGGAGGTGGCAGAATGGACCCTTTTCTGCTGTAAATTATGAAGCCAATTCTTGTCATGGACTTGCGCTCCGTGTAGCAGATCTTTGCACCATGTTGGTCTCATACTGGCACGTGTTTCCCAGTTCTTGGTGTCAATGCCGAAGCTTTCCATGTCTCGCTTGCAGGTGTCCTTAAATCTGAGTATTGGACGACCAATGGGTCTCTTTACATCAGCTAATTGTGCGAGCATCACCCCACGAGGCAATCGATTGGGCTCCATCCGATGTACATGTCCCAGCCACCGGAGTCTACGTTGTTTAAGTAACGCCGTAATGCTAGGACAATTGGTCTTAGACAGCACTGCTTCATTTGAGATTCGATCCTTCCAAGTAACACCCAATACATTTCGCAGACATCGCATGTGGAACGCATTGAGGCGACGTTCTTGTTTGGTGTAAGTGGTCCATGTCTCAGATGCATATAATAGTATGCTTAGGACACAGGTCTGGTAAACTAGGATCTTCGTGCTTATTGTTAGCTTTTGGTTTCTGCAAACACGAGCAGATAATTTGCCAAATATTGTCGCAGCTCTGCCAATACGAGTATCCAGTTCTTTGTTGTTACATAGTTTCGATGTTGTTGTAGATCCGAGGTAACAAAATTGATCCACACACTGGAGCGGCATACCATCCAAAATAATCTTAGGCAACGTATCAGTGCCCTGGACCATGATGACAGTTTTTCTGGCATTCACACTCATGGAGAATAGTTGACACGCGCGGTTAAACCTATCAACAAGTTCTTGCAGCTCAGCTTCAGAATTAGCGACAAGTGCAGCATCATCAGCATACAGAAGTTCTCGGGCTATTATGTCGTAGCGATTCTTTTTAAACCTTAGAAGACTGATATTGAAAAGCCTACCGTCCTTTCTTGTATGCAGATGGACTCCGACATCGCAATCTTTAAATGCTACAATAAGGAGTGCCGAGTAGAATAAACTGAAAAGTGTTGGTGCCAGGACACAACCCTGTCTTACGCCACGTTTCATATCAAAGGCAGTCGATATTTCACCATCAAATATCACAGTTCCTTGCATGTCATCGTGACAGGCTCGTATCAGAGACAGTATGATATCTGGGCAACCGATTCTCGACAACATATTATAGAGGCCCTGTCTGCTGACAGTATCGAATGCCTTGTTGAGATCTACAAATGCTGTATACAACGGGATCCGATGTTCACGACATTTCTCTTGGAGTTGACGCAAAGTGAATATCATGTCATTAGTAGATCTACCAGCTCTGAATCCACACTGCGATTCTGGGTAGATTCTATCTGCGAGGACTTCTAGTCTTTTTAGAACCACTTTGGCAAACGTTTTACCAGCCACACTCAGGAGCGATATACCTCTGTAATTGTTACAGTCACCTCTATCGCCTTTCCCTTTGTATAATGTGACTATGTCTGCGTTTCGCATGTCCTGAGGTACGTATCCTTCTTCCCAGTATTTCAGTAATATCTGGTACAGCAGTGACTTTACTCCTTTTATTTTAATTATTTCAGAAGGTATATTATCGCGACCAGTACTTTTACCCAGTTTCAAGCCATTAACTGCATTTTCAAATTCAATGAGAGAGGGAGGGTTGTCCAGTTCGGTCATGGTGGAGTATTTTGGAAGCACGTCTATACCTTCAGAGCTGATACTGATCTCATTTGAGTAAAGACTTGAATAATGTTCCGACCACCTTTCCAGCTGTTTCATCCTATCAGTAATGTCCACTTCATGCATCATAATAAACTGGCACTACCGAGCCTTCGCAATTTGTGACCTAACGATGTGCTGAAATCCATTCGAAATCCGTTTTAGTCGGCACATTGCGAACTAAAATTAATTTTCTCTTCGGCACATCAATTCTAATTGCAAAATCCTGAAACCGTTGACATTACGTTCCAAAAATAGAATTTTACGACAACGTCCGAACACTGTGAAAGTGAAAACGGTATAAGTCAGAATTGCTCGTATTTATTCTACCAGAAATGTTCTGAAATTAGTTATGAACTTGAAATGGAAAACTTTTGATTGATGTCGCTTTAACGCTTCAACGAAATGCAATAGGCGTTTGAATATTCATTGAATGAGTTTTGTAAAATATGGTTATATTGATAACTCGAAAGAAACTTGGACTACATAAATTAGCTAGGTTCCTACGAATATATTTGAAGATTATCAATGTTTAGTGATTTGATTGAGTTTGTTTTAATTAATACGGATTTTCTGGGTCGTTGATTGGGCCGGATAGGTATATTTTTAAATAATTTGTTTTAATACATTAGAATCATGAAGTGGAATGGTCTTATATAATATAAGGAATAGTTCCTTTGATCACGCTCGTATTAAGAACTACTCATCGAATTTGTAAATGTATTTTCCAGTTGGTTGACTAATTATGAAGAAGGTCCCCTGAGCATCTCAGCGAACAAAACGAAAAAGAACGATAAGTAAGGTGAAAACGCGAACACTTCTTATTGTTACGTTAAAAAAACGAAATAGAAAATATTGTGTGCCTTAAGTATGTGTCATCATCATCTCAGCCTCTGCAAGGGTGGGCAATGGGCATAGGCGTTCTCCACGCCACATAAACCGATCAAGAAATGCCCACTTGCAGCAAGTATGGGCCAGCAAAGAAAAATGTTACTATATGTATAAGTATAATGATAATAACAAACAACAAGTTTAACAACGTCATGATCATTCGACACTACGCACTTGCATCTCGAGCTTGTGCTTCAGAGCCCAAGTTCTATTATTACTGATCCAATGAGGTTTGGCTGCATATTAAATTGCCCCTACAATCGCCTCATCATCATCAGCCTTTAACAGTCCACTGCTGGACTAGGCCTCTCTTTTGAAAAGAGGAATTGGCCTACTATACCACGCTGGCCAAACGGGTTGGTATAGGGGTTGTATCAAGTTTTCCTTCTCTTACAGTGCTGTTCTCTGCATAATGTGCTCCGTCTGTGGACTCTTACGACACCCGTGGGATGATCACCACACGGACACTACAATCTCGCCTATTAAAAAGTTATTCCAGTTAGAAGCTATTCCAAGTTTTAACAGCCACATTCCAGTTCCAGTATTAAGTCCACATTACCAGGAGAAATGAACAGAACTAGATAGAGTACATAGATTAATGTAATAAAAATCGATGTGTTTACTCGTGCCTAGGTACCAGTAAACACATCGAGTCAGATGATACTCTAGAATGCTTATTCTAGAGTATCATAATATCCTGCCTTCGATTTTCATCTTCAGAGCAGGTCAGTGATACCAAATTTTTGCATTTTCAGATAAATTAACATAATTCATATAATTTCAGAATTCCATGATGATACAAGAAAGTGGGCAATTTTCATCTTAATACATTTGATAATTTGATAATTAGCTCCAGGTCGATTTAATAAAATTGTAAAATGTGCGTAAAATAATGACATTGCAGTTTATCAGACACCAATATCATTTATATACATACATACATTCATACGCTCACGCCTTTTTCCCGTCGGGGTAGACAGAGATTACAGATCGCCACTTGCTTCTATCCTTGCAAACCTCACGCGCTTCCTCTACATTCATTACTCTTTTCATACATGCTCGCCGGTTGCGGATGCTTCGAACTTTCCGTTTTTCAAGACGTCCCCAATTTGGTCGACGAACGTCTTACGATGTCTGCCGCAACCAGCTTGCCCATACATCTCTGCCATATATATTTGATTCGTCAATCTTTCTTCACTCATTCGCTCCACATGTCCAAACCATTTCAGTATTTCTTTATATGATAAAGGTAATTTCTCCATTACGATATAGACTTTTTTTAACGAAAATCCGGCATCAATTTCCGTCCACGTTGGGTCTCAAAATCAAGATCTTGGTATCCATTACCGGTCAAAGGTTGGCCGCCGCTCGAATCATAATGAGTTCACTTGTAACGATCTATTGGGTATCTGGAATAAGAAATAATTGATATTCCAGATACGCTTTGATAATATTGCCTCTATGTATGTGCTCAGCATGTTTTGCTGTTGTGTTAGCTGTCGAATGTTTGTTCTGCTGTCCCTATAGGTACTATTTTGTGACAATAGCGCCTACAACCTCAATTTCTATAGTTCTTCGAATTAGTTGTGGAAAATAAAGAAAAGATTTCAGAATCAGATTGATACCTTAATTTGTAATATTACATACCCATTGACCCTCACACTTACCGTTTATTAAATATCTATCGCAAGTTGTTGGCTAATAGAGAAAAAAAAACAAATCAACTTCAAATTTTCCTCCCACGTTCTCTTGCGCAAAATCATACATCTTATTTGACTAGACTCCAACTCACCTTTTATTATTTTAATAGACGACAACTCTTGTTGTAGATCTGAGTCTATCCACTCATAATTGAGTCAAGACGCTGGCCGAGAGGTACGTGCGACTCTCGAATTATTGTTGATCTATGCACTTAAACCACTCCGGTGTCATCTTCTTTAGTGGCGAAATCACACAAATCTACCATAGGCACCTCTACCTACTATTTTATCATAAATCCTCTTAAAATTATAAAAAGTATTCCTTTAGTAAGTTCGTACCTGTATATTCAAAATTCTATCCGTAAATGCAAAGCACGTGAATACACAAAACTAAACTGCGAACAGTTCGGCAGATTTATTGTTCCTAGTAAAATCTCCTCAAACTAATTCTAGATCAAACACCGCTACTGTAGTAAAGTTTCGAATTCATTGCTTCATAAATGTTTATAGAGAGTATCAGAAGTCCAGTGTGCTCTAGTATACTGCGGTACATACATAATAGTAAGCCAGCTACTGAGCACACACTGGTGTTTAATTATCAGAAGTCCAGTGTGCTCTAGTATACTGCGGTACATACATAATAGTAAGCCAGCTACTGAGCACACACTGGTGTTTAATTATCAGAAGTCCAGTGTGCTCTAGTATACTGCGGTACATACATAATAGTAAGCTAGCTACTGAGCACACACTGGTGTTTAATTATCAGAAGTCCAGTGTGCTCTAGTATACTGCGGTACATACATAATAGTAAGCTAGCTACTGAGCACACACTGGTGTTTAATTATCAGAAGTCCAGTGTGCTCTAGTATACCGCGGTACATACATAATAGTAAGCCAGCTACTGAGCACACACTGGTGTTTAATTATCAGAAGTCCAGTGTGCTCTAGTATACTGCGGTACATACATAATAGTAAGCCAGCTACTGAGCACACACTGGTGTTTCATTATCAGAAGTCCAGTGTGCTCTAGTATACTGCGGTACATACATAGTAGTAAGCCAGCTACTGAGCACACACTGGTGTTTAATTATCAGAAGACCAGTGTGCTCTAGTATACCGCGGTACATACATAATAGTAAGCTAGCTACTGAGCACACACTGGTGTTTAATTATCAGAAGTCCAGTGTGCTCTAGTATACTGCGGTACATACATAATAGTAAGCCAGCTACTGAGCACACACTGGTGTTTAATTATCATAAGTCCAGTGTGCTCTAGTATACTGCGGTACATACCTAATAGTAAGCTAGCTACTGAGCACACACTGGTGTTTAATTATCAGAAGTCCAGTGTGCTCTAGTATACCGCGGTACATACATAATAGTAAGCCAGCTACTGAGCACACACTGGTGTTTAATTATCAGAAGTCCAGTGTGCTCTAGTATACTGCGGTACATACATAATAGTAAGCCAGCTACTGAGCACACACTGGTGTTTAATTATCAGAAGTCCAGTGTGCTCTAGTATACTGCGGTACATACATAATAGTAAGCCAGCTAGCTACTGAGCACACACTGGTGTTTAATTATCAGAAGTCCAGTGTGCTCTAGTATACTGCGGTACATACATAATAGTATGCCAGCTACTGAGCACACACTGGTGTTTAATTATCAGAAGTCCAGTGTGCTCTAGTATACTGCGGTACATACATAATAGTTAGCCAGCTACTGAGCACACACTGGTGTTTAATGAGAACAATTTACTTCCGAGTTTCGAATAGTATACTTGGAATGTCATGAGTGGGAATGAATTTACGCTATCTCGAGGGTTATTATGATTTATATCTGCGGGTAAACGTGTCCGCAACCTATTGGTTTATTCATGGATAAAATATCACACTCCTACGTGCTTCTCAGAGTATGTAAGATACCTGTGGCTAAGCGTGTACGTTCAATGATTGGTGACCGGTAAAACAAAAATTACATCCCTACTTGCTTTGCAAAGAATGTTAAGCCTTATGTTTTATGACCATGACCATGATTGCCAAAGAGACAATGGGGTGACTATCCTTTTGAGTAGTAGAGGTCATTTGCCAGTCGCTCTGGAAATAGCTAATATTCTGCACGATTTTGTTACTTATAAAGGCAATGCGCAGTTTCAGGACCATAAGTTCTGATGTAACTTAGATACCGATAGGATAACGATGAGCGTTAAATAAACAATCTGCCCACTGGGAACGGTCCTATGTCAAGTAGATTCAAGTTTGGCAGCATTTCCCTTATGAAAATCTTACACTAGTTCAAGTAATTTTGAAAGTTAAGGGATTTTTTATGTTCAAGTAGTACTTTAAATGACTATGGCCTACATAGTTAATAACTACCAAAATAACTTGAAACTTGGCTGCCGTTTACTACCACAGCTCGAGTCGAGATTCATTCAAACATTGTCTTACAGTAACAGTTCAAATATTTCATCTGATGTTGAACAATGATAATCGATTTTAAACTTTCGCGATTTGTATACATCATAGAAATTAATTTAGCGGATCTTAATCACGTTAACTTAACTTATTTAAGGTATAAATACCTATTTGTTACCGACGTTTCGCTCATCTTGCACCGAGCGTGGTCGCGGAGAGACTCAACTATGATGAACTATGATGTTCTGAAACGCCACACTTTTGTCTTTTTTATTTGTTTTTATCCACGAAGTCATTGAGTGAAACCTTAAGTCAAGAAATATTTTGAGCGGATTAAGTGTATATTAATTTTAGAAAGGGTTAAGTTACTTGGAAGTTTATTTTTAAGTTATTTGCGTAATTGCTTTGGTGGTTATATTATAACTTTAGTAATCTAATACGTAGTCAATAGCTTACTGTTTTTAGGTTCCTTTAACATTGCTAATACATTAGCGTAATATAGTTTACCGCTGCCAATATTTTTTTGTTTGTACCGAGTCGACGATAAGAGAGTTGATTTGGCGACATATTAACAAATAAATATGTTACATGTCAATGGTACATGTCGCGGGATATAAACTGAGACAGCCTTCTGAGACAGAGTTTGTCGATATATTTCATACTAGCTGAGCCGGCTGTTGCACCCGCGTTATTTAAGGCAACTCCGCACCTATGGCTCATAGAGTGATGTAATATAGAGTATAGCCTTCTTCGATAAATTGACTACTCAAAACAAAAATAATTATTCAAATCGGACCAGCAGTTTTTGTGATTAGCGCGTTCAAGCAATCAAACAAAGAATCTCTTCGGCTTTGTAATATTAGTATGGATGTAGATACTAGTTAGTGCTGCCCTATATGAAATCATTACACGTATAACGTCTTCCCAAACGCCCTAGATGCAAACGACCACTGATATATGACTTTCCAACCGGTTTTATGTGTACACTGATATATTTTAACATCCCATCAAGTTCCTGATGTGCAAGCCGAACTTATCCTTAACTAGCAGTCAACTCCAACAAATCTAATAATCAGTTCAAAAGCCTGTAATTATGGTGTATAACATTTATAAAGTTTTCGTTGTGTTGCCTACATGTTGCTTCTTGATGGGGCAACTTACTATTTGGGAAAGGGGAAAGTTGCATCTCAAATTGGATAATTTTGGAGTAGAACGACATATAAAGGCAAAATAAATTATATTTATACGGTATTTTAAATTCCTAGAGCCCAAGGCGTGTTGTATAAGTACGTCTCGAGCTCGGTACACACTACGTACAGAGCTCTTAGTTACTGTATAGCTAACATTACCGTGATATATAATATTAAAAAGGACTAAATAAAACACTAGAGTAAACGTCATGTTGTTGATGTATTATTACATCTTTCAATTTGCAGCACATTTTTACAACCATAGACTTACACTACGGGACAAAAGTGACAGTCACTTATAACTTAAATGGCTGATACAAGTCTTTATTCAATACATATCGGCCGTGCTTGGATCACGCGGGTCTACTCATACGAAATCCGTGCTCCGAACTGGTAAATTTCCTTAAACAGTATGCTTACACAAAAGGAAGGTATGTTCATGAAAATGAATTTGAAAAGTACATTGCCTATACAAGTATACATATTGTGAAAGAGGTGTACCCATTTAGAATATAAAAACATTTTGTTCGTAAAAAATAAACCTAAAGGAGTCTCTATATAATTTGGGTTCAGGTGGCGGATCTTTCATCTATCTCTGTCACATCACCCTTTAAAAAGCAGAATAGAACATAACAAAACACTTTTGTAGGCGGGAAGTAGTGCCATACATAACACACTGAGTTAAAAATAGAAACCCAATAGGGATCTGTTGGTCTAGTAAATTAAGTACTGTCGGTGTAGATTTGCTTTTCTATATTTTTTTAGGCAAAAACAACAGAATCTATGGATGATGGATAAAGCATGCAAATGCCGCGAGGGAGTTTCTAAAAATGAAACTCAGATTTTTCTGTGATCTAATAGTCAGCAATGCATAGTGAAATGATCACTGCGCCATTAGTGCATTCAAAACAAAGCAGGGATAACGACAAACAAGTCATCGTTGGCAAAGATTTAGTTAATAATAATGTTTCCATATATTTTACATTGTAGAAAAGAAATATATTTTACATTGAAAAAAAAGGCAGCGATAGCCGAGTGGATATACCAACAGACTGCCATGTAGAGGGTATCGGATTCGAATCCACGGTGCGCACCAATGACTTTTCGGAGTTATGTGCGTATTGAATTGTTAATTATCGCTTGTCCCGTGCCTCGGAGAGCACGTTAAGCCGTCGGTCCCGGTTGTCATGAAGATCTTTGACAGTCTTTACAGGGCGTCAGTACCTTCTAAATAAACTGACACTAGTCTAAACCATGGAATATCGCTATCGCTTCGTGGAAAAGCTAATATTCAGCCAAATCTGGTTAGACTAGAAAGCGGACCCCAGATTGAAACTGAGATAACGCTAAGAGGATGATATTTTACATTGTAGATAGAATGTGAATGGGATAAAAATTTGATGAGAGTGAATGAAGCTGCAAGAGAGATACCTATGTCAGGATCGTTGCAAATCGCGGTACGCGGTCTCGACTTACTCCTATAGGAAACACGCGTGAAGACTCACGCCGACGCATGTTTCTTAATAGGATATTTCCTCCATTTATGTATGGAGAGGTTCTGTTTCATTTTATGAAACCAGGGTCTTCGCGATACAAGTAAATGAAAATAAACAAAATCCAACTAGATGGAAGCATAACAAACACAATCACGTCAAACGTGCCAATAATATGATAATACATTTAAAATTAAAACAAAATATCGAGGAAAGCTGACATAGCTACCTCATCATAGAACGCCATATTCTATGTCATGTATATAATATCATTTTGAGAAGACATTTCATCCCAAATACTGTAGTACCCATTGGTGGTAAGTCCCAGCCTTGGTTTGTGTCCGTCTGCAAGTAGGCTTCTGACCTCAAGCAAGAAAAATACCAAGCCTGGGCCAATGCGGTTACGGCCAAGGACCCGAAAGTGAAGCTCTACAAGAAAGAGTACAAATACGCCTCCAGATCCTTCAAAAGAGCTGTGGCCAAAGCGAAAGCGGAACATATTAGCAGAATTGGCGAAAGACTAGCTCGAATGCCCTCGGGTACACGAGCTTTTTGGTCTTTTGCCAAAGCTGCTGAAGGTAACTGCTGTCGGCCTTCCTTTCCACCTCTGCGCAGGGAAGACAAATCATTGGCCTTTGATGCCAAAGACAAAGCCGATCTTTTAGGGTGTCTTTCTGCCTCTAACTCGACTTTAGACGACGGAGGTAAATTACCGCCGACCATCCCGCGGTTTAGGGGCTCTATGTCAGACGTTCAGTTCTACGTTAAATCTGTTCGTAGAGCTCTCCTCTCCTTGGACGTTCAGAAGTCGAGTGGGCCAGATGGTGTTCCTCCTAATGTGCTGAAAGTTTGCGCTCCTGAGCTGGCTCCGGTCTTGACGCGTCTTTTCCGGCACTCCTATTCGACTGGCATTGTCATGTCGTCATGGAAGACTGCTACTGTGCACCCGATTCCCAAAAAGGGCGATCGCTCTGATCCGAGCAACTACAGGCCTATATATCCTTGTTCTCCAAGATAATGGAATCCATTATTAACTGCCAGCTCCTGCGATACCTAGAGGAGCACCAGTTGATCAACGACCGCCAGTACGGCTTTCGCCGCGGCAGGTCAACTGGTGATCTTTTAGTGTACCTGACACATAGATGGGCGGAGGCAATTGAGAACAAGGGGGAGGTCGTAGCGGTCAGTTTGGACATGGCGAAAGCCTTTGAAAGGGTCTGGCATAAGGCGCTTTTGTCGAAGCTTTTTTCCTATGGGCTGCCTGAGAATTAATGCAAATGGGTATCCAGCTTTCTTTCGAAGCGTAGCATTAAAGTCGTAGTTGACGGTTCATGCTCTGATCCTAGGCCCGTGAATGCTGGTGTCCCTCAGGACTGTGTACTATCGCCAACACTGCATCTGCATATCAATGATATGATACAAACCAGTGACATACATTGCTATGCAGATGACAGCACTGTAGACGCTCTGTACCTCGGTAGTGCTAAAATCTCTCAGACACAAATCATTGAGTGTCGGAACAAACTTGTGTCTTTAACGGAAACCAAACTTGACCTGGTCTCCGATTGGGGTCATCGTAATCTGGTCACTTTTAAGCCCAAAAAGACACAGGTTTGCGCGTTTACCGCAAAAAAGACCCCTTTTGTCGATTCTCCAATATTTCAAAGCACTTCCCTTGATATTAAGCCGTTCATAGGGATTCTCGGAGTCAAGATAACGCGAGACGTCCAATTTCGCGGTCATCTGGAATCTAAAGCTAAACTAGCCTCCAAAAAACTGGGTGTCCTCAATAAAGCAAGAAGATGCTTCACATCAGTGCAGCGTCTCTTGCTTTACCTAGCTCAAGTTAGGCCCCACATGGAGTACTGCTGCCATCTTTGGTCCGGGGCACCACAATACCAACTGCTTCCATTTGAACGTGTCCAACGTCGAGCGGCTCGAGTCATCGATGACGCGGTCCTTACAAACTGGCTCGACCATCTTGACCTGCGTAGAGATGTTGCGTCCCTCTGCGTTCTCTATCGTTCGTATCATGGGGAGTATTCTGAGGAGTTGTTTGGTCTGATACCCGCTGCAGAATTTCACCACCGTACAACTCGCCACAAATTAAAATTCCACCCTTACCACCATGATGAGTGGCGTTCTTCTATCGTATGATTCATACGCCATTTCCTGCCTCGTACGACCAAACTGTGGAACCAGCTACCTGCAGCGGTATTTCCAAACCAGTTTGACATTGCAATCTTCAAAAAGCGAGCATATTCCTTTTTAAAAGGTAGGCAACGCACTTGTGATCCTTCGGGCATTGCAGGTGTCTATGGGCGGCGGTGATTACTTACCATCAGGTGACCCGCTTGTTCGTTTGTCTTCCTATACTATAAAGAAAAACATTAATAGTAAAAATAAATAATTAGTATCTTTGGAAATGAAGACTGTATTTTGAAGGAAATCAGAAATAACAGAAGGATACAGTAATATTTATGTGAAGGGTCTATACCTTGTAAGTGTAATTAATGAAATTATAGGTTAAGTTTATGACATAGGGAAATATAACGTTTCGGCATGGGTTAGACCACTCGCAGTCCCGAGATGACTCAACTCAACAGAAGAATAGTCAACATTTTTGGAGACCGAAGCTAAATCCTCTGCCATGGGCAATGAAGTTGTATTTTATTTTTCGGCGTCACTCAAATTTGAGTGTACATAAACATAACTTCACTCTTTTATCACCGAAGGGGTAGGCAGAGGTATATTACACACCCACTTCGCCAGTTATGTTTCGGTCCTAATGTAATAGGGGGGACCCTATTGCCATCTACTGGGTACATTATTGAGCGAGCGATAATGAACATTTATAATTCACACATAACTTCGAAAAGACAGAGATGTGTGCCCGGGGTAACTGGGGATCGAACCCGATACCATCGTCTCAGCAGTCTGTTACGTACACCACTGAGCTACCGCCGCTATATTTGAGTATAAAAGTAAATAATTTACCTTTATCAATGTTTTAAGCAAGCGTCGTCAAGTTAGCATCATTTTCATATCGCGTACGATACAAGGAGCCTAACTTTTAACTTTTCTATTTCTTGGGAACAAACGCTAACATTGTAAGCGAACTTGAGTCAAAATTATTTCATGTAACGCGTGCGACTTGTTAGTACTTTTGATATAGACAGTGGAACTGAAATTGAATATTTTGTTTTATGATATTTGACTTAGTCAGAGTATTATCATCATAATGTACTTCGAGGAAATTCGGTCATATCGTTCTGCCTCTTTGGACTTAGTCTCGGATATTTCATTTTGTCATAGTTCTTACTAACAAATCAGTGCATATTTAAGGAAAGTGCAATATTTTAACAAATTAGGTGAGTTTTCAGAAAGGAAAACAGTTAAAAGTGTAACACTAAAGCATGAGTCATGGTACAGGAGAAAATAAAAATTAAGTCTAGAAGTGGTACGGTTTTACGACCTGGTACTGTGCCCTGAAAAATGCTTAGACTAGGTTTTAGGTCATACATAATAGAAGTCAGAACTTATAAAATAAAAATAAAATATTAATTCCATTCCTGTTTTTCTGTTTACTGCACTGCACAGGACCAAAGCGTAGAGTGTTATATTTTATTGCAACCTACATTAAATGGCGTACTTAACTAATGCATCATTACGTAATGAACAACTCGGTAATAGTTCAACCCATGTTGCACTAGACATTTAACTACAACCAAGTAATTAATGAGAAAGCTACGCTTGCATTTACAAGTCATCATCATCATCATCGGCATTTAACAGTCTACTGCTGGACTAGGCCTCTCCTTTGAAGGGAGGAATTGGCCTACTATACCACGCTGGCCAAACGGGTTGGTATAGGGTTTGTATCAAGTTTTCCTTCTCTTACAGTGCTGTTCTCTGCATAATATGCTCCCTCTGTCGGCTCTTACGACACACATGGGATAATATGGGGTGGTGACATTCCGTATTCTTAATCCGTGACCACACGGACAAGTATTAGGTACTAACTAAGCCCATACCGGAGAGCATGCATGAGAAATTTCATGAGAGTGAATGAAGCAAGCGATAAATGTCAGGATTGTTGCAAATGGAGGTCCGTAGCCTCTGCCTACCCCTTCGGAAAACAGGCGTGTGTTTATGTATGTAGGTACTTACGGATAATTTTCTGCGTTAATTGTTTAAATGTTGTCCAAGTACGCTATGATATTCTACCACATTCTACCACACCCAGCGTCCGCTTTCTAGTTTAACCGGATTTGGCAAAATATACCTATTAGCTTATCCACAGAGCGACTGCCGTCTGGCCTCCGCAACCCAAAGGGATAGCGCTATTCCATGGCTTAGACTAGTGTCAGTTGCTTAGAGATACTGACTCCCCATAACAGCTGTTACAGACACAGACATAGATCTACATAGATAACGCAAATGCATGCACTTCGCGTGTCTGAACTCCGACCAAGCGTCGAGCTTGGTCGCCACTAACTTCAGTCCCCGCGCGTCCGTTTTACCGTTAAGTAAACTTTATTCACATTACGTTGCCGCGTTTGCTTCGGACGTTTGATCTGACGTTGTGTATTAGGAGACGATGAATATCGCACAAGCGATACTGTCGCGCATCGCTTCGACTTCGTGATACAGGCAACGTCACAGTAGGTATTAAAAAGTCGGCACGCTTGGTTTCAATACAAATCGTGATAATTGCGTTATCTATGTAGATCTATATCTGTGGTTACAGATCTTCAGACACCACTTCATGGGACCACCGGCTTTACGTGCTCGCAAGGTAAGTGACAGTTAACAATTTAATACGAGCGAAGGTTATGTTACTTTGAAAAGTAAATAGGCGCGATGTACATAGTTTCGAACCCGATATCTTTTGCAGGGTAATCTGTTGGTATCTCCACAAGGGTATCTTTGCTTTTTGTGTCATTCATTAGATGGCATTGTTAAACTTTTAACGTTAAATATAATTAAAAATTTAAAATTTAAGTTACCTCAAACTGCCACTACGCATTTGCAACCGGATTATTTTAAAAATGAAAGTAGTTGAATGCGGTATCGTCTTTTGGTACAAAAGTCCCCAGCGCCGGTAGTCATGACAGTCTATATCGAATCCTAGTTCTGATAAAGATATAGTATCAAAATGGAAAAAGATAGACGATCACGGCTGTCGGAGCTAGTGATAAAAACCCCAAAATGATGGATCGCATAACATCCACATCAATTAAAAATAAGTCTGAAGAAATAAAGTTGCATAAAAGTAAATCAACCGTGAAAGTGGTTTCATTTCATTGTATTTCGGTTGAAGCCGTCAATAATTTCGTTACTTTCGGTACCCGCTCCGACAGCCGTGATCGTCTAGTGGTTAAGACCCTACGTTGTGGCCGTAGTAACCCAGCTTCGAATCCTGGTCACGGCAGTGTCTCACTGTCGCGGCGGAGCAAATTTTTATAATATTTAGATAAATATCAACTCAGAGCCCAAACGATTGATGCTAGATCCTCACGTCGCCCTTTCAATGATAGGGAGACAGATCCAACTTTTTTGATTTATCTGTAC
This sequence comes from Euclidia mi, assembly GCA_944739405.2. Taxonomy (NCBI): domain Eukaryota; kingdom Metazoa; phylum Arthropoda; class Insecta; order Lepidoptera; family Erebidae; genus Euclidia; species Euclidia mi. The sequence continues at coordinate 83,830,916 of OX123189.2, read as the reverse complement.
CCCTAAGAGAATATATATTGGCATTATATTATGATATAGGATACACCATCACTGCCAAAACTACATTATGATGAGAGAATACAATGACATTCCTTGAACAACGTCATTCTAACTACACGACTAACCGATTAGCCAAGTGACTGAATATAACTTCTTACACTTTAGCTAAACGAAGCTCACTAAAAGTCTTTAACGTGGATAATTAATACAGTCCAATTTGTTATTTATCAAATTATTTCGGTAATTACAATTTTGCTACAACAATCTGATAGTAAGGGTTATAAATTTTCATAATATCAAATTATTACGCATTAATTCGGTATATTGTGTCAATATCGAAATCGAGTACCATTAGGTTATAATTTTCTTTTTCATTCTAATAATGCGGCAGCATTTACGTTTTTTATTTGTGACGTTATGATGTCTCAACCACATGAGTAAACAAACCGAACAGAGAGACAGCTTCTTAAGAGCTTGTAAATTTGTTACCTATTTTGGTAGGGTTGTCACAATAGGTTAAGACAAATCGCTTGTTCGGTATACGACAGATTCTGGTTCGGACAGATTCGTGATTTGGCAGATTCCCAACTCGACAGATTCGTGGATTGGGCAGATTCTTGGACTGGACGGATTCGCTATAAGGCAGAAGTACAGTTGTAAATAAAATAGCGAGTGGAACCAAAAAAGGCATGCACCTGAAACTTTTAAAAGCACGGAATAAAAATATACATTTGTTACCAAGGACACGACGCGCGACGTGACGACGTGATTTATTTGACATTCCCAACGATACCACTAATAGTGTTGAATATTTTCTGGTAATATGATCTATTTTGCTAATAAACATAGGAATCTCTTTTAGCTATTATGGCCACTAGTTTTACCACGGGGATAGGTATCTAAAATAAGTTTAAAAAGAAATTGTGTAAGACAAATGAACGTTTACAAAACAAATGACTATAAAATGATCAACCATTGATAGGGCTTACAAAAAACAGGTGCATGCGATTTTCGACCTTATTGACAATTCATGACAGACTTTTTTTTTGGTATTTTCTTGCTTTCTGACATTGATACGTTATTAAAATTATAAATTCTGAGTTACGTCAATAAGGTCGAAAATCGCATGCACCTGTTTTTTGTAATCCCTATCGATGGCTGATCACTTTCTGATAGTCATTGGTTTTGTAAACATTAATTGCTTTAACACAATTTCACAACTAATGAGTGTTAAGTATTTCGTTGCCAACATTGACAAAATTTATTTCAAGATCGAAATATTCGCGAAACTTTTGCTCGAGTAATTCAACAAATGCAACAAAATTATCAGGAGTAAGGTCTCATTTACGGCGACGCGGGGCGTCGCGCGATGCGATGAGCGGCGCGGCCCGCACTGAATTCAAATATATGGCGTTGTATGAGTGCGTTTACGGAGAAGCGATTTTAGACGCGTTTGTTTGAAATGGGGCGTTTTTTGCGGCCGAGCCCGCGGATGGCACCGACGCGTCCTACGCGGCGTTTATCGCGGCGGCGCACGCTCGTCGCAAGTTGCGACAAGTGCGCTCCCATCTCTCGCGAACATAAAACTAGTCGAGTCGATTTGATCGAGGTGAGCGTGCGCCGCCGCGATGCCCGCCGCGTGCTTCACTACACGCTTGAGGTTTCGCCGCGGGCGCAGCGGCGGGCACCGCCACTCTTCCCGTCTCGCTTCTCTATGAACAACGTCGTATATTGCTATAAGTTTGTGTTTACGCGTGCGATGATGCGTGCCGCTTCACGCGCCGCCCCACCGTAAACAGAAAAAACGTCCGACGCGCCGCGAGACGTCACGCCACACGCGACGCGAGACGCCCCGCGTCTCCGTAAATGAGGCCTTATACCTAATTAAAAACCCAATTGTACGTTACCATTGTCATTGTTAAAATCTTTATATTGATTCAATTATTACATCTAGTATTATTCATACACACAGTACAATAAACAACAATTATTAATAATAAAACACCACTTTTTTCCATTAAAATATTAAAACTTGCAACGTACAAAACAAACAACGTGCGTCGTAATAACCCTAAGATTGTCAACTGCCTGTGCCTACGTAAACCGGTTCTTTCCACTCTCGCCGCGTACACGACAAGCGGCCAGTGGTCACGCACACATAAGCCGCGTGCTCGTAGTAGTGCAACCGACTCGCGCTGTTGTATGAAGCTGTGTCTCTGTTCCGTTTATCTACTCATGTGGTCTCAACTATAAAGTTTCAATGTCAAAGTCAAAATCATGCTGTCTCAACTACGTATATTATGAGGCATGTTGTGGTTTTACGCCTATGGCCATCAATATTAATGATTTAACGGAAATTTCAAGCAGTTTGCTAATTAAATTCGAAGCACCGTTGTAATGAGCGAGATGGCGCGAAGTTTCAAACTTCAAGATACGTGTACAGCATACCGAATAAAATGCCGATACCAACTTTACAAGGGCGGGAAATCTCCCTACATATAAAGTTGCCTCGATAAATAAGTTTACATTGATTATTTACCGAGTTCAAATAATCTTGGGCCTAGCTAATGTATGCGAAACACGAATCATTTGGCTAGTTTAGTTTGCTATCAAGAATTCATCAATTATACGGGACGTATCGCACTTACAATCGATACCCTAGTTGAGTACTAACTTGACGAAAAAAATGGAGAATGAAGGAGGAATTTGAGGAGGCAGCACTAGCCTAGTGATGATTCCAACAGACTGCCATACCGAGGATATTGGGTTAAAACCCTTGACGCACACCACTGTATTATCGAAGCTGTGTGCGTATTAGGGTTAGTCTCGTGTCTTGAAGTCCCGGGACTTTTTGTAAATTTAGCTGTCTGGGGTCCCGGGACTTTGCTATTAAGACTCGAAACAGGACACAGTTATTTAAATTATATTGTATTGTATAATTTTATTCTGAAATAGTGTAAATAACCTGCACTTAAGTACTCGGTACTATAGCATAAATACTGAATACACAATAAATGCGTTTGCCACTCCGCCACATTTCTGGTTTTGTGACGTTTGACTGATATTGTGCCTGTGTCAAGTCAGTCACTAATCAATTTAATTTTATGGAGTGGTGTTCAGGGTAGTTTTCTTGTTGATATACCTTCATTTCTCTTAATTGTATTGTATTTGTTGCTCAATTAGTTAAAACTTAAAACTTCAACTTCCGGCACAGACAAAATATTTTTTCGTGTGAGGATCTAGCCCACAACACTGAACGCAGTGCTAAATGACGAAACGGCCCCTTAAACCACTATACCGTAGGTACGGACAGTAAGTATTCCTTGTTATTACCATGATACTAATTTAGGTGGTAACTGCTCTTTGTGGCTGTTGATTGAAGATTGGAAAATTCTCAATGACACAGAATTTATTCCTAGTTTGCACTAGAGTTGTATTTTTATAAGTAAAATATTATTTAGCCTAAAATAAACCTTAACATTGATAGGTTATCATTTGATGTTTCGTGACTCCTGATTTTCATCAAAAATGGAATTATTCCTTTTTAATTTTGTTAACAGCGCAGGCTATCTTGTGTCTGTACTTTGAAATTGACAAGACTTCCAGAACCCCACCTAACACTACCTATTATTTTAATTAATGATTTTGTGTTGCTTGTTTGCTTGTTTATAAGGCAACTACCGCCCAAATCTTGTACTGCCGAGCACTAACTTAACAAACGATCATTCTATTGAAACAAAGTACATACATACATACATACATAGACTCACGCCTGTTTCCCGGAGGGGTAGGCAGAGACTACGGAACGCCATTTGCAACAATCCTGACATACCTCACTTGCTTCACTCACTCCCATCAAGATTCTCATGCATGCTCTTCTGTTAAGGGTACTTCTGACTTGTGCTTCTTTCAAGATGTCTCCAATCTGGTCAGAGAACGTTCGCCTAGGTCTTCTCCTTTGTCCTGTCCCATTCACACTTGCCTTATATATCTTCTTTGTCAGTCTATCGTCATCCATCCTCTCCATGTGCCCAAACCATCTTAACATGCCTTTCTCAATGCTTGTCACTACATCTTCTTTTACCCCACACCAATCTCGTATCACACAATTCTTTACTCTGTCGGTCAAAGACACACCACACATACTTCTCAGTGCTCTCATTTCTACAGCATTTATTCTACTTTCAAATCTCTTCTGCCATACCTAACTTTCACTACCATACATAAGGGTAGGCACTAACACACCTCTATGTACAGCCATACGTGTCTTTTTGGACACATTTTGACTGTTCATAAACGCCTTCAGAGCTCCATTCACACTATTACCTGCATTAACTCTCCTTTCAATATCTGCTTCATTCTTACCATCTCTTGTAAACAACGTACCTAAGTAAACAAACTCATTCACTTTTTCCACTCGCTGTCCATCGATCAAAACATTACAAGCCGTAACGCAATCCTCCTTTTCAAAAACCATAACTTTCGTGTTACTTACATTCACTTTCATTCCTTTCCTCTCTAACGCACGATGCATGATTGTTACCATCTCCTGCAATTCCTCCGTTGAAGATGCAAGTATAACCTGATCATCAGCATAAAGGAGGCATTTGATGAGTAACCCATTCATCCTTAATCCGCAGTCATTTTGTTTTAAATCTTGCAAACAACTGTCCATGAAGAGGTTAATCAGCCACGGCGACGCTACACATCCCTGTCTAACACCTATCTCGATGGTAAACCAGTCAGTGTATGCCCCGTTTATCCTCACACAAGCCTCATAAAGGGATTTCAGAGCTCGAATGAGCCTGCTGTTCACCCCATTCATTGACAGCACCGACCATATTTCATTCCTCACCACTTTATCGTAAGCCTTTTCCAAATCCACGAATGCGCAATAGATCTTTTGGCCTTTGGCCAAAATTTTTTCGGCTATGCTTCGCAAGGATAAAACCTGATCCGTGCATCCCATACCCTTTCGGAATCCCGCTTGTACATCCCATATCTTCTTGTCGGTTACTTCCATAACTCTTTCAATAAGTACCTTTGCATACAATTTGCCAACAATGCTGAGAAGGCTAATGCCTCTATAGTTTTTGCAGTCTTGTTGCGAGCCTTTTCCTTTATAAAGAGGCACAACTACAGCTGTGGTCCACAAAGTGGTGAAACAAAGTATACATAGACAAGAAACGAACAATTTTTGAACACTCAATACTTGACGCATTACTTGGCAAGGCGTCACCTTAAAGTACGTACTTAACTACCGTGTACAGTCAGTTAAAATTTGTTAGTACTGCGATATCAATTTAGGTAGTGACTCTTTTTTAATTAATGGTGAATGTTTTCAAAGTCCCCGCATCACAGGATTAATAATTACTAGCGCAAAGTTATCTTTTTTCTGAAGAAAAATAAATTGTTTAGACAGAAATTGTTAAAGCGCCTACGCATTATTTCACAGCAGCGTCAATCGTACGTTATAGTTCGCTACGCGGTAGCATTAGATTAAGTTCGGCCTAACATAGTTATAGATTTGTATAGACTCCTTTTTATAAAATGTACCTGCTGTATACGATTTGGATAATCCTTCACTCTGCTTTTGTAAGCTGCAAAGATTACACGTCATCCAAAGTTTCCAAGATCGTTTTATTTCTCGAAGTCCAGTGAATCCCGCACATATGGTCCATTACGAGCGGATGAGGAATCAGCTGATCGCATTAAAATTATCTACGAGTTTTGAGAGGATTCGTCACCAAATTATTGGACTTTGAACCGGCTTGGATATTCGTATATTTGGATCAAGTACGCCGTTAATTGGTTTAAATCGGTACCCAACACTCGATAAGGTAATATTTATCCATAATCAAGGGAATAATTATAAGGTTAGTGGATTATCGTTAATTTATTGTGTTCATTTAGGCAAACGTTGCATAGTGCTAGTTGTCCGTAATAAAGTAAATACTTTATATTAGACTGTAAATTAGTTAATATCATTTGATAAGTAGTATTAGTGCTACATTTTAACTATTTCGTCAATTTAACGGCAACTATTCACATTAATTTTCATGCAGCGGTAGGTACCTAACTACCTAGTTAGCTCATGTATCACAATTTTGAGTGTTAGGTTTATTACGATACATTTTTCATTGCTCATTATCGTTAATTATAACCAGATTAGCGTACTTATTGTGTAATTTTGTTAAAATATTGTATTATTGTGTTTTTTGCAACCATTAATTTGTTAAGTAGGTAGGTTGTCACTTATTAGAAAACATTTCTGTGCAAAGTTATTTGGCTATGATTAATTGTATTTACATAATTAAAAAAGGATTTAGCAGCTTTTCTAATATTTGTGTAATTATTTGTAGATTTATACATCTAGAAATTATATTTCGTAGTTATTTTCTTGTATGCGTGGGTAGGTACCTAGTAAGAAACTAAATTCAAACCACACCCTGTACCGGCGCAATTTGAGCTTTTGTTACCTAAAATTAACTTTATTTTGTATAAATTCCAGGTCGACAGCACTCGTTACCCATAATGTCCGAGGAAAAGGAGTTAGTGAAGAGGCGAGGCAGTTATAAAGGCAGATTAACTGCATTTATTAATTATTTGGACTCGCTTGATGAAAGCTCCTTGACGAACTGTGATGTCACTGAATTGCAGCTGCGCATAGGCAAGATTGAGTGTTTGTACGACCAATATGATGAGGTTCAACTGCGTCTCGAATGTATTGTTGAAGATATTAAATTGCAGTATACTGAGCGTTCAGATTTTGAATCGTTATATTACAAATCCTTATCTAGGGCACAACATCTATTAGGTAAATATAATCAAGTAAGTCCATCAATTAATAGCGATAATAGTAAGCGTGCCAGTAAATACAAGCCAGTTAAGTTACCTACTATACAGTTACCTAAATTTAACGGTTCTTACAGTGATTGGTTAGAGTTTCGCGATTCTTTTGCGAGCCTCGTTCATTCTAATGATGAACTAGACAACATTAATAAGTTCCACTATTTGCGTTTGTCACTGGAGGGGTCCGCGGCTGTGGTACTCCAGTCAACTGAGTTTTCTGCTGACAACTACGCAGTAGCTTGGAAGATATTATGCGAACGATTTGATAACAAAAGATTGCTCATTCAGAATCACGTATCAGCTTTATTTAATTTAGACGTACTGACAAAGGAATCTTCAGTATCCCTCAAAGGTTTGATAGATTCATTAAATAAGAATTTGCGAGCTTTAGAAACTTTAGGCGAACCAATTAAGCATTGGGATACACTATTAATTTACATGGTCACTCGTAAATTAGATAACAAAACATATCGTGAATGGGAGGAATATAAAAGCCGGGTAGATAAAGATAACGCGATTACTTTTGATGCCTTCATTCAATTTATGCGTAACCGTGCCGACTTTGTCGAAACTTTAGAATTGTCACGCAATAATAATCCGTCTCACACGTTATCTAATTTGCGTCCAAAGATAAAATCTATGGTCACGATGCAAGGTTCTAACAATTTAAACACAACATTGACTTTAAAGGTTTGTCCTAAGTGCAAAGAGGATCATACACTGAATAATTGTCCTCAATTTCTCGCTATGAGTATTGATGAGCGTCTTAAAATATTGCCTAATTATAAAGTTTGCTACAACTGTTTACATACGGGTCATTTTGCCAATCATTGTAGAAAATCAGGTTGCAAAACATGTAAGCGTAAACATCACGCATTAATTCATTCATCGGAGCCTAGGAGTGTTAATGTCAATGCGCGTAATAAACATACGTATAACAACGCATCATCTGATAGCCCCTCTCCACCGATATGTTTACCGTCCGCTTCTAGTGAGACAGGTAATGTTGCTCTGGCCGCAAGCGTCGCTCGTTCTTGTAAAACTTTTAGCGACGTATTATTATCAACTGCATTAGTTAAGTTATACGATTATTCGGGTCGTGAGCATGTTGTTCGTGCTATTTTGGATAGCGGCAGCACATCTTCGTTTATAACCGAGCGTTTGTGTACGCAGTTAAATTTATTAACAAGTAATGTTGACGGTTCGATATTAGGCATAAATAACGTGATTTCTCGCGTAGGCAAAACTTGTCAGGTAAAAGTGACGTCACTCAATAATAGCTATGAAGTTAAGCTTTATTGTTTTGTTTTGCCATTTATAACCAGTGATGTGCCATGTCGAAAAATAGATATTTCTGCTCTTAAGATGCCTTCTCACATCTGTTTAGCTGATCCTACGTTTTATGAGCCCGCAGATATTAATATTTTAATCGGTGCTGACCTGTTTTGGGATCTGTTAGGATCACAACAAATAAAGTTAGGCGTTGATATGCCAGTTTTATGTGAGACTAAGTTAGGGTGGATAGTTTCCGGGCCCATTACCTCTCATTGTACCAAAATGTCAAAGGACATTAGATGCAATTTTACTCAGGTTAGTGGCGATATTGAGAAACTACGAGCCGACTTAAAGACTTTTTGGGATTTAGAGGAAATAAACTCTGAAGCGTCTAATTATATGCCAGAGGAAAAGTTGTGTGAGGAACATTTTATTAAAAATACCACTCGCCTACGCGATGGTAGGTTCTGTGTTCGTATACCGCTTAAACAAAGTCCTGATGTTTTAGGAAATTCGTACAATAGGGCTAAGCATTGTTTACATTCATTAGAACGTAGACTGAAGTACAAACGAGAATTTAGCGAATTATATCTTGATTTTATGTCAGAATACGAAAAGTTAGACCACATGTGGTTAGACAAGCTTTCATGGGATGAGCCGCTAAACCCAGAACTTAAAAATACTTGGCATAATATTGTAAAATCTTTACCTCTCGTAAATGATTTAAGTATTCCACGCATTGTAGTTTGTAATGCGTATAGGTCACTTGAATTACATGTGTTTACAGATGCGTCTGAGCGCGCCTATGGTGCGTGTGTATATGTTCGTAGCATCAGCGATACTAATAAATGTATGGTCAGGTTACTGCTGGCTAAAAGTCGCGTGGCCCCAATTAAGCCTACTACAATACCTCGGTTAGAGTTATGTGGTGCCTTGGTAGGTGCGCGTATTTATGAAAAAGTTTCACAAGCCTTTCGAATAAACATAAATCATGTTTATTGTTGGACTGACTCAACCATCGTATTGGGTTGGTTTCAAATGTTGCCCTCAAAACTACAACCGTTTGTGCGTAATCGTGTAGCTAAGATATTAGATAAGACGAGTAACTGCACATGGCAACACGTACCAACCGATCTGAACCCAGCAGATCTGATATCTCGTGGCGTGGATATCAGAACCCTGCAAGGGTTGGATTTGTGGTGGTCTGGACCCAAGTTCTTACACAATGAGCAGTCCAGTTGGCCGTCTCAATTGAAACTGAAAGGTTTAGCATTAGAATCTTTGCCCGAAACACGACCACACATTTCATTGAGCGCCGTTACAAATGATAATAGCAAAGATAAATTAATAGAATTTAAAAGATTTTCAAATTATCTTAGGCTCGTGCGCTCAGTAGCATATGTTTTGCGTTTTATTAAAGCTTGTCGAAAGAAACCTTGTAATAGTAAATTTCTTACAAAGGATGAGTTACAATGCGCATTAACTTTAATAATTATTAATAGTCAACGGGACTCGTTTCCAGAGTATAAGTTACTCGTCAATAAACAGAAATTACCGAAGAAGAGCTCCCTCGTTAAGTTCAATGTTTATTTAGATCATGTTAATATAATGCGTGTTGGGGGACGCCTCGATAATTCGGACTTTTCGTTCAGTAAGAAACATCCCATTATTTTACAGTCCACTCATGATTTTACGAAGTTATTGTTTCATTATGAACATAAAAGGTTAATGCATGCAGGTCCACAATTATTGTTGGCTACGATTAGAGAATCATATTGGCCTATCGGTGGTCGTCGCTTAGCTAAAGCGTGCTACCATCAGTGTGTACGTTGTCATCGTATGAAGGGCAAAACTATTACGCCGTTGATGGGGAATCTACCCCACCAGCGACTTGTTCCAGGTGGCTACCCTTTCGACAGCACAGGCGTGGATTATGCCGGCCCTATACTTTGTGCTAGTCGTCAAGGACGTGGATGTAGGCTCGTAAAAGTTTATATCGCGATTTTTATATGCTTCACCACCAAAGCTGTCCATCTAGAGCTGGTAGGTGACTTGACTAGCAACAAATATTTACTGGCACTCTATAGATTTATTTCACGCAGAGGTAAACCTGTCAACATATATTCGGACAACGGTACCTCATTTGTTGGTGCGTACAACGACCTGTCAAAGTTTTTAAAATCACAGAGCAATTCAATAAGCGAGGATATTGCTAATCATGGAGTTAATTTTCATTTTATTCCCGCGTATACTCCTCATTTCGGCGGACTATGGGAAGCGGGTGTGAAGTCGACAAAATTCCATCTTCAACGAGTGTTGGGACATTGTAACCTTACATTTGAGGAATTGAATACCGTACTGATCCAAATTGAGGCGGTTTTGAATTCACGTCCGTTAACGCCGCTGTCTTCGGACCCCGACGATTATACTCCGCTAACGCCGGGACACTTTTTGGTTGGACGACCTCTTACTGCCCTTCCACAACCAAGTTACCAGGACTGCTCCACAACTCATGTATCACGTTTTCAACGGATTGAGCAACTCCGTCAACATTTTTGGGCACGTTGGAGTAAGGAGTTTGTTGCTGAGTTGCAACAACGAACTAAGTGGCACACATCCCAAGATGGGTTGAAGCTGAATTCCTTAGTGGTCATCAAGGAGGACCACCTGCCACCCCTCAAATGGAAATTGGGGAGAATTGTAGCTGTGCACCCAGGGTCGGATGGAATCGTTAGAGTTGCCGACATTCGCACTTCAACTGGCATCATACGGAGGGCCTTCAATAGAATATGTCCGCTGCCAGTAACCACGGATTTGGTTTGAAAGCTTGGAGCTTCCAAAGCCCGGGGGCATGTTAAAGCGCCTACGCATTATTTCACAGCAGCGTCAATCGTACGTTATAGTTCGCTACGCGGTAGCATTAGATTAAGTTCGGCCTAACATAGTTATAGATTTGTATAGACTCCTTTTTATAAAATGTACCTGCTGTATACGATTTGGATAATCCTTCACTCTGCTTTTGTAAGCTGCAAAGATTACACGTCATCCAAAGTTTCCAAGATCGTTTTATTTCTCGAAGTCCAGTGAATCCCGCACAGAAATTAATGTTTAAATTGTTGGGATCTAATACTATTTTTTAATTTTACCGAAATTTGGGTTTATTCATACATATTGATAGAAATAATCTTTATTCTCAAAAGTCTTGAAGTTCTCGGGACTTTGAACGTTAGCTGTCTCGTGTCCTGGGACTGGTAATTATTGTCGAGACTTCCCAAAACCTAATTATAATTATTAATTTTCACCAAAATTTGTTGTTATTCATACATTTCGCCAGATATTAACTAGATTCTAATTTTATTCTGAAAAGTCTGTAGTTCGGGAACTCTCGAGACTTTGGCCTCGGACTGTCTCGTGGTCCGGGACTTCGAAAATCTCGAGACTTTGCAAACCCTAGTGCGTATTTAGTTGTTAATTAGGTATCGCTTGCTCTGTGCCCTGGAGCGCAAGTTAAGGCAGTCATGATGATCCTTGACAGTCGTTATGGGGAGACATAGTATATCGCCATCTCTTGTGTTGCGACGGTTGTCGACGGTAGACGGTAGTCGGTCTGTGGAGAAATTGATCTGTCATATCTGGCAAGACTAGACTGCGAACTTCGGCATATTAAGCTTTTATTGGCTTCTGTATAGCATTTGGTCATTGTTGCTTCTTGATTTGATCATACGAATTTGTTTGAGTCATATTGTCACTTTATGCTGGTAACTATGGTATATTAAATTGGAGAACTTTATTAAAGTGCACTTCTCCTAAAGCCTATTTATTAAAAAAATTATCTGTCCTTCACCGCTATTAATTCATAATAATATCACCATCAACTATACCCATGGAAATGTTAATCATCGTCAACTGTAATCTAATCATGGAAAAGTTACCTTTACTTGTATTAATATGTGAAGAAAAATATTTTATACTTTTTGTATAAAATTATGGACACACGGACGTGACCAATACTGAACCAATATATGGTTTTACGCTTTAGCAACTTGTTAACACTTTTATTTATTCTTAATCGCATTGGTTTTATAATACTGTTTTAAGATAGGTATGAATACTTTCTATCTTGACATGTCGACCAACTTACAACGACGCTTGTCTGAACTAACGTGGTTAAGGCAGACAAGCCAACAACAAATAAAATATAAAACAGTAAGTAGTAAACGGAAAATTACTTAGTATAAGCTTACTATTACAGAAGATGTTAAGATTATTTTACTTGTGCAGCTATAGATATACGCATCTCTTACCTGATACAAGTACATATTATATTAATAGGAATACAAACAAATTTGTAACTCTCTGAAGGCTTATTTTTTGTATGGCTCTACGTACAAATTTTCATAATGCAATATATCTTGCCATACATTTTTGCATTAGAATTTATCTTGCTATTTATTACTGGCAACTCCCCCGCAATGCATTCGTCCAACCGTGGCGTATTCAAGTCGGTCAGCATGTTGCGCCTGCCCTTATTCCTTTACTGCTTATGTGATGAATATTCAGAGGCGACAATTCTGGTGTACTTCTTACTAAAATAATTTTATATGCCATAATGATGGAGCGATTACATCAAGGAAGAGACATACGTAGTCTCAACTTCAAACCCACACCTCTGAAACATCAGTTGGCAACCTGGATGTCTGAGAGTTCTGCATAATTTTCTCGTAAAGACAGGTAAAGTCTGCCAACCCGCACTTGGCTTTTAGTCTTTTGACCAGTGCCACTTGATGTTTGATTCCTTTAAAATTAATTTGTCAGATAGCACATACATATTTAGCTCCGGTGAAATTCGGCCTGAATTGCTAAATTGCCAAACTGCTGCGATAATTTTATAATTTATTAATTTGATTTTTCCTGCAATTTATTAGTTATAATCTCAAATCTGTTTACTACCATAGAGATGGACGTTAATTTATTTCGAATGAATAAAAAAACATTTAAGAGGTGACAAAAAATAAAACATATTTTAGGCAACTTATCGGTACAACAGAATCACCCCCAATATCTGTTAAATATTCAGAAAAATGTTTTATTTGTATATGTTTTATATGTTTTGTGTTATTATGTATATCAATAAAAGTGCTTACACGTTAAAAGTAATTCATAATTTATTAGCAGATGGTTTCGTTTGGTTTTATACGTTTAAAGGTTACGCTTAAAATGTTTTTTCAAATGCGACGACCGCATTAGGAATTAGGCCTGGGTCACGGGAGACATAAACATCATTAAAAACAAGAGACACAAATAATACACAGACTTGAAACTTAATTTGTGGGTCACACAAAATCTAGTCTCGTGCGCCGAGCCCACAACATTCAAACGTTTTGCACATACAAACGTATTCTCCCTGGATGATGTCAATAGAACAATATTTTCCAAAAAATGTATTGGCATGTCCATATGTTTCTTTTTTTTTACATATTTATTATTGAACTCGAACTCAAACTCAAATATGTTTATTTCCATAAAAATGTCACGTCAGAAGGTCATACAAATTAAAAATTAAAAAAGTAACTTTAAATGCATATTATCATAGTTGAGCATTAAAAAACTGCCTGTTCAGAAAGTAGAGCCTCGTGAGAAGAATCAGGCAAGAAAGTCCGGGCCACTCTTTTCTTCGTCTTGATTCTATACAATTTAAAAACTTAGTAACTACATTTAATTTTTCATAGGCTGGTGTGTCTATAATTTTGTTGTCAATTAATAGTTTTTTTTTAATAATAATATAAAAGTACTAACTAGCATAATATAGACACAATAACTCACACTCACATGAAACTTAACACTAATCAAACATAAGTAGCCTGTGGGACCGAGCAAATTAATCCCAAGCATTTTTGTCTTCAATATAATCTAGCACTGAATAGTACCCTTTTTGACAAAGTTTACGTTTTATAACCTTTTTGAATTAATTAAAATGTAAATTTTGAATATTGCTTGGCACTTTATTGTAAAAGCGCACACATTGGCCTTGAAAAGGTTTTTTATTTTCTCTAGCCGGGTAGCCGGCACTACTAGCTTACTCTTATTTCTAGTATTCAAATTGTGGATATCACTTTTCTTTGAGTATGACGCCTTGTTTTGGAATAAATACATTAGGTTGGAATAAATGTACTGGCTTGCAACTGTTAAAATGTTTATTTCCTTGAATTTATTCCTTAACGAAGCCCCATAAACCAAATTATAAATTGCACGAATAGCTCTTTTCTGCAGAACAAAGATGGTCAGAATGTCGGCAGCATTTCCCCACAAGAGAATACCGTATGATATTATACTATGAAAATAGCTATTATATACAAGCCTGGCACTGTCAATGTCAGTTAACTGGCGAATTTTCCTGACTGCGTATGCTGCAGAGCTGAGTCTATTCGACAATTAACTAATATGTGGTCCCCATTCCAGCTTAGAATCACACACATCATCCTTAACCTTTACTGAGGTGTTCACTTGTTTGACGTTAAGCATCAAAAATCGAATACATTTAGTTTTAAGTCTATTTAAAAGCAGGTTGTTAACCACAAACCAGCAAACCACCTTTGAGATAGCAATGTTTACATCGTCCATATCAATTTGTTGTCGTTTTAATTTAAATAAAAGTGAGGTATCATCAGCACAGCAGTACTAACCCGTGCTTGCCATTACGAGGTGTGGTAAGTCATTAATATACACTAAAAATAAAAAAGGACCGAGGAAACCCTGTGGGACGCCCATTTTGACTACAGACCCATGCAAACGCGTCCCGTTGACATCAACTCTCTGAATCCTAATATTCAAATATGAAGTAAGAAGATGCAAAGCAGAACTACTTAAACCATAGTGATGTAATTTCCTGATCAATGTATCATGTTCTACACAATCAAAGGCCTTGGACAAATCACAGAAGACACCTAAAGCATCATGTGAATCCTCCCAGGCATCAAAGATATGTTTTAGAAGCTCAAAACCGGCATCGGTCGTGGAGCGCCCCCTTGTAAAACCAAATTGATAACTTTGCAGTTGGTCAGAAATTGACCAATAGTTGGTGGGGTTTGATGTGCTACCTACTTTGTACAAAGGTATTACCTTGCTATCTTTCATAAGATCAGGAAATACACCTCAGTCAATACACTTATTAAATATTAAAGCTAATCTGTTAGCAGCTAAAGCAATAATGGCCTTGGAGTTTTGGAGAAGGAATCAGACGAAGTTAATATTATGTACTTTTAAAAGGTATTTGTTGTGATTTTTATGCCTTTAGTATTTCCTCACACTTACCATTATGCCATCCGCACAGTAACAAAAAGGTTTGTACCAATCGGATATTTTGGATTACCAAACTATTTGGTACATTGCATTTTGAATACAGAATAACATAATTTTAAAATTAGTTACTGAACCCGCCAGACGTTGCATGTGAAAAATCTAGAGCTCGACTGCAGTACCACATATCCAATTCAATAATGAACCCACCACGCACAAAAATATAACAGGAAAATCATTCCAGTAATTTATTATTATATAATTAGGTTCATCCACCGTCACGTTATAGTGCTGTAAAATGTTGATATCTCCGGAAATGTTATATCGTTTTTCTTTAGTTAAAAATAAAGTCTGAGTAAATACTTTCCGGGAAATCACTGATATAAGAAATATGGTGAATAAATTTATTTAAATAAAACACGACTTTTCTCTTATAAGTGTACTCACAATATAATTCCGTCAGCAGCGTCTTTAGTTAATAGCTGTTTTATAACTTAGTATTTTACTTATTAACTCGCAGTAATTGCAGTGTTTTATAGCCATTTTTTAAACTGCGCTGCGGCAGTCTGTCTGATGGTCTACTTCGACTTAATAGGGTTTTGAATATGATTGTGTTTTATTCATTTAATCGGTTTTCATAGGGCTAGAAGATCTGATAATCTTGTTAATAAAATAAAATAGTGTATGTATGTTTCTCTTTGACTTCTAAAAGGTCTAAACGGAAATTGTCTAAACAGTATTAGCATAACAGTTGATGACACATAACTTCTCCTAGATGTGGTGTTCAGTGCAAAAATCTTGAAAACATCTTGTACTTTAAGTTATGCAAGTGTTTTCCCGAAAAGTATATTCGTAGCCCATTAATATGAGAGCTACTTATAGCACTTACAAACTACAGAAAATTTAAGGCCAACTTATACCGAAACTGCTGACAATTACTTGCTCGAATTCTTTTGAACTACTTGCATAAGAGATATACCATCACAAAAATAGAACTTTATTGCACTAATAAGTGTAATAAAATTACAATAATAATACTTAAATTCAAATAACCGTCTAGTAGAGCTCTCTTATGAAGCAGCTGAATAATGTAGAGATGTTCTCGCAGACCATTATATTAGACATTCATTATTTCATTATACCGTAATACGTGAAATCCCCTTTCGTAGACTAAAAAGATAATTTATCGTGCCGTAAGGGACACAGTGAAAGGAAGATGGCGGTATGCCAACTAGGATGAGTCCTTGAAATAAATTGTAGAGTCACATTATGTAGCATTTGCAACAAGTCTTAAGTATTTTATTGCTGTATGTTTCTTCGCATTATTTCTATACGAAGTAGATTTTGAGATGGAAGTACAATAGCATCATCGCATTATGCTACGATGATAATCATGTTACAGGACTATCCGTACATCTAGCAGATATTTTATAAGACATACAAATGTTGCAAAAATTGCGAAATTTGATATTTTAAAGCAATTTTAGTCAAAGTTTGATAGTGTTTCTGGAAATTTAAAATCTGCCTGGCAATAATTGAAACTGAGTTTACTAGAATCATTAGAAAGGGCAAAGGTCTTTAAATAGTTTTTAACATTTTCAAACATTCATATATCTTAATTTATCTTATATCCAAAATGCTAAGCATTTTTTTTTACTTTCAAGGAATTTTTGCTAACACGACAATTTTCATTAGAGGAGAGCAAAATATAGTCGGTCATATTGGTAACTCTACTCCGTTCCGCATTAAAATAAGAATTCAAATGATCAGTTGAACTTCTGAGTAAACCTGTGTTCTGTGGTTGACCTCGCTTGTCAAGTAAGTAATATGATTCGCATCATCGCGGTTTAATTAATGTTTCTTTTACACGTCTGAATGACGAGGTTAATGTATTAAAGGATTTTGCCGTGTGATATAAAGGAAACATGAGTATTCAAGACCTTAGTTTGAGGTGGCATGTGAATCATATATTCTATGTTAGGTATCGTAGTTACTAAACTACGATACCTAACAAAAAAAAATGCAGAAGTAGTTAGTACTACTTCTGTCATTCGATAGCAATGTCAGGTGTTGTGATTTTGGCTTTTATATAAGATTTAAGCTTTATATGATAAGACGAATTTTCACAAAAGTATATGTATGTATTTTTTTAAATTTTCATTTGTGTTTGTGGCTAGTTAATATTTTAACGAGTTTGAACACGAATAGATAAATAAAGATGTCACTCTTCATGAACTATCTTTCAGGTATAATAATAAGCTGACAATTGTATAGATGATTTGTGCATAAAAGAAAGCTAAAAATATTAATAATAGATATAATTAACTTACCTAAATGTTAAAAAATAATTGGAACACCGTAGTTCCTCTTATAGTTCATTTTCAGCTATTATTATAGATCCGTACCTGGAAAAATTAAAATAAATATTAGAATCAAGCTTCATCAATACTTTTAAAATTGAATTCTATAAATGAATCAGAGATATAAAACTGCTGCCATATTTTTATGGACAATACAAAGCTTCGGCATCGTTTCCAGAACAATAGAAGTTAATAACAGCATCTGACTCACACATAGACATCTTCGTTAACTAATTTCAAAAGTGGTCGGGGTTGCGTTTCGGCTTTCAAAGGTTGCGTACTGCGACTGATGAGTTCATTCACAATACATACGCCACTATCTGCTATCAAGTTGCGCTTTTAGCCACTGATGTTGGGTTTGATAAAGCAATCTATTTGTGTCTATGCCTAAAACACGAGGAATTTTCAATTTTCTTAAGTATACATTTCGAGCATCTATGTATGTAATAAAGTGACTAACCTATTGCTTTATTATTGGTCCTTATTAATGTTTACCACCTGCCTTTTTTGTAAATATCTTCGTCTAGTTTTACCGTGATGTGGCCAATTGTTTCAAAATATTTTTATTCTTATATTACGATGAAGACTACAATAGAATGGATCTGGGTATATCAAAATACAGGTAGCAAAGGAGCCTAAAGCTACTTCGCTCCGTTAAGTTGATATTATAGTTCCTTTTTCATATCTATCTTTAGCTTTGAACTTAATAAAAATCTATTTGGTCAACGAACTTCAAACAAAATTTCTAAGTTACGGTCGGTACACAAATGGAATCATTTTTTGGACATGATACCCGGTGTTAAGCGATTTATAACAGGACGGCAGAATTGGCTTACTGTCTTTAAGTTCACGAGTAAGGCTTTTACTCACTAGTGGAATGAAGATCCGTCTGTCTTGCGAGCGTCGTCAGACGATATATATATTATTGTATACAGTAATTTCGGCTTGCTTCTTGTCTGTGTTGTGTAATGTGTTTTGTTTCAATGTAATTGTTTGTTAAGCCAGTGCCTACCGTTTGTTATTTAATGGCTTGGTAAACAACGTGATTTTTTTTTGTTGTTTATAACAAACATAAATACATATATGTATGTTTCGATACACTGTGTTTTATGTATAATATGTATGTGTTTCGAAGAATATTAGTAGGTTTTTAAATTATCTGGTGACACTGCGCTGCCTCGTTTCAATCAGATGATCGTATTTGAATTGTTCTAAGAGATTATTATGTTTCTGTTTTACACGGTTATTCTTCTAACATTTGGTGTTAAAAGAATGACCGGACCTTTGGAAGGCTTACACGGGGATATTGATCCAACGTGCAGAGACCCGTAGAGAGTTTTAATATAAAATGGGATGGGACACACGCCGCGGAACCTCCGCGACTGCACTACTGAGGACAGCTATGGACTAGCCGCAGCACATGTAGGACTATTGTAATGATGTGTAGCCTAATTTAATTGGATTATGGTGATGGGATGGGACTGAAAATGAGACTATGGATAATAAACGGCACCTGCCAGTGATACTCCGGTAGCATCCGTCCGCGTGGCAGGTGGTGACATGCCAACTCACTAGATGGGCTCTTTCTAAACAGCTGCCCAAAGCAAACAAGCTCTGGCATAAAGGCAGCCAGAGGGCAATGGCGGTGCGAGTGGCTAGGGGTGTCGAGCGGTGCGTCACCGGTTTCGCCATCGCGGGCCTCGTGACAACGGAGGCCCGGAGCGGGTTTCCCCGTAGTTACGCCCTTGAGAATGACACTTCCACCCCCGTGCTAATAGCTCTTGTGGCTTCCCTCTGGCCAGCCGACCAAGGCAAGCCAGAGTTGAGAGTCCTGCGGGCACTCTTGGAAATCCACTCCGGCCAGCCAATCAAGGCAAGCTGGAGACGGGGCCCTGATCGACTCTCTGAAGCATTCGGGACCGCAGTGTCGCCACACACATTCCGCTCGCCACAAAGCTGCCCAGCGGTTGTAAGCTTTCTTTTCATCGTGTAATAATTTTTTTTTTTTATATTACACGATGAAGGTGATGTTTGAAAGCTGTTACTCTGCCCTCTGAGATTGCGTTAGTCTCATGATGTGATAACGGCTGCCCCAGAGGGGGAAAATGATTATTATTATTATTACCACTACTACCGTACTCTACAATGAAATGTCAGTCTAGAGAAGTGACGTTTATGTAAGTGTATGTATGTGATGATTGGATTTGATCCGCTGTCGAGTTATGAAAAACGTAGCAGTTTCCACGGGGAATAACTAGTAAAATATCATTAAATTGTTAAAAACAACGATGATGAAAAGCATTTAGTTACATTAATTTTTTCTTGTCCATGTAGTATTTCAATCTGACCGGCTATTGTTAGTTTACATTAAACGTAGTTTCTATAGACCCTCGAGACTTCACGGTGAGCTTTACATTAGAATAATTGCAAGCTTACAGCTCTGGAGAGAAAAGAAATGCCCTGTTTTATTTTAAACCACCCACCATTATGAAATTATAAAATAAAATTTCTAAAAGAGCAAGGTATTTGCTTGCTCTTGTAGAAATGTTATTTCTCAAACTGATTGAGAGATGTCCATAACCTATTATGGATCTATATCTAAAAAAAGTATATATTATGTGCGTAGTTTGGGACTTGATTGTGACGTGTGTATGTTGTAGAATATAATTATTCAAAAATGTGCTAACAACGGTTCTCCTGTGCGGGAGACTACAACCTCATCAGTCAGCCTCCTAACTCGCATGGTGTAATGCGCGAAGTCAGTGGCACACTTAAAGCAAAATATGCGGCAGAGGCTAAACGATTGCTTTAACGTGGCTTTGGTAATAAAATATTTATATATGACTAGCTTTTGCCCTTAGCTCCACCCATGACGTTATCGATTATCGCAACAGAGGGCTATGCTGATGTGGAAGATATACTATTGCAAAGTTTCTTCAATAACCGTTTAGTAGCTTTCGTGAAACCTTGATAAACATCCATCTTTTCATACATACATCCATCCTGACAAACTTTCGTGTAATTGTTCTGGTGATAATTATCCTGATACCAATCATATTGTTACGAGCTGGGGTTCGACGATAAATTATAACTCACTTTGCCAGAAAAACAGTACTTTATTTACTAACACAAACACTATACACACTTATTTCTCAACACTATTTCACTCCACAAAACACTTCCGACTTACTTCCCTTCGCTTGATGTTGATCGCTTTCCGTATTCAATTGAACTGTGTCCGTTCCGTTCGTTCGCGCACTATTTATACTGGCCGGATAAATCACTAGCGCATTCTAGATGCTTCTACAAAACTGTCGAAATAATCTAGAACAGTCGATTACTCGATACAGCAACGCCATCTAGTACAGAGTAGCTGAATTACCTTTAAACCACCGATACATTCAATCTCTTCTAGTACCCTCATTCACCGATAGATGGCGTAACACTGCCCCCCTCTTAAACGTGTTCGTCTCGAATATCGTTGGACCCATGGTAACGAGCCAACCGGTCCACATGAACTATCTTCGGTGCACCTCGCGACCCCTTCTGGATTCGATAGGTGACGTCGTTCATCCTGGTAATTATGCGATATGGCCCGTCCCATCTGTCTTGTAACTTAGGCGATTTGCCTTTGCTTCGTACTGGGTTATGAAGCCACACCAATGATCCTTCGTCGAAGCCTTTGTTGTTTGCCTTCCAATCGTAGCGAGTCTTCATCTTTTCAGACATCTGTTGTCCTGACTCCCTGATGTGGTCGTATACGTCGTTCATCTTGTTGCATAGCTCGGTCGCGTAAACCGTTATATTGCGTGCAGATTCTGGCGGAATACCGGTGATTAAGTCTGCTTTAAATTTTGTGGATTTAACCCCTGCCTCCCACAAGCCGCCAAAGTTTGGGCTGTGTGGAGGGATAAAGTGCCACTCTGTGCCAGTAGCTTCCAGGTGTTCAGCTATTGACGACTGAATTAGCGTTAGCTGTCGTAATTCCCTGGAGGCACCTACGAATGTGGTACCGTTATCGCTGTATAGTCTGGCACAGTGCCCTCGCCTAGACACAAATCGTTTAAAAGCAGCTAAAAATGACTGAGTGCTCATATCACTAACCACTTCTAAATGCAGTGCGCGAGTGGCCATCACCTGACAGCAGGCAGTGAACCCATCATTTGATTTCTAACACAAGCTCTTTGCTTGGCACAAGTGACACACTTACGAACACACTGCTTCACGAGACTTCTGATGCCAATAATCCAATAGGCACTTCTCAAATAATTTATCATTAGCTGAGGACCTCCGTGTAAAGTTTTAAAATGCGCATCAGCTATGATAAGTTGAGTCAGATGTCCTGAGTGAGGCAGAATTATTGGATGCTTTGTCTGTTCACTTAATTGTGCCTTTTCGAGTCTACCTCTAACTTTCATTACGCCTTTGTCATCAAGATAAGGGCAGAGTGATCTTAGGTTTGATGATTTTAATTTTAGATAGCCTTTTTCTTTCAATTGTGTATACTCTGTTGTAAATAGTTCTATTTGTGTCATTTTTATACAACATTCAAGTGCGGCGTCTAATTCACTCTTCTGTAAAGACTTATTATGAAATTGTTTGTTCTGTTTTAGAAACCTTCTTAAGTATGCTACAACCCTAACCAATCTAGTCAGTGTAGAATACTTTTCAAAAATTGAAGAGTCTGGCACAACTGCCACATGAGTCTTTACAGACTGTTCTAAATCAACGTGATACTCGTTTGAAGGTTTGTATTTAATAGATCTTTCCTTGAGAAATGATGGCCCTTAAAACCATAAATGGTTGTTTACGAGTGAACTTGGTAGCACTCCCCTAGAAGCGCAATCTGTTGGGTTGTTTTGTGTGGAGACATGGAACCATTGTGACGCTTTCATTGTGGTCAAGATTTCAGACGTTCGATTGGCCACAAATGTCTTCCATCTACTGGGATGGCTGTTAATCCAAGCCAACACAACAGTAGAATCGGTCCATGCTTTGATCTTGGTTTCAGATATGTTTAAGACTTGCGAAGTTCCTGACAGAAGTTGTGACAGTAGAAGTGCTCCACATAGTTCCAAACGAGGAATACTAATCTGTTTAACAGGTGCTACTCTGATTTTTGCAACTACTAATGACACATGTATTTTGCCTTCAGCATCGACAATGCGCAAATAAACTGCAGCTGAGTAAGCTGTCTTGGAGGCATCACTAAAACCGTGTAGTTCCAGATCATCGTTCGATGTTGTACCCAGCCAACGAGGTATCCTAATACTGGTAAGTAATGACAGTTCATCGCTGTAAGTACTCCACTCAGTTTTTAATGCCACGCTTAACTCCTCATCCCAGCCAATGCCTGCAAGCCATAATTTTTGGATAAAGACCTTTGCGAGAACTACACTAGGAGCGAGCCATCCTAGTGGGTCGAAGAGTCGGGCTATATCTGAAACGACTGATCTTTTAGTTACAGGCGCTGACGTCGAGGATGGGAGATTCACCGAGTACTGGAAAGTGTCACAACTGCGGTTCCAGGTGAGACCTAATATCTTAATTGTCTTGTCTATTTTGATTTCAATTTGTTTTTCTTCTTTGTTCTTTAGCTTATTTGCGTTCTTGTTTTGTTTTGTGTACTGTATAAATTTGTTTTCATTTATATTGTCCTTCTTTGTATATTCCTTTGTACTTGTTTGATCTGTTTGTCCTTCACCTTCGTTCCTTTCTATTGCTCTTATCCTTTCTACTATTTCCTGATTATTACTGTTCCATTTTTGTAATTTGAAGCCGCCCTTGCCTAATAATCCTGTCATTTGTTTGTAAATTTCAATTCCCTCTTCTACGCTTTGACAAGTTGTCATCAAGTCATCCATGTAATAGTTATTGAGGACCCTGTCTCTGGCTAATGGGTAATTTTCACCTTCGTCATAGGCCACTTGATGTAGGGTTCTTACAGCCTGGTATGGTGCAGAAGCTGTACCGAATGTTACGGTCACAAGCTCATAATCCACAATTTCCTTTTCAGGAGTGTCTCGCCAAAGTATACGCTGGAACATTGCGTCTTCTTCAGCAATTCTGACTTGGCGGTACATTTTGATTATGTCGGCTACAAGGGCTATGGAATGAATTCTCCATCTTAAAACAGTGTGTCTCAAATCTGACTGCAAAGTAGGTCCTACCATCAACGTGTCATTTAATGAGATGCCGTTGCTATTCTTCTCAGAGGCATTAAAAACAACACGAACCTTGTTAGTGGTTTTGTCGGGTCTTACGACTGCGTGATGTGGTAAGTATACGGCTATTTCTTTATTAACATCGTCCTTTCTTACTTCTTTCATATGACCCAAAGCTAAATACTCATCTATTACTTGTTTGTACCCCTCTTTTAACTCTGTGTTTTTTCCTAATCTTTTCTCTAACGCCTTGAACCTTTTCTCAGCGATAGTACGTGAATTGCCCGCTTTGCAGGGAGGATCTTCGTCTTTGAAGGGTAGTTTGACAATATACCTGCCATCGGTATCTCTTTTGGTTGTCCTATGGTAAAATTCCTCACATTTCTTATCTTCTAGTGTAAGCATTTTCTTTGAACTGTTAACCTCTTCTATTTCCCAGAACTTTCTTAACATTTCATCCTCTGTCACAGCTGCATGCATAACATTTATTCTATTTGATCTTTCATCTTCCGTACTAACTGCACCTGAGAGAACCCATCCTAAGTTCGTGTTCTGCGCAATCATAGTATCAGAAGGACTCTTAATTATGTCTGCCAATATAATGCAGCTATACACATCGGCACCTAGTAATACATCTATTTTATTTGGCGTGTTGTATCCTGGATCTGCTAGACATAGACCTGAAGTACTTATCCAATCCAAGTTTGTGTTCAAACAACGTTCGGGTAAATATGACGTTATTTTACCTAGAACATATGCCTTTATTATAAGTTTAAAGTCGGGGTTTACTCGCGATTGTATAGGCAAATGTACCATATACTTTGCTATGGTTGAACTAATATCGCCCAATCCTGAAATAAGTCCGTGAATAGGAATCTTTTTCAGCTTGAGAAATTGAACTGTAGCTTCGGTTATGAAGCAAGCCTGCGAACCCTGATCGAGCAAGGCGCGGACTGTCTGGTATTCACCCGTCTTTGACTCGGCTTTTATTAGCGCTGTGGCTAATAAAACCTGTCTGGGCTTTGGGATCTTACCAGTAGACAAACATGTCACTATCGGAGTAGAATCAAAATTCAAAAATTCAAAATTCAAAATCCTTTATTCATTTGGGTCACAATGTGACGCTTATGAACGTCAAAATAATAAATTTATAAAATAATTACTTATACTCAAATTTAAAACATTATTACTGTATGCTTCTACATTTACATTTACTGCCACGTTCGCAAAGCAATAGGTAGAACCATGAGAAAGAACGGGCAATAAAACTCACGGTCACTCTTTTTCATCGCCAGGTTTTGCATAATACACAATTTACATTTTGTAAGGTGCTGCAACTGTTACACCTTCTATATCACTTGTATATATTTACTGTACATCATAATACTCAAGCATAATACTTTTGGTTAGCCTTCTCAGAATAGACATGGTGAAACAGGAGCATCCACTTACATTATATATACCTAATAATGCAGGCAATCCGCGAAAGTGATCAGAACCATGATGGAAATGATGCAGTTAAATATTAAAATCTAATACCAGCCCGCAAGACCGTCATCGACCAGTCATCGCAAGTAGCACCCGTTCACGAGTATGACGCATGTGCCAGCCATCATCCCTCTCGCCATATTAGAGGGAAAGGGATGACCCGACACACGACGCCACCACAAGAAATGACATTTTAGTGAGCATGACGACAACGGTATACGAACCAGCAGTAAGAAACAATCTATTGGTATACTGACCATGACCGCCAATTACCTCCATTTTCCAGATCGTTATTATTAACATGAGTTAGTGGAACACGTGAAGGAATGCAAATGTAGAAAGAATTTCGTGAAGGTGACAAGTGAACAATGATATGATCAGAGATAAATAATGTTAAACTACATTCAACAAATCATAAAAATATCCAAATCCTGCAAAAATCATGTGTTCACGAGGCACCTCCACTTAACATGTAAATAAAATAATCGTGAGTTAAACAAGCCTAAGCCTATCCGCAGGGTGTCTTATCATTTAAAAATTCCTTAATAGTGTAATAACCCCTTTGTAAGAGAAAGTTCCTAATTGTCCGTTTGTATTTGTGCATGGGTAAATTCATTATTTCAAGAGGCAATTTGTTGAAAAATCGTATACCAATCCCCGCAAATGAGTTCTGAACTTTATGTAGACCGTAGTTAGTTCCCACCAGTTTATGCTTATTCCTTGTGTTCACGTTGTGCAAATCACTATTTTTGCGGTATAGAATTAAGTTTTTCTTAATGTACATTAAGTTAGCATATATATATTGCGATGCAACTGTCAATATGTCTACTTCTTTAAATTTATTACGTAAAGAATCTCTAGCACCTAACTTATAAATTGCACGTATGGCCCTTTTTTGAATGACAAAAATAGTCTGTATATCAGCAGCTGTACCCCATAACATTATTCCGTAAGACATTACGCTGTGAAAATAACTAAAGTAAACTAGTCTAGCAGTATCTATATCTGTGAATTCCCTAACTTTTCTAACTGCAAACGCTGCAGAACTAAGTTTTACTGCGAGACAGGATATTTGGGCGCCCCACTGAAGCTTACAATCTAAAGTTACACCTAAGAATACGGTTGATTCGACTAGTTGAATTGTTTCCTTATTTAAAATTATATTAGTAGGAACACTTTTGACATTAGGCAAAGAGAATTTAACACATTTGGTTTTGCTTGAGTTGAGTACCAAATTATTTGTCGAAAACCAATCTAATACTTGTGCAAGAGTGTTATTGACGGTATCAAAGTTACTTAATTTACGATCAACTTTAAAAATTAGTGACGTATCGTCGGCAAACAAAACAATATCACATAAATTTTGTACAAAGAACGGCAAATCATTAATATATATTAAAAAAAGAAATGGACCGAGAATAGAGCCCTGTGGAACGCCCATTCCTACTGGCAAACCTAGAGACCTACTCCCATTAACATCTACATACTGAATTCTATCACTAAGGTAGCTGGCAACAAGATTGAGTGCGGTATCTCTAATACCATAAAGTTTCAATTTAAGTAAAAGCGTATTATGTTCCACACAGTCAAAGGCCTTTGATAGGTCACAAAAAACACCAATGGCATCCTTAGAGTTTTCCCAAGCATTAAAAATATGCTTTAACAAAGTTACACCGGCATCAACGGTGGAGCGACCCTTAGTAAAGCCATACTGTTCACTGTGAAATAAATTATTTGCGTGAAAGTGGCTCTCTAGTTGATGCAAAATAATCTTTTCAAAAATTTTACTAATAGCAGGCAAGATAGAAATTGGCCGAAAATTACTAGGGTCGCTCTTTGATCCCTTTTTGAATAATGGTATTACTTTACTGTGTTTCATTAGATCAGGAAATACTCCTGTATCTACGCATCTGTTGAATATTGCAGCTAAATATGGAGCTAAGCTAGAAATAATTTGTCGCACAAGTTTAACAGAAATGCCCCATAAGTCAACAGATTTTTTATTATTGAGCGTCTTGAATACCTTCAGTATGTCATTGGTGTCAATATATTTAAAATTAAAAAGCACATCACACTCATTCACATTGCCCCTAACCAACATTTCTGCTTTGTTTGGACATGAATCTAGACAGCTGGTTGTGTTCACTGGTATGTTTATGAAGAAATTGTTAAATGTCTGAGCAACATCAGTTTTCCTAGTAATAATTTCACCATTCAATTTTAATTCATAATTGTTATCTACCAATTTAGCTCGACCAGTCTCATTGTTAATAATGCTCCAAGTAGTTTTAATTTTGTTCTTGGATTCTTTGATTTTATTGCTTAAATATAAGGATTTGGCTAAAGCACATGTCCTCTTAAAAACCTTGGAATAATTTCTAACATATTGAATAAATTCAGGATTAAAATTGTATTTCTTCATACCATATAGATCATACAACCTAGCTCTACTTTTGTATATACCTACTGTTGCCCAATCACAAAAATTTACTTTAATGCTCCTTGCAAACGTCTTCAGTTTAAAAATTTTATTGTACTCATCATTAACAATTTTAAATAAGCATTTATATAATTCATCAGGATCATCAACGGTTAAGTCAATACTGGCGATCTTGGCAGCAACATCATTACTAAAGTGTTTTAGGCGAGCAGAGGTCATTGGCCTACATGTAATTTCTTGTACTTTAGGGGTTGTATTAGTTGGAATTACAACCTTTTGCCCGCAGTGATCCGATGTCAAGTCAGTTAAAACAGCCTTACTTAAATAAAGACAATTGCAAAAAACATTATCTAAGCATGTAGACGAATGTGAGGTTATTCTAGTTGGTTCAGAGAACAAAACATTTAAATTAAATGACCTAAATAAGCTAACTAACCTAGTACAAATTGGTGATTTTTCTAACAAATTGACATTAAAATCGCCGCATACGATTATAGACTTCCTACTAGAAATTATGTGTTTTAAGACATCCTCAATAATGCTTTCAAACTGAGTAAAGTCGCTTTGTGGTGGTCGATACACACACACTATAATATGTTGTTCAAGCTCAACACAAGAAATCTCAGCAGTGCGCTCGATAGAAAGTTTAGCTATATCCTTACGTTCTTTACATTTCAAACTATTACATACATATATTAGAGAGCCACCACGAATAGCCTTCTTTCTTACGAATGCACTTATAACTGAGTAATGTTGATTGTTAAATATTAATTGGTCACCTCGCAACCAATGTTCTGTAATACATAAGATATCAATCTTATGTTTATTTAAAAATAAATCTATTTCTAATTCTTTGCCAGATAGGCCTTGTATGTTTTGATGAACTAAGTTTAAAACACATGAATGCCTATCTGTTGTCTCATCTAATAGTTTAAACTAATAGATGTGTCAATACTACTATTGGTATAACTATTATCTACCAAATTCCTAAGTACTCTAGTAGTACTCCTGTCAGTATATAAATTAAATGCTAATAATTTAGCAAGTTGTCGCCTATGTACATAAGAAAGATACATAGTATCTTTTGTTAAAAAGAAATTACTAATAAAAATATTAGTGTCAAAAAATAAAATACTGTCACTATGACATGTCCTATTGTACAATAATAGATTTAATTTGCCTATCTGCCTGTTTTGGTCATCTGTGAGAGCATATGAATAAGGCAATGCACAAATAATAAAGCTACATCCTATTTTTGTGCTAACATCTATCATTAAGTCTGTTAATTCTATGAGACTGTTTTTGGAGACTAATGAGCTGTCACCATACAATATGATGACAGTAGTTTGTGCATTCAAGTCGGCATTCTTAATCTTATCAACTAGGGTACAAGACTGAGCTCCAGGTGAACAAAAGTTCTGTACTGGTTGCTCAGTGTAATGATCAATTAAGCTCCCTAAACCCACTCCCAGTTGGTCTGAAAAAATTATTACATTCTTACTGTCAGTCTTTACTGGATGCAGTTTGTTTTGTGTATTATACTGACATCCATGTGCATTCAATTCTATTGATTCAGCAGGTGTAGTCGCACAATTAGTTGTACAACTGGAACAGTAATTATTAGAGTTGGATAATGAGATAAGTTGTTTTAAATTTTCTCGACCAACTCTTGAAATTTCTTCATATTTTAAAATGTATTCATGAGTCTCATTCTGGTGTTCCATTATAGTTCTAGTGAGTTGAGCTTGTAGATTTGATATTTGTGCTTGCAACTCACTTGTGTGTTGTTCATATAAAAACCTACCAGAAACTAATTCTTCATTTGTTTCCTCAAGCTTTAATAAAAGAGACTCACACTCTTTATTTAATTTACAGTTATCTTGTGCATACTGACTCAATTTGGTAGACCACTTAGGACCAGATCTAAGTTTCTTAATTAATTTATTTAACTTAAACAATTTTCTAAATTTATTCTTACTAAGGCATTTTTTGAAACAGTTACATTTAAGAGCTTTTAGCACATTAATTTTGTCACCCAGGAGCTCAGAGAATAAGTTGTGAGTAGCAGTACTGTTAAAGGCCGCAATTGTGTCTTCTAGAGTTGAAATTCTGCCATAAGCCTCATTGAGACTTGCTTCTAACTCCGTATTGCGGCTAAGTTGTCTGGAGTAAATTTCGTCGCAGCTGCTGAAACACCTAACTTCTTCTCGTAGTCTGTCCCGTTGATCCAAGACATCCATATGCTCTATATGCAGCTCCGTGAGTTGTGTCTTCAGCTCAGATATACGGTCATTTACAATTTTAATTTCTTCTTCACAGTCAACGCGTTCCCTTAATAGTTGACTGTTGTCATCCTTGTATTTCTTTAACTCGAGCAGAGTTATTCTTAATTTATTTTCCACCTCCTTGGCCGTTGCCTTCCGAGTCATCATATGGGTAGACATTGCCAAGGATTACAAATTACCTAAAAAATAAGAAAACAGCTGAGCAAAGTCAAAGAAGAGAAGAGATGTGATGGGGCTTGAGTATTATTGTATAGACAGAATAAATAAGAAAAGTTACAAAAGAAAAGGGGGGTATATGAATAAAAAATATATTAAGTTAATTAATTGTAGAAACTAAGAAATTGAGAGCAATTTAGGTAATTTGAATACTTTAGAGTAATTATCTAATACTTTTATAAGGTTTCTATTGAAATATCTCAGCTGATGAACTTAATCAACTTATTAATAAAATGTAAGTAGGTATACAAGTTACAGGTTTAAACCAATAATAGCTAATACAGAAAAGTACACAAATATATGAAGTACAGACAAGAATAAACAGTGTAGTAATTGTGAAGTGTATCTGTAGATTGTGTTTGTCTGGGGCTGTTGTTTGGTCCTCGATTTTGCTTCCACATATAGTCAAGCAAAAGGAGACAGAACTGAGCTAGATGTGTGTTGGACGTTGCTCACACGGTGGTGAGCCGAGTAATTCGGTGTTGTGGAGTGTTGAATAAGTTTGAATAAGTATTATACTCCCCGGGTTTAAGTCGTAGTCGTAGCAGATGTAAATTCAAATCCGTCCGTTGACACCAAGTCTCCGTTCTGTTCGCTCGAACTTTGGCCGTGTAGTTATTATACTTTTACTAACACAATTTTAACAATAACTTCTTGTCACTATTTTATCAATATATACTAACTTATATGTTAAATAATCAATTAAAATTATATTAAAACTTTTTTTAATTACGGAGCTAAAATTATTGACGTCTGGCGGTTACAGTTGCCAGAGCAAAAAAAAGTAATCAGTTGATGAACCGATACTGTCGATAGTAGGTTTTGCCGAACTGGATTGACCTTTATTCTCTAGCTCTACATTTAGATGCAGCAGTGAATGATGACGCTTCTGGCAAGTTTTACAGTTGGTCGATTTTTTGCAGTCTGGTACTGTGTGATTGCTGCCTAGGCAATTAAAGCAGATTTTATTTTGTAATACAAACCTACGTCTAGTATCGATGGGCTGTTTGGCAAATTGCTTGCAGAAGCATAATTTGTGGGATTCCGAACAGTACTCACATCGTAAACTTGTTGAACTAGTTGCTAGCATTGCTTTCGGCTTATGAGCATGTAAACTATTGTTATTGCCCTGATGAACTGTACCTTTTTTAGAACTCGGCTCTAGGCACTCTAACGCGCGGAAACGATTTTCGAGGAAAACCTTAAATTGATCAAATGTCGGTAAGTCATTGGAATCGTTGGACACACTAAGTTCGCACTGCTTTCGTGTTTCGCTATCCAATTTGAAGGTAACTATGTGAATGATGATGACATCCCATGTAGTCACATCTATACCTAAAATTGTTAGCGCATTTAAACAATCACATGTGGTATCAAGCAGCTCTTTTAAAGAAGTAGCCGAATCGACAAGTATTCGTTTTTGACTGAACAACCTTTTCATAATACAATTGGTTAAATATTTTTTATTGCTATAACGTTTCTCTAGCTGAGCCCAACAGTGAATATAATTAGAGCCAGTTATAGGCGTATGCCGTATCAGTTGCTCAGCTTCGCCAGAAAGGTGACTTTTTAAATAGTGAAGTTTTTGCACATTATCAAGAGCCTCATTTTTATGTACTAATGATGTAAAAAGATCATAAAAAGTTGTCCACTCTCCATATTTGCCAGAAAATGTAGGAATGGCTATTTTGGGCAATTTTACTAATAAACTATTGGATTTAGATGCACATGAGGTGTCGCTACTTTGCTGTTCATTGCCTTTAACTTTACTTAGCATTTTTTTCATTAAACTTTTATAAGTTATGTAAGTGTCTTCGGTTGCATCGTAAATATCAACAACGTTCTGCTTTTCTAAATCCTCTATATTAAAATTCTCATACAGTTTAGTATTAGTCTCCTTAAACGAAGCCCAATCTTTTTCCAATAATTCTTGTCTTGTTTCTATGTACTCTACAGTTAATCTATCTTTACCACTCTTTTTAAAGTTATTTAAACCTTTATTTATAGTATTCTGTAGGCCCTTTAACACATTAACTGACCTATCCATTTTATTTGATTGTATAAAAGTTTATGTTATATTGTATAAAACAAGTTAAAATGTGTAAAATGATAGTAAATAATGTAAACAAATAAGCGACAGGTTCCAATATTAAGTTAAAATTTATCAAAGTTAAAAAAAAACACAAGTGTGATAAAATCACTCGAAAATTTTCTAAGTCCTAATCGATGCGTAAAATTTTACAAGTGTTTTGGAAACATAAAAATCTGGTAGAAATCGGGCACAGAGTCCACGTTCCCCCGTTTTCTATAAATTATACTAAGTCCTTAAGTACTAGCATGCACAAGAGACTACAATAACAAACTAAAATATTCTAAGTCTAAAAAGTATCGTAAAATTTTACAAGTCCATAATTTATTTTCAAATCTTCAAAGTCAAATAGTTGATGAAAATAAAGTTCAAAATTGCTTCACTAAAATGTTTTGTTTTTATTATTGTTGACGAACTGATAAAATGGATTGTACTCACAATATTGCACTTGACACAAACACTTTATCAGAGACGAGTAAGAATATAGACTTACAAAGTCGAACAAAAAAATGTGACTCGATAATTCGTTAACATAAATGACGAAAGATGTCGCTACGCGTATCGAATCGAAAAATAATTAGGGCCAGATGACGCGTGACGTCACTTGTACCCCCGCTTAATGGTACATAACATCACTAGATGGCGTTATATTAATTTACTTGTCTTAAGACGAAAAACGACAACGTAGGTAGCCCTTGTGTAATGTGCAAGGTCATTCGAGAGTTGAGGCCCTCAAGGGTGCTCAACCTACCTACTACGGTACTATCAATAATGCTACCGGATCTATGTCTGTGGCTACTGTTCAACTCTTTAATCAATTTAAATTTTCGAATTATGTGCGTGGTTTAAGTACTTTAAGGTCTAAATTTGCAATGAAATGTTGCACTATATTTTGCTGGTCCGATAACAAAGCTGGCAGATGGCCTCGTAAGCCCACCGAGCTTGGGGTCGATTGATTTGTTTTGAGGAGCACTTCACACTTAGATGATATCCAGGGTCTGATGATGAAGCTGGAAGGTGGCCACGGTATCTCTGTGATAAAACGACATAAGCCGACCGAATTTGGCCTCGATTAATTTGTCTTGAGGAGCACTTTACACCTAGATGATATCCAGGGTCTGATGATGAAGCTGGGAGGTGGCCACGGCATCTCTGTAATAAAACGACATAACCCGACCGAGTTTGGGCTTCATTGATTTGTCTTTAGGAGCACTTTACACCTAGATGATATCCAGGGTCTGATGATGAAGCTGGGAGGTGGCCACGGCATCTCTGTAATAAAACGACATAACCCGACCGAGTTTGGGCTTGATTGATTTGTCTTGAGGAGCACTTTACACCTAGATGATATCCAAGGTCTGATGATGAAGCTGGGAGGTGGCCACGGCATCTCTGTAATAAAACGACATAACCCGACCGAGTTTGGGCTTGATTGATTTGTCTTGAGAAGCACTTTACACCTAGATGATATCCAGGGTCTGATGATGAAGCTGGAGGTGGCCACAGCATCTCTGTTATAAAACGACATACTTAAGCCCACCAAGTTTGGGGTGGATTAATTTGTCTTGGGGAGCTCTTTAGGTACACCAAGATGATATTCGGGGTCTGATGATGAAGCTGGAGGTGGCTACGGCATCTTTGTAATAAAACGATGTAACCCTACCGAGTTTACCCTAGACGGCCGGTTGGCGTAGCGGGAGTGTAAGCGACGGCTACGTCAAAGGTCGCGGGTTCGATTCCCGCTCAAGTCAAACATTTGTGTGCATGAATATGGATATTTGTCGTGATCTGGGTGTTTCTATGTATAACATATACTTAAGTATGTATTTACAAAAAAAAGTATAACTATAGATATGTATGTTTATCCATTATCTAGTACCCATAGTAGGGTCATTTCACCTGTTCGCATCCATTTAGTGCAGTTGACAAAGGACAATGGGCGGTTTTGGGTGGTCGGCGGCCATCAATGAATTTAATATCAAATGAAAGTACTAATAATTAGGAACATCTTTTACTATGGGCTTTTACTATGGGCGGAATACAGCGTGTATTCCATTTAGGAAAAGAAATATTTGAATGTCAATATAAAATAATTGTATAGATAAAAGTTTTGTGACACGGTAACACATCATCAATATACCTAATTATATAATACAAAAATGCCCATTGTCCTTTGAAGTAGAAAATAAAAATGTAAAAAATTTGTTCCAGCAAATTGATTCAAAGAAAAATTTATGTAATGCGTTCATTATATAGTCTATTTTAATATTAGCTTTCACTTTTCTTCGAAACTTGTTGTGTTTTTTTAAAATAAACAAGCTTCAAAATTTGGCATTTTGCCCAGTTTGCGTCCAAAAAATCCAAATTGCGTCCACCTGTGGACCATTTCGCGTCCACCAGCTTAGAGAAGGAATATAAGGGTGATATTGTTAAGCCAATCTAAAGAAAGATTGGCTTTTTACAATTTCTACATTTAAGATTAAAGTTATAAAAAAGTCAACATTATTATCATTATTAAATCACTCTAAAGAAACTATAAACTATTTATTGTTTTCAACATCGATGGAACTTAAAATCAAAGACAAAAAAACATAACGATAGGTACATGTTGTCCAATATTGTTGTCTTATGTTATCGTTTCTATTTCATGAAAAAATGGACGCAATTTGCTATAATATTATCCCTTGTAGGTATAGTTTGCGTCCTCGTGTGATCGATTATTTTAAGGATTGTATCTTTTATTAGAACCATTATAATGTGGACGCAAATTGGACATTACATTTGCATACTATTAATGTTAAAATAAACAATATCCTAATTTCTCTCTCATATTTTAATCATATAATTAGACGAGTTCGCGTCCATTGCGGACGCAAAGTGGAAGTTTTATAAATTCGGTATTGTAATTCGCGCCCACCTTATTATAATTGTAAACTATAAAAAAACATGTTAATTCATATTTCATACTATTCGTATTTTCATTATTAATATCTAGAAACAGCTATGTATCCTAAAGTTCACATAAAACAATAAACTACTTACCGTCAAACACGACGCTGCACACTATTTTTAGGGTTCCGTAGTCTACAAGGAACCCTTATAGTTTCGTCATGTCCGTCCGTATGTCCGTCCGCAGCTTAGCTCAAAGACGCCTGGTGCTAGAAAGCTGATATTTGACATGAATATAGACATAAGATATTGCAACAAAACTGTAGAATAAAATTTCTAGAAAATAATTGTTAGACTCAAGTGTCCCCCTCGCCCTCTGCCGGCTAAACTATTAATTTGGAAGAGGTGAAAAAAATCACAAATGTAGTACATATAACGAATTTAAAAGGAAAACTGACTGAGACTAAGTAGACATCACTAGTTTATGAGTAATTGTCGGTTAACTGTTGAACGGTTGAGCCGTGTGGTTGACGGCATAGAATACAAGTGTCACCACCCCCTATCTTCCCGTGGGTGTCGCAAGAGG
Organism: Euclidia mi; assembly: GCA_944739405.2. Lineage (NCBI taxonomy): Eukaryota > Metazoa > Arthropoda > Insecta > Lepidoptera > Erebidae > Euclidia > Euclidia mi. The sequence goes on along the minus strand of OX123189.2, from coordinate 83,794,976 downwards.
CGACTAAGGGATAACACGATGCAAATACCATCTTTGCGTAGAGACGGAAAACTCGACATCAAACCCTAAACGACTGCTTCGTTGGTCACGCGGCATAATTGTGCGCGTGGGATCGGGAGGTCCCGGGTTCAATTCCTGGGTCGGGCAGTGTTATTGGGTTTTTCTGTCACGAAATTCTCAGTAGCAGCACGGAGTCTGGAAATGTGCTCGGTACGGCAATAGGCTCGCCCCTTATTACGTGGGACTAAAGTATATCTGGTGAAAAGTGGGTTTAGAAATACACCTCTGCCTACCCCTTCGGGGATAAAAGGCGTGGCGATATGTATGTATGTTTGTATGTCGGTTAACTTATAAATACCAATTTCTGTGAGTTTACATTGGGAGCGCTGGCTTAATCTTAAAGATACCCATTTTTAGGCCCATGTGAAACAGAAGTTATTATCAATAATGACCATTATGGGCAACTACGGAACCCAACATTGCGCGTGGCCCTACACGCACTTGGCCGGTCAATTTTTATTTATATCCCGCGCATCTGCACTCTTTTGTTTGTTCAAGCGAGATTAACTATTTTTTTTACACAGGATTAGTTGGGCGCACGGAACGTTTTGTCTATCTATTTGTGCGTGTCTCTTATACATAGAGATATAAAGGATAGAGTGGCAGAACAGTACCTAACTCAATACTGTGTCGTGTCCGCCGGTTAGAGAGAACGCAACATTAAAGGCCCCCTGCATCTCTCTCTAACAATACATGCACAACATCAACATTACGCAGTGGCGTGCTACTTGTAACTATTATTTAAATCAGTTTATTAGTAATCAATAGTTTAAAAATATATAAACATTTTTGTCACTTCAAACTATCTTCGTGTATCAATTTAAACAAACGTTTAAACTATTGATTACTAATAAACTGATTTAAATAATAGTTACAGGTAGCACGCCACTGCGTAATGTTGATGTTGTGCATGTATTGTTAGAGAGAGATGCAGGGGGCCTTTAATGTTGCGTTCTCTCTCCCACCGGCGGACACGAATAGGCCCCACTCTGCCACTCTATTCTTAATATCTCTATGCTCTTATACGTTGAGGTATTGGCGGTACTGACTTTTCATTTTATTAGTGTGTTAGTATACTTATTTTCGAGCATTTTAAAGGGAGGTCCGTAAATGGACGCGAATTGGGCGATGGACGCGAACAGGCGAAATGACCCTACAAGCTCAAAGCTCTGCTTAGTTACTCAAAGACTTTTAAGAATACTTTTATTGAATTGTTTTATTTTTTTGTTTTCTGCTATTTTGTTAACTGTAAAATAACTAGGTACTTTTAAAATAGTTTTACTACATACATTATTATTTTCAGTGCTATGCATACCGTAATTGTCATATTATATCAGATACAATGCCTTTTAAGTGTTTACCTTAACTGTATAAATATATATGATGTGGTTGTGCTAATAAATAAATAAATTAATTAATTAATTTGGGACTAAATGGTGTTGTGTGAATGTGGTAGAATATTATATTATACTAGAGGACGCCAGCAACTACGCCTGCATTTTTTTTTAATTTACCCGTTTTGGCCGATCCCGTGGGAATTTCGGGAAATCCCTTCTTAGTGCACCACTACGGTCCCCAAGAAACATACGTGCCAAATTTCAGCTTCCTGCGCCCAATAGTTTCGGCTGTAGCGTGTCTGTCAGTCAGTCAGTAACGCAAGGATTTTATATATTAAGATAGGTAATTATAGTTTGGGCTCGATTGAATTTTCTTGAGGAACACTTTACACCTAGGTGATAATAATTATGATACTACGATACTACCTATAGCGGTACCGGGTTCGATACTAGGTATACCTAGTTGCTTTTTGCATTTTCTCATACAAAGTACCTAGTTAATAAATAATATGGTCTCACTCATGGTATGAGTTCGTGCGTGCGTCCTTGAGGCATACATAGAACTAGTTCGTAGATGGTTGTTTACGAATTGTTACTAAATAAGTGTATCTACCTATAAAACCCGTAACGTACCCATCCCATCTAAATAGGTAATTTTATTTTGGTTTAAGCGTCATCTAGTGAAAATTCAATGTAAACCGTTGTACATTACCTTTCGTGTTTTTACTACGCCATCTATTAGTACACGTTCAAAAGTGATAAAATATGCACGTAAAATGAAATAGATAAATTAGCTTATTATGAGCAATATTACCAATTCTAAAAAATACTTAAACAATTTCAATGGCCGTTAATGAAAAAGTAATGATATTTTTATGACTTGTCTGGCTGTAATTAACGTCGCGTGCTATTTGATCAGCGCCCTCTGGATATAGCTCGCGATTTGAGCTTTTTTCGAGGCACATTTTTTTGTTCGACTTTGGCAGTCTATATTCTTACTCGTCTCTGACTTTATTGACATCCAAGTGGCGCCCTCTCGTGGCGGCTGGTTGAACTGCAACAGGCGCCTCCTCAGGCGGCCAGACGAACACCTTGTGACGTTTCGCCCTGTGACTGCGTCTGCGCCTGCGTTGATCTGTAGCTCGCACGCCCTCTGTGGCGGCAACTCGAACTATTCCGGATGCGGAGTTCGCGCACTGAAGTTACGCGCTCTCGCGGCGGACGTGTACCCTTGTGCAGCGATCCACTGCGGGTCACACGGGGAGCGGGCCAGCGGTAACACCGATTGACCTAAAAAGTGTGGTCTCGACCCGGTTCGATGGACCATGTATAATACCGAGGTTGGTATTGCACCGATTGTGTACCACTAGTAGGAATGCACTAAATGAAACCACTGTGTACTGATCTAATGGTTCGACCACTGGTTTATTGTATCGGTGTCGGAGGACAAAAAAATCCAATGTTGCTTGACCTTATATAGTATGCCCGGTAACCAAACCATAGCGCGATCTATCTCGATCCCAACGCCATCTAGTTACAAAAAAGACAACTTTGCAATACATTTTATTCTATTACTTTTTTGAGCTATTGGTCTTGAACACTATGAAAGAAAATCGTATAACTAAAGAATTCTTGTCTTTTTCTTAAATAATAAATTATTATGGAGTAAAAGGCTTTCGTGAGAAATATTATTCTTGGAGAAAATGGTTATAGACCTTGATTGTTTGTGTACAATTTTTGGGAACTAAGATTTTTGACCGAAGTTTAGCTCAATAACGTGCAGAACTGCAGTCAACTCTTGATTCCGACAAGGACATTTTATCATCAGCTCTGCATATAAACTGTCCTACTGCTCTACACAGGCCCTTCTCACTATGAGATGGGAAACCTCCACCACTTGCCATATGGGAGTTAGCTGATTTCACATGGTTTTCAAAAACATTTTGGAGAATTCTCATACATGCGAATTTCCTCACGATGTTTTCATTTACCGTTAAGCAAGCGATAATTAATAATTTAAAACGCACATAAGTTCGAAATATAAGTTCATCCATGTGGTGACAGATTAAGAATACCGATTGTCACCACCCCATATCATCCCATGCGTGTCGTAAGAGCCGACAGAGGGAGCATATTATGCAGAGAACAGCACTGTAAAAGAAGGAAAACTTGATACACATCCTTGATACATGTCCCTAAACTAACCCATTTGTCCAGAGTGGTATAGTAGGCCAATTCCTCCTTTCAAAAGAGAGGCCTAGCCCAGCAGTGGACTGTTAAAGGCTGATGAAGATGATGAAGTTCAAAAAGTCATTGGTGCGCGCCGTGGATTCGAACCCGTCACCCTCTGCGTAATAGCCTCGCTATCTTTCATAGGCTATCCTGCTTTTTTTATGCAGGCAACTATTGGGATTATATTACATTTGAATAAAATTTTATTTTCTAAATATTGGCTAAAGATTCTGAACCATTAAAGTATGTAAATGAATAGAAAAAAAATGTATATATTGCACTAGGAGGCTGTAGGTACTGGTATCAAAGTGTGCAAAGATCACCCAGATACGGACCACCAATTTGGTGATCACTCAGTGTTATCTCGTATAGGAATCACACATCGGGACAAGTACCGGGCCGTTCGCTAGAATATCTATGTCATCCATGCACGTATTTGTATCATCGGAATAACCCACAGACTTGTGGATCACTCAAAGTGTTATCTCGTATAGGAATCACACATCGGGACAAGTACCGGGCCGTTCGCTAGAATATCTATGTCATCCATGCACGTATTTGTATCATCGGAATAACCCACAAACTTGTGGATCACTCGAAGTGTTATCTCGTATAGGAATCATACATCGGGACAAGTACCGGGCCGTTCGCTAGAATATCTATGTCATCCATGCACGTATTTGTATCATCGGAATAACCCACAAACTTGTGGATCACTCGAAGTGTTATCTCGTATAGGAATCATACATCGGGACACAAGTATCGGGCCGCTCGCTTGAATATCTACGTCATCCATGTACGTATTTGTATCATTGGAATAACCTAATAACCCGAACCTCAACGTTACGAGATCCCGATATCCAACCTTTCATAATGATTCCCAGGCATAAAAGTGCTAAAAAGGCAACGAGATTATTGTCCACTTCATGCATGATAATAAACTGGCACTACCGAACCTTCGCAATTTGTGACGAAACCCATTCGAAATCGGTTTTCATCGGCACATTTCGAACTAACATTATTTTTCTCTTCAGCACATCAATTCTAACTGCAAATTCCTGAAACCGTTGACATAACATTCCAAAAATAGAATTTAACGACAACGTCCGAACACTGAATGTGAAAACGGTATAAGTCAGATTTTCTTGTGTTTATTCTACCAGAAATGTTCTGAAATTAGTTATGAATTTGAAATGGAAAACTTTTGATTGATGTCGCTTCAACGAAATCCAATATACGTTTGAATATTCATTGAATGAGTTTTGTAAAATATGGTTATATTGATAACTAGTCGAAAGAAACTTGGATTACATAAATTGGCCTAATAAAAAAAATAAAATCCTATGATTTTATTTGAAGATAACCTTCAAATAAATTCATAGTATTAAGTGATTTGATTGAGTTTGTTTTAATTAATACGGATTTACTAGGTCGTTGATTGGGCCGGATAGACACCTATCCATATATTTTTAAATAAAATGTTTTAATACATTAGAATCATGAAGTAGGTTTAATATAAGAAACTGAAAGAGTTCCTTTGATCACGCTCGTATTAGGAACTACTAATAAAATTTGTAAATTACTTTCCAGTTGGCTGACTAATTATGAATAAGGTGACAAAGATGCTGGCGCCCAAGGTGTGGGCGGCCTAAGCATCGCGGCGAGCAAAACGAAAAAGAACGATAAGTAAGGTGAAAACACGAACAATTCTTAATTGTAAAAAAACTAAATAGAAAATATGGTCTGGTATAAGTATCATCATCTCAACCTCTCCTAGGGTGGGCATCGGCATCCTCCACGTTACATCAACCGATCAAGAAATGCCCACTTGCAGCAAGTATGGCCCATACTTACTGCAAAGCCAAATGTTACTATATGTATAAGTATAATGATAATAACAAACAACAAGTATAACAAAGTTATGATCATTCGACATTACGCACTTGCATCTCGAGCTTGTGCTTCAGAGCCCAGGTTCTGTTATTGCTGATCCAACGAGGTTTGGCTGCATATCAAATTCGCCACAATCGCCTATTAAAAAGTTATTCCAGTTAGAACCTATTCCAAGTTTTAACAGCCACATTCCAGTTTCAGTATTAAGTCCACATTACCAGGAGAAATGAACAGAACTAGTTAGAGTAGGTACATAAATTAATCTAAGAAGCTCAAACTCGATGGTTTTACTGGTATTCTAGAGTATTATATCATGCCTTCGAGTTCCATCTTTAGAGCTTGTCAGTGACACCATATTCTTGCAATGTCATATAATCTTCATAAATAAAATTGTCGAATGCCATGATAAAACAAGAAGGTGGGCGATATTCATCTTGTTGGATTTGATAGTTTGTTACAACTTGTACGGTGTGCGACCTTACACCTTTCAGATGCTATGATAATGCTAAGTTGATAGCTGATATAACGAGTCTCGCGAACCGGTGGAAATGATAGAGAGATGTGTTTGCTATGAAAGTTTTATTGAGACTGAATCTTATGTTAGTACACTGTATAAGGTAAATGCGTCACAATGAAATCGTACGCCATAGTCAGCAAAAAACTTATATTTTGGTTTGCTCGTACATGCTCCCGGGCACAGAAAGTAAGAACGATACACAAAAAAGTAAAAAATTATTGAATTATAAAAATGCTAGAAAATAATAATTGATACAAATTAAAGCTAATGAAATGCTTTTAAAATGAGTTAATTGATTAACATGATAAGTGTAAAAATATATTCTAACTTATGATAAAAGTAGTATAGGTAAATTCACGAAAGATGACCACTGCACAGAAATCATTTTTTAGGTCCCCGTGGAGGTGCGGGGTGAGGCGCGGGTGGAGTGCCAATGGCGTGGCTCCGTTCTTGACGCATTCCCTAAATGCGTCAAGAATGGAGCAACGCCATTGGTGCACGAATGTACATATGCGCGATGGCCGCCATTTGTGGTCAAGTTTCGTGAATTTACCTATACCTACGCTATAAAATAAATGCTTATCGAACTAAGATAGGCGACGTTGCCTTATTCAGTACACGCGCACTCGATACGTCTAAATCACAGCACGATTTGTTGTCACTTTGTTCACATTCACTGCGCTAAATTACTTTTTCACTCGCGCACTGTACACTCTCACTATGATGTGTAAGGGGCGCAGGCGTCTCAGCCCGATCTGCCGGGGCGAGCGCCTGCGGCGTGGGCAAGCGCCGGGCGCGCATGCGACGACACGCGAACACCAGTCCTGCTGCTACTCCAAGCCCGAGGATAATGTAAACGACTGAGTAATGGTGGACGTCATGGTGATGATGTCTGATATTATCGGTGCATTATCTTTCAAGATCTGAATCTTCTCGTCAATCTCATTTAGCTCCTTATCCATCTGTGACGAGTTCAATTCAGTCATGGCAGGAATGGGTATTCTGATTATATTGTTGATGGGAGGAATCACTGGTACGTAAATATCAGGCTGTATGTTCAATCTACTCGATAATTGTTTATGTGCAATCACAATGAATAGATCTGATTTTACTATGCAACCGTTATCTATGGCGACAATGCCGGCTCCCGACAGCTGATGTGCGGTAACCTGATCTTCACATATGACTCGCAAAGGGCATTGATCGCAACAAAAATATACATAGCTGTTTACGCTACTGCTCTCTAGCCAATTGTTTTTACAAGTAGTAGTTCGTGTTCCACATTCAATTTCTTTGGTCTGACAAAATTCTTTCTCACCTTTTAAATGATAAATTGGCTTTTGTAAATGACAAAAATATGCATCTGTTTGATATAAACATGATCGCAAGCTAGCATCGGTTATTGTGGCGTAGGTATCCTTTCTCAGATTTATAGCTACGTAGGAGGATATTGGTTTGTTGCTCACCATATCCGTTCCTCTTACTTGCGGTATCGGCAGTATATGGAAAATCTCAAAAATATCTCTACTAACGAGAGGAAGCCTGATTTCGAGAATCAAATATTTTAGCAACATTCGAGCTTTTACTTTCAGCAAGTTGTTTATTTATTTTCCATAATAATATGTCTGTATGTATGTTGTTGATAGGCAATGACACGTCCTTGGATAGCTGAGTGGCAATAGTACTCAGCTGATCTTGCAATTGCGAATCCCACAAACAGAGTTCACAGCTCAAGAGGAATATGTATGTAACTGCTTAAAAATAAATACGGTTCAAATTAAACCTAGTGAACTTAAATTAACAACTAAGAAAAATTCGACACAAAAACGAATTGAAGCTCCCAAAATAGCAAAGGCTGCGGCCGACATAATTACGAGTCAAAATAGGTTTGAACCACTTCAAACTAATTTATGTGATCCCTATCGAGAAAACAAAAGCGAGAGTGTGCCATCTCGCTCGCACTTTGCGTCACCAGTAAGCGACCATCTACCCAGATCCCGGAGCCAGTCACAGAAACGTCCACATCCGTTCGAGGGAGAAGGCGTATCTCAAGCGAAAAAAGAGAAGCTCCACGGTTCACCTAAAAACGTGGTATCTACTAAGCAACATAAATCAATTAGAAGTACACACGTTCCACCCATACTAATAACGGACGAGAGATACAAATACAGAGACAATAAGGATATGAAAAAGACGCTTAGTGATCAGCTCGTGAAGGATCTAACTAAGCTAATGAACAAACACCACGGTCGTATTATAAGGAATGAGAGAAGTAAAAATATTCTCATTACTCTAACTGACTTAGAGGGGCGAGCAAAGGCTATCGAAGACATCAAATGTTTTAAACCAGACCTCGTGTTCATTGCGCCGAAACCTAAAGCAGAACAAATAAGAACAACCAAAGTTATTATAGGAAATATGGCACACGACTATCCAGTTGAAGAACAAAAAGACGAGATGGAAAAGTGTATCGGGATTCGCCCTCTCAACATGAAAAAGATAACGAGCGATGTACAACTATGTATATTTAGTGGTGATTTTTCATACAACGAGATAGCTGAACGAATGAAAAATGCGACAGAAACCTTCTACTGCGCGTATAAAATAAGACCAGAAAAATACAAAGTGGGTTCGGATAGAGTGTTACAATGTAAAAACTGCTATAAATTCAACCACGCAACGAGTGCTTGCCATGCACCTAAAAGTGAACCCACAATACTGATAACAAACAATCAGAATGAATCAGTGAGAGTCTGCTCAAACTGTAAGGATGTACAGCCAGAACAGCACACTGCAACACAGAGAAAATGTCCGCTATTCAAAAAAGCGATAGAGAGACAACAGAAAAAGACTGAGCGAAAGCAAGAAGAACATATAAAAGTACCATCCAATCCGAAAACGATGACATCACAACAAGAAACAAGTAGAAAATCGAGATCTCCAGTACGCAGATCGAGAGTTCAGGAGGGTACATCGTTTGCACAGGCAACAACTGGTAGAATGACGAGCAACAACGAAAACGAATTTAGCTCGCAGCCACAGACACTAACTAAAGAAGAAAAATTATCCATGTACGACAAAACTATGGAAAAGCTTATGACACTAATAAAAGAACTCAGGGATGTCTTACTCAATTAAAGGCAGTAAGAAACATATTAAGATCCTACACATAAACGTGCAGGGTATCAGGAAAAAAATCACTGAAATAAAACAACTGATTCTTAAGTATCATGTAGACATCGCTGTCTTAAATGAAGCCAAAATCAATCTTGAAACCAAGAAACTAAATATCTCAAACTACGACAAAATATATGACCAGAAAGCCAATCACCTAGGTACCATAGTATACATAAAAAAAGGCATGAGGTGGGCCCAAACCAAACTCATCAGTTCCTTCAGTGATGACGAGCGAAGTATAGAAGGATGCAGCATCCGAGTCTTTACCAATCACACAACCGGCGAATACATCACGGTAAAAGGTATATATGTGCCAATACCAAATCAAAATTCACTATCAAATGAATTTGAGCAGTTACTCACAGAAGAAAGTGCCTTCATAATAGGAGATATGAACTTAAAAATGCAATTACTTGGACAAACAAACGACAGAGGCCTTGGAATCTTACTACGCGAACTACATAACATCGGAGACTGTAGAATCATACATACTGGTCAGCCATCCAGGCCCACTAGCATAGGCAATAACAACATCCTAGACATAGCTATCACAACATATGACCACTCAGATCTGGACATAAAATCATGCAAACAAACAGAAACCATAGGATCCGATCACATGCCATGGATAACCACGATCAAATTGGAAAATGACTATGAGATTCCACTTAGCCGCAATCTAAAAGAAATTCAATCGAGTAAGAAAAAACGAGACGATTTTGAACAATCACTGGCAACAAAAATAGACCCAGAGATAAAAATCAAAACAGACATAGACTGCGACGACATGATCACAAAACTAGAAAAAGCTATACTACAGACATTGGATGAATTTGCACCTCTCAAACCAATCAATAACAAAGAACATCTTCCCAAAGACATTCAAAAGCTAATAGAATACCGAAACAAAGCAAAAAACATCGCATGGCACTCAAGATTCACAAACCGATACGGCGAATTAAGACAAGAATATAATAGATTAAAACGATATTTGGCCCAGAAACTTATGAAGTACAAAGAAGAAACCTGGAACAAAGTACTAGAAAACAAAAACGATGATAGAAAGAAAATGTGGAATATACAGAGAGCCATGAAGAAACCACCTCAAAAACTACCCCACATAGAAAATTGCAACACCGAATTGGAGATCATAGACTGTCTAGTAGACCAGGCCATCGTTCAAACGTCAGAAATCTCGCACGAAGATGAAAATACAGAGGAAAATACACCATTTCAACCATTAGAAGCAACATCATTCACTGAGCTTAAAGCAGCACTTCGAAAATTCAAAAACCAGAAAGCGCCTGGTCCTGACGGAATTAGAGCAGACGTTCTAAAACTAGGAGGTGATACGATGATAGCCATATTCAAGCGAATAATGGACTACATTACTTACACGGGATACTATCCAAAGAGATGGAAAGAGAGTACATGCATTTTTCTGCACAAACCCGGCAAAGACTACACACAACTCAAGTCATATAGACCCATCAGCCTTCTTAATATACTGGGTAAGTGGGCCGAACGTATTATTCTGTCGAGAATAAACACAGAAATCCACGAACTTATTCCCGCACACCAACATGGATTCGTCCGCAACAGAGGAACAGCAACACAAATACTGAGAACCGGAAAATGTATCACCGACGCATTGGAGAAGGGACACAGCGTGGCCATGATATCAACAGACCTAAGCAGGGCATTTGATTCTATAAACCATAAAGGCCTAATAAAGAAACTCTACGAAGCCGGAGCACGTAACAACATTATTAAAATAATAGAAAATTACCTATCAAGCAGAACCACTCAAGGCAGATTCAGAACAACTATAGGAACAGCAAAAAAGGTACCACACGGTGTTCCGCAAGGTTCTATTCTTGGGCCCGTACTCTTCAATCTTTATGTCGCTGACATACCAAAGCAACAAATCGCAGGTCTAATGCTTTCCCAATACGCAGATGACCTGTGTATTCTGAATACAGCAGAGAAACCTGATCACGCCACCAGGCGCGCAGAATGGGCAGCAGAGGAAATCATAGACTATTACAAGAGATGGGGGCTCCAATGTAACGTAGACAAAACGGAGTGTATCATGTTTTCCTACAAAAGACCAAGGCGAAGTAATCACAACAGTGGGTATAGAAATTACATCCAATTGAAAAACGAAACGATCGTATATAAGAACGAAGTAAAATACCTTGGCGTCATTTTCGACAAAAGACTATCAATGAACAAACACACAAAAGAAAGAGTAGAAAAATTGAAACGAGTAAGAGGTGCTTTAAATTCAATTATAGGGTACCGATCCAAGGTAAACATCGAAACAAAACTACTTGTGATACAGGCGTGCCTATTGCCATTACTTGATTATGGAGTCATTCAACTCCTACCTAAATACAGTAAGAGCAATCTGACCAAATTAGAGAGACAGTACAGAATGGCACTAAAAGCTGCTGGCGACTTTCCACGTCGCACTGAAACAAAAACACTCTGGGAAATGCTTGGACAGGACCCATGGCACATCAGAGTACACGACTTGCATCACGAAATGATTGAAAAACTCACGGCACTAACGATCAGCGGCCTAGAAGACCCCGGCCCCGTCTACACTAAATACGGTCAATTCAACCCTTTTCTCTTCGCTAATAGAATAGGCGAAATAGAATATGTAAACAAGCTTGAGAGAGGCAAACCGCTACACAAGAGAACGTTGGCCCCGCGTCAGCATAGGCTTTGACTATTAGAGTCACTCCTAGATTTTAAGTAATCTCAGGTCTAGGACCTGATGGGATCCTAAATCCAACACTTCTCACACTTGCTTTATACAACAACCGTGTGTGAAAAGAATTCGGCATTAGGCTGCAAAAGATCCCTGCCCGGACAAACTGCGCTGAAGAAACATACACCAAATGCACCTGTAAAATATTATTTTTCATAAGTGACATGTAACATTACTTAACTAACGTAATAAAATACTTTCTATTCTATTCTATTCCATTGATAAAGGAAATGTTTTGGGTTGTGGATTGTAAGTTGTTCACTGTTGTGTAATCATTTTGTGTTGTTCGTTCATTGTTTGTTCCGTTCATTTTAGAAAATTATATTCCGCTTCAATTATTGATGATTGATTTTTCCAGTATGATGTAATGTGTCTTTGAATGTCGCGTAGTAACGTAATATCTTTCTGATATTGTTCGGCGAATCTGGAGTCTAATACTGCGAACAAACTGTTAGCGAGGAATCCTACACCGTCGATAAGGCCGTGATGTCTGGAGAGTTGTGTTCGTGCATGCTGACCGAGAAACAACTCATTGTTGTACTCCAGTTCGATGCTCCTTTGACGTAATTGTAATGATATAATATCGAAATTCGACAAGTTGTATATTGCATTGCATGCTTGTTCAAGAGACCTTTTATAGTTACTGAGCGCTTTTATGCCGTCCCAATAAGATTGCATGTCATAGTAAATAATAAGTTTCCATTCGTCTCTTATTATTTGCATGTTAGATACCTTGTCGAAATAGAGACTTTGGTTTTGTCCGAATTCCGTGACATGTAACCTGCTATGTGCGCTTGAAATAAACGTCATAAAAAACATTAATGACGCAAATAATGATAATATGTCAAGGCTTGTTTTCTTTTTTGTTTTTCGACGACCTTTCCTGAGTAGAGTTTGTGTTTGATTTCTGATTGCTATGTTGCACTGTTTCCTCTGCTTTTCGGTGAACAGGCAAAATTGATATTTTCGTAATAGGTCGTTTCAGAATTCCGTTTTTGGTTTTAGACTGACGACTCGGACGTATCCGTCAGCGCCAGGATGTAAGTCGACGACTCTACCCATAGACCACATGCCGGCAGGTAATTTGTCTTCATGGAGGAGTACTACGTCATTGATTTTAATGTTTTCTCGAGGCTGTCGCCACTTGCTCTTGTCGTTAATTGCGCTAAGTATTCCGAGCGCCATTTTTTCCAAACGTCGCTTAGAATTTTCTGTGTCAGCTGCCATCTGGTCCTCATATCTCTTTCCATCTCAATCAAGGTCAGTGTTGGGCCGCTTGTTAAAAAGGGATGTTGGATGTTAAGTAGTCCAAATCTACAGGATCTTCTGATATGGGGCAAAGTGGCCTTGAATTGAGGCATGCTTCGATTTGGGCGAGTACTGTAGACCATAGGTCAACTTCTGCTCGCCTATGACTCTTTTGAAGTGATACTTGAAACTTTTTACAGCGGACTCCCAAAGTCCGCCCGCTGAGGGCCAGAAAGGTGCATTGAAATGCCATGTAATTTCCATAGCTGTTACTTCTGCTAAAAACTCTTTGCTAAATATTTGTTGAAGTTCTTGATATTCTTGTTGTATTTGTTTGTTGGCTCCAACGAAGTTTCTGCCGTTGTCGCTGTATATGTGACAAGGCGTTCCTCTCCGAGCAGCCATTTTCTATAAGACAGCTAAGAATGTTGAGGTGCTAAGATCCGAAGCGAGTTCCAAGTGTATCGCCTTGGTGGACACACATATAAAGACCGCTACATATCCCTTCGTAGTTTTTATCCCGCGGCCCTTGTTGGCCTTCAGCATTATGTGTCCAGTGAAGTCTATCCCGGTATTGGCAAACGGACGAGAAGGGTTGCTCCTAGCTTCTGGCAGGGCACCCATAATTTGATTATGCTTTATAGGGCTAAGCTTTTGACATTTCACACATAACCGTAGTTGCATCTTTGTAGCGTCGTTTCCACCCACAATCTCAATGTCAATCGGGCTCCGCCGTCGAACGTAAGTTTATGGGCATACTCTATGATCAATTCAGTCAAGCGTCCTTTGTGGGGGATGATAATTGGGTGCTGCATGTCAGTGCTAATATGAGCGTGTCTTAAACGTCCACCAACACGGAGAAGACCTTCGTTATCTAAATAAGGATTTAGATTAAGAAATCTGCTTTTGCTGCTAAGCTTTCTCATATCTCGTAAAGCTAGTATATCCTCCGTAAATTCCTCTTGCTGTATTTGCTGAATGATACGTAACTTAGCCCGCCTTATCTCTTCCAAGGTCAGGTAAGTCTGTTGTTTTCTGCTTTGCTTGCTTGATATAAACCTATATATCCATGCCAATATTTTTACACATTTGTTAAACGAACTATGATTTTTCAACAAAGTGACAATTATGTTTGTATTTAATCCTTGCTTGATAATGTTATGTACTTGCTTCTGTGCTCGCTCTTCTTCATTTGTTGTAAAAATAGCATTGCTTGTTTCCTTCTTGCTGTCAAATTTGAGAGCCATGAAGGTCCTTCCCATCATACACATCATCAGCCTTTAACAGTCCACTGCTGGACTAGGCCTCTCCTTTGAAAGGAGGAATTGGCCTACTATACCATGCTGGCCAAACGGGTTGGTATAGGGTTTGTATCAAGTTTTCCTTCTCTTACAGTGCTGTTCTCTGCATAATATGCTCCCTCTGTCGGCTCTTACGACATCCATAGGATGATAGGGGGTGGTGACATTCCGTATTCTTAATCCGTCACCACACGGACTCTCGGATCCCATGATAAGGAATGTTTATTTAGTTGAGAGATCGATAGGCCTCTACTCGCACCATCTGCGGGGTTCTCATTAGATTTAACATACCGCCAGCAAGCAGGTGGCATGATATCCGTTATTAACTTTTTTCTATTGGCAACAAACGTCTTTTGTCATTGTCAACGACATAAGTCTCCACATCCCGTCTATAATGATATTTGAATATATGTCAGCGCCAAACAAGATGTCTATAGGACGACTGACGTTAAATTCGGGGTCCGCCAGTTGTATATGGTCTAAGTATGTCCACGTGGGCTTAGCAAAACTGTGAGTTGATAAATTTTTCGTCAAATTTTTCATGATGTAAACATCTGTGCTAAATGTATATGTATTGTTTCTCGAAGTACAATTTATGCTGATTACGCTTTGCAAGAGCAATTTTATTTCCAATGCCCGTTATCAAGCCCTTGCATTTTTGCCTAGGTAGTGATAACTGTTGCGCGGCGTTCTCGGTGATAAGTGATGTTTGAGAGCACGCAAGGTAATATACGTTCCATCTGATTTTTGTACATTTACCAATGCGGTTGACAACAATATTTCTGGGATATCGCGTTGCTGGGCCACATGCGAATTTATTTGCTGAGCTTGCTGAGACAAAGTACCGCTTGCATCGTCTTTTATTACCGCAAAGTTCCTAGGCTGGCTTGCTGATGACGTAAACGCGTCATGTAGCAGTGTATTATGACACCCGTTGCACTCCCGACAGCATTTCGTAGACAAACATGCCTTACCGTTGTGACTGTAAAGGCAGTTTTCGCACAACGTGAGCTTGTTGACGAATTGTCTTTTATTAATTGGAGACATTTCTATGAATTGTGCACACTGATAAAAGCCATGTCCATTTTTGCATAATGGGCAGGATATTTTCCCATATAAATTTTTGCTGTTTGATGCTTGGGAAATTTCCTTGTTACTAGAGTAAGATTGCTTAAAACTATGAGGCTTTTGATAATGATTCGGTTGCGATTTTGGGTTGGAAAATGAAGGTTTCTGATCCGTATTAGTATTGTCTTGCTTACGCCAAGATGACTCCATGCTCGTGAATTTATTTTTCAAAACCTCCAAAAATTCCGAAAATACCGCCATATCCCGTAGTTTCTTGATAGATTCCACATAGTCAGCATGCGTTTCAGTGTCCAACTTATTTGCTAAAATGTACTCGAGTATGGGGTCCCACGTGTTTATGTCTAAGTCCAAGTTTTTGATTGCGTTCAGAAACTCCAAAGTTGTGTCGTAAAGACGTTTTATGTTATTCAGCGAAGCTTGCTGCATAACCGGAAGTCCGGTTAATATGTTCATATGCGACGTAAAATACGTTTTTTATGATCGTATCTATGATTGAGAATTTTCCAACACGTAGAATAGTTATCGAAGCTGATTTTCAAATGTTGAATCAACGCCTCTGCTTCTCCCTTGACTTCCCTTTGAGAAATTGCATTTTTTGCGCTTGGGTAAGCGATGGTTGTTATGTATTGTTTCAGTGAATAAATCCTTGAAGGATACCCACTGGTGATAGTTGCCACTAAATGTCGGCACCTCCATTTTTGGTGTCGACTTTTCGTGATATGATACTGACCACAGCTTGCTATTGAGCGATCTTTTCATGCGATTGAAAGTCAATTCATATGCAGAATACATTTCCTCGAAGGCCTCGTCTTTTCCCTCTAATTCGCCGTCTAAATCCCAGTGAAGAGAGTCGATAGCAGACCATTTTGTCTCCAATGTCTTCAAGAAATCCTCAAACTCCCATTTTCAGTGATGCTATCTAACCTTGATGCTATCTAATCCTTTTCTCGAGCAGTAAGCCACATTAACATGTGGCTTACTGCTCGAGAAAAGGCCTTGAAGTTCCCTGTTTGTTTTTTCAACAATTCATCCAAATTGCTATTAGTGCCTTGCGATTTGAATTTCGGCGTCTTCGGGGACGTCGTCATCTCCGTGTCTTCGGAATCGCTAGCCTTAGGGGTCTGATCGATGCTTGTTTTAGCTGTTCCACCTAACGGCGTCGCGGGGTTCAATATAGGCACGGTAACTGCTTGCTTGATAGTTTCACGCGTGGATGTATGTGATGATAAAGATAAAAGATAAAGATAAAGATAAAGATTTATTTATTCTGGCTCACACATAAAAGACATAAATATGAACATAAAAGGAAACAATTTATATAAAGTAGATAAATATAAAATTAAGAAAAGAAATATAAATCAAACAAAAACTTTCAAGTCAAGAAAACAATAAAAAACATAAAGAAATACATGACAAAACAAAATAAAGACAGAAGACAGAAGTAAGTTATTGCGTGCAGCCAAAAATGGACCTGGTTCGGCATAAGCTAGGCGAAAGCCCGGCACCGATTTTCAACCAGGCCCTCCGGTGAGTCACGCATGTGATACCAGTAAAAGATAGCCAAGATAGGTATACATATTACATTAAAAACATAAACATCACAAGCAGAACCAAATAAACTAAAAATAAATAAGTACATATGATACGTATTTAGATAAAGTAGTATATATACAATATACCTAAATATTAACTAATACATATAGTCATAAAAGTGTTAAATAGTATATTTACATAAATACATAATATGTACATTAAAAGTGCTGTGCGATGTACTAGCGGCTCGCGCGCCGTGATCTTTCGGCGCCAGAAAGGCGGGGCGGCGGGTGGCGCGGGCGTGTTGTAAACAAAGCCTTCGCCACCCGCCAGTCGCCGTATCACCACCGGCAAATCTGCTTGTACCGATCCCATGGAGCATATGGCGCGCGTCCGGTAATTCAGAACGATGCGTGTATATAATTTACCTATAAGTAACGGACAGTGCATTATACTTAAATGAAAACCAACCATTACGGTAAGTACAGTGCGTTATATACTTACCTAACATGTAATATAATATGATAAATTATCCTGCAGTAGATTCATACTTAAATTCACATTTCTATTGATTACATAATTATAACATTTCAGATTCACACGGGAAAAGTACCAGAAACAAGTGCTATTTGGGAAGTCACGGCAATAGAACAACCTAATAGGTATATGTATCGACACAGGCTCGAGTGCCAGTTGGCCCTACAGGTGAGGTGAACTGCTCATAATTATTATGAGTAGTAGTGAGAGTATTATTTAATACATCCATTCCGGTGTACCTACAGACAGCGAGACCTTGAAGCGGAAAAATATAATTAAACCTCTTGGTTTGTTTTAGGTTTCTTCTACGGGTTTCTCGCACAGCGCAGGCCTACACTTGTCATCGTCAATGACGCATACGACAGAATACGAACTCACTAGGAATATTGTTGATTGTTGATCGAAGATTGTTGATAAGCATAATAGTAAGTTATAAACAAATTAATAACCCTAATAGCTATGGGCTGGATACACAATCATACGATACATTCATAATAACTAGTACAACATATTGCGGTCGGTATAAAATTGTTTTGTTAATTTAATGGCTATTCAATACATTTGGCAATAATAAGTATAAAATCGTATAATAAAATAGTAATATGGTTTAATAATAATAATGTCATAATCACTGAATAATTATAATAATAAGATTTGATAATAATGTCATAAGTCACTGAATAATTATAATAATAAGATTATATACACATTCATAAATTTATGTCCTGAATTAAGTACAATATTAGTAATAATATTATTATCATCCTAAATAAAAATTGTAATATAAATAATAAATAAAATAAATAATAGAAATCGAATGAATTGTCAGAACCATTAAATTGATTATAACAGTTGCAAAAATTATATTTATTATTATTTCATTATACTAAATAGACGATAATTAATGTTAATTATTTTGTATTACATTTTTATTTTAAATTAAGGAGGCATTCATATTAATGTTACCCAATCTATGTTGCTCTTCCATAAGAAATTTTTTCAAATTTCCTCTGAAGGAGGGCAATGATTTGAGGTTTCGCAATGGAGGGGGGATATTATTCCAACATTTTGAAGCAGCATAGCGAAAACTTCCTCTAAATGCCTCTGTGCGATGTAGACCAATAGATAATTGCTTAGAGCACTGTCTGTTCCGTTCATTGCTATTTGCCACCCACTTCAGTTTGTCATATAAATATTGCGGTTGTTTTAACTTAATGACACCAAACATAAGACAAGCCAAATGCAGTTTTCTACGCGATTTCATTTTTAAGATCAAGTTA
Source organism: Euclidia mi (assembly GCA_944739405.2). NCBI lineage: Eukaryota > Metazoa > Arthropoda > Insecta > Lepidoptera > Erebidae > Euclidia > Euclidia mi. Next base: position 83,775,993 of record OX123189.2, on the reverse strand, counting down.
TTGTTCAAATATGGCGTTACATGACATCTAAATGGTATTGAAAAACAAAAACGTGCGCATGCATTCTGCACCCTCTGTATCTGTCTGTCTGTGCGCGCTAAGAGCCGAGGACCATACACAGCATCGGCATAGTTTAATTTGCTCAGTATCAAGGAGTCAACCAGCTGAACACGTAATTCCTCCGACAGATAGGGACGCATTTTATACAATAACCTTAGCCTATAAAAACAGTTCTGTATCGCATCACCTACATGCTTTTCGAATCGAAGGTCAGAATCCACTATCAGTCCAAGATTCCGAGCCTCACACACTCGCTCTATTGGACTCCCTCTGAGATTAAGGTTAGCTGGTGAATGTAACAAACTCAAATTCCTTTTGGTGCCGAATACCATGTATTTCGTCTTTGATGGATTCAACAACAAGCAATTACTTTCGGACCATGCGACCAGTCGCTCAAGATCTTCATTCAAGTCTTGTATAGCATTTCCAAAGTCACCAACTTTAAACGACAAATAGATTTGAACGTCATCCGCATATATATGATAATGGCACTTTTTAATTGACTCCTTGATGTCCGCACAGTAAAGGCTGAAAAGGATTGGTCCCAAAATTGAGCCCTGCGGCACACCTCTCGTTAAAGAGGCTAGTGACGAGGTCAGAGTGGCTCCATCTGAAGTATTCAGCTCCACAAATTGCATCCTGTTAGTCAGGTAGCTATGGAACCACATTAATGTGCTGTTGTCAAATCCATAAAAGCGTAGCTTAGATAATAATAAATTTACGTTTATGGCATCGAATGCGCGGGAGTAGTCCAACAAAACGAGAATAGTACACATTCCCTTATCCTGGGCAGCCAGAATGTTATCTGTAACATCTAAAAGGGCTGTGGTAGTGCCTCGAAACCGTCTAAATCCGGACTGTAGTGGAGGCAAAATATTGTTCTTTTCTAAAAACTCGGTAAGCTGTTGGCTGACAACCTTCTCCAAGACCTTGGACAGGCAGGGCAAAATGCTTATCGGCCGCAAGTCCCGTAGGCTAGTAGGGTTCGGTATTTTAGGTATCGGTCTTACACTAGCTATCTTCCATATATCCGGTACTGTGGCAGTTATAATAGAACGATTAATTATGTCGGTTATAGTTTGTAGTGTGTGTTCTAACGTCATTTTAATCATCAATAAGTTAATTTTATCGAATCCCTCAGCGTTTGATTTGAGACCCTGTATAATACGAGAGACGACATCTTGGTCTACAGTTACCAAGCTAAATGTGGCGTCACAGAACCTATGATATTCATGAAAAGTAAGATAAGAAATGCTAGTGTTAGTATTACCAGGCACAGTCAAGAAGAAAGAATTTATGTTTTCCGGGTCATTAAAATGCGGAGGAATATCAGACGCCTGTCTGGGTGGTAATATTGTATTTTTTAAGTTCCTCCATAAAATTTTTGGATTTCTGATTTGATTATTAATGTTATATTTATAATATGCAACTTTTTCATGAAATAACGCGGTAGTAACTGCAGACTTTAATTGCTTATAATAATTTTTACTGACTTCAGTCTTCAGTCGCCGAAATTTGGTTAACGCTTCATCTCTACGCCTCATCATTAGTCTAATAGTATCAGTTATCCATGGGTAAGACCGACCCCTGACAGTGTACACCCTAACTGGTGCGTGTATATCAAAAATCATAATTAGCCATTCATTCAATGCACTCACCATATCGTTCACATTTTCCAGACCAGATATAAGATCCCATCTTATTTTATCTAAATGACTACTCAAATTTTTACTGCAAATGTTTGCAAATGAACGTTTCCTATATATTTGTGGTAGCAATTTGTACTTCCTGATATTTAGTTCGCAACTTATAAAAGAATGACTATTCACTAATTTAAATGGTTCGATCCTGACACATCTCGCGCTTAGGTCCGTGTATACTAAATCAATTACAGTCTCACTGTCCTCGGTAAAATGTGTAGGTGAGGACACAAGTTGAGCGAGACCTACGCAACCAAAAAAATCATTAAGCTTCTTCACTTTACTGTCATTACTATTTTGCATATTAACGTTAAAGTCTCCCAATAAAATGAAATGATCGCAGTGTCCCAGGGTACTTAACGTAAGACTAATGGCATCGATAAATAAGTCCAAATTAAGCCACGGAGGACGATAAGCCGTGCCAATAGCGATCTTCTTTCCGTGCAAAGTAAGAGTGAGCCACATCTGCTCCACGGAATCGAACCTGGGATCGCCAGTACCCGTCAACGTACGCGCGCTTATGCCGTGTTTTATATAAAATCCTACGCCACCGCCGCGACCGCCGCGAACAGTCGCTGGCCGCGGAGTGTGACGGAAGCGATAGCCTGGCAATATAGGCCCACGTGCCTCTTCTCCTCGTCTGAGCCATGTCTCATTTATGGCTAAAATGTCGACAGGGTCACGTTCAACCATTGCGACGAAGTCCTCGTGGTTCGTACCTAGGGAGCCCGCGTTCAGCAGTCCAACTGTAAAGTATTTATTAGTAGCTGCCATTATAACTCGGTATCTCTTTGCATCGCAGTATATGTAACATTAAAATAAAAGATATGTTACTGTATAGCATAAACAACTGTCCGTCGCTAGCATCGTCAATTGCAAAACTTATGGTATTTAGGAACCAACACATCGCATAAATGTACATAGCACTTAGTAATCTGTTTGTAATGTAACTTTGTGTTAAAAATATTAAGTGTACGGAGTAAATAAATGTATAATAAGTCGTAATATATAAATATGTTATATATAGAATATTAATAGTTTTGCTTACAGTATAAATTAAGTAACTATAACAGGAAATGTTTTTATGCATAATAATTGTATGATTGTAATTTTGGTGAAAAGAGAAAGTAATAGTTGCAGAAACATTGTTAGATAACACTTTAAATAATAATAATAATAACAAATTAAGTAAGCCCCATAGATAGAATATAATCGAACTTGTAATTAGCCAAAAAATTTGTTTATATCTTTATCAGTGAATATACGATACGTAGGCGCCCCGTCTTCCCTCTTAGCGAACACTTTTCCATCCCGCGACCAGACATATCTCCATTGCCGAGCGCGACCAGCCTCACGAGCCCGACGAAACAGCTGATGATTGGCGCGAGTCAAGCGTTCGTTTATATAGATGCGACGTTGCGAGCCCGCCACAGCGAGATCTGTCGTTGTGAGTACTCGGCGCACGCGAGCCGCACTTAGCAAGGCGTCACGAGTTGCGCGCCGCGTTAATCGTACAACAAGCACTCGCGGCTGATGTGCAGAAGGGTCGGCAGAGAGGCCAGCTGACTCAATGTTATTTCGGAGCGCAGATCCAATGCGCTCGACGTGCACGATGTCATGATCCTGAATATCGACGCCCAGCTTTGTTGCCATCAGCTTAACAACGTGAACAGCACTCTCGCCCTTTTGCTCAGGTAGCCCCGCCACAAGGACATCATTGAGCAACAATTGTTGGTCCCTGTCGTTCAGTTCTCGTCGCAGCTCGGAAACAGTCTCCTCAAGATGGTTGTTAGTTGAGGTCTTTTGCTCTAACGCCTGTTCTATAGCCGTGACTCTCGACTCCACAGTAGCGACCTGATTTAAGCATCTGCTTATCGTGCTCTTAAATGCTGCTATTTCGTCTCGGTACTGACGGACTTCGGTTCTTATGGCAGACATCTCCTCTCTGAGCGACCTAAGCTCATGTACCAAGTCTCCGCCGTGCTGTGCGTGAGAAGAGAGTTCAACTTGGGTGTTTGCCATTTTTATAGGTGTGGCAAAGTTGTCCTCTCTAGACAATGTAGAAACGATGGGCGAACTACAACCAGTACATGTCCAGCTGCCAACTGCGGAGTCCGGTGCTGGGACACATGCGCGATGAAATACGGAAGGGCACTTAGTGCATCGCATACAGTCATTCAGGGTCTTAGCAGATATTACTTTGCCGCAAGCCCCGCACTTAACCATCGTCGTTGATTGCGCTAAAGTCTCGGCAAAGCGCTAAGCCAGTAAAACCTAATTTGTTTGTTTTGTTAACACTGTTTACAGTTCGACGCAGCGGCCAGATAACGATATAGAAATTAGTGTCTTAATAGTTCCTGTAATAACTCACAGATGTCACTGTTCTCAAAAAAACTTTTAAGGCTGTATAGAAGGCTGTATACTGATATGACAAAGTTCGCAAGTTGTCAATTACAACCACTGACCACCACACTATTTACCAGCCACAGTATATTTAGTTAAGATTGTTTGTAACTTAAGTTAGTGTTTTTTCTATATATACTAGGGTAGATTCACTGTCACTCAATGTTATAAATATATAAGATATAAGTTTATTTGATTTACGGTTTATTCTATCACTGTATAACACTACTAATTGTTTATTGTACGCTAGACTGTAAGTTTACGAATAAATAACTCCCGAAAGCACTGTGTTTATATTTTTTTTTACTGACAATCACCGTAAGCAAACAGCTGATATCAACGTCCGTGACGTCACTCCGTGATGACGTAAATATCTTTTGTTTGCTGATAGTAATTTTTAACGAAATACTCGTCAGATTTTTCGGTAAAACCAGTCAACTGAACGTGATTCGATTGGAAATCATTCCAGTAGGCTAGGCTAGGCTAGCCTAAAACGTCTAGGCACCTCTTTATGTAGTCTGGAGTCCTACGCTCATAACCAGTCTTCTTAAAATTTATAAGAACCTGGTTCATGAAATCCCTGATTTGCTGCTGTTTTGCTAGAAGATCCGCCATAGTTTGACTCATTTTCGATAGAAAAGTAGCAAAATGGAAAGATACATACATACATACATATATAGACTCACGCCTGTTTCCCCGAAGGGTAGGCAGAGGCATATTAAACGCCTACTTTTCGCCAGTGTTTTGATCCCACGTAATAGGTGGCGAGCCTATTGCCGCTTATCGGGATATTTTGTTTGCCAGAGCCTCGTCCGTTGATCGGCAGGTGCACCCCTGGCAGGTGAGGTTGGCTTGGGACCCTATGTTCTTGGTGGGAACCCTATAAACCTTTAAAAAAAAAAAAGATCTTACTTGTATGCTGCAGTACGCGCGATGGCTGCTCGCGCGCAAGGCTAGTAAGCTGCTTGCTACCTCCTTGAACTGCTGTCTCAACGACCTCCACAGTCGCTGGTCACCGGAACCACACACACACGAATCGACACAATGTCACTGGTCTACTCGCGCTAATGGTCCCGCTTTCGATGCTCGAGGACTAAAAAGATGTACGGTGTGCGACCTTACACCTTACAGATTCTATGATAATGCTAAGTTGATAGCTGATATAACGAGTCTCGCGAACCGGTGGAAATGATAGAGAGATGTGTTTGCTATGATGGTTTTATTGAGACTGAATCTTATGTTAGTACACTGTATAAGGTAAATGCGTCACAATGAAATCGTACGCCATAGTCAGCGAAAAACTTATACAATACAAGTGTACGGGTTTCCTCGTACACAACTTAATAAATGAGTAAAATGCGTAAGAATGAAATGTGGTCGGTATTGTTGATGTATGGGGTGAACAGCAGCTTCATACGAGCTCTGAAATCCCTTTATGAAGATTCCAGAGCTTGTGTGAGGATAACCGGGTCGTACACTGACTGGTTTACCATCCAGACAGGTGTAAGACAGGGATGTGTAGCGTCGCCATGGCTGTTCAACCTCTTCATGGACAGTTGTTTGCAAGATTTGAAACATAGTGACTGTGGATTAAGGATGAATGGGTTACTCGTTAAATGCCTCCTTTATGCTGATGATCAGGTAATACTTGCGTCTTCAGCGGAGGAGTTGCAGGAGATGGTCACAATTATGCATGGTGCTTTAGGGAGGAAAGGAATGAAAATGAATGTGAGCAAGACGAAATTTATGGTTTTTTAAAAGAAGGAAAGTGTTACGGATTGTAATGTTATGATCGATGGACAACGAGTGGAACAAGTGAATGATTTTGTGTATTTAGGTACACTGTTTACTAGGAATTGTAAGAATGAAGAAGATATTGAAAGAAGACTTAATGCAGGTAATAGGGTGAATGGAGCTTTGAAGGCTTTTATGAACAGTCATAACGTATACAAATAGGCACATTTGGCTGTGCATAGAGGGGTGTTGGTACCTACACTTATGTATGGTAGTGAAAGTTGGGTATGGCAGAAGAGTCATGAAAGTAGAATAAATGCTGTAAAAATGAGAGGACTGAGAAGTATGTGTGGTGTGTCTTTGACTGACAGAGTAAAGAATTGTGTGATAAGAGAGTGTTGTAGGGTATAAGAAGATGTAGTGACAAGCATCGAAAAAGGTATGCTAAGGTGGTTGGGCACGTGGACAGGATGGATGACAAAACACTTACCAAGCAGATATATAAGGCAAGTGTGGATGGGACAGGACGAAGGGGAAGACCTAGGCGGACGTTCTCTGACCAGATTGGAGACATCCTAAAAACAGGGCAGGTTAGAAATACCCTGTACAGAAGAGCATGCATGAGGAATCTGATGGGAGTGAATGAAGCAAGAGAGATATGTCAGGACCGTTGCAAATGGCGTTCCGTAGTCTCTGCTTACCCCTCCGTGAAACAGGCGTGAGTCTATGTTTGTATGTATGTTAAATTGCAGTTTACGGACACCAAGATCATTTATATGATAAAGGTCATTTCTCCATTGCAATAAGGACCTTTTTTGAACCAAAATCCGGTATCTATTTCCGTCCGTGTTGGTTCTCAAAATCAAGATCTTGGCATCCATTACCGGTCAAATGTTGGCCACGACTGGAATCATAATGAGATCAATTGTAACGATTGCAATTCAAATACAGAGTAAAACGTTGGTTGATCGAAAAGTGTTTTTATAATGTAACAGAATTTTTAAACTGTAAGGAATAATATTTGTTGTGTAATTTTATGATAATATAGTTTACTTTTTAAGTATCAACATTCGCATGCCCGTTAAGGGTGAATATGTCGGACTAGGGGGAGGTGGGCATAGTAGGGTACTCAAGGTTTAAACATCCCTTAAAACTAAATTAATGTGATAAAATTAAAACTTTTAACTTAGAATCATAACTTAATTCATTGTGAATGATTATGGATAAATTTATGTTGATAACGTAATTAATCTAGGAGATGTGAATTCTTAAATAAAAAAGGCTTTTGACCCGCTATGCCCCATGCATAGGGGTAAAGTGGGGTCTCCTATGAGGCATTGTGGGGTGGTCATAATAAGAAACAAAACACAACTTCCAAACGAAATAGTTTTTTATCTTGGTTATATAACGACAGTTAAAAATAACTACAAAACTAGAACATAACAAATTGATTAGGATTGCCCCGATATTTGGAAACATAACGTTCTAATGTTGTTTGGGGAACGTTGTGCATTTTGCCTCTTTCGTATAGCTCATTTCTCCAGACACAACACTATGTACAGCTTGTGTCATAGCTTCCATAGACCATAAATGCTGTTCAGTCTTGCTCTTATATGTGCGGACCATGCTGGCTAAAAACGTAAAAAAAATTAATATATTACAACTTAGAAGTCTTTAAAACGGGGCAAAGTGGGGCACTTTTCTATAATTCAAATACTGTGCCCCACTTTGCCCCAGAAGACACAACCCACTATGCCCCACCGGCTCGTTTAAACTTAAAAACAAACTAACGCCAATTTACCTTTGATTTAATGATCTTGTGCTTATTGATCAAGAAAGCCGGAAAGGAACTGATTGATAATAAACTTTAACCACACCACATTACATAAATACGTTTCGAAAGGACTGCTGTTCAATTTTACCAAAAATTTTAAGAAAAATACTTGCTTTGATACTTTTTTTACATTACACAAACGCTTGTCGAAATGGCGATGCTCGCCTATGAAGTTCACACGCCGGCTGACGACCAATCAAAGCGAGCCATTTGACAGTTTTCACGGCGTTTGTTTCGAGCTGTGTAAGGCTTACCCCACTATGCCCCGTGGCCCCACTATGCCCTCCTCTCCCCTACATATAATGATGTAACACCTCAATGGACCATGTTCAACCGAATAAATATCTTTATCTTTATGATCCATTGCGTATCTAGAATAAGAAATCATTGATATTCCAGATACACTTTTTCAATAGTGCCTCTATGTGCTCGACATGTTTTTGTAGTTGTGTTTGCTGTTGTCCGAAATTTGGCCTGCTGTCTCTATAGGTACTATTCTTACCACAATGGAGTTCACAACTTTATTTTATATGGGTTTAGTTCAGAAATGGAAGTGGAATATAAGTAGAAAAGATTTCAGAACCAGTTTGACATCTTAATTTATAATATCACGTTCCCATTGGAACATATTTGCTGTTTATCACGCATCCCTCGCAAATTGCCAACCTTAGGCAATGGAGAAGACAAACTATCTTCAGTTTCCTCTCAAAACTTCTTGCATTTCTCTTGCACAAAATCATGCATTTATTTGACTAGATTACAAATCTACCTTTTATGTTTTTATTAGGCGAAAACTCCTATTCTAGATCTCAGTCTATCTCCTCAAAATTGAGTCCGGGCCCTGGCAGAGGGAGTATGTTCGACTCTTGAATCATATTTGGCCTACACATTAAAAACCACTCCGCTATGCTCTTCCTTTAGTGGCTAGGTCAAGAGAATTTACAACAGGCACCACGGAATATTTTTTATAATTTTACGAGGATTATGAAAATAAACTCATTTTAATAAGACAATACGAATAAAATAAAAATGTTACTTACATTTTTAACTAAATCCTCTTATAATTATAAAAAATATTCCTTTAGTAATTTCGTACCTTTATATTCAAAATTCTATCCGCTTCGTAAATGCAAAACACGTGAATACACACAACTAAACAGCGAACAGTTTGGCAGATTTATTGTTCCTAGTAAAATATCCTCAAACTAATTCTAGATCAAACACCGCTACTGTAGTAAAGCTCCGAATTCATTGCTTCATAAATATTTATAGAGATTATCAGAAGTACAGTGTGCTCTAGTATACTGCGGTACATACATAATAGAAAGCTAGCTACTGAGAACACCATGGTGTTTAACGAGAACTATTTAGTTATAAGTTTCGAATAGTATACTTGGAATGTCATGAGTGGGAATGAATTTACTCTAGCTCGTGGATTATTATTATTTATATCTGCGGGTAAGTGTGTCCGCAACCTATTGGTTATTCATGGATAAAGTATGACTCTCCTACGTGCTTCTCAGAGTATGTAAGATACCTGTGGTTAAGCGTGTAAGTTCAATGATGGGTGACCGGTAAAACAAGAATTACATCCCTACTTGCTTTGAAGAGAATGTTAAGCCTTCGGTTTTATGACCATGACCATGACTGCCAAAGAGACAATGGGGTGACTATCCTTTTGAGTAGTAGAGGTCAATTGCCAGTTGCTCTGGAAATAGCATATATTCTGCACGATTTTGTTACATAAAAAGGCAACGCGCGGTTTCAAGACCATAAGTTCTGATGTAACTTAGATACCGCCCACAATCTGCCCACTGGGAACGGACCTATGTCAAGTAGACACATGTTTAGCAGCATTTCCCTTATGAAAATCTTACACTAGTTCAAGTAATTTTGAAAGTTAAGGGCTTTTTATTTTCAAGTAGTACTTTAAATGACTATGACCTACATAGTAAATAACTACCAAAATGACTTGAAACTTGGCTGCCGTTTATTACCACAGCTCGAGTCGAGATTCATTTTTCCATCTACGTTCAAACACTGTCATACAGTAAAAGTTCAAATATTTCATCTTTCAAGATTTTCAAATAGCATTCACACCTTATTTTAAATTGTCTTTCGGAAATTGTTACCCCAAACAGAACAGAACAGGTACGTGGTATATATCCCGAAAGACAATTTAAAAAAAGTTTAAATGACCACGAAAGCATTCAAGCAAGCACCAAGAAATTTTATAATAATCAGAAACAAATCTCTCTCCGAATCATACTAGTCGATTTAATCGAAAATGAGCTTTCAGATATATCGAGTGCATTCCAGTTGACGCAAAAGGATGTTTCTAGACGACTCGGCGAAGGGAAAATGGAAATACCTCTATTCATGCATTTTTATTATATCTCGAAGTTTCTGAACTGATCCTGGAACAAGATTCCGAAACTTTTTATCCACGAGGCCATTGAGTGAAGCCTTAAGACAAGAAATATTTTGAGTTCGGATTAAGTGTATATTAGTTTTAGAAAGGGTTAAGTTACTTTGACGTTTATTTTTAAGTTATTTGCGTAATTGCTTTGGTGGTTTAATATAACTTTAGTAATCTAATACTTACTCATAATGTTCACGAATTATATATTTTTTAGGTTCCTTTTTTTCAACATTGCTAATACATTAGCGTAATGTAGTTTACCGCTGCCAATATTTTTTTGATTGTACCGAGTCGATGGTAAGAGAATTGATTTGGCGACATATTAACAAACAAATATGTTACATGTCAATGGTACATGTCGCGGGATATAAACTGAGACAGCCTTCCATGACAGAGTTTGTCGATATATTTCATACTAGCTGAGCCCACTGTTACACCCGCGTTATTTAAGGCTACTACTCCGCACCTATGGCTCATAAAGTGTTGTAATATAGTGCGTAGCCTTCCTCGGTAAATTGACTATTCAAAACAAAAATAATTATTAATATCTGACCAGTAGTGCAAGCAAACAAGCAAAGAATCTCTTCGGCTTTGTAATATTAGTATGGATGTAGATACTAGTTTGTGCTGCCCTATATGAAATCAATACACGTATAACGTCTTTCCAAGCGCTCTAGATACAAACTCCCACTGATATACGACTTTCCAACCAGTTTTATGTGTACACTGATATATGCTATCATGCTGTTCCCATCAAGTTCCTGATGTGCAAGCCGAACTTATCCTAAACTAGCAGCCAACTCCAACAAATCTAATTATAAGTTCAAGAGCCTGTGTCTATGGTGTGCTACGTTTATGAAGTTTTCCTTGTGTTGCCTCCATGTTGCTTCTTTGGTGGGGCAACTTACTATTTGGGTAAGGGGAACGTTGCATCTCAAAATGGATAATTTTGGAGTAGAACTACATATAAAGGCAAAATAAATTATATTTATACGGTACTTAGTATGGCCGAGGCGTGTAGTATGGCGTCTCGAGCTCGGTACATACTACGTACAGAGCTCTTAAATACTGTATAACTAACATAACCGTGATATGTAATATCAAAAAGAACTAAATACAGCACTAGAGTAAAGGTCATGTTATTAATGTATCATTACATCTGTGGAACACCTTAATAATCTCTGTCTGATTTATATACAATACCCTAATCGAGAACTCCCGATCTTATAACGAGCAGCACATTTTTACAACTATAGACTTACGCTACGGGACAAAAGTGACAGTCAGTTATAACTTAAATAGCTGATACAAGTCTTCATTCAATTCATATAGACCGGGCTCGGATCAGGTTGGCCTATTCCAATATATATAATATATACAAAACCCTTGCTCCGAACTGGTAAATTTCCATAAAAAGTATGCTTACACAAAAGGAAGGTATGTTCATGAAAATGAATGTGAAAAGTACATTGCCTATACAAGTATACATGTTGTGAAAGGGTTGTACCCATTCAAAATTGTATATTCAAACATTTTGTTCGTAAAAATAAACCTAAGGTAGTCTTTATATAACTTGGGTTCAGGTGACGGATCCTATCATCTATCTCTGTCACATCGCCTTTTAAAAAGGAAAATAGAATATAACAAAACACTTTTGTACTCGGGAAGTAGTGCCATACATAATACACTGAGTTAAAAATAGAAAAGGTAAGTTCATTGTTGTATATCTGTTTCCACGCATGTGCCGCGAGGGAGTTTCCAAATATCAGGTGACGGATCCTATCATCTATCTCTGTCACATCGCCCTTTAAAAAGGAGAATATAATATAAAAAAACACTTTTGTACCCGGGAAGTAGTGCCATACATAATACACTGAGTTAAAATAGAAAAGGTAAGTTCATTGTTGTGTATCTGTTTCCACGCATGAGCCACGAGGGAGTTTCCAAATATGGAACTCAGATTTTTCTGTAAGTGACGCAATTAGTGATCGAACCCATCGCGAAGAGCGAGAGACTAGGCAGTGTATAGTTACGAGATGATTGCACTGTACGTGCAGTCAAGAAGATATAGAACGGAATTGTGAATGGGACAGAAAGAACGGGAAAACGTAGGCGGATGTTTTCTGACACGATTGGATAATATATCTTAAATAAAGGACAGGTTAGTAGTACCCTAATTCGACGAGAATGCATGAAAACTTGCTGAGAGTTAATGAAGCAAGAGAGACGGCAAGATCTTTGCAAATTGCGGTCCGTAATCTGCCTACCCCTTTGAGAAACAAGGTTAAATCTATCTTAGTATGCAGAGATTTCTGTTTTACTTTCTTAATTCAGTGTCTTCGCGATACAAGCAGTGTAAACGAAAACAAACAAAATCCAACTAGATGGAAGCATAACAAACACAATCACTTCAGACGTGCCAATATGGTGATAATACATTTTTATTTTATTTTATTTATAGTCTCACGCCTGTATCCCCGAAGGGGTAGGCAGAGGTGTAATATTACACCTACATTTCGGAATGATTTTTTTAGGTCCCACGTAATAGGGGGCGAGCCTATTGCCGTACCGGGCACATTACCAGACTCAGTGCTGCTACTGAGAATTTTCTAACGGAAAATCCCAATAACACTTTGCACGACCCGGGAATCGAACCCGAGACCTCCCAATCCCACGCGCACATTTATGCCGCGAACCAACGGCAGGCAGATCATCTTATTACATTTGACAATTAGCTACAGGTCGATTTAATATGATGATAATACATATACAATTAAAACAAAATATCGAGGATACCTGACGTAGCTACCTCAGCTTAGAGCGTATATAATATATTGGACGTACATTAATAGTAAAAATAAATATAATTAGTATCTTTAGAAAATATGACTGGTTTACTAATGTTTGCCATAATTTAAAATGCCATAATTTCATATTCCATACTGGTATTTGCCATAATTTCATTAGAAGTAACGCTTCAGTTGTCATAATCGTGAAATGACATAAAATTACTTTCACTAATTCCATTAGTCATAATCGATCAAGTGTCATAATAATTTAAATCCATAAATGTATTTGCTATAATTTTCGTTTTCAATAATCTAAGAAGAAAATAGAGAATAAACTGAAGTTGAACAACTTCAGTTTATTAAACTAGTGTGAAGAATGTGGACTAAGTTGACGGAGCCCTGCTTAGCAGGGCTCCTATTTTTGGGTTAAGGGTCAAAAGAGAACCCTAACCTAACCTATCCGAGTGGGATTGCACTGAGTCGGGGTGTTATTGATAATTAATTCAACTTCAGTTTATTAAACTAGTGTGAAGAATATGGACTAAGTTGACAGAGCCCTGCTCCGCAGGGCTCCTATTTTTGGGTTAAGGGTCAAAAGAGAACCCTAACCTAACCTATCCGAGTCGGATTGCACTGAGTCAGGGTGTTAACGATGATTAATTTCGACCTAACAATGTTATGTATTATTTTCATAATTATATCAAATTTTGATTATGTCAAGAGTCGATTATGAGATGTGTTACTTATGGAAACGAATTATTATGATATATGTTGTTATAGAAAGTCATTTTACGACAAATAAAAGTTATCACTGTTGAGTTGTTAAGGCAAACGTTATTAGTATAAATGATAATAGTGCAAGTAAATATTATGATCGGGGATGATTATGGCAAACAATATTAGTGCAAATGAATTTATGGAAAACGAGAGAATACCATTATGACTGTATTTTGAAGATGGGTAAATCAGACATATCAGAAAGATACAGTAATTTTTATGTAAAGGGTCTATACCTTGTAATTATAATTAATGAAATATAGGTAACATTTATTGCATTTCCATCGACGTTTCGGCTGAAGTTGAATTAATTATCAAAGTTTTTGGAAACCGAAACTAAATCTTCTGTTTGTTGTATTTTATTTTTTGCCATCACTCAAATTTGAGTGTAAAAGAAAATAACAATGTTTTAAGCAAGCCTCGTCAAGTAAGCATCGTTTGCATATCGCGGACGATACAAGGAGCCTAACTTTTAACTTTTCTATTTCTTGCGAACAAACGCTAACATTGTAAGCGAACTTGAGTCAAAATTATTTCATGTGACGCGTGCGACTTGTTAGTACTTTTGATATAGACAGTGGAACTGAAATTGAATATTTTGTTTTATGATATTATTATTTGACTTAGTCAGAGTATTATCATCATACTGTACTACGAGGAAATTCGGTCATATCGTTCTGCCTCTTTGGACTTAGTCTCGGATATTTCATTTTGTCATAGTTCTTACTAACAAATCAGTGGATATTTAAGGAAAGTGCAATATTTTAACAAATTAGGTGAGTTTTCAGAAAGGAAAACAGTTAAAAGTGCAACACTAAAGCATTAGTCATGGTACAGGAGAAAATAAAAATTAAGTCTAGAAGTGGTACGGTTTTTCGACCTGGTACTGTGCCCTGAAAAATGCTTAGACTATGTTTTAGGTCATACATAATAGAAGTCAGAACTTATAAAATAAAAATAAAATATTACTTCCATTCCTGTTTTTCTGTTTACTGCACTGCACAGGGCCAAAGCGTAGAGTGTTATATTTTATTGCAACCTACATTAAATGGCGTACTTAACTAATGCATCATTACGTAATGAACCACTCGGTAATAATTCAACCCGTATTGCACCTAGACATTTAACTACAACCAAGTAATTAATGAGAAAGCTACGCTTGCATTTACAAGTCATCATCATTATCATCGGCATTTAACAGTCTACTGCTGGACTAGGCCTCTCCTTTGAAAGGAGGAATTGGCCTACTATACCACGCTAACCAAACGGGTTGGTATAGGGCTTGTATCAAGTTTTCCTTCTCTTACAGTGCTGTTCTCTGCATAATATGCTCCCTCTGTCCGCTCTTTCGACACCCATGGGATGATATGGGGTGGTGACATTCCGCATTCTTAATCCGTCACCACACGGACAAATATTAGGTACTAACTAAACCCATACCGGAGAGCATGCATGAGAAATTTCATGGGAGTGAATGAAGCAAGAGGTATATGTCAGGATTGTGGCAAATGGAGGTCCGTAACCTCTGCCTACCCCTTCGAGAAACAGGCGTGTGTTTATGTATGTAGGTACTTACGGATAATTTTTTGCGTTAATTGTTTAAATGTCGTCCAAGTACGCTATTATATTCTACCACATTCTACCACACCCAGCGTCCGCTTTCTAGTTTAACCGGATTTGGCAAAATATACCTATTAGCTTTTCCACAGAGCGACTTGCCGTCTGGCCTCCGCAACCCAAAGGGATAGCGCTATTCCATGGCTTAGACTAGTGTCATTAGTTTAGAGATACTGACTCCCTATAATAGCTGCCATAGATCTTCAGACACCACTTCATAAGACCACCGGCTTTACGTGCTCGCCGAGGCACAAGGTAAGTGACAGTTAACAATTTAATACGAACGAAGGTTTTGTACTTTGAAAAGTAAGTGGGCGCGATGTAGTTTCGAACCCGATATCTTTTGCATGGTAGTCTGTTGGTATCTCCACAAGGGTATCTTTGCTTTTTGTGTCATTTATTAGATGGCGTTGTTAAACTTTTAACGTTAAATTTAATTAAAAATTTAAAATTCAAGTTTACCTCAAACTGCCACTACACATTTGCAACCGGATTATTTTGAAAGTGAAAGTAGTTGAATGCGGTATCGTCTTTTGGTACAAAAGTCCTCAGTTCCGGTAGTCATGATAGTCTATATCGAATCCTGGTTCTGATTAAGATATAGTATCAAAATGAAAAAGATTCGCTCTGCCGCGACAGTGTAACACTGCCGTGACCAGGATTCGAACCTGGGTTACTACGGATCTATATCCCTATCAATGATAGGGTGACGTAAGGATCTAGTATCAATCGTTTGGGCTCTGAGTTTATATATGTATGTATCTAAATATTATAAAAAATTTGTTCCGCCGCGACAGTGAGACACTGCCGTGACCAGGATTCGAACCTGGGTTACTACGGCCACAACGTAGGGTCATAACCACTAGACGATCACGGCTGTCGGAGCTTGTAATTTAAGGCGCTGTCCTAAGCGACTGTTTTGGTAAATGAGGGGGTGAAGCAGGGGAGGTGAAAGGCGCTTAGCTCCGTCTACTGCGGGGCGCCCCCCTTCATTCTCGTCGTGTGCGGCCGTATTCTGGCGACATCCGTATTCCATTATTTCAAAATCGCAAGCAAAACGTTTTAGCATATTGCATTGAGATACTGATGTCAAAATATTTATATTACATAAATCAATCTGTTTGTACAATATAAGCATAGCGCAATTTTTGTTCTCAGTGGAGCCATGAGCAAAGCTGGTTTACATTAGACGAAATTATTGTTGACGAAAGTAGATAAATACCTACGTGCCGTAAGATGATAAAAATAATTAAGTCAGTTCCATATATGGAAGCCTTAATTATCTTTGTTTTGTTTTTGTATAAAAATGGTGAAGCAGTTCATAGAATACCTACATCTAATTCCATTCCTGCCAGCTTTCAAATCTGTTTTGCAATAAATTGGCTGTGACATACGGGTGGACAGACAGACAGACATGGCGAATCTATAAGGGTTCCTACAATATATAAAAAACTACCTATATATACTATCCTACAAAATATAAAGGGCTGTAACAATTTTTGGCTACGGTACCCTAAAAACCACAATGCTGCCCTACTAAACGCAAAAGCCGTATCTCAATTAAAGCGAGTTACGAAATAATTGAAGTTTAGTAAAAGTTGATTTATTTTATTTATTTATGGATGTTTTATTGTTACTATGGGTATAATTATTATGGTACAGGTTTCGAAATACGTCACCGTTTTTAGGGGATGTGCGTGATTGAGGGGGAGGAAGGGAGGTCTCGGAACCCGCCCTCACCATTTTCACTTGCCGGAAATACTTGGTTTCCTCTGAGAAAAAAAAAATCTCCAAACATCGGTGTGTATGGCACTGCCAACTTCCACATTCTTCACAGTAGTTTAATAAACTAAGGTTGACTAAGCCCTGCTTCGCAGGGTTCCTATTGCCGGATTAAGAGTCAAAAGAGAACCTAACATAACCTATTTAGTTACTTATTACAGTCGCACCTAACCTAACCCTAGGCACTCGAAAGCAATGACGCACAAATTTGACATTAGCTGTCAATATGATCATTCCAAGATGGCAGGTTCGCGTTTCGTTTCACGTTCTTCACATAAAACTTAAAAATGACATTTGTAAAACTGTACTAAAGTATAAAAACTAATACTAGGAGTTTTTGGAAATTATTTAAAAAAAAATTATATGCAACTCCGGCAGCCAAAATTACTTTTAGGGGATTAAAACTAACTCCCTCAAGCCCCTACACCACCAATACTCTCAAATTCAGGCGACTCGTTTCGAAACCCAACCCAAATTATAGAATTAAAATTTGAGTTACTGCTTTTTCGTTGGCTCTCCTCATAGATGTTTGTATGGAAAATATAAAAAAAATTCTTTCGCTTAAAATATGTGTTGTTTCAAAGAAAATAAATATTAAAAGATATTTATTTATCATTTACTAACGAAATACAGAGTTTACAGCTCATCAAAAGTTAGCTGTCTGCTACAACCCGGCAGGTTTTCTTTATTCTCATCGAAAGTTAAAGGCAGTGTGTGAGGTGATGAGGCTTCAATACTTATTATTTGCTGTTGTTCACGAGGCACATTTTGTATTGTAGAAACTCCAAGCACTGATGAGACATTTTCCTCTCCGTGATTTCGCAATGCCATCCCTTGAGCTCGACGAGAATCAACAATTTCAGGCAACTGCCAATTCATATAAAACGCCCCAAGCTTTTCTTTCATTTTCGTCTCCCAGAAAACATCATCTCTTTCTATCATTTCCATTTTTAGTGGTATACTTTCGACACTCCACACAGCAAATAAACATTTTTGTTTGCGTGTAACGTGGCGTTGCCCCTGAATTTGGTAATAACAATCACAATATTTGTTTAGACTAGTCAGTTAACTTTTTTATCATGTTTCCATATTTGTATTTTATTTGCTCTTATACTATTCTCCAGGCCATTCTTATAGGCAACTATAGAAAATTAAATTTCCACAATCGTGTTTGGACCATCTGGCGAATAAACGGATAATCCACAAGGCTCGATTGTTACATTTTCTTGCTTCGCCATTTGTTGCAAAGCCAGTGTTTCATTTTAGACTCCATGCGCAATTGCTTTAACATTGCAAATATTTTATTTGTACAAAATATTTTTTACTGACTATTATAGACTGCCTCGTTGGTCTCGCGGCATAAATGTGCGCGTGGGATTGGGAGGTCTCGGGTTCGATTCCCGGGTCGGGCAAAGTGTTATTGGGATTTTCCGTTAGGAAATTCTCAGTAGCAGCACGGAGTCTGGTAATGTGCCCGGTACGGCAATAGGCTCGCCCCCTATTACGTGGGACCTAAAACATTCATGGCGAAATGTGGGTGTCACAGAGCAGATCTGTGGTGGGTGTAATATCACACCTCTGCCTACCCCTTCGGGGATACAGGCGTGAGACTATAAATAAAAAATAAAAAAAAATATTTTTACTAAGTTGGCTTTACTGCTGTTATCTCTTCTTTTTACCACTATACCAAAATTTGAATCTGTCAACATATTCTTACGAAATTCGAACCAGTCACGGCTATCCCTCGTGTATTTTTTGCTTATCACTCTTGATCAAATCGTGTTAGGAATTACTGCCGTCAAATGTGTGTAAGACGTTGCTAAACTGTAACTTTAACTTCAATGTAATTACAATAAAGATAATTAGTTAAGTACTTTATTATTAAAAAAATACTATAACTTGTGTTATAGCAAACAGAGAAGTCGCCTACTTACTTATAAATGATTGATTTTAGAAATTAAAAAGATATTAGATGTACTGAGACATACCTAATAGTTTATAAATAATTAAAGTTTTAACCGATGTACCTAAATAGGTTTATGTTCACAACACAATAATACAACATTCGTTACCCCTTGTGTGCGGACTGCGTAGCGCCATATTAGCGCTGTTTATTGTTCGCCGTGGCGGCATCTTAGAGCTCTAGGCGCTCTGACAAGCTAATGAATTTGCAATATAGGTACAGAAAATGATTCGATTTAATGTTATTACTCTTTCAAATATTGAAACTGTGGCAGCTATGTATTGTGAGAATAATTTATATAATAATATTATGCATGAAAATAATTTGTGTAAAAATGTTTCATATTTCATAATCACTTGGCCATGGATGAATTTCTATTTTATTACGACGCTTTCTTGTACAAATCCTTCGTAGAAATTTATTTCTCTAATTGTCCATATTTTATTCTTCTAATTATATATTTATAAGCACAGAAACAATAACACATTAAACGCAACAAGAATATAAACTTAGGTCCTAATTATATGTGCCCATAGTCACATGAAAAGCCTATTTGAATCAAAGTATTCAGTCTATAACATAAAACATGAAATTACGAACTCAAATCGGCGTATTACAATAACAAACAGGTTTACGTAAAATTTCGTGCAGCGAAGACGCAAGCGACATGACCTATCTCTCACAGGGCTCATAGCCGAATGATGAGGTCTGGGCGGGGCGTAAACTAGCAACTGACACTCAGTACACTGTTTATGCAAATAAGGTTTAAATTGCCGAAGCGTTTGATATTGATGGGATCTACCGAGCGTCAAAATCATAGATATTTGGCAGATTTTATTTAATTTTACAAAATATACACTTATAATATGAAAATAAATAGGGTAATTCTTTAGTTCATTAGGTTTCCTACAATATTATTAAATAAAATATGACAGCTTACGATCAAAATATTGCAAACAGTGAGACGAAAGATTATTTTCTGCCTCGTTTTTGTGATTTTTTTACCGTGATTCTATTTTACATACATAAAAAAATCTTTCAAAAGTCTTTTGTTCAGACTTTTGACTATAAGCTCTATTTTTTGCAAGTTTGTAGTATGTACCGTTATGGCTAGTTGCGCGACGAAAAATTAGGTGTTTCACGGCTTCTGAGGTATAACAGCACCTTAAACACCAAAATTATGGATCTCATAACATCCACAACAATTAAAAATAAGTCTGAAGTAATAAAGTTGCATAAAAGTAAATCAACCGTGAAAGTGGTTTCATTTCATTGCAGTTCGGTTGAAGCGTTCAATAATTTCGTTACTTTCGGTAACAGCTCCGATAGCCGTGATTGTCTAGTGGTTAGGACCCTACGTTGTGGCCGTAGTAACCCAGGTTCGAATCCTGGTCACGGCAGTGTCTCACTGTCGCGGCGGAGCGAATTTTAATAATATTTAGACATATATCAACTCAGAGCCTGAACGATTGATGCTTGATCCTCACGTCGCCCTATCAATGATAGGGAGACAGATCTAACTTTTTTATCTATCTGTACGCCTAAGAGAACATATAATTATAATATGATATAGGATAGACAATCACTGCCAAAACTATATTATGATGAGAGAATGCAATGACATTCCTTGAACGTCATTCTAATACAGGACTAACCGATTAGCCAAGTGACTAAACATAACTTCTTACACTTTAGCTAAACGAAGCTCACTAAAAGGCTTTAACGTGGATAAATAGTACAGTGCAATTTATTATTTATCTCATTAGTTTGGTAATTACAATTTTGCTACAACAGTCTGACACTCAGTTTGGTGGGTGTAATTATTTTCTAAAGTGTGTTGAAACCAAAAAAAAAAAGCTGATAATAAAGGTCATAAATATATTACTCGTTTTCCATATTGTCACATAGGTATTATGTGACAATATGGAAAACGAGTTCTATTCTTATCTATAATTTTTTTTCATTCTACAGCAGCATTAACTGTAATGGATTTTTATTTGTGATGCCATGATGTCCCAAGTATAAAGTTTCAAAATCATATTTAAGTAGCAATGTGACGATTATGATCTTCAATGTCTAAAATCTAAAGACGTTATTTAATTAAATAACTAGCCGAGTGATTAGACGGTAATTTCAAGCAGTTTGCCAATTAAACTCAAAGCATCGTTGTAATGAGTGAGATGGTACGAAGTTTCAAACTTCAAGATACGTGTACAGAATACCGAATAAAATGCCGACACCAACTTTACAAGGGCGGGAAATCTGCCTACATATATAAAGTTCCTTCGATTAATACGTTTAAATTAATTGTTTAGCGAGTTCGAACAATGTTGGGCCTAGCTAATGTGCGTGATGAATGCGAACTTCGGCATATTTAGCTTTTATTGCCTTCTTTATAGCATTTGAACATTATTGCTCCTTGATTTGATCATATGAATTTGTTGTGTCTTATTGTCACTTTACGCTGATAGCTATGGTATTTTAAATTTGAGAAATTTATAAAAGTGCACCTCTTCTAAAGCCTATTTATTAAAACAAATAATCTGTCCTTCACCGCTATCAATACATAATAATATCACCATCAACTATATCCATGAAAATGTTAATCATCGTTAACTGTAATCTAATCATGGTGACATAACCTTTACTTTTATTGATATGTGAAGAAAAATATTTTATACTTTTTGTATAAAATTATGGACGTGACCAATACTGAACCAATACACGGTTTTACCACAGTCAAATAATCCATACAGTCGTTCGACGAACGCGTCTAGACGGGTCAATCGTGCGGGGGCCAAGAGGTGGGACGCGGGAAGAGCGCTACCTAGTTACGTATATCGCCTTAGTTCGTAACTAGGTACATGTTTTTGGGGGCTGGCACGTGCTTGTTTTTTGTTCGTTACTTATTTATTTGCTTATGAATATTAATTAAGATGGTGCATACGGCTTGTGCTGTAAGATATTGAAATTAATTATGCTGTTTAAGGATTTAAATAAATAAGGATTAAAAAAATCTGCGATTTCATCAATTTACTTATACCAAAGAAGAAAATTTCATTAATTATATAATTATTTATATTATTTTGAAATGTATGTAACTATAACCACTTAAAATAGTGTGCACATTCCTACTAATCTACAAACTTTTTATAATATATCATGTCTGGCCAAATCACAGAATAAAGTAGCAATTATTGTACGTAAACAACATGGCTGACGTAAGAAAATATGCGTTGTAAGGTATTATTCGATTCTGGTGTGATTTTAATTTAATTCAATAAGTACCTAGTACCATCGTATTAGGTAAGTACCTATCACATATTATTATGTATCTTGGTAACCGCGCATCTTAGCTCAAAAATAACCATATTTTTGGCCGCCTTTTATAAACCCCACACATGTTCCCCGTAATCTCATAGCCCGGTCACCCATCCATAAAATGACCGTGATGTCTATTGCTTAACCTTAACGTAGTTTGCACGAAAAAAATCTGCCAAATACTACATATAATACACAGATAACAAAGGCTCTGCAAGCTGATCCTAAGGTTACCCATCCATTAAACCACCGCTATGTCAATCGCTTTATTTTAACTTGGTTTGTACGAAAAATGCTTTATATTCTTAACCGCCTCCCACGACACCTGCGGGATGCTGGTGCACCTGCGGGGTGCTGACTGACACTTTGTATGCAAATCTGTCACCGCACGAAAAATGCAAAGTGTTTTATAATAATTATTTAACTAGCTGTTTCCCACAGTTTTACTCGCGTCCTGAGTGAACTTCTTCGCATACCCGGTTAATTTTTAGCCTGAGTTACTCCTTGGTACATCAGGCCAGTGAGGGTCCCGTCAAAATAGGTCCAGCCGTTCCAGAGATTAGCGAGAACAAACAGACAGACAGACAAAAATTGTAAAAAATGTCATTTCAGTGTATGTACCGTGTATACATCCATATGCATTTAGTAAAAAGCGGTTTTTTTAATATTACAAACAGACACTCCAATTTTATTTATATGTATAGATAAGTGATTTACACTAAGTATATTATTCATGTAGCGTAGCAATTGTAATATTTTTCTAAAATAAATAGACGGTATTTGAATAAGTAGGTATTGTTTACATGTGGCAGCCCTAGCCTCCTTACCCTTGTCTAGACGTTGTCGGCTTTTTCTACGAGATCAAAGGCGTCAAACTACTGTATGTCTTTATACTGTGGTTTTACGCTTTAGCAACTGGTTTAGGTACATTATTGGTGGTTCTTAATCGCATAGGTTTTATTATTGTTTTAAGATATGAATAGCTTGTTATCTTGACATTTCGACCAACTTACAACGACGCTTGTCTGAACTAACGTGGTTAAGGCAGACAAGCCAACAACAAATCTTCGTAATATATAAAATCCTTGCGTTACTGACTGACTGACAAACACGCTACAGCCGAAACTATTGGGCGCAGGAAGCTGAAATTTGGCATGTATATTTCTTGGGGACCGTAGGGGTGCACTAAGAAGGGATTTCCCGAAATTCTCACGGAATCGGCCAAAACGGGTAAATTAAAAAAAATGCAGGCGTAGCTTCTGGCGTCCTCTAGTAAAGTATAAAACAGTAAGTGGTAAACGGAAAATTACTTAGTAAGTATAAGCTTACTATTACAGATGTTAAGATTATTTAACTTGTACAGCTATAGATATACGCATCTCTTTCCTGATACAAGTACATATTATATAAATAGGAATACAAACAAATTTGTACCTCTCTGAAGGCCTATTTTTTGTATGGCTCTACGAACAAATTCTCATAAAACAATATATCTTGCCATACATTTTTGCATTAGAATTTATTTTGCTATTTATTTCTGGCAACTCCCACGTGATGGATTCGTCCAGCCGTGGCGTATTCAAGTCGGTCAGCATGTTGCGCGCCTGCCCCTATTCCTTTCCTGCTTATGTGATGAATATTCAGAGGCGACAATTCTGGTGAACTTCTAACTAAAATAGTTTTATATGCCATAGTGATGGAGCGACTACATCAAGGAAGAGACATAGGTAGTTTCAACTTCCAACCTATGGCCAACATCTCTGAATCTATTATATATAATAAATTCTAATTTATCGCTCGCGAAAAGGTTAATGAAAATATCAGTTGGCAATCTGGATGTCTGAGAGTTCTGCATAATGTTCTCGCAAAGACAGGTAAAGTCTGCCAACCCGCACTTGGCTTTTAGTCTTATGATCAGTGCTACTTGATGTTTGATTCGGGTTATTGTAAACTCGCCATAATGAAAATTTGCCATAATTAAAAATTATAGTAAACTCGCCACACTCTTATCTGTCTCACGAAAACGTGCCACAGCTTTAAAAGTACTGATAGCAAACGAAGTAGTAGTGTTTAATATTACTGTAAAGGTCACCCGACTGCCAGCCATGCCAAAGTCATGCCATGCCGTTCCGTGTCGTCTTGGTTAAGCCAAAGCCAAAGCCACACACAGCCATACTTTTCTCTCTGTGACTGCTGATCTCCAAAGCGTTCTACAAATACCAAACGGTGACGTTAGGAGAGTTACTAGTATATTATACCCGGAAATTATGCGTCTATAATTTTACAATATATGAAGCCAAATCGCCAAATAAAGGTTTTTGTATGATGTGGAACGAGCTGAATGTCAAACGAGGAAGTTCAGAAATAGCTACTTGTTTGAAAAAGTGACTTGATGTAATTCCGCAAAATATTAGAGAAGTGTCTATTTTTTCAGACACATGTTCGGGGCAAAATCGGAATCAATATAATGCAGCTTTTTTCCTTTACATAATTCAAACATCGCATTTAAACGTTATAGAACAAAAAAATATATATAATTTGTCAGTTAGCACATACACATTTAGTTCCGATTTTATTTTCAATTTGAAATTCGGCCTAAATTGCTAAATTGCCAAACTGCTGCGATAATTTTATAATTTATTAATTTGAATGTTTCTGCAATTTATTAGTTATAATCTCAAATCTGTTCACTGGCATAGAAATATGGACGTTCGTTTATTTCGAATGAATAAATAAATATTTAAAAAGTAACAAAAAATAAAACATATTTTAGACAACTTATCGGTACAACAGAATCGCCCCCAATATCTGTTAAATATTCAGAAAGATGTTTTATTTGTACGGAGAAGACTTGTACTCATACGATGATATGTTTTGTGTTAATAAATATATCAATAAAACTGCTTACACGTTAAAAGCAATTAATAATTTATTAGCAGATGGTTTAGTTTGGTTTTATATGTATAAAGGTTACTGTTAAAATGTTTTTTTAAATGACAACGACCGCATTTGCCGACAATTAGGCCTGTGTCACGGGAGACATAAACATCATTCAAAACAAGAGACACCAATAATATACAGACTTGAAACTCAATTTGTGGGTCACACAAAATCTAGTCTCGTGCGCCGAGCCCACAACATTCAAACGTTTTGCACATACAAACGTAGTTCTTTGTATTCTCTCTGGATGATGTCAATAGAGCAATATTTTCCAAAAAAATGTAATTGTCATGTCCATATGTTTTTTTTTCACATATTTATTATTAAAAGAGGCATGAACGTTTAAAAAGCTTAAAAGTTGGCCAGACTTAAGCAATAATTTAAGGAACATAGGAACAGGGCTAAATCCTTTTTACTTTCTAGTGAAAATTAATTATTTCACTAGAAAGTAAACCTTAAAGCGATCGAGTTTTGGAGAAGGAATCAGAGGAAGTTAATATTATGACATGTACTTTTAATAGGTATTTGTTGTGATTTTCATGCCTTTAGTATTTCCTCACACTTACCACTATGCCATCCGCACAGTAACAAAAAGGTTTGTACCAATCGGATATTTTGGATTACCAAATTATTTGGTGCATTGCATTTTAAATACAGATTATCTAACATAATTTTAAAATTAGGTATCAGTACCTAATTTGCTAAATCCCGGCAGACGTTGCATGTGAAAAATCTAGAACTCGACTGCAGTACCGCATATCCAATTGAATAATGAACCCACCACGCACAAAAATATATCAGAAAAATCAATCCAGTAATTTATTATTATATAATTAGGTTCATCGACCGTCACGTTATAGTGCTGTAAAATGTTGATTTCTACGGAAATGTTATATTGTTTTTCTTTAGTTAAAAATAAGTGCGGAAGCGTGTATATTATGGTCTGAGTAAATATTTTCCGGAAATCACTGATATAAGAAATATGGTGTATAAATTTATTTAAATAAAACACGACTTTTCTTTTATAAGTGTACTCACAATAAAATTCCGTCAGCAGCGCCTTTAGTTAATAGCTGTTTTATAACTTAGTATCTTACTTCAATAAACTATTTTATTCGCAGTGTTTTATAGCCATTTTTTAAACTGCGCTGCGGCAGTCTGTCTGATGGTCTACTTCGATTTAATAGGGTTTTGAATATTATTGTGTATCATTCAATTACTGGGTTTTCATAGGGCTAGAAGATATGATAAACTTGTTGAAAAAATAAAATAGTGTATGTATGTGTCTCTTTGACGTCTAAAAGACCTAAACGGAAATTGTCTGAACAGTATTAGCTTTACAGTTGATGACACATAACTTCTCCTAGATGTAGTGTTCAGCACCAAAATCTCGAATAAATATACATCTTGTACTTTAAGTTAAGTGTTTTTCCGAAAAATAAATTCGCAGCCCATTAATATGAGAGCTACTTATAGCACTTTACAAAATACACAAAAATTACGGCCGCCTTATACCGAAACTGCTGACAATGACTGCCTCGAATTATTTTGAATTACTTGCATAAGCAATATACCATCACAAAAATACAACTTTATTGCACTAATAAGTGTAATAAAATTACAATAATAATACTTAAATTCAAATAACCGTCTAGCAGAGCTCTCTTATGAAGCAGCTGAATAATGTAGAGAGGTTCTCGCAGACCATTATCTTAGACATTCATTATTTCATTATACCGTAATACGTGAAATCCCCTTTCGTAGACTAAAAAGATAATTTATCGTGCCGTAAGAGACACAGTGTAAGGAAGATGGCGGTATGCCAACTAGGATTAGTCCTTGAAATTAATTGTAGAGTCACATTATGTAGCATTTGCAACAAGTCTTGTATTTTCTTGCTTTAGGTTTCTTTGAAATATTTCTATACGAAGTAGATTTTGAGATAGAAGTACAATAGCATCATCGCATTATGCTACGATGATAATCATGTAACAGGACTATCCGTACATCTAGCAGATATTTTATAAGACATACAAATGTTGCATAAATTGCGAAATTTGATACTTTAAAACAATTTTAGTCAAAAGTGTGATAGTGTTTCTGGAAATTTAAAATCTGCATGGCAATTATTGCAACTGCGTTTACTAGAATCATTAGAAAGGGCAAATGTCTTTAAATAGTTTTTAAAATTTTCCAACATTCATATATCTTAATTTATCTTATATGCAAAATGCTAAGCATTTAGAAATATTTGCTAACACGACAATTTTCATTAGAGGAGAGCAAAGTATAGTCGGTCAATTTGGTAACTCTACTCTATTCCGCATAAGCTTTCAAATGATCAGTTGAACTTCTGAGTAAACCTGTGTTCTGTGGTTGACCTCGCTTGTCAAGTAAGTAATATGATTCGCATCATCGCGGTTTAATTAATGTTCGTTTTACACGTCTGAATGACGAGGTTAATATATTAAAGGATTTCGCCGTGTGATATAAAGGAAACACAAATATTCAAGACCTTAGTTTGAGGTGGCATGAGAATAATATATTCTATGTCAGGTATCGTAGCATCGATATATTATATGCACTAAAGTACATATGTCAATGTATCGTAGTTACTAACTACTTCTGTCATTCGATATCAATGTCAGGTGTTGTGATTTTGGGTTTTATTTAAGATGTAAGCATTATTACACGAATTTGCACAAGAGTACACCTAGTATTAATTTTAATTTCCATTTGTGTTTGTGGCTCGTTAATATTTTAACGAGTTTGAACACGAATAGATAAAACAATGATACCACTCTCCATGAACTTTCTTTCAGGTAATAATAAGCTGACAATTGTATAGATGATATGAGCATAAAAGAAAGCTAAAAATATTAATAATAGATATAATTAACTTACCTAAATGTTAAAAAAAATGGAACGCCGTAGTTCCTCTTCTAGTTCATTTTCAGCTATTATTATAGATCCGTACCTGGAAAAATTATAATAAATATTATAATCAAGCTTCATCAACACTTTTGAAATTGAATTCTATTAATGAATCAGAGATATAAAACTGCTGCCATATTTTTATGGACAATACAAAGCTTCGGCTTAGTTTCCAGAACAATTGAAGTTAATAACAGCATCTGACTCATACATACACATCTTCGTTAACTGATTTCAAAAATGGTCGGGGTTGCGTTTCGCCTTTCAAAGGTTGCGTACTGCGACTGATGAGTTCATTCACAATACAAACGCCAGTCTCTGCTATCAAGTTGCGCTTTTAGGCACTGATGTCGGGTTTGATAAAGCAATCTATTTGTGTCTATGCCTAAAACACGAGGAATTTTCAATTTTCTTAAGTATACATTTTGTGTGAGAATTCTCGCATTCGAGCATCTATGTAATAAATTGACTAACGTATTGCTTTATTATTGGTCCTTATTAATCTTTACCACATACCTTTGTTGTAAATGTCTTCGTCTAGTTTTACCGTGATGTGGCCAATTGTTTCAAAATATTTTTATTCTAATATTACGATGAAGACAACAATATAATGGATCTGGGTATATCAATATACATGTAGCGAAGGAGCCTAAAGCTACTTCGCTCCGTTAAGTTGATATTATAGTTCCTTTTTTAGACGGCCTAACCGGCCGTCTAGAAAAGGAGTGTAAGCGACTGCTACGCCGAAGGTCGCGGGTTCGATTCCCGCTCAAGTCGAACATTCATGTTCATGCACACAAATGTGTGCATGAACATGAATGTTTGTCTTGGTCTGGGTGTTTCTATGTATAATATGTATGTATTTACAAAAAAAAAGAAGTATATATGTACGTTTATCCATTATCTAGTTCCCATAATACAAGCTCTGCTTAGTTTGGGACTAGATGGTGTTGTGTGAATGTGGTAGAATATTATTATTCTCTTTATTAAACAGTATTCTCAAAGTCACATTTTACATAATGAAACCTAATATATCAAATAAATTTAACTATATAAAATAGGACCACGGAAACCCACCGGTGTCGGGTACAGGGACCAAGCCACCGGTGGTTAGGGCCTCAGAGAAAGGAACTTCCTCACGATGCGCGCCGTATCGAGAAGAACCGCCTTCTGAATCAAAGACTTGATCCAGCTGCCTAGTGCGAGCCTCTTTAGGTGTTGGTCGAGGCTCTTGGCGATTAATCCATTCACCGACACGACTATCGGCACAATGATAGCCGAATCCACATCCCACATGTCGACAATCTCGTGAGCTAGGTCCAAATATTTTATCTCCTTCTCTTTTTCTGCTTTCACGAGATTGACGTCATGTGGTATGGTGACATCGACTATCATTGCGAGTCGCTCTGCTCGGTCTATCACTACAATATCAGGCTTATTGGCTACAATAGTCCTGTCTGTAATGATAGACCGATCCCAGTACAACAGTGCACGATCATTTTCGAGAACTGGGTCGGGCACATATCTGTAGTACGGTACCTCAGAACCAATGAGATCATATTTAAGGGCTAGTTGCTGGTGGATTATCCTAGCCACTTGGTTGTGTCTGTGCAAATACTGACCATTGGCAAGACTCGAACAACCGGACACTATATGCCTGAGAGATTCTCCGGGCCGGTGACACGCCCGACATATGTCAACCGTACCGTCCCTCAGTATATACTTTCGGTAGTTGTTTGTCATGACAACTTCGTCCATAATTGCACAGACAAAACATTCGGTTTCTCCGAAGAGATCACCGAACCGTAGCCAGGCTACAGAAGCTTTAAAATTGACATCTGGGTCATATAAAGCTCTGTAGAACCGTCCATGCAGCTCCTTTCCCTTCCATACTTCTCTTCGGTCGTCAGTACTAAGTACTGCAGGTTTGTGCCAGTTCTCTTTAGCCAGAGCGAGCGGGGTAAGTCCTGAATCAACAGCAACTACATCGCGGTGCACATCCACGTTCCTTCCTAAAAAATATTCTCTGAGGTTGTACAGCTCGCGGTTATGGAGAGTCTTAGCACATAAAAAGCCTCGACCCCCACATTTCCGCGGGATGTACAGCCTCATCACCGACGAGCGTGGATGATGCATCCGAGATGCAGTCAGCATTGAACGGACTTTTCTGTCCAGGGCGTCTAGTTCCGTCTGGGTCCACCTGAGTATGCCGAAGGAATACATTAGGACTGGCATGGCCCACCCGTTGCAGGCCCGCACCTTGTTGCCACCTGATAAAAGACTGTTAAGTACTTTTTTCAGGCGGCCAAAGAAACGAGCCTGCAACGTATGTTTCATGTCAGTCTCAGAAATATTCAAAGACTGCGACATACCCAGGTATTTGTAGGTCTCGGTTAGGGAGAGGGATCTAAGTTGTATGGAATCTGAGAGTTGTATCCCTGCAGATTCCATAATCCTGCCTCTCTTCACATGCATGACCGCACATTTATCCACACCAAATTCCATCCTGATAGAATTACTGAAGGTTTCGGTTACCTTAAGTAATGCAGTCAGTTGAAAATTGTTGGGGGCAAATAATTTCAAGTCATCCATGAAAAGGAGGTGAGATGTAACATGACCTCCTCTCCTTAACCGATAGCCTAGCCCTGAAGCCTCTAACAAGGTACTTAGGGGATTCAGAGCCAGACAAAACCACAAAGGACTCAGACTATCGCCCTGGAATATACCTCGCTCGATCCTTATTGGAGCACCGCAACCCAAACTCGATCGGCATCCTGGATAGCGCAATACGGTCCTCCACTGCCCCATACATGACCTTAAAAAGGTGCATAGAGTTGCATCTACTTTGTACAACTCCAGCACCCTCAAAAGCCATGTATGTGGCACGGAGTCGTAGGCCTTCTTGTAATCTATCCAGCATGTCGACAGATTCTTTCGGTTACGGCGCACCTGTTGGCTAATGGCCATGTCTATCAGAAGGAGTTCTTTAGTGCCACGGGCCCCACTCCTACATCCATTTTGAGAAACAGACAAAATAGAATTATCAGACACATGTTTTGTTAATTTCGTTCTCAAAATGGATGTAAGGAGTTTATATATTGTAGGCAAACAGGTTATCGGCCTGTAATTTTTGGGGTCCGTGGCGCTACCAGACTTATGGAGTAGGTGAGTGACGCCGGATGTTAAAAATTCTGGTAGCGACCCCGATTCCAGTGATAATTGGAACTGAGATGCTAAGCAAGTATGCGAACTACGGAGCCACTTGAGCCAAAAATTCTGCAGCCCGTCCGGTCCCGCTGATTTCCAGTTAGGTAACGAACGGACTGCACTGGCTATATCATCATTTGATATATATATTGGCTCCATAGTTGGAATTTGTTCGCATACTCGCTCAACAACCCCAATCCAATCACTCTCCGTGTGGTTGACAGGCGTCGACCAGATGCTGCGCCAAAACGTATTAGTGGCAGCATCATCCGGTCGACTCCCATCAACGTCACCGGCCGTAGACTCGGGTCGCTCCCATCTTCGGTACACCCACCTCTCGTCTCTTTGAAATGTGCGATTCAGGCAATACCGATCCACTCTTGTTTTGTATCGCCTAATACGGTTTGCCCATGCATAAAGCTTTTGTTTTAGAGTATCGATGCGCTCTGTAACCCGAGGCAAATAATCTTGGGAACTGATACCAGTTCCCGCAAAGGCTCGAGTTACAAAGCGCATCACTCTTGGTCGGGAATTGCCCATCCTGAAACAGGAGAGCTTGCCAATGAGTGCCCTAGTCTCAGCAATACGACGCTCAATCCTGCGTTGCCAAGCTGGCACAGCAGCGGTCTGTCGAGTAGCGGTATTATTTACAGGCATTTTAACCCCTGCTACTCGACACGCCGCAACCGCCGCACAATACAGGATTGAATGTGTATCGCTGAGATTTTCACTATTATCAAAGTGAGTAGACAGTAATGTGTCTAGGGCACTCACCAGCGCTATGTTTTTGTTATGCATGGGCAAACGAGGCAAACGAGGCCGAATATTTGGGTCCATGGATCGGTATTCCGCAATAGCACATTCCAAAGCACTCCTTAACTGATCGTTGCACTGGGTACTTACATGAGAAGTCTCGTCATCTACCTCTTCATCAACTGGATTTAACAGTTGGTGTTGAGCAACCACTGTGTCAGGCTGCGTTGAAAAAGTGATGGGGAGACTTCTCTGCACGTCAGAGCGAAGTCTCTCAAGCACGGAATCATCCAACAGGCGACACCGCTGGATGGCCCGCACTTGATCCGATAGCCGTTGTGTTGACACGTTGACAGCTGGCTCAAGCACCTGAAACAAAGGCAGCATTCGATCACGGTACGCACTGAGGTTAGTTCCTCCCTCTGTGGCCACAAAATATGCCCGCATGACGTTTTCATTCATTGAACTCGTCCATCTCATGCGGTGCACATCACCACCGGTAGCGGGGGCCCTGTTCGAGACCGGTGGGTCTCGGGGTCCCAAGCGGGTCGGTGGCTGGCCTCTCCCTCGCCGACGTACAGGTGGTGGCGACGTCGGCGGCGAGAAGTACTCGTCGCTCGACGAGCTCGACGCCTCTGCAATTGCCGACAACGCTGATGCAGGTGCCGGCGGCGGCTGCGAGGCGGAGCTGAGCGACAAGTCCGGGGGTGTCAGGCGTGCAGCTGCTACCTTAGCTCTCGTCAACATATTTTCTTGTTGATTACATCATATTTACTAGTGTATATTATGTTGTTTATGTTTACTTTTCTTCTTAGTTTTTCGTTTGACATTAGGTGTCATCTTGAACTATTTTTCGGTATACTTTTCTTAATGTTTTTATGGTTTCTTTAATTTATAATATATTTATCAAATTAATTAGTCCTTCTTGTGATTATGAATATATATATGAGCACAAATTTATGAAATAAATTACAAATACGAATATTCGAGGAAAAAATATGTTGACATGTTTACGTGTTGCTAGGTTATATTATTATTATTATTATTTTTCATATCTATCTTTAGCTTTGAACTTTATAAATATCAATTTGGTCAACGAACTTCAAACAAAATTTCAAAGTCACGGTCCGTACACAAATGTAATCATTTTTTGGACATGGTACCCGGTGTTAAGCGATTTATGACAGGACGGCAGAATTGGCTTACTGTCTTTAAGTTTACGAGTAAGGCTTTTCCTCACTAGTGGAATGAAGATCCGTCTGACTTGCGAGCATCGTCAGACAAATATAATAACAGTCAGTCGGCTCAGCTTGGAATTGTTTCAGTTCATTGTGGTGGACATTGGGATGTACATAATATATTGTATACAGTAATTTCGGCTTGCTTCTTGTCTGTGTTGTGTAATGTGTGTTTCAGCTGTTCAGCCAGTGCCTACCGTTTGTTAAACAACGGCTTGGTAAACAACGGGAATATTTTTTGTTGTTTATAACAAACATAAATTAATATAATATTCTACCACATTCACACAACACCATCTAGTCCCAAACTAAGCAGAGCTTGTACTATGGGTACTAGACAATGGATAAACATACATATATACTTTTTTTTTTGTAAATACATACATATTATACATAGAAACACCCAGACGAAGACAAACATCCATGTTCACGCACACAAATGTTTGACTTGAGCGGGAATCGAACCCGCGACTTTCGACGTGGCAGTCGCTTACACTCCCGCTGCGCCAACCGGTCGTCAATTATTATATATATGTTTCTATACACTGTGGTTTGTATAATATGTATGTTTTTTGGAGTATATTAATAGATTTATCAATTATCTGGTGGCATGAAATAGGTTCTGCTTAGTTTCAATGAGATGATCGTGAGAGTTGTTTCAAGAGGTTATTATTATTAGCTGCCACTATTTTCGTCTAGACAAGTCACTTTATGTAAGTACCTATATGATGAGGATCCGCTTTTGATGTGGCAGAATCAGCAAAGACCAGTTAGTAAAACATCTTTTAGTTTTAAACACAGGCTTTCATCATGTCCACTGCTGGACATAGGCCTCCCCGAAGGTTCTCCACACAGACCGATTTTCGACCACCCGCATCCAACCGCTTCAGGCTTTAACGATGATAAAAACAATTTAGTCACATGAACTCATTTCTTGTTTATGTAGTCTTTCAATCTGACCGTCTTTTGTTAGTTTACATTAAACGTAGTTTCTATAGAACCTCGAGACTTCAGGGCGAGCTTTACATTAGAATAATTGCGACCTTAAAGCTACAGAGAGAAAAGAAATGCTCCTTTTATTTTAAACCTGTCACCATTATGAAATAATAAAATATGTATAAATTGCTATAAGAGCAAGATATTTGCTTGCTATTGTAGCAATTTTATTTCTTGAATGTTTGGGAGATGTCCATAATCTGTTATGAACCTGTACCTAAAAAATGTATGTATATGTAGTATATGTATGATTATCCATTATCTAGTAACCATAGTACAAGCTCTGCGTAGTTTGGGATTTGATTGTCACATGTGTATGTGGTAGAATATAATTAGTCCAAAATGTGCTAACAACGGTTCCCGCCCGTGACCTCGCCGCTATAGCACAGTGCTCCGAACTCCTATGCGGGTGACTACAACCTCATCAATCAGCCTCCTGACTCGAATGATGTAATGCGCGAAGTCCGTGGTACACTTAAGAGCTTTTACGCCTTACGTTTGTATGAAAAAGTTTGTATGAAAAGCCGTAAGGCGTAAACGTTCTTAAAGCAAAATACATGGCAGAGGCTAAACGATTACTTGAAAGGTCTCCTTGGTCCAGTGGAAAGCGTATGCGCCTGCTGATCGGAGGGTTCGATTCCTGGGGCGGGAAAAAGTGTTACTGGGTTTTTACGAATTCTCAGTAGCAGCACGGAGTCTGGTGATGTGCCTGGTAACGGCAATAGGCTCGCCCCCAATTACGTGGGACCTAAAAATTCATGGCGAACTGTGGGTGTAATATTACACCTCTGCCTACCCCTTCGGGGATACAGGCGTGAGTCTGTAAATAAAAAAAAATCATATATGACTAGCTTTTGCCCGCAGCTCCACCCACGACGTTATCGATTATCGCAACATAGGGCTATGCTGATGTGGAAGATATATCTATAATTGCAAAGTTTCCTCAATATCAGTTTAGTAGCTTGCGTGAAACCTTGATAAACATCCATGTTTCCATACATACAAACTTTCGTGTAATTATCGAATTTAAACTTTCCCGATTTGTATAAATTTTACAAAATAATAGAGCGGGTCATAATCGCGTTAACTTAACTTTTTTAAAGTATAAATACCTATTTGTTTCCGACGTTTCGCTCGTCTTCAGTCTCTCCGCGACCACGCTCGGTGGAAAACGAGCAAAATTTCGGAAACTAATAGGAATTTATACCTCAAATGAGTTAAGTTAACGCGATTAAGACCAGCTTAATTATTTTGTATTACGTGTAATTATTGTTCTGGTGATAATTATCCTGATTCTAATCATATTGTTACGGACTACGGGGTAACGGGATTGGAAGGAAACACCGAGTAGCACTGATGACACTTTATTCGACTTCACACACGACACGCCGTTTAATTTCGACGCAGACAGCACCAACACTAGCGTCTTTTGCACTGCACTTTTCACTGCACTTCACTGTACTTCACTGCACTTTACTGCACTATACTTTCACTTCACTTTTTTACTACTTCTTCTTTCTTCCTTTTCTTCTTCACTTCACCACTTTTCAACTTAAACTGGCGCTTAGCGCGTCTACACCGCCTTATATACCCCTAAGAATGTTCTAGATTTACTAATTTCGATTGTCTTTTCGTTATTCAATTGTTTTTCCATCTCCTGTCTCTTTTTAACCTTTCCATTCCTTCTTGAAGTTTCTAGAATTTTCTAATCTTTATTCGAAATATTTAAATTTGTGTTTCCATCTCCTGTCTCTTTTTAACCTTTCCATTCCTTCCTGAAGTTTCTAGAATTTTCTAATTTTTACTCGAAATATTTAAATAATCTTTTAAATATTTGCCAAATATTCATAAACATTTTCCAAATTTCATAAAAACCATAATCCACATAACAGTTATGACTGGGATTTGAACCCACGCCTTCAGAACGTGAACGCAATGTGTTATCCGCACGGCCATCGCCTTGTTGTCAATGACTGGTGAATTTGGCGAACACTTGACAGAGTGTATACGTCATCGAACTAAAAACTCATTTCCAAATAATAAAATAGTCTTCAAACCTCTTTGCTAATAAATTATTGTGTTTGATGACCGGATAGTTTGTCGTGTAGACGTCAGAAGTCGTTGGCAACGGTAGTGATGACAGCTTGGCATGACACCGGCCGTCACACTACCCCCTCTCTAAGACATGCTCGTCCCGAGCATTGTTGGATCCATGATATACCGCTATCCTATCCACATGAACAATCTTCAGTGGACTTCTAGGTGTCTTCCGAATTCTGTAGGTTACGTCGTTAATTTTCTTTATTACAGTATATGGTCCTTCCCAGCTTGGCTGTAATTTGGGAGATTTTCCCTTACATCGGACCGGATTATGAAGCCACACCAAAGTTCCCTCTTCGAATTCTCTTGCATTTGCGCGTCTGTCATATCGGGTCTTCATTCTTACTCCCGCTTGTAAATTCTCTTGTCTAACGTGTTCATGAATTTCTTCGAGCTTTCTTCTTAATTCACATGCATAATCGGTAACACAGCTAGGTGTCCCCGGTGGACATCCAGCAAGAAGGTCTACTGGAAGTCGTAGCTCCCTTCCTAAATTTGTGCGCGCCGGGGTTGTTGCCGTACTTTCATGTACTGCGGTTCTGTAAGCCAGAAGAAATAGTGGGATATATTCGTCCCAGTTTCTCTGATGGCTATCGACTACTTTAGCAAGATGGCGCTCCAAAGTCTGGTTAAATCTCTCCACCATTCCATCCGATTGAGGGTGATACGGAGTTGTTCTAGTTTTGTGGATCCCCATCATCTTGCAGATTTCTTGAAAGAGTTGGGATTCAAAGTTTCTCCCTTGGTCGCTGTGGATTTCTAACGGTAAACCATATCGACAAAATACTTCATTTACTAATTTTGTCGCAACTGTAATTTCTTCCTGATTGGGGACTGCAAAAGCTTCTGGCCATCTCGTGAAATAATCCATTACCACCAGAATGTAGCGATTACCACTTTCT
Source organism: Euclidia mi (assembly GCA_944739405.2). Lineage (NCBI taxonomy): Eukaryota > Metazoa > Arthropoda > Insecta > Lepidoptera > Erebidae > Euclidia > Euclidia mi. The sequence continues at coordinate 83,738,521 of OX123189.2, read as the reverse complement.
GTCAAAGGAAATGGTCCAGCTATATCCACAGCAACACGTTCCCAAGGAGCTCCCACAGTGTACAGTTTTAGTGCTCCGCGGCTCCGAGTTTGCGGCCCTTTAACTGAAGAACATTTAACGCATTTCCTGCACCAGTCTTCAACGTCTTCCCTACAGTGCAGCCAATAAAAACGTTGACGAATCTTCAGTAAGGTTCTTCGCACTCCAAGATGTCCGCCAGATGGGCCGTCATGACAAACTCGCAAAACTTCAGGAATCATTGATTTTGGCACTATTGTTTGAAGATAACTGTCTCTTCCAGAAGCACTTTCCCATTTTCGACAAAGTAGTCCATCTTGTACTATTAGGCTGTTCCATAGCGCCCAATAACTTTTCGTCACGATACTAGTATCAGCCACCTCACTCCATTCTGGCCGAAGGGAGTTATTCTTTAGACGCTCCAGTATCGGTTTCAAATCTTTGTCTTCTTCCTGGGATTTAATAATGAACTCCCTATTCCATTGCCCGTCGATGGTATCGGTTCTGATTACCTTGACGGCAGCTTCCTCTTTTCCTTCTTGTCGCACGCAATACTTGCAGTTCTTATCACAAGGACGTCTTGATAAGGCATCAGCATTACCATGAGATTTTCCGCTACGATGCTCAACTTCGAAATCGTATTCTTGCAGTTGTTCAATCCATCGAGCTACCTGACCCTCACAATTTTTAAACTGCAAAAGCCACTTAAGCGCTGCGTGGTCCGTCCGGATTCGGAATTTTCTTCCGATCAGGTACTTTTTAAAATGCTGAAGAGTTTTCACTACCGCTAGAAGCTCCTTTCGTGTGGTGCAGTAGTTCCTTTCAGGTTTAGACAGAGATTTGCTAAAGTAGGCAATAACAGCCTCCTGGTCTCCTTGTCTCTGGGAAAGAGTTCCACCAATACCCACATTGCTTGCGTCTGTGTCAACAACAAATTCCCCATTGACGTCGGGATATGCAAGAATTGGCGCTTCACATAAACGCGTCTTCAACTCCTCGAAAGCAGTTTGACATTTTTCATCCCAATTAAATGGTCGCTTTTGCTCCGTCAGCTCATGTAAGGGTTTTGCGATGCTTGAGAAATTCTTCACAAAACGTCTGTAATAAGAGCAAAGCCCCATAAATGAGCGCACCTGCGTCTTGTCCTTAGGCATGGGCCAATCTTTAACCGCCGAAATCTTGGCAGGGTCCTTCTCGATGCCTTTTTCAGAGACGACATGACCCAAGTAGTTAACTTGTCGCTTAAAAAATGAACATTTTTTAAGACTGAGCTTCAGATTTGCATTTCTCAATCTATTGAGTACACTTTCTAGCTTCGTGAGATGATCATCGAAGTCTCGTCCCATTACAATTATGTCATCGAGATACACCAGACAAGCTTCCCCTAAAAGGCCGGCAAGGATGTGTTCCATTAACCTTTCAAAAGTAGCTGGTGCGTTGCACAATCCGAAAGGCATAACATTGAAATGCCATAACCCTCTGCCCATTGAAAAAGCTGTCTTCTCCTTGTCTTTTGGGTCCATTTCCACTTGCCAGTAACCACTTTTTAGGTCTATTGTCGTGAACCACTTCATTCCGCATAACGTGTCTAACGTGTCGTCTATTCTAGGCAAAGGATAACTGTCTTTCTTGGTTACATCATTCAATCTTCGGTAGTCAATACAGAATCTAGTCGATCCATCTTTTTTCTGTACCAATACCACCGGTGAACACCACGGGCTAGTCGATGGCTCAATAACCCCGTTTTTCCTCATATCTTCAATCATATCCTCTACCTCCTTCTCTCTGGCAAAAGGTACACGTCGCGGGCGTTGACGGATCGGTTGTTCATTCCCCGTATTGATGGTGTGCTTTACTACTCCTGTCTTTCCGATGTCACCGTCGTCCTTTGAGAAAATGTCGACGTATTGTGTCAGCAATCTCTTTGCTTTTTCTGTTTCGATTTCTGTTAGATCGTCTTTGCAACCTTTCAAAACACTATCCACGTTAACGTTAGTCTCAGCTAAACTCTTGGTTTCCTGGCAGTTTCGTAACCAAGCGACTTCCACGGACTCTCCTATCTCAGAACCCTTCTTCAAAACTTTTTCTTCATCACTTAAATTTAGGACAGGTATAACTGCCATTTGTGAAAAAGCAACAACTACACACGTCGGCAACCATGGATCGTGATCTCCATTGTCTTCTATCATTATGCAACGTCTCTGACTCGAAGTGGCAGGTAATGTGACGGGAACAAAGGTCTGTGACCTAGGTGCGAGCTTGCTCTCTTTGAAGCACAAAACCTTTCCCGCGCCTCCACCACTCATTGGAATCTCCATGTCTCCACACTTTAATATACCACACTTAATATCCAATCTACATTGGTGATCTCTGAAGAAGTCTAGCCCAACAATGCAGTCGTCGACGATGTCTGCAATCAGTGCTTTTTGCCAATATAATTTGTCACCTACTTTGAAAGCCACCATTTGCTCTCCCCTGACTGGAATGTGCTGGCCGGTAGCCGTTGTCAGTCGAGGTCGAATTGACTGTTTTAGAATCTTCCCATTCCTCCTTATCAGATGAGTCCCTATAACAGTTCGTGACGCACCGGTGTCCAAGGTCAGCAAACAGGTAACGCCATTGACCGCGCCATCAATGGTTAAGCTGTTCCCATCCGTGCTTTGTCGGATACAAATTTTAGGGGCTTTTCGTCTACCGGCCAGCGCTTGCCCCACAGCCCTGGCTGAAATTAGTTTTCCTGCTCGTGTTCTGACGTTTGAACAGTAGCGTCAGTCTTACGTTTACGTTTCGGACAGCTATTGCTGAAATGTCCTGGTTCCCTGCAGTTATAACATTTTGGGACAAATCTTCGGTCTGTTCGCTGCATTTCTGCGGCCACAACTCGGACTCGTCCACCCTTATTGTCTCGACGGACAGCCTCCACTTCTAGAGCATGCGCTAAAGCGTCTTTAACGTTATCGTGGTGCTTCAGACGAACGGCAGACCTGACCTCATCGTCATAAATGCCATCAATGAACGCCTGGAGACGCATACTTTGGACTTGTGCCGGGGGTGCAGACTGGTAAGCTTTTCCTACCATTTTCTCTACTTCTATAGACCACTGCTGCAATGACTCATTAGGGCGCTGACAGCGGTTACGCAACTGAGCACGGAATACAAATTCCAAATGCGCGTCTCCATACCTGGACTCTAGAGCCTCGATGAGCTGTTCATATGTGGCGTCTTTCCCCACAGACTGTAGCACTGATAGTGCACCATCGCGTAACGCCAGAGCGAGTGCATTCTTGGCCTGCTCTCTGTTCCAACTGTTACTAGAAGAAGCGGCTTCAAACTGCATCCTGTACGCCTCCCAGCATGAGGTGCCATCGAAAGAAGGCACTTTAAAATTACCAGCACCTGATGAGGCGACTGCGACTGAAGGGACGTTGGTCTTAATCCTCCTGCACTCCTCCTCTACGGTAGCTATGCGGGTGTGTATCTCTTCTGATACTGACGCCATGCGGGACTGCACCTCTTCCTCTATAATAGCCACGCGCGACTGTACTTCACCGATACACATCTCCATCTCGGCGATCTTACGGGCGTTCTCCGATATATAACGTCGAATCTCAACCTGGCTCTCCATTATCTCGCCAAGCTGCTGCGAGTTTTGCTCGAGTCGATGCGAGTTCTCCTGAAGTTGTGTTTGAAGATCGCATTTAAGTTGCTGAGAGTTTTGCTCGAGTCGATGCGAGTTCTCCTGAAGTTGTGTTTGAAGATCGCATTTAAGTTGCTGAGAGTTTTGCTGGATTATTATTGCGAGGTCTGCGAGAGATAAAGGGTTAGCTGCGCTTGCGGACGTAGATACCCCTCCTTCAGATCCGGTTGCTTGCGAAGGAGCATCCCTGCTCACAACTTCCTGGCTAGAGTCACCTAGCTCTTGAGCGGCAGCCCTCGCACGTGTCGTAGGCCCTTCTCTCGGCATGACTGGCATCTTTAAACCTTCCAATCCCACTTCTGACACCAATTGTTACGGACTACGGGGTAACGGGATTGGAAGGAAACACCGAGTAGCACTGATGACACTTTATTCGACTTCACACACGACACGCCGTTTAATTTCGACGCAGACAGCACCAACACTAGCGTCTTTTGCACTGCACTTTTCACTGCACTTCACTGTACTTCACTGCACTTTACTGCACTATACTTTCACTTCACTTTTTTACTACTTCTTCTTTCTTCCTTTTCTTCTTCACTTCACCACTTTTCAACTTAAACTGGCGCTTAGCGCGTCTACACCGCCTTATATACCCCTAAGAATGTTCTAGATTTACTAATTTCGATTGTCTTTTCGTTATTCAATTGTTTTTCCATCTCCTGTCTCTTTTTAACCTTTCCATTCCTTCTTGAAGTTTCTAGAATTTTCTAATCTTTATTCGAAATATTTAAATTTGTGTTTCCATCTCCTGTCTCTTTTTAACCTTTCCATTCCTTCCTGAAGTTTCTAGAATTTTCTAATTTTTACTCGAAATATTTAAATAATCTTTTAAATATTTGCCAAATATTCATAAACATTTTCCAAATTTCATAAAAACCATAATCCACATAACAGTTATGACTGGGATTTGAACCCACGCCTTCAGAACGTGAACGCAATGTGTTATCCGCACGGCCATCGCCTTGTTGTCAATGACTGGTGAATTTGGCGAACACTTGACAGAGTGTATACGTCATCGAACTAAAAACTCATTTCCAAATAATAAAATAGTCTTCAAACCTCTTTGCTAATAAATTATTGTGTTTGATGACCGGATAGTTTGTCGTGTAGACGTCAGAAGTCGTTGGCAACGGTAGTGATGACAGCTTGGCATGACACCGGCCGTCACAATATTATAGTTGGTTACGTTATTGGTACTAGACTTATGCTTGTATATGTGTGTGTATGATGCGTTATTGCCAAGTTTTCCATTAGATACCTACCGTCTCCACTCAAACTGTCGTAACCTATTTACTTAGAGTACAATCATAAAGAATCTAATTAAGAAATAGTACTTGCTATATTTCTGAAATATTTTACGTCTACGACTGCCAAAACTTTGTCAAAACATGTAGTTATTATTACTCATACTCATGTAGCGCTCATGGTGAGACTTGGCTTGCCGTTCGTAACAGATCGGCAACGTTAAGCAACGCTTGCACAGGTCACCACTTGGATAGGTGACCATGTGTGGCATTTACATCTGAGCGCTACCGTGCTTCGGAGGGCACGTAAAGCTGTCGGTCCCGATTCTTGTCAAAGGATAAGGATCGTTAGGCCATGTCGGAGGCCTCCGGGTGGCCTGAAAACTCCGACACCAGAGTTGGCAACACGCTCACACGAAAAACCAGCATGTTGATATCTCCACTGAGCTATCGCTGTCTCTGATTGTTGACACAAATGTACCATATAATACCTACTAGAGAAAAATTACCTTAAAATAAGTAGGTATATTTTAAAATAAGTCTAGCCACTAACCGCTGCAATGCAGCATACCTTAAGTAAATATCTCTCATCGCTAAAAGCTGTCTCACTGTTGGTAAACTACAGAAATCTTTCCTCCCACCTTCATTTGGCTTCTGTCCTTTATGTTCTAGTTAGGTTTAACTGCGGTTTCGTCTCCGCGGAATATCGTTTACTCTCTCAAGACTTATACTCTCTAGTTTACTTGCTATTAAATGTTTGTTGAAATCAATTCAGTATTTTTGTCAGAAAACTATAGATAATATACCAATGGTTAAACATTAAGCTTTAGAAGCTAAGGATAATTAATATTATTATTTCACAATTATTGTGTTGCTTAAACAATTAAAATTATATTAGCAACACAATAATTATGTATTAGTTGAAATTGAAATGGAAACTTTATAAAGTACTCATACAAACAAAGTTACTTCAAAATATTTAAAGAGAAGAGATATTTTATGAATGAAAACTATACGGTAATTATTCTTAATTTATAACTTATAATTTAGAAATGTATTGAATTTACTCTAGAATGGCTACATTATCTTGAGTATAATCATTTTTCGCGACGGTAGCACTATTCAAAATCACGTCATTATATTACGGCTTCTGTTGCTAACCGTCCATCTCAGGTGGAAACTCAGAATCGAAGTAAATCATAACTATATCCTTCACAAAGATAAATACGTATCCATTTCATATGATAAACGTCTATCCAACATCAGATCGGGTAGATCTGATGTTGGGTAGACGTTTATTAAAGCAAAATGCCACTCTATTTGTATTAAGTGAACCATTACTTAACTTTTCAATTTGCTAAAGTGCATATCAATTTCTAAGTGCTAAAGTTTATTCTTGTATGACAGAATATATAAGGTAGTATCTATCAAGTACCCTTTAGTTTGGAAGTTGATTCTCCCAAACTTTACGCAAGATTTGAATTGAATAGAAAACAAAAATGTTCGACTTCTGATTGTTATTTTTTATCATACGGTTTTAGGATAGGGTTACTTATGGAATAACAGATAGAAAATAAAACCTTTGCTTTGCGCAAAAAAGTATTGACAGTTTCAATGTCCCGTGTATCATATAAGATTCATAACGATTGATTTTCTATTGTGTCTCGCGCCGGACAGGGAAAGATAAAATTTACGTCATTGCTTACAATGATTTTGCTCGTAGATGATCAAATTTTGATGTTCAGAAATCCATGGACGATCAGTATGTTTAGCGTCTCCAAGTTAACCAATCCTCCGGAATTCATTTTTCTTAAGAGTCGGCGAAATTAAAACACTAGAGTCGTCGGATTAGTCGGTTCAATTCACTACAACCATCGTGTAGACCTAGACGCTCTATAGCAATGAAGTCAAGCAAGATATGATGAACGTACTTTGCCCTAACTTTGGCGAGAATATTTTCCAATTATTTTATTATATATATATATATATATATATATATATATATATATATATATATATATATATATATATATATATATATAATTATTTTATTATACGTACGTTCAAATCTTGCGTAAAGTTTGGGAGAATCAACTTCCAAACTAAAGGGTACTTGATAGATACTACCTTATATATTCTGTCATACAAGAATAAACTTTAGCACTTAGAAATTGATATGCACTTTAGCAAATTGAAAAGTTAAGTAATGGTTCACTTAATACAAATAGAGTGGCATTTTGCTTTAATAAACGTCTACCCAACATCAGATCTACCCGATCTGATGTTGGATAGACGTTTATTATATGAAATGGATACGTATTTATCTTTGTGAAGGATATAGTTATGATTTACTTCGATTCTGAGTTTCCACCTGAGATGGACGGTTAGCAACAGAAGCCGTAATATAATGACGTGATTTTGAATAGTGCTACCGTCGCGAAAAATGATTATACTCAAGATAATGTAGCCATTCTAGAGTAAATTCAATACATTTCTAAATTATAAGTTATAAATTAAGAATAATTACCGTATAGTTTTCATTCATAAAATATCTCTTCTCTTTAAATATTTTGAAGTAACTTTGTTTGTATGAGTACTTTATAAAGTTTCCATTTCAATTTCAACTAATACATAATTATTGTGTTGCTAATATAATTTTAATTGTTTAAGCAACACAATAATTGTGAAATAATAATATTAATTATCCTTAGCTTCTAAAGCTTAATGTTTAACCATTGGTATATTATCTATAGTTTTCTGACAAAAAT